>CM057459.1:777134166-778535000 GCA_016271365.2 Neoceratodus forsteri | reverse complement strand
GTCCCACAGTACTGTGAGACAATGGGGGGCCACCCCTAGTGTCCCATTGCTTCCTGTACCTGTGAAAAAGAAAACAGTCCCCAACATTTTTTGTCATCCTGAAAAGAAAATGGTCCCTTATTATTCCCACCCCCTCCCCATCCCAACCCTCCTGCTGAGCAACCCACCACTCCACCCTTCCCTTACCCTATACTTACCTCTGGAAATCATCTTGTGTCATCTTCTGTGTACTCTTCAAAGCGAACTGAAGAATCAAGGTAAGTGCCATATAATGGCTGTCAATGGTGTTTTGAACCAATGTTGACATCTTGGTCATTTTTAAGAATTTGTGCACCAAATATTCAACATGGGCTTCTTGGGACCACATCTCATGAACAATGTAACTTCTGTTTCATTAATTGAACCTGTAAGGTGATTTTGCGGTCACTGTGTGAAATCACTCTGTATAACTGCTTGGTGAGGCCGCACCTCGAGTACTGCGTGCAGTTTTGGAGGCCACACTTAAAGAGGGACATTAAACTCCTGGAGAGGGTCCAGAGGAGGGCAACCAAAATGATTTGGGGCCTGGGGGACAGGACCTATGGGGAGAGGCTTGAAGAGCTAAATATGTACACATTGGAAGAGAGAAGGGACCGGGGGAACATGATAGAGGTCTTCAGGTACATGAAGGGGGTAAATAGGGGAGGAGCAGTCAAGGTGCTTGAAGGAAGAAGGAGGGGCAACTAGAGGACATGGGTGGAAGCTGGAGGTGAAGATTCAGGGAGAAAGGAGGTGCTACTTCATTGAGAGGGTGGAGGAGCCATGGAATCGCTGCCAGGGGCTGGTGGAGGCAGAGGCGGTGGAGGGGTTCAAGAGGGTGGGACAGGTATAGGGGAAGGGTTCTGGAAGCAAAATCCAATGCAGCGAGAATATCCAGAACTGGGAAGGGAGAAGCCAGAGAAGGTGAGGGGGGCAACAAGGTCAGCTCCCAAGGTGGGGGCTGACCAAATGAGCAGATGCAAAAGACTGTTAGGCCTATTCTGCTGGCATTTTAGTATGTTAGTATCATTGCTTGGGACTGAGTAATGAAATGACAGTGTCAGTGTTCATGAGGTGGCATCCCAAAAGGCCCTTGCTGAAAATTTGGTGCAAAATACCCCCAAACATCCAAGTTATGCATGGTCATTTTCAATATTTTGCCACAAAATTTACAAAATAGCCATTTTTTCACACCACATCATGAACAATACAACGTCATTTTTCCCATCCTTCCTGAAACATGTTGTCATACCCATGGCAGGGAATGGCACATTTGGTATGTGAAATCATCTTTTAGAACTAATTAATGAAATGGCAGTGCCAGTGTCCATGAGATGGGGTTCCAAAAAGCCATGTTGAAAATGTGGTGAATCAGTTCCTAAAAATGCCCACATTATGTGCAGCTGTTTAATTTATTCTATGTATGCACATAACTTTGGTACTTTTCAATATTTTGCAGCCAAATTTTCAACATAGCCATTTTTTCATACCACTTGAACAGTACAGCTGTTATTTTTCACATCCTGTCCGAAATGTTTTTTTGTACCTGTGGTGCAGAATGGTGTTGCAGTTGCACATAATTATGCATTTCCTTGCATGTCACAATTTCTCTGTACTGGGGGATATGAGGTGGAGTAATAAGATGGCTATGCTGACAATTTGGTTACTGTTGTTTGACACATGGAAGCACAGGGCCCTCCACACCTACATATGTATGCACATCTATGGAGTGATTGGAGAGCAGGGTCCAAAGGACCCGGCGCTCCCACAGTAAAATAAGGATGCTATTATACTATCTCAAAAAGTAATGAAATTCATTGCAAAAAAACTCCATTAATGCATCAGTTAGGGTTCCTATTACAGTGACTAAAGTATGGAAATTCAATGTTGGGGTTCCCAACCCTACCACCCCACCTCCCCTCCCTCCACACACCAACAGGCATCGGGTGTGCCTTTGGGTCATCAGGCCTAACTCTCATCACATTCTCCTATACTGCACTATCTCAGCTTTCTTACACATGGAATTGGATGGGGCACCATGTTCCCCAGTGATGCAATGGACATTCATGTAAACAACATTATTTAATAAAATCTTTGTTTTTTTAGTATTTTTACCCCAAACTTTCAACATACTATAGTCTTCTTATGACCCCACCTCATATACCCTATAGTGAAAATGTTAAAATCCATGCTGAAATGCCATTCCATGCTACAGGTGTGAAAACACATTTCAGACAGGATCTGAAAAAATTACAGCTGTACTGTTCATGAGGTGGTGTGAAAACATGGCTATGTTGAACATTTGGTGTCAAAATATTGAAAATTGCCAAAGTTATGCACGTGCATAGAAAAATTTCAACAAACGCATGAAACTCAGCCATTATTAGGAATGTTTTAACCAAATTGTCAACATGGTCTTTTTGGGATCCCACCTCATGAACACTAGTGGTGAAATTTCATTATTCTGTCCCAAAAGGTGATTTCTTGTTGCGACCATGAAATCACCTTCCATGCTGAATTAACAAAAGGACAGTTGTAGTATTCATGAGGTGAGGTCCCAAAAAGGCAATGTTGAAAATGTGGTGAAAAAATTCCCCAAAATGGCAAAATTATGAACATAAGTTCAAAACACCATAGCAATACATTATACAGCACTTACCATTATTCTTCTGTTCATGGTTTGGCTTTGAAGAGTACAGACATGTCTCAGTCCACAGAAGATGATAGCATACAACCTCCAGAGGTAACTACAGGGTAAAGGGGGATGTGAGATGATGGGTGCTCATTGGGAGGGTTGGGATGTGGGAGGGGGACAGCAGTGACAATTACAGTTCTTTTCTGTTTTTCAGGTTTAAAAAAACAAAAGACATTGAGGGACATTTTTTTTTCAGGTAATCTACTTGAGCTATTTTGGGAACTGGGGTGGGCTCACCAGTGTCTCACACTGCTGTGGGGACTTGTAAATGCTGACATGGGGATCCCCAATGTCAGTAAGTACATAAAATAATGGGCTGTGGGGTGGGGGCATCTGACATGGGGGTTGGAATCCTGCTATTGGATTATTCAAAAATTTACTAATTTATTTCTGGACACTGGGGTGGTTTCCCCAGTGTCTCACACTGCTGGGGGGATTGTAAATGCCAACATGGGGATTGGGCTCCCAGATTTTGGCAAGTACATTAAAAGAATGGGCTGCAAGGAGAGGCATCTGACACCCCGAGGGTGGGCATCCTGGTGTCAGAGTATACAAAATATAAACAAAAAAATAAATAAACAAACAAATAACTACACCGCCACTGGGAACTGGGGCCCCTGTTGTGCAGATAATAGTTAAAGGTACAGCACAGTCAGGATGGTGGGCTACCATGACAGTAGCCCAGTCCCTGACATATGAGTCACAGCAACAGCTGGTTGCACTGTACAACACAGCTGTTATTTAGTAAAGGACAGCTGTGTCATATAGTACTTGCATTATACAACACAGCTATCATTTAGTAAAGGACAGCTGTGTCATATAGTGCAAATGGGTAAAGGACATCTGTGTCATGTAGTGCAAATGGCTTTTATCACAAAAAAAACAGCTATTTTTGGAACACTGATTTTTTTAAACTGCACATGCTCACAGACAAAACTTTTTTCTTAAATAATTTAAAAAGTATTGAAGGGTGAGACGTGCAAACCACAATAGCACATACCTTGGGCCAAACTTTCAGGTTTAAAATCTTAATAGTTGTGCATGTATTGGAGTGCAAAATAAAGTCTTAAAAATGGAGATTGGTACTGTAGGTTATTTGCACCTCTGTAACTTTGCCAGCACTGAACCAATCTACGTGAAATGTGCAAGATCAAGAGATCCTAGCACAAACTCTGTGCTTTCCAAATTTCATGTAAATTGGTTGGATGAGGACAAAGTTATTTTTTTACTGTTAAACTTTCTATTAATTTTTCATAAGATATACAGACAAACCTCTTACAGTAAAGTACAATGTGAGGATTTTTTTTAAAGAGAAATTGAGGCAGCATATAATAAGAACATTGCTACAATAATACAAGGAGCTTTTGGTTTAAAATATAGTAAACAATACAGGTCATGTAATTAGCATATACTTGACATTTGTAATGAACTTAAAGCGGATAGTATGATTAGATACAGTTTATATTAAAATGTTACATAATTATATATGATGCTGCAAAAGGGAAAAAAGTAAATTCATAAAAGGGTTGTGGAGTAATAAAGAACGATTGAGAACAGAGTATAGGAAAGAAAAGATATATAAGAAGTTAAGAAGAGAGAGAGGGAAACTATAAAACAAAAGGGAAAAAAAAGTGAGACTACAATGATGTATCAGTAAAAGGAGGAAAATCTATATATATTAAGTCCATACATTGGTGCTGGAAGATTTAGTTGATTCCAAAAAATTTAAAAAGCCCTGCCAACAATTGTTATATAACATGAGTCGGTCAGACAAGATATATGTCATACGGTCCAGAGAGGAGTATTGCAATAGTTGGTTAATGATACGGGAAGGGTAGGGATTATGTTGGATCTCCAATGCATGAGGATTGTGCATTTAACTTGAAGGAAGAGTATATTTAACCATCTGCTCTGCGGATATGAAATTTTATAAGAACGGTGATTAAAAATACCAAGAATGCAATGTTTAGGGTCCAGTGTAAAAGGTTGACCTACCACTTTCATTGCAAATCTGTGAGTACAGTGCCAAATCTTTTGTATGAGGGGACAGTGCCATAAGATATGCAATAAATCCCAATTGGGGGAATTGCAGTGCCAGCAATTGTTATTGTTCAACAAACCCATTTTTTGTAATACAACAGGAGTTCTGTACCACAAATGAAGGATCTTAGTTTGAATTAGGGAACTACGTTTATAATTAAAAGATTTGTGACAGGAGAGCCAACATCTGGACCATTGTGCATTGGTGGTATTATATTGTAGCAAAGTACTCCATCTGTTTTTAGCATTGACAGAGTAGTCAGGAAGGATATCACAAATATCTTTGTAAACAGTGCTATTTAAATTGCATGTTGTTTTTATCCATTTAGAGATGTGCTTATCATACAGAGAATTGATAGAGAAGGGTGTGAGGTAAGAGTTGCATGGATACGAAGCTGTAGATATTTTCAAAATCCTGGTGGGAAAGATTCCATATGCCTCTGAAATAGGTCGTAAGATTTTAACTTTAATGACTTGGGTTCAAGTATATCCTGCAAAGAGAATACCCTTATTTTTCCAGGTACAACAAAAATGGGGTGATTATCAAGAGACATATGGTGGTTACCCCAGATGGGGGTGTAAGCTAAGGGTTTGAGGTTAGATTTAATATGCTTGTGAATGATTTTCCAATTGAATATAGAGGCAGCTATGGTAGGGTGAGACTTTAAAGAAGAGGTAAGGGTGTTATAAAGGAAAGAAGTCACCACATTACCAGGACATAAGGATGTTTCCATATTGACCCATAAAGGAGACTGGATGTTGGGTTTGTTAAACCATTTAATTGTTTGAGATGTACGGAAAGCCCATAAGTAGGCTTGGAACCAAGGAAGGCCAAAGCCACCTTTTGACCAATGGGATCTAAGTTTATTATGACTAAATCTAGGTATTTTGCCTTCCCAAATGAAGCTGCCATAATTTTGTCTATTTTGGTAAGGAACTAGAGGAAGTATCAAAGGGATATTGGAAAATAGGTATAATATTTTAGGAGTTATAGACATTTTAATGGCGGAATTTTTACCATTAAAAGAAAGTTTAAGTAGCTTCCATCTATCAAGTGTTGTTTGGATACTGGTTAACAGAGGAGAAAGATTAGCATCCCATAATTTATTTAATGTTGGGGTAATCCGAATGCCAAGATAAGATATACCTTGGGGGGGCCCAACGAAAGCCTAATGAGTTGCTCATGAAGGGACTACAAAGGGTATTCAATGGTAGCATTTCAGATTTGTTAAGGTTTAGAGTTAGTCTGGAGTGGGAGGTGAAGTCATTTAGTAGTTTAACTAAAGGTTGCCCAGAACTTTCGAGGTTTTCAAGTAAAATAGGGAGATCATCTACATATGAGAGTGAAGTATAGTGAGAGTTACCTATAGTAATGCCTTTAATTGTACTGGATTGACGTAGGAATGCAGAAAGAGGTTCCATGGCAAGTATAAACAATGAAGGCGATAAGGGGCATCCTTGTCTGTGTAAGTAAAAGGAGGGGGACAAAATAGAGTTCGTGAGAACTCGAGCTGAAGGGGAGGTATACAATAATTGAATCCAAGCACAAAAGTTATTTGTAAAGCCAAAATGAGATAGCACCTGATATAGATATTCACAATTGAGAGAGTCAAATGCTTTCTCAAAGTCAATGGCTATTGCAGCAGCAGGAGTTTTAAGAGTTTTTGCTTTGTGAATTAAATTGAGTAATGAGCGAAGATGATTGGAACTGTTTCTATTTTTGATAAATCCTGATTGAGAAGTATGGATGAGTTTAGTCACTGAAGATTCTAAGCGGAGAGTTAATAATTCGCAAAGATTTGTCCGTCAGTATTAAGTGAAGATCGGTCTATAGTTTGAAGGAAGAAAGGGTCTTTGTCTTTTTTGGTAAGACTGTTATAATGGCTTCCGTCATTGTGCATGGGAGTTTCTTTATTAAGGTTGCTTCTTGGAATACATTGACTAATACAGGACAAAGAGTGTCAGATAGGGTTTATAAAAATCAATAGGAACCCATCACTGCCAGGTGCTTTACCGTTTTTTAATGATGATAAAGCAATTTGGATTTCCTGTAAAGTGATTGGTTTATCAAGCATAACTTTGTCCTGAGGGGATAGGTGGGGTAGATTCAATTTTTCCAGAAAATGTTGTATTAGGTTGGGATTTGTAGTATTAGGTTGCGAGTATAGTTGATGGTAAAAGGATTGCATAATACGATTGATTGAAAGGTTGTCTGTGTGTGTCTGACCTGATGAATCTTTTAGACCTGCTATATGTCTCTGCATCTGTTGAGTTTTCAGCTGGTAAGAGAGCAACTTTCCACATTTATCCCCTTGTTCCCAATAACCGTGTTTAATCCTAAAAAGGGCAAGTTCAGCTTTCCTGGATATCAACTCGTTAATTTTAATTCTTAATTGTAGAATTTCCAGATGAAGCTGTGAATTTTGATTGGGTTTATTTAATTTAAAGTATTGGTTTTCTTTTTCTTCAAGGGATTTTGTAAATTAGCTAATTGTTGTTCTCTTAATTTCTATCTATGCGCTGCATAACAAATAATTTTACTTCTAATAGTGACTTTTAATGCTTCCCAGATAGTATCTTGAGACATATCTGGAGTATTGTTAATAGAAAGAAAATCCTGAATCTGGATTTTAATCCAAGGAGTGAATTCAGGGTCTCTGAGTAAAAGTGGGTCTAAATGCCAAGATGGGGATTTAGAAGAAGGTGGACCCCAGAGTAAATGCAAACTGATAGGGGAATGATCAGATATAACAATAGGGAGAATCGATGTATCAATAATTTTTTCAGTAATAAGGGGAGAAGAGAACCAATAATCAATCCTACTATATGATTTATGTAAAGAGGAATAAAAGGTGTAATCTCGTTGTCTGGGATGATGTAATCTCCAAATGTCAGAGAGACCTAAATCCTTCATAAGCATTGATAGAGCATTAATACTACGGGGGTGGGCATCATGTGATGAGTTACTTCTGTCTAAATATGCTTGTAGTGCTAAGTTAAAGTCACCACCAATAAGAATAGGTGAATTATTTTTATTATTAATCATAATTTGTTGGGATAGATTATGGAAGAAAATGGGTGAATCAAAGTTGGGTGCATATACATTCACAAACATAAGCGGACCTGCTGTGGTGTTTAATAGGGTTATAATCCACCTACCATCCGGGTCTCTAATGATTTTTATGGGGTGCCAATTAAGAGATTTATGCATTAAGATAGCAACCCCATGTTTTTTGGATAGAGAAGATGATGCATATACTTGACCGACCCAGTCCCTTTTAAGTCTGTCGACATCCTCTGATAAAAGTTTAGTTTCTTGTAAGAAAGCAATATGTGTTTAATGCTTTTAAGATAGGTAAGTCTTGCTTAGATTACAAAGGCGAGTTGAGTCCCTTGACATTCCATGAATGTAGATTAGATCACTCATGGTACTAGGATATAAGGTAGTTAGTTACAAATAGGAATGAGGACTCAATACCATTAATTTGGAGGATGTCAGATATTCAAAAGGTAAATATATATAATAAACAAATGTATGCAGGGCCCTTAACTTGTATGGGTTCGAGATGATTTAGTATTTGTATTCATTTAGTCTCACAGAGGGAGAGTATAGAGATAGGAATATCAAGTAATTAAATATTAGAACCAACAAACGTTAGTATAAACTCAGTAACAAGAATATTAATTTGAAACTTTTATGAAATGCAGAGCAATAAGAGTCGGTAAATATACCAGGACTCTCACTCTACACTACTAGGCATGTAGAGTAATTAGTGAATCTCAAGATATGGTTTACCCTATAATCTTAAGATACTAAACTTTATATAACAGTATATTAAAGAAATGTATTTGAGATTTCTGCTGAGGTAATTAAAGCATTACCCTGGAAAAGACCAAAACATCATTCTACCAAATAAACAAGGATAATTATGTAATAATGTTAAATTCCAAACATAATGAATTAGCTTGGACCTAGCAATAAGTCCAATATTAAATAAAGTATACCAACATGATGGCAGATAATGCTGGAACAGTGTGAGCCAGATAAAAGGATGCCCGATGTGTATTAATCCACATAAGCTAGGTTAGGGAATGCAGTATATACTGTAGGTTCATAGTGCATCAGTGTATTGTGGAATCATTTTTATAAGTTCCAATGATTTTGAAGAAAATGGGATGAAGAATAATGTGAAAAGGCAGAAAACACAATGTATAGAAATACAATTGAAGAATACTTTGGTGCAAAATCTGTGAGATATAATGGGAATGCACCTGATGCTACATACCAGAAGTGATGCAAAATAAATATTAAATAAGTAAATAATTTTAGAGTATTTGTTGAATCATCCTCCACATTCCAAATGATAGGATTTATGTGGAAAATGCTATAATAGTAGGGGTTAAGGGCACACTGATATGAAATACAAAACTCTATATATGTATGTATGCCTGACCACGGGTGGCGCTTGAAGCTTATGAAAACTTAGAATGTAAATAGCAATTATATATACTAATGTCTGCACCAAACAAGGTTTAATTATTAGAGATCTTACAAACATTGTAATATTTATTCTTTCTTTTTCTTTTTCTATTGAATATATTGAGAGTAACTCCCACATAGATTACATACCACCAGTGTCAATTGGCTCACCTCCCACATACAGATACAGGCTTCTCAACAGCAATAGCGATTTACTGCATTTAAGTGCTCCAAATCTGTTGGGTACGATAGAGACTGCGCTTTGAGGTAAATGTACCGAGGGAGTCGAATGAGGTGGTGTGAAGAGGAGGGATTCTGGTGAGAAACTGCTATACCACATCTAATTATGGGAAAAGCCTCAGGTAGTCTTGCTCTTCGATTTTCTTATCCTTTTCTTTTTGGGTGGTTCAGATGATTTAAAGGGAGAGCTGGACACAAGATCAACCCAGGAAGAGTCGGGAGAGTCATTACCCGTTGAGAGCTTCTTCAGGTCTTGAGTAATTGTGTTGGATACAGTCTGTCTCAGACCCTCTGTAGATGAGTGCAGATCTTCTTGGAGTGGGGAGAATTTGTTAGACAAGGTAAGAGGAGTAGAAAAACTGATGTGACGTTCCACATGGGAAGCTGGAGAGGTGGAAATATTATTTAAACAGCAGGTATTATTATTTAGAGAAGAACCAGATGCTTTTTTTTCTTGTGTGCATGCGGAGCTTCTGGCAGGAGCTACAGTGGCAGATATGATGGTTACAGATTTCTCAGGGACCTGAAGGACAGTTTCAGCAGGAAGGGCAAGACATTGTAATTGCGAAGTGCTTGTGCTGGAGTAGGAACGAGCTGCATTAGCATCGTAAGGCAATGTAAGTGTGGGCTGTGTCCAATTCAGAAATTCAGAGAGAGATTCTGGGGTACTGAAATCTCTGGTAGAATCATTCAAAAAAAGATGCATTGTTGCAGGGTAACGCAGTGCAAACTTAATTCCATGCTGATGAAAGAGGTAGAAGACTTGGTTTGCTGGCCAAGGCACCTAGCTTCACCTGAGCTCTTTCCTTCTAAGACTGCATGAAAGGCAGAGTAGAGAAACTTACCAGAGCAAGGGAAAAGGATTAAGACTTAGTTTGGCTAAGCAGATTTACTGTGTGGTGGTGTTTTTAATTTTTACTCACAGGGATTGCTACTGTTTGTTGTTAACATTTCATTGCTTTATTTTTTCTCTGATTCAAATTGTTGTTGCTGGTATACCTTCTTCTGCATTATTACAAGGTGTGCCTACAGGTGTGTGCTAACAGATTACTGCTGTAATCTTCTGATTCAAATTGTCTTTTGCAAGGTATATCTTCTGTTACTGCTTTATTTTTCTCTGGAGCAAAGTGTTTCTTACAGCGTATATCTTATCTGAAATTATTACAGGTGGTGCTTTACAGGTTTTACAGTTTTATCTAACATTAGGATAAGCTTTCAGGGTTACTGCATTTGTTGTTGACTGATTGTTTCTGCTCTTACCTCCGTGTTCTTTTCGTCCGTGGTTCTTCTTTTAGGCAGGGAAGGGCCCCAACCCTTCACTCCTTTTATAGGGTACCACAGTTGTGACATTTCCTGTGGCAGAGCAGGAAGGGGCGGATCAGTGGGGCTCCACAAGGTGATCTCATTTACAGGGCACTAGTAATTTAACTTGTTATAACAAGTTAAACAAAGCACAATTAAACCATTACTTGCATTTTTTTCCTTTTTTCATTCTAATTACTCTGACTAGGTTACAAACCCAGCAACTTATTTGGAATGGATTTCATTAACTGCAGGTACTGTGGAACAATTTTCAGAAGGACAGTCTTACAGGATTTAGGACACTGTCCTACATGCTGGGCCTTTGGAGATCTTAGGGCTCAGCTCCGGGAAGCATGGGCAGAGATTGCACGCCTCAAATTTCATATTGAAGAGGAAATACATGATAAGAACCACCCGCCATTTCCCCAGCATCCAACAGAAAAACCTCGACGCAGAGGGTAGTTGGTCCAGGAGGTTGGCAGGTGGTTAGGAGGAGCAAATCAGGTGCCCCATCAATCTCTGCTCTCCAACACATTACCTCCAAAACCATATAAACACTACACAAACAGGTATCTGCCTCTATCTCTGAAATCAAATAAAGAGGCAGAAGACACTGCAGAGCAGAGACACTTGCACAGGAGCTAGCACAACAAAACTTACCCAAATCAGGAACCAAAGCAAAACAAGCACAAAGGAAATCCAAAAACTTCTGATCATAGGAGACTCCATGATCGGGGAGTTGATACCCATCTCCAGCCAGGGGTGATGGTCAGATGTCTCCCAGGTACATCAGCATGGAGAGACACTGACCGCATTGCTAAAATTGTTCACAAAGCAGGAGAAAACATTGATGTCCTAGTACACATAGGGACTAATGATCTGGCCAGCCGGTCAGTTGTGGAGACCAAGGAACACCTGAATAGGCTGGGTAACAAACTATCATCTATTTCGTCCGGCATCTCCTTCTCTGAGATCCTGCCAGTCTGGGAGAGGGGAGCAGATGGACGGAAGGTCAGAGAAGGGGAAATAGGGGAGCTAAACATGTGGCTCAAGGGCTGGTGCCAGGAAAAAGGACACAGATTTGTAGGGAACTGGCAACAGTTCTGGGAGTGAAAGTTCTTTAAATTTGAGGGACTGCATCTAACTAAAGAGGGAGTCAGTGCATTGGGGCAGAAGTTTGACGTCTTTGCAGAATATTTAAACTAGCAAATGGGGAGAGGGGTGCAGCACCCCATACGTCGAATGGGAAGAACACCCCTCCCCCCTCAGCTAGTGGTCAAACAGGAATTCAGCATGTTTGCCGTTCATTTGCATCACCAGGTAAGTAAAAAGGTTTGTCTCCCCATACGACGCACAGGGGTAATGCCAAACTTCACCCAACAACTAACACACCAAAATCTGGCCAATGGAAAATCATGTACACAAATGCTCACAGCCTGGGAAATAAGATCCCAGACCTGCAGGCAATAATGTCAGAGGCTAAACTGGACATAGTAGCAATTAGTGAGACGTGGTTTACCAGTAATCACACTTGGGAGACTTCAGTACCTGGCTATGTATTGTTCAGAAGAGACCGAGGTGCAAAAAGGGGGGGAGGAGTGGCCCTGTATGTTAATGAAAATATCAAAGCTACAGAAATTCAGAATACACATAAGGAGCCAGAAGAACTGTGGGTCACCCTGGAAACAGGAAATGGGAGAGCCATAAGAACTGGGGTTGTCTACAGGCCCCCAGACCAGAGGGAGGACATAGACACACTGTTAGAAGATATACAAAACATGACAGCTAAAGGGGAGGTTCTGATAATGGGAGACTTCAACATGCCGGATACAGATTGGTCAATACCAGCAGGAACATCTGCCAGAACTAGACTCGTAGTGGATTCCTGCAGGGGAAGGGCCTCAAACAACTGGTACAGCAACCCACAAGAGACAGGAGCTATCCTAGATCTAGTACTGACTAACAAGAAGGGATCACAGATCTCCAGGTAGAAGGTCACCTGGGGCCAGTGACCATCACATGGTATAGTTCAATTTGGCTACTACATCTAAATCATCCCATTCCAAGGCAAAAATATGGGACTTCAGAGGAGCTGACTTTGATAAGATGGCCAACAGAGTTAAGCTAGCCCTGGCAAAAGAAACACAGGTGAGGGGTACAGGCAAAGTGGGCAAGCATTAAGGATGCAATACTTGAAGCAACATCCCATTGTGTTAGACAGAAAAGGAAGTGCAAAGAAGAAGGAAACCACTTTGGTTCTCAAATACAGTAGCAGAAAAGGTCAGAGCCAAAAGGCTGGCCTTCAGGAAATATAAGGAACACAGCGGGATGAAGATAGGAGGCATACCAAACTGCCCTAAGGGAAGCAGGTAAGGCAGTAAGGCAGGCAAAGTCCCAAACTGAGGAAACACTAGCACGAACAGTAAAGAAGGTGACAAGACTTTCTATAGATACATTAGTGAAAGGAGAAAGTCCAGAGGGGTATTGCTAAGCTTAATGGAGAAAAGGGAGCATGTGAGGAGGAGGACCCTGTAAAGGCATCTATCCTAAAAAGATACTTTGCTCAGTATTTACTGAAGAGAAGGTGGGGCAGGGCCCACAGCTCAGCATCATGGACACAGGGGAGGGAGGTGAGCACTACTCCTCTCACAAAAGAAAGGGTCCTACAAGAGCTGCTAAGCTCAGGGTGGATAAGGCAATGGGACCTGATGGCATACATCCCAGGGTACTTAAGGAGCTAAAGGAGGAACTAGCAGAGCCATTAGCAGAATTGTTTAGTGAGTCTCTGAGCACAGGAGAGGTCCCAGAAGACTGGAGAAGGGTTATGTGATCCCGCCTCCACAAGAGTGGTAGCAGGGAGGAGGCGGGAACTACAGACCGGTCAGTCTTACCTCAGTAGTGGGCAAGATTATGGAGGCACCTTAAGGAAAGGATAGTGCAACACCTGGAATCCATAGGGGCACAGGATCCAAGACAGCATGGGTTTACAAAAGGAAGGTCCTGTCAAACTAATCTCATAGATTTCTTTGACTGGGTAACCAGAGTGGTGGACCAAGGGGGAGCAGTTGATGTCACTTACCTTGACTTCAGCAAAGCTTTCGACACTGTTCCACATAGAAGATTGATAAATAAGCTGGGTAGGCTCAGGGTGGGTCAGAAGTTGGTCAACTGGGTGGCAAACTGGTTGATGGTCAGAAAACAGAGACTGGTGGTAAATGGTATACAGTCAGAAGAGATGCAAGTCACAAGTGGGGTACCTCAGGGATCAGTCCTGGGGCCAGTCCTCTTCAACATCTTCATTAGTGACCTTGCAGATGGACTAGAGAGTAAGGCTTGTCTGTTTGCAGATGACACCAAGATCTGCAACAGAGTAGATGATCCAGATGGGGTGGGCAGAATGAGAAGAGATCTGGATAAACTAGCAGAATGGTCAGAAGAGTGGCAACTGGGATTTAATGCAAAGAAGTGCAAAATCATGCACATAGGGGAAGAGAAACCCTGAAGCCACCTATAGGCTGGGAGGGGAGTTGCTAGCAGTCACAAAGGAAGAAAGAGACTTGGGCATCATCATCATCACTGATTACCTAAAATCATCCAAGCAGACCTCTAAAGCAGTAGGTAAGGCTAAGGGGGTGTTAGGGTGTATTAGTAGGGGTATCACAAGTCATAAGAGGGAGGTAATAATCCCTCTGTACAAGACACTGGTTAGGCCCCATCTGGAGTACTGCATTCAGTATTGAAGGCCACACCTTCACAAGGACATTAACCAAATTGAGGCAGTCCAGAGAAGGGCAACCAAAATGGTGCAGGGACTGCATCAGAAGACATATGAGGACAGATTAATGGAGCTCAATATGTATACCCTTGAGCAAAGGAGGAGAGAGGTGATATGATCGAGGCATTCAAACACCTTAAGGGCATAAACAAGGTGAAAGAGTCTAACATGTTTAAATATAAGAAAATAGCAGGACAAGAGGACACAGCATGAGATTAGAGGGAGGCCAATTAAGGGGAATGTGAGAAATTCTTTTTCACAGAAAGGGTGGTGGATGCATGGAATGGCTTACCACAAGAAGTGGTGGCTATGAATACAGTGCAGGGCTTCAAACAGGCATGGGATAGGCATAAGGGAGCAATACAAATGACTATGAATAGATAGGCCACTGACAGAGCAAAGGCCGATGGCACATTTATAAGGTAGAAAAAGAAATGGGCAGACTGGATGGGCCTTGCGATCCTTATCTGCCGTCAACTTCTATGTTTCTATGTTTCTATGGATCATTTTAATGGGGTTGTAAGCTTTTCGTTTGTTAGATAATTCTTTAGAATAGTCTCTGAAAATTAGGATTCTGTTTTCTTGCCAAGTAAGTGCACCCACTTGGTTACCTGATTTTTCAGGTCACAATTCATGGTTCCAGACTCCAAAGAGAGCAATCAGCATGAGCTCCATGCAGTTTCTAAACCCATGATGTATTTCCACTAGTCGGTTCAGGTGCTTACTTGTATCCTGGAACCATGCATCTGCAGAACCATGTGTTTTGACAAAACTCTCCATGGACACCGATACTGCTGCCTGCTAATGTCTAGAATCTTCTTGGCTTGCAATAAGCCACATAAAGCCCATCAATAATGTTACTTGAACAGGGAGGTAAATGTGGCACAGGGAGGTAAATGCAGAAGAAATGTGTTAGGAAAATCAAGGTGCTGCACAGCTTAGAAGCATTGAAGCCATCAGGCTGCCCAGCAGGCTAAATGTTATCCTTCACTCATTCCAACAGAAGCTTTTGAGAGAGAAAGAGCAAACCATGCTCACTTGTATGATGGATAGTTTTCTGTATTTATTATATGGAATGAAACACATTATTACTGGGACATGGGGTGGAGAGATAGGTGGGTGCTAGTGGTGGATATCGGGACGGGTGGTTACCAGTATAATATAATTATGCTCTGGGTGGACACTGGAATGGGGTCAGAGGAGGTGGGTTGTATTTCTAGTGAATGGCACGTGGGTGGGGGAAGGAATGTAACTTACTATGACAACTTTACTGGGGAAGGGAGTAGGAGGAGATACTACTGAAAAGGCTAGGTAGGATATACATTTATGAACTAGCTGGGAAATGGGAGGAGAGTGGGAACTTTATGCACAATGGATGTACAGGGGTAATGTAGGCCATTTGGGGATTTTTTTAACAAAAAATGAAAAAAAAGTTGCTGGTGAAGTTAATGAAGTCATTGGGAACTTTACAAAGCTTCCTGAAGAACAAAGTTCCTGACTTCACACCAGCCTTGGCAGGGTAGTAAAAATTCACTGCATGTCTAGTCTGGGTACAATTCTGGCTAACTATGGCCATCATGGTTGGACCAGTGTACTTCCTTTCTGTAAAGGATTCCCCTATCCCTGAACACACATACCTCTGTCCATCTACTGTATGTATAGTAGTTCACAAAAGTTCTTTAGAGAAGTATAAATATTTTAGATTCAGAATTGTCCTTACACCATCCAATTAGTTCATTTCCCAGGAGATAGGTGAAAGATCATTACTGTGCCATCTAAGAATTTCTTTACACTACCTGTGAAGATACAGAGGTAATTATTCTACTGATCGCAGGGACTTACTAAGATTAATGATGTTATTGGTTACACTAAGGTCAATACAACTGATATAGCTCATTAACTCATTATTTCCTGTTTGAAATTACTTGACCTCAGCATAGGAGCATGAAACATATGTCTAGGTATAGTGAGAATGTTATTGCATACTGAAAGTATACCAGGTTCAGTATATACTCTTTGCTAGTAGAATACCTAAAGGCAGTGTTAGATGTGGTATTTAAAGTTTGTGGTATTCATTTATAGGAACATCAGCATTCTGCACACATGAGAAGGCCATATGTAATGTCCCCACACATAGACAACTCTGGCTTGATTATAAGGCTCTAAGCTACCAATCAAAGGGGCAAGCACCTTAGCCTGTTGGAGCAGGCTGTACTAAGTAGTGTTTTGCATAGTAACATCAGATTCAGAAGACTAAAAAGAACCAAGTGCTCCACCTGACTTTTCCCTTGTTATCTCAGCAGTGATTTCTGGCAACAGGAAAGGAAATATGTTTAGGTACAATAAACTACCGTGACATGCCAGTTTCTCCCAGTGCAACTACTAGAGGAGGAGGATAAGAAGCATTTAACTCAACAAACTGTCCTGGCATAGCAGAGACAGACACATAAGTGGGCCAAACTAGGACCACCGGTTCCCAGTAATGCCAACCAAGAATTCACCAGTACCTGAATTTGAAATATGGCCTATCTTCATAATGCAGGTATGTTTTCATTTTTCTTAGTGCCAAATGTCTTTCTGCTATCATAGTACAGGCTTGTGAGTAGCAGTAAAAAATGTAGAGTAGTGCAGGCTAATAAATCCATAAAACCACTACCAGCTCTGAGAAGGGTGTCAGCTGAAATGTCAGCTGTGACATATGCACTCACATTGCACACACCCTGAGCCAGATTTTCAAAGGGGATGCAGCGCTTGCATCAAGCCTTGCTTTCAACACTTTTCTTGGTGCAGCTGCAGCAAACTCGTTGCCACAACTGTGCCTGATTTTTGTAGGTCAGCCACAGTTGCGACAGTTTGCCCGATTTATGGCAGCTTACACCAAATATTTGGTGCAAGCCCCATGAAGAGGGTACCTGGGATTGCGGCAAGCGAGACCAGCACAAAAGTGATCTAACTTGTGGCAATCAGTGCATGGGATAGAAAATCCCAATTGCCGGCTAGCAGAATGCCGCACGCTTCATGTGCCATATGTTCGGAGTACCTGGGACTTGCAGCACTTGGCACCATTTGAAAATCCAGCCCTCTGAATTCCTGGCCAGTGGTTGAGTAAATCCCAGGATTTACAGTCTGGTCTGCACTACTATGCACTTTTTTCACTGTTACTCACAAGTCTGTACTATGATAGCATCTGCATTGAAAGCTGTTTGACATAATGAAAAAAAAAAAAAGTGGACCCACAGTATGAAGCAAATTCTAGTTGGTGAACTCAATCATTGGTTGGGGGGGGTAGTTTTGGGAACACCAGAGGAGGGAAGGAGGAGAATTAGGTGTGTACCTGGTGTGCTTGAATGGAGAGATAGGGAGCTGATCCTTAGGACTGCAAGAGTGGTTGGACAGGAGGAAGAGATTTATATCATTGTCCATCTGGAGACAAATGGCCTGGCAGGGGACACAGCCAGGGTGGAGCATGATAGGTTTAGGGAGTTGATGACTGGCTTAAAGCAGGTAGCATGCACAGTGATGTTCACTGACAAGCTATCTGTACAAGGTTGAGGGATGAGAGGGAACACTGCACCATGGTCTTCAAAAACTAGTTGAAAACATGATGCAGGGAGGAGGGGTTTGGCTACATTATGGAGTGGAGTCCTATCTGGAGGGATAAAGGGGTTTACAAATGGAATGGCCTCTAGCCATTTAGGAGTGGTACTGCAGTAGTAGTTGTAGATTTTATTTCTATCTGGTGCCCTTCCCCTGAGGCCCAGGGCATCATTACAATAAAAGAATACAAGGCAAGGCACGGCAAGGCACATTTTATTTATACAGTGCCCTATCCCGGGGCATAGAGCACTGTACAATACACGATAAAATAACCATGTCTACAATAAAAACATCCCCCAAAATAAAATCAAGTATTTCAGATAGAATTGAAGGCCTTCTCAAACAAAAATTTTTTTAAAGAGGCTTTAAAGGCCTCCACAATGCTGGCTGCATGAATGTAGGGTGGAAGAGAAATCCTAAACAATAGTGCAGCTGTACCAAATGTTCTATTTCCTAATCTCTTAAGGCAAGAGGAGGGTACAACCAGCAAGTCAGCCTCAGTGGAGTATAGGGGAAGATAGGGCAATAAGGAACCAGGAGCTCATTAAGGAAGTCAGGTCACAAACCACGTAGAGCCTTGTTAGTTAATAAGCATATCTTGAAGGTGATGCACAAACTCACAGGCAGCCAGTGTAGAGCGTGCAGAACAGGAGTGATATGATCCCTCACTGAGGTACCTGGCAACATCCTAGCCACAGCATTCTTCACTAGCTGAAGTTGACACATCAATCTTCCAGACAGCCCTAGGTAAAGAGCGTTACAGTAATCAAGTCTGCTAGTAACAAAGGCATTGATGACTGTAGTCAGGTCAGCAGGTGACAAGAATGGGCGGATCCTGGCAATATTCTGGAGATGAAAAAAAACATATCTAACGACCAACAACATCTGTTGTTCAAGGGTAAGTTGGTCATCAAGAAAAATTCCAAGAGGCCGGCCCACCAGCACAGAGGCATGGCGTCCATCTGTGTCGCTGATGACTCAGGTTCAGAAATGGACTTGGGACATCGGAGAGCCAGCTGGGGAGAAGGACTGAGTGTCCTAAAGGATGCACTCCTTCTCTGGAAAGGAGGGGGGGTAGAGTGTCCAACACACAGTGGACTCCTAGTGGAAGCCAGGGGAATCCATTGTGCCAGAACCACTACCTAAGAGGGACGGGGTGCACATGGGTCATCATTGCATGTCCCCGCTCCCAGGAACTGCCACATTCACTAAAATCCCAGCCCTTGAGTATGATGCCTGGTTCCGTCGCTGCCCTCACTGCCTACAGTGTCCACCGGGGGTCCTGCTCCTGTGGCCCCGCCCTGGGGGGTAAGCCAGGGCATGTTACCATGGACCTTGGGGAGGGGGGATCCACATGGTGGCCCCACCCAGGTGGTGTGTCTGAGCAAGGGGGGCAGCAGCATGGGCATGGCCTGAGCACCCTTTAGGGAGAATGGGAGGGTGGGCAGACTACAAAAAAAAACAACCTCCAAGATCCTTAATCACACTGATCACCAACAAGGGTGACCCATCAACTGCTGGAGCAAGCAGCCTCCCACAGGGGAGACACTTCCATGACCTAGCTCAATCACTGTAACCCCTGTCTTGTTGGGGTGGAGACATAGCCAGTTTGCAAACATCCAGTCATTGATCTCAGCCAAATACTGGGTCAGCAAACCTGAGGTGAAAAGGTCACCTCGGGCACAAGACAGGTACAAATGGGTATCATCTGCATAGCAGTGAAACCCCAAATTGTACAGCCTAATTATCTATCCCAGTGGCAGCATATACATGGAGAACAACAGGGTGGCCAAAATGGAGCCCTGCGGAACACCACAAGGCATCGCGAAAAGTCCAGAGGAAAAATTCCTAAGGACTGTGAACTGTGATTTTCTGGGTTAAATATGAGCCTAAACTAACACAGAACTGTGCCGGTAATGCCCATATACTTCCAAAGATGATCCAGTAACACCTCATGATCCACCATGTCAAACGCAGAAGATATGTCCAAAAGCATTAAGATGGCAGAGTGCCCTCGGTCCCTCGCAACGAACAGATCATGTGCCACCATGTCCAAAGCTGTCTTAGTGCTATGCAGGGACCAAAAGCCTGACTGGAGAGGTTCATAGATGGACAAACTCTCTAGATGCTCAACCAGCTGGTCAAATACCACCTTCTCAATAACCTTCCCCAAAAAGGGAAGATTAGAGGTATGCGTATAGTTAGAGAGAACATAATAAAGGGAGGTAAGGGAATAGAGAGGTATACCTATGACCAAATAGAGTCCATGGTGAAATTTTTGGGAGTAAAAATATGGCATACTTAATGAACCTACCGGTCCTTTTCTACTGGCACATTCTATGGTTCTATGGTAGGTCCTAATTCAAAATCATCATTGTTGATTTTTGGTTGGAGATACTGGGTACTAGTAGTCTTAATTTTGCCCACCTATCTGTTTGGAATATGTGTCCATCTGTTTAACAGTAAACACTAACCCAGTGAGGAGCAAAGCCTGTCATTTTGCATTAACATTTGGATAGCAGAGACAGAGATAGACTGCATTCAGAAACAAAATTGGAAACCTCTATGTTGAGGATTCAATTTCAGTCCATTTATAAAACAGTATTGTAACAATTTTGACCATTGTATGAGTGTTATAAGCATAACAATGTCTGGGTGTGCGACACTATTGTAATGATTTCACTTTCTAGGCACTTGTAGGCCATCTGATGCACCTCAGGCCTCATAACCCACCCACAGTGTTCAGTTATTATAATATTGCCACACACTCAGCCATGGATTCAGTTCAGTTCAAAAGTTTATTGCTTGGTCTATATAGACCATTAGAAAACACAATAACAACTTTTCAATATAACATATACCATCAATAAAATAATGACTAACAGTTGTACAATGTCAACTTGGAGACAAATACATGTACCACAATAATTCATATCATCCAGTTACAGACACAGTTTCAGCAACATAGAAACAATTGCATTTATATATGTGTCTAACTGTAAAAACTGCAACTTTCTTTTTTCTTATTGCATTTACAGCATTCAGGTAGCTTGTCACTCTATTTAAACAGTATTCATCCTTAAGTTCATTCCTATTCATTGCCAAATCCTGCAAGAATTCTCCTATCTATAATTTGTGAAAATCTTTCTCTTCTTTAAATCAGTAACAAGAAGACGAAGAAAATATCTACAGTAATGCAAACAATCATACAATCATATTCTGTGAACCATGGTAC
This sequence comes from Neoceratodus forsteri, assembly GCA_016271365.2. NCBI lineage: Eukaryota > Metazoa > Chordata > Ceratodontiformes > Ceratodontidae > Neoceratodus > Neoceratodus forsteri. The sequence continues at coordinate 778,513,618 of CM057459.1, read as the reverse complement.
TTAATGTGATGTCATAATCAAATCTAAGTACCTACAGGGCTGCACACACTGAGAAGTGTTTGATACATTTTTGTTGGTATGCTGACTGGAGGTCGACACCATGACTGCGAAGACCTGCACAGTGGCAGATTTCACCCAAAATCATCTGGTCACTGTGCTGGTCCCTGCAGACACCTGCGGTGCATCTCCTGGTGTCACGCCCCAACCCTGAGACAACTCCGACTCAGAGTTGTATATCTAGAGACCGGGGGGAGTAGGGGTAGAGCCCCCCACATGGGGGGTTGGGGGGCTCAGCCCCCCAAAGAAAACACACTGGCATCCCCGACAGTACGATGCTGACACTTGGCATTGTGTCTGTCACTGTCTGGGATGTCGGCATCAGCACTGTCACAGCGCTATAGTAAAACAATTTTTGTTTTATATGCAAGACTGATCACAATGTTATTAATAGTGTAATCTCATAAATATAACAGATTATTCTATTGCAGTGAGAATAATAAATGTTTCAACCTCAAAGATGTACGACAACCCAAGATGTCAAACTGTTCTTTTTCCTTCAGACATAATTTTGGCAATCTTTCCTTACTCACATGAGTCACCATAATCGAACAGTTAATTTTTTAAAATGTTGTTAGAGTACACAGATCTGCACAACCCAATTCCACCCTCAAAAAAATAGCTGGGACTGATTTGGGTACACCCAATATGGAACAAAGAAAGGGAGTTAAGATTTTTTTTCACAATGGCTGTTATCATTCATCCAGATCTCACAGTTATATAGGGCCTGTGTATTATATTTGGCTTTATTAGCTTTTGAAGCAGGGATTACTGAGCTGACCTCATATAATATCTTAAACCTTTTAAGCCATATTTTTTTCTAATTTTTGTTCTATGTATCAGCTGGAAAAGAATAATGATGTACGACATCTACCCCTATGCTGGGGAATGAATGTACAGTTGCTCAGCAACATTCTCGCAATGCGAGAGGTACATGGAGTGATACATCACTCCCGTGGGAAATCCAAGTGAGCTCAAGAGGAAGAAGAACTCCTTGGGAATTTTCAGAGCGTTCAGGAAATGCCATTATGGCATAAAGCAAAAAGTTTCTAATCACTGAATAAATGATTTAAATTTCAGTCGCTTAAAAGGATTTAATAGTGGTCTTTGGAAGTGGAGAAGGTAAAATCTTTGGAATTATTTCAAATAAAATAAATAGAATTGGTAAAAGCTTTTTTAGTAAATCTAAAGGAGTACTTTTGTTTTGTAGGATCAGGTAGCTGTTTGGTCCTAACTAATCGATGCACCTAACGGCTGCAATTTAAAGAAAAAATATAATATTCATTTCCCAAGGTATGTATACGGTTATGGGGGGGTTCAAGTTTAAATACTGATGTTAAAATTAGCAACATCTCCTTGATCAGTATTTTTCTGTGCGCTGAAGGCTATATTTATGTCTTTCATTTATGTTCATTATTATAGAGAGTCTGTTGACTGCTGAATCATTTGCACAGTAACAAGATGCAAATTGGTAGACAGAAATGTTCCTGGTAATATAAAACACACTTTTTTTTATGATATTAGGACAATTAAGATTTGATTATAATGAATTCACTTTAAAAATCAGACTAAAATTATTTTTCTGTTTAAACAGATTTCAAAATACCCTGTGAACAAGCTCTAAGGAGTGAAACGTAGGGGGCTGATATTTCAATAAAAAGAAGTGGAAATTTAATACACTTGTCAAGTGCTTTATTGATGGAGAAGAACATTGCAAACTCCCTGCTTTCATTCAGTTTTGTTTAAAAGTTTCTGTTGCCAGTCTTCAAATAATCTGAGGAAGGAGCATCTAGGTTTACAAGTAAACCATATATATGTAATAGATAATCCACTATAGGGTGTGCCATCATGCTGTGATATATGCACAACAACCACTCAAGGTGTGCATGTATCAGGTCTAGTGTGAATTCCTGACATGTGTTTCCCCGACATACTTATTCCCGGCACCAATTGCCCAAAATGCAGCTTCCCATCTTGGTCATTTTACCACAAATCACAATCCTCGAAACATCAGTCCCATACTGAAAAAAACTTGTGTTTTGTTACCTGTAGCCCAAAACTAAGTTCGTGAATAAAATACTCAGCTCCTGTGTTCTCACAAACTATCATAATCAGTTATTTACAATTGGTCTTTATGTATTCATGGTTATTGCAATCACCAACACTTATCACCATTTTTATTAGTACACCAAAACTCCCACACACAGACTGCCTGCCAACAATTCAAAAACTACCAAAATACTGCATTAAGAATCACAGGCACTGCAGCAGAGATTTGACCTGTTAAAATACCAGCCGGCTTGATCACATCATATTCACAGCATATTCTGATGTGATTGCATACAGTACTTCTGTTTCTGAATGCCACTTGAACGCTCCCACTCCCACTACTGTGGGTAAATTAGTACACTTTTATTTGTATATTTATAAATAAATTATTTGTACTGCAGTTTACTGTAGAAAACACTGTCTCTGCAGCCTGTCTCAAAACAGCAGTTGGGACTTAGGAACAAGCAAGCAAGCAGAAGGGCTGGACTGGATGATAACTACAATGTTTAAATGATAAACATCCCAAAATAACACATAATTGGTGCCAGAAAACATAAAAAGTAACCACTGTAAAATGTAAAACATCAACAAATTCAACCAGCAGCTCTCAGAGATGATTGGCGGCAAAACTTTGTTTGGCCTGCAGTTAACAAAATAATGTTTGTACTGATTTTCTTAACAGCTATTGCATTGTCTGGCAAATGAATCCAAAATGTCGGGCAAATGAATTACGGTCAGTTTTTTGGCAGTTAGTGAAGCTTGTCAGTCAATTGGTGTTGGGCAGTGTATTGATGGGCAAATGTATGTCAGAAAAACGTATGGATCCACATATATCAGAGCATGACCACAAGCTTTTAAACTAGCTGGGGGGGTGCTGATAGGAAACAGGAAAGTTCAAGCCTCCACCCACAAAACATGGCAGGTAGTAGGGTAAACACTGAGGTACAGAGCTTGACAGAGGGCAGGACAGGGGTAAATGGAAAAATGAACAAGGGCAGTAAGAGCAGGGATGGGGTAAAAAAGGATAAAGCCAACATTAAATGGAGAGCAATGAGTACCAATGCCCATAGTCTGGGAAACAAGCTGCCAGAGTTAGTAGCCCTGATGGAAGAGGAACACTTGGATATTGTGGTAGTCACAGAAACATGGTACATGGAGAACCATGACTGGGATGTCAACATACTGGGGTACACAATCTACAGAAGGACAGGTTGGGTAAAAGAGGAGGTGAGGTAGCTCTCTACATAAGGAAAGGATCAAAGCTACAGAACTAAAAAGTAAAGGGGAGGACAAGAGGAACTCTGGGTCACCTTGGAGACAGGGAATGGCATCACAATCCACACAGGGTTGTATACAGACCCCATCTCAAGGGGAGAAATGGACAAGAAAATGACAGAAGCATTCTCAAAATGGCTGAAAAGGAGCTACTGTTGATGGGGGACCTGAATATGCCAGATGTTAACTGGGTGACATGGACTGCAACCACATCCAAGAGCAGGGTGTTCTCGATGCCCTACAGGGCATGCCTTAGACAGCTAGTGGTGGAACCCACTCGGGAGGAAACAATATTAGACCTGGTGCTCTCAAATGGAGAGGATCACAAATTAGAAGACAGTAGACATCTGGGAACAGCGACCACTGCACAGTGTGCTTCTAATAAACACAACCATGGAGACAAGCCATACAAAGACAAGGATACTGGAGTTTAGAAGGGCTGACTTTGGCATAATGGGTGAATACCTGAGTAATGCATTAGCAATTGGCCAGAAAGGAGGGGTGGAAGAACAATGGAGAAAAATCAAAACTGCCATCATGGAGGTAACAAGCCTTTGTGTGAAACAAATAAAGAAAACAAAGCGGAATAAAAAAACACTATGGTTCTCAAAGAGGTGTCAGGGAAGGTTAAGGAGAAAAAGGCTGCATTCAAAGTATAAGGAATCACAGGCAGAGCATGATAGGAACTGTATCAATTAAAGCAGAAAGAAATGGGAAGGCAGTCAGAAAAGCAAAGGCCCAAACCGAGGAAAAGATAGCCAACTCAGTTAAGAAGGGGATGAAACCTTCTATAGGTACACTAGGAGCATAGAAAGGTTAAGGAGTGATAGTGAAGATTAATAAAGGAGAGGGAGGTGGGCAGAGGAGACAGTGAAAAGGCAGAGAGATACTGAATGAATACTTTTGCTCAGTATTCACAAAGAAGAAGAGGAGGAGTTACCTAAACCAAACAGTAGAAGCACTCTGGATAGTGGGGTTGACGCCAGTCCATTTACAGAAGAAAGAGTACTGAAGAACTCTCTAAAACTCAAGGTGGACAAGCAATGGGGCTGACAGATTCACCCTAGAATCCTAAAAGAGCTAAGGGAGGACCTAGTGATACCACTAACCACACTTTTTAACAAATCATGGGAAGATGGGGTGGTACCTGAAGACTGGAGGAGAGCAGATGTGATTCCCTTCACAAAAGTGGGAGCAAGGCAGAAGCAGCAAACTACAGACCTGTTAGTTTGACCTCAGTGGTGGGGAAAATGATGGAATCACTTCTGAAAGAAAAGAATTGTTGAGTGCCTAGAGGCCAGCGGGGCACAGGACCCATGGATTCACAGCAGGAAGGTCATGTCAGATGAATCTAATCGATTTCTTTGACTGGGTGACCAAAGTAATAGACCAGGAAAGGGCTGTGGATATGGCCTACCTAGACTTTAGCAAGGCATTTGACACAGTCCACACAAAGATTAATAATCAAGTTAGCCAGCCTGGGAGTGAATCCTAGGGGTGGTAGCCTGGAAGTATAGGCTAGCTGCAACAGGACACAGAAGGTAATAGTGAATGGAACACATTCTGAAGAAGGGGGTTACTAGTGAAGTACCTCAGGGCTCAGTACTGGGTCCAGTCCTCTTTAACGTCTTTATAGGTGACATTGCAGAGGGTCTGGAATGAAAGGTATGCCTCTTTGCAGATGACACAAAGATCTGCAACAGAGTTGATACACAAGGGGGTAGAAAGGATGAGAGGGACTTGGCAAGGTTGGAGAGATGGTCAGACATATGGCAACTTAGATTCAATGCAAATAAGTGCAAAGTAATGCACCTGGGAAATAAAATCCAGGAGAGAGTACACAATAACAGGGGATATTACTAATGACAACAATAATGGAAAGGGATCTGGGTGTAGTCATATCAGATGACCTAAAGGTGGGTAAGCAATGTGAGAAGTCAGTAAAGAGAGCCAGGGGATACTGGGATGCATAGGGAGGGCATCACAAGTAGAAAAAGGAAGTGGTTATCCCTCTATACAGGCAGTTGGTGAGACCCCATCTGGAGTACTGCGTGCAGTTTTGGAGAACTCTATGCAAGGACATAGACAGGATGGAAGCAGTCCAGAGGAGGGCAACTAAAATGGTGCAGGGTCTACATCAGAAACCATATGAAGAGAGACTGAGAGAGCTTAATATGTATACCCTTGATGAAAGGAGGGACGGGGGGACATGATAGAAACTTTTAAGTACCTCAAGGGAATCAACAAAGTCCAGGAGGGTAGCATCTTTCAGAAAAAGAGATGTGTAAGAACAAGGGGCACAATTTAAAGTTAGAGGGGGGATGACTCAGGGGTAGTGTGAGGAAATTCTTTCTCACGGAGAGAGTGGTGGACGCATGGAATCGCCTTCCTGGAGAGGTTGTGGGGTCTAAAACAGTGGGGAAATTCAAACATGCATGGGACAGACATAAGGTAATTATATTGGGGATTTGCAGGAAGTAGGCTGTTGGCTGACTAGAATCTGCAGCTTATCCAATAGGTAGGGAAATGGGCAGACTGGGTGGGCCAAGTGGTCCTTATCTGCCGTCAAAGTCTATGTTTCTATGTTTCTATGCCCTGTAGTGGATTATTTGTCTTACAAAATGACTAGAAATTTTTTTGGGGAGGGCAAAAAGTAGTCCTTGTCTGAAAGAAATTACAGTTTTATTTAGTTGATCTGGTTTGTCCTGACAGTCCTGATTTTATTTAGGTGATCTGGTTGATCATACTATGATTTCATAGGTAAAAAGTGATTTAAAAAAAAACTTAGCTGGTTGATCCTGCCATTTGTATACTATTTGAGGTGTAATGACTTGACTTTCATGTTCCAGTGTAGCATGACAGAGCAGTGTTCATTCTGGTAAGAGAATGCTGCTGAAGGGTTACAACGAGGAAGGTTTTGTTCAAAACCATGTAAGATGCGTGGTTTTAAGCAGAGTTTAGTTATTTTTATGTAAAAAAAAAAGTTGCCAAACAGTTATCTATTATACTTCTACCAGGCCTTAACCCTGTCTGAAATAATGACAGACCTCCAAGGGATTCGGTTTGGTTCTGGATATAATAACTGGTGACCCCCTTTATCAACCGGATACAGCGCTCTGCCAAATGCCGTAATAACCCAAAAACTGATTATTGCAGTGTTCTATCTCCTTTCTGTTTGTAGCACTGCCTTCTCGCTCCACACTACTGCTCACACTGAAAGCGGGAAAAGTGAGTTGTTCTTTTCGTCTGTTACTGAGGAGCCACACTAGTCATTTATTTACTGCTTTTTTTACTTTGTGCAGTATTTATCTGGTTGATCCTGCCTTTACTTACCGATGTTACAGAGACTGTTACTGCAATCGGGAATGGACTACATCTAGTTCTATTTCAGTGTGCTTCCACACAGTGAGTTAAAAAAAAACAGTACCTGAGATGGACACAAAGGGAAAGAGAAAGAGAGTGTGTGGTGTGTGTGTGTGTGTGTGTGTGTGTGTGTGTGTGTGGCACAGGGACTCAGCAACTCTCAGCAGAGATCATGACAGAAACTGCTTCTGAGACTTTGTCACACTCCTTGCACCAGTAATTATAAAAATAAATGATAGGCAAGTGTGTTGATGGATTTTTTTTACACACACTCGGTGTGCAAAAAAATACATAATACACACCTGCCTATCCATTATTCTCTATCCTTTTACTTATTTCATAACTGATTTGTTGATGCCTTGACTACCAAAAGCTAGAAACCTCTGCTATCATTTGCATCTATGATCTCTAACATTTTCTTCACTGTTCATTGTAATATTCAGCTTTCCTTGCTGCTAAAAGCTTTTATACTCTTTTCTGTATAGCTTCAAAGACCTACTGTTTGCTTTGTTGTCATGATTTTAAGTATTTCCTGACAACAGCAAGCAATTTCCTTTTCTTTTTCCTTCAAGCACTGGTGAACCATCCTTTATTATATTTTACTTCGACAGTAAGTAGGGCTGTAATTATTGAAAATATGGAATCAAGAGTATCAACGTAATTCACAAGAGAACCTATGTATTGGAAACTCTGCATCCGTACCAGCAGCATGAAAACAACATTGGCTTTAAGGGAGATATCCCATGTTACCCTTTTCTTATTGATAATGCTGTCAAATTGCAAGTATGGTTCTGTTGGGGTATTTTCTATCCCCATGGGGTCATGCTTAATCAATGTAAGTAGAATATGATCACTCTCTCCTCAGCTCATTACTCATAGATTACTCCACCAGTTCAAAGGACCATCCCATAGGAAGTAATCAATCATAGAAGCACTACTGTGCAAAAACAAGTGTGAACTGGCCAGAGGAGTCACCATGGCATCTAGAATCATATATTCATAGAAATCTGGTGGCAGAATAGGACCCTTCTGGCCCCTCGAGTCTGCCCCTTACCCCCCTTCCTACTTGTCTCCTCTGTCCAGAGACATCCCACTCTGTCCACTGTTCAACTGCTTGTGCCTGTCCCATGCCCTCTTGAATCCTTCCACCACTGTGGCCCCCACCACCTTTTCGGGCAGTCTGATCCAGGACTCCACCGCCCTCTCTGTGAAGAGACATTCCCTCATATTGCCCCTAAACCTTTCTCCTTGTAATCTTAGACTATGACCCATAGTTCTAGCACTTGCTTTCCTTCTAAAGCTCCCTCCTCACCTTATTAATCCCTTTCATGTACGTAAACATTTCTATCATGTCCCCTCACTCCCTTTTAGTCTCCAGTGGGTACAGATCCAGTTCCCTCCACCTCACCTCATAGGGCTTCCTATGCATACCATGCACCATCTTGGTTGCCCTCCTTTGAACCCTTTCAATCCTATCTATGTCCTTGCATAAGTGAGGTCTCCAGAACTGGACCCCATACTCCAGGTGAGGCTGCAGCATGGATTTATAAAGGGGCATCAGCACCTCCCTCTTCCTGCTTGTTATACCCCTCCCTATGCACGCCAGCATTCTATTCACTTTGCCCACTGCCTTGCTGCATTGATTCCCCATCTTAAGGTTATCTAAAATTATAATCCCCAGATACCTTTCCTGCTCAATTGATCTAATTTTCTCCCCCATCAGGTGTGTAAATGGCTTGTGGGTTGTTACGCCCCATGTGCATTACTGTACACTTTTTGGCATTGATCACCTGCCAGGTTTCCAACCACCTCTCCAGAATCTTTTGGTATTCCCTCTTTGCCTCCACCCCCTGGGGTGTCCATTCTATTGCAGATCTTTGTATCATCTGCAAACAGGCATACCTTCCTCAGTCCTGTGCTATAGTGCTGATATAGATATAAAAAGGATGGGTCCCAGTACCGCCCTGGGGCACCCCTTGTCACCCTTCCTCCTTGGAATGCACCATATATCACCACCCTATGGCTTCTCTCCTTCAGCCACTTCTCCACCCATCTTTTTAATTTTGGTCCCACCCAAAAGGCCTTCCTGAAGTCCAGACAGGCCACGTCCACTGCCCCTCCCTGATTGGCCACCCTTGTCACCCAATCGAAAAACTCAATTAGTTTCATCTTGCATGACCTCCCTTGTATGAAGCCATGTGCCTGTCATCCTTTAGTCCCCTGTCTACAAGGTAACTGACCGCCCTTTCCTTAAATATTACCTCCATCACCTTACCCACCACTGAGGTGAGGCTGACCAGACAATAATTTTCTACCTCCTCCCTACTTCCACCCTTGTGAAGTGGCACCATGTCTGCCCTCTTCCAGTCTCTAGGGCACCCACCATGTATCCAGGGACAAGTTAAACATCCTCACCAGAGGTGCTGCCAGCTCCTTCCTTAGTTCCAAGGGTACCCCAGGATGTAGGGCATCCAGACCCATTGCTTTGTCCACCCTCAAACTTCCTAGTTCCTCTGTTACTTACCCTATCCTCACTGAACAGGCTAGGATCTACCCTTTTGTCATCCCTTCCTGTCTCTCTTAACTCCGTTCTCCTTCCTTCCCCCTCCACCATGAAGACCAAGCAGAATTACCTATTAAGCACCTCTGCCTTCTTGAAGTCCACCTCCACTTGTGCTCTCCACTCCCCCTCACTCTTACTATTCCCTGCTTGCCTTCCTCTTCTCTCCCACATACAAAAAAAAAAGTTTTATCTCCCAGTTTTACCTGCCTAGCAATTCTCTCCTCTGTATCTGCTTTTGCCTCTAATCTTCTGCACTGCCACCCTCAGCTTCTCTCTGTAAATCTTCCTGTCATCACTTCCCTGGGTCCTCCTATATTTTCATGATACGTTTTCTTCCCCAATCCCCTCACCTCCCTGGTGAACAAGGTAGCCTCTTTCTTTTTCTTTTCTTCCTTACCTTACTCCCCCCAATTGATTTCCATAATTCATCCACGTCTCCTATTTTTTCCTTTCCCTCCATTTCTTCCCAGAATATGTCCCTCATTCTGGCAAAGTTCGACTAACTGAAGTTAAGAACCATCGTGATGCTCCAGCTTGTTTCCTTCCCCGTCCTTACCCTGAAACTCACTGTACTGTGGTTGCTTGCACCTAGGCTATCTCTCACTACAATTTCTTCCACACTTTCCCTATTGGTGAGGACCACGTCCATTGTGTTACCCCCTAAAATGGGTTTCCTAACCAGCTGTTGCAGGAAAGCTCCCTGGAGGGACTTGAGGATCTATTTACTCCTGGCTGATGTTGCTGATGGGATATCCCAGTCAACATCGGGGAGGTTAAGATCTACCGTTAAGGGATTTTAAACCAAATTCATTTAGGATCGCTATCAGAAGACCACCATTGTGAATATTTATTTTGTCTAATGAGTATCTTGGCCATTTAGTAGCATTGCAGTCTTTCCAGTTAGGTGTTGAATTATTAATGTTCCAATCACAAATGTCAATCCTGGCATTTGTGTCACCATAGAACAGGGTAATTGCTTAAGGAAACTTCTTATGATAAGAAATAACTGAATTTTTCAGTCTGTCCCAGATGTTACTTTCATAATATTTAGTATTATGAGGAGAAATATAGCAGTTTACTTGGATTAATTCACTGTTACTGGACTTCTGACTCATCTTTTCTGTAATAAAGTTGACATCTGTATTATTGAGTACATGCTTCATTTTTTTCACTTTAAACTTAGTGGTTATACCTCCAGCTCTTCTACAAAGTTTTTCTATTTTCCTATCCCGGCTATGGAAAAGATCATATCCATTAAATGAAAAGTCATAATCCCCCACATGCCACTTTCTCTGGAGGCAAACCACTGCAAATCTTGTTACAGATGACTTGCAATCAGCACCTACAAATTTATTTTCTAGACCTGCAATATTCCATGAGAGACCAGCTATCTCTGCTCTGTCCATTATTGTCATGATATTAAGAACCCTCTGACTGTAACACACTCTACATGATTGTACTCCCCTTTCGGGTATTTTTTGTAATCAGCAATTATCTTCCAGTTCTAAGGGGGCAAATCTTGATCTTGTATACTTCTATTAATGTGATGGGTTTCTTCCTTTAGAATGGTCCCTATTTGTGTAAGATAAATTCTTTGATTTATTTCCTTACTATATATGTCAACTGTGTTTAACACCATTAAGTTCAGAAAGTTAACCTTCTTCAAGATCTTTTCTGCAATTCTTTTTGTCTGTAACAGCAACATCATTGTTCCACCTAACATCCCTGCACTTTTTAACTCTATCCTCTATCTCTGTCAGCTGTATCTGCAAGAATTTTTGAATATATTACAGATAGATCTAGTGAATATACACACATTTTCCTTGTACAGATTCTTGAAGCCAAACATACTCAAAATAAGAGCTCTCCTACTTCACACTTACTCCTTGAGCTCAATTTAATATTTTATTAATGCAATCTAATCTTATGTCTAACAGCCCCAGCTACTCATTGTTCCTCCAGATATAATTAGCAACTCTGTGCAATGCACAAATAAGAGAAGTGCATTTTTCTCCTGCTTCATCACAGCTTCTATACATATCTCAAATATCATCATTCTCATTCTTAAGCCTAATTTCAACCCTCAGCAGATTAAAAATTAGTTCTTTCAAAGAGTGTTCTGATTCATTATTGCCCTTATGAATTCCATAGAGCCTGATGATACTTCTTTTAGTAGGTGGAATTTTACCATTACACTCCACCCATTATTCTTAGTTATTGTATCTGCTATACATTCAATAACATTTGCCTTAATGTCATTCTGTTTAACAAATATCTGAGCCTCATCAACTTCCTGTACCTTAGCTGCTTGAGTGTGTGTGTGTGTGTGTTCCCAATCCACCCTCCTCTCAGAACCTACCTCCTTATTTACCAAAACTGTTACTGGACACTCTGACTTATATTCATCTGTGATGCTAACAATGCTATATTTTGGCCTTTTTCATTTTCCTTGCTTGTCCTTTTTATTCTTATTTTGTTTCCTGTAGGACCTTCTTGTTCAGCAAATATTATAGAGCTGAAGTCAAGTTTTATTTGTTCCTCATTATTGATGTTGGGGACAAAAAAAACAGATATCTCTACGGAAGGGCAAGCATTGTGAAAGTACCTGTGAGATACCATTCAGTCTCACCCCATTAACTGATGTATCTTCTCTACAGGTCTCACGCTCATTTCAAATGATTACCAGCTGTTGCATTATCATTCAGTTAGCAGCATAGGAATTCCTCAAAGCATTAATAATGTCTTTGCTGAGATATGATGGATACTATAAAGAATACACCATATTCGAGTCCAGGTCAAAATTACATGAGATTTCTACTTTCAAGATTTTACCCCTCCCTTCCCCACTAATTCAGCAGTTTGTTCTGTACAGAAAGAAATGTGTTTGTTACAAATATCCAGAACTTTTGACCCATTTATTGTTTCTTGTAACTACTTCAGCACTGTTGGCATTTTGACATATTTTCCACTTATTGTTCATTATGAAGTGAAATCAGATAACATTATATTACATTCATCCTGCTGAATGGTTTAATTTGGTTAAAATAAAAGCTTTGCAACAAATATTTTCATTAACTTTCCTTGAACACTGCAGACTGCCATTCCACTCCTGGGGAATTACTTATGCTTATGAACAGGTCAGGTGATTATTCCAGTGAGTCACTCAGAGTTTTTTTTGTATTGTTTTTTTACTTATTTTAATTGTTTTATTTAGCTTTTGTTGAGCAGGCTAGACAATACTGCCTATGTTCAGCCATGCTGGGGAGGAGTAATACAGAGGCAAACCAAATAAAACTGACCCAAATTAAGCTGCTGGTGATATTTTTAGTGAATGGGGTAAATTTTTCAAAGACAACAAGAAGTTCCCCTACTCTTGCTGAGGAGATGCTGTTGAGCTTTTAGGCAAAATGGAGAACCCAGATGGTAGAGGTGGTGATGGTGGACAACAGTGTCTTATCATCTAAAAGTATGGAGTTTGAGATTGTAGAATCACAGATGATTTTTCCACCAGCCATGTAACATGGTCTGGAATGGAGAGAAACTCTGTCAGTAGTGATGAGCTCATGGATGACAGTTATTAATGCCTAGCTGAGGAAATGTCAGAAAGGAAGCACTGCCTCCTCCATCTGCTTGTGGGAAAGGAAGAAAGACTTTCCTGGGATGACTTGACTCACATGCAAGTGGGTACTAGAAAGAAGGCACCTGAAGCAAGGACCACAGCACAATGCCTGTTGCAGTGCAAAGTAAAGGCATAGATTAATATAAACCCCAAAACATAAATCGGCACCTCGGTCTTCAAAGACCACCCAGCTCCCAATCAACTGAAGGCTGTCTTAAAAGCCTGGGAAGCTAAGACAATATGGTGGTAGCCGGATTCACCAGAGCAACAAGTGGAAATAACTGGCTACCTGGGGAAGCATCAGTGGTGGCTGAAATTCAAGTGGCAAGCTGCTCATCTCCACTCATTTGGTTGCAGGACCATGAATTTTCAGAATCCCCCCAAGATACTGTGATAGTTGAATGTCAGGAGGTTGGCACACAGCATGAACCAGAGGCATTATTGTCATGCATTACAGATGGTAAACAGTTGCAACCAGAAACAGTGGTACTGAATAACTCTGCAGTACCTAAGAAGATTTCACAAACAACACCTCCAGTCGCTATGCAGAGTATACAGTCTGATCAGTCAGTTGCGTGCTCTGGAGACTGACATTTCCGTTGAACCTGCTGTAACATAATCTGACCAGGGTGAGAAAGGCTGCCTTACTCCAGTTATTATACCACTGATAATGGAACAGCCTGCCAGCAGTAACCAGGAGCAAACAAGGAATGAGGACTTGCACACCATAATTGACAGGTGGACGGTACACAGGATGCGATATAAACTTATTGAACTGAGACCCTAGAACTGTCCTGATCTGCAACTACAGATACTTCTAGGAGTTCTTCCTGGGGAGGGGGGTTGGGGCAGCTGTTATTGGAAACAGGCCCAACCCAGGGGGTTCATCCAGTTATAATGGTCTCCCTAAGGAGTGGTCAAACAGGGTGGCAACAGATGTGGCACTTGGAACAGGACAGGGGATGACAATATAAATTTTTTCATTTAATTCACCCATGCTCAGTGCATTCGAAAAGGAACAGTTGCCACCATGGACCCACACTCAAGTGTGGTGCTGGTCCCAATGTGCACACTGTGTGCAAAAACATTTTGGTTTACTTAGTGTTTACTGTGGTATAATAGACTGTATCAGACTGGTTTAGTTGTAGGCTGACATCTTTTGTTACAAGAAATTCTGGAATTCCTTGCAGCTGACATCAGTGTAGTAGCCAGCATTGAAAGACTCAATAGCCTGCAGTGCATGCTAGAGTTTTTACCAGCTGTGATCTTCTGTTTGTTGGTCCTGCTGTCCTCCATGAGTTATGTATGACTCAAGACACAGAAGACTGTACTTATCCCCTGAAGAAAAGCAGACTTAAAAAAACATCTGATCAGAGATAATAAAAGCTTAACATGCAAACCAAATTGAATTTCCTGATGTTGCCTATTGCTCTAATGCCAGTTGCAGGTGATTTTGGATTTGTAGTAAAAGAAGAAATCAGCCTACAACTAAACAAAAGTATTACAAAATCACATGTACCCCCATAATGCAAAGCATCTTGGACTGCATATTCAAATCACCACAACATATTATGCTGGTTCAACTTTAAGCAGAACTGCATGGTGCTGAAAGGCCTCTCACACAGTATGCATAATATTTTGTGGTGATTTGCTTATGCAGACCATGATGCTTTGCATTATGGGGGTGTACGTGATTTTGTATTTCTTTGAAACTTGGCTTCCAGGCCAATGCTCTTTGGGGTAACCATTGCCTTGGTGCTTGCGCACTAAGGTTCTTTGTCTTTAAACAAAAGTAGTCTGATACAACCTACCACACTACAGTTAAAAGTAGGTAAACCAGAATGTTTTTGCACAGAAAGTGTGCATTGGGATCAACCCAACACTGTAGTGTAGGGCCCTTTATGCTAACTGTTCCCCATTTAAGATTCTGCAGTAATCCACTATGTTCTCTTTGAACTACCAGTTCTAGTCTCTCAGAACAAACCCTTGGGTAAACATCCTTTTAATGTCCATAATGAACAACAGAGTCAGACAAGGCACTTAGGACTGCTAAGTGCTTATGCAGTAGATGCTTTGAATTATCAAGTTGCATTTTAATGTTCTGCAACTATATTAAGTGGCTTTCTAATCTATCCTCACATATTAGACCATGAGTATGCTTTAACAGGTACAAAAGTCATGTTGCAGTCAACACCTTTTGCATTGTATCTTCTGTTTGCTAATGGATGGAAGCAATAATTCTTTTATATAGTAGATTAGTAGTTCAGATGTACTTTAATATTTCATTTCAGTGGTGTCATGCAACTGGGCAGACTAAAGCACTAAGAGTAAGAAGCTTGCCCATGGTCACAAAGTGACTATGTGGATTTGGTGGAATTTGAACCATAGTCATTTGTGTCTCCTGATTAGAGATGTGTGAAATTGCTGAAATTTGCTCCATGAGAAAATCCACAAATTTCTGCAAATTTGTGGAGCTGGGGACTACAATTTACATTGTTACTTGCCAGATGGATTGGTCAAATTCATGTGGCATTCGAGTGTAGTGCTCACAAGGGAGGATGCCAGCAGGGTTGGGAGGGGTGCAAAATTATTAGATTTATGTTCTTGGGTGGGGAGGGTTTTCACAGCTCAGTGGGTGCGATGAGGCTTTTTGTTTTACAAAATGGCCAGTTTGACTGACACATAACAGGGCAAATTGTGTTAAAATAACCCTCCCTAATGTCCCACTCACCTCCTCCCCACCCCAGAAAACATGATGCTGCCACCCCTCTGCCCAACCACACTCCAATTCCCACCAGCACCCATAAAATCTATATGAAAATAAAGAAAATGGTCCCCTGGGTGGAGGCTTTTTTGTTTTACAAAAATAATTTAGCAGTGAAGTTGGCGGATCTGACACGCAATTCACAAATATTTTCACAGATGCAAATGTCATGAATTTGTGCCAACTTCATTAAGGAATTAAACATCCACAACATCTGTATTCCTGATTGCCAAGCTTCTACTTTTAGTACTAGACTAGTGCCAGGAGAAATCTGAAAAATCTCTTTTGTGTACTTTTCACAAAATTGTAACAATTTAAAATAATTTCACACAGCAATGTGTTTAAATTAGGCAAATGTTATTTCATTTTAATAATCAATATTTTAAAAATATGCTGTTTGAAAAAGTGCCACTGTTTTCTGAAATTAGCCATTTATAAAAACTCATATTTTTAATAATGCACAGTTTGTGGAAAAAAAAAGATATTTGAAGTAAAGAAAATCAAGCCAGATTTGATATAGATTTTACAAATATTGCAGAAATGGAAAATCTTAGAATTTTGTGCAATTTTGCAAGAGTGATCCAATTTTGCACAGCACTAACACTAGACTAAGCTCCCTGTGAATTTTGCCTGTTTTAATTTTGTACTGCACATGAAGTAATAACATCCAATCTCAGGTCCCTTTCAAGTTTTCTCTTGTGTTCTGTAGAAATACTCTTTTTGTAAAACAGGCCCCTTGGTATACCTGTTTCTTGTTTCTCTAACCTCTTCCCAGAAAGTTGTGCTTCAGAATATAAGATTGCCCTTCACATTGTTTCTTACAGTCACAAATTATTATTTTGTGATAAAACTGCCCACCTGTGCATTCATTATTAGTGGCTTAAGGTGGAGGCTTGTAGCTAAAAGTAATGTATTACAGTGTGTGAATGTTCTATATAATGTCATATCAAACTGTTCCCTTGCATTCCTCATAATCTAATAAACCAGGAAATAATTTTCATCTTGCTCTAGTATGAGGATGAACCTTAGATTCCTGCTGAGGAGATTCCATACATTGTTCTTATTGTAGATTACAATTCCTTCTTAGATTCCTTCTGTATGATTGGCATACCGTATTTCAGGATACTTTTTTTCAAACTCAATTATAACAGAAGACTATTATTAGCAAATCACCCAACCATATGAGCACATTTTTGTCTACTTTACATATAATTTCTGTTTTCCATTTTGCTACATATAGACATGCATAACTAGGGCCAAATGCATCCTCCATGGCTGTAACCATTTATGTTGATAGAAGAAACACTTACAGTATGCATCAATGGCCAATTTAATAGATAATGAATACAGTAGGGAGTATCACTTCTGCATCTCTGCCACATAGGTAATGTGCTTCTTTGTCTATCCCCACGCACCCCTTATGTTGGAGGTTGGCATATAAACAGACAATGTCAAAGTTACCAAATGTACATCTTCAGTGGGCCTTTTAGTCTCCAATTAATTGAACACATTTGTCTAATCCTTAAGTCAGACAGAAAAATCATCCACACATGTTTTGATTAGTGATGTTGTGAAGTTTAAATTCTCTGGTGGAGTTCTGATGAAGTCACCCACTTCACCGCCCATTGAGCACCCAGAAATGTTTGCTATTAGGTTGAAAATTTGCCTATGTGACTTAATGGGACATTTTGCCCTTAAATGGCACAATTTCACCCATGAACAGCAGAATTTCACCCATGAATGGCAACATTTCACCCATGAACATCAACATTTCAGCTGCAAACAGCAAAATTCTGCCACTTGAGGTGAAATTCTGCTGTTTGCTGGTGAAATTCCACTGTTTGTGGGTGAAATTCTACACTTAATGGGTGGAAATTCGGACTTTGCAGATTGAACTGCACTCTGTGAATTGCACAGAATTCTCAGATTAATTCATGCAGTGAATTTTGCCAACTTTGCCCATTTCTACTTTTGATGAAGAAATTATGCTAATTAAAAATGGACTCTATTAGACCACAAATGGCAGCAACTACCAATCTACCAGAAGGGCCCTTCAGCATTCTGTGAAATTTTTCTACTGTAGAGTATAGAATGAAGATGGAATGATGACCTTGGGGGCAGTAAGTTTTCAAATTTTGACCCCTGGAGGAATTTTCAAGTTTCATATGTCCCTTTCTATGGGACATATCACTGGCACAGATGGGATCAAATCATGATTTCTGCACCTTGGTACCCCTATCCTAACCTCACCCATTTCATGTATTTTCAGTTTATCTCTCACCTACTGGATGATGCCCAAATACCTGGAAAATTGGACAAATTATCCCAATTCACAAACAGTGACTCAAACTATTCAGTAACTATGGGTCTATCACTTTGCACCAATCCTAGGAAAGCTTTTAAAAAGTTGATGGCCCCTTGTTTCAAAGCAACAAACATATGCATCCCCAATCAGCACAAGTTTCATAAGGCACACAGCACCACTACCCTGTTTCAGCAGACAAATGATTACAAACCCTCCATGGATAAAGATCCAGGTATGTGGGATCTACTGTGAAAATCACACAGGCATGAACAAACCTGAGCTAACACACAACACCACTAGTTCTATAACAGATAAAATTTCAGAAACATATTGGGTGTATTAAATGTTGATGTTGTAATATCAGTGTATCAATGTGTGCAGTTTGATCAGCATATTTATTAGGAGTTAGTGATTTCAATAAACATTTGGCATATATTTTGAAATGTTTAGCTGATATATAATATAGCTTTTTAACTGTTTTTTTTTATTAGCTTTAATCCCCTGCACTTACAGTATTGGTTTCTATCACTTTAAATTGATGTTTGTAATTTGCACATGATTTTTGCCACGTAGAATTTCACCTTTGTTGTCAGTGGTCATCCATGAATAAACACGTGTAAAGCATGAAACATTGGCCCATATGCCTACTTTATGAAGTGATAAATCAAGCCAGATTCTTTGATATATGAATAGACTGACTTGCTCAGTAGTGTTTCTGTCTGATGTTATGATTACAAATGGATCAGCAAATGAGTTAGCAATTTCTGGTATCGAACAAGTCAACTAAAATTTACAGGGATTGCGTTAAAATGCCCTATGAGGAGAGAGACTGTGGCATCTCAGCATGTTGACTTTGGAAGAGAGGAGAGTGAGAGGGAACAGTATAGAGACCTACTAGTACCTCGCAGGGGAGAACAGGTGCAGGAGGGGAGTCTCTTTCAAATGAGAAGGAGCAGAAGGCCCAGAAGGCATGCAGTGAAGCAGCAGGGGGTAAGTTTAACAGTGATGTGAGGAAGTATTATGTCACTGAAAGAGTGGTGGATGATTGGAACAGACTGCCAGCAGACATAGTGGAAGCAAAAACAGTAGGGGTCTTCAAGAAAGCATGACATAGATATAGGTGAATATTAGTAAATAGAAAGGGAGAAGAGAGGGTCACTGGAGACCAGTTTGGGTCTGCAGGGAAAGACAAGACAGGGACCATCTGAGCAGACTGGGTGGACCAAGGGGTCCTTTTCTGTTAACAAATTCAACGCTTCTACACAGTTTGATGTAGTATCAATTGAGGAAAACTAGCACAATAACTAAAGCTAACATTATTAATATAACATATATTACAGTAGTTTGCTTTATCAGTTTAAGACTTCACAGGAGCTTTTCAATTTGGTGGTAAAGTACTCTTGGCAAAGGTCTTGCTTGATGTTTACAGATCCCAGTACTTCCACTCATCACAGTAGTAAAACAGCAGCTTTTTATGTTTGCACTTGCGCAAAGTGAACATGTTGGCATGATAGTGGATTTTGAGAGGTGTGTCAATGCTGGTCCAAAGCAGGGCAGTATGCAAGGGCCTTGACAGTGCCAGACTGATCATCAACCAAGCTGATTATGATGCCCTTCTGGGCTTTCTGGATGGAAACTGTGTGAAGTTCAAAGAAAACAGTAGCCTGAATCATAGGGAGGCTTTTTCCTTTTGATCAGCAAAATGTAGCCCAGCAAGCACAGCTGATCAGCATCATTGTCAGCCTGCTGTAGTTATCCCCCAGTGTAAAAACTATCTCTACAACCATCTGCCAATTATCCTTCCTGCTTCCTGTTGCTCTCCCCTTCCTTCTTACTTTTATGACACCAGGGTGTCCTGTCCCCCCATGCCAGCTAGTACCCCGGGCCACCGGATCCACTTTCACTGTATGACAATGGGGAGCCCATCCCTGGTGCTTCCAAATATAACACCAACACTGGGTTGCCCACTTTCCAATGTCGGTACCTGAAATAAGGCAACCATACCTTGTAGTCTTTATTTTCCTGTAATCCCACCCTCTGCCAAAAATCCTTTCCTTCACTTTCCCGATGCTTCCTGTGCTCTTAGAGGTTAAAACAACACTGGGGTGCCCAACCCCCTGTGTTGGTACCTGAATAAAAGAAAACCATCCCGCATAGTGTTTTTTTTATTTTTATATTCCTTGTAAAAAAAAGGTCCACCATATCTGTTCCTGCTGCCACCCCTGCTGCTGTTACCTTTCTCCACTTGACCCCACTCAACACCCACCACCCAATTCCCACAACTCCTTACATACATACCAGGGGGCAACACTATAATCCTCTCTGGCTCCGAGTCACATCTTCATTCTTCAACATCAGAATGGGAACTAAGGAAATCAGGTATGCAGTTTAATTTATATCCATGTGTTTTGAACTAGTGCTCATAACTTGGTCATTTTTTATATGTTTTCCCTAAATTTTCAACATGGCTTTTTGGGACTACACCTCATGAACAAGGGTGGTGAAATTATTCAAATCCATCCCAAAAGGGGCTTTTGCAGTCACTGTACAAAATCACCATTTGGGTGGAATTTGGAAATTATCTCTGCCCCTGTTCATGAGGTGGGGTTATAAAATGGCTATGCTGAAAATCTGGGGTATAAATTTAAAAAAAACAACAAAGTTATGAGCATACATTGAAATTTTTCAACGCGTGCTCGTAACTGTGGTAATTTTCAATATTTTGACCCCAAATCTTCAATTAGCCATTTTTTCACACCACAAGATGAATGTGACAGCTGTAATTTTTTTCAAATCCTAGCCACAATGTTTTTTGCACTTGTGGCATGAAATTATGTTTCGGCCAGTATTTTATAAGTGACACCTGTCACGTTCAGAAAGAGTGTCATAAAAAGTCTATGTTGAAAATTTGGAGTCAAAATGTGAAAAAAAAAAATCAACTAAGTTATGAAGAAACATTAAGTTGTTACCATGTTGACTCCTTACTTTATTTTTCCAGATTTGGGCAGCTGATGTTCAAGATATCCCTTGTGTTACCCTCCTCCTGAGCGTGATAGGCATAATTTTCAAATCTCATCCAAAACATGTTTCGCAATTGCAGTGTGAATTCACCTTTGGATGGGATTTAAAACTTCCACCTATCTTGATCATAACTTCAGGCCATAAAATGACTTTCAGAAATCTTGTGTCAAAATGTGAGAACCCACTGAAAATTAGATATTGCCTCTCAGCTGATCTGTCCTGTGTAAATACAATAAAAAATGTGTAAAAGCAGGACACCACTAAAAATGGATATTGCATCTTATCTGGTCTGTCCTGGGTAATATTTAGTACAAATGTGTAAAAGCAGGACCCAAGTTCAACGGAGCCCACTAAACTGCATCTTTGCTGCTCTGTCCTGGGAAAAATACATTGTAATAACTTGCCTCTCAGCTTGGCTATAAAATGGGTAAAAGCAGGGCTACACTGAAGATGAGATATTGCATCTCAGCTGTGCTATCCTGAGTAAACATCAAGTAACAATTGGGAAAACTAGGATCCCATTAAAACAAAATAGCATGTGAGGGTATCCGTGTACAAAGCGACCACGATTGAGCATTTTCAAAAAGGGTGACTCAGTCACAGCACTTATACACAGGACTACCTGGTGTGGGGGGGTGACCAGATACAGGGTTTGGAAAATATGGTGATGGGATGTCGCTATGTATAAACATGCACTGGGGATGGGAAGGGACAATGCAGTGTGATGGGCAGATGGGGAGGGAGGGTTTGAGGGGTGTAGTGCAGCAGTGGGCTGCCGAGCTGGTCATATGTTGTGGTGGTTTGGTGGCAGGCTGGGGTTGGGATGGTGCCAGGTTTGGTTCTAGGCATGCTTGTGGTTTTTGTGCCGGGTTGGGTTTTATTTTTATTTTACTTTTGCACCCTCTGACATGCACAGCCCGAGTTGAGATCATAATTAGGGGGGTGGGGTGCGGCCCCCCTATAAATGTAAGAAACCTACCATCTCGGTGCCCTCTTGCTTGTTCACTATGAGTCTACATCGCCAAAATTAATGTTTGGTGATGTAGACTTGCCCAAATGGTGATCGCTATTCCGTGATCACCGGTATCACATGGAACCCATGTGAGTTGTGCTATCCTGGGTAAATAGAGTACAGACATGTGTCAAAGCAGGATCCCATGGAAAATTAGGTATTGTATCTCATCTGGGTTATCCTGGGTAAACATATTGTAAAACTCTATAAAAATAAGACCCTATAGCAGAACCCTACTGAAAAGGAGAGGTTTCATCTAAAATGATCTGTCCTAGAAAAATACATTATAAAAACAGGACCACACTAAAAATGAGGTATCACATCTCACCTCTACTGTACTGGGTAAATGCAGTATAAAACTGTGTAAAATCAGGACCTGATTGCAAATGACATATTATCTCTCATCTGGTCTATATTGGGTAAATATATAGTAAACATGTGTACAAGAAAAGCCCAGTGTCTGCAACAGCAATGTGAACAGTGAACATTCAGTATTGACAGATGTTTGTCTGTGTTAGTGAGAGCACTATATTCTCTGTGTTTGCCTGTTTTTCATTACTCATAAAATAAGAATCAGATTAGTTTTATGTAAATGTCTTTCATATTCACTGTTTGAATGGACAGAGAAAAAAATAATATCGTTTGTCATTTATCTAAAGTAAATTGTTTCCTCAATCAGCAGGGCAGCCGCAGCCTCAGGGAAGTTCCATGTGAAGGACATTTAGAATAGCAAAATACTGTGCCACAGGAAATACAGTGTATAACATCTTCAGTCCCTTTTTGTAGATGCTTATTTATATGTGATGACTAAGACCTTTAGTGTACAGGGATAGCAACCAAATTTAAATTGTTTAATTTCTATTGTGAAGGTTAAAAAGAATGTTACACTATGGCATTACATTTGTATTGAACCCATACTTTTAAAATATTTGCATATGCAAATAAGTTACTTGAGATCATTTAAAAATACTTTATTTTGGCAGAAAAAGTAGCTCTCAAGAATTCTGTAGGTTAGCAACAGAATTGTGTTGCCATTGAAAATTCTAGTGCTTTCCCTAACCTTTCTGGGTGGGTATTGTACAGAGAAGGTCCCCTCAACCTTTGTTTCTGTTTACCTGTGTTGTTTGCAGGCATGAAGAATGATTGTCTCTATTGCACCCTCTTAATTTTGTCAGGATTGAAATGTAAATGAAGTAACGTGGGTCTGCTGAGAAAACCTGCTTTACTCCATTGAAAGATCATGACCTGACTCAAGAAAGTCATCCTGGGATTTTATGATGCTTTAGAGCTAAAGTATGTGATAGTTTTACTATATCATTCAGTGATTGTTCATTTCCTCTGCAGTCCCTATGTTCTTGTCTTGTGCTGCTCAACAAACTGTGCCCTGCCATTTTGTATAGTTTAACATGTATCTGAGTTGGAAAAAATGTTTTTAGGGAAGATTTCTATTTGTAAAGTTTTATTCTTGCTTTGCTGAGTAGGTTTATGGGTAACACTTTATTTTAAGTATCCTTAACTACCCTGTAGTTAATGTATAACTATGCTGTAACTTCACTGTGACTACTGTGTAGTTACATGTAACTACTACGTAGTTGTTAACTAGTTTCCTAGTTGCATGTTAAGTAGTTACAATTTGCATAAAGTAACTACACTGTAAATACTGTGTAGTTACATGTAGCTAATATGTAGTTATTAACTAGTTTCACATGTGGGTATAGTGTATTTACACAACTTGCATACATGTGCAACTACTACAGTCTCCCTTTCGGCTGTTGCAAATACTAACAGAAAATCTATTGTGCAGCTACCACTCTCTCTCTTCTGGCATTGTGTTATTTGTTTTTATAAGGCCAACTACACATGTAATAGCTTTTGCAAATTTGTAACAGAAAATCTGTTGTGTAACTACTATGTTGCTACATTTGGCATTATTAAATCAATTCTCACAAGTGTAGCTACATATAAATGCAGGTTGTGTGAACTGTGTCAACTGTCTACGTCTGACATTTATTTAAAAGGTAGTCACACAGAAAAGTGTTTAAGTGTAATCAGAATGGAAACTAAAATATGAATACAATACAACTTCAGTCTGCTACAGTTAAATGCACTGACAGGCAACTCTTTAGATGATTTTCCATGTCTATATTCCAGTTTTTCGTGAACTTACAGGTTAATAAACATGCAGTCTAATATTGTGAATTGATATGTAACTGTACACAAAAATATTTTATTTGCATAATTACTAATTGACACTATAACAATATTGTGGCTAAGAAATAATGGTACTGTTGTCACAGTTAATGCCTAGTTAACATGTATTTGCAGTTGTATAAACTTACATTTACCATATGTCAGTGCTATAGCTGTGATGTAAGTTCTTATTCACAAATCAGTCCCTCATGAACTTACTGCTTACTAAACATGCAATCTAGTATTAGACCCTATTCATGTAGGTGGCAGGGAATGTACCAAATGTGCATTCCCAGGCCTGGTGATCAATAGCAGCCACCCAATCAGATGGACTGACAAGGAGCAGACTGGATACTGCACTCTGTGTGGATAGGGGAATTGTGGATTATGGGTGGTCTTCCCATTACTGCTGTTTTCCATTAAGGGGACCAATTGATCTGCCTGTGTTTACCACCTTGCTCCCAGCCATCATGGTATAGTCAGAGCGCTGGAATAGCTTGATGTGAAGGATGATGCTATGGCAGCCACACCATTCAGCCAGTGGGAAGGGTATGTAATGGCTAAGGAAGATTTCCTGCCTGTGTATACACTGCCACCCACCACCACTCCACATGGCAGATCGGTGATACAGCATAGTTTGTAGTCATGCCCCATCTCCAGCCACCTACCTGGCAGTAGCAGGCCAGTAGTGTGGGTGTAGAAGTGGTGGGTCAATGCCACAGCAACAGCACATTTCTTAGCAACTACAGCACTGTTACAAGCCAATAAGTAATTATGTAAATGATTTGTATTGTATAAGCAAACAATGTAGTTGTATAGCAATTAATATTAGATTGCATGTTTATTAAGCAGTAAGTGCATTAGTGAACGATTTCTGAAGGAAAACATACATCAGAACTACATCACTGACATTCAGTGTAAGTGTATAGTAGTTAATTTTTCTTCTAATGCTTTATTTTAAGTGTCAATTTCTGTATTTACTTTGCAAATACATGTTAGTTAGGAATTAAATGTGGAAACAATGCCACATAAGCAGCACCTTCCTTAGTAACTACAGCACTGTTACACTCTTCTTCCTACACTTTATTTTAAGTGTCAATTTCTGTGTACTTACTTTGCAAATACATGTTAGTTAGTCATTAACTGTGGAATCAATGCCACAGAAGCAGTACATTCCTTAGTAACTACAGCACTGTTACACCCTTCTTCTTACACTTTATTCTAAGTGTCAGTTTCTGTGTACTTATTTTGTAAGAACATGTTAGTTAGGCATTAACTGTGGGTATAGTGCAACAGAAGCAACATATTCCTTAGTAAGTACAGTACTGTTAAAAGCCAATAAGTAATTATGTAAATGAATGATGTTTTATTGTATAGCAATTTACAATATTAGATTGCATGTTTATTTTTAGTTCCTTTTTTGGGGGTTGCACAGTATACAAATGGTGGCTCTGGGATTCAAACCCAGTTCTCCAGGTGTGCTGGTCAGTGCTTTTAACCACCATACTACACTGCAGTTAGTTTATGAGGGAATTATTTCTGAAGGATACTTTTAAGTGTCACTAACTACAATGTAACTACTATATAGCTATACTGTAACTGCACTACTATGTAGTGTTAACTAAATTCACAATGTGTGTTGTGTACTTACATTACTTTAAATGTGCTGCTTTTGTGAGATTGAACCACACCTCTACTGCACCCACACCCCTGTCCTACTGCTGCCCAGGTGGGTGGCTGTGGGTGGGGCATAGCTACCCTTGGATGAGAGTCCTAATTCTTCTGTACCTAAGACTAAGATGTCCCATTGTACATGCTGAACAGTCATAAGACTGACTGATTGCACATCATGTGTATTGCACCTGCACTTTAGTTGATACTTCATTGCATTTCAGCTGTAATCTTGCACTTAACTGTACCAAGCTGTAGTCAGTATATTCAGTGTATTCTATTCCTGTACCTTTCTCTGTTAATGTAAGTGTATTGTCTGTATTACCTATGTTTTTATTTATTTTTTATTGAAATTTTGGATAACACCTTTGAGAACAAGCTCACTTCATAGGTTCCTCATCAGATGAACAATACATATAGGGAAAGCATGAGATGGAGAACAAACAAAACAAGGAATTATGCAAGACATTACAAGAGTGTATATCTAGAGAAGTTCTAATACATGTGGCATTGCACAATGCATGCCATGCTGCATATCTGATTAAAACCTGGAATTCAAAGGGTCATATTAGAGGGTAGGAGTCTTATAAAATGACCCTTTACAGGAAAATGAGAACAGACTCAGCCTAGTATCTAATAATCAACAAGGTATGGGATGGCATCAGCCCAGGAGCCTCATCAGAGGAGAGAAGGTATGGGACAAAGCATTTTAAAGTGAGAAAGAGCACTCAGGAGATATAACAGGAGAGGGAGGGGATGAAGTCATAGAGAGTTTAGGAAAAGAGTGGAAGGGATCAAGAGGAAATGTGAAGGAGAATGATTAGCAACTTAGAACAGTTATTTACATGCTGAGAACAGTTATGCATAAGGTCAGGATAGCATAAGGTTACAATAAGTGCTGGTCACAAGAAGGAAGGTTATTGGAAGCAGTCACAACTGGCATCAGCAAACAGCTGTTCCTTAAGTTTAATCTTGAAGGATCCAAGGTGGATGCTGAAGTGATGTCATGGTGCAGCGAGTTCATCCATAGTGGGGCATGGTAGGCAAAGGACCTTTGTCCCAGCGAATGCAACAGCAGGGTATATTAAAAATCTGGCTAGTAGAGTTTCTGGTGCACGACGGTTGATAGTGGGGTAATAAGCTTTTGCACTCATGGGGAATTTTGCATAAGCTACTTTTCTGAACAGTAAACATGTTTGGTACATGTGTCTACCTTTGAATTGGAGCCAGTTAGCCTGAGTGTATGTTGCAGATATGGGACAGATGGGCTGAACTAGTAAGGACCTCCATGCTTTGTTGAGTGCAACAATGATGTGGTGAAGAGTTGTTTCAGTAGCTGATCCATAGATTGGTAAGCAGTAATCAATAAGTGAGACAAGAGGCTTTGAATGGCCAGGTTAAGAGCCTCAGGATTCAAATATTGCTTATGCTTATAAAGTAGCCCAATGTGGGTGTTAACAGCCTTAGCAATGTTGTCAATGTGATAGACATAGGTCATCGTACTGTCCATAGTAATCCCTAGATATTTAAAGAGCTGAACTAGCTCCAGGGAAAGCCCTCTTCATTGGTGATAGAAAGAGGATAAGTTCTGTTCCTATTTTGGGAGCTGGATAACAGCATAGTTTTAGTCTTGTTGTAATTCATGACTAACTTGTGCTTATGGAATCATCTTTCTATGACTACAAAATTATTCTGTAGCCTAGATTCAAGAACCTTAGGGTCTGGATCACTGGTAAACAGGACAGCATCATCAGCACATAAAAGGATGTGACCCTGACAGGAGTAAGGAAGTTTATTGAGGAAAATGCTAAATAAAAGAGGGCCCAAGATGGACCCTTTAGGATCTCCAGATAGGACAGGTCTGCTATCCGAGAGGATGTTACCAATCTTCACCGGCTGTGTACGGTTGTGCAGATAACTTTCAAACCAGGCTACACTGTCACAAGCTAGGACAATGGTGGTAAGCTGTTCGACCAGGAGGGCATGAATCACTGTGTCAAAAGCTTTGGTTAAATCAATGAAAGCAGCACTGACCAGGTGTCCTTGACCTAATTAGTGGTGAATAAAGCCTGTGAACTCCAGAAGGGCAGTAGTGGTACTATGACCATTTCTGAACCTGTGTTGTTGCAGACATTGTAGCTGATATTTTTCTAAGTATTCAACCAGTTAGTCAGCCACTATACGCTCAAGAGCTTTTTGAGAGTGGGGCAGGCTAGAATAGGCCTGTAGTTCCCAGTAATTGTGCGATCCCCAGACTTATGAACTGGTGTCACAGTGGCAGATTTCCACTTCTGAGGAAACTGAGACTATCTCAGTGACATGTTAATAATATGTGTTAGAGGTGGCAGAAATTCATCCAGCATAAGGGCTACAAAATTAAGATCTAGGGTGTCACCACTATATCTTGATTCCCTAATACCTTGAGTAGGTAATTCCTAGATTCATGGTCTGAGAGGGGTTTGAAGTAGAAAGGAGGATGAGAAGGGTACAGAGTTTCTTTCCCAGAGTAGTCACTTGTGAGGGGGTGAGAGAAGTAGCCAGGTGGCAGGACACCACTCAGGTCCATGAAGGCATAATTAAAAGTGTTAGCAATAAGTCTGGGGTCGAGTGAGGGTACACCTTCAATGCTAAGCATGGTAGAGGCAAATCTGAGGTCTCTCCCAGTGACCTCTTTAAGGTTAGTCCAAAATTTTCAGCCATCATTCTAGGTCCAAGAGAGTACTTCCTTATAATATTGATTTTTAGCTGCACGAAAAACAGTTGTTTCTAGCCGCTTTGTACCTCTGAATGTCAACCTGGTTACACAGGGACCTAGACCTGTGCCATAGATGGTCTCTGGCATTCAGAAGCTCAAGCAGGTCCGGAGAAAACCAGGGATTACAGAGGTCTTTGATTTTGTGCTTTTTAAGGGGGGGGCATGCCTATCACATATAGCGTTGAACTGAAGAATGAATTGGTCAAGGGCAATGCCAGTGTTGTTAGTTGTGTAAACCATTGATCAATTCTGATTAAGTAGGTCAGCTTTTAGTGATTCAAGATGCCCATGGATGAGTACCCTGGTGGTAATTGTTCTAGTGGGTGTTTTAAAGAATGTGTTTTCCCAATGAAACAAGACTGGGGAGTGGTCACTGAAGGCATCTGGGAGTATGGCTGTGTCTGATATATGATCCGGGTGGTTAGAGAACACCCAGTCCTGTAAGGTACTGGTCCCAGTTTTATAGTTGATTCCAGTGGGGGACTTGACTAGCTAGGTGAGGTGAACTGCTGAAACTGCATCTTTGAAAGGGCTTGTGTCAGGAGAGAACCAATTACTACTGAAATCTCCTAACATGATAATTTCCGAATTAAGACTCAGAGAGCCAAAACACTCCAGGAGTGAATCAAAGCAGGAGGCCGTCTGTCTGGGAGGTATATAGATTGATATGCACTGTCTTTGTGGCCTGGATCATGCCTGAAAGTAGTCCATTGGATCAGTGCACCTACCTGATAAACAAACAAACAAATCTATGTGTGTATATATATATATATATATATATATATATATATATATATATATATATATATATATATATATATACACAAATATATATATATATATATTTATTATTTATTCTATTTTATTTGAACTTTGATGATGGAGTAGGCCCACTGAGACAAGACAGTCTCTTTTCAGTGGTGACCCAGGGAATCAAAGTGTTCCACAAGTGATAGACATTAAACATAGTACCATCAGTGGTAAACAGTAGCAATATTAACAAGTAGAAATATTCAGCATTTTGACACAGATAGTACATAAGATGGAGGAACAGCATACACTTTAGGGCATAAACAACTTTCTGACTCATAAATTATATAGGGTTTATAGAAAGAGAGCATGTCATATAATATGCCATATAATCTCACTGATCTGCTTTATGTAGTGATGGTGGGTGTTGCCAGACACACATGCAGGAACCCTTCCTTAGCAGTTACATGCACATGTTAAACACCAGGCCCCAAGCCCTCATGATATAGTCAGAGGGCTGTGGTCAGGCAGGCTGTGGTAGCTTGGTGTGAAGGATGATGCCATGGCTGCCACCTCATTCAGCTAGTGAGAAGGGCATGTGACAGTTAAGGAAGAATGCCTGCATGTGTATCTGGCACCCCCAACATCAAACCACACAGCAAATAGGTGATATGTACATATATATATATATATATATATATATATATATATATATATAATATGTGTGTGTGTGTGTGTGTGTGTATATATATATTACTTGAGTTTTGGTGACTGAGTAAGTCCACTGAGACAAGTACAGTCCTTCTTCAGGTCTATATATATATATATATATATATATATATATATATATATGTATAGTATGTATGTGTATATATATATATATATATATATATATATATAGTGTGTATATATATATATATATATATATATATATATTTATTTACCAGATATGCACTGATCCAATGGATTGTTTTCAGGCACACTGTGGACCAATGGGCTTGCAGCAGATACTGTAAACTGTCAGTTGGTGGGCAGCTATGGTAGTATGCGGGTAGGTTTGCTGCCCACTGCTGACTGGGGAGAGCTGGATGGGCTGGGGGTCCAGTGTGATGGGGGATGGTGGGTGTCACTGGACCACCAGGGAATGGACATTGCCATTTCTACAGCAATTGGGGTTACCAGCAGGAAGGGGGGTACCACTGGACTACTAGGGAGTGTAATATTAATTTCATATGGTGATTGTGGTTACCGATTGGGAGTGGGTGTACCACTGGACTACCAGAGAGTGTAAAGTTCATTTCATATGGTGATCATAGGTACAGGAGGGGAGGGGGCTACCACTAGACTACCAGGAGATTAAAATATTTTCATATGGTGATTGGAATTCACGGGAGGGAGGAGGTACCACCAGACTACCACTGAGATTAAACGTATTTTCATACAGTGATTGGAGGTACAGGAGAGGAGGGGGGTACCACTAGACTACCAGGGAGATTACAAATATTTTCATATGGTGACTGGAAGTATGGGAAGGGAGGGGGAACCACTAGACTAGCAGGTGATTCTTTTGTCGCACAATACGGGCGATTGTGGCTATGGGCAGGGGGAGCCAAATGACTTCCACTGACAGCACTGCATGCTATGCAGGCTGCCAGAAGCATTTCACTGACCAGCCATGCACAACTCAAGCAAATGGGGCCATAATGACATGCAAAGGGCCCCATTTGCACCTTCTGTCACATTATGGCGCCATTTGCATATTTGAGTCTGAATATCACAAATTTGCACATGGCTTATCTCTGATTCACTAGTACATTTACCATTCCTGGTATTCAGAGCTGCTGGGGGATGCACTGGCACATTGTATTTTTGTGGTGAGCATTATTTGCCATATTCAGAAGAGATGCACAATGGCACATGTCTTTTGACAATCAGTTAGTCTCTTGAGCTTTCAGCATTTTACAATGAGACAGTTTAGTCTTAGGTACAGAAGAATTAGGATTTTTATCTGAGGGTAGCCATGGCCCACCCCTCAGCCACCCACCTGGGCACCAGCAGGACAGGGTGTGCGTGCAGCAAAGGTGTGGGAAAATCTTACGAAAGCAGCATGTTTAAAGTTATGTAAGTACACAACATGCATTGTGCAACTAGTTAACTACTTAGCAGTGCAGCTACAGTGTAGTCATATACTAGTTACAGTGTAGTTAGAGACAGTTAAAATTAACCTTCAGAAATCATTCCCTCATGAACTTATTGTAGTATAGTGTAGAGGTAAAAGCACTGATCAGCAAACCTGGAGAACTGGGTTTGAATTCCAGACCCACCACTTGTATATAGAGCAAAAATGAAAAAAGAACTAAAAATAAAAATGCAATCTAAAATTGTAAATTGCTATACAATAAAAAGAGAATAATGGATAGGTTTGTGTCCATTACCAGGAAGTAATACCATCGAGAGGTTCTGGACACAGGTTTTACCAGGAGGGCACACTGAGCAGAGGACTGCTCAATTCCAGGTGCATCCTGCAGGAGGGGGAGCATAGAGAAGAAACTGTAGAATGCACATGATTACAATATTGCAACACAAAGTACAGACGTATGTATAAAATCATAGCTAAGCTAAATATGATCATTCATTAGCTGCACATGAGATACGGTAGTTGTGGAAGACAAGCAAGCAACAAGCTCTGTGCCAAATTAACAGTAACAATAGCAGTAAGCTGGTGTGAGGCTGGAGCATAGTTATACAGTGTTTACAGTGTAGTTAAGGACACTAAGTGTTACCATTTTGTGTTACAAATTCTTATTTTGTAGGCTGAGCATTCATTCTCTTTGTTCCCATGTCTTTTTTTTTTTTTTTCCTGTGTGGGTTAACAAACAAGACTGATGGCCAGCATGAGAAAGAACATAGGGACTGCAGAGGACATCAACAACACTGACTGATACAGTAGAACTGCAAACATTAGCTCTAAAACCTCATCAAATCCCATGAGGCCTTGAATGAACTGGTTCATGACCTTTGCAATGGAGGCAAGCAGGTTTTCACGCCAGACTTAAGTTAACTTTATTTACATTTAAATATTGCTGAAATTAGGAAGGTGCAGTAGAGGCAATCATTGTTTATGCCTACAAACTACACAGCTGTACAGAAAAAAGCTGAGGGGACCTTACCTTAAACGTGTTTTCAAATTTATATGAGCAACCAAACTGCATGTGCAAATATTTTCAATATCTGACCTTGGGCTTTTAAAGGACTGGTGACAAGTGCTCTTCTGACTTGTTAAGTTCCACTTCTGTCATGGCTCTTCCTGCAGAAATTCCATGCAATTTTGTGTGAGGTGGAATAGGCCTTATCTGCTGTGAAAAAGGCAGAAAACCCATAATCTCACCAGTTGATGTGAAATTCTAGGAACAGCAACATTCTGAGGTTCACACTTTTCCCCACAGAACATGTTTACCCATTTTACCAAACAGGTCACATTAAAAACCAGTGATTTACTTTAATTTTTTTAACCTGTAAAAGTTTTTTATTATTGATTATTGAAAAAAGGTTTTGATACATAACATTTTACAGTTCGAAATCACAGTACAGAATACAAAAAAAGGGAACTATGTAAATATTCAATACATGGTACATCTGAATCTTCCTGATAGACTTTATAGGACCTCTTACTGTACAGTTTTTACCAGCAAGTTCCAAACAAAACGACTGTAAGAGTTTGCCTAAAAACTCAGCATCAGTGGTTGGGCGTGTCCGATCTGGCAGATTCTCTGGGAGGGAAGTGATGTCTGAGCATAGGTGAGAATGGAGATAAATGTTCCACTTTTGAGGTAACCAGGAGTGAGTTACAGGATGCATAGGTCAACCTTTCTAATACAGCCAGTCTAACCAGAGCAGAGTGCATGTTAAAAGGGATGGGGGGTGGGTTGTCTCCATTTCATCAGAACAGCCCATTTTGCCTCCATAAGGGCCACCAGAAGCCAGCTGGCCTTATGGTGTGGTCCTTTGGAAAGGAAGGACAAATACCCAAATAGTGTCAGAGCTAGATGAGAAGGTATCTGGTGCATAAGGATTTAGGAGCAGTCATCCAGGACCCTTTTCCAGAAAGGATGGAGGTGTGGGCAAGACCAGAGAGTGTGTGTAACATGGGCATCTGGGGCACTGCATCTCCAGCAATATGAGTGAGGCATGAGTCCCCTATGATATAGGAGCCCAAGGGTAAGATACCATCTGTGAAGGAGTTTGGTTTGAATTAGTTGGCCTCTAGGGTCCCAGTAGGCTATATGGGTAGTTTCTATTCCTCTAGTCTTGCCGGGTCCCTTCTTATCCTTTCCACCCACCCTGTGCGTCAACTCTATTGCGGATCTTAGGTATCGTCTGCGAGGAGACATACTTTTCCTTCAGTCCTTCATAATATGTATAAAGACATTGAAGAGGGACCCGGTCTAATACTGAACCCTCGGTACCCCACTAGTAACCCTCCTTTCTTCTGAGTGGACTCCATTTACTATTAGCTTCTGTGTCCTTTCTCCAGCCAATTTCACCCAGGCTGTCATCTTGGGACCCACCCAGGCTGGCTAACTTGTATATTAATCTTTGTGTGGGACTGTGTCAAATGCCTTGCTAAAGTCTAGGTAGGCCATGTCACAGCCCCTCCCTGATCTGCTACTTTGGTCACCCAGTCAAAGAAATTTATCAATTTGTCTAGCATGACCTTCCTGCTGAGATCCATGCTGCCTAGGGTCCTGTGCCTCTGGCCTCTAGATACTCGACAGTTCTTTCCTTCAGAAGTGATTCCATCATTTTCCCTATCACTGAGGTTAAACTAACAGGTCTGCAGTTTCCTGCTTCTGCACCCTGGTCCAGTCAGTACATCCTAGATGGGCCAGGAAATGACATTGCGGAGGAACTGGAGGGAGGAGTGTGTCTCTTTGCAGATGACATGGAGATCTGCAGCGGGGTTGGTGCACAGGGTGGGGTGGAGGGGATGAGAGGGGACTTGGCAAGGTTGGAGGAATGGTCAAATGTATGGCAGCTCAGATTCAATGCAAAGAAGTGCAAGGTAATGCACCTGGGAAACAAAAACCCAGGGGAAGAGTACACAATGGGGGGTGAGATACTGACAACAGTAAAAATGGAAAGGGACCTGGGGGTAATTATACCAGATGACCTTAAGGTGGGCAGGCAATGTGAGAAGGCAGTAAGGAAGGCTGGGGGGATATTGGGATGCATAGAGTGAGGCATCAATAGTAGAAAACAGGAAGTTGTTATCCCTCTGTACAGACAGTTGGTGAGACCCCATCTGGAGTACAATGTACAGTTCTGGAGACCCCATCTCCACAAAGACATAGACAGAGTGGAGGCTGTCCAGAGCAGGGCAACCAAAATTGTGCAGGGTCTGCACCAGAAGACATACGAAGAAAGGCTAAAGGAGCTTAATATGTATACCCTGAGGAAAGGAGGGAGAGAGGGACATGATAGAAACTTTTAAGTACCTCAAGGAATCAACAAAGTCCAAGAGGGTGGCATCTTTCAGAAAGAGATATGCAAGAACAAGGGGCACAATTTAAAGATAGGGGGACGGCTCAGAGGTAATGTGAGCTATTTTTCACAGAGGGGTTAGGATGCATGGAACAGCCTCTCTGAGGAGGTTGTGGAGTCAAGAACAGTGGGGGAATTCAAGAATGCATGGGACAGACATAAGGCAGTCCTAGTGGGGGGTAGGAGGAAGTAAGCTGTTGGTTAACTAGGATCTGCAGCTTATCTGTTAGGTAGGAAATGGGCAGACTAGGTGGACCAAGCGGTCCTTATCTGCCATCAAATTCTATGTTTCTATGTTTCTATGGGCTGCTTTGATGCAACTCTCCCAATTCTCTGAAGATAGTGACATTTGTAGCACCCTCTCCCACTGACTCTTACACTTGACCATGGTGGACAGTTGGGTATCTCTAATAGTGCGGTCAGTTTGGCCTGCTACCCCTTTAGATGTGTGTGTTTCATGCAGGCTTTGCAACCATTCCCATTCCCTTTGAAAAACTGTGCACTGTTGGAGTGGTTTCAGGGCGCTGCACAGTTGCAAGTATTTTTCCAAAATCTACCCTTGGGATCCCAAATATGGCCTGGATTTGTTGACTAGAAAGCAAGATGTTGGTTTTGGGTACTAGAATATCTACAATAGTGTGAATCCTGACCTTTATCCAGGTTTTCCAAGATAGTGATACCTTCCCCACTTGGATGTCTGGGTTACCCCAAAGGTGAGTGTGATGCCATGGGAGCCTATGAAAATCTTTGGGACACCGAGTCACTTGGAGGCATTTATAGCAAGCCTTTTTAGTGTCTATAATGATTGGATTCTTTTTCATTGCTTTGATGGGCAAGGGTCACAAATTGACCCCATCCATTCTGATCCAGTTATATCCTTCTCAGTCACTACCCATTGTGGTGTGGCTATACCTTGAGATATGAACCATTTTGTGACTTGGCTCATTCTAAATACCCAGAGGTATACTTGGAACCAGGGGAGTCCCAGTCCCCCTTGGTGCCAGTGTGCCCAAAGCTTGGCTTTGCTAAGCCTGGGTGCTTTGCCTTCCTGTGGAAGTACAGTACTGCCATTAATTTGTATTTTCTACTGAATACCTTATCAGGAACTGGAAGGGGTAGGTTTGAGAAAGGATACGTAAGTCGAGGAAGTACAAACATCCTAATAGCCTCCACCCTGACTTTATTTATTTATTTAAGAGTTTTACCAGGAAGGCATACTGAGCAGAGTACCGCTCTATTCCAGATGCGCCCTGGGGGTATAGGGGATAGGCACGGTACAGAGTTAATAGAATTCTACACATGTGCGTATTACACCAGCACAGACATGACAAAATTGGAAAATACATGTAAATAAATAGTAAATAGTAAATATACCACAGGGTAGTACAGGCAAGGTGGTTATATTCACATAATTACATAATTACACAACAACCAATATCATAACAATAAGCAGGGTTAGCAACAGCAGGGTAACTTTTAACAAGGATACTAAACAGCTGCCATCAAGGCTGCAAGAGCTTCAATGGGCCAGAATGCATGAGCAAGTAGTGGAGAATTTAGTCTTGAATAGAGCATTGCGGTGAGGAGTGTTGGAGGTATGTCTAATATCAGCTGTCAATGAGTTCCATAAATCAGGTATCCGGAAGCTGAAAGCAGCCTGCCCAGACCTGGTGGACCTGTGGGGGATGTGGAATAGCCAAGAATCAATGTTCCTGAGAGGAGTAGACTGGAGGAAGAACATTCAGAGTGGTCACAAGTAGGAGGGGAGGGTGTGCACCAGAATTTCATGTGGTTCTTGCACTGTGTACCAATCTCCGATTGTGGCGAGAAGGGAGGTCTAAGGAATGGTAGAGGTCACAGTGTGTGTACTGGGAGTGCAGTCCAGGAGAAATGGCAGAATGAGTTGAATAGAGGTCTAGTTTGGCCAGGGAGGATTTAGGGGCTCACAGTAGAACATCCCCGTTGTCCATTGTTGAGAGGATCATATTTTGAATGATAGCCAGGCGTGGGCAGGGGATGCAGCTTTTATTATGGTATACGATCCTAGCATGGGGTGTAGTTTCTTATGAATAGAGTCAATTTGCATGGTGAAGTCAAGATGCTGGTCTAACCAGACCCCGAGGTATCTGTAGGAAGTGCAAGCCTCCAGGGGGGAGCCTCCCAATATGTGGAATGTTGGGGAGGCTGTGAGATGGGACAGTTTTGCCCGAGTGCTGAACGTTAGGGAGACAATTTTATTTGAGTTCAAGAATAGCTGATTTGAACGGAACCAGCATTGGACAGAGTCAAAATCTTACTGCAGGCAGACTCCCATGGTGGAGGGGAATGATCGGAGACATACAGCACCGTGTTGTCTGCATACATGTGGATAGACGTATGAGAGCAGGCTGTAGGCAGATCATTGAGGAAGATAGAAAACAATAAAGGGCCTAAGATCGATTCTTGGGGGACACCGGTGGTAACAGAGAGTGAGGTGGAGATGGCTGAGCCCATTCAGACAGACTGGGATCTGCCTGGCAAGTATGACTGGAACCAGTTGGTGGCATGCTCAGTCAGCCCAGCTTGGGCAAGCTTGGACAGTAACAGAGAATGAGAGACCTTGTCAAAGGCTTTAGCAAGGTCGACAAAGATAGCCACAGTTATCTCCCATTTATCCATGCCCATGAGGATGGTGTCAGTGAGACAAAGGAGAGAGGTGATAGTGGAGTGACTTTTTCTAAACCCAGCTTGGTAAGGAGTGAAGAAGGAGATGGAGTTGAGGAAGTGGAGAGCTGGGCAAGTACAAGGCGCCTGGATTTTGGCTGGATGGGGAGTAGCGTATAGGTCAGTAGTTGCACAGGAAGGAGGGCTCACTCTTTGGAGAGGGCTATGACTGTACCATGTTTCCATTTTGTAGGAGCGGTACCAAGTCTGAATGACAGGTTAAAGAGGTTGGCTAGAGGGTTGGCTATGGCTGAGGCAACAAAATGGAGCATTTTGGAATCAAGGCCCGAGGGCATTTTCCTTGGCGGATTTAGAGACCAAAGTATTTTTAGTACCTCTGCATGTAACAAGGCAAATGAGAAGTGGACTGGTGAGGATAAAACTGGGTGAACAGGGGAGGGAGCCAGGGGTGAGAGGAGGCAGAGTGGATGTGAGTTTGTGAAATGGGAGTTGAGCTCTGTGGCTACAGTGTTCAATTTGTAATAATATTTCTTCTCTATTGGGGTTGGGGTAAGGGTTTGGGCCAGCGGGGCAAGGAGGGATTTAATTGACTTCCAGAATTTTGTTGGATGAGTAAAGTTATTGTGGAAAGCAGACTTGAAATAATTTGATGTGGCCTGATGGATGAGTCTTGTGCAGGCATTCCTTAGTGAGCAGTAGTGTTGCAGAGCCATTTGGGTAGCTGTTGTCTTATAGGTTTTCCAGGCGCGGACCTTTACTAGTAATTGTTCCAAAAGGTTGGCTGTTACCCAGGGTAGGTGGGATCCCCTTACTCTGGATCTTCTGAGAAGCGTATGGGAATCCCAGATGGCCAGCAATCTGGTAAGTGAAGAATTCAGGGCCTCATCCATGGAGGGGCCCTAGGGATGAATGACCAATTGATGTTGGTGAGGTCATTTTAGGAGCATGGTCTGTCCAGGGATTTGTAAGATCTATTGTACAATGTGCGGGGGGGGGGCCTTAGGTCTGCATATTTTCCCCACCAAATAAATCATCTGGTGATCGCTGAGAGAGTCCAGAAGTAGGCCAGCATCAATTATACAATGGGGGTTGGTGGTTAGGGCCAAATCCAGTAGGGTATGCCTCTTGGATTTATGGTTTAGGCGAGTGGGTTCAGTTATTTGTTGGGACAGGTTTAATACATTTACTTGACAACGTGTTTTAGAGTCTGTGCTGGCTAGCCAGTTCTGGTTGAAATCCTCCAGGAGATGGAGTTTGCCTCCACACGAGGGACCTCAGGGTACCTAGATGGTCTAGGATGATAGGCAGCAGTGTGTCTAGGGCAGTAAGACCAGCTCACGTATATAGGGATCGAGTGTTGGAGAGAGGTTTGATTACTAGGGAATCCACTGACAGGGGATGTGGTTGATTGTGGTGAACTGAAGTTTGGAGGAGATGTACATGGCAGTGCCACCTCCCTTCTTTTTTCCCTGGCGGTCCTGCCGAATGAGGGAGTAGCCAAGTATTGAGAATTCGGCATCAAGGTTGTGGGGTTTAGGCCAGGATTTTGTAATGATTAAGATGTCCTGCCGTAGTGATAGGGCACTTGTTTGTAAGGCTGTTATTTTGTTTAGAATGCTGCATATCTTTAGATGTACTATTTTCAGGGCCCCTGGTGTTCTGCGGCAGAATTTTCTGATTTCTGCAGCAGGCTCCTTGACTTCTGCAGCAGCATTTTCTGATTTATTCATTTCTCTGGCAGAATGCAGTCCTGTCATTGGCTAAATATGATGTGATGTCATCGATGACATCATATACTGAGCATAAAGGAGGGGCTTCAGGATAAAGAGGTGGGAAAGAAAGCCTAACATTATGGAAAAACAGTATATTTATATGAAAATTCACCAAAAACAATGAATTCTGCTGCACTATATATATTCTGCGGCATGATGCAAATTCTGCGGCAAATTCCGCAACCACAGAACTGCAGAATTCCAGGGGCCTTGACTAGTTTGAACCCCCTTGGGAGGTGATTTGCCAGGGCAGAGTGGAGACCGTTTATTGGGGTGGTAGGACCAGGGTTTCATTCAACATCACCGGCTATAAGGAGCAGGAGTGACAGGAGATGTTTTCATAGGCTCATGTTCCTTAGTAACTTACAGTGGATAGGGAGGTAGTGCTGGGCACCCGAGGTAAACTTTCAGGGAGAGACAAGCCTTGAGCCATCTGTGGATGTCAGGTTCTAATGCCCAGAGCAGTGGGAGGTTGTTTTCGGAAACTATGCCCTCCCATATAATGATGGTTTTAATTCCAAGGTACCTGTAGCCATGTTTAGCCCAAACTATACGTGAGTAGGCCATGTTGTCTGCTGTGTATTGTGTGTTGAAGGGAGAAATGGTGTTTTTTTTTTCCAATTTACAACCAGATCTGAGGTCAATACAAATCTCTCCAGAGTGCAGTTACATGGGATAGGGATTGGGCTGGGTTCATGAGTGCAAGAAGAAGGTCATCAGCATATGTATCCACCAATATGATATTGCCACCGATCTTGATACCATGAATGTCAGACAAGTCAGGAAGTTTCCTAGTAAGGGAATCAGGGTGATCAAAAAATAACAAAGGGACTATGGCAGCCTTGACATGTGCCCCAGAATAGTAGAAATGGCTGTGAAATGGTATAGTTGGTGAGGATAGTAGCGGTAGGTGTGTTGTATAAGGTGGAGATCCAACTGCAAAAGTAAGGTCCAAAGCCATATTCTTTCATTACTGAGTGCATATATTGCCACTTCATTGAGTCGAAAACCTTACAGAAATCAACTGCCGTGGCTGCCATAGAGGATGCACTTAACCCTGCCTACAATTTAAGGTGGAGGACTTTGTGGATGTTAGCTGTTCCAGTTTCCCCTTTTCTAAACCCTGCTTGAGATGCATGATTAATGCAGGGTAAAATTCTCTCCACCCTATTTGCCAGTGACATAGGCACTATTTTTGTATCCATGGAGATTAATGAAACTGGGTGAAAATGTACACAGTCTAGTAAATCCAAGGACTTTTAAGGTAGTAGGTGATTATAGCTTCTTTCATTGTGGGAGAAAGCATACCTGCAAGGCAAGCTGGCTGCAGTGTTTCCTATATGGGGGTGGGGGGATACTTATATGTGGCATCAGCTGCTACATATCTATCACCATACCATCTGGGCCTGGGGCTTTACCCTTGAACAGTTGTTTCAGGACTAATATGAGCCCTTTGGTTGCAAGGGGTGAATCTAACTCCTCCCTGAGCACATTTGGGAGTGTGGGCATCTCCCAAAAAGGTTTTTATTGGGGATTGCTCAGGCGGCAAGGAGGATTGAGAGGCGTATAACTGCATGTAGTATTGACACACTATGTTGTTAATGCCTGTCATGGTGGTAATGGTCTCCCCCTTGGAGTTCTGCAGAACCAGGATTTGGTATTCAGCCTTTTGCTTGTGCAATGAGTAAGCTAATAGCTTGCCACTCTTCTCACCCAATTCCCAGTAAGTGTGCTTGGTTCACAGCATGTGCCATTCTACATTGTGTGTAAGCAGGACATTAATTCTGTACTTCAGGCCAACTATCTCAGCTACCAATCCTATGGTAGGCTTATTGCTTGCCTTGAACTGAAATTCCTTACCTTTTAGTTTGTCTTGCAACCTACTGAGTTTCTGCCTCCTTTGTTTATTTTACACCGCTGTGTACAATATTATATGGTCCCTAAGACAGGCCTTGAAGGCCTCCCATGCTACCCCCTTGGGATGTCTCAGTTGTGTTGTTTATTTTGAAATATGCTTTGGCTTCCTCTGTAATCCAGGCACAGAATTTGGGATCTCTAAGCAAAAGGGTGTTACATCTCCAGCATGTGAATCGGTCCTGCTCTTTTACAAGTGAGTACATCAACCCTACTGGGGCGTGTTCTTAAAAGAGTATCAACTCAATTGAGTAATCATGGGCTTTGGGTGATACCTTCCCATCTACCAACCATAAATTGATGTGACTGTCGGGGCCATATAAATGGGAAAAAAAAGAATAATCTCTTTCATCTGGGTGGTTGTGCTTCCATACATCAGTTAACCCCCATTCTGTCATTCAGGCAGCCAGTGTCACCCTTGCCCTTGGATGGGAGTCTGGGGAAACCTGAAATCAATCTAGAAAGATATCTGGGGCTATATTACAATCTCTGCTAATCAAAAGAGGAGCAGTATTGTCCCCTTTGATGACAGCAGTCACTTGTCCAACTTGGGGAGGAAGTTGGCATTGTCACAGTTTGGGG
Source organism: Neoceratodus forsteri (assembly GCA_016271365.2). Classification (NCBI taxonomy): domain Eukaryota; kingdom Metazoa; phylum Chordata; order Ceratodontiformes; family Ceratodontidae; genus Neoceratodus; species Neoceratodus forsteri. Next base: position 778,471,751 of record CM057459.1, on the reverse strand, counting down.
TATAAATATTAATGAGTATAACCTGCCCTCATGGGAAAGAGAAGTGGACTACTATCCATTGCACCTCTAAATCAATTTAAGTCGCCTCTAGCTTCCAGAGTAGTGCTCTGTGCAGTAAGATGACCACTCCCCTCAACTTCAGTAAGGCTGAACTAAAGTGAACCTGGCCCATCCATACCTTTCTAAGCCAGTGTATATTCTTTTATGTGAGGTGTGTTTCCTGGATTAAAGCAACCTCTGTCATTAAGGATTTTTAATGTTGCAACACCTTGGTATTCTTGACCTGATAGTTGAGCTATTTTACATTCCAGAAAACACACCTAGTACTACTGCTTCCATCCACAGACATAATGCCAACTTCTAAATACCACTCAATGCTTCTTTAGCCTGTTCATGGGATTGAAGCAGAGGAACTGTATAGGTGATGAAGGTTTCACACTTTATCTTTGGAATGAGCGAGGCATGGGAACTACCCTGTTGAAGTGTAGTTCTGTTGGAGGTTTCTCTAATCAATTCTGGTGGAGCACTACTTAGTACTCTACTCAGATTACAGCCCACAAATCATCAACCAAGATGCACACAACTTGACCATATCAATATAGGTTCTTGGTAGTACAACTATATTAACTATGTAACAGCTGGTTCTATATGTATATTAATAGAACAAAATCCATGTATATAGCCTGTACTAAATGTGTGGCTAGGATATGTACCACAAATTAAGTGTATTAAATGTAATATATGAAAGGTAGTGTTAACAAATACTCTGAACAGACGTAATTCTAAGAACAGTAACTTGGTACTATTTAACTCTAGAACAGTTATAATAAATTGTGATTAAACTGAAAAGGAATATATGATGTAACACAAATTGACCTTGTACTAATAATACCCATAAAAATAACTGCAAGGCAACAGTATTGAACAACAACCAACAGTAGTTACATGAGGGTTAGATCTTAGCAGAATTTTGTGTGGTCTAAAAGTATTATAATCATATTTGCTGTTTATAACAACCAAACAAAAATGATATACAGGACCTAGAGTGTGAGTGAGTAGGAGGCGTGATTAGCACCCCAGACCTCTCACAAAGGTGCCCAATGAGAGAGGTGATGAAGACAAACCCAGATGTAGTGTTCGTCTCTACCCTCTAAACAATAAAAGGAATTTAAGCAGAATTTCATCTATGACTTTTAGCTTATATTGCAAAACATCTAGTGGTACAAGCTGGTATCCATGTGCAAGATTGCAGAGCAATAGTCCCATTGCAGGCCTTCAGGGCAATATCCTAAGCACTGCACAAGGGGAACCCAGCAACTGGAAACCTGGCAATTGGACCATATTATGTCTTGTTCTCCAGCTACATAGGATGAACAGTTCTTCCTCATTACTTCTGTGATATATACAGTAGGTGACACACAATAAGTGATGGTGGTGGTGGGGAGTTTTGAGCTGGCAGGCCACAGTTAGTTGATTGGCAACCTGACATCCATCGTCTTTATTAAAAGCAGCATGTTATAGAAAAGGGGAGGTGAAGTTGCCTGAGAAGGAATCCTGTCTATAGATGCTCCCCTCTTTACCTTCATACCATATGAGGTGAAAGGATTGAAACCTAGCTGAGTTATCACACCCAAGAAGACACAGCATCTCAAATATGCTTGTACAGGTGATCTGGTAGTATATGGGCCAGGAACCCCCACAACTACCTGTTATTTGCACTAATAAGACATACCATAGCTGATAGTCCCAGTAATTGTCCTAAAACAAGGTCAGCATGCATTCCTTTATTAGTTCTCAAGTTTTCTGCAGTCATAATTACCAAATGTGCAGTACATGCTCACATTTTACAAGCTTTGAACCCTGTATATGAACCTGGTTTGTGACACTTCCTTCCCATTTCATACATTGAAAAAAAAGAACAATTGCATTCCCACTCAGATACTTAAAGTATTTGAACTTTGTCCATCCTTTCAGCAGCCCATTAGAGGAGTTTCTTTTAGATATTGAGAAGCCTCTTATCTAAAGGTGTTCATGGTGATGCAGTGGCAGCGACTTTGGTGAACTATCAGGTACCTGGTTTGGTCAGCTGGGCAGTGGGGTCAATGGTGTCCCTGTCCTCTATCTCAATGCCCTCTTTGGCCCATGTGTCAGTTGATTGAGGAGTGTTTATCTGGCATTCCAGGGATATTTAGGCACTTGCAGGTTTGGAAACACAACCATCACTGGAAAAGTCCCAGGCAGACTTTGTGGGTGGAGATTGTGGATCTTTGCCATGCTGAGGAGTGTGACACGAATGGCTCCTGGATTGCTCTCAGTTTCTTTTTAGGGCATGGTGAGCATCAATCCCATCTGCCTCTGGGCACTCCTGTATGAAATTCTTCTCCGCTGGGATGTGCAGAAGCTGTATCAGAGTCAAGCTAGGATATTGTAGTAACTTCTTGTGTGCTGTGGAGCACCAGACCTGTCATTTTGTTGTCTAGCATTTGGGTTCCAGGATCCATGGCATGACATTGTGTCCCCAGAGCCTTCTGGGAGGGGAATAGTGTCAAAAATGACATCTTGCCTAGTGTCAGTGAATCCATTGGGTGATCTCCTGTGCATTTCTTCCCTCAAATTATTGACAATTCTTGGAAATGCACAGGTTGGTTAGTCCTTTAAATCAGTAGTGGATTCTAGCATTTTTCATTCACTGCTTGATCATGTAGTACTTTTTTCTGCACTGGACCACTTTGGCAAAAAAATCCTGATAAAGTGAAATCCTGGATCCTTTCCATATTAGGTCACCAATATCTCTGGCTGTATACAGGAGATGCTTCTTGACAAAGTAGCAGAACAAGTAGGCTATAATCGGATGGGGGCGTGATCCTGGTGGGGGATTCCTGGTGTGGTGGGCTCTCTCTACCTCCATGACTCCATACCAGTGCTGTCCCATTTACTGTGGTAGTAATTCACTTAAAAATTGTTCCATATACACTCCTTCAGTTTTCTCCGGGACCCCCAAAAACCTTGTATTATTACATTGCCCTCTGTTCTCTTGATCCTTTGCTCTCTGCCACAGATGGTTTAAGCACTACTCGTGGTAGTCCAATTGCTATAAAATATGATTTTGAAAATCCTTAAAATTGCCACTCTATCCAATAACAGTTTTACTCCTTCGGATGTGGCAGAAGGTTATATTTTTAGTTCTGCCATGTCAGCTTGTAAAGTCTCAATTAAGTGGGTAATATAGTCTCCATGGAGCCCTCCCCATGATGCAATTAGCCTCCGTCGCCAACTCTCCCAAACAGATACTGGTTCCGTGGTGCTGGAAAAAGGGGAACCTGTGCCGCGGGCCCACCCTCTGGGTGGAAAGCTGGGGGTGCAAGGGGAGTACTGGCAGTGATGATAGGTGGGAGTCCAGGGGCCATGACCAGGGCAGAGCTTGACGGGAGGGCCTGCCAGAAAAAAAAAAAAGTAAAGGTATAAGATTTAGGGTAGGGCTTCATAGCCCCGCTACCCTGGGGTGGTGACAGTCACTCTGTGTTCAAATTATAAATTTTACTGCACTCCTCCGTGGGAGAAAGTGATCATAATTCTGGCCAAACTGCCAGCCAGCCAACCCTTTTACACTTCCCGGTCTGTCTGCACTGCTCCCCATACTCCCCCGTATTGTGATGTCTAACCAGGGAGAGTGCAAGAATGCACCCCATACAAAACTGTGGGGCTCATTTTCAGAACATTTTTACAGAACTTTAAACAACCCTTTGATAAAAACGAAAGCCACTGCTCAACGATCCCTCCCCGCCCCCCATACGGGAGTGCAGTAAAATTTATCATTTTAACACAGCGACTTTTGCCAGCTCAGGGTTGTGGGCTATGAAGCCCAAAACCTTATTAAAATATGTCACACCTTTACTTTAAAAAATAGATGTAAAATGGCAGCAGTCTATAAGATCTGTTTATTTGTTTGTTTGTTTGTTGTCTGTGTGTGTGTGTGTGTGTGTTTGTGTGTGTTGGGGGGTTCTTTACAATCCAGCATTAGGCATCTAATAAAAAAAGTTTTAAATGCTGTTCATATAAACTAGTTCTGATTCCTCTGCACCTTTCAAAATCATCAGATTGTTCACAACTGACACCACAGTTCCAGTGCTTGTGTAAATGCTGTGTTCACATGAACTAGTGCCGATTCCTCTGCATGTTTAAGAAACTTCTGATTGTTTACAACTGACATTCACAGATCCAGCTCTTGTGGTATCAAAGTCATTTGTCATGGGGTGCACTATGTTGTGATAAATAAGGTCACTATGAGGCCAGGAAGTTCTTAACAAAACTTTTTATAAAAATATAATGGATACATTAGGAACATGGAAAGGGACAGAGAACAGTGAGAAGGAGATCATCGGAGCTCAGAGGAGGACTGAATTAAAATTTCCAAAAGGTGCCACACTGCAGGCTTGCTGCCCTATTTAATGGGCAGCCTGCAGTAGCACCAAAGAGCGGGGACAAAGAACAGTGAGAGGGAGCTCATCAGAGCTTGGGAGGAAGACTGAGTTTAATTTTCCAAAAGATGCCAGAACTGCAGGCTTGCTGCACTGTTTAATGGGAAACCTGCAGTAGCAGTGGAGAGCTGGGACAGAGAACAGTGAGAGGAAGCTCATCAGCGCTCGGGAGGAGAACGGAGTTTACATTTCAAAAGGCACCAAAACTGCAGGCTTGCTGTCCTATTTAATGGTCAGCCTGCAGTAGTGCCAGACAGCGGAGACAGAGAACAGTGAGAGGGAGCTCATCGGAGTGCGGGAGGAGGACTGCGTTTAAATTTCTCCCACCCACCCCGCATCACCGCCTTGTTAAATGGCGTTTATGGGTTGACAAGGGGAGGCATCCTCTGGAGGTTGACCAATCAAGGGCCAAGGGCTAGGACTATCAAGAGATCTTGTAAAAAGTGCGCAAATCCTGCTGAATGCACTTTGAAATGGGGACAGTATAGAGAACTGAGGGGTGAACTCTGTTATCCTCGGACTAGTAAGAAATCCTGTGAATGCAAGTGGGACTGTGATATTATAGGCATCTGAGGGGTGTAACCATGCTAAGATATACTTTATGATTGCTGCAGAATAGTAATACAGTATCTGAGGGGTGAAAAAGTGCTAAGCTATACTTTATGAATGCTGCAAAATAATAATACAGTACCTAACTGCAGAATAATACTACAGTACCTAACTGAATGTGATTTGAACCTGCACTACCCCTTTCGGCAGGGTGGCAGTAGTGTGTCACTTTGTGGAGGGAACAGGAATTGAGCAGGAAGAGGATGTATCATTTGGTGTAGAGTACAAAACCATGAGTAAGGGCCAGAAACTAATGATGGGGGCTAAAACGGGGCAGGTGCCACACGTCACTAGGGCTGGCATCTTTGGAAGGGTGGTGGGGTGCATGGGGTGTGGGTCTACCATGATCCTGGACTGGGCTTGGAGGATGGGAGGTGTATGGTTTGTAGCCAGCTGGCTACTTTGAAGGAGGAGCTGTGGAGGTTAGGGAGAAGCCTTGGAGGCAGGGCAAGTGAGCATTGTAGTCATTCTGGTAGGGGGGTGAATGGGGATGGAAGGGAGGGACAGGGACAGAGTAAATAGGGCCTGAAACTGACCCCAGTACCAAAAGCACAGGTAGAATAGAAGGTGAAGGGAGGATGCACGAGTGAAGGGGGGCCCTGTGGGGGAGGAAGAGATCGAGAAGTACCATAGGAGCTGGCAGTTGAGGAGGACCAGGGAGGCTCAGGCGGAGCAAGTTGGAGGGAGAACAGACTGGGGACATGAAGTAGGAAGTGTATTGACTAAGAACAGATCTGAGCCTCTGCTGCATTAGGGAGGAGGAGGAGGAGGAGGAAAATACCAATGGGGGACAAGCTGGGAGGAGTGGGCTGGCAATGGGTAGTAGCAGGAAAAGCATGGGTGGCAGGGTTGAAGGGGGCTAAGTAAGGAGGAGAGAGTGTTACCAGGGGAGAAGACTCAGGGCAGGAGAAGGATGGGAGGGCACTGTTATGGGGGTTGTAGGTAATGGGTGCTCAAAATCAGCACAGAGGCGGTGGGGAGGGTCGAAGATCAGCAGGAGTGGGGGGTAGATTGATAGGGAAAGCCCAATAGACAGAAGTCAGGCTGGTAAGGTGATTGGGAGCAGGACAGAGATAGTGAGTGGGACGGAAATGGGAGGGCAGTTGCTGGAGACTCAGAGGTGCAGCTGGAGAGTGTAAGGGGCAGGGCAGTATCAACTCTGAAGAAGGAAAGGGTAAAAGAGAGGAGGAGGTAAGGGACATGAACAGGGGTACTTGCACTGGGCGATTCTATATTGAATGGGGTCAGATGGGGTGGAAGGGAAAAGCACAGCCATATTTGGGTTGAAGTTATTCCAGGATTGACCACAGTAAAGGCAGGGCAGGCACTGCTCAGTGCACCGAGGAGGAGAAACCTCACATGAGTGTTAACACTAGGTACAAACAACTTGGCAGGAAAGACTGTAGAAGTGGTGAAGGGAGGTTCAAGGAGTTGGGCAGGCAGTGTGAGGGGTTTGGGGAGTCAGTGACATTCTCGGAGGTACTCTGGTCCCATGTGCGAGCACGGGGAGGAAAGGAAGGATAGAGGAGTTCAACGAGTGGCTGAGGGAATGGTGCCACACCAGGAATTATGGTTTAGTGACAGACAGGGGTAGGATGTGGGGTAATAGTGACTTGTATGCAGAAGACAGGCTACATTTGAGCAGGGAGGGGAAGGGAGTACTAAAGGGTGGAATAGAGGAGTATATATCAACTAAGGTGGATTTAAACTGGGAGGGGGTGTGGCAAGAGGACTGAAGATAGTAAAAGGGTCTAGAGAGGGGAGCCTAGTGAGCTCACCTCCCTAGTTATTGGTAAAGGCAGTGGCAAAGCAAATCAGGGAAGGGGCATGTGGGGTAGCCAGGGGTGAAGTGCATACCTGCTTGGTAACAAGGGCTTTACCTGTATCTCTGAAGGTAGCCAGTGCCTATGAATAGATTCATACCCTTTTAAAACCCATGTTCTATTCTTTCATTGTCTTGATTTACTATAAGATCATTGTGTTAAGGTGTGCTTTATGCTTTATGAGGAGGGACTTAAGTGCTACATGTCTTTAGCCATGAGTATATGAGACAATAAAGGGCTCCAAGGAGATAATAAATGCCAATTTTGCAGGCAGAAGCATTTATTACATACTGTAGTGGGAATCTTTCATACCAGAAATATTCATGACTAGAAGCATTTAGCAGTGTTATGCTAACATGTCTGTTCAGCTGAAGGGTTGTTTTAATTTGTGGGATCGTTTTCTGTACAACACAACTGCTTGTAGCAATGAAAGAGTAGTCTTTATAAAAACAATGTGGTTTATTTTCTTCTTTATAAAAACAATGTGGTTTATTTTCTTCTTCTCAGGTTGCTATGAAGGAATGACTATTACAGTACATAGCACTGGACAAACATCAAACCATTCTACTAATACAGTATTAATGCTATCAACCCTCTGCACTCAACATAAGCTGTTTCATTCAGTTGCCTTCAGATTGATTCTGTGTATCAACATCAAACACAATTTGCATGAACAGTAGTTTGTAGTGCTTTCCATATCACTATGTTATAATGCTTCCTCTGCCTCCTACATGACATGGATATTTCCTCTACTTGAAAATGCCAGAGGTCCCTCTTTTGATTCAATTTAGAACCCATGAAAACGGCAACAGCCTTTGGAAATACACTGCTTTCTTAATGCATGTTTCATAAGCTGGGGGTATAATCTTCATTGTTCAAGGGAGTTTAGTTTAAGACTAGGTAAATTTTCATGCTTAAAAAGAAACAGTAGAAATTAAAGGACAAACATCAGGTGCTTTGCAGAAAAACAAATGGACCACAGAAAGCATAAATCTGACTAACATGGAAGCCAGACTTTTAAAGATGGTCCTGCTTCTGGTTTGTGGCAGAATAATGTTGTCACTTTTACCATAGCAGGTTTTTTCAACTAAAACAGACACAGTAGTTAGTAATGTCTAGATACTTGACAAAGCGGCATAAATGTGAGAGAAGCATATGTACTCTATTCTGACTTCAGCAAGATACCTGACTCAGTGCCACACAGAAGGCAGTAGAAGAATTAGAGAATCTGGGAGCAGCAAAAGACCTAGTTAGATGGGTAGGAAGCTTATTAGGGGAGAGACAGCAGAGGTGATGCTAAATGAGGTCAAATCAGGGAGAAGGAAGTTATGACAGGGGTGCGTCAGGGGTCAGTCCTGGGACCAGTTCTTTTCAGAATGTTCATCCAGGACAAATATTGTAAGAAAGAATGCAGGGCAAGATGTATCTCTCTGAAGATGACACTAAGCTCTGTGGCAGGGAAGACAGAGAGGTGGGAGTAAAGCATTTGCAGAGGGACCTTCAAAGGTTGGAGGGGCAGTCTATGGTCTGTCTGTAGAAATTTAATGCTAAAAATTTCAAAGTGATGCACATAGGGAGCAAACACCTCAGGAAGGAATACTGGATAGCAGGGATTAAACAGTTCACTGCTTAAGAAGAAAGGGACATGGGGGGGGCATCGTAATTAACTCTCTAAAATAAACTGTACAATGTAACAAATCAAAAGAAAGAAGCAAAGCATCCACTGATGATCACACACAGTAACTGATGTAAAAAAAAACATTTTTTTCCATCAGCAAAAGTGCAAATACAAACTTAAAAACAGCAAAAAAGCCATTACAGCATACCGGCACTAATGAATGATGTTTCGCCAAGGAGTCCCTGGCTTCATCATCTGTAACAAGGCCTACAACAAAGCAACCATAATGCTGGGGTGTATTGGAGGTGTTATGATAGCTAGAGGATAGAGGTAATACTATCTCTCCATGAATCACTTTGTGAGTCACCATCTGGAATGCTATGTCCAGTTCTGGAGTCCTCACCTGAAGAGAGAGAGAGAGAGAGAGAGAGAGAGAGAGAGAGAGAGAGAGAGATAGGCTGGAGACAGTGCAGCATAACATAATCAAAACAAGCATTTGTCAATGCCGAATGTTTGCTTGCTGGCATTGGCAGTGGTAGTGTAGAAGTTACAGAGCTGCGTAATAGGAATGGCAGTGAAGTATTGAACTGTAGCCAACCCCACCACCACCCTGCAGAGAGTGACAGGCATTGGGGTGTGCCTTTGGGTCGTCAGGCATAACAGCCATGCCATTTCACCACCACCCTGCAGACACTGATAAGTGTCACGATGTTCTTGGGGTCTTTGGCCCTTATAGCACCCATTCCATTAGAAACTACGGTGAGATGGGTGCGATATAGGAATGGGGGTGAACTTTGGGCCGAAGAGTCAAGGCATACCTCGATGCCTCTCACTGGCTGCAGGGTGTGGAATGGTATGAGCATTAAAGGCAAGAATCCCAAGTCACACCCCTGATGCCTGTCATTCTCTACAGGTTTGGGCGTTATGGTTGGAAACCCTAATACCTCAGGCATTCGTTGGTATTTTCACTCCAAATGTTCAACATGGTTTTTTTGTGACCCCACCATGAACAGGGAGAATTCAAGTTTATTGCAGGAAAACTCCATTGAGCAAGCTCATTCACAAGGAGGTCCTGTGACATAAACACTTAAAGTACAAACACAGATAGGTAATAATAGTATATACATGAAATGCATGTTACATGATACAGGCTGGATATACATACAAAGGGTACCACATAGGGTGACCAGGGTGGTAAACATTGATATGAGACAGGAGGCGACTTACAGGTTGCATACTGATAAATGAAACATGATGACTGGTGTGTGAATACATATACAGTATTTTGGCAGCTAGAACAAACAACAGTCTACAACTGATATGGGGGAGGAGTGACTTGATAGAGTAGCAGTGGCGTAAGCAAAAGATAAAGCCAGGAGTAGAAGGGAAGGAAAGCAGTTAATATGACAAATCAGTTATACCTTACCAGTGGATAAATATAGGCACACATGGGAAGGAAGAGACTTAATGACAGTTACAGGTGTCTTTTATTTTGGCTGAACTTAGCGATTTGTAGAAGTTTATTGAAACTGTGCTAGTTAGTTTCAATGCGGTTTGTAATTGGTTCCAAATGGAGGAAGAGCATATGCAATACACGTTTACCAAAGGAAGTCCGCGTCCTTGGTATGTCAAGCATAATAAAGTCAGATTTTCTTAGCAGTATGTACTATGTGAGATACTAATAAGGGAAGAGAGAGATACTTGGCAATTTCTGCAGGAGCAGTTTAAGAGTCCATAGCCCAGCATGGAGCAGGCGTCTAGTAGTAAGGATGTCCAACCAACAGCTGCATATAAGTCACAGTGGTGCGAATGGTAAGGAGTTGGTAATGAACCGTAGCATTACAGTGATAAAGGTTGTCAGTTTACTTAGATTTGCAAGTGGTGGAGGAATAGATTACATCGCCATATTCGAGTAGGGAGAAAAGTGGCCTGTACAAAGCATTTTCGAGTTTCAAGGGGAAAGGGGCCTATTTCTTTAGAAGAAACCTAACCTTGCTTTTAACCTTCTAGAGACATCTTGACGTGGTCACTGAAAGATAATTTATTGTCGATCCAGATACCTAGATATTTAAATTTGGTTACAACTTCCAGAGGCTCGTTTAGCGTGGTGACAATGAAGTCTTGGGCAAGGGTATTGGGGAGGCCTGAGATAGCACTGCAGGAGAATATCATCGCTTTAGTCTTCTTAGCATTGAGCAGAAGCTTTGCCTTTATTAGATTATGCTCAAGTTGTGCGAAGTCCGCTTGAAGCACTCCCTTGACTTCAGATAACGATGAGCCAGAAGTATACAACACAGTATCATCTGCAAAAAGTGCAGATTGGGCGTAATATGTTAGCATCTAAGTCATTAATGTACAGAGAAAACAAATAGGGCCTAAGATGGATCCTTGGGGACTCCTCTTGCAACTGGCAAGGCAGCAGAAAAAAACCTTCCTTTACTTTTGGAATCTTCCAGTTAGGTAGCTAGAGAACCACTGGGTGGTATGGTATGTGGCACCCAACTTTGCAAGGCAATTGACTAATAGTTTGTGATCAACAGTATCAAAAGCTTTGCTGAGGTCCAAAAGACTGCACCAGTTACCTTCTTAGCATCTATAGCAGAGATCCAATCATTGGTTACTTTTGCTAGTGCAGTGATTGTGCTATGATTAGCCCGGAAGCCAGATTGAGCTGGGTTAATTAGAGAAGGTTTCAAGTGAGATTTTAACTGAATATGGATCAATTTTCGAGACCTTTAGAAAGGATAGGCAATATGGAATAGGCCTATAGTTGTTTACATCGCATGGGTCACCAGATTTAAATGGAGGAGGATATGTGCTGATTTCCAGCAGGACGGCACAAGTAGCAGATGTAATGGAAAGATTGAAGATGTGGAGGATTGGGGCAGTGAGATGGGTGTAGCTGACCTTAGGAAAAAAAGGTTCCAAGCCATCGTCCCTCGCGCTTTTTGGTGTCTAAGTTAAGAAGATCTTCTACTTCTTTATAAGTTGTCTAGCACAGTTGGAAGGGCTGGGTGCAGGACTAGATGTGGCGGAGGGTATGCTGGCTCACCGCAGCACCAGCATAAGGTGACGAGTCAAAAGCTAATCCAGCTGTGGCAAAGTGGGAGTTAAGTTCCTCCAGGATTAGGGACTTGTTTTCCACAATCTTGCCACTTGCAACTATCTTTGTTGGGACAGAGGGGCGTGGGCCGTCCTTCTATAACTTTGATAGTCTTCCATATTTTTGAGGGTTACCTTTAGCTTGTTCAGAGTAGAAATATAATAGTTAGCTTTAGCAGAGCGAAGTTTTTTCACACAGTTATTCCTGGCTGTTCTAAAGGCCTGTCAATCTGAAGATTCTTTGGAATGTCTAGCTTTAGCCCAGAGTTTATCTCGAGCTATAAGGGCTACCTTGAGATCCGAGGTGAACCAGGGGTTGGAATTATTCCGTACCCTTACTTTGATGAAAGGGGCATGCTTATTTATTATTGTAGTGAGTTTGTCATTAAGGATGCAAGCTGCCTTGTTGACATCTTTGGCTAGGTAAAGATCTTGCCATCTGATCATGCTCAGGTCAGATAGGAAGTTTACTGCACTGAATTTGCGAAAGGATCTTTTTGTTATAAAGATGGGTTGCGGATGGGCCTTAATTTGAGATCTTATGCAAGCAACAATTCCATGATCGCTCATGTCGTTGTGAAACACTGCCAAATGAGATATTTTGTGTGGATGGGTGGTTAGTACCACATCTAGAATGGAACTGTTGGCAGTGTTTAGAGTGTTATTCCTAGTAGGTTCACTGACTAATTGCCCAAGACCTAGCTCATCACAAAGGGATTTGAGGCCGTGTGGTTTAGGTGACAGCCAGTCCATATTTAGATCTCTAGAAATATTGTTTCAGTTTTGCATCTCTGAACATGGATTTCAAAGATTAAGGACTTCATCACCACCAGAAGGGGTCTATAGCCACCTAGGATAGTGATACATTCGAGGAGGGAGATGAAGGCTCAGCGAAACTAACTCAAATTCCTTGGCTAGAGATTTGCAACTAATATTGGTGACCAAGTACTTAGATTTGGCATAGATAACCACCCCCACCTCTAGACTCTCTATCTGCTCTAAATAATTGAAGCCCTGCAGTGATATTTGTTGATCAGTGTTAGTCTTTTTAACCACGACTCAGTAATTATGATAAGGTCTGGGTTAACGTGTGCAGCCAGGCTTGCAGCTGTACAAGTTTTTTAGGCAGGCTTAAAATGTTGACCATCATCATTTTGAGACCTGTGGCCTCAGCAAAATCGATAGGCGAGGTAAGTTGTGGGAGGGCCAGGGTTGAGCTCCACATTTCCTGAGCAGAGAAGAAGCAGAAGTATAACTTTCTTTAAGGAGCTTATAAGAATGGAGACTGCTTTTTTATTTCTTCACGGCAACCCATATCGTGCTGCTGATCGTGATCAATGTAAGTGCTTGGGTAGACATAGGTGAGGACAGTAGCAAGGGGGTGTAGGCTAACCAGGGGGAATAGGCTAAAAGGGGAGAGGAGAATGACATAGTGTCTGCACGGTAGACTGTTATAACATTAGGTATTGATAAGGTACATTGGAGAACTGAATTGCATTGAAGTACTTGAATTGCACTGTATTGCTGAAAACTGTGCCTTAGGAGCAATAAAACACAATAAGGAGAGCCATGGTCCCAGATTGAGTGGTCTCGTGATTTGTATTAGTGCAATATTTTCTAGGCAAGAAATTTGCCCACCTAGGTACTCACTTAAAACCTAGATGAGAAAATACTGCAGAAAGGAGAACAAGGAGAGCAGGAGCAGCTTAGTTAGTGGCCATCCACCCTTCAGACTCAAGTCCCCTTGTAGCAGAACTGGGAAAGAAGTAGAATGATAATGCAGGCCATATTGCCCACGAATGAATACAGTGATTTATGTAGACGACCAAGAATCCCTCTAGTGGCAGGTCTGTATAACCTGCTAATGGAAAACTAGCCACTTAAAAAAATATCAGTTTGTTAGCTGAAAGCTGCTATGCTGCGACTACAGCACTAGCACCACAGGTGCAAAAACATTCCGAACAGGATGTAAAAAATGACAGCTGTACTGTTCATGGGGAGGTGTAAAAAATGGCAATGTTGCAAATATGCAGTAAAAATATTTAAAAAAATGGTGAAGTCATGAGCGTACATAGAAACTGTGCAACGCACACCCGTAATATAATTAGGTTGGGGATTTTTTTTACAGCAGATTGCCAACTCAGGCATTTTGGTGCCTCTGATCATGAACAGTGTCACTGTGATTTTCTTTATCTGTCCTGAACAATGATTTATCAGCGACCACGCATCTCTGAGCTGAAAGTGTGAAAACACACTTCGGCCATGTTGTGAAAAATGACAGCTGTACTGTAGATAAGGAAGTGAGGAAAAATGCCACTGGTGAAAATCTGGACTTAAAATATTACAAAGTCATGAACTTACGAAGGTGTGTGAAAACTGCGCAGTGCTCACTCGTAACACAGTCATTTTATGGACTTTTGTCACCAAATTTTCAACATAGCCATTTTAAGACCTCTGCTCATGAACAGTGTAACTGTGATTTTCTTAATGTGTCCCAAACATTGCTTTAGCACCAACAGCACCATTTATACGCTACATCATGAAAACACATTTCTAGGCAGCATATGAAAAATGGCAGCTGTACTGTTCATAAGGAAGTGCAATAAAATGGCAATGTTGAAAATCTGGAGTGAAAATATTAAATTCGCAAACTTATGAGCATGCATAGGAACTGCGCAATGCACGCTCGTAAAACAGTCATTTTTAGGAATTTTTTCACCAAATTTTCAACATAGCCATTTTAAGACCTCTGCTCATGAACAGTGTCATTGTGATTTTCTTAATTTTGTCCCATACATTGATTTCACACATCGACTGCGCCATTGTGCGCTACATGGGTGGAAACACATTTTGGGCAAGATGTGAAAAATGATAGCTATACTGCTCATAAGGAGGTGTGGTAAAATGGCAATGTTGAAAATCTGGAGTGAAAATATTGAAAATTCGCGAACTTACAAGCGTGCCTAAGAACTGCGCAACGCACGCCGTAAAACAGTCATTTTAGGCATTTTTCATCAAATTTTCAACATAGCCATTTAAGATCTCTGCTCATGAACAGTGTCGCTGTGATTTTCTTAATTTGTCCTGTATATTGATTTTGCACACCAACTGCACCATTGTGCGCTACATGGGCGGAAACACGTTTTGGGTGAGATGTGCAAAATGACAGCTGTACTACTCATAAGAAGGTGTGGTAAAATGGCAATGTTGAAAATCTGGAGTGAAAATATTGAAAATTCGCGAACTTACGAGTGTGCATAGGAACTGTACAACACACGCTCCTAAAACAGTCATTTTGGAATTTTTTCACCAAATTTTCAACATAGCCATTTTAAGACCTCTGCTCATGAACAGTGTCACTGTGATTTTCTTAATTTGTCCCGTACATTGATTTCGCACACCGACTGTGCCATGTGCTACATGGACAGAAACACGTTTTGGGTGAGATGTGAAAAATGACAGCTGTACTACTCATCAGAAGGTGTGGTAAAATGGCAATGTTGAAAATCTGGAGTGAAAATTTTGAAAATTCGCGAACTTACAAGCGTGCATAGGAACTGCGCAATGCACACTCATAAAACAGTCGTTTTTGGAATTTTTCCACCAAATTTTCAAAATAGGCTTCTTGAGAGCCCACCTTATGAACACTGGCAGTGTTGTTTCATTAATCAGTCCCAAAAGGTGATTTTGCACAGTGACTGCGAAATCACCCTTAGGGCCCGAATAATGCCATGACAGTGACAGCATTCATGAGAAGGGGTGCCAAAAACCCCATGTTGAAAATTTGGTGCAAAAATTCCAAAAAATGCCTGAGATATGCAACAAAGTTGAAAAAACCCTATCTATCCCATTATACAGCTTACTGGCATTTCCTCAGTTCACGGTCGGCTTTGAAGAGTGCAGGCGTGTTCCCCGTCCACTGAAGATCGTTGCACGAGCTCGGAGTCAAGTATGGGGTGAGGAGGGTGTGGGAGACAGGGTGCGCAGTGGGTGAGGTGCAGGTTGTGGGGAGGGGCAGGAAGACTGTGTGGGACCGATTTTTCTTTACAAGTATTTAAAAAAAAGGCGGCGGTACATTTGCCACGCTGGGGTGGGCTCCCAGCGTGGCAGAAGGATGGCTGGGGGGGCGTGGAGCCGACAGGGGATTGGGCACCCCTGTTGGCCATGGTATTTGTTGCCACGCTGGGGTGGGCTCCCAGCATGGCACCCTGTACTCGGTGGGGGGAAGACAGTGAACCGTCGGCTATACCATTGAGTTGCCATGCTGGGGTGGGCACCCAGCGTGGCATTTGGAAGGATTTGGGGGGAGGAGCGCAGCACAGCCGATGGGGGATTGGGCACCCCCGTTGGCTATAGAGTGTGTGTGCGTGGGGAGCACGCAGTATGTGCGCGCGCCTGTGTGTGTGTGTGTATATGTAGGGGAGCTACATGAGCAGACGATATCTTATCGCTGCTCACTGAAGCATAGCTCTCCTTTCAACTTATACCACTGCATTTTGGAGCTTGTGTGACAGCTCCATGCATTGGTGGACAGGGGCCGCGCCTGCCAACACACTGACTGAATTGGAAGAGGGGGTGACACACCTCCGAAAACTCGGATGATGGCACTATGTTTCTTGCACATGCGTGCAAGCAAACATAATGATTCAGAGCCAACAGGGCAGATCATATGAGAATCATGTCAGGGTACTGAACATATACTGTCTGGAGGCCAGAAAGGAGAGGGGTGACTTGATGGAGACTTTCAAGTCCCTGAAAAGAATAAACAAGGTAAACTGCAAGGAGCTATTTATTGTAGCAGGATTGTTGGGACAAAAGCAAGGGGACATGATTTGAATCTGTAGGATGAGAAGATTCAGCAGGGATCAGGAATGGTTTACTTTATGCAGAGAATGGTTGAGGCCTGTAACATCCTATTAGCAGAGATGGTGGATGCAAAAATCATTCGTGGGTTCAAGCATGGCTGGGGCTATGTAAAGGGCTTACCTGTTACTCACAGGGGTATTAGTAATGCAGGGAGTGAGGGAGTGAGGGTGAAAACTCTATTTAAATAATAGTTTACAGGGTAGAATAGGGTAAAACTGGGCAGTCTGGATGGACCAATGATCCTGTTCTGCTGACATTGGCTAGGTTTACATGGTACAATAAGAAGTCTACTGTTTAAATGTCTTGCAAGTTCTTTAAAACCTCAGCTCTGACCCAAAAGGTAATTTTGCCAAATATTTGTACAGAATTGTACCTTTGACTCTCTGGTCTAGTATCATTAATTAGCCTATAAGTAAAAGAGGAATAGTTTCATTTTTTTTATTTATTCATTTATTCTAGGATTACAAGTACCTTTGAGCCAAGGCTCTTTTACAAAGGTTCCACGTCAAAGGAGGTACAATACAGAGCAGACAAGACATTTAGTTACATAGACAGGTAAACAGCATAACATCAAATACAAATATGTGGTCATGTACATTCAGACTAACGAGTGATAGAGCACAGAGCAGCAGTAGTAAGAGAACAGAGCAAGGGGTGGCTAACTGAGGGTGCAGACAGAGGCATTGTCATAATACAGATAGAAGTGCTGGAGTTGAAAAAATGAAGAGAGTAAGAAACAAAGAAGAAGGGGAGCAGGGAGTAGCGGAAGTGCAAGCAGGGGACTAGAGAGGCTAATAGCTATTGCTAATAAAGTCAGCACTGGGATTGGGAATACTGACACAACTTTATAGTTATTATTCACTATTACTCCATAGTAAGATCCTAATTAGGTGATAACATATGACGAACTGCACCTTACAACAATCTAATACTTGCCAAAGGGAGTAACTGCACATCCCTGGGGGGCTAGGAAGGCATTAGGCACAACCAGGTGCTTTGGTACCTAAGTTGTGCATACAGTAAAATGGAGAGTGCATTCAATTCTTGGAATGAAAAGGCTGTTAACTGTTACTCCTATTGTATGCTGGCTTTAATGTGGGTGCCAAGGCATCTCCTCATTCCTTAAAAGTATCACCTGTAGTGCAATGTGATATTTAAATCCTTTGGCAAACTTTCCAGGGACTCACTCCACTGTTGCCAAAGCATACAGTAGTCATTAAGGGGAACTCTTGTTTATTTAATCTGCAATCCTACTCCGTTATGTTGTCCAAGTTGCAAAGTCTTCTTTGATTCTTTGATTCTTGTAGGCAAAGTTATACTTGGCAAAGGAAGTAGCTGCCTGCCCTTGAACAGGGCTGCTTCAGCTCCCCCATGGTCGGCAGGCACCCAGCCAGCCACCGACCAAGACCAGGATGCCTGCCTACAGCTCCTTGGAAGCTGCCTGCCCTTGAACAGGGCTGCTTCTGCTCCCCCATGATCAGCAGGCACCCAGCCAGCCACCGACCGAGACCAGGACGCCCGCCTGCAACTCCTTGGTAGCTGCCTGCCCTTGAACAGGGCTGCTTCAGCTCCCCCACGGTTGGCAGGCACCCAGCCAGCCACCGACCGAGACCAGAACCCCCGCCTGCAGCTCCTTGGAATCTGCCTGCCCTTGAACGGGGCTGCTTCAGCTCCCCCACGGTTGGCAGGCACCCAGCCAGCCACCGACCGAGACCAGAACCCCCGCCTGCAGCTCCTTGGAATCTGCCTGCCCTTGAACGGGGCTGCTTCAGCTTCCCCACGGTTGGCAGGCACCCAGCCAGCCACCGATCGAGACCAGGATGCCTGCCTGCAGCTCCTTGGTAGCTGCCTGCCCTTGAACGGGGTTGCTTCAGCTCCCCCACAGTTGGCAGGCACCCAGCCAGCCACTGACCGAGACCAGGACACCCATGTGCAGCTCCCTTGGAAGCTGCCAGCCCTTGAATGGGGCTGCTTCAGCTCCCCCATGGTTGGCAGGCACCCAGCCAGCCACCGATCGAGACCAGGATGCCTGACTGCAGCTCCTTGGAAGCTGCCTGTCCTTGAACGGGGCTGTTTCAGCTCCCCCATGGTCAGCAGGCACCCAGCCAGCCACCAACCGAGACCAAGACACCCGACTGCAGCTCCTTGGAAGGTACGGCGACAGCGCAGCCAATCGGAACACGGGCGCTTCCAGCAAACCCACTCTGATTGACCAGGACTTTTCCCCTGCTTTTGCCACCTGGCAATTTTTACAAATAGATTTTAGATAGAACTAAGCACATTTCAAGTCTCTAATAGAAGATTTTTCCATTAGCAGATTATGCAGACCTGCCACTAGAGGGATTCTTGTTCTTTCATTAAAAGAAAAGTCTACCTTCTGAAAGACACAGTCCCTGCTGTCTGGCCTTCCTGGCTGTATCCTCACTTCCCGCTGATTCAGCTACTGCTCTTCCACCCCTTCTCCTAGCCCCACCAGCCTGTCTTAACCCCTCCCTCCACCTACCAGAATCCTACCTTAATCATGTGCCTCCACCGTTCTCTACCCCTATTCTATTTCTTCTTGCCTGTCTTCCTCCCCTACTACATGCCCCAAAAGCCTGCTTTCCCTCCCTCCCCCACAGCTTCCACATTCCTACATCCTTCCTCCACTTAGGCACGCTGCACACTGGTCACTGCCCCTTGCCCAGGGTCCATCCTACCACCATGAAACTGTCCTACACCGACACTGGTCCTAGCCCTCCACTGTGGTCCCCCTGTCTATGCTTACCCTCACCCACTATTTTCGATGTTCGGCAATTTCCCGAGATGCTAGCAGGCTAAAGCATTCCCTTAAAGAAATATGGTGCAGGTCCTTGAGGCTAGTCCTCCTCCTCCTAATCGCGGTCAGGCAATGGCCCAAACCCTGGCCCATTCTGCTCTAAAAGCCATTAATCTGAGCAAGCCTTCGGGTGCCCTCACATTCATATCAATCAACGTCGGCAGCCTCCTTCCAAAAATGGATACCCTACAGGCCTTCACCAGCCAGCACTGCCCTGACATCCTGGCAGTTGTTGAAACCTGGTTCACACCATCAGTACCGGATCATGCAATCAGCCTTCCTGGCTACAGTGTCTTTAGGCTGGATTGCCTCTCCAAAAGAGGAGGGGGCTGCGCTCTCTACCTAAAAGACTCCATACAGGGGCACCACATCATTACCTCACTCCAACCCACAACTACTCAGATACTGCCAGTGAAAATCCTCCTCAGAGCCCAAAACAAAACCCTCACTGCTGCCACCATCTACATCCCTCCCAAAGAACAAGGAACTGGTCTAACAGCTGTTCTTGACTTTGTAAAGTCACTCCCACTGGACACCGAATCCATCCTCCTAAGCGACTTGACATTATCTGGCCTCGGCCTATGCTGAGTGCACAGGGATACCATTGCTGCGGTGAACATCACACAAATGGTTGACTCACCAACCAGGAAAAATTACAGGACCGGCACCAGCACACTCTTGGACTGGATCCTTACCAGTCACCCATCGTGGATATCTAACACTAATGTCCTCCCTGACTATCTCAGCGACCACTCCCCTGTTAGCTGCACCTGGTCAAATAAATTCACCAAACAACCACCAAAAACTATCACCAGTAGGGTTCTACCCAGTGGTCACCTTCCTTGACTCAAATCCCACCTCCTCCATCAAGACTGGTCCCCTATCTTCAATGCAACCAACGTAAACACTGCCCTTGACCACTTCATAAACATCTTCACTGTGGCCTGTGACACGTATGCTCCTATTAGGAAATGCAAAGTCAAATTACTCAGTAACCCTTGGCTCACAGGTGACCTCTTCAGGATGCTAAAAACAAGAGACCACCTATGGGAGCTGGCCAGAAACTCTGGAAGGCAAAACGACATCCAAAACTACAAATGTGCCTGCAATGACTGCTCCAAAACCATCCGGCAAATGAAGTCCACCTACTATAAGCATGCCAGCACAAACTCCTGGAGCAATGGTCAGGGATTCTGGAAGAACATAAAGGAACTCACCAGGAATCCACCCAAACCCCCCATCAATACTCAACATCAGCGGAACCACAACTCTCAACCCAAAAACCATTGCGGATACCTTTAACAAAGCCTTTACTGACCTCAGCGCTGTCCTACCCCAGGACTAATTCAAAGATGGTGAAACCCCTCTGTCCATAATGAACATTACTCCACCAGCTTCCCCGCTTCTACTTCAAAGCAGTCATGGCTCACCAAGTACGCAAATATGTTACCAAGGCCCTTGGTAAATCAAGATTCGTAATGACTACCTCGATCTCAAAATCCTGTCTCTCACACTTGATGAAGTGTTAGTCCTCTGACCAGAATTTTCAACCTCTCCCTCAGCCTTAGCCAGTTCCCAGACAGATGGAAATCTGCCACTGTCACCCGATCCATAAAAGTTGTGACAAAACTGCCCGGTAACTACAGATCTATCTCCTACCCCCCACTCTCCAAGGCACTAGAACACATCGTCTCGGACCAGCTCACAGAATACCTGGATATGTATAACATTCTGTGCAAGCAACAACACAGGTTCTGCAAAGGTCACAGCACCTCTACAGCCTACTTGAATTCACTGGCGCACTCCACAATGCACTTGACTCCGGTGAACTACTAGGCTCAATCTACATTGACTTAACCAAAGCCTTCGACACCGTCAATCACTGCTTCCTGCTTGTCCAGCTTCAGAACACTGGGCTGTCAACTGACTCCATTGGCTGGTTTAAGAGCTACCTTGAAAAACGGTCCCAAACAGTAAGAATCACTGATACACTCTCGGACCCTAGACCGGTCCACTCGGGAGGCCCCTAGGGCTCCATTCTGGGACCCCTCCTCTTCAGCCTATTCTTAAATTCACTACCGGACAGCTGCCCAGAACAAATAATTCTGTACGTCGAAGATGCTGTGATCCTCACCTCAGACCCTGATCCAATTCAGTTACAAAATAAACTTCAGCAGGCCTTCTTCTCCATCGAATCCTGGTTCCTAAATCATAAACTGCTTCTCAATCAGAAAGACCAAGTCTATGGTCTTCTGCAGTCCCCACAACAAAACAAACAACTCCACCTCTCCATTGCACAGAACAAGGAGCCATCCTAGAGCAAACACAATCGTTCAAGACCTCGGCATACACCCTTGATCCCCACCTCTCATGCACTGTCCATATCAGCAATGTTGCAAAGTCTGCCAATGCGAGGTTAGGCATATTAATCTGGCACAGGAAACACCTAATCCCAGAAGCACTGTCAGTGGCCGTCCAAAGCTCCATCGTCAGCACCATAGACTATGGACTTATCATATACGGGTCTGCAACTACTACTGCTCTCAAATGTATCGCGACCTCCCTGAATAAGGCATGTCATCTCATCACTGGTTCACATCGCTGTACCCACACATGTGACCTTTATTCCCAATGTGGATGGCTTCAACTGGAAAAAGCATAGAATACCAAACCTGCATCACGGCCAAGAAAATTATAATGGCGCTTACCCACAGGTATCTCTGTGCCTCCTTAAGCCTAGACATAGGAATGTCACTACAAGGAGATCCAATTCCCATCTATTACATATCCCATGATGTCACACGACCCAAGGACAAAGATCATTCACCTATTGGGCATCCAACTGGCTCAACTCTCTTGGCAGCGACATAGCGACCGCTCCAACACTCGGCCTCTTCAAGTCCAAGCTGCGCCTCTCACTGCTTGTATCCTGCGATTGCCCATCTTAACATTTCCAACGTTCCAGCTGCAAATGCCCCAGCACCCAGCACTTACAATCAGTCTATGCACCCCTAGCACCTTACCTGTCATATTCCCTCGACAAGGCCCCTGGCTGCACTGTCTCCTGCCCATGCCCACCTCCCCGTATCTCCACTCCTGCCCCATCCCCAACCACCTCCCATACTCCCCTTACCCCTGCATCTCCCCTCTCAATCTCCTACCCTCACTTCCCCCCCCCCACCCCCTTCCCTTGTCTTGCTCATAGCTTAAGTCTTTGTACTGGTTCTTACATGTCTGTAAGTCAATGACTATATGTTTGTAACTAAAAATGATGACTGTTGCACACACTGACGTGGAACCTTTGTAAAAGAGCCTCGGCTCAACGGTATTGTAATCCTAGATTGAAATAAATAAATAAATAAAAATACTTTCTAAATGTTGTCTCTCATATTTTTTCTATATTAAACCTGACTGTGTTGTAGTATCATTCTAAAAAATACGCATGGCACCTGTTGTGCAGTTCAGTTTAAAATAGGACCAGCAACAGTACCACTGAGGCTTTAAAAGATATAAAGCAACCAATTCCATGAGTGTCCTTAGGATTATACTTATCAAAGAGCAAGGTTTTTTCATAGAAAAGGAAATTTTAAGACAGTGTTTAGAAAGTAAAACTTTTCTTAGAAATATCTCCCCCCGAAGATGCCCTTATTTTGAAGAATGTTGGGGTATTATGGATGATTAAATAAAGAACAGATTTAACCGATACGGACTAGCATATGCAGTTCTTTTGTTTTGGTTTGTGTTACTAAGTGTGCTTGTTTTATTTGTTTAAGTTGTACCATCCTCACCTAATCTAGGTGACCCCTATTAAGTTAGCATGTGATGTTTATAAGTCTGTCAAGTGTGCTAGTAAGAATTGCTTCCATATCTGGGTGAAACATATTAACATAGAAGTTGACGGCAGATAAAGACCACAAGGTCCATCTAGTCTGCCCATTTTTCCTACCATATGAATGTGCCGTAGATCTTTACTCTGTCAATGGCCTATCTATTCATACTCATCTGTATTGCTCCCTTATGCCTATCCCATGCCTGTTTGAAGTCCTACACTGTATTCATATCCACCACTTCCTGAGGTAGGCCGTTTCATGCATCCAACACCCTTTCTGTGAAAAAGAACTTCCTCACATTACCCCTTAATCAGCCTCCCTCTAATCTCATGCTGTGTCCTCTTGTCCTGCTATTTTTCTTATATTGAAACATGTTAGACCCTTTCACCTTGTTAATGCCCTTAAGATGTTTGAATGTTTCAATCATATCACCTCTCTCCCTCCTTTGCTCTAGGGTATACATATTGAGCTCCCTTAATCTGTCCTCATATGTTTTCTGATGCAGTCCCTGCACCATTTTGGTTGCCCTTCTCTGGACTGCTTCCATTGTGTTAATGTCCTTGTGCAGGTGCGGCCTCCAGTACTGCACTCGGTACTCCAGATGGGGCCTAACCAGTGTCTTGTAAAGAGGGATTATTACCTTCCTCTTACAACTTGTACTACCCCTACTAATACACCCCAACACCCGTACCTACAGCTTTAATGGTCTGCTTGGATGATTTCAGATCATCTGTGATGATGATACCAAAAGTCTCTTTCTTCCCTTGTGGTTGCCAGCAACTCCCCTCCCAACTTATAGGTGGCTTCAGGGTTTCTCTTCCCTATGTGCATGATCTTGTACTTCTTTGTGTTAAACCCCAATTTGCCACTTTTCTGACCATTTTACCAGTATATCCATATCTCTTCTCATTCTACCCACCCCATCTGGATCATCTACTCTGTTGCAGATCTTGGTGTCATCTGCAAACAGACAAACCTTACTCTCCAGTCCATCTGCAATGTCACTGATGGAGATATTGAAGAGGACTGGTCCCAGGCTGATCCCTAAGATACCCACTTGTGACTTGCATCTCTTCTGGCTGTATACCATTTACCACCACCCTTTTTTTCTGCCCGCAACCAGTTTGCCACCCAATTGATCGACGCCTGACCCACCCCGAGCCTACCCAGCTTATTAATCAATTTTTATGGGGACAGAACTGAAAGCTTTACTGAAGTCAAGGTAGGAGACATCAACTGCAACCCCTTGGTCCACCACTCTGGTTACTCAGTCAAAGAAATCTATGGGATTAGTTTGACAAGACCTTCCTGTTGTAAACCCATGCTGTCTTGGATCCTGTGCGCCTGTGAGTTCCAGGTGTTGCCCTATCCTTTCCTTAAGGAGTGCCACCATAATCTTGTTCACTACTGAGGTAAGACTGACTGGTCTGTAGTTCCCTGCCTCCTTCCTGCTACCAGTCTTGTGGAGCAGGATCACATGAGCCCTTCTCCAGTCTTCTGGGATATCTCCTGTGCTCAGAGACTCACCAAACAGTTCTGATAATGGCTGTGCTAGTTCCACCCTTAGCTCCTTTAGTACCCTGGGATGTATGCCATCCAGTCCTATTGCCTTGTCCACCCTGAGCTTAGAGATCTATTGTATGATCCTTTCTTTTGTGAAGGGACTTGTGCACACCTCCCTCCCCCCCTGTGTCCATGGTGCTGAACTGTAGGCCCTGCCCTACCTTCTCCTCAGTAAATACTGAACAGAAGTATCTGTTTAGGATAGATGCTTTTCCTTGGTTTGCCTCCACATACTCCCCTTATTCCCTTTGATCTTAGCAATACCCCCTCTGGACTTTCTCCTTTTACTAATGTATCTATAAAAAAGTCTTGTACACTTCTTTTACAGTTTGTGCTAGTGTTTCCTCAGGTTGGGCCTTTGCCTGCCTTACTGCCTTCCTGCTTTCCATAGGGAACTTTGGTATGCCTCCCTATCTTTGTCCCACTGTATTCCCTTATATTTTCTTTTGGCTCTGACCATTCCTACTGCTGTTTCTGAGAACCAAAGTTGTTTCCTCCTTCTTTTGCTCTTGCATTTCTCCTTAACACAATGGGATGTTTCTTCAAATATTGCATCCTTAATGCTTGCTCACTTTGCCTGCACCCCCACCTGTATTTCTGTGACCGTACATAGAGTAGACCAGTCTGTTTCTAGCTTAAGGGTACTAAAAAGGTAGGGGAGAACTGGTTTGTATCAGAAGTGTAAGGGTTATCATAAGGTCATTACCGGGATGAGGTTCAGCTGGGAGCAAGTCATTTGTGGGGACTGTGGGTCACTCTTCTCCAGGGTAATGCTTGGAAGGAGGTGTCACTGCCCTTTCTGCAGGACCTTAGAAGTCAGCTAGGAAAGTCAAAGTAATCAGGGATCCTATGATCAGGGGAGTAGAGAGGGTGGTGGGAGGAGGGGAGGAGGTGTTGGGGATGGTCAGGTACCTTCCTAGAGAATTGGTGATCCAAGGCATATACATAATGGGGAGTGAAGAGGAAGGGGATCTGGGGCTGCCAGTACACTTAGGTACCAATGATCAGGTTAACCAGCGTGTGGTGCAGGTGTGGCAGTACTTTCAGAGGCTAGGGACCAGATTGGAGAAGGGGGGCAAGGTCAAACATTTAAAACCATGCAGAGTATTAGCAAGGTAGACTCCAGAGGGCTGCTCACAACCAGGGGCAATAGGAAAATCAGGAGGAATAGAAAGTGGGGTTCAGAAGGGACATAAGGAAGTATTACTTCACAGAAAGTGTGGTGGAGGGATAAAACAACCTGCTTGAAGCACTGGTCAGTGTAAAAACATCGGACAGCTTTAACATGTATGGAATAGGCACTTAGGTCTATTCAAGGTATGGTGGTGCAGGGGAAGGGAAAGGTCAATCATGATCCCCTATAGGGCAAATACAGCCTCACATGGCAGATTGGCTAGACCACAAGGCCTTCACCTTCTTCTGCCTGCAGTTCCCTATGTTTCCATTTTTTTTCGCAGATAAACTGGTTGAACCCAAGCCTACATTTTTTATATTTCACAAGCACAAGGTTATGTCTCATTGAGATTTAAGCATGTGTGGATTGTTTTATTCATAATTATTACAAATACTATGATTCAAATGTTCAAAACATTTGTCTATAACAAATCATTGTGAAGGTGGTGGAATAAATAGTGTTTAACATTGTGCCCTCACATTGCCATGCCATATTTTTTCAGTGTTTTCTTGTATCTGTATAAGTTTCTTTTGTGATATAGCACACCCGATGCTCTTTTGCCAGTCCTCCTTCATCGGTATTTTGCCTTTGATTACTGATTAATCACCACCACTGTGTTTTTTTTATTTGACAAAAGTTGTTAACAGTGTTACATTCTACAAAGTTACTGTTGTCTCTGATGCCATGGGATCATTTTTGTTGCCTCCTGTATCTCAATGGTATTAAACATTTGGAATTCTGGTCCACGTTCATGCTTATCCATTTTGCTGATAATGCAACCCTATTGTAAACAACTGTTCTCAAGAACTTAGTGTCTTTAGTTATATTCTGTATATGGTTACTGCACTGTTGGATTCATTCAAACACTTCAACCAGCAATGGCAAATGACAAAACAAAATAAATGGTAACATTAAACAAAAATGTATACTGTATTCCACAACATCAAGCCTATTGTTAATACATTTCCTAATTATACAGTCACTGAACTTTGTCTAATATGGACAGCTAACTAACTTATTTGGTCTCATGATGCCACTGTGATTTTATTTTGGTTGAAAGTCTGCTGTGGAACTGGCAGGATGCATATATTATTCTCTCAGACATACACAATGTACGTTGATTGACAGAGTTTACTGTTCTTTACATATATTAACTGGGATGCTGTGATCTGCTTAGGTCCCTTCCGTTCAGGATTTCACATTTTGTGTGCCCTAATGGAACATGTTCAATTCACGCTTGAGCATTTCTAAAACTGGGAATTATTGTGTGCTTTTAGAAATTACCAACTTGGTTCCTATTAATTTTGCCATATTGTTTGTCCTTTATTTATTTGCACCAGTTGGTATTGTTTGTTTATTTATTTATTTTGTTAACTAGGAAAGGAGAGCTAAGTAATTTTACCATTTTCAGCCTTATCCCAGGGAGGAGGATTCAAATATAAATTAGCTGAAGTTTAAAAATGTAATGTTGGTCACATTGGCCTAAGAGCACTTTTATTCTCAAATGTACCTGTTTAAAAGGATACATCTCACAGAATCGATGTTATGTTTTGCAACAAAGGACAATGTTGTTCTTTCTCTGCTACAGAATGTTACCAGCATTTAAACTAGCTGGGGGTGTTGAACCAAGGAGGAAACAGCTGCTACCCAACAGATGATGAAGCAACAGGGAGGGAGAGTTATTTTTTGCCTCAAGCTTCCCAAAGTAGGGCAATCAAGACAGGATGGTGACAGGACAGAGGACAAGGGGTATAAATCCAGAAAGCAAGAAAAAGGAGTAAAGGACACAGATAACAGAGAAGGGCACAAAGAAACAGAGGTGTCCAGAGAAGCTTTGGGAACAGCACAGGCAGGGAGGAAGTAGGGGAAGCAGGCAGGAGGTATGGAGAGCCATGTATACTCAATACAAGAAGTCTGGGAAATAAAATTCCAGACCTGGAGCCCATCATGGTGGAGACAACCCTGGATTTGATGGCCATAACTGAGTTGTGGTGCACTGACAGTCATAGCTGGAATTTGGCCATAACTGACTACTCTCTGTTCAGAAGAGACAGGGATGGGAGAAGAGGAGTAGTGATTGTACTATATGGAACAGAGCTAAACAAGGCCATGGAAGCACAGGGGTATCTGGAAGAAAAAGAAGGGATGGAGGTGCTGTGGGTCATCCTGGAGACAGATATTGGGAATGTTGTCTATATAAGAAAGTATACAGTCCTCCAGCACTTGGAGGGGAGTTGGATAAGGACCTTGAGAAGGCTCTCATTAGGATGGCAAGTAAGGGGCAGGTGCCCCTAGTTGGGGACTTCAATATGCCAGATGTGGATTGCCAGGGAAGGGTAGAAGAACTGTGGTGAAACATAATGGAAGGAATAATTAAGGCAACCAGGTTTGCTTGAAGAAAGTGAGAGTAGAAGTAAAAGGTAAAAGAGACAATTTATGGTTCTCTAGAGAAGTGGCCAGGTGATGGAGAGAATGTGCATTGACCTTGGGAAACACAATGAGTGATCAAGAGCATGACAGTTGGGGTTCAATGCCAAAAAGTACAAGATCATGTTCCTAGGACATTGTAACTCAAGAGATGAGTACAGGATAGTGCGGTGGGGGGGTGTCAGTACTGACAGTCACTAGCTGGAAAGGGATCTTCGACTTATCTGTCACATGATCTGTAAGTGGCAGAGCAGTGTGAAAAATCAGTGGGTAGGGCCAGAAGGATGCTGGTATGCACAAGGAGAGATATTGCAGCAGGAGAAGGGAGGTGGTGTTGCTATTGTATTGCTCATTTATGAGACCCCACCTAGAATTTTGTTTCCAGTTCTGGAAGCCACATCTCAGAAAGGACATAGACAGGGTGAAGGTAGTCCAATTGAGGGCAACTACAATGGTGCAGAGTTGCATCAAAATATCTATGAAGAGAGACTGAGAGATCTCAACATATACAGTCTGGAAGAGTGAGAGGGGACATGATAAAGACCTACAAGTACCTAACTGGGATGAACAGGATGCAGGTGGGGAGTCTCTTTCAAATGAGAAAGAACACCAGGACCAGATGGCATGCAGTGAAGCTGGGGTGGAGGTTTAAAAGGGATTTGAAGAAGTATTACTCTGAAAGTTAGTAGATGCCTGGAACAGACTGTCAGCAGAAGTGGTGGAGGTGAAAACAGTAGGGCTTCAAGAATGCATGAAGTAGACATAGGGAATATTAGTAAATAGGCAAGGAGGAGGATGGTCACTGGACACCAGTTAGGGACTGTGAGACATATTAGGTAGGTACCATCTGAGCTGACTGAGTGGAAAAGCAGTTCTTTCTCCCAACAAATTCTATGTCTATATGAAACTGCAAATGATCAGAGAGACAGGAGTTTCAGTTTTCCATCACAGTTTATTCCTTTTTTATGGAATAAGTATACTTGGTTGAAATGACAGGTGTGGGAATTTTATTATTCTATTGATCAGGTCCTCCCCCCTTTGCCTTTTTTTTCATTTTGACTCTTTACAAGCCACACATTGTTGCATTTTAAATGATAGTTTAATACCTTTTGATTTTGCTACCAAATCTGTTTTTGTTTGCTTTGTTTTTTTTGCTTTTCTTGTACTGATATTGTCCTGAGTTCTTGAAATGTTGTGATATAATTTTTCAATAAAAAATTCCCTACTGTTTTTGAGAAGTGCAATGAGATCGTTAACCTCCACCCTATCAAACATCAGAACAAACAGATTGGACTGTGGTTTAACACCTCATCTGAACTATGGCGCTTTAGGAGTGCAGCAACCCCCACATGCTGCACTATATTGTCAATACTGGGATTTTACTCTAAGCTCTTTGTATGGGGTTAGAAGCTACAGACTTCTTAATTTCTAGCCTAAGAGGTAAGTACAGAAACTGTTGAGTCGCTGTCACTGACTGTTGTGGGTTGGCCCCATGAGACACAATATCTCATTTTTGTGCGTGGACCCTTGGTACAGAAAAGTGCACTAAATGGTTGCCTTATAGTGCAGTACAAGAAGCTACACACATGCTTACTCCAAAAGGATACACAAATGCAAGCAATTTGAAGCTCAGTTGCAGCCAAAGACATGGCTAGATATTTCCTGAAATGTCTGTGATATCTCTAGAGAAATTCCCAGCCTGCCTACAGTATCACTGTATGCCAACAGGGAGAATCTCTTTAGATACTGTATTAGTCAAAATAACTGGAAATATCTTATAGTATCTATTGCTGTAAGTAAAATAATGTCCATCAAAACAGGAAAGAGCACCTCATAGAGCAGGTAATCCCAGCTGATGAGATCACAGCTGTTGAGGTTTGCCACTAATTAACCCATGCATTATTTAAAGGAAGTTGGTGCTAGTGTGCCATACCACTCAATAAATATTAGGAGGGGTCAATATGAAGTTGGGTTAGGTTATAGGCAATGTAAGTGGATCTTTGAGCTGTTCAAGCAGCAGCCTTTGGAAAGTGATAATGTGGGGGTTGTCAAAGGACACGGTTTACTGGTACTAGTTTGGGGTAGTATATGGGCTGCCTGAGCAAAGATAATCGCTAACGTGAGCTTTGCCTTCCTTCATTCACCAGTCACATTCACAAGCTGTTTTGTCTGAATGGGCCAACGACACTGTGCAATATGGCATGTATGTCAGTATGATTGGAAGTTACAGAAAGATCACCATAAACAACCTAGTATACATACAGTATTGGGCAATATGGACACTACTTTAGTGAACAAAAAGAAAGCTTGATGTTCAAAGGTCATCCTACTTGTGAAATAAAGTTGTAGCCAACACCTGAATGATCCAGTACCGATAACTATGTATTAAACTATTGAAAGACTCATTGGATATCACTGCTCAGATAGAAGACGTTGCTGTTAGAATCTACATTTAAAGCATGTCAAATCAAAAAGGATAACTTTTTCAAACAATTATGGAGTGCATTTTTAATATTCAGAGACTCATTTAATGAACTTTCCTCTGTACAGGCAGAATATTCCCCCAATCTCACATATCACAGATATTTCAAACATATGAATACAATTGGTTCTTGTAATTGGCTCACCCATTTCTTTTTTTCTTTTCTTTGACTCTTTTCTTTTGTCTTTTAAATAATGTATAGGAAACTAAGTAGCAGATGCATGATTTAATCCTTTTTTACTATTGGTATGCCTCTAAGATTAGATTCAACACAAAGAAGTGCAAAGTAATACACTGTACCTGGGAAACAAAAACCCCAAGGGAAGAGTACACAATGGGGGGTGAGATACTGACAATAAAAAAATGGAAAGGGACCTGGAGGTAGTCATATCAGAGGACCTAAAGGTGGGCCAGCAATGTGAGAAGGCAGTAAGGAGGACTGGTGGGATACTGGGATGCATAGGGAAAGGCATCGCCAGTAGAAAACAGGAAGTTGTTGGCCCTCTGTACAGACAGTTGTTAAGATGACATCTGGAGTACTGTGTACAGTTCTGGAGACCCCATCTCAGCAAAGACATAGACAGGGTGTAGACTGTCCAGAGGAGGGCAACCAAAATGGTGCAGGGTATGTACCAGAAGACATATGAAGCATGACTAAAGGAGATTAAAATGTATAGCCTCGAGGAAAGGAGGGAGAGGGGGGACATAATAGAAACGTTCAAATACCTCAAGGGAATCAACAAAGTCCAAGAGGGTAGTATCTTTCAGAAAATGAGATGTACAAGAACAAGGGGGCACAATTTGAAGATAGAGGGGTGACGGCTCAGAGATAATGTGAGGAAGTATTTCTTCACAGAGAGGGTTGTAGATGCATGGATCAGCTTTCCTGAGGAGGTCATAGAGTCAAAAACAGTGGGGGAATTCAAGAATGCATGGGACAGACATAAGGCAGTTCTAGTGGGGGTAGGAGAAGTAGGCTGTTGGTTAACCAGGATCTGCAGCTTATCCATTAGGTAGGGAAATGGGCAGACTAGGTGGGCCATGCAGTCCTTATCTGTTGTCAAATTCATGTTTCTGTGTTTCTGTGTTAATGGAGTTGGTTACATATGTTGATATTTCTGGGCCATCCGAGGCATATTTCCATTTAGCATGAATCCTCTTATCTTCATATAAATATCTATATATATATATATATATATATATATATATATAGCATAATATCAGTAAATGAAAAACATAATAGCACTAACCTTTGTGCATGCTTGAAATAATTCTTTAACCATTTCTTTCCCTCTTTCACTCTCACTCCCCCTACATCTAACTCACTGCATTTAGTTAAGTGTGAAATACCATTATTTATGCAATAGGTGGGCACCAAAACAGTTAAATCCAATTATTCTCACTGTTGTTAAATAAATCGAGGAATCGCCATTTATTTAACACATTAGCATCAATCAACCATGATTTATGAAACACCCTGCCATCAGTCAACCCTCCTCCTGCTGGCACTCTTCTGCAAACTGTTACTTTCATTCTCTTGAGCTCCAACTACCTGCTTTCACTAGACATGCACACACATATTGAAACTCAAACCTCTCCTCTGTGCAGACTGCCAACAAATTAAACCACTTTCACCCCTCAATTCAAACACCACGCTGCATACTCTCAACCCCCTCCCTTGCATGCTCGTTGACTCACTAACCCACTGGTGTGTTTGCCACTCCTGACTGAGATGACCAAAACATAGCTTTTCTAAAAAAGAATCTCTCCCTCATAGTAACAAAAATGAGTCCACAGCCAGCCACTAACCTCACAAGGGAAATAATGCTCTCTGCTCTGTGACTGCCCGATATGTCTCCATATAGGCACTCTACATCTGCTCATCTCCCACTTCTTCATCAGCAAGATTATCCATTCCATTACTATATCCAGAAGCAGTCTCTAAAGGCAGAAACAACCAGATAAATGATGTGCCATTTCATAAAATGGAAGAAAAGCAACCCCAAAAAATACCTCCACCACCACCAGAGCGCTCTGTCCAATTCTCGCTAAGTGAAAAAAGAGACACCATGTTTTAAATGTCTCTGGCCCTCCCACAGAATGCAACAACCAGTAGAAACTTGTGATGGATGTCAGCTGCACAGAAACCTGGTGGCATCCATAGCACCAGACCCACATCTCGGCATGAACACTGAAAATAATTCCACTAGTTTTGTTAATAAAACTCAAACTATACTAAAAAATAAATAAATAAAGGAAGCATCCAAAAATAATTTCCTGTTGCATAAATCATATATGCAGTGGAAACCTTGTGAAATATGTGATTTATGTGCACCTGAGCAGTTTGACCTCCAGATATCTCACGAGTGGCTAACACCACTTGTGAGGTTACCCGAAGTCAAGCTGTTCTTGTGCAGAAAAATCATGTATTGCACTTATTTTCATTGCATATCCCTTATTTATTCTACCTTCTTACAGCACTCCAACATCACTACTGGGTCATAATGGGCTCTTCTCACAGGCTGATGCACAAAAAATATTCAACGGGTGAAACCTAATCTGGCTCCTTAAGTTCTTACTGGCTTCTTCTTCAGTTCTAACTGTGCATCCCTCCAGGCTAGTCGCACCCTATGTGGCTCTGTGCCAACTTCAACCTTATCTACAGTAAGATATCAATTTCCCCCCTTTAGTTTTGCTCCTCTGTTGTCTGTTGCTTCTCCCTTACTATTGCATTTTACACGGATACCTTTGTTAGGTAGTTTGGTGTATGGATCTGACAGAGACGGGCCCTGAGCAAGGCTACAGCCCTGTTTAGCTTATCAATTTGTTGGTGTTTGTACTGGATGTTTTTCCTTTGAGGTTTTCCATGGCATTTGGCTGCCTTTTGACTATTGTGTCGATAGCCTGGGGCCTGGTAGGGTGGGCCCACTCACACTGAGGGAGATGGCCATCTCAATCCTGATTCTTTGGTGGATTATCTTTTTCCCTTCCAACACTCTCAGGCAGTCACACTCCTCAGCTGGCTCCCCACCTGCTTACCTTGTTAATCTGGGGGATTGAAGCTGTCTGCTCTGCGGTGTACTTTGTTGGCAGTCCCTTCCCTAACCCTCCCAGCCATGGCTTAAGAGAAGGGAAATGAAGTATGAACGCTAATCGTTGGTCTTGAGTGGTCAGTCCCTTGCTTCAAGAGCCTTGAGGCTGCAGATAGGTTTCCTCAGCAGCTTGTTCACCTGCCACTCGTGCTATATGCTCCCATGGTGGAGAACGCTCAACAGGTCCTTTGGATGCCATTTTTTTATTGTGTGCCCCTCTCATTTGTTCTGGTGAATCCCGAGGAGCATGAGATTTAGTGGCCATTGCCCTGCACCAGAAGATCTCACGAGTTATGAGATTTGGTGGCCATTTTATGTCTGGCCTGCCGAACTGCACCTTTGCTGCACTCAGGATGGCAGACGCACCAGCCATGCCATTGACCTCTGCCTTCAGACACCGGGACCAAGACACCTCCCCATTTATTTACTTTTCAGATGGCAAATGCTGCTGATGGAAGCTGGCAACCCTCTGCCATCTAGTTTTCAGTGGCCAATCTTGGCAGGAGAGTTACCTTGGAGGCTGTCCTTTCTGTCTGGGCTACTGTAATGAAAGGTGAGTGAGCTGCTAATCAGACTGGGGTTTGATTCCACTTTGACTGTGCTTTCTTGTCTGAAGACTTTGGCCACTATGGCTGCTCTGGGAGAATATGCTCCTGTTTTTCTGTGGAGCTTTGCTGAGCATTTGTTTGCATTTTTTATCTGGGGAGCTTGATGAGAGTTTGCATGGATTCTATTTGGTCTGTTGCTGCTGTTTCATCCTGTGACTGTGTGGCATTGTGATATGGCTTTGATTCTGGTGTTGTTTTGGAAGCTTTTTACTGTCTCTTGCAAATTGGACAGTCTAGAATGGTAGGTTTCCAGCCTGCATTTTACTTGTTCCTCCGTTCCTCCTCCATTCTCGGGCAGGCATAACTCTGTTGCTTCTGATGTCTTGTTTTTCCTCCCCACCCTTTCCCTTTGTTGCATTTGGGGATGATAGCATTCATCTTTTTTTCACTCTCCTTGTCCAGCCTCCTTTTTCTTTACCAAGTCACTATCATATGCCCCCATCCTAACCGTGATGTCTCATGACCCCTTCTTCCCCAGACACTCCCTTTTGGTGATGAGCAAGACTCGATGGGTGTGCCACAAGTGTCCCAACCTTCTCCTCCTGAAGTCTTCAGACAACCTGAGCTCCCTATGCATGGCGGACGCAGATACGCAAACAGTCAACCTAACCTAGGAGTCCTCAGTGGAAGAAGCCATTGAAGACGGTGTTTCCTCAGTATCCCAAGGACTATGACCAGCATGTTTAAGAAGTTTTTGAACAAGATAGAAGTGCTGCCTGAAGCCAAATGAATATGGGAGCCAAACAGGGCCAACCTCCCCACCCCCCCAAAAAAAACCTGAAGACAGACAACACACAGGAGTCAGAGGACTCTAAGGAGGACTCAGACCCTGAGGATTGTGACTCCTTTGAGGAGGACAAAGAGCCCAGAAAGGACTTATTTTCCAGACCATGCCCCTTTGACTTAATTCCTGAGATCATCAAGCTGGTTTGTGAAATGCTTAAGTTCAAGAGCCCAGCCTCACAACAGGAAAGGAAGCTGGACTCACTGGTCTGAGAATGACCCAAGCCTACTAACATATTTCCCTTATGTAAGGCCCTCGAGAATACCCTGGCAAAGGAATGGGAGAGCTTGGACACCACAAAAACTAGAAAGAAGGCCACCTTTGAGAGGAGATGTCCTCTACTGGAAGACATACAGACAATCTGGTCTGCTCACCATCCCTCCAAAGTGGACCCAGAGAACACCTCACTGAGTCACAAGATGGTCCTACCATTGGATGGCTCATCAGCACAGAACAATCCCACTGACAAAAAAGTGGTGGAGATCATTAAGAAAGCTCATGAGATCCTGATGATGTCAATATGGGCAGCCACTGTGGCTATTTATACTACAGGGGCCCTATTAAGATAGCTTGAGATCAGCCAACAGGATCTTCCAAAAAAGTTCCCACAAGGCCACCATGGACTATACATTACAAGCCATTAAATGTGAGCGATTCACCTATCGATACCTTCAAAATGACTGCCTGAGCAGTAGCAGCCATTAACAGGCCAGGAGAGACATATGGCTTATACCTGGCAGGCAGACCAGGAGTCAAAACAGAATACTGAAGCTGCATTTCAAAGGAGTCAAAATGTTCAGCTCTGGCCTGGAAGGATTCATTGTACCCAAAGGAGGAAACAAGGATTCTGCAGGGTCAGCACACACTACTGTCCTTGCAGAGTAACCGCTTGACACTACTGCTCCAGAAACTGCTGAGCACACCATAACTGGGGAGTGATGGTCACAACTCAGTTTCAAGCCCAACAATTTTAACAGCAGAGCTAGCTACAAGAACAAAATGGCCAGAGGAGGGCAATCCAGGGGCCAGGAAGGACACAAGGGCAACATTGAACATAAAATCTATCAAGCATGATGAGGTGCAGGCCCAGGATCCTCTGCTGGCAGTGAGAGAAGATGTCAACACTATGCCAGCAACTGGGCCAACACCATCACGGACATGTGGTTGCTGGAGGTGATAACCAGGGGGTATGCAATACAGTTCAGAACAATACCCAGGAAGTCAAGATTCATACAGTCACACTTCTAGGCAACTACAACCTCAGTTAACAAGGTTGGAAAAATACTAAACCAACTCCTCAGGATGGTGCCACAGTCCCAGTACCAGCAAAAGAGAAAGGATTCAGCATGTTTTCCATCTTTTTCATGGTCAAAAAAAGAGATAGACACCCAATTTAGACCTACAGTAAAGTTTGTAAATCAGTTTGTCAGGTATCAAATATTTTAAATGGTAACCTTACATTCCACCATAGCAGCAATTCAGAAGGACATTTGCTTACATCCAAAGATTTGAAGTATGAATGCCTCACATACCCATCTGCCCAAACCACCTCAAGTTTTCAGGTTCTGTGTCCTCGACCACCACTTCCAGTACAGATGCTCCTCGTTGGCCTATCTTGCTGAGAGCTGAAGGATACATGTAATCCCATACATGGACATTTGGCTAATCTGAGCCAGGACCATCACTGCCTCCCAGGATGCAACCAGATGAGCACAGAAGTTGCTGTCCAGTCACAGATGGCTCATCAACACAAAAAAAGAGCCACCTCAACTCCAACTACATTGGAACATCTGTGGGTGGTCTTCAACATGGCTGAAGGGATAGTCAGTCCTTTGGACGCCTGCATCAACAACCTGATGAACCACTAAGCGGATGCTGGCTCACAAATGGCCAACAATTCGGGACCTGATGCAGTTGCTGGGATTGATTGCAACATGCACAGATTTACACAACTGGACTAGACTACACATGAGACCACTGCAGATGTTGTTGCTGGACATTTGGGACCACGGGACATAAAAGTATAACTACACCAAGAGACTGACCATCCCACCAGCCATAAGGACTGGGGTGGATAACCTCACACAATCTGAAATAGGGAGCCACCACTGACAAGACAATTTCTAAGATGATAGTAATGGATGCCAGTCTATCTGGCTGGGGGGCAGTCATGGGATCCAGGACTGTACAAGGTAAATGGCTCCCCACACCCCCCCCTCCCTATCAACATTCTTGAGGTAAAAGCAATCTACCTCACCCCTTGAGCACTTCAGGACCTGGTGCAGGGTCAACACAGGGAGTATGGACTGACAAGAGGGTAGCCATGGCCTACATCAACCAACTGGGTGGAACAAAAAGCAGAGCTATGGCAAAGAGGCATCTGTACTACTGGACTGGGCAGAGACACACCTCCTCAGCCTATTAGCAGTACATCTGGTAGGAGAGCTAAACACAAAAGCAGATTGGCTCAGCCAGCAGTCATTACTATGGGGAGAGTGGCAACTAAACCCCTCAGTCTTTCACATGATTCAAGAGTGGTGGGGACCATTCCAGGTGGACTTAATGACATTGGCCAAGAACAAACAGGTTTGGACTTTTTTCTCCAGGTACAAGGAGAATGGATTGGCAGGGGTGGATGTGCTCTTGACACCATGTTACTTCAAGATGGATTACGTCTTCCCACCTATAACAATGATAGGAAGAGTGGTCCAGAAGATCTGGGACAGCAACAGCACAGTAGTGCTAATAGCACCTGACTGGCTAAGGCACACATGGTAGTCTTCAATCATGCAGATGCTGACAGATCAATAATGGGCTCTAACCCCCAACTATATCTTCTCCTGCAGGGTCCAGTACTCCACTAGAACACATCATCACTAAATCTGATGGCATGGTCACACAGAGGCATCGACTGTTAGAATTGGGACTATAATGTCGGGTGGCGGACACTTTGATGATAGCCCATAGACCATTTACCAACCACACATATGACAGAAATTGGTTCATTTTCAGTAGGTGATGCAAGTCAAAGGACAGTGATCCCACCAGTTCCTCTATTGCTCAGATATTGGACTTTCTGCAAGAAAGTTTTGATAACAGCTTATCCTCTGTCTCACTCAAAGTATGAGCGACTGCCATTGGGGACATCAGGGGGGGGAAATGAGTGGCTACCTCCAAGGGGTGCACCCCCTCATGCTGACCTTCCTGAAGACCACTGTCAACATAAATTCCACTCATAGAACAACTACCATTCCCTGGAATTTGATTCTGGTCCTAGACACCATGACTAAACCACCCTTTGAATGTTTGAAATCTGTGTCCTCACAGTTCTTTTCTCTCAACACAATCTCTTTGGTGTCCATCTGCTCCCCTCACAGAACCGGTGAGCTGCAGGTCTTCTCCTCTAGGGAGCCATTTCTTGTGTTCCATTCAGACAGAGTGGTACTCAGGATGGTAACAGTGTTTCTTCCCAAGGTTGCGTAACAATTCAACCTCGCTCAAGAAATCTCTCTACCCAGCTTCGACCCAGACTCAGGAGATCCAGACAAAGACACACTTTGTCAACTGGATCCTGCTTGATCACTCAGGATATACCTAAATGGAACTGCCAATATCAGAAATTCTGAAAGACTCTTCATACTCACACAGGGACCCAAGTGAGGTTACTCAGCTTTCAAGTCAACTATAGTGTGGTGGCTGAAGACCATGATCTCTGTGGCCTACAGAGCCTCAGCACTCCCCAACACCACCAGGTCAAGGCCCACTTGACAAAGAATTGCTACCTCTGGGCAGAATTAATTAGGCATCAATTGCCAAATTTGCACAGCAGCCACCAGGTCATCAGCTCGCACCTTTGCTAAACACTACAGCCTGGATATCTGGGGTTTGAAGAAATCAGCTTTCAGTCACTTAGTACTACAAACAGTGTTTAGTCCTTTTCCTCCTCCTCATCTCACTCAATTGGCCTTTGAAACAGCTTCACATCACCCAATAGTGACGTTGGAGTGCTGTAAGGAGGTGCAATTGTTAATGGCAGTTTACTCAGCTGGTAAATGTGACTATGGGAGCTCCTTTTTATAGCACTCTGCATCCTGTCCAACTAGGAGTAAGACGACAACTTAGTCTTCACAAGAATCCATGGTTCATAGAAAATGGAGCCATTTTCTCTGGATTCGTGCTTGATATAGCTTCCTCAATGTGTTTTTGTTTTTATTCTGCCTCTTGTTTGCAAAATACTTGTTAGCCTGGTAAAATTGCTAACTTTCTTAACCTCTTGAGAGTAAAACATTGAAACCCATTCCAATCTCTGTCTCCTTCTCTTGGGTTTCTTTGTCCATACCTGCCCTCTCTGAACATACTGTGCTTCATAATAAATTTTCCATTCCAGGTCAAACAATTTGGGAAATTTTGTACTGAAGAAGAAGCCAGCAGGAAGGGAAGGAGACAGGTCAGGATTCACCTGTTGAATATTTCTTGTGCATCAGCCTATGAGAAGATGCTCACTATTCCCCAGTAGTGATGCTGGAGTGCTGTAAGAAGGCTCTCCAATAATCACCTTTACTAGATGAGTAAACTATCCTTCATATTGTACTCCTTAAATTTTATCACTCCAACTTAACATTTTCAGCAATGTCAAATCGATTAAAGAGTTTGGGTAGTTTAAAGAGAAAGGCAGCCTATGATGTGGGAGTCTATTTGTATCCTATTACTGAACTGCCACTAACTTTTGTTTCTGCATTGTCATTCTCAGCCTGGATGATACTGTCATTGTTTGGGAAATGTAGAAACAAACCTGGGTCCCATGTCTCATGCTAGTGCTCTGGGTGAGAATATCTGGTTGAAGGAGGGGCTAAGGTTTGTCCACTTCAATACTCAGAGCCTAGTATCTAAAAAACATGAGATAGAGGCCTGGATGAATCAGCATGACCCAGATATATTTAGCCTGACAGATACCTGGCCTAAACCTCATAATAAAGATAATTTGTATGCTATGAATGGATATAAGATGTACAGGAAAGACTGCCCTGGAAAGAAAAAAGATGGGGGGATTCTGGTTTCTTATAGAGAACACTTGCAATTGTGTGAAGTAACTCCAGTCTGTAGCTCAAATTCTGATTATGAATGGTTGCTATTAGAATTAATACTGTGTGACTGTTATAAACTGAAATTCTGAACACTATACAATTCCCCCAAAAGCAGCTAGACGTGTGCAAGGTGATTTTCTTTTTTACCTTGGCTCTTTGCAAAATATGGGTGATATACTGATCATGGGGGATTTTAATATTGATCAGAACCCTATAGTTAATATTGAAATAGAGTTCATTATTATGAATGCTGGATTATCCCATCTTATAAACTCATATACAAGATTAAATAATGTCAGCAGTAACCACACAATTTTGGATTGGCTACTTACAAATCATCCAACTAAGGTTATAAGATCTGGTACACTACCTTATGTAGTGGGTGGTTATTTGAGTATATTTTGTGCATGAAGGTTCAAACAAGTTAAACCACCAGTTACATTTATAACGTTTAGAAAATTCACTATCGAAATTCCTGAGGGATTATTAAGAGATTTACTCTCCATAGATTGGTCATTCTTGGAAGTAATTCCTGATATGGACTCAGCGGCTGACTATTTTACTGTATCTCTTCAGAGCTACAGGATGAATATCTTCCAAAACCTAATCATAAGGTAAGAGGCACTACTAGTAAGTGAATCACCCCTGACTTATTTGATCTAATAAACAGGCGTAATAATGCCTGGAATTGTTACAAATTTTCCAATAGAAGCTGATTTAAATACTTATAGGAAACTGAGAAATGAATGTAAGGCTAAATTTAGGAAACAAAATTTGATTATCATCAGCTTCAACAACACAAAAATCTAGGGAACCCATGTAAGTTTTGGCAGTCCATAAAATCTCTGATAGATCCTGCAGTTAACCAGATTTAAAATACTATGTGTCATAAAGGTGATACAATAAGAGATCCCTTGGTAATAGGAGAGACATTTTTAAATAAGTTTATAGACTTAACAAAATTCATTAAAGAGTTTGATTCTGTGAATGGTAGACAAGAGTACCAAGTCAAAAAAGGTAAAGTACAAAACCCACCATTTTATTTTTGCATAATTAAGGCATCTCAAGTATTAAAATTTTGAAACAGATTTCTACTAATAAAAGCTCAAGTGAATATTATTTGGAGCCAAGATTTCTCAAAATGGTCACATTGTATATTTATGGACCATTAACAAAAATGCTTAACTTGTCATTAATTACAGGTCAATTTCCTAATGCTTGGAATGAAACAATAATTATACCGATACATGGGGGGGGCAGTTCTAATGATATAGACAATTATAGGACAATTTCCTTGTTGCTTCCTTTAGGTAAGTTGTTGGAGAAAATTGTAAACCAATAGCTGACTGATTACTTACAGCTGGTCGTCTCCGGTCTCTCGAGCAGCATGGTTTTCAAGTATCATGGTACAGGCACTGCCTTAGCCAGGTTCATGGACCACATTAGTGGGGAATGGATAGGGTGAACTCATTGGTGCTGTGTTCATGGACCTGTCCAAAGCATTTGATCTGGTAAACCATTCCCTGCTGCTTGAGAGGCTGGAGAATGTTGGGGTAACAGAATTCCATAGAGATTGGTTCAGAAGTTATTTAACTGACAGGTCACTACATGTGAAATATGGGGGAGTGTTAACTGGTAGTAAAAAAATGGAGTTAGGTGTGCCCCAAGGATCTATCCTGGGGCCCCTTTTGTTTTCATTATCTGTGGATGAGCTCCCGCCATCACAAATGCAAACCACAAATGTACTGATGTATACTGATGATATTATTTTATATAGCAGTTCCACTTCTGTAGAGACATTGAACCAACAGCTGAATAATGATTTTCTTGAACTGGACACATGGCCAAAAAATCAACATTTGCTGTTAAACAGTAAGAAAACTAGTAGCATTTGTTTTTTGGATCAAAACCAAAATTAGTAAATAATCCACTTTTAACTATATCTGATTGAAATGGGGTAGTATTGAAACAAGCAACTCATTTTAATTATTTGGGCATACTATTAGATCCCAATTTAACTTCCTCTGGACACATTAAACAATCGTGTAATCAGAAATTGGGTGCACTGTTTAGATTTCAGAATTGCTTAACTTTACAGACTAGAACAGCTATTTCTAGATGTGTTCTTTTAGCAACTATAAATTATAATTCTTTTCTTTTTTTCAAATCTTACAAAAGCTGATTTGTCACTTGTGACTACCACATTCCATAGTATATGTAGGTTTGTACGTAAAGTATCTTATCAAACTCATCACTGCTTATTATATCAACTAACAGATTGGCTTCCCCCAAAAT
The DNA here is from genome assembly GCA_016271365.2 of Neoceratodus forsteri. Lineage (NCBI taxonomy): Eukaryota > Metazoa > Chordata > Ceratodontiformes > Ceratodontidae > Neoceratodus > Neoceratodus forsteri. Next base: position 778,429,098 of record CM057459.1, on the reverse strand, counting down.
TGAGTACCATATATAACCTAAATTGTCTAATGGATAATGTTATGAGACAAAGGATTGATTCCTCTCTATATTTTCATTATCAGTTTAGGAAACTGAAAGGTATTTAAGATCATCTACAGTGATTAAGTTAGTAGCTCCAAAAATTAAACTAAAATGGAGAGTGTTCATTCTGCTATGGTAGTGAAACACTAGAATAGTTTACCAGCAACTTTTTCTGCAGCCATTCATTATGCTGTTTTTAAATAAAGTTTGAAACAGTATTATATGAATAAAGTGCAATTGTTTTTGATGAATTGTAATGTGCATTGTTGATGCTGAAGTGATGTATTGTTACATATTGTTATTCTTGTACTATATTTATTCTATATAACTGTAACATCTTGACTGTTTGGTCCCGGGTCATGCCTGAAAAAGGGCATTGGCTCATGGCACTTACCTGATAAACAAAAGTTAAAAGAAATGCGATTATGACTCATTGCTATGGAAAAGAACAAGTAGTCATTTTTGGGTATGGAAAATAATGACTTTCCAGTGAGTCTGTCTTCAGAATATGAAGGATAGTAAACGGGTGAAGACATGACAGCTGGCAAACAACAATAAACTATTATTCCATCAGGATATTTTGTGTTAAAATAGTAATCTGTTTAGAAACAGAAGTAGTTACATGATCTTTGTGATCCACTTTTTCATTAAATTTTGGGAATCTGAATAATTCTATTTCAGTGACATCATCATAATTATTTAAAATGCTATATGTACATTATTGCTATGAAGAATTTGGCATAGGTGTTGTTAAGGTATTCCTACTGAACTAGACCTTGGTCTCAGTTAATGAATGGGGTGAGTCTTTCTTATGACTGACATGGTATTCTGTCCTTACAAATCTGAACGTGTCTGGAACTTAACTGCTTTGCATGATAACTTATTAATATCAAACATTATAAAAAGGAATCTTCTTAAATAAATGATGTTGCATACATTTGAATAATGCATTTTAGTTCCCTTTTCCTCTGGCATTGTGGGTATCTAGAAATCTGCACACTACATACATTGTGACAGATTTAGTTCAGAAGTCAGTTATTTAACACCTACATTTAACTTGTCTTTCAAGAGGTTAATATAAAATATTTAAATTGTTTATAGCTAAAAAAGCTCCATGTAAAACTGAAAATGCATCATTTTGGAGGCCAAAGATAGACTTGCACACATTAAGACATAAGTGGCTTTTGCAGCTGAGGCAGCTCACAAGCCAATCTGACTATACTCAGTTGCATGTTAATAGACATTTAGAGACTGTTGTTCTACTGAACAGATGTCATCAAAAAGGCTGAAGTACTTTTTTCCATATTAAATGCCTTGTTTTAAATTACATGGAGGGACAACAGAGGAGCTTTGTTAAATGCATAGGCTCAGTACGTAGCAAATATATCCTTTTAACTAGAATTTCCTTTATGAGAGATTTCTGCCAAAATATCTTTGTTGAAAATGCTGCCTGGCAAAAATGGGTGCACATGAAACTTATTGATTTTACAGCTGTATGGACAGCATATTTGAAAAATCTGCACCATGCAAACTGTTTTTACTTTATGCTCATGTTAGTGCTTGGGTAGTAATGTATGCAACAGTCCTTGTATTAGAAGCTGCAGTTTGTGCAGCACCAAGTTGTTGCATATTAGCACAAAGGCAGAACTAGAGTGAATGAAAATGAACAGTGACAACATGCATAAATGATACAGTAATATATTGAATGATGGGTGACCATGCTAACTGGCTATTTACACATTGTTTTTAGCACTGTGCTAATATTCAACTGTAGAAGCACTCTTTAAATGTCACTTATGATGCAGTGGTAATCAAAGGGAATATCCAAACACTTAGAAATGAGCTCTCTACAGTATTGTGGATAGAGGGTGGAGCACTTTAATGTGAAATTTGTGCAGTCAGTGGACATGAGTATGATAATGCACTGATGCAGAGGGCCTCAAACAAACATACTGACCATGTTATACTGGCTTTCCAAATCTCAGTCATACATTTTTGTCATGCTGGCTGAAGGTGTGCTGTGTCCTCAAAGCTCACTCTTCTCACATGTGGAAATGGATTGCTCTGTTGCCCTATGCAGTCCATAGCCTCCATTGACTGCAAGGAGCTATGTACCATACAAATGACTTGAAGATGACAGGCAATTAATATGGTAAATATATGATAATGAGGTTTTAGGGCCTTGCATGTTAAGTAAGGTAATTAGAATGTTATGTATCAATATTGCAGTTCTGTGTCTAAGCAATAATACATGAGGAGGTGTGGATTGTTGTGTTGTAAGAGCATGCCCTAGGTGTATAGTGAGACATAAGGTTCTTGCGCCAAGTGCCTTCAGTGTCTGAAAGGTGCCCTTTTCAGACAATGACCCACATCCACAGAGTGTCTTACTGTACTAATAAAATGTATTTGCATTATAAAAATAATTAATTTACAAAAACTAAATAAAATATTTGAAAAGCATGTGTTTCTTGAATTTTTTGTCAAAGCAGTTCCATTTCAGTGGCATGGTTCCATCAGTAGAGGGCCCCAGTGGTAGTAAGAGCCTTTTCCTTTGTGTTCCCTTACCCCCCCAGTTTGGTAGTTTATGTATTATGGTTTTGTTTTCTGGTTTTGTTTTAAGAATGTTTCAAGCTGATTAAGTGGTTTTGAAGTGGAGTGAGGAATCGACTGACTTAAAGCCAAAGCAGAGCTGAAAGCCTGAGGCAACAGGGGGCCATTGTCAGGTTTTAAAAGCCACTATATTTATTGTGAATATAGAAGAATTGCTTTGGACTAGTGATTGATCTGCCAGGTTTCTTGAACTGCTGGCTTTCTGGCAGCAGAGATGATTAAGTACACTGTTTTGGGTGAACGTTACTTACGATTTTGTGATCAGGATCGGCAACCAAGATTGAGCACTTTTTAAAAATGTTATCCGGTTTACAGTTGATGTGTCCAAGTGCTATATCAAGACCAAGTACAGACTTGCAATTCACTGCCAGTCTATACTTTGTCTCAGTATAACACAAGGACATGTTAATTTCAAACCAGAGTAATTAATAGCTCCATCCATACAGAACCACTCTGCTCATTCCACAGCTCCTCTCTGGCTGATACATCATTCTTGGGACAGCCGAGAGAGGTTGTGGGTGCACTGCTAGGGTGCTTGGAGTCAAAATGCTCATAGAAGGGATGGCAGGAACAAGCAGATAAAACTAAATTAATAAACACACTGAAAGTGAAAAAAGTACACCTTATTAAAGTGCTAATCAGGCCCTGTCTTACACTGAGGTGGGGACTGATTGCAGGAGGATGTTTCCCTTTAAAAATGCCAGCTACAGGGTAGTTGTCCTATAAGGACTTGGGTCCTGACCACTTAGGATGCAGAAATCTCTCTACCCATTTAATAAGTAGCACGATTAGATTTGTATCTCACAAACTGCCCAGTTTACTATGCTTTGCAAGTGTTCCAATGGTGGTTTTCACATCCACTTGTGGTAGTGATTTCTACTACTGGTGTGGGGGTGTATATTGGGCAATTAATATAACTTGGAACTAGAGCTGTTATGAATGCAGACCCCACCTGCAGAATTCATGTAGAAGGGCAGTTCTACTTCTGAAATGCTTTTCAAAATTTGCTTTGCATTCTGAAGAATTCTGAAAAGCATTTCTACAAACCAGAGATTAATTGCAAATCAATTAATACACTCTGTATTAGAATATGGAAATATAGTTGTATAATTTTGCTGGTCAAACACATTTAAATAAATTAGTCATATCATATAATCGATTGTCAAGATTTGTCCTGAACTGTAGCTATAATACTCAACATTGCATTTTGTATAAAGACTTAAACTGGTACCGCTTTATCAGTACGATTTAAAAACAATATTCAGTATTTATCTATAAAATAATAAGTGGGATGATTGATGGAAACATGAAATTGCCTTCTGTTAGTAAATATTATCCATATATTTTAAGGAATATAAAGTACAGAGGTTACATTTTTCAAAAAACTAATACAAGATGTGGTACTATGAAACTTGAGGCTCAGACTGCAAATATTTGTAATAATATTCCCCCTGAATTAAGGAAAGCAACTAAACTATCATAGTTTAAATTAGGATTGAGCACTGTATTTTATGAAGAATGTACTTGTTTTTAAAATGTGGATAAATGTGTTAGTTGTTGGTCTGATTGAAGATTTTCTTGTATAATGTCAAAAATTATTTATTAGTTGTTTTATGTAGTCTGAATTTTTGTATGTTATATTGAAAGTAATTTGTTCTTGACACAGGACAACTTTGAAAATAGGTCTATGACCTAAAGTTTGCTATACTGTATAAAAAAAAAAAAAAAAAAAATTATATGAACCATGGAATACCTTTCCATGGATGAAGTAAACTGCAGAATACTATCCACAGTTTAAATAAACCTTGTATTACTAATCCTCAAAAAGCATTCCACGTTTAAATTATCAGAATTTCACTACCTATGGAATTCTTTTGAATTAGGTAGAATTTTCTAAAATTCTATGGAATTCCATTCCTTCAGCATTTTAAAATTCTGCACCACCCTACTTGGAACACTAGTGGTGCATCTCTTTCTATATGTCTTCTGAGGTCTTGTGTAGACATCGGTGTGCACTAACAGACCTTAAAGAAAAACAACATGCAAATAAAAAATACATCATGCGCATTGAGTTTTTGTTGCTCTAACTGTTCCTAGTGTTCTGTTCCCTCTGTCAGTGGCAAGTTTTTTTTTGTTTTTTTTTTCACTCTTCCCTGCCAGGTTCATGACCCTTGGAGGTCACCAGGCAGCCTTCTTTATTGCTTTCATGTGTTGGAATTTTCCCAAAATACTTCTGGGAATGATGTCAATTAACCCTACCGAGATCCCAAGATCCTAATTATAATCTAGTCTCAGGATCCACAGAACTCATACAGTGCTGCTAAGTGCTGTACTTGTCTCAACCCAAAAATTGAATGAATGCATGTTTTGTCCTATAAATGTGTGTGTGTGTTCTTCTTCCTTAGCCTGTAGTTTGCTTTTGTTGGATTGCAGTGCTCCTCTTCCCCAGAAAAGTCAGGCAAGCAAACATCAGTACAAGGTAAACTTTGATTTGAAAGGGATGTGCTACAAAATTGTGTTAAAATAGGTAACTCTAAGGTTTTTGATGGAATTTAACTTTTGATTTGGGTGGTATTGATTAAATGTGTTGGGTTCTGATGATGACTGGATGTGATGATTGAAATACTGTATAACAGCTTGAATTCATGACTACTGTATTTTGCATGGGTTGACCTGAATCACATATTCAGGCTTGCTAAAATTCAAGCAGCCTTCAGAGAATCCCTCCTACTATTAACCATTCTTACCCTCACCTCAGCCATAATTAGTCAGTCAGCCTTAGCCATAGTTAGTCAGTTAGAAGCAATTACTGTTAGAGAGAGAGTTGAGCTCAAGAGTGTTATCACCTAGAAACAAAAAAAACCTGTTTTTTTCTTATACATTATATCCCTCTCACCTTCTTCTCTCCCAACACTGACAGCCACTGGCAAACATTTCTTGTTGGTTACTGGAGAGGGGGGAGGTTGTGAAGGTGTTTTTTTTACTTGTTTAATTACCACATGTACTATATTTGGTTAACTCAGATCATGGATCACAAACATTGGATGCGATTGGTGCGTGGTGGGGGTCAGCACATGGGAGGCACCACATCTCTTTTGGTGTCCAGCAGTCAATGACAACACTTTTACTTAAAGAACTCTTCCCAGAATGCTGCAGTTTGGTTATACCTCATGCTAAATGGCCAACAATCAGAGGTACAGTACTAAAATGAAAGTGGCAGCACTTTTACTTGTGTGAAATTGGGGACTGAGTGGTGGGGGAAGGGCTCAAGAGGCTCCACATGATTTTCAGTATCCAGTGGTCAGCGGCAACACTTTTACTTGAAGTTCTCCTACCCAAATGCTGTAATTGTTTTGTAACTCCACATGCTAAATGGCTGGTGATAGTAAATATAGCTGCCAAACAAAAGCTTTTACATACGGGGTCAGTAACTCTTTGCTTTTGCTAACTTTCTGTCACTAAATTTATAGGACATAACAAACATTTATTCAGTGTTTCAGACTTGGAGATAAGCATAGCACTTACAGTACCAGCACAGTTACAATGAACAAGTACTGTGGATGCTATGACAAGATTATAACTATTATCCTGGGCTCTTCATAGGTCTAATTGACATCATTCCCAGAGGCTTTCTGGGAAAACTGCAAGCAGATCAAAGGCAATGAAAAGAATCCTGCATGGCAATCCCCAGGGCCATAAAACATGCAGAGAAAGGCAAAACAAAATAAAAAATAACTTGCCAGAGAAACAAGAAACAGAACATCAGGAACAACCAGAGAAACAAAACCCAATGTGCAACATGTATTTTATAATTTTTTTTCATGTAGTTTTCCTTTAATGCCTTAGTATGCAATAGTTTAGAATTTGAGGCCTTATTTTCTACAACAGTTGTGAAAGTTTTAAGCTTATACAGTCTTCAGTTTTATAATGGCCTTTTTGGTTATTTAAAGGATCTTCATTTACTTCTAGGTTACATGCACAAATCTGAGCACTATCTTCATTTTACTGGACTGCTCTTTATTCAAGTCTTCATTTACATGTGGAAAACAGTTGATAGCTACAGTGTCAGGCCTGGATTAATATATATGCAAATGACACCATTGCATGGGGCCCTGTGGGGTTCAGGAGGGCCCCTGTCCCCGCCAGGCGTTCAACTAGTTTCTGCCATTTCTGCATTTTTTTTCCTAATCCTCCCTATCGCTAGCGCCAAGTCAACAGCAAGTGAGCCTAGTTTCTCGCTCTGCCTCTGCACTGAATTGAGTGAAAGGACCACACACAATCAAAATGTGTGCAAGGTCCTCAGGAGTGTGGCTACTAAGTTAACTTAGAGCAGGAATTATGGGGCAAACTGGTGTAGGGCGTGCATTGCCTGAGCTTGTCACTGGGTCAGGGCCATGGTGCTGTCTGTGTCCTCCTGTCAGCAACTCACCATGGACTAGTCTGACTCATCATCATTGTCAATCAGTCAGTCACTCATCGTTGGTGTGAGGGGCATTGTTGAGCTGCAGAGTGTGGTGGTGGGTCTCTGTCGCCTGTTATCGGTTGGTCTTGCCTCTTGTATTGGTCGGTCCTCCTCGCTCCCAGGCTCTGACAGTGTCAGGTTGGGACTCATGTGTGTCTGGTTTGCTTTGGGCCTGCTGCATGGATGAGGCATGCAGTGAATGAAGGGACAGACAGGGTGGTGACTTCAAGCTTGAGCAGTCGCGTCAGACTCGTCTGACACACTGCAGAGGTTGAGGTATCAGGTATGTAGTAAAAAATACCAAGAAATTTAGTGTGATGCCCATTCCAGCACTGTGTAATTAATTCTTCACTGTAGTACTGTAGTCCAGTTCATCTTCCCTACAGCAGAAGGTTTCAGCGGTTGTCAGGGACAGACAGTCAAGTACAAGTTTCTTTCAGGACTGAGCAAAGACTTGAATTTACACAGAATGATGATAGTAATTTATTTTAATCTCAATTAACGATATAACTGTACATTTTATTGATCATTCTTAAGGGATTAAATTTCCTTGACCCCATGGCCATATTTGAACCATATGGTGTGTAGTAAAAAAAAATGACAAGAAATTCTGTGATGCCCATTCCACCACTGTGTAATTAAGTCTGTCAGTCACTCACATTGAGTTCTTCTTCCCTACAGCAGAAGGTTTCAGGGGTTGTCAGGGACATGTACAAGCTGGGAGAAGGAGAAGATTGAGTGTCCAAAGGACTGCTCTCCTCCCCCGAGGGCGAAGACTGTGTGCTCTGCCGAATGACTGCCACCAGGTGGAGGCCTTGTGGTAGAGTGGAAGGGGATAGCAGAAGAAGGGGGATGCTGCAGCATGCATGTGTGAGTGTGCCCCAGCGTAGGGAAGGGAGGAAATGTAGGAAAATGGCCAAACAGATGTGTATGATGCCTGCCAGCTGATCCCTCACCTGCCGCATCATCAGGACCCAGAGACTGGAACACTGTGTTTGTCCTTTGATGGGGGGGAATAGCCGCAGCACAGCTGGGCAGTAATTACTTTTTTCTTGTGTGGGCTGTTGTAGGAGGCTGTTCACCAGTCTGGGGGAGTGGATTGATGTCTTAAATTTTTTTTTGTGCTGGGAAAAGGGTCTGTGAGGAGGGAGGATGTCTGATGAAGGAGGGACTTGCTGGGAGAAAGGAGCATCATCACGTGACTCAGCCAGGACAATCGCATGGCTGGAGTATATTTCCTGGGGAGCCAAGCGACCCCAACACATGAATGCCATGAAGCAGGAGTGTGGCATATGACTAGGTGGCATCTGCATGGAGGACCACAGGCCACGCTGTGGTGGGTATACACGGTCCCACTCCCAGGAATCAGGTGATAGGATAGGATACTGAAGGTAAGCATCTGTTGAGCTGATAATGGGAGGGGAATCACAGGTGGGAGTAGATCTGATTGGGAAAACAAGGATGATGGAGAGGCATGAGGGATGGAACAAGCAGCAGGCAGGAAGCGGGGCAAGGGGTTGGGGATTGGGTGAGGAAAGTAGGCCAGAAGAGGAGTCAGGATGAGTGGTGTGCTGCAATGGATGTGGGGCTGCCATCTTCTTGGGGATTGGTTGGAGGGTAGGAGGATGTATGGTGTGTAGGCAGATGGGGCAACTTAGAGAGGAGGTTGTAAGACTGAGAAGTGAGCTGAGTAGGTGGGGAAGGTGGAGTTGGGGTACAGCAGGGGCCTAGGGACAGATGGTGGACTACCCCAGTAGTTGCAAAAGGCAAACAAAGGGGAATGGAAGGGGAGAGAATTGGGGTGGTTACCATGCTGCTACTAAGGAGGTGTTGAAACCTGAAGTCAAGGGTGGAGGAAGGTCAAGAAAAGGGAAGGACGGGAGCAGGAGCAGAGTATGCTTTGAGGTCACAGGAGGGGAAATGGGAAGCTCGGAATAAAGGGAGGGAGGATAAGAATAGGTTCTTGGTGCTAGCATACCTAGAGCAGTAAGAGGGAGTGGGTCAGTCACAAAGATGGCAGGGGAGCCATGTCTGCCTCAGCAGCGTGAAGCCAATCTGTATGTGCTGGCTTGCCTCCCCCGGTGCCTTCCACCTAAGAAGAGAGGGACCCATCCAGCGAAGGGATACGCTGGATTAAACCAGCAGCTGTGATATGAGGTAAGGAGGATCAAGGGAGAAACGGAGGAGTGTGGGGGCCATTAGCAGACTGAAGGAGTGGGTGTGCTCAGGGCATGAAAGGGGGTATAAAAAAGTGTAAGATGGGGAGACAGAGGTGCCAGGAAGAGCCACATATGGGTGGAGTGTATGCCGGGCATGACAGTGGAGAAAGTGGGGCAGTATATTAAGAGGTGTGTGGGAAGGCTAGGGAGGAACCTCATATCATGGTGCACTGACCTGGGTACTAATGATTTGGAAGGGAATAGGATGGAGGAGTTGAAAGAGAGAGATTCAAGGATGTAGGAAGAGTGTGCATTAGGGAGTGAAGGACAGTGGCATTCTCCTAGATTCTACCAGTACCTATTTATTTATTTATTTATTTATTTATTTAGCTTTTGTTGACCGGGTAAGTGCACTAGACAAATCCTGCCTATTTTCAGGCACAACCCGGGGGAAGGGGAATACAGATGTATGCCAACTGACCTTGAACCAGATTAAGCCGTTGATGGTATTTTTAGTGAATGAGGGAAATTTGGCCAGGACACCGGGAAATTCCCTACTCTTTCGATAAGTGCCATGGGATCTTTAACATCCACCTGAACTACCACCAATCCAGGCAGATGGGACCTCGGTTTAACGTCTCTCTGAAGAGGCACCTCAGAGTGCAGCACCCTCTCATGCTGCACTACAGTGTCAGTACTGGATATTAACCCAAGTGCCAGATGTGGGAACTGAACCCAGCCCTCTGATCTCCCAGCCTCAGAGGCGAGTGTGCTACCTACTGAGCCACTGACACTGACCTAGGGCTAGCATGGCCAGAAAACTAAGAATCTCAGAGTTCAACAAATGCCTGGGGATCTGGTGTGAGTCCATGGGATACAGACTGGTGGGGAGATGGGGGAGAACAAGGGAGAACAAAGATCTGTATGCACCAGATACTATAGGCTGCATTTGAGTAGAGAAGGCTTGGCGTGTCCTAAAGAAAAGGCTGAGGCAGTTCATTGCAGATAGGTCAAATTTAAACTAGGCGGGGGTGAGGGAGTGGGAAGTACACAGTGCCACCAGGCAAGAGAGTCCACCAGGCTTCCCCCATAGATAGGCAGGAGGAGGAGGAGAAGCAAAAGTTCAAAAGGGGAGGCATTGGAGTAAGGGTGTGGAAGAGTTCACAGTGGAGGGTGGTCTCATCAAATGCAGGAAGCCTATGCAATAAGATAGTAGAACTGCAGGCTTTGTTGGTGGAAGAGGAGGTGGACATAGCTGCCATAACTGAACAGGCCACCCAGTACCGGACTGGAATCTAGCGATCCCTGGGTACAAACTATACCGTGAGAGACAGAGACAAAGGGAAAGGGGAGGTGGCTATCTATGTGAAGGAGGAGATATTGTGTAACAGGGAGGAAGGTGAGGAGAGCAATGCTGGCCTATGGGTTCACCCAAGAACTCAAAGGTAAGAAGGTGAGATTGGGGTGATATAGGCCTCCCTCCCAAAGTGAGGAGAATTGGGGGAGCGAATAAGGATGCTCAGTGGAAAAGGCAACACAGTGGTGGTCGATGACTTCAGCCTGCCAGGGGTGGATTGGAACACCCCAGCTACCTCAAGTGCCAAAAAGCAAGTCCTCCTGGAGGCCTAACAACAGTTTTCTCACACAGAAATTAAAGATTCAACCAGAGAAGGGAACATTCTGGTCCTGGTGCTGATGGACGGAGTTTGGAACATGTTGCTGGAGGAGGTAACATCACTGTGGATGGAGGGCAGCATCAAGAGGGGGTGGAATAGGGTCAAAGGGAGGGTTAAAACAGGGTGGAAGATGGGGAGGCGAAGTCAGAAGTTGGGGGCACTGAATCAGACCCGAGGGCAAGGGAGGGCAGCTGCAATTTAATTACAGTTATTTGGAACTTGCATTATTTGAAACATCATAATACACATCATCATTTGGTGTTCTGAATTCCCACAGAAGTTATACTTCATTATTTTTCTTCTACATGCTTCCACTACTTCAAGCATGTAAAGAACGTTTCCATTGTTTGGTGAGCATATTAGCTAGGCATCTCCAATAAAGCAATAATGTTCTCCCAGGGGTTATGTTAATGGTTTGTCAATCACCCAATAGGGGAGTAATGTGGCACGAGGTGTAGCCAAGTGGTACATGCCCTAGAGGGTGATTAACTGACCATTAACATAACCTGGAGTGCTCTAACTATTGTAATAAAAAAGGTTTTTTAATAGTGTTAAACCTTGTTCAGCATATGATTAGGGTTGACAGAATGTTTACAACTAATCAGAAAGCTGTATTTCTCAGACCGTTTTTATAATAAGCTCATTAGGCTGCTATACATGCCCGCTGCTTGGACTAAAGCTAATTGTACTACTTCTCTTTTATGTGTAACTTAGAAAGCTAGTTCTGAGTGCTGTATCATTTTTTTAAATAAAAAATGTATTACTGACTGTCTCTGCTAAAAATCTGATGCTCTAGGAGTGACCTCACCCCCCCCCCAAGGTTTCAGCTGAAAGATGCATGCCAGGAGAAAATGCTGACAGCATGTGAGTTCACATACACTTAGTTTTTAGAGACAATGTGTTACATGTAAGGCTTTAATCAATGATCCTGTTTTTCTGAGTTTATTACAGCCATAGTTGCTATATCATATCCATTTTATGACATTGGAGAGGAACCTAGGTTGTTACACAGTGGTGCAAGGTTGTAAATGCTCCTGTGAAGCCTGTGTGAGGGAGGATACAGCATAGATCAAAAGAAGTGTCATTTGAAGGACATGAATTATGCTGAAGTTGCAGAATGTAATACTTTTGTATAAGATACATTTTTTATACATAATCTGACAGAGGAGGAGCTAGATGACCACACACAAAAAAGGGGATGGCCAATACAGTTGTTAAGGAATACTCTGTTTTACTTAGAGACACTTTTAGAAACACAGAAACATAGAATTTAATGGCAGATAAGGACCGCTTGGCCCACCTAGTCTGCCCATTTTCCTACCTAACAGATAAGCTGCAGATCCTAATTAACCAACAGCTTACTTCCTCCTACCCCCCAATAGAACTGCCTTATGTCTGTCCCAGGCATTCTTGAATTCCCCCACTGTTCTTGACTCCACAACCTCCTCAGGAAGGCTGTTCCATGCATCCACAACCCTCTCCATGAAAAAATACTTCCTCACATTACCTCTGAGCTGTCCCCTCTATCTTCAAATTGTGCCCCCTTGTTCTTGCACATCTCTTTTTCTGAAAGACGCTACCCTCTTGGACTTTGTTGATTCCCTTGAGGTACTTGAAAGTTTCTATCATGTCCCTCTCTCCTTTCTTTCCTCAGGGTATACATATTAAGCTCCTTTAGTATTTATTATTATGTCTTCTGGTGCAGACCCTGCACCATTTGGTGCCCTCCTCTGGACAACCTCCACTCTGTCTGTATCTTTGCGGAGCGTGGTCTCCAGAAATGCACACAGTACTCCAGATGGGGTCTCACCAACTGTCTGTATGGAGGGATAACAACTTCTTGTTTTCTACTATTGATGCCTCTCCCTATGCATCCCAGTATCCCCCCAGCCTTCCTTACTGACTTCTCACATTGCTTGCCCACCTTTATGTCATTTGATATAATTACCTCCAGGTCCCTTTCCATTTTTACTGTTGTCAGTATCTCACCCCCCGTTTTGTACTCTTCCCCTGGGTTTTGTTTCCCAGGTACCTACCTAGACCTTTACCTAGACTCTGCCATAAACATCTTGGGAGCACTTTTAGGCAAGTATTTAGAGACTAAGTACTGTAGTAGGAATTGCACTGTTTAAAACCTTGTTCTTTTAATAGATTTGTATGTCTTGTGATATAACAGTTTTGTATTGTTTATGTTACATATTTTTATTTATTTCAATAAATCTCTTTTTAGAACTTACTTGGTCTGTTCTTGATTTCTTTACTGTGTAAGTAGAGTATACATGGTTATAGCAGACACAAAGCATAAGCTTGAATGGTGGTACCACACTGGGAAGAGAAGCATTTTAAATCTGAGGTCTTTATTAAAGTTGTTAAGGGTTCATCTCTGCATACCTGGTTAGGTGCCCGTTGGCAAAGATATCTGGCCCCCTGAAGACAGATATATCTGAACCTGTGCATTGGGTATGCTAGGAAGAGGTTCACAGTTTGAATTCCTCCAAGACTTGTGACCAAAGGTTGATCTGAACTCACAAAACAGACAAGAGGATTACCTTGTTCTGTTAAACTGTTCACAAGACTGTGCTCGGAGGTTGGCACTTTGAGAGTAGAGGGTCTGACCTGCTGAGTGAGTTTGTGACAGTATGTACTGCTTATATCTCTCTGCAGAATGTCATATTCTTTTTTTAACCAAAACATATTAAATGATGCATATTGCATACAAAAATAAAAACAGTGAGTGCATATATACAGAAGTAAAATATAACACTTCAGTCCAAGCATCCATGTAGAAAAAATCTTTGGTATCTTTTGTATTTCCAAGATGTAATTAATAAGCTGGGTAGACTTGGGGTGGGTCAGACATTGGTCAACTGGGTGGCAAACTGGTTGATGGGCAGAAAACAGAGAGTGGTGATAAACGGTATACAGTCAGAAGAGATGCAAGTCACAAGTGGGTACCTCAGGATCAGTCCTGGGCCAATCCTCTTCAATATCTTCATCAGTGACATTGCAGATGGACTGGAGGGTAAGATTTGTCTGTCTGCAGATGACACCAAGATCTGCAACAGAGTAGATGATCCAGATGGGGTGGGCAGAATGAGAAGAGATCTGAATAAACTAGCAAAACAGTCGGAAGAGTGGCAACTGGGGTTTAATGCAAAGAAGTGCAAGATCATGCACATAGGGAAGAGAAACCCTGAAGCCACCTATGGGCTGGGAGGGGAGTTGTTGGCAGTCACAAGGGAAGAAAGAGACTTGGGTGTCATCATCACTGATGACCCGAAATCATCCAAGCAAACCTCTAAAGCAGTAGGTAAGGCTAGATGGATGTTGGGGTGTATTAGTAGGGGTATCCCAAGTCAGAAGAGGGAGGTAATAATCCCTATTTACAAGACACTGGTTAGGCCCCATCTAGGTACTGCATGCAGTACTGGAGGTCACACCTTCACATGGACATTAACCAAATTGATGCAGTCAGAGAGGGCAACAAAATGGTGCAGGGGCTGCATCAGAAAACATATGAGGACAGATTAACTGAACTCAATATGTATACCCTAGAGCAAAGGAGGAGAGAGGTGATATGATTGAAACATTCAAACACCTTATGGGCATTAACAAGGTGAAAGAGTCTAACATGTTTCAATATAAGAAAAAAAGCAGTACAAGAGAACACAGCATGAGATTAGAGGGAGGCCGATTAAGGGGTAATGTGAGGAAGTTCTTTTTCACAGAAAGGGTGGTGGATGCATGGAACAGCCTACCTCAGGAAGTGGTAGATATGAATACAGTGCAGGGCTTCAAACAGGCATGGGATAGGCAGAAGGGAGCAATAGAGATGAGTATGAATAGATAGGCCATTGACAGAGCGATGGCCTATGGCACATTCAAAAGGTAGAAAAAGAAATGGGCAGACTGGATGGGCCTTGCGGTCCTTATCTGCCGTCAACTTCTATGTTTCTATGTAATACATCATTTAATTGGTGTGTCTACATTACCACAAATGATATCTTTCAAAAATAAAGAAGGATATTGTCAAAGGTGAGTTAATTTGTGATTTTATTGTCAGCACTCTGAATTGTATTGTTTATAATGGCATGTGACCTGTCAAGTCATGTGGCATAACACATAGCATTAGTGCAAATGACATCCTGCTTGAGTACCCTGGTTGTTGTATCCTTGCCGGCACGGCGCCGAGGAAGAGTGTGATGTTAGCATTTAGGGTCCCCAAGCCACTCAATATAACTTGGAGTAGGGCCCCAACATCCATTAATCTGGGCCTGTACAGTGTACACAGACTAAGTAAAAGACTCATAGTGACAGTCCAAAGTTCAGGAAGTGGAAAAAAAGATCAAAGCAAAAATTTAGGGGCCCAGTATTCACAAGCTGCAGACCCATTTAATATTTTTTTGCACAAATCAGACTTACATAAGAGCTTTATTGAAAGTGGATTGCTCCATCTCTCCTTTTAACACAGACATGGTTTATTCCTAGATCCCCTACCAATAAAACACACCAAACCTTGTTCTGTGGGTGCTCAGTTGGCAATAACTATATTCAAAATTATTCCTGTATTTGCATACTAAACATTATTGATTTATTCACATCACATTTTCATTCTTCAAACATATTTATATTGCTTCAATTTATTTATTGTATCCAACATTTAAAAAAATTCATCTTCTCTCCCAGATGTACATGTGGGATCATCATCTTCCTTTTTCTTCTCTCTTGTTGAGTGCAGTACACACCCATACCTTCTTATGCTCTGTGTTGCTCTGAGGCCCTCTGTGTATACACCCAGAGCCGCCTATGCCCACCCTTGCCCCTCCTTTTTCTTTTTCTTCCAACTTCTCTATACATCTTGCCATCCACCTTCAGCATATCCTAGGGATCCTTATCCTCATGTGTCTCTGCCTTGACAGATCTGCTGTCCACTTTCAGCAGTCTGTCTATTGAATTATCATTTTTCTCCTCTTTCCCCAAATAGGAAATGGGTTGGGTGGGTGGGGAAATCACTAGCAAGCAAAATTCTGAGGGAGTCTGCTTACAGAAGCTCTTTTTAATCACTGTCCCCACCTTTATCTCTCTTTCTGCTGCCCAATCAATTCCTGGTTCTCCTCTCAGGCTCCACCCCATCCTTGTGAAGTCATCCTGTGCGCATCTTATTATTAATCCTCCCCTCGTGCTCAGAAGCTCCACCCCTTCCTCCCTCCCCTCTCTTTTGCTCAGCCACTGAGTCACCTTGTTAGTCATGGCCTGGAACAAATGGGCCTGCCATGAAAACAGGCAAACCTAATTTTTCCTGGATACCTACCAATAAAGAACAACAAACCTTGTTGTGTGAGTGCTCAGTTGGCAATACATTTATTCAAATTATTCCCGTATTTGCATACTAAACATTATTGATTTATTCACATCATAGTTTCATTCTTGAAACACATTTATATTGGTTCAATTTATTTTTTGTATCCAACATTAAAAACAATTATCTTCTCCCCCATATGTACATCTGGGGTAATCATCTTCCTTTTTCTTCTCTCCTGTTGGGTACATGTGTACACCTGTACTCTTCATCTGCTCTGTGTTGCTCTGAGACCCTCTGGGTGTACACCCAGAACCACCTGCCCCCCCTTGTCCCCCCTTCCCCCCCTTTTCTTTTTCTTCCACTAGTCCACCTCCAGATTTTGCTGGAATGCTGGCTCCCCCCCTTTCCTCCCATTTTTTTTATCTGGTGGTGCCTTCTCTTCTCCACCCTTTTACTGTGTTTGTTATCTCTGCATTAAAGAGATCTATTCCTAAATCAGATAAGTGAACCCCATCTGGTCTGTAGAATTCCTGTGATTTCTCCTCTATCCCATACCTTATAAACATCCCCCTGCTGTGATAAATAATGTCCCTACCCTCGGGTTCATCCTTTTTCTGGCCTTATCTATTGCCCTATGACAGTTGGCGTGTCACCACACCCTCCATGGAGCCATCTCTGACCATACCAATATGACTAGTGGCCACCATTCTTTTATCTTTCTAATGTCCTCCTTAATTTGATAAAATATGTCCAACTAGGTTCTGGTACCCCGGTCATTGCCTTCCAGGTGTATTATCAGCATTTGTGATTCCAGTTCTGCTGTCCACATGTCTTGTAGGGTTCAGAGCAATTGAGCTCAGTGCATCCCTCAAATCCCTTTCCACTGTAACCTCACTGTCTCAGTCTTGATATAATTACGGACCCCAGCCTTCACTGCTGCTCTTTTGCTGCCTAATAGATAAAGAATGTCCACAAATCCACATCTCTAATTTTCTATTGTGGCCTGTAGGCAAAACAGAAAAAGGTGTGAGATAACAGTAACCATGTTGCTACCCCACCCCTCCCACCTGCCATCTTGATGTGTGTGTGTGTGTGTGTGTGTATATATATATATATATATATATATATATATATATATATATATATACACACACCCACGTGGCCTGCACTTGAAAGTGGCCCAGTGCATTCCTGAAAATGAAACAGAAAACATGTTCAGTGATTCAGCTGTTTAATTGTTGTACATAGGTTTTGAAACTATTAGAGGCACACCTTCCTACTTTCTTCACGTCTTCATTTGACCCTCCCTGTGCTGCTGCCTCGGATGCTTTGCCTATCCTAAATGAGTGAGATGAATAGCCTACTGTATCTTTACCCAGAAACTCTAGGTCTTTTTTTTCAGCACTGCTACTAACTGCATACTTGATACCTGAGTGCCATTCCACGGATGAATAGGAGATCAACCCCAGCTGGTCTGACTGCAATGTACGCTAACGATGCTTGGAACAGTCCTATAGTGGCTTTTCATGCCTCTTCAAGGTAATAGTCACCCTCTCTCTACTTGATCTGTATTGATTTCTTTAGTATCAAGCTTATTTTATCCCTCTGTCACATTGTCTACCCTACAGTAGCCCTCCCTGGTTCCCCTTTTCGTGTCCTTCCACCTCACTAACCCAAAAAGCCCCATGATACATTACAGTGTATATTGCCATAAACAGGTATGCTTCTTTCCTTGAGTTGTAAGGAAATCATTTATTTGATCCATTATAGACCTTTACACTATAAAAATAAACAAATACAATAGCATGTAAAGATATTTCTAACAGGCATTACACCATGTTAATAAGTATATAGATCAGAAGCAAATAAATACAATCATAATGAAGTATTAAAATCCAAAATACTTGCAAACACACGTGAGAGAGAGGATAAATACATCAGCTGCAAACACTCAGATCCAGGTGTAAAACATCTGTAAATTCTAAACGTTATGTTCCCTGAGTCAGAGACAGCAGTGTCCTCCTTTAGAGTATGATTAAATGGAGAATATTTACTTATGTATGATTCTAATTCATGAAATTGAACCCAAGTACTCTTTTTATTATGTATTCATCCTTTGTAGTAAAAAATATTTAATGACAGCACTGGGTCAGTAGTAGCAATAATGTTCAAGATAGGAGTTATCATGTTTCCTAGGGATTTTGTACCATGAGCATATCAAGATAACATGATATAGATCTTCCACATTATTATTAGTACATGGACAATAGGAGGAGCTAATTGCCCTATCTTTATAGTATTTGACCATCAGTGCATTACTTGGAAACATTTCCAGTCTGAATTTAGTGAATAAATATCTTTGTTTTGGGTCCATTAACACATCCAAGTATTTTCTGTATTGAAGAATATCATTGGAGTGTACCCAAAGTGCTATTTTTAGCTTAGATATAGTTACAAGATCAGAGAATTTGAAATGGCTAGCAATCTTCCTTGTGATATAAAGCTATATTTTGAGCTTATAGTAATATTTTTATCCAGATAGCTTCTTAAAAGGTAAAGCCTACTGTTTACAAAATGGAATATAACCTTAATAGCCATTTGGACTTCATACAACCCATACTTTCCCAATGAAACTTCTCATTCTCTGAGAGAGCTGGTAATCTGTGATGTTCCAATGACAGTAATTTGACCCAATAATTCACTTTCCTAGCTTGGGCATATGCTAAAGGCCTAACCAGGCCAATCGTCGCTCACACCAATGCAGCAGGAGTAGAATTGTTTAGGCCAAGACTGGATCTTATTAGTTTATTTAAGGGGGTTTCAACTGCTTGATGGTTATCATAATCCCAAACCTCTGCATGGTGTAAGGCTGGAGCATAATACTTTGCCTTAAGTGCAGTAATTAATGGCTTAACAGAGTCCCCCCCATATTAGTAATTAAAGGATTTGATGGAATTAGCAGTTTGTTTTAGTTTGGGTAAAATAGTGTCATTCCTGGAGTAGCATATCCTTGGGAGGGCTCTGACAGGCTTTCTAATAAAGCAACTGAAATAGGACTCCTGTCATCGGTACATTCCCTTTTCCTTAGCCACTCCTGCATCATCCTCTTTACCATATTATTCTTTCCTTGATCTCCCAAGCCTCGTAAGTTACTGATGAGGCCCATAGCGAAAGGTCCACCCTCGTGGTGGTGTAAGCTGTTACCTTTTTCTAATTATGCACTACAAATCTGGCTACCTGCTGTTCAGTAATGGATCCACTTACCTCTATGCCTTAGCTCTTTGAAAGGCTTGGAACACTCCCCAAGAACCTTCATATTCCTCAGGGTCTGAGATGACCAAGAGTTGTGAAATAACAACTCAGCTCCCTCCAACCAATCTCCCATGTGTATGCTGGCACTGCAGTCTTTCTGTTTTCTGCCCCTGGGCCATGGCCCAGAACCTCTCCAACTGCTATTGGGAGAAACTGTCAGCTAATGTGTTCTTTACCCTCTCGATATGCTTCTCCCTAAAGGACATGTTCAGTTTTAGCCCCTGAAGTGCTAGTTGTCTCAAAACTCTCATCACTGTTTCTGACATGGCTCCAACTTTACCCAAAACATTGATAGTCATACAAAAGTTGCTCAGTACTGAGGTATACCTGGGTATACTGAGGCAGAATGACATTACAGACAATGCAAATTATCCTCAGTATACCCAGGTATATCTCAGTACTGAACAACTTTTGTATGATTACCACTTCATAACTCCTCCCCCATACCAAGGTGGCCACCATATAGGGAAAATCTATAGGAAGGTGATGTCCTTTGTCAGGCCCAACCATGCCCACTCCTTTGGCCATGCCTCTGAGAACCATCTTCCTTTAAAATATGCTCCCACCCTTGGCCCTCCAGCTGTGTCTGTGTATAAATCAAGGTCTGTGGTAAAAATCCAATAGTCCTGCCAAAAGATTATTCCATTATATTCCCTAAGAAACTATTCCCAATTCTTTACATCTTCCTGGACCCATTTTGAAATATCTACCCAGTGGAGGAGCCTACTGGCACCTCTTATAGACCTGGCTAGATGACATGTAAATGTAGCCCAGGGGCTATTGCCCTGCATGTTAAATTGAGGTGCCCCATGAGTTGCTGAACCTGCTGTAGCTGTGTTCTTCTGTGACCCTTGATGTTAGCAACTATCTCTTCTAGTTTGTCTACTTTCAGCTTGGGCAGCCGAAATAGTCCACCCTCTGTGTCTATTTGATCCCCAAGAATTCAATTTGTTGGCTTGGCCCTTCAGCTTTGTCTGGTGCTAATGCACCCAATGTCTTGCACATGTTCCAGAACTGGTTCAGCACAAGCTCTGTATCTGCCCTCCCTTCCCCAAATAGTAAAAATCATCCAAGTAATGGATGACTGCCTTATGTCCATACTGGTTCTAGAATACTCAGTGTAACCATGTGCTAAATATTTCAAATGTAGCACATGCAATGGGCAGCCCATGGGCATTGCTTTGTCAAAATAAAATTTATCCCCACCGGAAACCCAGTAAGTCCCAATCCTCGTGCCTTACTAAGAGCAGACCAAAGGCTGCTTCAGTGCCCGTCATGGCTAACCATGCTTACTTTGTTGCCCTTAATAATCAGACCACCTCCTCTAGTGTTGCATATGTGACTCTGCTATCTTCCTTATCAGTGTAGTCATTTACCGATTCACCCTCTGGATATGATAGGTGATGTATAACCCAAACCTTCCCTGGCTACTCCATGAGTACTAGTCCCTGTGGTGACATCCTAAAATTATCAAAAGTGGGAGGCCCAAATGGTTCCTCTACCCTTCCTGTCTCTGATTCTTTCTTTAACTTCTGTGCTAACAATTTTTCTGTTCTCTTTACTGATCCCAAATTTTTAGCCTTCGAGCCTATCCATTGCCCAGGAAAATGTAAGTAAAATCTTTGTGGAAGTCTTCCCTTAAAGCCTGGACAGCCTCGCTGACCAGGTATTCATTAACTCACTGTCGTAGTACTTGAAAATTTATTGGTGTCATTGCCATCTGATATATGGGTCTTCTGTCCATTCCCTCTTGCTCTTCATCAATTTCTTTGCACATACCTTCTCCCCACCAAAACCCCTCCATCAATTTGCAACTCAGTATCCCGAGTGACCTGCCTAAAAGGACTGGGTACTGTAGTTATTCCCATTATTCTTATCCCCATACAACCTGCACTTGGATGCTGGTTGGGTCCCACTGCATCTAGGGCAGGCATGCCTGAAATGGCAATGGGTCCAGGAGCAGTGTGCTCTGTTGTAACCCCAACAGCATTTTTCACTACCCTGTCCTTTCCCAGTCTCCTTCACTCTCCCCAGCCACAGTCAATGTTTCTAACCACGTGCCTGAGTGACATTTATCCTGTTGCAGGTCTCCATGGGATGAGATCCTCTTTCTGAACATTTCATCATACTGGAGCCAGTTATTACCCCCCATTTTGTAAGCATTTCTTACTATAATGGAATAGGCTAGTAGTAGAGTTGTCAGCTCATGCTTCTTCTGTATCACTATGGCACTGTAGTAGGTGAATCCCACTGACCAAGCATTCCATGTCTTACCTTTTGTTGCCTGGTCTTCCTTCCCTTTACCAAGCAACACCACTGCTGCTGCCATATCCTTTTTTTTTTCAAAACTCTCCATCTCATCATATTTTTTAACTGTTTCCTTGTTGACCAAGGCAAAGATGTCTACATAGTCTCCCTTCCATATTTTTTCTTTTGTCACCAGTGGCACATGATTCCCAATTCTAACCCCTGGGGCGCTTATCTCTCTTCCCCATTCCCTGGACTCCCAAATCCTTTTTTCCCAGCAACATTTCTCCCTCTTGTCCTTTTTTAATGTCTCTCAACATTTTGTTGAAATTCCACAATCCTGTTATCCCCATGGATCTCATCATTTGTTCAACATATTCTTTTAAACTGCTTTCTAGTTTTACTTCTACTGTACCTGACTTCAGTGACTCTGGTACCAGGGCGGTGTGGTATTGATGGTAGCTTTGATGCTTCATTTTCTGGTGGAAGAGGCTATTGGGGAGGAGCTGGGGAAGCAGGCACTCCTATGGGGCCGCTGCAGCTGTGGTGGCAAAGGCTGAGGCTCCAGTGCTGGTTTTGGCTGTGTCTGTGGCTGTGGTACAGGTGTAGGAGGTGGGACAGGAGGTATGGGCCTAGGTGGTTGTGGGAGGACCAGGGCTGCTGGCTCTGGGATATGTGGGATCACTGGAGGCTTCTTGTCATCTTTTTCCCCTCATCCCTTGTCTGTCTTCTGCTTTTCCCCAGTCTGCTTTTCCCCAGACTCAGCTTGGTCATTGTCTGCAGCCTTGAGCATTTTGTTAGCCTTTTCAACCAGCTCCATCACTGCTCTCACCCCTCTTCTTTTGAGGACTGGTTCCTTCTATGTGCCATTGTTTAAATCTTGATAGCTGTAATCTCAATAAAACAAAACCAGTTATTTCTTTTTTTTTTATAATTTTCTTTTGCCCTTTTTGGCCTGTATTACTTAGTCTTGACCCCACTGCTATGTAACCACAGGACCCCCAAAAAGGCTCTATTATCTCTAAAAGCCTTCATCATAAATTATCCTATTTGTTGTTTTTATCCCTCTTGGTGTTTTTTATAACAACTTGCAACTCAGTATTTTATTTACCCCTTAAGACATCAACTGCCTGGTTCCCAGCCCTGTCCAATAATGTGTCAATTGATTTTAAGTCTTCTGCTATGATTATATAATGCACAGTAGCTTAAGATAAATAATTAGTACACCAATAGTTTCCAAATAAAGCATTAGCCCTAATTGGTTAAACACACAGTGGTTTATTCATTGCTTATCTTATCAACATGTCCAACTGTATCCTTGATACCTTGTACATTTGTTTGGCAAAGAAAAACTTCAAAAAAATGTTAAAACCCTGTTTTGACTTATTTCTGGCCTACATCCCAATGTCACTGTCTTCCAACCTGGCAACCTCCACATGACCAGCATAACTCTTAAAATAGCTACTGCCACGTGGGCTGCTGGCTGATTTTAAAATGACAACCACATACAGGCCACCAAAAATGTCACAAGATGGACACCAGGCAGTCCATATGCCGTCTTTACAATGGTGGGCTGATCGCGGCCACCGAAATGTCAAAGATGGTGTCCACCACATGGTCTGCCTGGCATCTTAAGATGATGGCCGCCATATGGCATCACCATCTTAGCCTACGTGGTGGTCAACATCCAGCCCAAGTAAATCTGAAAACACAGGCCCCCTTTATGCTGTAGCTGAAATTGTGCATCCTTCTTTCTTTTTCTTTATATCTGAAAACGTTGTGCTAACCGTTCTTTACCTTTGGTCTAAATGTGCATATTCCTTCCCCCTGTGGCTGTTCCACTGTCCATTTCATGTCCTAACCACCTTCAGTTTAGTAACTATTTTCCCTTTATGCCGGCTTGTCTTTCCCAAGTCCTCCCAAGAAAACCCAAAACACTCAATAGTTGTGCTTCCAACAGGTTTATTTCCTGCTGGCCTGTTGTTTCTCCAGGCACAAGTCCACCCGATCCTGTTTTTTTGCAAAACCTCCCTGTTCTCTCAGCTGCCCTACTCCGTGGCTCTGCTTCCCTCCCCCCTCGTGTTCCTGTCTGGCCAATCTACTCTTGCTGTCTTGCCCTTGTTCTCTAAGCAGATGGACCAACCCGTCTACATGCTGCTGCAATCTTTTTCAGGAAGCACACACAAATATAATGATCTGTCTGCCCTCCCTGTTACTTAAACTGCTGCTCCATAACCACACAAAACACATATGTAGTAGCTGTGGCCCTCAGCCCAAAATGACCCACCCTCCTCAGTAGGGCTCTTGCACTCATTTTGATGCTCATTCACAAAACAAAATGGGGCTCAAAATCACTTCTTCAAATGCCGACGGTCTGGCAGAAACTTATTGGAAGCATTTTGCTATAGCATTTTAAAACCTTAATAAGATCTCTCTTTTGCAATGAAAACACTTTAAATCTGTAACACTAACTAATACAAATGGGCCAAAATATGTTATACTTTGTTCTTATATCCTCAGTGTACTGCAATTACCTTCTTAGAGCATATACTTTTATACTTACCAAATGTAATAAAGCACAATTTCTAACCAATGGATAACTGTGGAACAAAATACTAGAACAAAAATCTGGAACAAAAACCGGATTCAAAATATATCAGCAACTAAATCACCAACTGATGTGCTAACTAGTTAAATCACTAGCAAAATTGTGAGGGAGTCTGTGTACAGCAGCCCCTTTTAAATTCCTATCCCCACCTCTTTCTCTCTTTCTTTTACCCAATCAATTCCTTGTTTTCCTCACAGGCTCTGTTCCTTCCTTGTGATGTCATCTTGTGCTCATCTGATTGTTAATCCTCCCCATTTGCTCAGAAGCCCTGTCCCCCTTCCCCTGCTCCCCTCTCTTTTGCTCAGCCACTGATTCACTTTGTTGATCAGTGGCCTGGAACAAATGGGCTTACCTTGAAAATAGGCAAACCTACTTATCAGTGTGGAGTGTGGCAAAGGGAACCTCATTTTCTTTCTAACACAGGTAATGTTAAATACGGTGACAGGGTTGCTTACTGGAAGTATATGGTATCTATCTGCATTGTGGACGTTTGAACCAGCCACCTAATAAACTGCCAGGGGAAAAATGACAAGTGACAGCAAATGTGAAAATTATATTTTGGAAAGAATTAGAAACAGCATGAACTGAATGTGATTATGTTTTGGTTCCAAAACCAAACATATTTTTTTGCATCTGTTTTTGCTGAATACAGTATGTGAGATTGTATCGTCTACCTCTAACAGTGCCATTTAAATCAAAGCTAATATAAAGGAAAGTCATAATAAATGAGAAAAAAAATCAAGTTGTAATAATCTATCCTGTCTCTTTGCTATTTATTCTCAGGAAAGGATTCATCTAAAATTCCAATTTTTGTGATTTATCTAATACTATCCCTTTTTAAAATGTCAGTTACCCTTAGAGATTTATTAAGACAAATGGAGCTATTTATTTGCAGAATAAATTAATAAGCAGGTTAATAAGCAAGTAACATTTAAATAGTCAATGGAAAGGAAGGTTTAAAAAGACATAAAAAAGGGAGGCAAGACCAACATGATATGTGGCAGACTGGGCTTCATATGCAAGAACAGGAATCTTACAATGGAGTTGGCCTGGGGTAAATTAGTTCCCAGAATGGTGGTGCTTGGCTGTTGTGGAGGGAGGGAGGGAGGGAGGGATGGTATTGGTTGACTGGTATTTGCTTACTCACTGTTGGCTAACCAAGGAGCCAAATTTGTATCAGCTATGAAGGCAGCCATTTGTCCACCCTCTAGTCTGGAGGAGTGTTGCAGCCATAATGACCTTATTTACTGGAGTGAGGTTATGGGCTAATAATGGGAAAACAGTGAAAAGATACCACAACAAAGATGGGGCTTGATATTTTTATTTTTATTTATTTTTGTTTTTGTTAACCGGGTAAGCACACTAAACAAGATAATTGCCTATATTCAGGCACAACCGGGAGAGAACAAAGTCAAACAATGTACAACAGCAGAACAGTAGTTCATGGCGCAGCATGAAATGAGAACAAAATAATTACACAGTATACTAACTAGAAGCTATATCTGTAGAAGCTAGGAGAAAACAAATAACGAATATAATAATTTGTATTATGACATACGTAGCTGTATAGGAATATTTACTTTGTTTGTACAATTCCTGCAGATGCACAATCATCATTTGATTTTTGATGAAACACAGAAATGACAGTAACTCATCCTTAACACAGTTAAAGGACTAAACTGGAGGATATGGTATTTAGGTCACAGAAGTAGGCTGACCCCTTCTTACCAATGGAATGTATTGTTTAAATCCTTAATCGTACTTATTTATTCAAATATCATTATATAGCAGGGTGGTCAGATATCAACTGGAGAAGTCTGACACTGATTTAATCAAGGCATAATGCTTTTGAAAAAATTTAATTTTATCCCAATCCCTTGTCCATGCTTTTGAGCTGTGTGGTAGGTCCTTGTGCTTTCCTTGACAGGCATGAGAGAGTTATAACATAAAAATCAGGGCGCGAAGGAAGATAAAGAGAGGGATAGTGAGGCTTAATAAAGGGGAGGGGTGGTGGGCAGAGGGTGACTGTGAAAAGGCAGAGATGCTGAACCAATAATTTTGCTCAGTATTCACAAAAGAAGAAGAGGGGGAGGTACCTAAACCAAACAATAGAAGCACTCTAGACAGGGGAGTCAATACCAGTCTGTTCACAGAAGAAAGGATCCTGAAAGAACACTTACAACTCAAGGTGAACAAAGCAATGGGGCCTGATGGGATTCACCCTAGACTTCTAAAAGAGCAAAGGAGAGACCTACTGACACCACTGACTACCCTTTTTAACAAATCATGGGAGGATGGTGTGGTACCTGAGGACTGGAGGAGGGAAGGTGTGATTCCTCTTCACAAAAGTGGGAGCAAGGCAGAGGCAGGAAACTACAGACTTGTTAGCTTGTCCTCAGTGTTAGGTAAAATGATAGAATCACTTCTGAAATAAATAATTATTGAGTACCTAGAGGCCAGCAGGGCATAGTACCCAAGGTGGCATGGACTCACAGTGGGAAGATCATGTCAGATGAATCTAATAGATTTATTTGACTGGGTGACCAAAGTAGTCCAGGAGTGGAGGAGGGGATGTGGCTATGGCCTACCTAGACTTTAGCAAGGCATTTGACACAGTCCCACATTAAAGATTCATAAACAATTTGCCAGCCTAGGAGAGGGTCCCAGGGTGATAGCCTGGCTAACAAACTGGCTGAACAACAGGATGCAGAGGGCAATAGTAAACAGAGTACACTCTGAAGAAGGAGGGGTTACTAGTGGGGTACCACAGAGTTCAGTACTGAGATCAATCCTCTTTAATGTCTTTATAGGAGACATTGCAGAGGGGCTAGAAGGAAAAGTATGCCTCTTTGCAGATGACACAAAGATTTGCAGCAGGGTTGTTACACACGGGGGGGGGAGGATGAGAAGGGACTTGTCAAGGTTGGAGGAATGGTCAAAAATATGGCAGCTTAGATTCAGTGCAAGAAAGTGCAAAGTAATGCACCTGGAAAAAAAAATCCCAAGGGAAGAATACACAATGGGGGGAGGTACTAACAACAATACAAATGAAAAGGGACCTGGGGGTAGTCATATCAGATGAACTTAAAGTAGGCAAGCAATGTGAGAAGGCAGTAAGGAGGGCTGGGGGTATACTAGGATGTATAGGGAGAGGCATCACCAATAGAAAACAGGAAGTTGTTATCCCTCTGTACAGGCAGTTGGTGAGACCCCATCTGGAGAACTGCATACAGTTCTGGAGACCCCATCTCCACAGGGACATAGAAAGGATGGAGGTAGTCCAGAGGAGGGCAACTAAATGGTGCAGGATCTGCAACAGAATCCATATGAAGAGATACTAAAAGAGCTTAATATGTATAGCCCTGAGGAAAGGAGGAGAGAGGGACATGATAGAAACTTTCAAGTACCTCAAGAGAATCAAAGTCCAAGACAGGAGCATCTTTCAGAAAAAGAGATGTGCAAGAACAAGGGGGTACAATTTGAAGATAGAGGGGGTATGGTTCGGGCAAAGTGAGGAAGTATTTTTTCATGGCTAGGATGGCTGACACATGGAACCACCTTCCTGAGGAGGTTGTTGGGTCAAAAACAGTGAGTGAATTCAAAATGCATGGGACAGACATAAGACAATTATAGAGAGGAGTAGGAGGAAGTAGGCTGTTGGTTAAGTAGAACCTGCAGCTTATCCAATAGGTAGGGAAATAGCAGACTATGTGGCCAAGCGGTCCTTATTTGCTGTCAAAGTCTATCTTTTATGTTTCTATGCAAGTCCAGCACCAAGTTGTGGCTGAGAGAACTAGCTACAGCAAGTGATAATTAGCAATGTTTGTTAGGGCCTCCAGTGGGAGAGAATACATCCCCGGCCCTTTCCTGTGATGTGAGGGGACCCAAGGCAAATTTTAAACCCAAGTCTGCTGGTCTGGAGTGCAATATGTTGCTATCCAAAAACAAATGCATACTATATCCATGAAGGCAAAAGGCATAGAAGCATTTGGCTCCTACTTCCATGATACTCCTATAGTGCAATAAGGACAGGAGGGATAACCCCCCCCCCCCCAATTCTACAGGTGCTTCACAGTCATTCATTTAAGTTGATGCTCAGGCTATTTCTGTGCATGTACTATGAGGCAGATGGCATTCTGAATAAGTTATTCAAAAAGGATTTGCTTTGCATCAGCAATTGAAAGCATTAAACAGCATTTTTGTCAGTTACATCCTAATTAGAAAAGAACACCTTCCTTCCTTTTCCTTTATATTATATTAACCATTGAGACCAAATTATCCTTGTAGTTCCTAACATATACTGAGATTGAAGGTAGGTATTTTCTTCATCTAAATCTGTTTGCAGTACTGTCTGTATTATGTCTTGCTGCAAAAGTAAAAGCATGCTATAATCTGCTTTGCAAATTAAAAAGTATTTTTTTAAATGGTCTATGTTTTCTATGTAACGCACATAATAAAAGCATAGTATTAGACATAAAAAGATGTCATTTTTTGACAAGTGCTCTGAAAAGTTTGTTGTATGACAGTCAACCAAATCATGATCTTTAACCTACTACGGAGTGTTCATTATAAAGCAGATACCAATTTGACCCCCTAGAGCTACTGCCAACTTACTTCTGAAGGCAAGTTTGTGCTTTGTGTTGTCACTGTCAGATCATATTTGACATTTAATTTACAATCCAAGATACTTAAATGTAACACATTTCTTTACTAACAGCGATGACACCGTGAGAATTTCCATGCTCATTGATTCTACAGATCAAATGTCACTATGGTTATTGGTGAAAATAAGTTTAAGCAATTGTTCAGTGTTCTTCTTTGGTCCTTTTCTGACTTAAAGTGAACCTAATGAGAAAATAATGTTTCTCTTTACCTCCTTTCTCTTTTCTTTCATACCAGGCAGGATAGGCTCTCCTTCTTATTTTATTTTATTAATTTTCTTTTCGTTTACAATATGTGCAGGAAAAAATACACTCAGCTGAAATTCATTTCCAGGTGCATCCCAGAAGAGGAGGTTAGGTGATTTTCTGCTCAGGGTCACACAGTAGGCAAGTGGAGGTTGCAGAAATGATAACTAGGACTGCTTAGATGAACTTTTTATGGTGTCTAGCAATCACCCCTCACCTATCACTGGCCCGATGTAAATATGAAACTTTCCCTGGTGTCTAGTGATCCCGCCTTGCCAATCACTGACCCAGTGCAATAATAAAATATTCCTTGGTGTCCAGTGGCCTCCCCCTCACTCATCTCCAGCCCGCTGTACAAAAAAACTCCTTCACTGGTGCTAGTATCCTCTCCTCCACTGATTGCTGGCCCAATGTAAAACATACATCTTTCCATGGTGTCCAGTGGTCTCTCCCCCCACCTGCAGCCATGCCTGATGTTGATATAGTAGTCCCTGGTGTCCAGTGATCCATATCCCCACCTCCATCCCCTGTATACTAATGTATATCCATTCCCTGGTGTCTAGTGAGCCCCCCTCCTATCTCACAGTCCCTGTATAACAACATGTCTCTCCAATTCCCTGGTGTCTAGCAAACCCCCCTCCTTTCGCCCAGCAGGTAATGCCCCATCCACCACCCCATTCCACCTCCATCCTGACCACTGACTGAACTGCAAGTGAGCACGTGCTAGTTACATGTACTGTTACTGCTCTCATTGACAGCTCAGTCAGTGACAAGCCATGGGGGAGAATGGAGGGCTGTGCTGGTCACTGGTTCAGGGTTGAGATGGGGAAAGTGAGGCACTGCTTGCCGGAGTGGAGGGTGGGGGATCCACTAGACAACAGGGAATGGACTTACATTGTTATACTGGAGATAAAGGATAGGGAGAGGGTCCGCTAGACACCAGGAATGGATATACATTAGTATACAGGGGATCAGGATGGGGGGAGGGACCTCTGGACACCAGGGGCTACAGTAGCAACATTTGGAATGTGTGCAGATGAGGGTAGGGACCACTGGATACCAGAGAAAGATGTATGTTTTACAATGGGCCGCCAATCGTTGGGTGGGAACACTAGCACCAGGAAGGATTTTTTTAATACAGCAGGCCAGCGATCAGCAAGGAGGACCAATAGATACCAGGGAAAGTTAATTTTGTACATTGGGCCAGTGATCAGCAAGTGGGGGCACTAGACACCAGGGAAAGTTTATGTTTTAAATCGAGCTAACAATCAGTAATACCTTGTACATTTGTTTGGCACCAGAGAAAGTTTCATTTTACAGTGGGCTGGCAATCAGTGGTCGGGGAACACTAGAACCAGGGAATTAGTTTTTTTAAACAGCAGGCCAATGATTGGTGGGGGAGGGGCACCATTACATACTAGGGACTGCTGTATTGGGGTCAGTTTTCCACCACACTTACTCCACCAACTGCTAGGGTTGCACAGGATTAAGCTGAAGCTTCAATCGGTGATATTTTCTGCACGCAAAGGGACTGAGCAAAACAGCCTTATGTGGTACACATACTCTGAAAACTGGACTGCACCAATATTCAGGTCCCCACCCCTTCATTTGCGTTGTGCCCCTTCTGAATATTAGACAATATCAAAGAATGCTGCGACTCGGCTCTGTCTAAATGGTGCTCACCAGATACAAGCAGCCAGCTCGTGATTTAAGACAAAATTCCAAAAGGAGGTGTCACTCGTGTAACTCCATGTAGAAAGTAACAAGACACTTCGTTGCAGTGTACCAAATATTTATTTCCACGGAGTACCAACAACACAGGAGTCCCTCACCCAGCGCTTCGACTTCAAACAAGTCTTCCTCAGGGGTGTGGCTATCATACAGAACGTCATCCATTAAATACACCTCATAATATATTATTCATGAAAGAGTTCATTAAATACTTAAAGCAATAGAATGCACAAAACAGAAACAACTATTTGCAACAATTTATAAACAGTAGTAATTATTTACAAACAAAAGATCATTATTACTACTACAAGAATGGCATATCACTCACTAATAGCTATTTTAAAACAAGTTACATTGTAACTGAAGGCTGCCTCCGGCGCTCTCCAAAAAACATCTTGTTATGCTTATTTAGTGAAATACATTTATATGTAAAAACAATGCCTCCATGTCTTGTGCCTTTCTTGTAGATGTAAATATATCTAGAAAGGAGAGAAAGAAAAATTATAATTATCTCCACGATACTTCCCAAATTATACAATCATGTTATCTCAAAAAGGGTTTAAGGTCCCATCTTTCGTTTAGACCTGATGGTTTCACGCTATTAAGTCTAAAAATCCAATAACTCTCTCTCTCTAATAATCGATTAGGCCTATCACCTCCATGTGAAAAGGGCAATATCCACTCTATGCCCATAAATTTAACATCTTCTGTTCTAGAAGAGTGATGTGTGAGAAAATGTTGACCTACTGGTGTATCCTGTCATTTGTTAGATATGGATCTAATGTGTTCCTGAATTCTCTGTTTTAATGGGTGGATGGTTTTCCCAATGTAGATCAAATTACAGGTGCACCAAAGGGCATAAACAACAAAACTAGTGTCACAAGTAATAAGTTGTTTTATATCTATGCTGACATCAAGTGTCATCAGATGCTGAAATGTTTTTCCTGTGATGCTATATTTACAAATGTTGCATCTGGAGCATTTGTAAAAACCTGTTGATCTACAAGGTAACCAAGTGTTGTCATTTCCACTGGTGTAGGTTCTTGTCTGCTATGAACTACAAAATCTCTCAGATTTTTGCCCTACAAAAAGAGACACAGGGACTTGAACCCACAGCTGTACCTACTCCCTCATCTGACTGAAGAATGTGCCAATTCCGATAAATGATGTTACCAATCTTGCCTGATGATTATACTCTGTGATAAATGTGCAGGATGTCACATTGGTGGATGATCTTTCAGACTTCATTTCTGTAATGAGTTTAGTGCATTCTAAACTACTTACTTTCTCTTTTAGTGTCCTCAAAAGTGTAGGGTCATAGCCCCTTTTCAAAAATCTATGTGTTAATTCCTCAGCCTGTGGGTCAAACAGTTCATCTGAGCTGCAATTCCTGTGGATTCTTAGTAATTGACTGTATGGTATAGAGTCTTTGAGACTTTGTGGATGTGCACTATCTGCATGCAATACTGAGTTTGTGGCTGTATCTTTATGAAAATTTGATGTATTGATTATTTTCTGATCATCACTTACTGTTAAAGTTAGATCTAAAAAGTTCAATTCTTTTTTATCTGTTTCAAAAGTGAAACGTAAATTAAGATTATTAGTACCCAGCCATTGCATAAATTCTAGTATTGATTCCATGCTACCTTGCCAG
This sequence comes from Neoceratodus forsteri, assembly GCA_016271365.2. NCBI lineage: Eukaryota > Metazoa > Chordata > Ceratodontiformes > Ceratodontidae > Neoceratodus > Neoceratodus forsteri. The sequence continues at coordinate 778,396,388 of CM057459.1, read as the reverse complement.
ATGCATAGTACATCGTCAATAAACCTGAACCAGTATTTAATGCATGAAAAAAAGGGGTTTAAATTCTCATCAAAAACAACTGTATGTTCCCAGTAACCCAGGAAAAGATTGACGTAGCTGGGTGCCATAGCTGCACCCATTGCTGTCCCACATTTCTGTAAATAATACTGATTTTCAATTTAAAATAATTGTGTTTCAAAATAAATTCAAGAGCTTCTATTATAAATTCCCTGGGAATAGTGTCATCCTGAATAGTTTTATCAAAAAAGTATTGTACTGCCAAAAGGCCTTGGTTATGTTCAATAGAAGTATATAATGACTCTACATCTATACCCAACCATATTAAATTTTCCCCCCAGTGTAAATCTTTAATTTTATTTAACAGATCTTTAGTATCTTTAATGTGGGAGTCCAATTCCAAAACATAATACTGTAAAAAGAAGTCAATGAATTTACCTAAATTTTGTGTTAAACTGTTAATCCCAGAGACTATAGGTCTGCCTGGAGGATTATCCTTATTTTTGTGTATTTTAGGCAGAATATAGAAGCTGGGAACAACAGGGTATTCCATCCAAATATACTGGTACTCATTTTAAGTGATATTCCCTTTATTAACATAATGCAAAGAAGCTGTTGTAACTTCTTCTTGAAACCCAATGTAGGATCTGATCCAAGTTTACTGTAATGGTATCATTCGTCAATAGTGAGAAACAATATTGTTATACTTTTCTTGCTAAGTATAACAATGTTTCCTCACTTATTTGCCAGTTTTATCACAATAGAAGTGTTTTCTGAAAGTGCATGAATAGCAGCCCACTCTGCACGAGAAACATTATATTTAGGAAGCACATTTTTATTTAATACAGCCTTAACTTGTTGACACACTACTTTTTCAAAAGTGTTGATAGCTGCATTATAAATATTAGGGCAAAATGATGACTTAGGTTTAAATAACGCCCTTCTTAATTTCAACAAATGATTTTTTGCAGCAAAGATACCTCCACCCATATATTGTTGGCAGGTTAAAAGGTCGTGTTCAGTACATTGCTCTTGTAACAGAGACTCAAGCGCGTCCATATCTAAAACAAACTCATTACTATGATTAGTCTCAATTAACACCATAGGAATTTCTTCCTGAATAACAACAGCAGGATTTAAACTTACTAGATTCCCTTTATGTGTCTCGTTTATAGACACATAAATATTGTTCTGTGGATGTATAATCCTTGCAGTAGTCATTTCTGGTTCAATGAAAGATGAAACTTGGATGTTTTTGTAAATTTCCTAAATTCCGTGACCCGTAAGGCATCAATTAATAAATCAAGGTCTTCCTGATGATCCGAAGACACCGCAGAATTCTGATTCCCATTGTTATCAATGTTTAATTCCTCAGTTAGAGACACTACTGAATTTGGGGAGCGGGGGCACATCTTGTCCAACTTGTCACTGGCTAATGCCTGATTTAGAATCCCTTTATGTGTCTCTTTTATAGACATATGAAGATCGTCCTGTGGATGTATAGTCCTTGCAGTCATCGTTTCTGATATAATGAATGCTGAAACTTTGGATGTTTCTATAAATTTCCTAGATTCCGTGACCCGTAAGGCATTAATTAATAGATCAAGGACTTCATGATGATCAGAAGACACCGCAAAGTTCTGATTCCGCTGTTATCAGTGTTTAATTCTTCAATTGAGCGCTACAAATTTGAGGGCAGCATCTCGTCCAAATTGTCACTGGCTAATGCCGATTCTGAAAAAATAGTTTAAGTCTAAGTTTTCTAAAAACTTAAACAGGTCTATATCTAGAAATAATGATCTTTGTTTGTAAATAATTACTACTGTTTATAAATTGTTGTAAATAGTTGTTTCTGTTTTGTGCATTCTAGTGCTTTAAGTATTTAATGAACTCTTTCATGAATAATATATTATGAGGTGTATTTAATGGATGACGTTCTGTTGATAGCCACACCCTGAGAAGACTTGTTTGAAGTCGAGCGCTGGGTGAGGGACTCCTGTGTTGTTGGTACTCCGTGGAAATAAATATTTGGTACACTGCAACAAAGTGTCTTGTAATTTCTACATGGAGTTACACAGGTGACACCCTCTGAATATTGCCGGGCTCAAACCCAGTAATCATCGCTAACTGAGCTTTTGAATATTGGGAAATCTACGGAAAGACTGGTGTGTTCAGGCAAACTGTGATTGCGCCGGGCAAAGTTTTGAAATATTGGCCCCATATGTTTTAAATCCTCTATGTTATTATAGTGCAGGGGTATATATATGCAAGATTGTGTCCAATATCTTCCATAATGAATCGCTCACAATCTACTTAGATCTGAATTAAATTGATGCAATGTAATTGTTCTGTGTATTGTTCTATCTACTAGAAGTTTCAAGGAGAACTGCATTGAATCTACAAGTTATTTTCCTAGTAGAAGCTGTTTTTAAGAACTGGTTTAAATTATGTCATTGTTTCATCTTTACAGGCCTTTCAATGTCTACTGAATACAGATGCATTGTGTCAGCAACAGAGCAAGGGACATAATCTACATCATATAGTTCTAAAATGGCACTTACCAGCTGTGTGTAGATCTGAAACATTCACTGGGATAGTTGACAAGCTGAACAAATGAAACAATTACAGAATATGAACCAGTATTTAAGAATCAGTTTCTGCTGGGAAAATGACCTGCAGATTCAGCACAGTTCTCCTTTAAATATTCTTCTATTCCAAAATGTATTTTAAGTTTAACAAACTGAGGGGTAAGTTAACTTTTATTAATCTTTTCCATATCTATCTTCATGGTGATATCTTGCAGTCTCTCTTTTATCAGAGGGCAATATTTGGAAGAGATAGTAATTCCATTGTTTACCCAGTTCACTACGTAATTTATAGCAGTATGGTTCACACATGTGTTTAAGATGATGACTAAGGGAATATTGCAGCCTCTTTTATAAAAAATATTCTTGCAAACAGATGAAAGGTAGCATTCATTGCAACATATTTAGAATTTTTTCCTTGGAAAGTAATTATTCTACCCTCTGAGCCCTAGATTGAAAGGTATGTTGTCCCAGTTCCGCCTCTTCAGCTGTTGATAGACTGTCTGGTGACAGATCTAATAAATGTTTATAAAAACAGTTAAACCATGTTCTTACTCATAGATTTTTGTTACTTAATTTGCCCAGACTTGAGATGCATATAATACATGCAACTTCAGTTTAGCAGTACATGCTTTTATAGAGCCATTAGAGCATAGCTACCAGATCTCAAATTGAATTGGCCATTCACTTTGTGATTTTAATTTTGTAATGATGAATCTACTGTGTGATTAGTTCATTTTAAGCTATCAAAAAATAACAGTCCCTAAACATGTGTACTTACATACAACCTCCAATGTAGTATCATCCATTTTCCAGTTAATGGAGAAAAAAAAAAGAGCCACAAGCTGATCAGGAAAAACACGGTGTCCCAAAGCAAAGAAAGAGAAATGTACTAACACTGGACAGCTTTGCTCCAACAGTATCCAGTAACAATAAACCACAACTTTTTGTAAGCTTGCAGTGGGTTTTGACCTTTTTCCAACAGGTTTAAAACAACACTACTTAACAGTACTCCCACGCACAAGCAGTTAAATGTTTTCCCACACAGACACTTGATCAAGACATGATGTCACATCTTGACTGCATTGTTTTTATGTCCCATTTGAAGTGACAGTGCATAATTCTACAGCATTTAGATGTGCATAGTGGTAAAGTGCAGAAATCATTAAAATGACATCTTCTCAAGCTCCATATAGCAGTGTCTATGCAGTTCATATTTATCAGAAAACAAAAGGAAAGGATGGGGGTGGGGCAAAGGGAATGAAGGATGGAAGAATGGGTAGAACCAGAACCAGAAACATAGCACTTTCCATCAGTGCTATTAAACCATACAGGGGCGCATATTGAAAAAATCACAAAAGTGGGGCACAGAAGTTTGCAATGTACTTGCACCTGACCCAGAAGTTGTTGTATTCAGTTGGATAGTGTACTGGCACTAAAGTCACAAGTACTATATCTAGCTGTTTACTACGTTCTGGGTTTTGGCATTGGATGAGTAGCTTCCATAATAAGTTGACAAAGTCCAAAAGTATTACAAAGGTCTTTTAGAGGCTTGGAGGCAGTGGACAGCCAGTCTAGATTAAGATCACCTAATAAAATTAATTCTGAAGGAATTCGGGACAGCCGGTCATGCAAGTGGTCCATTACCACAAGCCCTGCTGAAGGAGGACTATAGCAACCAAGAATAGACAGGGACATAGATTTGGAGAGCTGAATCTTTAGGGTTTGACACTCGAATTCTACAGAAGTAGCACCCACCAATAAGACAGTATATTTATCCTGTATGCAGATAGCTACTCCTCCACCCCATAGGGCCTATCTGCAAGGAAAATATTGCAATCGGGAATATTGATTGTATGGTCCTGTGTGGAAACCCACAGCCAGGTTTCTGTGACTACAAGGACATCTGGTTTAAGATGACAGATACAGGCCTGTATGGCATCATTTTTTTTCAAGAGACTACATGCATTGATATGCAGGAAGAACATGCCTTTTAGCATCAAGAGATCCGAGGGTGAAAGAATAGGATGGATAGGTCCGGGGTTAAGTTCAATATTGCCAGCACAAAGAAGGCATTCAGTAATAGCCTAAAAGGACATGTCCACCCCCTGTTGTAGTCAAGGTATGAGGTAGGTGTAGAGTGCATAGTATGTGCTTTACTTGGGCCCAGGAGAGCATAGACTAGTGTCCTGGCCAGACAGCAGTTACTGTCCTTAAACATGAGTGGGAAAGATAGACATACTGAGGAAATAGGAGCGTCAATGGCAATGTGCCGCACGGGTGGGAGTAGCTCATAATGATAGTTAGTTGTATACATGGCCAAAAGACAAGGAAGCACAGCAAGGGGAATTGGGATTCCCTTGAGTCATGATTAAAGAGGCCTGTATAATCCAGTGAGGTGTCTGGTTCCAGCAGATTTGGAAGAATGGCTATGGGGCACATGAGTGCTAGGAGAAGCAACTGCATGACATGTGTAAATGACATTATAATGTTGTGCACCATTTACTGACCTTGTGTACACAGTGGGCCAGGGAGTACAGTCTATGCCTGCAGTTACACCTCAAAATAAGGAGTGATTTGTTTAGGTGGGCTACTGGTGCAGGCTACTCAGTGTGTTTAGGATTAGGGAAAGGGTTTGGGAGTAATGATAGAGGGTGTGGAGTATGCTATTGAGGTGCTATAGTGTAGCCTAAACAGAACTTGGCAAGGAAGGGAGGTCTGCAGCCAGGGGTTAAAACCTGAGAATTAGGTAGAGGTGTCACCAGGCAAAGTTAATATCTGAATAGAAACAATAGTCTTTGGGAGCTGGGGGACCCAGTGACCATTCAACAAGGACACAGAAAGTTGTGAGGGTTCAATGGTAGAAGAGAAATATGGGGAAGTGCCCAATGAGCATGCAGTCTTAAAGGTGGAGGAGAAGAAGGATTTAATTAGTGGCAGGGGATGGTGGGTGGGAGAAAATCTATCCACAAAGAGACTCCAGCAACAGCAAAGCCATATTTTCCCCATCCGAGAAGCTGATGGGAGGGTGCTACATGGACCTGAGCTATATATGGCCCATAGGGAAGTGTGCTGCTCCAACTGGATAGTGCCGGAAGTCATAGGAATGATATTCAGTGGCAAAATGCAAATGATCCCATTGAGTATGCAAGGCACAAAGGGGCCATATGCTTGCTATTACAGGCTCATTTACAATGGAAGCTTGACCCAGGTTGCACCCACCTCCTCAACAAAATCTACCTCTCTCCCGGTACCCTATCCTATGACCCACTCTCAGCTCCAAGAAGCCCCTCATTTTATGACTGGCTTGAAGCCTACTTCCAGGGTTGAGTAACTTCTAACCATGTTCTGTCACACCCCTCGCTGTCCCTCATGACCACCCTTTGGGACTGTCTACAGCAACTAAGCCTGAACACTAGACAGAAGTGGTTGGCCAGACTTACCTACAGACAGTTAACAGTATGCCTGCTCAAACTCATACTTATGTTACAACTGTTGTCTGGAAATGTCCACCCAAACCCTGGCCCCAACCCCCCAAGTAAAGTAACAACCATAAAGCAGCTGGGGGTACTCTCCTTAGCATCCCTAAACATCTGCAGCTTCCTACCCAAACTGGATGTACTATAAACTTTTGTTAACCAACACAATCCGGATGTCCTGATGATTACTGAAACTTAGCTTACACCAAAAATTCCATACCTGCCTATTGCCCTTCCAGGTTACACCATCTTCAGACTTGACAGGACAACTAAAGAGGTGGGGACTGAGCAGTCTATCTCAAGGAAACACTCTTAGGTCACCTGCCCTGTACCCACCACTGGATCATCCACAGAAATACTACCTAACAAATTCTGCTAGGTGCTCATAACAAGGCGTTCACTGTAGCTTCTGTATCATCCCTCCAAAGAACAAGTGAGGTTCCAGTTCCATCCTGGACTTTATCTGAAACCAGCCCCTAGCTCTGAGTCAATTCTGATGGGAGATTTTAACATAAATTGCTTGCACCTGAAAATGGGTGCCTTAAGATTCCATCTCTGCAGCAAAACCTTTCCCAACTGGTTGACTCCCAACCAGATCCCACTACAGAACAGGTACAAGTACACTACTGGACTGGGTCCTAACCAGCCATCCTGAATACATCACAAACACTACTGTCCTTCCTGACATGCTCAGTGACCATTCCCTTGTCATTTGAGCATGGACTAATAAATTCTGCAAGCCTCCATCAAAGACAATCACCAGCAGAGTCCTAGCATGGGGACATGTGGAAACTCTCAAATCCTCCTTACAGCACAAGATTGGTTGCCAATCAACAGAAGCGAAGGGTGTAAACTCAGCAGTTGAGTATTTCACCGACACCTTTAATGCTGCCTGTGACTCCTTTGCACCCCTAAAAAAGCACAAACTCAAAGGCCCATACAGCCCCTGGCTCTCTGTTATGCATTTCATTTGTTTGCTGACTGTCCTATGTTTGCCTTCTCAGCTTCTGTCACACCTTTAGAACCCCAGCTGCTTGTTCAGCTTCAAAGAAAAAGCGTTTTGTCCTCATATATTGTAGAACACACTGCAACGTAAGAAAATACAAGTAGCCCTGAGCTCCAAAATCCTTTCTTGATACTGTAATAATTTCATCCTGTGGTCTTGAGAAAGAGAAATGTTGAGAAAAGAAGTAGATCCTGTAGTCCTTGAATTGAAGGGTTTCTTTGCTACAAGCCATCCTAATAACCAAATTCCTATGTGTCTCAAGTAGAAATGTTACCTTTACTGTTGTCTTCATCATGTAGTGTATTTTTCCCCAGAGGTTTTATTTAATTTTGCAGTATAAACCTTTCCAGATATAGCAGGTGTTTTGACTGCTTTTACTTTCTTGTTTAATCCTGTTTCTAGTGGTAAACCCAGTTCTGAGCATTAAGGATGCTCTCACATATGACTTCGGTATGCACTCCCTATGGTAACAATTTTACCATAACCAACACTACAGCAACAACAGTGACAGGTCACTGTAGTGTCAACACGGGACCCTGGCACTGCTTTCTGGTGGTTTTGCACCCCATCCTCAAATCAACCCCAACTCAGATTTGATTAGTTCAGTTATGGGGGATCTTGGGGGCAGAGCCCCCCATATGGGTGGTTTGGGGTTAAAGCCTTCCAAAAAAACATAGTCTGAAGTGACTGCCTTTGTGCCAACTACAAAATTGGTCCAAATAAAGGTGTCACTGTACAATGAATTTGTCAATCGACTGTCATAGATCATTTGACCTCCAGAGGTATTTAATAATTAAGCAATAAGGAATGACAGGGTGTTTGTGTGTGTGTGTGTGTCAGTGTTGGCACTGTTCTACATAGGAAGCCGGGTAAATGAGTTTAGTAGAGTTAGGGTTGGCAATAGGATGGTAAACAAGGTGAAACTGGTTATGGGATATGAGGCAGAGGATGGTGGTAAATGATTTAAAATGGCTGGAAGAGTGGTCTAATGATTGTCACCTAGGGTTTAATAAAAAACAAAAGTGCAAAATAATGCACTTGGGCCACAGTCAGATATATGGCAACTTAGATTCAATGCAAAGAAGTGCAAAGTAATGCACCTAGGAAATAAAAATCCAGGAGAAGAGTTCACAATAGCAGGGGAGGTACTAACGACAACAATAGTGGAAAGGGATCTGGGTGTAGTCATGTCAGATGACCTAAAGGTGGGTAAGCAATGTGAGAAGTCAGTAAGGAGAGCCAGGGGGATACTGGGATGCATAGGGAGGGGCATCACAAGTAGAAAAAGGGAAGTGGTTATCCCTATGTTCAGACAGTTGGTGAGACCCCATCTGGAGTACTGTGTGCAGTTTTGGAGACCTCATCTACACAAGGACATAGACAGGATAGAAGCAGTCCAGAGGAGGGCAACTAAAATGGTGCAGGGTCTACATCAGAAACCATATGAAGAGAGACTGAGAGAGCTTAATATGTATACCCTTGATGAAAGGAGGGATGGGGGGACATGATAGAAACTTTTAAGTACCTCAAGGGAATCAACAAAGTCCAGGAGTGTATCATCTTTCAGAAAAAGAGATGTGTAAGAACAAGGGGGCACAATTTAAAGTTAGAGGGGGGATGGCTCAGGGGTAATGTGAGGAAATTCTTTTTCACGGAGAGAGTGGTGGACACATGGAACCGCCTTCCTGGAGAGGTTGTGGGGTCTAAAACAGTGGGGGAATTCAAACATGCATGGGACAGACATAAGGCAATTATAGTGGGGGGTTGCAGGAAGTAGGTTGTTGGTTAACTAGAATCTGCAGCTTATCCAATAGGTAGGGGAAATGGGCAGACTGGGTGGGCCAAGTGGTCCTTATCTGCCGTCAAAGTCTATGTTTCTATGTTTCTAAGTTCACTCTGAGGAGGGCACAGTAACCAGCATGGTACCTCAGGGATTAGTGCTGGGACCAGTCCTCTTAAATAGCTTCCTTAATGACATAGAGGAGGAGCTGGAAAGGAAGGCCTGCGTCTTTGCAGAGGACACCAAGATCAGCAACAGAGTGGACACTCCATAGGGTGCAAAGGATGGTAAGAGATTTAAAATGGCTGGAAGAGTGGTCTAAGGATTGTCAGCTAGGGTTTAATAAAACAAAAGGGCAAAATAATGCACTTGGGCCACAGGAACCTGGGAGTAAGGTACAAAATGGGGGGAAAGATAGTTGCAATGACCAAGCAGGAAGGGGACCTGAGATAATCAAATCGAATGACATTAAAGTAGTCAGACAATGTGATAAGGGATCAGAAGATCTAGTGAGATGCTGAGGTGCATAGGTAAGGGTATAACCAGCAAGAAGAGTAAAGTGCTATTGCCCTTATACAGGTCACTGGTAAGACCTCACCTAGACTATTGTGTCCAGTTCTGGAGACCACATCTCAGGAAAAACATGGACAGAGTGGAGGTAGTCTAGAGGAGGTCTAGTGCCTGCTTCCAAATCCCTATGGGAAGTGGTTAAAGGAGCTCAATATGTACACCCTGGAGGAGAGGAGGGTACAGGGGGATATGATTGAGATCTTTAAATACCTTACAGGGGTAAATAAGGTACAGGTGAAAGGTATATTTTCAGAAGAAAAGGTGCTCTAGAACAGGGGATCATGATATGAATCTGGAGGGGGTAAATTCAGGAGAGATGTTAGGAGGTACTTCACAGAAAGGGTGGTGGATGCTTACAGCAGCCTTCCAGAGGAGGTAGTGTGGTCAAAATGGTGGTGGGATTCAAAGAAGCCTGGGATAGGCACAAGGGAATTATAGAGGAAAGGAAGGATGTGGAAGAGACAGTGCTGTAGACCAAGCCGGGTCTGCATCGCCAGCAATCACAATAAAAATGAGCAGAGTGGATAGGCTAAGTGGCCCTTATCTGCCATCAGTTTCTATGTTTCTATGTAACATCACACCTGGAGCAGGTTGATGTATGAGGTTGAGTGTGTTCAACACCCGAGAAGCAATGTTATTATGCAATGACACACACCCCTGAAGTGCAGTATACAGTACATGCTTCAGGAGGGCTAATTCGGTGGCCAGCCAGGTGTGTGAGGAGGGCTGTGCTGGTTGCCAATCAGCGATTGGGATTGAGGGGCGGGGTGGTGAGTAACACTGGATGGGGTTTGGGAGGGACCCTAGACAACCAGGAATTGGGATTTTGTCATATTAGGGGATGGCAATCTGTGACAGGGATGGGGGGATGGACCACTACACTATGGAAAATGTTTGTACTGTAACATCTCAGGTGGGAGATCAGGGACCAGGGAGGGGTGGGGCACTACACTATGGAAAAGAGTTATTTCTTTTTTTTAATATAGTATGTTTTGTTAATTTTTTAACATCAATGTACGCAAAACACAACACATAATATACAGTACAATAACAAATATACTAAACAAAAACAGAAAAACACACCCCACATAAGTGATAAAAAAAGTCCTGGGAATGAAAAAGTAAACTAAGACCCCAATTGACCCCCACCCCCACTAGAAGTCTGCTTCAGATAACATCAGACCATAACCTTGCCTGGAAAGAATAGGGGAACCCAACCATGAAACCATATAAAGACAATGTAGAGGAAAACACTAAACACATATTAAATCATAGAAAGCCGAGCATAAAAGGCCCCAGAAATAATTTTTCTGCAGGGATCGGTGATCAGGAGGAGAAAACATTACACTATGGACACTGAGTTTACACTGTCAGGTGGGCAATAGAGATGCAGTGAAGTTTAGTTTCACCGGAAGTCGAGATTTTGCCCATAAAATATTTTCAAATTTCACACAATTTGCAAAATATTCCACGGGTCAAAAGCGCGAGATTCTGCCTGCAAAATGACAGAATTTCACCACTGTTTATTGGCAAAATGTATGTCTTCCACAAACAGTACATACTGCCTCTGAGATTTTTAACAAACTGTTCCTGGTTGCGAGGCGGACTGGCCAGGTCACAGGCCAGGATGCTACAAAGGAGGACAGGCCACATTGCATGAGCTGCCAGTCATGGAACATGTCTACATGAAATGTGACTTTTGTTTTAACAGTAGTAGGGGGTAGTCTGGGTTTAGACCCTGGCCCTAGTTCACACACCTCCCGATTCTCAGCAGCAATCCAGTTTCAGATCCATGCATTACAGTCGGGCGTAGTAGAGGGTACAGAGAGTAAATCATGTGAACCTGGGCAATACCAAATTTAGACTCAACTTTATGTCCACACTTTAAAATTAACCTGACATTCAACCCAAGCTGTATACTATTGGGGAAAACAGGCCTCCCCAAAGCAGGGTATGTGACATTATGGTTTCAAAAGATGAGAAACACATAACTCCTTTCCTCATCACAAAAACATTTCAGTTTGTGTTTCCTTGGATAAAGAAATGAAATAGAGGAAAAAAGCAGGAGCACTTGAAACAGCTTCATAAAGTTTGACACGGAGCCTCTATATAAACAGTTTTGTAACTATTAAGCGGCAAGGATAATTAATCCTTTTCCTTACACAATTGTTCACTTCCACCACTTATTCCTGAATTATATCAACTGATATTCAAGAGCTGGGTTTACAGTAGCTGGAATCTTTACACTTTTTAACCTTTGTATGTCTACAATGTGTACCACCCCCGTCTTGCTCCGTGTTTTCCCTCATGAATATATCTATTTTAGTTTTCAGCTGGACACTGATGGGGGGGTCACTGTAGGAGCAGCCCCGCCACCTTTGGTGTAAGAAGGAGCCTTTAGTGCTGGTTTTGGGCATATTTATTTTATTTATTTTTGTTGACGGGTAAAATCCTGCCTATTTTCAGGCACGACCCAGGGAAGGAGACCTTGATGTTGGTGGTATTTTAGTGATGAGGAAATTTGGCCCAGGACACGGGGAAATTTCCTACTCTGCTGGTGATGGGGCCATGAGGGGCGTCTGAAGGGTCAGTAATGGCCACTGCATGGCAGATGGAGGAGGAGAAGGAGGTGTTTGAGAGGTCTCCGAGAGAGACGGTCAGAATCTAACATAGAGCAGATGGAGGTCCCGTTGGTAAGCGGGCTCGGCGCCTCCTTTATGATCATATGGCATCGAGTGATACTGGAAATCATGATACTCACACCTGTGAATCTCCTGCTGTGGCAGTGAAGCGATTCGGCAATGGTTGCAGTGAATCCTGTGAGGCGCTTTTGTTTTCAACATCGAGACGATTTTCAGCGGCACATCGGATTCACGGACTGTGGTACCAGGAAATGCGTCTTGCGCTCTTTCCCTTTTGGCTAGTCAACAGCAGTGGAAGTGGTAGGAATGGCCGGAGGAGCTCGTGGCTCTCATCGTGGAAGCAGAGGACTTTGCAGGCGGAACATACAGAGAAGAGGCGGAGGACAGTGCAGCTTTTGGCAGTTCCGCTCTCAAGCCAGGGGTGTTCAAAACCCCTTTTAACTTTGAATTTGATACACGGTTCTTTTGGCTATTTCCAATCAGGCTTTTGCGACGTATTACCTTACATAAAGAAGCAGGATTTGTATTTAACCCCAGGTGAACACTTTTGAGTCTCGGGACAATACTGGTATTATTTATCAGTCAACAGGTTCACAAGAGGGAGTCACAGACTTTTCCTTTACTGACAAAAAAGACCCTGAAAGGGAGTCTATTACCTTAATACAGTGTCCTCCAGTGTACCTTTACTTTCTCTAGGTGAACATGATATAAACTGGACACCTCAAGCAGCCTTAACAGCTGCAGGGTGGAAACCTCTGGGGAAAGGGGTCTGGTCTCCTGATACTGAGTGGGACAGTTCTCTTGATATTAACAAACATATTTCTACCTGGCAACCTAGCAGTTCTGAGGTTAAACCTGTATCTAATTCTGAGTTACTTATAAGTCAGGGGGAAGGGGGTACTGAAAGAGAGGGTTCAGTTTCTACTGTATGTTCAGATACTAAGGGCAGAAAGACACAATGACAACTGTTGCAGATAAACCTCTCATGTCAAGTTTATTTTCTCAATGTAAAAGGAAGCAGCACCTAGGAGGAATGCAGTGCGCATCAGGTATCGGGGTGGCTTAAAGATAAACCAGACAGATACTATGTGGGGAAATTGTTATTAAAGTTCTCTAAAGTTTTTACCTAGAGGCGTTTTCGTTTATCCACATTTCAGGAAGATAATTTCGATGTTAGCTTCGATCCCCAGCTTTATTGGATCTTTTGGGATAGATACAATCAGGTTAAGATTTCTCCTTTGGTCCCCCTTTTGGTAATTCCTCTCTCAAACCCCTTACTAAGTTCATTACTGTTATGTTTAGAAATGAAAGTGTACACGTTGAGGATATCACCTTTTGGCTGGCACAAAATGTGAAATTCAAAGTGGTCGGAACCTATTCTGGATGCTGAACAGTTTTGGACAGGGGTGGAAATTTCAAGTTAAATTACGTCAGACAGCTTCAGGTATTGCACACATTCCTAATTCCTTCTTGTTAGGTAGGGATAGGGGTGGTGTTTATAGCAGTCAACCGAGGGCATGTTATAGGTGTGGGGCTAAAACCCATCTATCCAGTACGTGTGACCAGCCCAAATGTGATAACTGTGGGAAATAGGGCATGTTACTATGTTTTGTAATAACCCAATTAAATGTGATCTTTGTGAAGAACTAAACCATGCCTTTAGAGAATGTCCTTGGCGGCACAAAATAAAACCAATTTGGCAGGAAATCAGACTTTCTTATACAAAAGCCCAAGATGATATGAGTCATCAAATTCTAGGACAACCTGTTACACCCCACCCCAAAGCATCAGAGTCCTGAGGCCTCTCTACCAAGAAGGTCCAACCAGTAAGTATTGCACGTCAGGAAGGGCAAGAAGAGACTATTAGGGAAAAAAATATTCGATTTCCTTGCAGCGGTCTGTTATACAGACTGACAGAAGGTCTTGGGACAGACAGACAGTGGTTTCCAAGCCTCCACCAGCTCTTAGAAGATCGAGCAGAACTCAAAAATCTTAGTGATTTCTGCTTCTGAAGGCATTGAAACCAAAAACTCATACGAGGCCTTGAGTTAGAGGGATTCTGAGATTAGATATGGGTGACACAGATTCACTAATTTCATTACAAGGTAATTTGGGGCAATGAGGGATGATTATAAAGGAAAAAGAAAGAGGAGAAAAATGATTCCAGTGGTTCGTTTTTTCTTTGGACCTAAATTTTAAAGTATGGCATGCAATTTTTCTTGGGCTTCCCTCAATACTCATAGTTTATTAAAATTAAAAAAGATACACTCTTTTCATATGTTACATGATCTTAACTGTTCCATTATATTTTCCAAGAAACATGGATGTGTAATAAAATGCAGTGTTCTGCTTTTGCCAGGGATTAGCCCTAGGGCCCATCTTATTGGTCCTTGGAGAAGATAAGGCAGATGGGGTTGGCATTCTTTTAATTCCTTCAACTTCATTCTACATAAACTAATTGATTTATGTCCGGAAGAATATTAATAATAGAAGGGACTTGGTTTTCCTATACTCTTGACTAATTAATATTTATAATCCATGAGACAAAATCTGGGAGGGTTGCCTGCATGAAACAAGTTCAGCCCTTCTTGGTGACTACGGTCCCTATCTTTTGGGTGGAGACTTTAATTGTGGCATAACCTTTAAAAGAAAAACTGATAGTTCTAAAAGATATATTGTGACACTATATGTTTGTTGGACATTATCAAAAGTGCAGATCTAATTTCTTGTATGACTAAACAGACCTCAGGCCCAATTGGTACTTTTTTAAAAGTGGAGTTAGTTATACCATTGATTACCTCTTTGTAACCAAACAAACTTCATTTCTTCATTCTCAAATCATCCCAGTGGAATTTTCAGACCATGCTCTTTTAATAACCCACATAGGCCTATCGAGTTCAAGGCAGAACAAAAACCAAGATGGAAGCTTATACCTCATGCTACAAGAACCTTTGATTCTAAATTCCATCACATTAATCTTACAAGCCAGATTGTCTGTCTGCTTTTTATATCAGGATTTAAGGATTTGGTGGTTGGAGATAAAATGACTGTATTAATTGGTTCAAAAAACAAGGTAACATACGTCAACAGGAGAATTTTTCGTTATCTCCAACTTAGGTCCCAATTACAAACATTATTATCTAACACTACCTCCTCTAGAGAGGATTATTCTCCAAATTGCAGAAATTAAATCACAGATGAAAATCTTCCAGTATAATCGAGCTAAGACCCTGCAAGCAGTTACTTCTAATCATTTGAGAAATCAGTTTTGGAGACCCATTTGAATTATGTAAAGAAGTTAAGGAGCATGGTTTTTATCCTTCTTAACTGATGGCGATAGGACTGTTACTTCAATTACAGAACTAGAAGACCTGATTCATAAACATTTTAAAAGTCTTGAGCCCTTCAAAATCCCTCCACACCCAAATTAATAATGTATTGGATTTCCCATAACAAATACCTTAACACCAGAACTAGTTTCCTCCCTTACACAACCCTTTCAGATAGAGGAAATTGGTTGGCTATAAACTCTTTAAAGCCCAATGTGGCTCCAAGTAAGGACGGTCTCTCTAATTCCTTTTATAAAACCTTTTCTAAAGAACTTTGTCCTATCTTAGTAATGGTTTATAATTTTTTTGGATCAGGAGTTAGTGTAGCATCCTTTGCTGATAGCATTCAAACTTACATTCATAAATCAGGGAATAAGGGGTTGTTTCAGAATTGGAGACCGATCCGTTATTAAATTCTGACTATAAAATTTTGATGTCAGTAATTAATAACAGACTAAAGGTTTGGCTACATATAATTTTCTCCATCTCAACATTGTGGCATCCCTAATCGTAGTATTCAGGCCATGTTAGGTTCAATTAGAGACTTTATTGAAAGATCTAATGAGTTGGGAGATAATGGTTTCCTTGTTTCTTTAGATTTAGAGAAGGCATTGATAGAGTAAGCCATTCCTTTTGTTTGCAACATTAGAATTTTTTAAGTTCCTTTTCATTTCTGAATTTGATCAAAACCCTTTATAGCTCAGGTAAAGTATTTCCTTTATTAATGGACATTTAGGAATGGATTCTCGGTCAATTGTGGAGTAAGACAGGGATGCCTTATAAGCCCCTTATTATATATAATTTTTCCTTAGAACCTCTTTACGGTCGATTAATGTATCCCCTTATGGCAAGGAAACAAAATTCAGATTTTGAAACATCCTAATCATCCAGGCTTATGCAGATGATATCTGTTTAATTTTTACTCACATTAACCAGCTTGCATCCTTTTTTTACTATTTTTCAGGAATATGCTGCTGTAGCTAACACTAAACTAATTTACTTAAATCAAAAGCTTATTTATAGGTGGGGTCTCTCAAGTGCCATTTGTTTTAGCATTCAATTTCTTTACAACAAACCTATAACTATTTTAGGGATTCAGTTTGGCCACAAAATAGCCCAGCAAATAATTGGAAGCTTGCCTTAGATAAAATTGAAAAAAAGTCCTCAGATGGAAACGATTTAGGTTTAATAAAGAAAAAAGAATACAGGTTTTAAACAATTTATTTTACCTTGTTTACAACTTTCGGCTGCACTATTTCCTATTCCTGGTAACTTGGAAACTAGGTTATATAGTATCTGTTTCCAGTTACTCTGGGAAATAGACTGAACCAGTTAAAAGATGCTATACATACCTTGAGAAAAAAAAGGAGGCCTGGGAATGGTTGACCGGTTTTATTTTGTTTCACTATATTTTTCTAATTTTTAAAAAAAGTTTAGAAGGAACTACTAGACAGATTTATTTTCTTTCCATAGCTTATTAGAAGATATTTTACAGCATGGTTACATTGTGCTCCTAAACCTTCTATTTATTTAGCCCTACCTCTTTATTTTAAACCTGCAGTACAGAAATTGTTCAAATGGCAGGTTACAAAACAACAAAAATATTACAATGCTCATGAAAACCTTGTATAAAGACTTATTGGCTTCAATATACCCAAAGCACTCCAGAATTTAGGAATAGTCAAACAAATCGTAATGAGGATGTTCTTAGTCAATGAATAATACAAGATTGCCAACTTTCATGTAGGAATCCCAATGGCTTACCACACCTTACATGGTAAACTAAATGTCAGAGCACGGCTAAATATAAGGCCAGAACAGAAAGGATGTGTCCACATTTGGGTTGCATAGAACCAAGAAGAAACCATGGAACATTTTTCTCCATTGTTCAATATCACATGAAATATGGGATCATTTAGCTATAGTCTGGAATTTTCCTTAGCTAGCCTCATCTCACTTATGACATTTTAGTAATTGGCTCATTCCCAGGATTTCTTCAGTCTTTTCATAAAGGAACTTGCAGATTTTTTACCTGTTTAAGATATTGTTTATGGCAAACAAGATGCCAATGGGTCCTATATCAAAGGAAACCATCCGTTCAGGTCTTTAGGGCCTATGTTACCAATGTGTTGAATAATATTGTTATGTCAGATGTTCAACAGTTTAATGCCACAAAAGTTAGAATGTAGTGGAAAGGCTTTCTCATATTATTAAATTTAAATGAGGATATTAGATGTCTATAGCAATAGTTTATTTTATTCATTCTGCAATTTTTTTTGTTTTCCTCTTAGAATCATTATGTAGGACTATGGTTTATTATTATGTTTTGTTTTCCTTTCTTTTGTTTAAAACCTCCGAGCTTCTTTAGCATCCTTAGTATATATTGTTAACCTAGTGTTGGAATAGTTTTCCTTTGTTTTTCTTCTTTTCTTTGTTTGAAGAATATTCTTGGTCATTTACCATGTGTTCTGTTTGATATGTGTTTATTTTCAATAAAAATTACCCCTACTCTTTTCGATAAATGCCATGGGATATTTAACATCCACATGAACTACCATCAATCAATCAATCCAGGTAGATGGGACCTCGGCTTAACGTCTCATCCAAGAGACTGCAACCTCAGAAGTGCAGCACCCTCCTGCAAGCCGCACTACAGTGTCAGTACTGGATATTAACCCAAGTGACAGATGTAGGAACTGAACCTGCAGCCCTCTCATTTCCGCCTCAGAGGCGAAAGTGTGCTGTGCTACCTACTGAACCAATACTGCTTCCAAGCAAGCTCCATTTTATACTTCACTTGTTGCACTCGGCAGTAAGATGGTACATGTATCCAAGGTCTTTCCCAGAACTGACTTTTAACTTTACCTCCCAAACCCCAAACCCCCATATGTCAGTGCAGCTGAAGCAGAGCCCATTCTGTTGTATTTCACTGTTTCACCTGATGTTTTGTTATTTATCTGATTTGTTTGGGACCCTCATTGTGTCAATAAGGTCGGTAGAAGATTCACTGCTAAATAGTGGGGCTAGTATTGTCTGGTGAGTTAGACAGCGACAGCATGTACAAAAATCCTCCTAACGTGAAAAGTCAAATGTATACAATACTAAAACATGTTACATCTGCCAGTGCCTGACAGTATTATTAATACTTCTGCAGGACCTGCAAAAGCTAAGACTGTGCTTTGGTTAGCAGCAGGGCTCCCTCAGAGCCAACTACAGAACTAATCGACGTGCGTGGAATGCAGATTACCCAATGAGATTGGTAGAAATATACCCCCACCCAAAAAAAGTAGAAGCCTAGAGAGGCAGTGGTAGTTTAAGAAAGTTCCTATTCAACAAGGTTATTCCGTGTGAGCATTTCTGAGGCACGGCACATAGTGGACACCACGCCCAGATAGTGTGTAATTCCATTTCTCAGAACAGGCACATTATACAGGATGTTTTCTCTCTGTACACATGCAACAGTACACCACCCCCCTCTTTCCCCATTTATTACTATATAGCAGAGATCTACCACCTAGAAAGGACAGTTCCGCTACTTAGAAAAGTAGATGCCCCCAAAAAAAAACTTCCAATTTAACCACTCTGTTTACATCAAATATCACTATTTGTCAACATTTCAGAAAATCTTCCAATACTGTGCACATCGACAGATTCCGCACACCCGAGTTCCGGCAACAGGAGGTGCGACTGACTTACCCAGTTAGAGGAAGTGCAGACCGCTTCTACTGCTGCTCGTCTGAAGGCAGAGAGGTGAACTGTTGCAGTGATGGCATGCTGCTAGAGCTGCCATTCACTACAAACCTCCTTCGCTTTCTCTCTCTCTCTGTCCACCACACTTTTCCTCCCTCATCACATGCTGCAGAGAAGTGGCTAATTATTTGTAGTCTCATGCTCAGCAAGCTCTTGCTGGGGTCCTAAGTGCATTATGATTCTAGCACTGCCTCCACGTCCCATGCCTAGGCGCAATCCACGCCGAGTTGGAGCAAATCATCCCCAAGCTCCTTGCAGCAGGCAGCCGAGAGATTCCTGAATGACAACAAGGGACTTATCACATCCAGAGCTTCTCCATTTACTAGGCAGGGAGGGATCACTATGCATTTATACTGTTCGATTTAACACAGGGGACTATTATAGCAGTGGCACAGCTTTCTTTTGATAGTGACATCGGACCTGTGTGCTTTATAACCAGAGAGTGTCATACTGTAATTTCAGTAAGGCAAGAGACTGTCAATGTTACTATCCTTTACCCCTCAAAGCTTTAAAGTGAATAAAATTTAACTACAACATTGGCACATTTTGAATACAGAGCCCAAACTGAGGAATGGGTGACGTGCCGCAACAGCCATAACTTTATACATGAGAGCCACAACATCTCGAACAGGGTGGTAGCTAGCCATTTCACAGACTGATACATCTGAATGCAGCCTGCTCCCTAGAAGGAGCTTGAAGTATGGGTTTGCACATTTGTAGCACATATCAGTGAGGGTGACACATTTAGAGATCTATGTCATAATAAAACTATCAAGTAAATGCTTTTATCAATTGTTAAACTGAACATGTTATTTATAGGCATTGCAACATGGTAATTAATTTTCTTTGAAATCCCAATCAGGCTTTGGTTAAATGAGCACAGATGACCCAAAGCAAGCGTCATTAATTACAGAAATACCCTGTTGTGTAATATTTTCACCACATGTTCATAAAATTACAAAACAAACTGAAGAAGGAGGATAGATCATTTCCACCCAGCCACCCAGCTGATTTGTCTAGTATTCCGATGGAATTTTCATACTAACATACAACATACTAAATGCCAGCAGAATAGGCCTAATGGTCTTCGTGTCTGTCAGCTTGGTCAGCTCACCCTGGTGCTGACCTGCTGTCCCCCACCTCTCTCTGGGCTTCTCCTTCCCAGTTCCAGATATTCTGCTGCATTGGATTTTGCCTCCGAACCCTCCCTGTACCTGTCCCACCCCCTTGAACCCTCCACTGTCTCTGCTTCCACCACCCCTAGGTAGTTCAATCCCATGGCTCACCACCTCCTCAGAAGTAGCACCTCCTTTCTCCCTGATCTTCCCCTCCAGCTTCCACCCATGCCCCTAGTGGCCCCTTCCTCCTCCATCCAAGCACCTCACTGTTCCTCCCCTATTTACCCTCTTCATGTACCTGAAGACCTCACCACGTCCCCCGGTCCCTCTCTCTCCAAAGTGTACATATTTAGCTCTTCGAGCCTCCCCGCGAAGTTCTGTCCCCCTAGCCCCAAATCATTTTGGTTGCCCTCCTGGAACCTCTCCAGGAGTAAATGTCTCTTGTGTGGCTCCAAAACTGCAAGCAGTACTCCAGGTGCTGCTCACCAAGCAGTTATACAGAGGAGTATTACTTCCTCATGCAGGTGATCCCCCAGCTGACTGCATCCCAGCATCCTGTTGGCCTTGGCTGCCCCCTACAAGTCTCAGAGTTGTTCATCTTGACATCCACTACCAACCCCCAGGTCCCTCTCAGCCATTGAGACATACAGGTATTCCCCAGGGTGTACACTTGCCTGCCTCTGGACCCCAGGTGGAGTACCTTCATTCCCTGCATTAACCTCAGCTTCCACTTTCTAGACCATCTTTCCAGAGCCAAGGTCCTCTGAATCATACTCACAAAATGCATAATTACATAACACATTTCTATAAGACGCGCTATGGGATTACTGGCTTGGACCATGGGCCCCAGAGATCTCGGAGGAGCCCCAATAGTTCATATATGGTGGGAGGGATAAATACAGAGCTACTCATGGCACGTTATTCCAACGCTACGTGACCTGCCTGTGACCAATTATTATTTTTCTCCATGATAAACTACCATTGCTCGCGGCTGCAGTCGCTGCTGTTCTCGAAAAACAGACATTAACATGCTAGTCAATTCCACGATTTACCCCTGTCAATACAAAAAAATCTCAACATCTCCAAGTCTGGTGCTGCCATCACACCCCACAAAAAAACCCTCGTCCTTTGTGTCCATTATCCCTTAACTGTGCCGGTCCCATCTAACAGTCATGGGAGGGGTCCCAGATTTGTAGGGTAATAAAGTACTGAAGAATGGAGGCAATCACCTTGTGCACCAGGGTGGGACTGAGTCCTGGCTTCATTTTAGGAAGAGTTGGCAGGCTGTTACAATGGTAGCAAGGCAGGACAGGGTTCCATATAGTGCCAGTCCTGAGTGAAGCCATTACCCAGTGTGGCACACTGCCAGTGTAAGTTTGGTGGCCTGCAGGGATCTCTATATTATTGTACATATGCCAGTGTCTGGGACAGGTTCGATCTAGGCCCAAAAGTGGGATGGTGGAAATGTAAGGAAACCCATCTTTTACTGCTATTATTGCTGCACCTTTCCTTTGTGAAAATGTGGTTTGGGATATGTTTGAACTTCAGCAAGGTGTCAGGCTGGGTCGCAGTTCAACAGGTGCTTTCCATTGGGATAATACAGACAGTCATGTCTCCAGCGTGGTAGGTCAGTAGCACCATTTATCTCTGAGCTTTCTCGCTCAGGTAGCGAAAGGAGTCTGTTCCCAGCCCATTTGGCCTTTGGTATCTACAACCTCAGGCTGCATTCAACTGCTTGTCCGACTATTGTCCGTCTGACCTCTGCCTATGGAGCTGTGCCTTTATTAATTTTAATAATTAATTAAATTGGTTTTATTATTTTCACCCTGTGTGCTGACTCGAGACTATTTTTGCTGTAACTATGCTTGCTCCCCAAAGAAGAAGAAAAGAGACATCTGTCCACGGTCCTGGCCTTGGAAGCTGCCCAGCCTCTGGTTATCCAACTGACCAAGTAGAGACATGTTTTCCCGTTTTGTTCCTGCAAGGAGCTGTTGTGTTAGTTCAGTTGTGATTAACACAGTGCCTAGCCTGGGGGAGCTGCCTCAAAGTTATCAGGCTGGAGATTTGGCTTCCTCAGCTACCCAGGTGAGCTGCTTGTGTTACTTCAGCCACTGACTACCGTATGGGAATTTATGATCAAAATGTGAAAAATATTACAACGAAACATTGGCAAACTTTAGATGACTGCTGTGCAGGTGGATGGGGAGAACAGAGGGTGGCCACAGGAGGACCTGGAGGCTCAGGAAAATGATCAGGAAAATGAAACTAAAATTCATTGCAGGGAAGTGCAGGCTCTGCACCTGAGGTCGAAATCCAGGCCTGGGGTATACCCTGGAGGACACGACTCAAGCAAGGAGGTGAGGACCTGAGGCAGCAGAGATGGCAAAATGAACAACAAGAGACCTGTGGAGGCAGCGGCAAGGAAACAGGATGCTGGGAAGCATGCCAGAGATTACCTCCAGAAGGTGAAGTGATCCTCCACTGTACAACTGCTTGGTTAGCCACACCTCGAGTACTGTACAGTTTGGAGACCACATTTAAGGACATTACACCTTCTAGAGGGCCCAAAGGCAACCAAACAGCTGGGGCCTGGGGAGAGGACCTATGGAGGCTCAGGACCTCGACATATACACCCTGGAAGAGAGGGACAGGGGACAAGATAGAGGCCTTTAAGTACATGAAATGGATCAATAAAGGAGGCCGTCAAGGTGCTCCAAAGGAAGGAGGTGGGCAACAGATGTCATGGTGGAAGGAAGGTGCAGGCTCAGAGGGAGAGGAGGAGGTTATTTCACCGAAGGGTGGTAGAGCCATGGAACGCACTGCCCAGGAGCTGGTAGAGATGGAGACCGTGGACAGGCTTAGAGGATGGGACAGGTACAGGAGATAAATCTGACAGAGCACAATACAGGTGGAACACTACCAGAGCCAGGACCAGCACAGTCCTCACACATGTGGCCAGCCTCAACTGAATTGTCACTGAGCACGTACAGTACAGTAGATGCCCGCTGATTCAGTGATGCCTACTGTTTTATTACACACTAGTGACAGTTCAGCCAGGCAACAAGGTGTTGTGAGGAGGCCCAGCTGATCTAACCATTAGTTGGGGAGTGCAGGTGTGAGCACGTCTCACAGGGTGGGGGGTTTGAGGCGCTAACCACAAGGGAATTGAAATAATGGGCATATTGAGGCCGGAGGCAGGACTATAACCACCAGATGAATGAAATAATAATGTGCATCAGGGCAGGGGAGGAACACTGACCACAGGATAAATTAATTAATTGTTAAGTTGGGCATATCAAGCAGGGGGCATGTCCCAACAGTCCTAGGAGTAGTTCAGAGTGCCACTGAAACAGGTCTCCCAGAGATATTTCATATCTTAGATAACCTGGCTGATCAAGGGCTAAATTGTTCCTCTGGGAAAATTTGAGAATCAACTTATGGGCTGTGGCAGCTATCTGCCCATGACCTGCACCATGTCACAACCCATTTGTGAGGCACAGGTGGTGAGCCTTGTTTAGACAGACAGCCTGTGGCTGATACAGGCTGCCTTGGAGCAAGTATGATGCAAGGTGCCACACACCATGTCTGTTTAGCGCAGGTACCTGCATCAATTTCTCGGGCTTTGAAAAATTCAGGCCCAATGCTACGTCTAGTCTCCTGTTGCAGTGAAGGCCCCACCTTTGTCATCTGGAATGGCTCTGGGACAGAATCTGAATAGGTGGAAACCCCAAATACCTTTGAAAACTTACGACACTCCCCATTTGGTACCCTGCCCCCATGTGATAATCTAGTGACCATAGTTGACAGGACTTGGTTCTGTAAACGAACCAGAACAACTGAACTGTGTAAAACTAGATTGTGGCCAGTTCCATTCTGTCACTGTAGATTATGGCCTCCGTTTACAACACGCGTCAGGACATGATGCTAAACAATGTACACCTGATTCGGTTGCTACATCACTTGTTCTTGGTGCAGACACCTAATTCCGCATACAGTACTTTGTGCCCTCTATGCCCTAATTAATTGCTTCCAATACCCAGTAGACTAAAGCCACAGACCTGCCTGCTAAATAACTTGAACCTGGAAACAAGACTTTGTCACAATTGCACAGTCCACCTCACACCCATATGATGAGTTGTTCAGGTTGTATGAACCACGTGTTCTATATACAGTGAATGCTTTAATGCTACTTTAATAACACCAGAAAAAACAGCATTGAGTCCTGTATTGTAACTAACCAAACCATACTGAAAGTCTGGCCATGCTCAGATCCCCTCCTGCTGAAGGTTCAGTAGTATCAGTACATTACATGTGATTAATCAAGCTACTGCTGTATGGAACTACAGCCAGGTTTACAGATTGGCTTTATCCTATAACCAACATAAACAAGGGCTAGAAGTTGCACAACAGACACCAGCTCCATTTGCCACATGTTACATGATGGATTCTGGTTATATCTAGTATTGCCTAATACCCAGCACAGCACCAGTCCAGGACCCTCCAGAAGCTGTCCCAGATGGCAGAATTTTTGCTGGACTAGGGTGAAACTTCAGGGTCAAATTATTTTGGTTGGACTCCAGTCACACATTTTGATACATCTAATCTGACTAATCCCAATAAAATGCTGCCCACATAAAGAAAAAGGGCTTATAATGCAACACCTTAAATGCAAATTATTTATGGTACTACGACAGCAGCCCCCTCTCCACTAAATCGTCTATCTGAAAGTGAAACTATGTACTGTTCAGGCCTCCCTTCTGCCTACAGAGTAACACCTGCAGACTGCTACTGCTGCACCCGGACGGACTTGATGTACTATGGGGACTGGGAGAGGGGGGAACACAAGCCGAAGCTGTAGAAAAATATCGTCGGCTCTCACGCTCTTACCTTCACGAGCGATGCAAACCTATAGGGATACCGGCAATAGCATCCGTCGTTCCGTCCGACTCGATGCAATGAGATCGAGTGGCCTGGCCCTGGGCAATGGTGCTCCGCGCTCTCACGTTAGTCGCAAGATCCCTCAACCTCAGCCTTGTTTGCCGCCAATCAAACAGCGCGTCTTGTGCCGCACCCACATTCCGCCTGTCTTCCGCTCGGCATCCGACTCCGTTCCTGAATAGGCACACTGACACACACTGTCTCTCTCAGGTGGGGCGGGGGGCACGCGCCGACCTGGCTCATTTAAATGAAAGACAGCCAGCAGTGCACGGCACTTCTCTCCTCTCTCCTAATCTGTGTGGGGCAGCGGGGTTACAGTCAGTCTAGTCTACAGACCGTCACGTCACCTGACCCCCCCGCCCCCCTGGAAAAAAAATTGTGACCAAACCTGACGGTCGGCGGGTCGGGGGCTCGGGGCAGTGGAGAAAAAAAAATAAAAAAAAATTAACGCCAGAAGTGCACAGGCAGCAGGCCATTACTTACACAGGCCAGGATGCAATTAGCATCCCAGGCATCCCGGGCCAGTCCGCCCCTGCCTGGTTGTCATCTGCAGGCATGATCCCTATTTAAATGATAACTAAACAGGACAATTTCCTAAATGCAAGTTTTGGTTGTTTAAATGGGGCAGTATAACCTAGAGGTTAGAGTAATGAGCTGTTAATGATCTTGGTACATCCAGCAGACCTGGGTTTGATTGCAATAACCTCCACTTGTATACTGTGTGATTCTGAGCAAGCCACTTAACCTCCCCAGTGCTCCCAGATCACCCCTGAAAACAGAAACTTGTGCATAGGAGGCCTTATACAGTTACCAAAGAATTAAAAAAATAGTACTGTTGTGTGTACTTACATACATAGAAGCAATTCCTGAGTTTTTTTTTTTTTTCAATTGGTGTTTAGGGTACATTTTGTTTCTTAACTTGGATTGTTGTTCCCAGTTAGACCATATTGTAAACCAGGCACTAGTGAGTTGTGTGAGTTGCATGTGCTACTGTCATGCTGTGATGTCTATGGAGCCAGTTGCAGTCAGTATCAGTTTCTGTCAGAACTGTGCACCACGTTGTTTTTTGCATGAATCCATAATTGATTCTATATAAAAGATATAGTAGAGCTGAGCAAATCTGAGTGGCTAGATGTTGGGATGTTATTTTTTCTGTTGGCTTAGCCCTGTGTATTCAAGCTGCAGTAGAGAGAGCTCAAGCTAATACTTCTGCTTCTAATGTTTCTGATTATTCCTCATCTGTTGATGATGAAGTACATAGCACTGCAGAAAACAATCATCTGTGTGCAAGTCAATCTTTTACACATCGAAAAACTTATTTCTGACAATACACCCACATTTTGTTAATGTCATGTTCATTTTATCAAGGAAATCACAATGTCTAACATTTTTTTTCCTGAAGCAGAGAAGCTCTTAGGGACTGGGTTCCAAGTGACACATAAAGTCCACAGTGTAAAACTCAGCCTCGGAACACACACTCTCACCAGAAATGAATCAGTTGTCCACCAAAGCTTATCAGGACTTGTAGAAAAGTTTATTTTCTGAGCTCCACAGCAAATCCAAGTGTGAAAAGACAAACTTATGTTTCACCTCCTACAAGGCTTTGTCAAAGTTGCTACCCCCTACTAGTGGAACGCTTTTATAGCAAAAAAGTCAATCATGTGACTAAGGTCCTTTTAAGGACATATACAGTACAGTACCTTCAAAAGACATTCATTTTATGTGTGCTCTGTGACCCCTATATACAAACACATGAGATGGGTATTAACCCAGTAGAAAACACAAAATCTAGTTTTAACCCTGTTATATTCACATCCAAACAGCATTTCTAGCAAATCCAAGGGCTTAAATTCATAGTCAAAGTATATAAACTCCTGTACATAGAAAGATTAACTTCATACTTTTTGTTTTCAATGCCCTTTGAAAAATGTTGCAGTTCATTGAATTTGTTATGTTTGGCAAGCTGTATCATATAGCCAGAACTAAAGAAAGAACAAACAACAGGATGGGGGGAGTGTTGGGGGGCTGAGAGCAGAATGAGTGACCTTTGCATCAGAATAACCACACAAGAGATATGTTCCTGAAAAAGAGTTGCACTTAGCCCCTCACACTTGTTACCTCCTTCTTGTTCTTCAAAGTAGAAAAGCTTGTGGACTGAGCAGGAGAACCTCATGGAGGAAGAAAAGAAGACAAAAAAAGATAAAAAGGTTAACTTTCTAACACATAAAGTGTTAAAACAGATTTTCTACAGCTCACAGTAGCATCTATTTGTTAAGAGACCTGATTAGTTTTTACTCTGTACATCCATTCATTGTCATAGACAGTTTTAACTCTGTGCTTTATTGCAGAAATGGGATATGTTCTATTTTGTCAGTTCAGGCCCAAAGGGCCTATTGAATCTCCTAATCAGTAGATCCAGTATGCCTCTCTTTTATTGAGGGCCAGATCTCTACCATCACCTCTGGCATTTAAACACACTTGTTCTAGACCAGTAAACCTGAGTGTGTGATCCTGCCTATTTGTTACTTGTTGTAAGTGTACAGCCAAAGCATATTCTGAGTCTCCATTCATGACTGCCCAAACATGTTATCGCACTCTCTCCTTCAACTTAGGCTTGGTGTGACGTACATAGTAGCTTCCACAACTATATTCTGCTACATACTACCCACTTGATGTCACAGTTTATAAACTGTTGTATCCTAATGGATTTTCCATCATAGCCACATACTGTATAAGTGTTTTGGTCTGGTATATGTATGGGCAGTACTTGCATCTCTTGCATTTGAAGCACCCTTTTGGTAAGGGAGGTAACCAATTTTGGGATTTTATGTCCTCATGTATGGAGCTCACCAATGTTTCTCTCAGATGTTTTGCTCTAATATATATGCCATTTGTGGTGGCTGCTTGGATGTTTCCTGTAGCCTAGTGTCAGTACCCAGTGCGGGCCAGGTTATGTAGATTATTTCCTTCACTTTCCAGGACCTGATACCATATGTGCTGACAAAATTTATCCTGGTCTCAACTTCTGGCTGATTGCACTGTGTACCTCCATGTGGGTTTATTCTAAGAGTGTCTCTGGGGGTGTTTTCACTTCCCCTTCTGACTGCATCTATTATGTTACTAGCATAGCCCCTCTCCTTGAATCTTTTGGTAAGAGTTTCTGACTCTGTCATGAATGTATCATGCTCAGAGCAGTTTCTCTTAAGATGAATTAACTTGCTTGTAGGAATATTGTTGATTGTGTGTCGGGGATGGCAACTACTTGTCAGCAGTGTGATGTTACAGTCAGTGGGTTTTCTATCGAGACTGGTTATAAGTTTACCATCATGTGTTTTCTCTATATTGATGTCCAAAAAGGCTATCTTTTTGTCACGTGCCTAGCGTGTAAATTTTAAACTCTAATTGCTCTATTGCAAATAATCAGTGAATAACCTTAATTCTGACATGCCACCTTGCCACACCACCAACACATTGTCAATAAATTATTTCCAAACCTTAATTTTGTCAAGGAAAGGGTTGATTCTACAGTTCCAAATATGCTCCTTCTCCCAGTAACCTAGACAAAGATTGGCATAGCTAGGGGCCAAAGTTGCACCCATTGCTGTGCCCTTCTCTTGGTGGTAGTAGTTTCCCATGAAGTTAAAATAACTCCCTTCCAGTATAATCTGTGTCATTTCCACCAGTAAATTTGTGTCTGGTTTAGACCCTTTTGGTCTGTTGTTTAAAAAAATACCTTAGGGCTCTCAGACCCCCTATGTGGGGGATGCTGGTGTACAACGCTTTGACACAAAAGTGACCAGAATACAATCGTCCACATTTACTAGGTTTTCTACCACCTTTAATACATCCCCTGTATCTAATAAAAAGAAGGGCAGTCCCTGGATCATGGGTTTTATTACCCCATCTACAAAACATGCTAGTGGGTCTGCAATACTACCAGCACTGGACACAATCAGCCTCCCTGAGGGCTGATTTAGTGTTTCATGCACTTTGGGAAGTGCATAAAACTGAGCAGTGAGTGAATATTGCACTGTTAAGTAATCCTTTTCCTTTTTTTTGTTAGCAGACCTTCCCTTAGGGCCCACTGTAAAAATCCATTATCTTTTTTTTAGATTAGGTGTGAGGCTACAGTGAATTGATTTGTAATATTCTCTATTACTCAGCTGCTGCCGTTGAATTTCATTCTCATAGTCTTTGGTGTTAAGAATCACAGTACTTCCATCCTTATCTGCTGGCTTAAAAACAATTGCTTTATTATTCTTTAAATCAGTCATTACCCATTTCTCCTCCATTGCAAAATTACAATAATGTGAGCTAAATTCCTCTTTCCTAAGTTTTTCCATCTCAGTTTCACACATCTTTTAAAAGGTAGCTACTGCTGGTGGTAGGGGTGGACAAAAGGTATTTGGTTTACACAATTTTCTTGAAGTATTAGTTGACTCATTTATATCTAGAAAACTTATATCAATGTTACCCTCATTCTCCTGGTTCAACACTGCATTCATTTCAAAATCATTCAAGGTTTCAAAAACAACTTGTGTTGGAATTGGTTCAATACTCTCAAACAACCTATCACCTAATCCATCTGGCTCCCCAGGGACCACTGAGCACCCCATGTTACTGAAGAAACACCTAAGTCTAAGCACCTTACACAAGCGCTGAATGTCAGTGTTGGTTTGAAAGAAATCAATGTCTGTGGTTGGAATAAAAGACAAACCATTATTCAGGACTTAGTCTTTTAATCAGTCAGGGTATAATCAGAAAGGTTGATTATATTGTCTCCACCTGCTGATTGTGATCCCACTATTACTGGTATCTCCTCTTCTTCATTTGACTGCCGTTGCCTGTTTGACATTCTCCTTCCCCTTCTTGTTCTCCTTTTTTGTTGTACCTGTTCTTCCTCTTGCCTCTTGTCTGAATCCACCCTGTCTGATCCTCTTGCTCTTAAAAAAATATCGGACTATTCTGAATCACTGGTGGCAGAGGCTTCAGAAGTACCTGTAGTAGGTGTAGTTGTAAGAATGCTTGTAGTGGGTACTGTTTCCTTAAGAATTGATTTCCTCTCAAATCTAACCTTGTTCTTCTTTTTTCAAAGTTGTTCTTTGTCCAGCTATGTATATGTCCCCTTTTGTAATTGTTTTAATCTATTGTGTACTTTTTTGTTTTTCAGCACTAATCTTCTTATCTTGGAACTCTATTTCACTTTTTAGTTCTTGTTTAAACTTTAAAAAGTTCAGGATATCTGAGAAAGCATTTAGTATTTTCTCTTTCTCACTGAGTGCCTTTTCTAAAACAATTTTTGTTTTCTTAGCCTTCTTAATGACCAGCTGCATCCATTTAGAAGAGGCTTCTGCTGATATTTCTCTCCACCCGGCTACAAATTCAGGGTCATCCAAACCAAATGCATGGTCCTTTAACATTCTTAGCCCTGTGGGTACTCTACTGTCGTTTAAATAGGCTTCAAATGTTTTTATCAAGCAAAACTACCTTATTGACTTAACTGCAATTTTTTTCTAAATCAAAGAATGCAGATCTCATAGATTTATCTCTTTGTGGCTGTTCAGTGTACCTGGTTTCCACCAGTGCCTCCCTACTCTGTGTCCTTGTAAAAAATGGAACTTCCATTTATAAATGACAGAAAATTCTTGCAGTGAGTTTTGCAGTGTTGGTAGCTAAAGCTGAAGCAGTACTTGCATCCAAACTGGACGTGTAGCTTTCATGACCACCATCAAAGGCCATTATTTGCTGATTTACTCATCCTGTGTGGATAAGGTAATAAAACCCCTCTGCTCTGTAGTCACCTGCAGTTGCTTGTGGAGCATTTCTTGGCTAAAGCAGAGTTTCCCTCAGTGTTGCTCAATTTCACAATTACTTCCTGAAGCAGAGCCACTCTTAGGGACTAGGTTCCAGGTGACACATAAAGTCCACAGTGCAAAATTCAGTCATGGAACACACACTTTCACCAGAAATGAATTGACTGTCCACCAAAGCTTATCAGGACTTGTAGAAATATTTATTTTCCAAATTCCACAGCAAATCCAAATGTGAAAAGACAAACTGACATTTCACATACTACAAGTACTGATAAGCTTTGGTAGACAATCGATTAATTTCTCCCTAAAATGGCAAATGAGGGCATACATCCTCAGAAAACAAATCAAAGCCAACATTTGCCTGAGCCAGCAACCTCCATAATCTCTTGACTGGAAAGAGCAAACTGGAGCAGTCCAGAAAGAGGGTACAACCTTGCACCAAAGAGGATGTACATTCCTGGAAGGCAATGGTTTCAAATACTAGGAGCCTAACCAACAAACTTCTTGAGCTAACAGCCACCTTGGAAACAAAAAGGTTGGACTGGGTAGCTGTAATAGAAATGTGGTTGACAGAAAACCATGGATAGGTTATGGCCATTCCCAGTTACAATCTGTTCAGGAAAGATAGGAAGGGCAAGAAAAGAGGGGGAGGGATGTAGCCATTTACATTTGGGAGGAAATAAAATCCACAGAAGTAAAAGGGCAATCTGGGGACTTCAAGTCACTGTGGCTAACAGTAGACATGGGCAAGGGAAAACCTTTCATAATCAGCTTCATGTACAGGCCCCCAAAATCAAGGAGATAAAGTCCTAAAAGAGGAAATCCACAAAATGTCTGATAAAGGTGAAGTAACACTGGTGGGGAACTTCAGCCTGCCAGATATTAGCTGGAGCACACTAATGGCAATAACAAGAAGAAGTAGGGACTTCTTATTGCCACTACAAGATGCGTGACTTTGCCAACTTGTTAAAAACCCAACAAGGGGAGATGCCATTCTCATTCTTGTCCTCACAAACTTGGAAAGGATGAAGGACATTGAAGTGGGATATCAAATGGGCAACAGTGACCATTGCATGGTAAACTTTAAGGTAAACATAACACAGGACACCAGTCACTCAAAGATAAAGGTGTTAGATTTCAAAAAGGCTGACTTCCCAAAAAAGAGGAACAACATAAGTAGCCAGTTAATGGAAATAGAGGTTGAGGAGGTGGAGGTCATGTGAGGGAGACTCAAGAGAGCAATAAAGACTGCCACAGTTCAATGTGCCAGATGGGTCAGCAAAGCAAAAAGGAAAAGAAATCCTCTATAGTTTTTTCAAGGAAGTGGCTACCACAGTCAAAGAAAAAAAAGAAGGCATACAGCATATATCAGGAAACCAAAACTGAGGAAGACTGGGAGTTGCACAAGGAAAAAATGAGAGAGTCAAACAAACAAATTAGAAAGGCAAAAGCCCAGACAGAGGAAAAGATAGTGGAAGGAGTAAAGAGAGGAGACAAATCCTCTTTTAGATACATTAGGGAATGTAAGAAGACCAAAGGGGGATAGTAAAGATTGTTACTGAAGAAGGGAAATGCACCAAACATGACCCAGAGAAAGCCAAAATCCTCGGCAAATACTGCTCAGTGTTTACCATAAAGGACCCAAGGGATGGCCCAGTCTTAAAAAACACAGCACCTCAGGACCAGCGGTAGACACAAGTCCCTTTACAGAAGCTGAATTATGGGAAGTGCTAAATAAACTAAAAACAGACAAAGCCATGGGACCAGATGAGGTGCACCCCAGAATCCTTAAGGAACTTGGATCAGAATTAACAGCCCCTCTGGCACTTCTATTAACAAAATCCTTGAAGAGCAGTGTGGTACCCAAAGACTGGAAAAAGGCAATAGTGATTCGACTTCATAAATCAGGAAGTTGTGAAGAGGCTTGTAATTACAGACTGGTGAGCCTCACATCTATAGTAGGGAAACTAATGGAGACACTACTCAAACAGAAGATCACAGCATTTCTCAAAACTAGCAGCTGACAAGACCATAAAAGCATGTTTTTCTCTCACCTTCCTCTCCAAATATTCTTTGAGATGTTATCGTCCTTCTTCCCTTTGATAACTTCTGTTTGACCAATAGTGTGGTGACATATGATATGTAATGTACTATTGTATGCAAGCATAAAATGTTCAATGAAAACTATTAACTGAAAAAACACCATGGTTTCACAGAAAGTAGGTCATGCCAGACAAATCTTCTCGAGTTTTTTGACTACGCTACAAAAATAGTGGATGACGATGGAACAGTAGATGTGGTCTACCTAGACTTCAGTGAGGCCTTTGACTCGGTTCCACACAGAAGGCTGGTAAAGAAGCTTGACCACACAAGGGTTGGTCCAGAAGTAGTCAGATGGGTGCAAAACTGGTTACAAGGCAGAACCCAGAGGGTACTGGTTAATGGAGCACAATTGATTGAAGGCAGGGTGACCAGCGGGATGCCCCAGGGTTCAGTGCTAGGGCCTGTGTGCTTCAATGTTTTTATAGCAGACATCACTGATGGACTGGAAGGGAAGGTGTGTCTGTTTGCAGATGACACCAAGATATGTAGCATGGTGGACATCCCAGAAGGAGTGAGCAAGATGGAAGATGATGTCAAGAAACTAGAAGAATGGTCTGGAGTGTGGCGGCTGAGATTTAATGCCAAAAAGTGCAAGGTCATGTACATAGGAAAGAAAAATCCAAGAAAGGAGTATTACCTAGGAGGCAAAAGAGTGGTAGCCTCAAACCAGGAACAAGATCTGGAAATCATAATCTCAGATGACTTGAAGGTTAGTAAGCAGTGTGAGCAGGCAACAAAGAAGGCCAACAGAATGCTGGGCTGCACTGGGAAGGGAAACATGAGCAGGAAGAGAAAGGTGGTACTACCACTGTATAGATAGCTGGTCAGGACTTACCTGGAATACAGAGTCCAATTCTGGAGGCCTCACCTCAGGAAGAACATTGACCCGGTGGAAACAGTACAGAGAAAGACGACAAAAATGATTCAGTGCCTGCAGTACATGTCCCACAAGGAAAGACTTAGAGAACTGAATATGTACCCCATGGAGCAGAGAAGAGAGAGAGGGGACATGGATGAAACATTCAAGAACATAAAAGGCATTAATAAGGTACAGGCACAGGAACTTTTTCACTTCAAGAAGAGCTCCAGGACCAGGTGACATGACCTCAAGCTGCAAGAAGGGAGGTTCTGTACCAACACCAGGAAGTTTTTCTTCACAGAAAGAGTGGTGGACACTTGGAACAGCCTGCCCCAAGAGGTTGTGGGGGTCAACAATGTGGATTGATTCAAGAATGTGTGGGACAGACACAAGGGAGCCCTGACTACAAAGGGCAACTAGAGTGTCAAAATAGGTCTAAATCAAATGGTCAGACTAGATGGACCTAGCGGTCTCCTTCTGCCATCAACTTCTATGTTTCTATGTTTCTGGTGAGAGTGTGTGTTCTGTGACTGAGTTTTACACTGTGTAAAATTTTGTGTACTTCATTATAATGAGATGTGAATTTGTTCACGTAACATTTAAAGGTATGCCATGCAATGCACGTAAGCTGCTTCTGCAGCACATTACAAGATATATTTGTGAATATTTTGTTCTGCTGCATCACAATAATGCACTTGTGCTTTAAAATGATAACACAGACTAATTACGTTATGCATGATGCAGCCAGCAACTCACTCACTGGTGTGTATTGGTGGCAACATCCCTGGCATCCAGTGAGTTATCACTTCAATACCGCTCATAAAAAACAGCGCATCAATTACAGCGCAACATTAATAGTTCATAACATTTACTGCTAACCACCAATTTCAGTCTAATACCATTTTGGTTAAGTTCAGGGCACCGATCACATAACTTACTTGTTTGCACCACAATCTGAACAATACCACAATACTGATACTGATGTGAACTAAACACTTCACCAGGTTTACGCTTCACAGTGCCTCACAAGACTCTTTTCATTTGGAGCAGGAACTCAATGTAGCAACACTGAAAATTTGAAAAGAGGATTAAAGCCTGTGTAGTGCACTCACCCAAATAAGATGCTGGCTTTCAGGACAGATCTTACATTGTGCTCACACAAGTACCCCGATCTGTGTGGAGGGCTCACACAAATAAGATGCTAGCTTTCAGGACAGAGCTTAACTCAGGCTCACACAAGCACTCCGATCTGAGCATCTGTTTAAATATGTAACAAGGTTCTCAATCTGTCTTGAGCTACAGTCAAACCTACCACAGTCACATATTGAGCAAAAATCAATGTCTACCATAGAAGTGCACTCTCTTTAGGTATTACTATGCTTATTTGTTTAAAAAAAGTTCCTCCATTAACCACAGCTCAAGACAGATGCTCAGATCAAGGTGCTTGTGTGATCATGAGGTAAGCTCTGTCCTGAAAGCCAGCATCTTATTAGTGTGATCCCAAATTTTGTCTTATACAATTTTTGAGCGAGATTCCACCCACTGTTATTTTTATCTTCTAGTCTTTTTTCAAATTTTCAGTGTTGCCACACTGAGTTCCTACTCCAAAAGAAAAGAGTTTTGTGTGAGCCCGAGTTTTGTCTTTTATGGAGCTGCAGAGGTAATCTCTGTTCTGAAACATGTTGTGTGCTTATTTATTTAATTCTAGTATTGAACGCAAAAATAGAGTGTTAAAGTTTACAACTGAGCCTTTCTTACCAGGTTCATGTGCATTCTATGTTTATTTGGGATTTTCTGTTTTAATTAATAACTCCAGTTGCACAGTATCATGAAACCTGGTGAATTGGGTGTTTAGATGTGTGGTGTATTGAGCAAGATTGGCTGGCAGCTTATATTTCATTCAGTGGGCAGGATTTCACACTTTGCACCCACAGAATATTTTGTGAATTGTGTAGAATTCATGACATATTTCACTGAGCAAAATCTGCAGATTTTGCCCATCTCTAGTCTGCGATTGGGAACCGGTTTGGGGGGGGCACAGTACCTTTATCAACCATTAAAGTTTCATGGATTTCCACAAGGTTTTTGTTGGCAGTAATTTCTCCATGCAAAGGCCTTCACTAATGGCCCTTGCATAGAACAAAACTTTTGTGAATACTACTGCGGGGATATGCAGGTGTCTTCCCCTTCATTTGCATTGTGGCACCCCTCCCAACTTTGGTCATGCTCAAACACAGTTTGCCTTGGAAAACTGAGCTTTGTAATTCCAACTTGGGGCAAAATCTGGTTTGCCCAAGGCAACCTGGGTTTGCGTCCCGGCCAAGGCTTGTGAATCTGGCCCCTGGTGTCTTACTTGTAGCTACCAGGTGACCCTACCTTGGCTTTCCTGACCATTAAACTGTGATGTAAAGGTGCTATGGGATTTGTGGGCATTGCCTTGATATCTGGGGACAAAAAAAGGTTTACAAGATTTATTTTCAGATTTAAGACATAATTCTATAGACATTGGTCTGTTTCATACAGTGGTAATGTTTTAAATGTGTTTGGGTGGGGGGGGCCAGAGTTTTCTTCTCAATAGCTTCAAACATTGAAGATCTAGTCCTATATTGCTACTATATTAAGGCAGAAAAAAAACAATGTGGTTACACAACAGACTGTCTTTATTTATTTATTTTTTTTAAGTAATGGATATATGGTTTGTTAGCATGCCAACCAACATCAATTTCTATCTCAACTAAGCAGTGAGAAACAAATAGAAAAATGCCAATGTGCTAGTTGCTTCACAGATTATGTAGTGTATGCTGCCTGGTGTTTATGTCCCCAAAATATATGTGAGCAGGACCACCAGGCAGCTAAACATTAAACAAAATGGACATATCAAAGCGATTAAGAATTGACTGAAACCAAAGCAATTGTTGCTCATCTCTTAAGACAACACAGTAGAGATCCATCTTCCCTTAAATTTATGTCTCTTTTTCAATAGATTGGTATTGGGATATTTTACTAACAATGGGCATACGATTACTGCAACACTAGGGGTGGACCCCACCAGAGGAGAAAAGTAAAAATGCTACAACAGTTTTCAGTCATTTGTGCAGTGAGCTAGAAAAGACACAGTGTGCAGTGTGACCTTGTTCAGCTAGCAATATGCTGCTGATTGCCATGGACATCATTGTGAAACTGTAGCCAAAAGCATTTTTTATTAACCCAAGTGTTTTACTGTTTGGAAACTACCTGCTGGGCCATATTATCTAATGATCCAAGGTCCCTGACATCTGACATGTGAACCTCTCACGCAGTCTAAAACCCTGGATCATAGTGTTAAGGGTGTGCTTTGAAAGCACATATTACAATAATTAAAGAGTTTCCTAACAATTTAGGTATTTTGTTTTGGGGGGAGCACTAAAACTAAACTAAATATGTAGAACTATTTTGAATTTCTTATTCAAACTTTGAAAATTCGACTTTAAGAGACTCACACAGCTCTGAACAAATACCATGAAAATATGGTGGTGGTCAATAAACTTCTCTGCACAGCCCTTTATTAGAAAAATCTTCTTACTTTAATGCCTGTTCTGTCTAGAAGCTCTGAGTGTGATCAAGGAAACCAGTGTTGCTTGGATAAAGGACTGTAGTTATAGAGTTTACTGTTTACTGCCATATTTTATCTAATTAAAATGTCTCTAATCCTTTTCTTTTCATACAGTATATAGCACCATGCTTTGATATACCTAACTTCATGAAATGCTAACTGAAGTAAAGATGTCAAGGCCTCCAAGTGTTTACAAAAAAAGCATTCTTTGCTAAAGTATTTGCTCTAATTCAGATAGTTCATTGAGATGAAGGATCCCAGGAGAACATCAGCAGGTGAAGACATTGGAGTTTTCATTACAGTCATTATCAGAAAATAAAATTTTACAAAATAGTTTAGTAAACAACAATCTAATAATTAAACGGTGTGCTTCACTTAGTAATTTATAGATTAAATACTAATGAGCCAGCAATGAATTAAATGTAAGCATTTCTATCAGCAGGTACAGACAATTGCATGGCTTTTTGTAATTGATTGAGTAACAGAGGGTTGGAGCAGGTTTGTAGCAATCAACAAGTTTGTGCCATGAATCTGGGGAAGAACTAGTGAAGGCCTGTCTGTCTGTCACTTCCTTCCTTCCTTGTTAGATTGAAAAAAGGCCCCTTTACACAGAGCTTACCTGTAGCGTGCATTTCATAATGAACTCTGCTCTGCTCACTTCTGTCTTGCTGCCAGTGCCCTTTACATGCACTGCCCTGTATCACTTCAGTAGCCCTTTCTGTGTTGCGATGTGCTTGTGAGTTGGGGGGTGATGGGGTGTTCAGATTGCACTTCCACACTGTAAATTAAACCTCTAATTGTTTTCACTGGA
Source organism: Neoceratodus forsteri (assembly GCA_016271365.2). Classification (NCBI taxonomy): domain Eukaryota; kingdom Metazoa; phylum Chordata; order Ceratodontiformes; family Ceratodontidae; genus Neoceratodus; species Neoceratodus forsteri. The sequence continues at coordinate 778,357,995 of CM057459.1, read as the reverse complement.
ATGCACCAAAATTTATAAAAATGCAGAATTCATTTTGGAAGGATGTTCCCAAATGAATTCTCTTGAAAACATTAGAGAAAATCACCCCCTGTGCAGTTATATTTGTTACTGTATTTATAGTAAGCCATATTCTAAATAAATGAACAATTGAAACACCACAGTGAAGATTTTTCATATGCTTTAAAATATATTCATTAGGGATATTCTTCAACAAATGAATTCAGCCTTCAACTACAAACTTACTTTGCTTGTGGAAACAATTGGGGTTTTATTCCTCAGAAACCTTGCCTGCAGTGCATGCTATTTCAAGCAGCTGTCATCAGACCAAATAGAATGGAATGGCACTCGTACATGGCATGGAATAATGGCACATGACTCGGCGAATCCAGAAAAGCAGGTAACACAGAAACAGCAAATGCTCATTTCTTTTTCAGAGTGGATCACTTGTACACATCAGAAAAGTAATGTTGCAGTTTGTCTGTAACACTGATAATGATACAGACCACTGCGTGTAAAGGGGCACAAAGATTCAAGGTGGAAGAAAAATGTAAAGCATAAGTCTTAACTATATAAGGTATATGAATACTGTAGGTATAATAAAGTAAAGTTCTTTCTCGTGGATACAGTTGAAGCATTCAGAAGCCCATTGGTAATTCTTATGGCTTAGGGGATTTAAACAGATTCTGGAAGGTCATCAGGTAAGGGTTTAAATGGATAAAAGTGCACATTCACAAATATCTCTTTACTGTTAGTTAGGCAACCAACTGCATCAGAGATGTTAAGATTGTCAGAGGTATAAAGATCTACACCTTGTTTCTTTCTGTTTTAGTGCTGTAGACCCTCATCCTTGATTTGTTGATATTACATGTACTGTGTGCATTATGGGCATGCAAATATGTTATTTTTGCCATTATATTCTTGCAGTATAAAACTGGAAAAGGAATTAAGAATAAACTTAAAAATTATATACCTGTTTAATTAGTTGGTACTCTGAAATTTCTGCTTTTCTAGGTGAATCTAGAATTAACAAAAGCATAACCTGTTCCAGTACAGAGATTATACAGAGAAATTCCGACCAAACCAGCATTATGCAGTGGTTGTGGGAGTGGCTTCTGTGGCTTTTATCATGGTTCATATGGTTCTATTTATTATTTATGTTTGACCCCTTCCTCCCAATGGGTTACCCTGTTTTTTTCAGTAGACGGATCAAGAAAGGATTCTAAATTTTAAAGTTTTCTGACTCAAGAAAGAGACACAACACTTGTAAGCTAGTTTCCTAAACAGATTCGTACAGTAACCACAGATCAATTTTCCAGAACTGATATCATGGTCAAACAGCACAGAATGTACAGTATTTACAGTACCATACAACTCACTTAAACTGTCAGAAATGTGCACAACAAACACATTTGTGTCTATCCAATCAAATCGCTTGCCTTAGACAGTTGATGTAAACACTTTTTCCAGTAGTTTGATGATGTTGTACTATTGATGCTTGTCTTAAGCTTGTAACGTATAGCCTAGCTACGAACATTAGTACAGGGGGCCCAATATAATTTTTATCTACCTGCTGGTAGCTTTCTTTTCTTTTGTGTTTGTTACTTATTGAATTTTATCATAATGTTCACAATTAATAAGTTAGAATCAATTTTTCAGTAAACCTAAACATTTAAACATTAAACATTTAGGAATAACAATAGTCCATTTCATATGGGGGAAGTGAATAGGATAAATAATATTCAAATTTAGATATCTGCAGCTTTAAGATAAAAAAATCAATTCATTTAGTTAAATGATGGACCTAAAGACAAATTATTTGAAGAAGCAGTGATGGCATGTTCTAATGTGTTTGAAGCAATAGATTACTGTGATCTCAGATACATAACAAGCTGGTCAACTTCAAAGAAGATGCTAGCTTTTTTCATCCTTAACAACTTTAACTTTTGCTGATGGTAAAAGAGAGAACTGTGCCCCCAATTCTAACACTTTTTGTCTGTAGGCAAGAAACTTGTGATGCTGTTGTTGTGTCTGATAGCAATAGTTACATCTACATGCTGGTAGTTTTCAAGGTTCTACTGATGACATACTCTGGTCTCACACTGCTGGTAACATTCCATGTTCCTCAGATGAGACACTTTACTTACTGACATGTTGTATTTATTATTTTCCTCTAAGCCCTATGGGTTCCAGACATGAGTCCTGCCTCCTCCTCCATTGCCGAACTGATATTGTCATGTACAGGGCTTCTTAATGTATGAGGCCTGAAGAACTCAGGCTCCCTGAGAATGGGCTCAATTTCTGGACCAAGGGTTATGCTCCCCTGATTGATTTAACTTCCCCAGCTCTTTTCATATATTGTGGGCCACCATGAGTTTGCCAAATGAGCTGATGCACAGACAGATGGATCCATATGCCCCAGTGAGATGTATGTCAACACCTTCCATCTGCCATCCAGTGTTGCATTATGGCACCCAAGAGAAAGCAGAACGCAACTAAAATCATTGAAATATTGATCATTCATCCCAGATCCAGGATCATTCCAAGTAGACTGAGAAGTCTCAGTCTCTTCATGACTTGAGATTTTGCCATTCAGCAAGATCTGGAACCACAAGGGCCCCTAGGTGACACCCTTATTGGGTAATCTTGCCTGCTATTTACACGTACTCTGTGGTGTACCCCAGGGGTTAGTCCTCCCTCTTAGTTTGTTCATGGTGTACATGGTGCCACTGGAAGGGATCATTAGAGTATATGGTTTGGGTTTTTATGATGATACTCAGCTATATCTATATTTTGCACCCAGAATGTCTGATGCTGTTGAAGTACTTAATTTGTGCTTGGCTCAGATCCATGACTTGTTGTTGTCAAGCTGTTTGATACTTAATTAAAAAAAATGGAGGTTCTGGTGACTGAGCCTAGTCAGCGGTGTGGTGTAGGGCCACTGATGAGGGGAATGGCATATAGCTAGGTTCCTCTGGGTTGGTAACCTCTACTAAGGTTAAGAATCTGGGAGTCAATTTTGACAAGATGCTGCCATGTGAGGATCAGGTGTCAGCTGTAGTCTAGAATGGCTTCTATCATCTCAGAAATATCACCTGGATTAAAGTCTTGATTCCCACTGAAGACATGCCATTACTGGTATACATTTCTCACTTCTAGATTTGATTACTGTAACACTTTATACCTTGGGATGAGTGGAGGTGTCTTGTGGTGTATGCAGCTGATTCAGAATGCAGTGGCCTAGTTATTGTCTGGCCTGCCTAGGTCTTGTCATATAACCCCAGTCCTGCATAAACTGCACTGGCTGTCAGCGAAGTACATATCACTTTCAAGGTCAGTCTGCTGACCTATAAGGCCCATAAGAAAAGGTCCCTGGCTACCTGAGAGAGGTACTGACTCTCTGTAAGAACTGTTGCCTCTTAACTCCTCTGAGGTGGGTCTCTTAGCTATTCCAAGAGTGAGGTTGAAATGCTCAGGAGACTGAGCCTTTTCAGTTGCTGGCCATGCCTTATGGAACAGGCTTTGCATGACTGTGAGAGAGGGCCCCTCAGTGAAAGCCTTTAAGAGGGGCCTGAAGTATTTTCTCTTTCAGAAGGCCAGTGGCACGTTCTGATTTCCAAGCTCTGAACTGTCACAATTTACTTTTCCTGCATGCTACTGTACATTGCAGATTTTTCATATATACATCATTTATAATTTCATTTATTTTGTGCATGTAATGTTTTACCAGTGGTAAGTGTATTTTTATTTTATAATTATTGTACAGTGCACACTGCCTCTGGGATTGGGCACTTAAGACAAGTGTACTACTACTACTGGTACTATTACTGCTACTGCTATTCATCCATGGAAACCTCTTCTACATCTTCTCTTTAGTTCTCAGCACCTAAATTAGATGACAACCTGTACTTGTAACCAGTATCTTGTAGGAGTTACATGGGTTGGAGCTAGCTCTATCCACAAATTAACTTGTGGGGGGTCCAAATTTGGAGTGAGGCCACAGATGTTGCAGTGCCCCCAAATGTTAGCAGGTTACAGGTGTAGAATGTTGATGTTCAGTGTTTTGATCTATGACAAAACTCTAAAAGATTTCTAATAAATATTTTATATTTGCTTTCTTTCTTTTTTTTTACAATTTAGTATGCTTTTTTTTCTGCTGCCGCACCTCCCAAGAGCTCTGCCCCCACCACCTTCACTCGCAGTATGCCCCCAGGCTCCCACAATGGAGATCCAATACCAGGCTTACCCCTCCTTCTGTGAGGGGCCATCAGCAGACCCAGTCCCCATGGACTTTTAATTCAGCACCCCAGTGGGCAACCCCACCAGGTGGACCCTCTGGCTTGCCCCCCAGGGTGGGGCCATGGGACCAAGTCACACCAGCAGAAACATATCACTCAGTTGCCAAGCTGGGGCCAAGTGCATGGCCCAATGATGGAGAGATGGGGCATCGCTGATGGAGCTGGCAGCATTTATGCTAGTGTTTGTCCCTGGGAGACGGGACATGCAAGGACATCTATGGCAGGAATGCCAACATCTGTCATGCCTCTCACTGATTCAGGTGCCAATTGCTGCTGATCTCCCAGCCTCCAACAGAGGTCAGCATTGCGCTGGACACTCAAATCCCCTCCCCCCAGAGAAGGACAGCAAACTCCAGGATGTGCAATCCTCCTCCTTTGGCCAGCCTTCCAACTCCCGAGTTCATTCTCAAAGCCAGGCTGTTGGTGTTGCAGGTGAAAACCCTACTGCTGCACTGGAGGGCTGGCTTACAGTTACTTTCTAAGAGTATAGTTCAGTAGACTTTGTTAAATTGAGGGATAGAGTTTATTAAACCAGTCCAAACAGAAGTGCAAGGTAATATCTGCCAATTAAAAAGGTTATATCACAAAACTGTTGAAGCAATCTAAAGATTTGAAGGATCCTGATTTTGCAAAAAGAGAATTTCTTCAGTTAATCTGTATTGAATCTAAGAATATACAGTATTTCGCTATATTAGGATTGCTATTGAAGAGTAGGAGAACTGGTACTGTAGTCTGATTTGAATATCCAAAGCTGCTTTTTTAAATCTGTTCTTCCCACAAAACTGTGAGTAAGTACCACTTTAATTTCAACCAGGTTATTTGTCCCCCTCAACAAAAGTTCTGTAATTCAATAGCAAAACAGGTAAGTACTTATTGTGATGAGCTGCTGCCACAGTCATGTAACCACTTCCAGCTCTCGCTACTATTCCAGTCTCCACTGTCCATTTTCATGTGCCGCCCCCACTTTCGATTTACCACTACAGTATTTTAAAAGGCCTTTTTTTCTTTTCAATGGAGGCTTGTCTGTGGTAAAAGCAACACAGTAAAAGAGCTGCTCTCATAACTTGGGGCTTACCATTGAAAGCCCAGTCCTGCCTTAGGAGATGTGCTGATTACTGATGTAAGGCACACACTCACTCACAGTCAAGTGGGCAGCTGACTGCACCTTCAAACAGTGAATACAACCAAATTATAAAACAACAAAAAATGAAGTGTTTATTAGAGTTGGGGGAGAAATAGACTTGGGAGAGGACAGGGACAAAACTGTTAAACAGGAAACCACGAGCTGGCAACCACTAAGGTACATGCTTGCTCAGAATCAAGCAGGCAGCTGGCTGCAAGTTCAAAACAAATGGTAAATAAAACTAAAATAAATTATAAAACAATCAAAAAATGAACTGTGTGTAAGGGAAAGACAGAATTGGGAGGTGATCGGGGATAGAGACAGACAAACTCCAACACCCTCTTGTGGCTGCATGTCATATCTGCACTACAGAGGGACTATTTTTCTGTGTTTGGCATATTTAACACTTTTAGCATACTTTTTAAAAAGTATGTATATAGGCATGAATACAGTATTTGAGAGACACATACCTACTGCACATCGACACCCTGTAACGTTTTGATGAATTGTTAAAAGGTTCACATCACACCCTTAATTTGTAGTGCCACAGTTGGAGAGATATTAAACATAACATGACCCAGTTTAGTTCCACTGTGTTCTTTCAGTTTTATCACAAACATCTATTCACCCTTTCAAATAGGGCTCCATTTTGTGACATTGCTTCCAGTCCCAATTTAAGTATTTAAATACAGCTCTTTATTGTGCCCTAGAAACCCAACTGTTGTTAGTGTGTTGTCTAATTACTTAATTTTAGCCTCCCTCATGAACTCCCTGTATAGAATAAAAGTTTTTGCCATTTATTAAATCATTTTATACAGCTGTAACGTTCATAACATGTGGTGTCCATCTAGTACCTCATCCTAAGCAGACTGTGCCTTTAATTTGCATGGACTGTGGTCCAAAAGCATTGCTGTATTTGGTGACATTCTTTTTGTTAATGACATGCTACCAAAATCTTGCAGTTTGTTATAACTCATTTATTTAGAAAATTCCCTTTTCCCATGGCATGTTATTTTCCTGTCCTACTGTGACCCACATTACTATTGGCTCCTCCACTGGCCCAGAATGTTGAGAACCAGAAATGCATGCTGACCCCATCAGTCATCACCCCATGGCTCTTTAAAGCCATGGAACTGGTGGTTCTGCATTCTTTTTACTGCCACCTACATTCTGGACAAGACATGTTGTCCACTGTACTTTGGAGTTATGCACGTTACGGGCACTACAGTAGGCTATTCTTTGTGTACCTCAACTGCTCTTTTGTTCCCCAGTGTATCAAATGTCTGCAGATTGTAAAGATACATATTTGCTTTTTGGGAAACACAGAGAAATGTAGTTGGACCTTTCCTCATGGTCCCAAGATGCTGGACTCAGGGGTTGAAGGGTGGGGTAGGGGCAGAGAGAGTTGATTATAAAGCATTTTAAAGTTGAACAGCTGCAGGTTTCCTATATTAAATGGTTATACATGTTCTATAGACCAAGTCTCTACATGGGGATCATTTTGTATAGCCTGGTCCCTGCAGGGGGGCATTTTGTGTGATCCTGTTCTCTGTCAGGGGCTCCTTTAATGTTACTGCTGCTAAATAGTTTTTTCTCTTCTGGGCAAAAAAAACCCTGTAGTTTTGGGGAGCATATCAATTGGACCTGGTTAGTGCTGGGGCTCATTTTTTATTAGGCATCAGAACACCAAAACTACTGTTTGGAGAGTTCTGTAATAAGAAATAAAATACATGCAGTACTGGGGGAGTAAATGAATAGGACCTGGTCTCTGCAGGTGCTCAGTGTGCGTAGACCTGATCTCTTTAGGGGCTTTTGTTGTGTGGGAGGCATCAGAACACCAGAACTACTTTTAAACTACCTGCTTATCTGCTAAACTTAAAAATAAATCCTGGTTAATATCATATTTATTTTTCTTTGTGCAGTCCTCTATGGTCCTGTGGGTTGGGGGGGTCTTATAATACAGAACATTGTTTTTTTCTGTCCTATATACAGTACAGTACCATTCAATGATACTAAACTGACATGAAACTGAAATAGGACAAGTTATACAGTACACTTAAAATATTTCTCATGAGTAAAGTCTGGTGGTGGTGTTGGGGTGGTCATGGGCTTAAAACATAAATGTGCTTACAAGGAGCTTTAATAGAAAGGCAGTAGGAGCATAATGGCACAAAGATTAAATGGAGTTTAAAGAAGCAAAAGAAAAAAAAGAAACAAAATAAAAATCATATTGTATACCATGATTCTGAGTTTCAGTGTGTGCTAATGTCTACTAGGGAATGCAAAATGTGGTAAGTAAAAGTAATTGTTTGGTGTGCCCTGTGGCCTAGGATGGCATATGTGGGAGTAAATGTGACGTAAAGAAATGTTCTCTTACTAGGAGAGATGCACCTGGTGCTGCCACCCAGTCACCCTCTAGTGCAGTAATTTTACATAATTTTCATTGTTTTTTGTACGTTTAGGCTTGTTTAGCTGTTGCAGTATATTTCAGTAATTGTTTGGGCCATGTATTGCATGTAGACTTAACATGGCTTCAGTGGTAGTACAAGTGATAAAATACCATTTTTTTTCCACTGGAGAGTTTCCTGGCAGTGACTGCCAAAGCAGCACCATTGTTTCTAATAATTTTGCATCACTTGTGTCTTTTCGCATACTTTTGGCTCCTTTTGCTGTTGCAGTGAGTCTCAGCAATCATTAAATGTGCCAAGTGCTGCATGTTAGGCTGAGGGTCTAGCATGGCACATTAAATATTTAGTGAGATTCACTGCAACAACAAAATGAGCCTAAATGGGCACAAACACCAAAAATGGATGTAAAATGACTGTAACTGATGGTAACCAGGTTGCAATCACCACCAGCATCAACCCTGTTCATTGTTTTTTGTGCACTTTTAGACTCATTTGGCTGCTGTTGCAGCGTATCTCAGTAACTGGGACATGTGCTGCATTGTATGCCTAAAATGGCTTCCATGGCAGTACAAGTGAAGTAAAATACTGTTTTTTCCTTACTGGGATGATTGCTGTCAGTGTCTGCCAAAGTGTTACCCTTTGTTCTGTTTTTATTTTTTTTTGCATTCAGGTTTTGGTGTGCACTTGTAGGCTTACTTTGCTGTTACAGTGAATCACAGTAATTATTTGGCATGTCATGTGCTGCATGATAGGCTGAGGGCCTAGTTCGGCATACCAAACAATTACCGTCATTCACTATAGGACCATGCTGTGGGCACAGTGAGTGAGGGGACAATGGAGGGGACCATTTGACAACAGGAAGGGGTTGTGTCTTCAATTGTGGCTATGATCCGGGGGATGGTACCATTAGTAACAGGGATGATTGTGTATATCTGCACCATACAAGGGGGACCATGCAAAATGGCCTGGCACACTGTGATTACAGGACTTCACCAGATTTCAGGTCCCTGACCTTTTATTTGTATTGTGCCAACCTCAGATAATCTCCTGGGCACAAACTTTGTTTGCCCATGATGAAAGGGCTTTGGAATACGGAAATCTGTGCAAATCTGGGTTTGGGCACAAAAACTAGGCTTTCCACAGGGGCAAGCTTTTGAAGATCATGCCCCGAAGTCAGTTTTTCATTTCATTTTCATTTCTTAAAACACATTTTAAGATTGAAGCAGTCCACTCAAGGGCATAGTTCTATTAGTAGGCAGTAACCCACTCCAGGGTGTGCAGTTATTGGGGATTAATCAATACCCTGAGTGCGTTGAGAGGCACGAGGTTGCTGGCTGAGTGTCCTCATAGCACCCACGGTGTTGATTAATCCCCAATAACTGCACACCCTGGAGTGGGCTAGTACACTTATAACAGAGGGTACACTACAAACAAGCAACATAAATGTTTTTTCTCCTCTTACAAAAGGCAAACAAATTATTGTATTCTGCTGCCTAGAAAAATATTCCCAACAAAACTGCTCCCATGCACATACAAATGTCAGAAAGAATGTGTTGCTATGCTTTCTCTGACATTTATTGTGCATGATATACTTTCTGAGACAGTACAGTAGCTCTGAAGTGCAAAACATGAAGCTGCCTCTTGTGACACAGACAAGGTGTCTATACATCCACTGGCTTAGCTGCTCTATCTCTCTGTGGTTATATTAATGCATGGCAAGCAAGTAAACATTTTCCCCAGCAGTGCAGTCACACAGTCTACCAGACTGTATTCTACCAATTAAGAAATGGCAACTAACGGGACTCAGAGCCTGGAGGTCTTGCTGGCACTCTGTTTCTCTGTCTATCAGCATAAAGCTCACTTTCAGAGCATGACATCATTGGGGAGGGGTCTCTTGCTCTTCACACTGTTCCATCTGACTTTATGCCACAACTGTGGGATGTACCTGTCAATGTGGCTGTGCTACAGAAAAATGACCATTGGGACCACATACTTCACTCTGGGGACAAGCTTATCACATTGGCACTTGAATCTCACTGGCACAGAGACAGCAAAAGAGACAAGTTCACTAAGTCAAGTTTCATTTAATGCTGTACCTGGCTCCTGCTGGCTCCCCTTGCTGTGCATCTCTCCCTCTCTCTCCCAATGGCACAGAGTTAAGATAGAGACAGTCAGCAGTGGAATCAGGGGACTGCTGGCAATTTGCTGCTCACTCTCACAGATGATTTGCTGCTCCTGCATTGCAGTGGGTCTCTCACTGTCTCTATCACTGTCACCATATAAAGTGACACTGACAGTGGCAGAGCAGCAGACACACATGCTGTAGATGTTCCTTTTGTCTGTGAGGGGTGGATGTTGCTGTGTGGTACTTCTGTGTACTGCACATGGGATACAGAGGGAAAAACAAGCCACAGGCTGAACCCATCTGGTACACTGAGCACGTGTCCCATAGTATGGTGTTCATGTGATCACGGACAGAGTAATGCATGGACAAGTACTGTTTGCTGTCTGATTCCTCCCGATGTTCTTACTATCTTTCTGTGATCTAATGGGGGGGGTCACAGTGAGGGCAACCATTGTGGCACAGGACATGTCCACAGAGAACAGAGATACTGCTGTTGAATAAAATGTTATGGTGCATCTCTCTCTCTGTCCTCTTGGAAGTCCCACATAGAACAAGAAAATGCCATATGCCACACTCCCGATCACTCACTCGGATTGTTTTAATGGCTGCCAGGCTCTCACCTGTTCTCTGTGCTGTCCTCATCATAGAAACATTGAGACAGACAAGAAATTTGGTTTTGCTGCGATGATCCCTAGGGTGTGTTGGTAGGTAAGAAGCAAGACTAGAAACTTTGAACACTGCAACCACTGTTGCTGCACTGTCTGATACTAAATGACAGGCCTCGACTGTTGCTCACTAAACAGGGATTGTAATGGCTGCTCCACAGACTGCAATTTTGGCACTGTAACAAGATCAGAACAGAAGCACAGCCTGATCTCTTGATGGGATGGTTCATCACTAGCTATTGTGTATTATGGCGTAATCAATGATTACCTCATGGCTGTTTACCACTCACCCTGTCTTTATCTACCCCATGTTATAAGTCATTAATACACTTCCGGTGTTTTGCCTTCAGCCTTGAATATCACCAGCAGCAAGGGAATGCATTTCTCCCAAACACCCCCATTCATCTAATAGAAATATAGTTTGGTTTCCCTTCCTCTCTCTTATTGTAGGCTTGGGACCAGCTGGTATATGTAATAAACAGACCAGGTGAGATTCAGTCCATACTACACTGTACTACACTGTGTAACATAAAACATTTGTGAATATTTTAAGTCAATGTAATATTGTGACTACAGTACAATCTTCAAAATGTTCAAAAAATGTTATACCAACTATCCATAGTAAGACAATAATGTGTTGGTTGAACATTAGCAATAACTTTTGGTATGACTTAGTGAGACATTTGGTATGATACTAATACTACTGTTGTTGTGGTGTCCATGTTACTCATGTGACTTCTTGTGTCATGTCTGTGGTACTTACATGACGTCCTGTGGAGTCTCTGTTACTCACGTGACATCCTGTGTAAAAAACCCTTATAAATAAAGTATAATTACCTTTCTGAAAATTCAGTGGCTTCTGTCTTTTTATATGAGGGTAATATAGTTGTGCAAAAAAACAATGGGCTAAAAAATCAAGGACATGACTGTGGTAGCTAAACTTGAACATGTCCAGATTTGGGCATACTGTGATCAGGAAACATATTGTGGCATAATTACCAACAAGTTAAGTTTAGGATAAAAAAATGAAATGTTAAATATTATGCTACCTAAATAGATACCATAGACATAGTAATATCAAAAAAATATACGTTTGATAATATGGCAAATTTGCTGTCAAAGACAATGTTACTCACATTACATTGGCCATTACTGGTATACATTTCTCACTTCTAGACTTGATTACTGTAACACTTTATACCTTGGGGTGAGTGGAGGTGTCTTGTGATGTGTGCAGCTGATTCAGAATGCAGTGGCCTAGTTATTGTCTGGCCTGCCTAGGTCTTGTCATATAACCCCAGTCCTGCATAAACTGCACTGGCTGCCAGCGAAGTACATATCACTTTCAAGGTCAGTCTGCTGACCTATACGGCCCATAAGAAAAGGTCCCTGGCTACCTGACAGAGGTACTGACTCTCTGTAAGAACTGTTGCCTCTTACTGCTCTGAGGTGGGTCTCTTAGCTGTTCCAAGAGTGAGGCTAAAATCCTCAGGAGACTGAGACTTTTTAGTTGCTGGCCATGCCTTATGGAACAGGCTTTGTATGACTGTGAGAGAGGGCCCCTCAGTGAAAGCCTTTAAGAGGGGTCTGAAGTATTTTCTTATTCAGAAAGCCATTGGCACGTTCTGATTTCCAAGCTCTGAACTGTCACAATTTACTTTTCCTGCATGCTACTGTACATTGCAGATTTTTCATGTATACATCATTTATAATTTCATTTATTTTATGCATGTAATGTTTTACTAGTGGTAAGTGTATTTTTATTTTATAATTATTGTACAGTGCTCACAGCCTCTGGGATTGGGCACTTAAGACAAGTGTACTACTACTACTACTGGTGCTATTACTGCTACTACTATTCCTCCTTGGTAACCTCTTCTACATCTTCTAGTTCTCAGCACCTAAAGTAGATGACAACCTGTCCTTGTAACCAGTATCTTGTAGGAATTACATGGGTTGGAGCTAGCTCTATCCACAAATTAACTTGTGGGGGTCCAAATTCAGAGTGAGGCCACAGTTGTTGCAGTGCCCCCAAATGTTAGCAGGTTACAGGTGTAGAATGTTGATGTTCAGTGTTTTGATCTATGACAAAACTCTAAAAGATTTCTAATAAATATTTTACATTTGCTTTCTTTCCTTTTTTTACAATTTATCATGCTTTTTTTTCTGCTGCCGCACCTTCCAAGAGCTCAGCCCCCACCACCTTCACTCGCCGTATGCACCCAATGGCTCCCTCACAATGGAGATCCAATACGAGGCCTACCCCTCCTACTGTGTGGGGCCATCGGCAGACCCAGTCCCCATGGAATTTTAATTCAGCACCCCAGTGGGCAACCTCACCAGGTGGACCCTCTAGCTTGCCCTCCAGGGTGGGGCCATGGGACCGAGTCACACCAGTGGAAACATGTCACTCAGTTGCCAAGCTGGGGCCAAGTGCATGGCCCAATGATGGAGAGATGGGGTAACGTTGATGGAGCTGGCAGCATTTATACTAGTGTTTGTCCCTCGGAGACGGGACATGCAATGACATCTATGGCAGGAATGCTAACATCTATCATGCCTCTCACTGATTCAGGTGCCAATTGCTACTGATCCCCCAGCCTCCACCAGAGGTCAGCATTGTGCTGGACACTCAAACCCCCTCCCCCCAGAGAAGGACAGCAAACTCCAGGATGCGCAATCCTCCTCCATCAGCCAGTCTTCCAACTCCCGAGTTCATTCTCAAACCCAGGCTGTTGGTGTTGCAGGTGGAAACCCTACTGCTGCACTGGAGGGCTGGCGTACAGTTACTTTCTAAGAGTATAGTTCAGTAGACTTTGTTAAATTGAGGTATTGAGTTTATTAAACTAGTCCAAACAGAAGTGCAAGGTAATATCTGTCAATTAAAAAGGTTATATCACAAAACAGTTGAAGCAATCTAAAGATTTGAAGGATCCTGATTTTGTAAAAAGAGCATTTCTTCAGTTAACCTGTATTGAATCTAAGAATATACCGTATTTCACTATATTAGGATTGCTATTGAAGAGTAGGAGAACTTTTACTGTAGTCGGATTTGAATATCCAATGCTGCTTTTTTAAATTTGTTCTTCCCACAAAACTGTGAGTAAGTACCACTTTAATTTCAACCAGGTTATTTGTCCCCCTCAACAAAAGTTCTGTAATTTAGTAACAAAACGGGTAAGTACTTATTATGATGAGCTACTGCCACAGTCATGTAACCACTTCCAGCTCTCGCTACTACTCCAATCTCCACTATCCATTCCCATGTGCAGCCCCCACTTTCGATTTACCACTATAGTATTTTAAAAGGCCTTTTTTTTTCAATAGCAGCTTGTCTGTGGTAAAAGCAACACAGTAAAAGAGCTGATCTCATAACTTGGGACTTACCATTGAAAGCCCTGTCTTGCCTGAGGAGATGTGCTGATCACTGATGTAAGGCACACACTCGCTCACAGTCAAGCAGCCAGCTGGCTGCAACTTCAAACAGTGAATACAACCAAATTATAAAACAACAAAAAACAAAGTGTTTATGTTAGTTGGGGGAGAAATAGACTTGAGAGAGGACAGGGACAAAACTGTTAAACAGGAAGCTGCACTCTGGCAACCACTAAGGTACATGCTTGCTCTCAGTCAAGCAGGTAGCTGGCTGCAAGTTCAAAACAAATGATAAATAAAACTAAAATAAATTATAAAACAATCAAAAAATGAACTGTGTGTAAGGGAGAGACAGAACTGCAAGGTGATCGGGGAGAGAGACAGACAAACTCCAACACCCTCTTGTGGCTACATGTCATATCTGCACTACAGAGGGACTATTTTTCTTTGTTTGGCATATTTGACACTTTTAGCATACTTTTTTAAAATTATGTGTGTGTATATATATATATATATATATATATTTATTTTTTACTAGGTGGATTTATAGGGAGGAGGACCCATTGTATAAGCACAATAACACACTCTGAGGTGTTGGTTATCTCCTGATAAGAACACACCCAGGTGGTGCAAGCACCTCATGCCTCATAACGCACCTGGGCGTGCTCTTACCAGGAGATAACTGGCACCTCATCATGTATTATTGCTTGCCTATTTCCTAATTTCTGACTCAAACACAGTAATCCAAAAATTATTAATTTAGAGTGATGATTCTTCAGTGTGTCTGTTATGTTTAAATCTGCAGAGTAAGTTATGTTTCAGATAAAATTAATAAACATATTAACATGCTGTATTTCAAGGTTGTGCTATAGAGAAATTTTACTCAGATTCTGTGTGTGTGTGTGGGGGGGGGTTCCTCATGTTCTTCAAGTGATCCATTGCATGGAAAGGAATACATATATATCATGTATTCCCCAACGTGCTGTAGGTATGATACAACTGGGACAGCCTAGCATAGAAAGTGGAGCTATGCTAGGACCCACAGCACTTCTACAAAATCTGAAAAACAATGAAAATAAAAACAGAATTGGCCATTTTAGGTGAATCAGAATAGGGTATTTTTTCAAGTCTGATGCTCCATTTAGTATTTCATGCCAATTAATTTTAAAAAACTCCCACTTTTTGACAGTTTGTGGCACACACCATCCCTGTCTGACTTATAGTAGCAAACATTTTTTGCAAAACTCCCTGTTTGCACTATTTTTTGCCATGAAAAGAAAATCATTTGCTGACAACTTTTTGGATATATGTATATGTGTGTGTGTGTGTATATATATATATATGTTCATATTTTCATGCAACTTATGCTCATATGCAATCAATTATGAACAAGGATTTTATGATTGGGTCAAACAGAAATGTCTATTTATAAAAACAAAAACTCAATAGTCCTAAGCTATAGCTAGGGAGGAATATGGTGAGGGCATGGTGAGAAAATACTTATGTCTACCCTCACCCCAGTGGTGTTTTGTCCCATTAAAGTTCATGTCCACAGATTGCACTAATCCTGGCATGCTTGGAGAAGTAATAATGCTTATAGCATTTGGATTGTCAGGACAGGCAGATGACCCACTGGATAAGGTAAAGCGTTCTCAATAAGGGAAGAAAAAAGCATTCACTAAAGCCACCCTCAATGCAACACAATAACTTGTAGTAAGTGACATGTCACAGAATATTGCATGACAAAGGGGCTCAGCTGTCATTGAGTTACACCATTCCCTGCAGTATACTACAACACTGAGTGATATACTGTAGCATTACTGCATTGCATCCTGGCTAGAGCTGTGCAGATTGGGAACATTTTCAATTTGCAGAATTTTAATGAAATTCCTCATAATTCTGTGAAATTTCGTGAAATTTCATCAGAATTTTGTGGATTTCTTTAATTTTAGTAATTTGGTCATAATGTGGCTGTCATTTAAGCTACAGCTCTGTTATTTGGCTTGCATACTCTCTGGGTGATGTGTCAATAACGTGTTATATATCATTACATTCAAAAGGAGTGTTTTAAAATGATGGGTGCTCAAAGCCTGTCATTTTATTTTGTGTGTGAAATTTTGATGAAAATGTTTGTCTGCATATACCTCAGCCGTCTATTAGGTCAGCTATCTTAAACTTGGCATGATTCCCTGATGAAAGGTGTTCTAATAGTGGGCTGGATTTCATGACAATATGATACATTGTCTTAAAATTATATGTGCTCAAAATCTGTCATTTAATTTTTTGCAGGAAATATCGTGGAAAACTTTAATTTGCATAAAACTCAGGCACCTTTTGTGCTAAGTATCTGTAAATTAGCATGAATAACCTTTTTTGTAATGCCAATAGAATTGCCTAACTATGGAGAGAATTGGATTAGAGATTTTTAAGTTACAGGGGTTCAAATCTTTACTATGTAAATATTTGCAAATTTTAGTGAAAACTCTCAAAAATGTGGATGTTTGTAACTTCTATGCTCTTGCAGGCATAGAGTTAATATTTGACATGCATAGTGTATCCTGGTAACTAAGACAACTGGATAAATTGGTTTAGCAGTTTTAATTCTGCAGTAGAAAAACATAATGGTAACATTTTGTCACATACTTATAGTAGCATATAGACAAACCATCCAGAATTGTTTTTGTGGAATTTAACATTACCAATGCATGTATCACTACTTCATTTGATAAGCTGGCTGAGCTTTCTGCAGTCCTGCTGTTCCTCTCTGGGTGACTATCCCCCTCACTTCTGGCAAAGCCAGACTGTCAGTAGAACTACTCATCTCACTGATATCCTCTTTGTTCTTTACAGTGACAAATTCCTTTAAAACATGAGTCGCCTTCTCCTTTGCCTATTGGCCTACCCTGTTGAAATAGCCAGTATTCTTCCTTCCTGCTGCTTTAGACATTATCTTTCCCCACTACATCTTTTTGAGTACCTGTAAGTCCAAGACTTGCATATACATCAGGCTCCCTGGATCATAATGTGATCCTTAAATATCCTGCATTCAGGTTGGAATTGTTGACACTATGTGCTTCCTTGCTCCAACCTGGGGGTCTACCACTGTTGTGCTACCCAGCTCAGCTGTCCATTTCTTGGTGAAGCTGTGCATCTAACTCCTGGACCTGGTGACCTTCTGCACTACCTGCCTCTCATACTCCTATTTTTCAAAGAGAATCCTCCAGATAAGGCTGAGTGAAATTAGCAGATTCCAGTTTTATGGATTTTTTCATGAAATTCTACAATTTTCACAAAGACTAGTGGGATTTGACTTTGCTATAGATGTTATTTTGTAGAGACATGTGAATACCTTTTTCTGAATATTCGGCTAAATATTTGGCATTCGGGTCCCAGATATTCATTATTCAGTATTCAGTATTCAGCCTGGAAAGTTGCCTTATTACAGAATTGCTACAGAAGTCCTTAAAATGGCTTCAAGAGGAGGAGGATAGGTCACAGAATTTTGGCTTGTACACTGGCACCAGAGGTTGTCTTGTGCTGTTGGTGCTTCAGGAGGAGGATGCAAAGGTCACAGCAATTTGTCTTGCACACTGGTGCCAGATGCTGTCTTGTGATACTGGTGCTTCAGGAGAAGGATTCAGAGGTCACAGTACTTTGACTTGTACACTGGTTTCCAGAGGCTCACTTGTGCTGCTGGTGCTTCAGGAGGAGGAGGATGCAGAGGTGACAAAATATGTATGTCACAAAGTTCTCAAGAGATACTACAAGAATAACTTGTGCTACACCATTAAATAATTGTGGCCATTAACAAAATCAAGTAACAAATCATAACGATTCACATTGGATAATACTGGAACTTCAACAGGCCATAACTCCATCAATATTTGAAGTTAAGTGGCAATCTCTATATTGTCACAGAGGTGTCATTGGGTACTACAATAATAATATATGCTGCACTCTTAAATAATTGTGGCCATTAAAAAAACAAGTAATAAAACAATGATTCCCTTAGGATAACACTGGAACTTTAACAGTCCATAACTCCATCAGTATTTGGAGTTAAGTGACAATCTCTATATGGTCACAAAGGTCTCAAGTGGTACTAGAAGAATAACATATGACATTACCCTTAAATAATTGTGTCCATTAAAAAAGCAAGTAATAAAACATAACAATTGTCATAGGATAACAGTGGAACTTCAACAGGCCATAACTCTGTCAATATTTGGAGTTAAGTGACAATCTCTATATGGTTACAAAGGTCTCAAGGGGTACAATACGAATAATATATGTCACACCCTTAAGTAATTGCGGCCATTAAAAAAATCAAGTAATAAAACAATGATTCCCGTAGGATAACACTGGAATTTTAACAGGTCATAACTCCATCAATATTTGGAGTTAAGTGACAATCTCTATATGATCACAAAGGTCTTAAGGGGTATTACAGGAATAATATACGCCATTCCCTTAAATAACTGTGGCCATTAAAAAAAGCAAGTAATGAAACATAAAGATTCCCATAGGATAACACTGGATTTTTAATAGACCATAACTCTGTCAGTTTTTGGAGTTAAGTGACATTCTTTATATGGTCACAAAGGTCTCAGGGGGTACACAAGAAATGATGGTGCTGCAAATACAGTAACTAGACAATGGCACCAGCATACTTTTCTGACAGCAATTGAGTAATGGACTGCTTATAAAAGCAATGGACAAACAAGCATACCTTGTTTTTGTCTCCATAATGTGTCAGTGATGCTTTTTACTCAACTGGATCAGCAGAATGCTGTCAGAACAGTGTGCTGGTGCACCTTGCTAAGTTTCAAGAAGTGTTATAGCTATTCTGCTGGCAGTTCAATCGTCCTCTATTATGGTGGTTGCATGGCTTCAACTGGGCCATTGGAGTCCGCACTCTAATCTCTCTATATATGAACTCTATGCTATACACTCAGAGAGAGATCGCATGGTGTTGCTAGCTGTGAGCTCCACAAATGGCCACTGATTGGCCAACAGAGCTCTGTGAGATTTTGAAATCTAACCCACTGAATAATACGTCCTGAACAGTGGACTATTCAGAACGTCCATCCAAATATTTGGCAAGCCTACTATTTGTGGTATTTAGGAAATACTATTCAGTCTATGCACAGCCCTATTATTTTGCAATTTATGGCAGCAAAGCAATTAATAAAATTGGCACACACAGTCTCCTTGTAAGGTCTAAGAATATGCCAAATTTCATAGTATTGCATTCTCTAGTTTTAAAGTTTCAGGGGCTTAAATTTGTAGTTTACATTCTTGCAAAATGTAATTTTTAAATGTTGTGAAAATTTGATTACTTTTAATTCAGTCTCATTTAAAGCTACAACTATGAACTTTTTCAGAAATGACCATGTGGTATAGTAGTTTAAATGCTTCAACTCGGGTTAAATTTGAATATGTTGTTTTAAAATTACAGGGAAACAACAGAAATTTAAATTTTGGCAAGATGTTTGAGAGGCTATAACTAAGTCCCATTTGAAGCTAGACATCTGAAACTATGTACATATGCAAATGCAGTGATAACCTGTATACCTGTCAGATTTTATAGCACTTCAATGAATACTATCAAAATTACACTTAAATTACAGAAATCTAGATTCTGGCAAAATGTTTGGCTACCTATAAGTTAACTCCCATTGAAGCTTGAAACTTAAAATGTGGTGTATATGCCCATGTTGGATGCTTCTCTAAACCCAGGTATTATGGAGAAATTTGGATAAGAAATTTGAAAATTATCTCAAAATAACCAGAAGCAAATGATTTGATACCTTTTAATGGACCAACATAGATGTAACAACAAGAACAAAGTGCTCTAGCTTTCGGACCAACCAGTCCTTCTTCAGAAGCTCAGAGCTTCTGAAGAAGGACTGGTTGGTCCGAAAGCTAGAGCACTTTGTTCTTGTTGTTACATCTATGTTGGTCCATTAAAAGGTATCAAATCATTTGCTTCTGGATCTATTCTTGCAAGGACCAATACGGCAACTACTAAATCTAGATCTCAAAATAACCAAAAATTTAATTTTCATTAAATGTTTGGCCACCTATACCTCCTCCCCCTTTTAATCCATGAATCTATCATTTGGCACATGTTTGTAAGTCACTGTGTTCTGTGCACATTCCACATATGGTGTTCATTGGACATGTACATTAAAAATTATAGCAAAATAACTGAAATTTTAAATTTGGCAGAATTCCACAGAATGTTCTTGAAAATTCCATCAAAATTCTGTGACTTTCCATGGAATTGGAAAGGACATTCTGTGGGCATTCTGCAGGTAGAATTTTATATTCTGCACAGCTATAATACTGGCTTATGCCGTTGTTTACACCAGTGGAGATAAACAAAGGCAAAATAATGATATTGTTGTAGTTAACCTCAATATATCAGACTATATTTTTGTTAGATTGATCATAATTAATATCTTGATGATTAGCTTCATCACAGTCTAGTGACAAATCAGAGAGCAGAGTTCACAGTTCTGATGATATCCAATTCATTAGTCTATCACTAACACCAGCAGATGAAATCATAGAGAAACAGTTCAATCTTTAAATAAACAGTAGGTTGAAAAAACTATAACTTGTAAACTATTGTACAAATCAAACATGTAATAGTTTGACTCAAAATACACAGTATTTCTTCCCTTTTGAGAAGGTACAACTTTCATAACCTAATAATGACTTTGACTCTTACGAGTTATGGTCCTTCTCCCTTTCTTCTCATACAGGAAGATAACATGCATATCCCATATACTGTATATAGTGCACTAATGAACACTCAGCCACTTAGAAATTGTGATTAGATATTTTCCTGTACCTGATGGTACTCAACTATTCAATCCTGCCACAAAATTAGAGCTTCATTAACAGCTTACTAACACATTACCATCTAATGAATGCACTATAAAACAAAAAGTAATCAAACTTAGCACAAAAGCACTGAGGTAAGGGTTACCCAGAAAAAACACTTACAATAAAGCCAGGTTCCAAAGAAATGCTAAATTTCACATATCTCTTCAATGCAAAGCATTGTGCAAACTACCTACAGACATTGTGACTCATGCCAAATACGTTCTTTGACTTGAAATGAGTGGTTAACCAAATTTCTTTGTCTTTTAGATTGCTTTCCTATTTTGGGCTCACTATGACCCAAATTCAGTAAGACAAAAATATGAATGATTCACCCTTCCCATGGGCCTTTACAGACATGGCACTCTGATGAGTTCTATGTAAGATGAAACACATATCTGTGCCTTCTGTTTTCTGCATGGTAGTGGAACAGGTCAGCACTGCTGGTACTTAAGTAAAAAGAATGGACTTACCTGAATCTGTGATAAAGTTCATATCTTTATTCAGTGAGCCTTTAACATGATTTCTAGAACTTCAAAACTGGCAAAACTCCTATAGTAGCCACCAACTTTAGGACTGACTTTGGATGGGGGGGCAACTGAGGGTATACTGCCAGGACTGGAGGAGGAAGGTGGGGGGGGAGTTCTGCTCAGTAGTTTCGGAGAAGTGCAGTCTTTTACATAAACAAGGTAGGGCTGAATGGGTGGGGAAGGGTGGTATATATATGGTTATTTCAGAGGATGAGGGAAGAGAATTTTTTAAGCAAAATTACATTAAAAAAACAAAATTTTGTACAGTGAATTCCTGGTGAAGGCACAACTATGCATTAGCAGTGCATAGTACAGAGTTTGGCATTTTACCAACAATTCACCAGTGACATAATACTTTGTAACACTCCCAGGGTTGGGTGCACTGCGTTGGGGCCATCATAGTGAATAATATCCTGATATGGACACTGTGTGGACTCTATTGCAAATTGTCAACCAGCTGACAGGGTAATAGGACACAGACAAATACAGAAAGCATTGAATAGCCATAAGCATTTTTTTTTTAATAAATGACCAACACACTGGCATGGCAGCAGTCAGTCTATGTTCTGCATGTGCACCCTGGAATCCCTGTCTGAGACCAATTGAGTGTTAAACATAGCATGGAGGTGGAGACACTGGCTCCTGGTAAGGTACAGTGCATGCTGCCAGGTGTTCACCCACCTCCCTGTTTGCAAACTACTGAGCAGCTATGAGGTTGGCTATAAGGGTGACTGCACACCTACCCCTTTTGGCCTGGGGAAGGGTGCTACTATGAATGCCTTTATAATCTGGGTGGGAAACATAAAGACATAAAGTATTTAATTGGGTAAAAAAACTATAATAAAAATATATTTTTTGAACATTTAACACTTTCGCTGAAGCAAATAAACCATATATATCAGCTGGGCAGACTGTTCTGCTGGAGATCTGGAACCCCAGACTGAACCACAGTCCACAGACATGGATAAATATGCACTTTGCTGTAGAAGTATGGTTCTGGGTCCATAGAAATGCCATTTCAGTGCTTTTGTTGTCTGTTGCCATGGGGATGCCATCAACACACACAGGTGGCTGACAACATCCAATCAGGCAACAGAAGGTCATGTGATGCACTCACGGTATATAAGTGTGCTGAGTGCCCAATGCAGCCCTAGATGAGTGAGGAGGACCAGAGGAGGAGGAGAAGGAGATGTGCTCAGCAGATCCAGGCAGCCAGCAGAGAGAGTCACCAAACAAAACACAAAACCCAAAACAAAACACCAGAAATACTGTATATGAGCTGGAGGAGGAAGAGAAGAAATTACAGAGAGTGAGAGAAAGGAGGGGGAGAGAAACTGATAATCGGGGGTGGGTGAAGTGGGTCAGGGAGTAGGGACGGGGGAAATAGTGGTGGCCTGGGTGGCTGCCAGGGGGATGCAAACAAGGCAGTGTGGCAGTACTGTGTGACTGTATGTATGAGCAAGGGCAGGCTGATAAAATCTTTGACATGTACCATTCCAGATCCAGAGGAGAGAAGGAGAGACTACGGGGGGCCCAAAAGAGATTTTACAGTTATAGAAAATCCCAACTGACAGTTTTTTTTTTCTTTTCTTGGCCTCAGACAGTGTAGCTGTATGTACATGAGTAAGGGTAGGCTGGCAAAATCTTTGACTTGTGCCATTTCAGATCCAGAGGAGAGCGAGAGAGACTACTGGGGGCCCAAGAGAGATTTTACAGTTACAAAAAAATCCCAAATGAAAGTTGTTTTCTTTTCTTTGCCTCGGACAGTGTAGCTGTGTGTACAAGAGAAAGGGCAGGCTGGCAACATCATTGACTTGTGCCATTCCAGATCCAGAGGAGAGAGGGACAGACTTCTGGGGGCCTAAGAGAGATTTTACAATTACAAGAAGTCCCAAATGAAAGTTTTGATTCTTTTCTTGGCCTTAGTCAGTGTAGCTGTGTACATGAGAAAGAGCAGGCAGGAAAAATCTTTGACATGTGCCATTTCAGATCCAGAGGAGAGAAGGAGATACTGCAGGGGGCCAAATAGAGATTTTACAGTTATAGACAATCACAAATGAAAGTTTTTTTTTTCTTTTCTTGGCCTCAAACAGTGTAGCTGATTGTGTATATGAGAAGGGCAGACTGGCAAAATCTTTAACTTGTGCCATTCCTGAGCCAGAGGAGAGAGGGAGAGAAATGTTACATTTACATAAAATCCAAATGTTTTTTCCTGGCTTCAGTGTGACTGTTTACAGGGCAAGGGCAGCAGGGTGGCAAAATAAATCTTTGACTTGTGCCATCCAAACACTAATCCCAGTCACTTGTTAACATTCATTCACGATCTTATCCAGAGGGGAGAGAAAGAGAGACTGCAGGAGGACTGACGATAAATGTAACAGTCCCAGAAATCCCCAATTTTTTTTCCTGGCTTCAGTGTGGCTGTGTGTAAAAAGCAAGGGCAGAAAGGTTGCAAAATAAATATTTGACTTGTGCTGTCCAGATGGGAGAGAGAGAGAGAGAGAGAGACTGCAGGGGGGCCCATGAGAAATTTAACAGTCCTAGAAATCCCAAATAATTGATTTTTCCTGGATTCAGTGTGGCTGTCTGTACAGGGCAAGGGCAGCAGACTGGCATAATAAATCTTTGACTTGTGCCATGCAGAGAGGAGTAAGGAAGACTGCAGGGAGGCCAACGAGAAACATAACAGTCCCAGAAATCCCAAATACATTTTTTCTTGTCTTCAGTGTGGCTATGTGTACAGGGCAAGGGCAGCAGGCTGGTGAAATAAATCTTTGACTTGAGCCATCCAATCACGTTCATTTGTTAATATGTATTCACGATTTCATGTTTAAAAAAAAATACTATTTGAAGAAACAGCATACATGTTGATATGCCTGTGCTGCCGACTGAGTGTGGCCCAGGGGATAAATTTGACTTTGTGACTCATAGCAGGCTTTTTACACTACAACACAAGTAAAGTGCAACTACACACAAGTGTCATCATCATCACTGATTCCCCATCGTTTCTCCTTATTATCAATAGTTTTATAGTATATTGCATTGCATTATGTATAAACATTAACCATCCCCAGTGAGGGACTGTGCTGCATGTGGTTATGCACCAGATGTGTCTGTATCTCAAATTCAAATTCTGAGGCACACTTAACAGTTGCAGAATTTGGTCACTTAACAGTAACTGTACTGTAGGAGTCAATCAGGTAATCTTGGAAGGAAGTGGTGGTGGACTGCTGTGCTGTCAGTGTGCTTTGTACAGTCATGAGTCATGACAGTAAATTTGTCCCTGGCCTGTTGATGTGGGTGGGAGTCATCAGAAGGACATCACGTTAGGTAGAGGGATCTTAGTTTCTTTACAGATTAGAATACTAATGATATAGGTATTTGCATCTGTCTGTCTGTCACTCTCTCTCTCTCTCTCTCTCTCTCTCTCTCTCTGCCTCTCCTAGCACACTCATGTCACAGACCCAAGCAGGATATGACATCATTACAGGCCAGCCATGAAGGGGCTAGTAGTGAGTGATTGTTTTTTTTTTATTTAGCAGTTTTACAGTAAGTTTTATACAAATAATCCATTAAATTATTTCCTTTGGGCCTCTGTGTCAAATGTGGCTGACTTTGGCAATTTTTATGCATTTGTTTGCATTTTCTCAAATATTTGTCACTAAATTAGAACTAATCAGAACAAATCAGAACTTCACCATATTCTGGTTCTTATTTAATAATGGTCAGAACTTCACCAAGTTCTTCCAGACCATTCATTGCAAAAAACTTTATTTAATACATCAGTTAGGGTTAAAGCAACAAAAGTGGGAAATGAGATGTTAGGGTTGACCCCTAACCCTCCACCACCACCCACCACCCACCCCCATCCTCCACAGACCAAGAGATGGCAGGGTGTGCCATGGGATCAAGAGGCCCAGCTCTCACCCCATTCCATGTGTAAACAGGTGGGCATGCTACAGTAAAGGTGAATGGGGTGAGAGTTAGGCCTCATGACCCCATGGCACACCATGCTGTCTGTCGGTCTGTGGAGGATGGGAGGTTAGGTCCTCAATTTTAACATTTCATTTCCTCACTTTTGTTGCTTTAGTCTTAACTGATGCATTAAACAAAGTTTTTTGCAATTTATTTCCTTACTTTTTGAAAAAGTTTAATATAAATAGTAAATAGCATGTGTTGGTGGGAGCACGGGGCCCCACCAAGCTATCCATTTCTGCATAACAATATGTGTCTGTGAGAGCATGGACACTCTGGGCCCCGCACTCGCACTTGCACATAACTACAGAGCCATACAGCAGCCCTATAGGGGAAGGAACCCTTGTGACACTAATTTGCCAATATCTCAGGAACCGTAGCAGCTAGGAAAAAAATTCAAGTGTCGTTGTAATCATGACAGTGAAACCTCCTCATGAGATATATCAATTAAATCCATGTCTCACATTGTTTAAAAGATATGGGCACAGAAATGTAATGAAAAGACACCCTTGGAACCCTTGTGACACTAATTTGCCAATATCTCAGTAGCCATACAACCTAGGAAAAAAAATCCACTGCAAGTGTAATCAATGGTTTCCAAATGTGTTTTTGTGGCTTAGTTCACTTAGAGGTGCTCTAAGCTGTGAGTAGTGAAAAATCCATATCTTGCTTCATTTTCGAGATGCTGGCACCAAAAGTCACTATGGGCACCACAATGTTATCCTATGGGAAAAATCTCAACTTTGTTATGGCATATGTATGAAACCACTTAATGTTACAACACCTAAATAGCATAATTCACATCTTTAGGGCATCCCCTTAATACCCTGCAAATTTCAAATGAAAAGATCAAACCGTTAATTAACAATGCAGTGGGAAGGTTTTTAAAACTTTAAAAATTCCTAGTTCTTGAGGCAGCAAAATCCCGACCATCAGATCAATCCCCGTTCATGAGTTGTCAAAATCACAGTCTGCGAGAAATCCTTGACCATCAGATTTTGGCCTTCTGGTCCCTAAGTGACGGTCAAGGATTTTGCAACCTCGCGGAAGAGGGTCGGGTGACAGACCAGGATTTTGACAGCTCGCGGTCTGTGATTTTGTCACCTCAAGAAAGAGGATTCAAAAAACCAGTCCCCTTTTGTGAGCTGACAAAATCCCTTTCCATCACCTGATCCCCTTTTGGGAGGTAGCAAAATCCTTGTCTGCCAACTCCATCCTCCTCCATGAGAAGGACCATCTGGTGACAAAGTGATGGTCAAAGATTTTGCACCGTCATGAAAAGGATCAACTGGCAGACTGGAATTTTGTCAACTAGCAAAAGAGGATTGTTAGCGAGTCACAGGCAAAGCGAACTAAAAGTAGTTTTGTAGAGGGTGTCACCCTGAACAAAACCAATGCCTTATTGCAACAAGAAGTCACCCATAGAGGAAGCTATGACATTTTGTTTGGGGGAAAAAAATGAAAACGAAATGGCCACTTCATGACAAGGAATTTTCCTGACAGATGAGGATTTTAAACTTTATTCACGAGCTGACAAAATTTTGACCGTGAGCTCCAAACTTCTTCACAAAACATACATATAAATCTTGTAGTGAATTAAGCATGCTCAGAATCCAAAAATTAAAACTTATATAATGTTTGAATGCATTAATATTTTTTAAACAAACTAATGCTGGATTGTTCTTTGACTCAAACTCTTTCTATGTTCCAAATTTCAGACCAAAACATCAAATGGTGTGGTCGCAATGTGACTGGCAAAAAAATGTGTCAAAATTGGCAAAAAAACTAATTATTTAGCACTTAGCTGCGCGCAAACCATAAGTCCAACCTAAACATAACTTGGCAAATCAAGAGATCTATCATACAAAACCACACATTCCAAATTTCATACAAATCCGTTGAATGGTTGCAAAGTTATTAATGTGCAAATATTGGGGTTTAGCATTAAAGTGCCTACTCAACCCTAAATATAGAGGCTCATCTGCACCCCTATAATATATATATATATATATATATGTATGTGTGTAATAGATAACCCACTCTAAGTTGTGTGGTCACGCTCTGATATATGCATGCCATGGTGAGCTTTGTTACTCATGCGGCCGCATGCTGAGTGCTTTAACCGTCCAAGGTGTGCGTGTATCAGAGCATGACCGCACACACTCAGTTGGGTTATCTATCTTATAAAATGGCAAAATTATTTTGATATACACATGGTCATGTGATGTGTTTCAACCAATCAGCAGACATGATTTTGCCTACCCATTTTAATATATATATATATATATTTTTTTTCCCAACATGAGCTGTTAGCATAAATGTCAAACCAAAGTTCTCCAGCTTTAGTCTCTGATGTATATTTCTTCCAGTGGACTAGAAATAATTAGATGCTTGCTCTGTTTCTGTGCTTGAAATCAGAGAATACAAATGGAGAACTTGTTTTTTATTTAAGCTAGTGGCTGAGATAAAAGAAACAAACAAAACTTACTGAATTACATTTTTGGTGAGTTCAACATGGTTTACTTGCTTCAGTGACATTGCTATTTTCTGTCCCTGGAACAAGACTCTGCAGATATTTTCTGTCTTAAAGGATCATTTGCTCCAGAGTCCAAAGTCTTTTTTCTAAACATTTAAAGGGACACTCTCAACCATTTTTGCATCATATTATTTCTAATTGAAAACACAAATGTTATGCTTGTTCAGCTTTTTTAAACATAATCGTTGTTGCTGCTGTTGTTTTGTTTCTTTTCTTAGTAAACTAAAATGCATGTGAGGGTGTAATTATGCCTTTACCTTGTTTTGTTTCAAATCCTTGCTCTATTCTTATTGCATACTTCCAGAACATTAGGAACACCCCAAAACAGTGCAGACACTTATGGTACAATTGTTTCCTTTCTTCTCAGAGCATCCTGAGTGGCTAAACTGTTTTGGTGTGTTCCCAAGTCCAGGAAAGATGCGGTGGGTGTTGATCAAGGCCTGTAAACAAACATTCTTATGTAGTAACACCAGTATATTGGTCTAGTCAGTTTTACACATTTGAAAAGAAAGATGAAATCATAGTTAAACTGCCATCTACATCATCATTCTCTATTGAATGTGACCAATCATAACATGAGATTTTTAAAGTAGAGACACTTAGAGGCTTAAGGGTTTCACAATGTCCCTCTAACAACAAATAGTTTGGCGCCAGTTGATTTTGAGGATCCTGCAATTAAATTTAATTGAATAATGGAAAACATAATTTACTGTAGTTTAAAAAAGGTCAGGATATATAGGGTTGTCAATTTCAGGCAACCAACATGTCAGGGGTTTCCTAGAAGAAATGGCAGGGTGCAAGAAGAAGGGGAGCGGGATGGGAGCATGGCAATATGAAATAGGGAGGGGGGAATGGGTGCAAAGCCAGGTGAGGTCAAAGGGAGTAAAATGATGCGGGACAGGAGGTAGGGACTATGATTGGTTAGGGGACAGAGCAAGCCAGATGTCCTGGGGGAGTCCTAGAGGGGATTAAAAGGGGATGCAAGGGAAATATTCTCCTTTTCTTTCTGCTAAGAATTCATCTGAAGAGTTTGTCTTAGCACATCGATTGTCAGGTTTATTGATCCATAAGAGGTAAGGTTAGCTAAGCTGGTGCTTGAGATAGCCTGTAAGCTGTGGACCTTGGGCAGAAGGTATCTTAGGACATTGCAGGCATCTTCAAAAATTTTTAATTGATAATTCATTTAATGTAATATTGAATGGTTAGTTGATGATAAGGCTCTCCCCCGGTTGGAGGTATGTAAGGTTTTTGTTGTAGAAATCGGGATTACCTTGCTCCTGAGACGGCTTGGTAGAACACTGGTTTGGTTGGGGTGGCTGTCATCCACGCAGTAAAATTAAAAAAAAAAAGGAGAAGGCCCATTTTAAAGTGGCTACAGTTACATGGTTTTGTGTTAGTACATAGGTGGTAGTGGAATTCTGGAATTGTTTTGGTGAGTAGGGTGACTGGTAGGCTGGCCACAAGCAAGACCGGGGCAAGCACTACCAGTTGGTTCTGAGGATAGAGGCCCATCGAACTGGGTGGGAAGGGCTGAGCTATCACTGGCAAGCAGGGCAATTTCAGGAGACAGTGGAGTTTGCCAATGGCAGGACACTGGTTGGGGACTCAAGCGGTCTAGCAGGTAGCAAGCCCATGGTACACAACAAAACAAAAAAGCCAGAAGTGAGCAACACACCAGAATGGCTGTTAAAAAAACAACAAAAAACAGGGAGTAGGGGACGTGGTTTTGTGTAAGGTTTTGGTGGTGCACCTGGGCCAAGTTGGTGGTTTGGAATGGGCCACGTGGTCCATCATGGGAGGAACACGTTTTTTTATTTCTGGGCAAGGATAGAATGGCAGGTGGAGGAAGCAGTTTCATGGGGCCTCAGTTTTGGGGAATGGGGGTGGACACCAAAGAAAAGGGCAGAGGGAAGCAAGGGCTGGAATTCAGTATGGGATTGGCAGTGTGAGGAGGGGAGTTCAGGTTGGACTGTCAGAGGGTTCACCTAGTACAAGGACCAGTGTTCAGTGGTGGGTAGGGGGCCCCTCGACTTACAACACCACCTGGTTACCAGACAGGATAGCTTCAGAGAGGTAGTTTGATCAAGCTGGCCTAGAGAGGAGGTGAAACATAGGACTTTTTGGGAGAAATACAAGGCATGGGGTCTGCCAAGGTGGTGTTGCAAAGGGAATTGATAAACCACCACATGTAATGACTGCAAGCTCAAAATGGCTGCCTTCCACACGGTACAAAATGGTGGGCAGCTCTCTGCCAGCAGTGGAGGGGGGCTGGACAGGCATGGTAGGCTACAGGGCTCAGGTTGTGCTGGTGGCATGTCGCCACAGGGGATGTGGGCATGCAACTAAGCTTCTTTGTGTCATTAAACAGGGCATAACAGATATTTAATGATAACAAGTTTGCTTGATGCTGTTGAAACACTGCATGTCCTGGGGATGGGGGTGCACAGTTCCTGAATGTATAAATGTTGGCAGCCTGCAATTTCAAATTGTAAATTTGCTTGACAGAATGCTTTGTTGAATAAACCAGATAAAATTGAGATTGTACTGTGAGAAAGATAAAGATGCAAGCTGCCTGGAGAGGTTTTTAGAATTTGTTATAGAGGATAAGGGTGGCAGAAGAAGTAAGTCATAAGGGCTCATATTTGTACAATTGATTACAGGGAATTTATAGCAGTTTTCAAAAAGAAATATATGAAATATAAATAATACCCATAAGTATAAAGGATGGTGAGGCCTCATCACTGCTACAAGATGCCCCTAAGTGCATTGTGGCAGGGGCCCTTCTGGCAGAAGTGAATGTATGTGAAGTTGCATGCTGGGTGGGGGGACCACAGTGCAACACTAACCTAGCAGGTTTGCTGAATATGGGGCTTGAAGGAAAAAGAGACAGGCGAATTGGAAGGTCCGTCCTGAATTTAATTTCTAAATACACTGAGAAATGCGAGGGTGAGGAACAGTCTGGGGGTCTAGAGGTGGGAGGAAGGAAAGCCTGATGCCCTCTCCACCCCTCGCCCACCCAACCCCAATCCCACATTTTTTATGGGGGCAGGTTTAGCGGTTTGGTGATGCCCGGGGATTAATGTGTGTGGTTTGTCCACCCACATTGTTTTCACAGTGACAGGATGGCACCGAAAAAAGCTTCATTTCCCTCCACAAGTGCCCAGCTGAGAGAGGATGCAACGGGGTTAATGGGGATAATGAACAAGCTCATTGAGGTGGCTAGGAAGAGAGAGGAAGAGGAGGAGCTGTCCAGAAAGAGGAAGACTCCACCTGGTCCAAAGTGAAAGGGCAGAAGAAAGCGGCCACCAGTACCAGAGCCACAGCCCTTCTCTGAACCAGAGGAGCCAGACATAGGGAATGGTCTGGGGAAGGTTGATCTATCAAAGGATGGCGATCTGAAGGAGTATTTGGAAGGGATTATTAATGATATGGGGGAGAAGGTTATGGAGAAAATGGAGAAGGTTTGGAAAGAGATAAAAAGGGGATACAGAGGATGAGAAAGGAACTGGAGCAGAGGGGGCAGGAGGAAAAAGGATTGAGGGGGGAGTTCCTAGAGTTACCGTTGGGGACCATGTGCCACTCACTATTAAAGAAAAGACATGGAAGGATGAGTTTATTGAAATTTTTGTGCTGGTGTACAAGAAGACAGCGAAGAAATATGAGCAGAAGGAGACAGTGGGGAGGTCAGAGATGGCGGTGGCACTAGCGGTGGTGAGAAAGACAGCCAAGGAGGTAACCTACAAGGGTAAGAATATAAAGACATGGCAGGCGGGGTTCACAATATTTAGTGCCATACTGTTAGAGAAGCAGCCGGAGTTAGCTATCCCACTTCTGGCATATTTGACCATCATCAGAGATGCATACAAGGTCAAAATGGGGTATGGTTGGTATAGGTGGTTGAAGTAGGAAGAGGCCGTTTGACAGAGGATGGCAGCATGGGATGATCCAATATGGGATTGCACCCATTCAGAATTCTGGGTATGGACTCTGGACAGGTGTGGAGAAGTTGGGAGGCTAGTAGGAGAGGGAGTAGTTTGCACATTACCGTGACCTGCTGGGAATATAATAAGGCCTCCTGCACGTGGGCAAATAGCAAATTCAGGCACGTGAGTTCAAAATGTTCAGAACAGCAACCCATGTCCTGCTGCTGAGCAATGGGCAATAGGCATGGCTATCAGCACCAAGGCTAACAGCCCTTTTGGAGGGGGGGTTAACTTCACATGGGGAAGTGGGGCATATCAAGGAGGTAGGGGGAGGTGGGTGATAGAAAGAGGGACATACGGTGGGGAATACAGCAGGAACTAAGATATTAGGGAATAGGGATGTGGGGCAGGGATTCCTGATAGCCAGGACTCCAATTAGGCTGGACATAATTCAGGAGTGGACTAAGGGATACCTAGATGCAGAAGGGGGAAGAATGTTGCAGGAGGGTTTTGCATGTGGTTTCAAATTGGGATATCAAGAGGAGAAAAAAAAGTCTACAAAAAATTGGTGTCTGTCCAGGATGAGGAAGGGATAATATTTATTTATTTATTTTTTTAATTTATTTAGATCTCGGATTACAAATACCTTTGGGCATTGAGCTCTTTTACAAAGGATCCATGTCAGCAGCATAATACAAACAGGTTAACAGAACAAAAAAACTATGGTAAAACAGTAAACAAAGGAAAGGAGATCAACAGGTTTACAAACTAACAGGGTATGGTAAAAAAAAAAAAGATATTGAATTGGGCAGGGTAGAGGGACAGTTCAGGTAGCCCCCATTTTAAAATTTTAGGGAATCACCCTTTAGGGTGGTATCGAAAAAGCAGGCAGGGGAATTCCACTTAGTTCACCACCTTTCTTGCCTGGAAGGGGCATCAGTGAGCAACGGCATACCTGACAAGCAGAGCTCAGTATCATATGCCATACTCGATCAGGCAGTGGGTTTGATTAGGACGATTGGTGGAGCATGGATTGCAAAAACCAGCATAGACTCAGCTTTTAGGCTACTACCAATGAGACAAGAGGACTGGGAACTTTTAGGTTTTCAATTCCAGGGCAGGTATTATTTTGAAAAGGCCATGGCCATCAGGTGTTCAATGACATGTGCCACTTTCAAGGCCTTTAGTACGTGGGTTCAGTGGGTGTTCAGGAAGCATTATGGACATACAGCAGTGGTGGACTACCTGGATGACTTCATGCTAGTGGTGCAGAGTAAACAGGAGGCAGTGACAGTGCTGGGGGATTTTCAAGATATGTGCATGGCAGTAGGGATAATGCTGGCTGAAGAGAAGATGGAGGGGCCGGCTAAGAGGCAAGAGTTCTTTGGCATCGAGGTGGACACTGAGTACGGATTCTTTCTATTGCCAAAGGGCAAAGTGGGCAGGTTAAGAGGACTGATACAGCAGGTCAAGGCCAGGAGATGGGTGCCTTTCGCAACAGTGTAGCAGCTTTTGGGGCATAAGGAGGCTAGCATGGGTCACAGGTAAGGCAAGGTTACCACGCCATTGGGTGGATATTACCAGAGGTGTGCACCAAGATTTGGAGATATGGGAGCAGTTGCTAGATGTTTACAATGGGGTCACTGTTTTCAGAGGGATTGACTGTTTAACACCGATTTAGAGTTGTACATGGATGCCTCAGGGGCCCTTGGCATGGGGCCTATTTTAAGGGAGAATGGATGTTGGAAGTTTGACTGGGGGAGTGGAGACATAGGGGGTTGCGGAAGGAAATCACCTTTTTGGAAATATTTCCCATATGGGTGGCCATGGTGGTGTAGGGCAAGGGGATGAGGGACCAAAACATATTCTGGTGTGACAACAATTCAGTGGTGGAGGTCATCAACAGACAAATAGGGTACACTGAGACGGTGACAAGGGTACTGCATCAGCTGGTGTTAGTAGGTCTTAAACTCAGTTTGTCATTCAAAGCAAGATACATTGAGGGAATAAAAAATAACATTGCTGACAGCCTTTCCCATCATCATTTGGACAGGTTTAGGTCCCTGGCACCTTAAGCCGCTGTTCAGAGAACTATGGTGCCAACCCAGTTATGGGAAGTTGGATGGACCAAGCCCGACAGCTGTATCAGAGCTCTTGGTCTGTGAACACACTGAAAGCTTATGAGGAAGTGTGGAATGCTTTTCAAGAGTTTTGCAGCAGGAGGGGTTCAAGGTATGTAGGCTTGTCACAGAGGGGCAGACAATGCAATACATGGTCAAGAAATGGGAGGCAGGTATGGCTCATACAACCATGAGGGTGCAGGTAGCAGGGATAGACTAGGCATGCAGCTCTAGGGCTTTGGCCAAGCCAAACAAATTTAAGGTAGTGCAGCACATGCTAGTTGGCTAGCAGAGGACACAGGGCAGCTTGGATAATAGCAGAAAGGCCATAGAAGGGCAGTTGCTAATGAGCCTGCTGGGGGCCATGGGGCAGTTATGCACATCAGCATATGAAGCATGCCTATTCAGGGCCGTTTTCATGGTAATGGTCAATGGGGCTTTCAGAGTGGGGGAGGTGGTGGCCCAGAACAAAGGGGGAGGGGCTGGGGATTATTATGGGCAGCGGACTTTTTGGGAGCCGAGAGAGAGTAACCATTTGGCTTAGATGGTCTAAAATGGACCAAGCCAGCAAGGGTGTGGAGGTTATTCTTGATAAGCAACCAGATCAAGGTTAGTGTGCTGTATCTGCCCTGATGGAGTATATAGCAATTCGGCCTGGGAGGATGGTAGATTTTTTCAGGCATGGAGATGGATCCCTGATGACATACTACCAGGTAGTGATGGTCCTTAAAAAAGGAATAGAAACATAGAAACATAGAAACATAGAATTTGACAGCAGATAAGGACCGCTTGGCCCACCCAGTCTGCCCATTTCCCTACCTACTGGATAAGCTGCAGATCCTAGTTAACCAGCAGCCTACTTCTTCATAGCATTTGTGGGTGAGGATTCCAATCAATTTTCACCTCATTCATTTAGAATAAGGGCAGCATCAGAAAGGGCATCACAAGGGGCTCTGAGGAGGAGGTGAAGCAGATGGGCAGGTAGAAGTCGAGCTGCTACAAGAGATGTGTTAGGAAACTGGTGTAACCAGTATTTGATTTGTGTCAAAAGGCAAGAGACAGCAACACCAAATATGGATCATAGGGCATTCAATTGTGTATTGGGCAGAGAGACACACATCGAGCATGCCATGAGGGAGACAACTCTGGAGGGAGATATAGAATACACAGATACAATGGAAAGGGGTCCGGGGCTTGAGATGGGCACAACTCTTGATGGTTTTAGAAGAACAAAAGAGGCAATGGCCAAAACCCAATCTGATGATCATGCACGCAAGGGGTAATGACCTGGGCGACAGACAATGGGTGACTTTATTTCAGGACATACAGAGGGACTTGGGTATCATTAAGGAATTGTGGCTGGGAATTACCATAGGATGGTTCAAGATTATTTCCAGAAGAGTGTAGAGACATACCAGGGATATCAGGTTGGTGGAGAAGGCGAGTAAGCGACTTAACCGAAAGGTGGCAATGGTGGTAGCAGAGATGGGCATATACATATCACACATGGATATGTCATATTCAGTCCTGGGGTACTATCGTGAGGATGGGGTGCACCTGTCTGTAGTGGGAATGTCATTTTTTCTCCTGCCTATAATTGGGGCAATTTAGGGATGGGAGGGACAGCGGCTTGAATAAAGGGGGAAGCCCACCAACTGTCACAAAGCTGAAGGTGGGCATGTGGAGGGAAGTGATATGGGTGGTGGTGGTGGTAGAGACAGGGGTATAAAGGGGGGTATGTTTTTGGGTAGGGGAGTGCAATAGGCATTGGCCTGGGCCAGCATCATCCAGTCATGGAGACAGATGATGCAAGGGGATGGAGGAGAAAAGATAAACTTGGGGGTCGGGTTTGGGGGCATCTGACTCTAGGAAAGACAGTCAGGATGTAAGAACCATAAGAGGGCATCATGTCATGCAACTGGGCCCCAAGAAGACTGGAAATGAGGAGGAATGGAAAGGATAAAGCTGCAAGCAGCAAATTGGACTGGAATATTGATGATAAAATGTGTACATACGATATGTGGCGATGAGTGAATATGTAACTAGGATGGTATGATTAAATTTGGATCAATAAACAATTGCTAATCGAGCACCCAAAGATGTTGTCAGGTGTATTCATTTCTTGGGGAATTCCCTCTGACAATATTTTATTGTTATCAAAGTTGCAGTGCTGTTCCATTATTTTCCCTGTGATGCCTGATTCAGCTCTAGTAATGTAACGTGCCATTCCTGTGAGGAACTGTGCCACTATGCTGCAATTAATTTTAGCTTCACAGTCTTCTTGTTAATGCTGTGTCGAAAACCACATAAGAAAGATTTCAACCAGGACAGTATATCAAACAAACCCACAAGGAACTGCTTCATATTTTGGCACTGATTGACAGTCATTTGCACAGATTATATCATTATTATATTTCAACAAAGCCAATGGATGTTGCCACAAAAATGGATTTGAAATTGCATTTCAATTGCACTTAAATTATACACATTATGCTGTCTTTCTCTGGCAGCCCTTCAACTGCACACAGAGATTCATGGGTAGCTGCTGTTCAAATGCTGGGAAGATGCTGTCGTACATGTACCTCATTGCTTTCAGTGTCATAGATGGTTATCATCTTGTGGCATACAGTATTCTTGTTAGACAACCTGTGGAATTAAACACTGTCATAGATGGTTATATTCAGTGGCAGGTGACAGTTCTTGTTTTTTTTTTTTTATATTAGGTCTTCTTTTCACACCCCCCCCCCAACTGTTTGCTGCATAATCAGGCCAGACCAAATGTAATTTTGATTATGTGAGCTGCCTGACTAATCCTGAGTTTTAAGAAATGAGTAATATAGTTTCAGCTGTGCTTCCTTAAAGTGTAAAGTAAAAAAAAGATGTAATCTTTATTTTTACAAAGTTTCATAATGAATCATCTCAGGAATATGTGGGGAGAAATTGAGGGGTCAACGTACCTTTTGGTTTCTTGAAAGAACAAAATCAAACTTGTGGCTGAATAGCTACCAGTACCACTTCATCTCTGGTGCTATTTACTGTATGTCTAGCTGGAGGTTTTCCATGGTTTTAATTCAATATAAAATGAAAAGCTAGAGAATCAGGAAATATGAATCCACAGCAATGCTATGTCTTTAACGTTTTGGTCAAGTACATTAAAATATATTTGGCAGCATGGTGAAAATAATCATACTACAGAGAAATTAATTCACATTGAGAATCTTTAAAATGAGACTTTTGACAATGATTGGATACTTTGGGTGATATGTATCATCTAAACACATTACAAAGTAATGCTCATTCATGTTTTAAATATTGCACATTTGATAGTAATTATAAAAGGAGATCAGCTTGTTGGTAGCCATAACAAACTTAAAACAGCAGTATCTGTTAGTCTCCATGTAATTTGTTTTCAGCAATATATTTATAGAAAGAGAATGAGAGACAGAATAAATGCTAGGTAAGTTTTGTCTATGGGGAAATATACCATCGAAGGAGGATAATTAGCTCTATAACCCACAAGCACAAATGCAGAGTAGGCTTATGGGCTAATGAACCACAAGATGGTATATTTCCCCATACACCATGCTTACCTAGCATTTATTTGTTATAATGCATTAGGATGGTTATTATCTTACTATCATTTCCAGGTTTGCCTTGCTTTATTTTGTCCCCCCACTTCCCCATAATGCAGTGTCCTCCTATATGAGGAGGTGTGGCTGGGATTGTTGGTCCCTTAATGTGTTCTGTTGAGGATGAAATGGTGTGCATTTCAGGTCAGTGTGGCAGTTGGTAGTGTGGTTCATATCAGCGTGGCAGGCAAGAACATGGTTCAGCGATGTTGAATTTGGGAGTGTGGTTGGGGCAATTTGGCAGTCAGAAGTGTCATGGTTGGAGTTGAGCTGCGCATTGGCAGCAGTTGCATTGAGGGCTTAGGTGAGTACACATTTTGCTGGTAGTTGAAGGCTTCCTGACCCACTCCCCCCCCAACACACACTTTTTAAAAAAGGACTGTTTACAGACTTCCCAGTCTTTTTGTTCACTGAGAAAACTGCCATTTGTTTGGGGCCTAGCTGCAGGAGGAAGACTGGACCTACTGAGGCAGAGTTGTATACCATGGCCATTAAAGTCATGTACCACAGATGGCCATGCTAAGACTTTAATGGTCATGGTACATAGTCAAGTTAGCCAGCCTGGGAGTGGGTCCCAGGGTGGTAGCCTGGGTAACAAACTGGCTGCACAACAGGACACAGAAGGTAATAGTGAATGGAACACATTCCGAAGAAAGGAGGGTTACTAGTGGAGTACCTCAGGGCTCAGTACTGGGTCCAGTCCACTTTAACATCTTTATAGGTGACATTGCAGAGGGTCTGGAAGGAAAGGCATGCCTCTTTGCAGATGACACAAAGATCTGCAACAGAGTTGATGCACAAGGTGGGGTGGAAAGGATGAGAAGGGACTTGGCAAGGTTGGAGGAATGGTCAAACATATGGCAACTTAGATTTAAAGCAAAGAAGTGCAAAGTAATGCACCTTGGAAACAAAAACCCAGGAGAAGAGTACACAGTAGCAGGGGAGGTACTAACAACAACAACAAAAATGGAAAGGGACCTGAGGGTAGTCATATCAGATGACCTAAAGGTGGGTAAGCAATGTGAAAAGTCATTAAGGAGAGCCAGGGGGATACTGGGATGCATAGGAAGGGGCATCACAAGTACAAAAAGGGAAGTGGTTATCCCTCTATACAGACAGTTGGTGAGACCCCATCTGGAGTACTATGTGCAGTTTTGGAGGCCTCATCTACGCAAGGACATAGACAGGATGGATGCAGACCAGAGGAGGGCAACTAAAATGGTGCAGGTTCTGCAGCAGAAACCATATGAAGAGAGACTGAGAGAGCTTAATATGTATACTCTTGATGAAAGGAGGGACGGGGGGACATGATAGAAATTTTCAAGTACCTCAAGGGAATCAACAAAGTCCAGGAGGGTAGCATCTTTCAGAAAAAGAGATGTGTAAGAACAAGGGGGCACAATTTAAAGATAGAGGGGGGACCGCTCAGTGCTAATGTGAGGAATTTTTTTTTCATGGAGAGAGTGGTGGATACATGGAACCGCCTTCCTGAGGAGGTCGTTGGGTCTAAAACAGTGGGGGAATTCAAACATGCATGGGACAGACATAAGGCAATTATAGTGGGGGGGTTACAGGAAGTAGGCTGTTGGTTAACTAGAATCTGCACCTTATCTAGTAGGTAGGGAAATGGGCAGACTGGGTGGGCCAAGTGGTCCTTATCTGCCATAAAAGTCTATGTTTCTATGTTTCTATATGACTTTAATTGATGTAATATATGGGGAAATACTTAATGTGCTCTTCAAAGGGACACAAGTTCCAGCCATGTATATGTATGTATGTATATGTGTGTGTATATATATATATATATATATATATATATATATATATATACACTATATATATATATATATATATATATATTTAATATAGAACTATGTTTGCTCACTTCTGACTGCCAATAGGGCAGAACCCTATCACATGGTACTGTGTTAACCTAGCATATACTCCTACTCAGAAGACATGAAAGGGAGTGCATTAATTGAGAGCACAGC
Organism: Neoceratodus forsteri; assembly: GCA_016271365.2. Classification (NCBI taxonomy): domain Eukaryota; kingdom Metazoa; phylum Chordata; order Ceratodontiformes; family Ceratodontidae; genus Neoceratodus; species Neoceratodus forsteri. The sequence continues at coordinate 778,318,409 of CM057459.1, read as the reverse complement.
CAAGAAGGATCAGAACATTAAATATGTTTATTATATATCCTCAAGGTCAAAAGGTCATAATACAAATCAAACAACACAGTAACATCTAAAAGAAATCATGCAAGTTAAAAAAACATCAACCCCTCACACACACATAGCAACATTATTCATGCATCACAAACTGTAAACAAAATCCTTCCAACAACTTTGAAAAAAAAACATACACTACGTCCTACTCACAAATCCAAACCCCATAACCATATTTCTGCTCACATTAGACCAAAAAAAAACACAACATAGATTTCGAAAATATGATTCTACACAACATAAAAATGCATACCTATATCACTAAACCACCTCCTAACCTCTAGTACAAACATTACACTAAAAGTTAATAAAATATCCCACTTACCTAAAAACAAATGACAGCTCAGACTCTGCTTGAATCTCAGCTGCCCAACAGTGCACCTGAATGAGGTCACATCATATATAATTAATAGCTTAGGCTACCATATCTGACATGGATCTCATAGAAAGAACAGGAAGCACAGTCCAGGCTTCCAGCTCAGCCTCATAGATCCATGGGAAGTACAGGAAGTTAAACACCAGGAATACCTATTTAAAGCAACACAGTAACCCACTCCCTTGTACAGCAACCGCATCCAACTAGTGCAGCTTACTAGCTGCAACCTAACCACTACCACATATGTAGTTATACCAGCATCCTAAAGGCAACCATTTCAAAGTACAGCACAAATATACAACACTACTACACAGCTAAAAAACATACATTACTAAACATTTTATCAGTGGACTAAAGCAAGACCATCAAAGGAACTGTGCTATGTAATTGTATCTCATGTTCATTGATGTCCCTCATTCTTTGGGCTCAGAACTTCATCCCACTACTTGGTACATTAACATAGCATGTTCCCCCCTCTGTCAGGCCTTATTCCCAACATACTGTACATACACGCATAATATATAAATTGAAAAAATCTATTTTATTGCAGATATTAGGATTGAAGAACCCAAAGCACACAAAGTAGAAAAATTAACATTAGTGTTTTGGGTCTCCAGAGTATTGGTGAATCAGTGATGGAGACTTCCTTGGAGTTGTCTGCCCTAATGCCCTCCCACATCCGTCCCATAGCCTTCTGTGTGATGCATGAGGTACAGCTCCAAGCAAGTGTCTCATAGCGATACACTCTTCGAAAGTAGAGAAATATGACTCACCACGTTGCCAACAGAATCTGCTGTAGCTGTCTTCATGCACAGAAAAGAGAACACATCTGACCCTGTCTACTCAGGTGAGGGGTGGGCATTATGATTGACAACCCCAAGGAAGATCCCACCACTGATCTGCCAATACTCCAGATATCCAAGGCCCTAATGTTTTTCATTTCCCTTCTTTGTGTGCTTTACATTCTTCAACCCAACTGTGTGCATCAATGTTGTTTATGCAATTAATTTCCCTTCTTTTTCAGATAGCAGAATCATATGCTCATTTATGCAGGCCCCTTCTGGACCTGTGAGAAATTAAATAAATAGAATTCTGGAGATAGTTATGATGCAGTGCATGTGCCTATTAGGCCTCGACATGCATGTCAACCCCTTGTGAGAAAAGGCTCCCCAGCCCACCATAAAATGTCTTGTGTGCACAAGAACAATGTTCTCTCCCTCGCCAGGCTGGGGCTTGTGCTGTAAACCACAATACCTGCACACCAGCCTCGGCCCACTTAGCTGGCTCACTGAGCTCATACTGCACCCAAACAAAGGTCACTGGCACAGGAAGGCAATGTGATCCTTACTGGGCCAAAAGTCATCCAAGCAAACACCATTGATTAATTTTTTTTATGATTTTTTGAGACCTAAATTCAAACATAGTGTTTTTATAACCCCCTCCTTCTAAACATGACAGGTTCATTTATAAAATACTGGACAAAACTTAATTGTGTGGCATAAGTATGAAAACACATTTTGGCTAGGATCTGAAAAATTGCAGCTGTCAGGTTCATGAGATGGTGGGAAAAATGGTTATGTTGATCATTTGTGGTAAAAATATTGTAAATTGTCAAAGTTATGGGCAATAGTAGAACAATTACAACATAGTTTCATAACAGTCTATTTTTTTTATATTTTGACCCCAGATTTTCAATATAGTCTTCTTATGACCCCATCTCATGAACGTGACAAGGAAAACATTTCATATTCTGTCCAAAACATAATTTTGTGCCACAGGTGTGAAAACACATTTTAGCCATGCTTTGGGGGAAAAAAAGTGGTCATTGTTCATCAGGCGGTGTGAAGAAAATGGATATGTTAAAAATGGGATGCTGAAGTACTGTAAATTTCCAAAGTTATGAGTGAGCATTTACAAATTTCAATGTATAAACAAAACTTTGTTGTTTTTGAATACCTTACACGAAAATTTCAACATCCCCTTTTTATGACCCCACCTCATGTATCCAGCAGGTGAAAATTGTCAAATCCCGCCAGAATTGTGATTCCGTAGAGTGACTGTGAAATCACCCATCAGGGCTGATTTGAAAAATTTCACCTACCTTGTTTACGAGGTGGGTTCCTCAAATGGCAATGTTAAACATTTTGGAGAAAAATATTCAAAACAATGTTCAAGTTATAAGTAACAGTTCAAAATGCATTGAAATACATTAAACTTCACTTACTTGATTTCCTTAGTTCCCTTTTCAGTGTGGAAGAGTAAAGACATGTTTCCAGTCCAGAGAGAATTATGGCATTGGACATCTGGTAGGTAAGGTGGGTTGTGGGTGTGTAGTTGGGGGACAGGATGGGCTGGTGGGGCTGGGGATAGTGGCACAGACAACAAGGGACCCTTTTCTTTATTTCAGCTTAAAAAAAAGATGCTGCAGGATGCTTTTCTTTATTGTAGATTCTCTGGCCTTGGTATTTGGGCACCCTGATGTCTGATTGATTCTTAGGACCACCAGGGGTGAGCACCCCTTTGTCCAAGATCCTGCTGGGATTGAGGGGGTGGACTACACCAACACTGGGGATTGGGCACCCTGGTATAAGCAGATTAATATGGCAGGGGGTGGAGGTCAGAAAAAAAATGCAGGGGGGAGATGAACCAGCACTGGGGTGTGGACACCCTAGTGTCAGTATATTTAAAAGTACAATAATCTTAGCTGTCCCTGGTGACAGGGAACCCCACTCTCCATTTTAAAGGAGTACTACATCCAGAATCTGCAAAAACATACATATGTTAAACAGAGTGTCTTGATTTTTGTGTGTTGTCCTAGTGTGTCCATCCTTTGTCAGCTATTAGGAGTTTTTTCTAAATTAGCCTGCTAGTTTTGTAGTAGTTTTATTGCCCCTGGGGATCTCCCTCTGTGCATGGTTTATGGCTCTTCTTGTTACAATGCCTCCTGACCCATGTGACAGTGATGTATCTGGGACCATAGACTCAGCAAGCACTGGTTTACAGCAAATTTTAGAACAGCAGAGCTACAATATTAAGTAGCTTTCCTTAGCCAGTGAGCACTAAAGGCTACATATACAGTTTAGCAAATACTTGAGGGATAACTGAGTGGGTTATTTTGTAAGAAACCAATTCCTTACTAATTATGGCACTGATGATCTGGTCTGATTTTTGTTCTTTTTATGGCTGTGTGTAGTCTGATGGAATGAAAAGTTTTAAAAGCAAAACATTTACTCCTTCTTGCTAGGCCTTACACATGCATAGAAAGCAAAAATATTGAATTAGAGTTATTAGTGGAGGCCAGAATATCAGGATCCTGTTTCTAGTACTTTCTGAATCAGTGGTCCTAGGCACATCACTGTCTCATTGGACAGGAGGCATGGTAGAAAAAAGTAAAGCAATAAGCCATGCTAAGATGGAGATCCCCTGTTGCCATAAAACTACCATATACTGTAACTAGGAGGCTAGTTTAGAAAACAAATCTTAATAGCAAACAAAGGGAAGGACACATCAGGACTAAACACACAAACCTAAACATTCTGCACAACATTATCTCTTTTGAAAAGTAGTCACTATAGTACTCCTTTAAATTAAGCAGTATGCTCATGTGACTAATCGTGGATGGCTAGGAAAAAACAAAACAACATATTAAGCAGGGGAAGGGCTACGCACTGACAGAAAGCCTTGCCCTGGCTGAACAAACACAGAAAATTATAAGACAGCACACAAGAAGACAGTCCTTGTCACCTCATACATGGACAAATTCTTGTAAAATGACCACATTTGTCAATGTGGTCATAAAAAATCAGTTATCCTCAGAACATGTTTCTTTTTGAAGCTGATACTTTATAAAACCCAAAGTATTATTAATAATTCAGATGTTGTCACTATCACATGTGGCTAAGTTTCATTTTGCTAATTCTATCTTTGTCAAAGAGAGTTCTTATTAATAGTAATAATGATGATACATCACAGCTGCAAATGTAACTATGGGTACTAATAAAAGAAAATCTGATATCATGTTTTTAAACTTACTGTATGTCCCTCTATTTACAGTCTTTAAAGTAGATAGTCTTTAAGGTAGGCAGGTGGCTTTCTATTACATCTGTTTGGTACTGCTGGGGTGGTGCATTGTTGGTTGATCGCACAGGCTGTGCATCACCCTCTGCCTCCAGGACTGAGGCAGTATCATGCTCAGGTTTGAGTTTCTTGAAGAATAAAGAGTTTGGGGTCACTGAATGTCCATCTCTTGCAGCTGTGACCATTGAACCTTTCACTTGTGTGACTGTATAAGGCTTGGTGTTATATGGGGTAGTGAGCTTGTTGTTATTCTACTGCCGATACAGCACAGTATCAACAGGTGCAATTGTAATAGGTTTTTCATAGTGACGTCTGTCCGAGTATGCTTTCATCTTGGCGTTGGCAGCATGATCTCTGTGTAATGGATCACTATTAGGTACTGTGGCCCCAATATTCAGAATTGCACCTGGCAATGGTGCATGTGGTGGCACATCACATCTGGGTTGCTCTGGTGCAACTCAGGGATATATTCAAAAGAGTTGAGCAATGGTGCATCTTCTCTGAATATATCAGGTAATGCGCACTGCACAAAAACGATGCACTGGCACACACCCCCAGACAGGGCTGAATACCAGGAATGGGAACTGCGCCAGTGCAACAAAGTTTTGCTGTGCACAAATTAGTGATATTCAGCTGGCAGTAAGCAAATGGGGTCATAATGTATGCAAGGTGCAAATGAGGCCATTTGCATGTCATTATGGCCCCACTCGCATGAGTTGTGCGGGCTGGCCAGCGAACTGCGCATGGCACCCTCCAGGTATGTGGCACATCTCAGGGTTGTGCAGGCACATGCACCACACATCCTGGGCTGAATATCAGGATGTGCCGCATATGCATGGGCATGCCCCCTGGAGATGCGACACATACATTATCTTTGCATCCAGGTGCATCGGGACTTGAGCTGTGCAAGTCCCTCCTTTGAATATTGCCCTGGGGTGCATTTCTGGGGTTGCACCCTTTGAATATGTGGTTCTGTGTCTCTTGCAATCATAGCAGTGGGGATCTTAGTTCTTATTTTGTGGTTGAACAGCAGTTCTGTAGGGGATTTGTCTGTGTTGCTGTGTAGTGTGGAAGGGTAGTCTCTGAGAAACTTGCATAGTTCCTGCTTCTGCATTACACCATGCATCCCAACTACCTTATGGAACCTTCCTATTGTCTGTATACATCTCTGTGCAGCAGTGTTGACTTGAGGCCAGAGAGGAGTAATTTTCCTGTGCCCAAATCCCAAATAGGTTGCAAATTTGCTAAACTGATCACTACGAATGGCGGTCCATTGTTCACCTTCACAATCTTGGGAATGCCAAACAGAGCAAAAACATTGTCCAACACTGGTATGACAGCACTGGCTGAAGTGGATCTCATGATCTGTACAATAGGGTATCTAGAGTACTCATCTACGATTACCAGAAGGTATTCTCCAGTGGGTAGAGGTCCATAAAAATCTGCACATACATTTTGCCATGCTACTTCTGGTAGGTCAGACATCTGTAATGGCTCAGATTACATGACAGGCACTGTGGCTTGACATGCTAGGTAGTTTTTTTCCATAGAAACATAGAATTTGACAGCAGATAAGGACCGCTTGGCCCACCTAGTCTGTCCATTTTCCTACCTAACAGATAAACTGCAGATCCTAGTTAACCAAGAGCTTACTTCCTCCTACCCCCCACTAGGACTGCCTTATGTCTGTCCCATGCATTCTTGAATTCCCCCACTGTTCTTGACTCCATGACCTCCTCAGCGAGGCTGTTCCATGCATCCACAACCCTCTCTGTGAAGGAAATACTCACATTACCTCTGAGCCAACCTCCCATCTTCAAATTGTGCCCTTGTTCTTGCACATCTCTTTTTCTGAAAGATGCTACCCTCTTGGATTTTGTTGATTCCCTTGAGGTACTTGAAAGTTTCTATCATGTCCCCTCTCTCCCTTCTTTCCTCAAGGGTATACATATTGAGCTCCTTTAGTATTTCTCCGTATGTCTTCTGGTGCAGACCCTGCATCATTTTGGTTGCCCTCCTCTGGACAGCTTCCACTCTGTCTATGTCTTTGCAGAGATGGGGTCTCCAGAACTGCACACAGTACTCCAGGTGGGGTCTCACCAACTGTCTGTACAGAGGGGATAACAACTTCTTGTTTTCTATTATTGATGCCTCTCCCTATGCATCCCAGTATCTCCCCAGCCTTCCTTACTGCCTTCTCACATAGCTTGCCCACCTTTAGGTCATCTGATATAATTACCCCCATGTCCCTTTTTATTTTTACTGTTGTCAGTATCTCACCCCCCATTGTGTACTCTTCCCCTGGGTTTTTGTTTCCCAGGTGCATTACTTTGAACTTCTTTGCATGGAGTCTGAGCTGCCATACATTTGACCGTTCCTCCAACCTTGCCAAGTCCCTTCTAATCCTTTCCACTCCATCTTGTGTATCAACCCTGTTGCAGATCTTTGTGTCATCTGCAAAGAGACATACTTTTCCTTCCAGTTCCTCTGCAATGTCACTTATAAAGACTTTGGAAAGGACCGGTCCCAGTACTGAACCCTGTGGTACCCCGCTAGTAACCCTCCTTTCTTCACTGTGGACTCCATTTACTATTACCCTTTGCATCCTGTTGTCTGGCCAATTTTTTTTATCCAGGCTACCATCTTGGGACCCACTCCAAGGCTGGCTAACTTGTGTATTAATCTTTTGTGTGGGACTGTATCAAATGCCTTGCTAAAATCTAGGTAGGCCACGTCCACAGCCCCTCCCTGGTCTACTACTTTGGTTACCCAGTCAAAGATTTCCATTAGATTCGTCTGACATGACCTTCCCATCATGAATTCATGCAGCCTTGGGTCCTTTGCCCCACTGGCCTCTAGGTACTCAACAATTCTTTCCTACAGAAGTTATTCCATCATTTTCCCTACCACTGAGGTCAAACTAACTGGTCTGTAGTTTCCTGCCTCTGTCCTGCTCCCACTTTTGTGAAGAAGAATCACATCAATCACACCATGGCTTCAGCACTCTGTTCTAAGTTCAGGGACCATACCTTTTCATGAAGGAGTCTCTTTTTCTTCACTGTGCCTTGGTGTCCTTCATGTGACAGTGATAATACCATGGGTCGAAGAGTAAAGGGTATGATTTTTCTGGTTTCTCATAAGATTATGCCATTGCTTGGTAAACAGTGAGTTCATAGCAAACTCATTGGTACAGCATTAGCTCATCCATGTGAGGCATTTAAACAAGTTTAAATGTTCCTTTAAGAACCTCTGTCCTAGGCTTTACTGACAAGGATTTTATATGCAACTTGCATAGCTTTAAGTGCTTTCCGAAGGGAGCCTTAATAATTAAATAAATAAATTTATGTTAAATGCTGCTTTAATTATGATCCTCTCCTTATTGGCATTTAAATGATTTTAAATGCTGCTTTTTATGATCATATGTCCTGGGCATGCAAAAAATGTGAAAATGTTGCTTTATGTGAAAATATACTGCACTGTGCCAGCATGCAATAGGAGTTTGACTCAGTGCTTTTAGGAATGCTAGTCCTAGAGCTGGATACACAAGCACCGTAGCCCACAAGATTTGTCTTTGCATTTTAGTTTTTGCATCTTACTTGCCTTGAAATATGAGTTGTATTTCTGTTGTGTTTTTCATGCTGCTCAGCTGAACATGAATTGACAGCTTCCCTCAGTAGCTTGCCTCGTATGCTAATAGTCTTAAGCCCTTTCCTGCTGGTCTGTAAAAATTCTCTCACCTCCCTTCTGTCACCACAGCTTCAGGATCCACCAAGGGTCCTAGGTCAGGTCACGAGGGTCATGCAGAATCTGCCCTCCCCCGCCCCCCGAAATACAGAAGGTACGCAAGAGCCGGCAGCTGTTCCAGCATGCTGGTCGAAAGCAGCTGTAGATGATCCCTGCAGTCACTTTGCAACTGCTCCTGCCCACCCCCAGTACCCTCCACCCTTAGCTGGTATTACTTTTATAGTGACTGCTCTCTGTCTCCTCTCACAAGAAGCAGTTTACTATCTCCCTGGTTTTCCATTTGCTCCTCATATTAATTGGCCACCAGAGGTCACCGGTTAGCTTCTGGTTCACTATCTCTCATCCTCAGTGCTGCCAAGACTTTCTTTTCCTTCAAACCTCTCTCACCCTGTCCCTCCTCCAGCCAATTAGCTCACTTTATGCTGGTACAACTTAAACTGCTAGTGTTCTGCCCCCTGCATGCCTCTAGCCATGTCCCTACTGCTATGTTACCGGACCCTTCTTGCTATCCTAATCATCTGTCATCCACCACTCCTTTCCAACTTACCACAAATATCCAATAAACCTCAACCCCCTATTTTGCCTTATCTATTAGGCTCCTACTACCCCCATGTGCTGCAACCACCACTCCCCTCAGCCAAATGTGGGTCCACTCAAACATGCATCCCTGCTCCTTCCTTTGCCCTCCCTCACACACTTGGGTAATTCTTCAACTTCTTACCTCCCATCGAACCTATTACAGCCACCCGTGGGCACATACAAGACAGCGCTCAACTGCTTGTAGGTGGCTACACCTTATAGGGCACTACCTTAATATTACCCTCCTGTTCCTCGTAGCTGGAGACATACATCCAAACCCAGGTCCCCACCACACCCCTACCCTGCTAAATTCTCCTGGACCCTCTCTTAACTCACCTACTGCCACAAACCCCTGGAGCAGCCCCCTCCCAAGTGGCCTGTGCATCTTGCTCCTAAACATAAGAAGCCTGGACCAAAAACTTGACTCCCTACAGGTACTAGCGACTTGCTAGGCCCCCGACATCATTGTCCTGTCCAAGACTTGGCTAAACAAAAATATCTCTGAGCCCTCGGTCTCAGTCCTAGGTTATGCCATGACTCGCAAGGACAGGGCTACCAGAGGCGGCGGTGTGGCCATTTACATAAATTCCAAACTACACTACTCTGTAGTCATAGCCAAGTCTGAACCTAAAGCCCATGAACTTATACTGGTTCAACTGGAACTACCCTTCTCACTCCCTATTTACATTGCCAGGGTATACTGCCATCCAGGCACTCCAGCATCATCTGTCACCAACCTACTCATGCAAATCTCCTTCCTAACCTCAACGGGAGAATTGTATATTTTTGGGGATTTTAACCACAACTGCTTATCTACTTTTCTCAGCAAAATTTGTGCTGACATTTCAGCACTAAAACTGTCACAAACCATCACTGAGCTCACCAGCCTAAACCTTATATCATTGCAACCACTCATTAATAGACTAGGCACTTACCACCCACACTCACCGGGTCATCCAAGCTGGTCTGCTTCCTGACTCCCTGAGTAACCACCACATTATATACCTAGTTAGAAAAATCCACTGCCTCACATCTGCCCCAAAGTTTCTCGTCCAATGGCCCCATAAATCCCTCAACCTAGCCACCATGCTCGAAGACCTAGCCCTCGCTAACTGGACCACACCCTCTACTGTCTGTTCCATAGACGATGCCCCCATACACTTCCAAGACATGTTCCTCAATGTCTGGAATACGCATGTCCCATTGTGTCACTCAAGGGTACGTGGTAACCACCTGCCTTGGATTACCCAAGAACTTATAGTCTGCCAACATACCCGTGATAAAGCATGATGAGCGCACAAATCTTCAAGCCTCCCACAACACTTCACCATGTACTGTATGCTGTGTAACAAGTGCATCAGAGCAACTCGGCTCGCTAAAGTGTAATACTTCAACTCCTCCCTCTAGTCAAACTTAAATAGCTCAGCCAAATTCTGGAAGGTCATCCACTCCCTCTTCTCCCTTCCAGCTGCAAATCCCACACCACTCCTAAAAGTAAACAACTCACTCCTCTCTGACCCAGAGGCAATGGCTGCTGAGTTCAGCACATATTTTACCTCTTGCGCCTCTCCTCTCCTCTTCTCTCCTCTCCTCTCCTCTTCTCCCTGCCCCCCACTGCTCCACCCAACCCTGCTGCAGGAGCCTCGAACTCACTAGGGCCATGCTCCTTCTCGTTCAAAGCTATCACACAACCTGAAGCTCTTGAGGCCCTACTGGCCCTAAACCCATCTAAAGGTAATTCCCCTGACTGGCTGGACACCAAATTCCTCCACCTCTGCACCAGCCATAGCGTCACCTCTTGCCAACCTCCTAAACCTCTCCTTTACCACTGCTGCTGTCCCACATGCCTGGAAACACACTGTTGTTATTCCCCTCCCAAAGGAGGCCTACCTCCTGCACTTCAAACTACCACCCTATCTCTCTCCTTCCAGTCCTTGCTAAACTACAAGAACACCTGGTGTTCACCTAACTTACCTCCTTTCTCTCTGACTATAACTTCATCACACCATTTCAGTCTGGGTTCAGAAAGGGCCACTCTACTGCATCCTCCTTGTTAAGGCTCACTGACACCATCCTTTCCAGAATGGATAATGCGCAGATCTCCTCAGCAATATTTGTCAACCTTGCTAAAGCATTCAACACTGTCTCCCACCTCTTGCTGTAAACAAGCCTCTCAGATGCAGGCCTCACTATCTCAGCCACTAACTGGTTCAGTGCCTACCTCTCATGAAGAACACAATCAGTAGTAATTGCAGATGCCACTTTCTCCCCCCTCCCTATGACTACTGGTGTCCCCCAAGGATTGGTACTTGGCCCCATCCTGTTCTCCATTTTCCTCAACAGCCTGCACAAATCTGCACAACCACATCTATACACATGTATGTGAACGACACTGTCCTATTCGCCTCTGGATCCTCGCCAAAAGAAGTGGCATCCAATCTCCAGTCCAATTTTAATAAAATTCAACTCTGGTTCAATTCGCACCTGCTCTCTCTCAACGCTAAAATAACTGTCACCGTGACCTTTGGTATGAGACAGCAGCTATCCCAACTCCTCTCCCTCCCCTCCTTCCACACTCTGGATGGGACAACTCTGGAGGATGTCTCACTTCCTTCCGCTATCAAGGGGGTATGGCTCGACCTTCACCTTACCTTCTGTAACCACATCAATGCAATCTTAAAAAACTGCACCCCAAGCTAGGTGCCTTGTACAGGAACCGATCTTGCCTCCCCTTTCTGGTTAGGCGGGAACTAGTGAAGAAGATGATCCTTCCCTCCTTAGACTACTGTGACATAGTCTACAGCACTGCACCTAAATCCACCTTATCTAAACTAGACCCCCTTTTCAATGCCTTCTGCCATTTCACTCTCGATGCCCCCCCTTTCCCATCGCTGTGACCTCTACTGCTCCCTTGTCCTCCCATCTCTTGAAAATAGCCAACTGCACTGCTCCAAATTTGTCTCAGAATTCTGGCTTGGTGCCCTCCCCTCCTACCTCTCCTCTACACTGTTGTCGACTCCCACCCCCCCATGCCCTCCAGTCCCTTGACACCCGACAACTAAATATCTCCAGATGAAAGACCTCTGTTGGATAGACAGCCTTCTCGCACTGATTCTGAAAATCTGGAATGCCCCCCCTCTCAGATTCACCAGTCTTCCTCCACCCATTCCCTCTCAAATGCACTGGATAACTACCTCACGGTAAACTGTACCTGCACTCAATAACTCTGATTGTCCCACCCCTCAAATTCCCATTGCCTGACCAGTGGCTACACCCTACCCTTGGAAGCTGGCTTATATAAAATAAGCAGTGGCTATCTGCCACAGCAAGCTGTTCTCTATGTAGGTATGTATGTATGCCTCTGATATACATTTCTAGCTGACTGTTAACCTACATGGCAAAATTGTTACAATTTTCCTCTATATATCTGATTTTAGCTGACTGTTAACCTATGTGACAAAATTGTTACATTCTTCTCTGTATATCTGATTAATTGTTATTGTGATAACCTGTGTGTTATCCTCCCCTTGTAACCCTTCCCCCCAGGTCACACCAGGAGACGAGCATGTTTTTGCTCAGTGTGCCTTCCCTGGTGAATAAATTCAATAACTCAATAAATAAAATATTACAGTTAATGGTGTACCATTTTCTGCTTTATATACATGATTGAATTGTATGGAGAACAGAATCCATCAGCATCTCTTGCTGTATTTCTTCCAGTGTCATTGCTTTGGGTGAGGTGTACTGCTCTAGAAAACTGAGATAGCTTTCTGCTACTTTTGTTGCTCTTGAGCTTTCAGGCATCTTTGCTGGAATTGGATGGCATGACATGTAGTCAGCTGGATTTTCTTTTCCCTTTCTGTACTGGACCTTGAAGTTATAAGGCTGTAGCTGTAGTCCCCATCATTCGATATGTGCAGGCAGTTTAGATGTCGGGTTATTCAGTATCAGCTCTAGAGGTTTATGGTCAGTGACCAGTGTGAATGGATTGCCGTAGATGTAAAGGTGAAAATGTTCACAAATCCTTACAATAGCTAAAGTTTCATGCTCAGTCTAGGAATATTGTCTTCCAACATCACTGAGAGACATGCTGGCATATGCTATGATTTATTGTTTTGAATTGTCCTTTTGTAGGTGGATGGCACTTTGTTCTACAAGGCTAGTGTCAACAATTAGTTTTGTTTCTCTGTCTGGTTTGAAATATACCATTGTCGTCTCACTTCTAAGACTTTCTTTAAGCATCCTTAGTGCAGTTTCTTGTTACTCACCCAAACACCATTTAGTGTCCTTTCTTGTTAGCTCTCTCAGTGGTGTTGTCTCTGTTACAAAGTTTGGAATGAAGTGAGAACAAGTATCCATTCTGAAAAGACTCCAAATTTCAGTAGCATCTTTGGGATTGCTGGCTTTCTGGATGGCTTCCACTTTCTTTTGGTTGGCTGATAGTCCACTAGCTGAGAAAATGAAGCTATTGAATTATAGTTTGGTTTTATTGAACTGATGTTTAGGGTGATTGAGTGTGAGACCACTTTCCCTAAATTTCAGGAAAACTGCTGCAAGGTTTCTATCATGTTCAGTGATGTCATCACGTAGGTTCTTTACACCAGTAATGCCTAGCAATGTTTGATGTATAACATTCTGACATTTTTCTGCAACTTATGATATCCCAAAATTTAGTCGCTCGTACCTTCGGAGTCCCATGTGGGTAGAAAAAGTAGTGATATACCTGCTATCAGGATGCAGTTCCAGTTGATGATATTGTGCTTTGAGGTCTAATTTTCAAAACACTGTTGCATCATTTAACTCATGGATTACATCATCCATTGTTGGGGTGATATGGCGCTCATGTAAAATGGCTATGCTGGCTTGCCACACGTTGACACAAATCCTCATTTTTTTGAGGTCTTTAGGTTTTGGGAGCATCACTGTCAGTGAGACCCAGGGTGTTGGTCCAGTCACCTCTTCAGTTATGTCTTCTGGCTCAATGAGTTTGAGTTCTGCTTCAACTTTCTTTTTCATTTGGAAAGGAACTTTGCAATGCAGTGGACTCCTAGGTTTTACATCAGGACTGATGTGAAGGTGCACTTGGAGTTTTTAAGCCTGCCAAAGCCTTGAAAGAGTCCAGGATAATGATCCACAAGTCAATTTTCCACAGTGCATGTGTCTGTTAGAGGTGGTATTGCATTAATAATTTGATTAGCTGCAATTCTGAAGCCATTTGGTAGCTTAGAAGTGAACTTCCATTTCCTTGGACAACATAAAATGTCCCAAGTGGGATTTTGTGTTTTGACTCTGTTGAACTGGAAAATTTTCCTACAACTGTAAGTGCTTCTTTAGAGCCATCAGAGTATATTCTTGTGTTGTTTAGCTGAAGTTCTGGGTGTTTCTTCAGTGTGTTGTACACCGCTTCACGTATATTGTTCACCGCAGCCCCAGAGTCAATCAGTGCAGTCATTTTGGTACCATGGATTTGTACCTGCACTTGTGGTTGGTTTATATATTTATAGCTGTTGACTAAAAACACATAGGCCTCATAGATGAGTCTGGTTTAGCTTCTTGTGCTTGTAATGTGATTTGATTGACCCTGGATTGTGTGTTGTACCTTTTATTTTTGTTATAGGTAGTTTTGTAATGTCCTGCTTACTGAAACTTTGATGATGATGAAAACTTTATTTTTATACAGGAAATTCTAATCATTAGGATTATACAATCCTGTTCTCAAGATAGTCCTGTTTATATTTCACTTAGTTACATCTAAACATATAACATTAATCAAATAAATACAAAATATACACAATACACAACATTTCAATATCCAACAATACATTAAAACACTAATACAAAAACAAAAAATACACTTTGAGCAGCATTTTCTGGAAAAGTGGTTTGTCTTGCCACACACTCTGCTGTCTTTGCCTTTCACTGGACACTTTTCCCAATGTGGGTACAAACCACCACAGCTTCTGCAGTGAGTGTCTGTGGCCTGCTTTTGTGGTGTGCTAGTGGGACTGGCTTAGAATTTGTCTGAGGCTGATTTTATTAACATTCAATATAAGAATCTCACACTCACCACCTCAAGTAAGAACTGTTCACAAACGTCTGCTGAAGTGCTGAAAAGTTTATTAAGGTGACGGTGCAGGACACATCACATGCCTTGGTGCATTTCATAAAATAATCCTTTATAAAAGATATGTGGTACAGAATCAGAAGACATCTTATATATGACTTCTCTCACAGTGCCTCCCACTTCTCATCCCTTCTCTGTGTCGATGACCTTGTTCTCTACCCCAGCACCAAGAACATTACTGACATTAATTCTACACTTTTCTCTGGCTTACCATATCCAGGCCTGGCTTTCTTGAAATAAACTAGAACTCAACACTAGTAAAATCTGAGCTATGTTCTTTGGGTCTGCTCCTAGAATAAGGAAATTTTGTGATCAGCTATCAGTCTCCTGAGCTGATGGCTCCTATCTTGATAATGTCTACTCCTTCAAATATCTGGGTATTACCCTTGACCCCTCTCTTGACTTTGATCTCCACATCTCCATCACTTGTAAAGCTGTCAATTGCAAGATCGGACTAGCCTTCAGAACTAGACACACTCTTACATGCTTCACCCGAGTCACCATAGTCCAGGGCATACTTCTTCCAGCTCTCACTTATGGCTCCATTACATTAGTAAGGCAGCAAAATTAAATTTCACTGGTGAAATTCCAGCAAAATTGGGAATTTTGCCCAGCAAAATATTTTGCAAAATTCTTGTATTTTGTGGAATATTTTGTGTGTGATCTATTTAAAAATTAAAAAAATAAAGTGTTTTCCCTGCTCCTGACTGAGTCCTTACTTGCCAGCAAAATTAAAATTAAAGCCTATCCCTACAATATCTGGTGTCTTGTGGTCCCCTCCGCCAATATGAAGAATTCCCCCCTGCTGAGATTCACCCACATCCATAATCCAGAATTTTAAATAACAATTTACAGTAGTTAAATGTCCCTGGTATCTAGTGGTCCCTGCCCCCCCAGCCGATCACCAGCCCTATAAACAATTACCTTCACCTGAAATTGACTCCCTGGCCCCCGTCATGCCTGCCAACATCAATAATTTAATGTAAATGAAAAAAATTTTCCCTGGTGTCTAGTGGACCACCACCCCTCACCCTGTCCAGTAGTGAGTGTGACCCTACCCCACCCCACACACCACCATCCAGGATCCCAGCAGGCCACTGACACAGCATTCCACTCACCTCCATCACCAGCAGCCCGACTGACCACTTTCACCAATAAGCCCAACTGAGCCCTTTCAATGAGTGAGCGCATGCACTCTGTGTGCTCATTCATTGAAAGGGCTCAGTTGGGCTCATTGAAAGATCAATTGGGCTGCTGGCTGTGAATGTGAGTGGAGGGCTGTGTGGCCCACTGGGAGTCCTGGATGGGTGTGTGGGTGAGTAAGTCACACTCACTAATGGACGGTGGGGTGGGAGGTAAACTAGGCACCAGGAAAGTATTTTTCTTTTTTTACTGAAGTATTGATGTTGGCAGGCATGATGGGGGACAGCGTGTCAATCTCAGGGGAGGTCATTCTTTATAATGGGCTGGCACTGGCCAGGGGTCTGACCACTAGACACCATAGGACATTTAACCATATTGTTATTTAAAATTCTGGAATGGGGACGGTGAGTCTCAGCAGGTCTTTATTGGCCAGGGGGCTGGGACCACTAGACACCAGAGGAGTAATAGGGGATAACATTTTTTTTTATGTTGCTGGCCAGGAGGACTCAGACAGGAGGGGGGAGAACACTTTATTTTTTTAATTTTTAAATATACACGGATCATCCCCAGCCATCAAAGGTGGAATTTCACCTGTGGGTAGTGAAATTCTGCATTTCACTGGTGAAATTCCACATTTCGCCCATGGGATTTTACATTTCACACGAAAAATATTTTGTGAAATGCAGCAATTTCTTGAAATATTTCGAGGAACAACATGTTTCAGTTTCACATACTACGTTACAAATTTTGGTGCCACTAAAACTAGTCTACACAAATGGGACACCACCTATATCAACATACAGTATGTCAATTTGCACTGGCTTCTCATCATCACATCCATCACTGCCACCTTTACAGCAGCCCCCATTGGCTCTCACCCTTGGCTAGCCATATCTACTCACTTGGCACCCTGACTGATAGTATCTGTCACTCAGGAGTTCCCCCTATTCTTGCTCAAATGCTTATTCCCCAAAGCCCCCACTATGCCCTCTGCTCTGGTGATCTGATGCCTTTTCAAGTACCTAGATGTAAAATAGCTGTGGGAGCACAGGTGTTTTCCCACTTTGCTCCAACTTCCTGAAACTCCTTACCTACCAATATCTGCATTGCCTCTACTTACTCTTGCTTTAAGCACCAGCTAAAAGGTCACCTATTGCATTCTGACCCCTGTTCCTGCTTTCTTCTCCCTAAAATCTCTTCTGGCACCTCTCCTGATTTGTTGGACCTGCCCATTGCCGTAGCCTAATTCTTTTGCACTTACAGCCTACTGTCATAAGTAGGTTTTTCCTAACTTATCTCTATTACTTTACCCATCCTCTCTTCCTCCCTCATTGCTAACTAAGACCTCCCTCTCCCACCTGGTGGCATATCAGTCAACTGTTAAGCACTTTTTCTTATGATGTTTATCCTATTGTCCTGCTGTCATTTATTTTGTTATACGTATAACTACCTTTGAGTAGTGTTCCTTGCTGTTGTTAAAACCCTTACCTTACTGATGTAGTATGCTGACTGTGATGTTTGTGTACTTCCTATTGAACTGTTCATGTATTTTATATTTAATGTACTTCTATTACTCCGCATTGACTGTACTTGATTTGTACTCTCCTGGGTCATGCCTGAAAATAAGCATTTTCTATGTCTAGTGCACTTACCCATTAATCTAAAACAAATAAATAAAGTAAATTACATATTTTTAAGGCATGCATACTTGACTCTGTCTGCAACAATTCATGCAGCTATGGAGACTGTGCTTCTGCTGTCATAGATATAGTCCCCAAATAAAAACTGCACCTGTTTGCAGAAGGGGAGGGACCTATGGGGCCTGCACTTCTGCAGCCACATACACAGTTGCTTACTGTAAACATACACACCCACGTCTGTCATCTTTGCTGGGTATCATGCATTTTTATCTGCAGCCAGAAGTGGGCGTGTATGTGCTGAAGTGTGCATGTTTATCCATGGCTGTATAAGCACTGGACCATGATAATGGATGCCTTTTGTATCATCTGGAAACAGATGTATGTTGTTTATTTTGCCAGATGATGGCTGTCATTGATAGCTTGTGTGGGCTTGTCCTTTTTGCCACTTCAGAGGTTGGGGAGTAAGTGCTGGAAACCTTAACATCACATTCCCCCACTTTTGCGGCACTAAGTTGAACACTAACTGGTGCATTAACACAGTATTTTTCAATGAATATATTTTTAATCAATATATATTTATATGTGTGTGTGTGTGTCACTCTACTGGTGCATTAACAACGTTTATTCTGAAGAATTTCTCCTTCTTTTGAGGTAATGGAATCATATCCTTATTCTCGCAGAACTTGCTGTATGAAAGTGCACAGAAAAAAGTCAATGTACCTTCATAACTGTGCTGTTTTTAATATTTTGACCCCAAATTTTCAAAACAGCCCTTTTACAAACCGATCTCATTAATCTGATATGTGAACATTTTCAAAACTCGGCCAAAATGACATTCCACAATACAGCTGCAAAAACACATTTTGTCCAAGTTTTGAAAAATGACAGTTATTACATTCATGAGGTGATGTGGAAAAATGGCAATGTTAAAAATTTGGGGTGAAAATATTTAAATTTGCCAATGTTTGGAGTGTGTGTTGCAAATTGTTTTGTAATATTTGTACCCCAAATTTTCAATATAGCCTTCTCATGACCCCACCTCATTAATAAGAGTGGAGAAATGTTTCAAAACCTGCTCAAAAGGTGATTTTGTGCATCAGCTGCATCATTCTGCACCACAGGGGTCAAACACATTTTGGCCAAGGCTTGTAAAATGACAACTGTCATGGTCATGAGGTGATATGAAAATATGTCTGTTGAAAATTTAGGATCAGAATATGTAAAATTACCAAAGATATGAGTGTGCATTACAAAATTTCAACATACACTCATAACATTGCCATTTTTATATATTTTGACCTCACATTTTCAATAAAGCCTTCTTATGATCTCGCCTTATGAACAAAGGCAGTGAACATTTTCAAATCCTGTCAGAAAGGTGATTTCACCAAGTGATTGCAAAATTGCCTTGTGGGTCTGATTTGTAGAATTCCACTGCCATTGGTCAAGAGGTGGGGTCCCAAAAAAGGCCATGTTGAAATTATGGAGTCAAAATATGCAAAACTGCCAAAATTATGCATCAGAGTTGAAAACCCCATTGAAATACATTGAACCACACTTACCTTAGTTTCTCATATTGCAGCTGCCAGTTCCAGCAGAAAGATGTGTCTTCAATCGTAGAGTGGATCTTCACCCTGGGACATGTTCAGGTGAGTGAGGGTGTGTGTGGGGGGGTGTAGTAGGAGTAGTAGGTGTCGAATGCTGATTGGGAGGTCAGGGTGGCGAGGTCAGATCAGCAAAGGACTGTTTATATTTTTATGGGTTAAAAAACACATTGAGAAATGTTTTTCTTTATTACAGCTAACATTAATGGGAGGATGGAGGGTGGGAGGTGCCACTAGACATCAAGGAAATGTCATCTGCATGATGGGATGGCATTTGGATGGTGAGTGGAAACCACTAGACACCATGGAAACCTGCTGTACATGAGGGGATGGTGATAGGTGGGTGGGAGTGCCACTAGATACCAGGAAAATATATGATACATGAGGGAACAGCAGTCAGAGGGTGGGGAAACATACTATTCATGAGGAGACTGTGATTGGAGTGTGGGGGCATCACCAGACACCAGGGAAACATACTATTCATGAGGGGACAGCAAATGGAGAGTGGGGTGCCACTAGACACCGGAGAAATATACTATACATGAGGGGATGGCAACTGGAGGGCAGGAGGTGCCATTAGACACCAGGGAAATGGCTGCTCACTGCTCTCAGAGAAGCCAGTAGCATGAATTCTAGCTGCAGCTGTAGAGCTCAAGACAGTTCCTCTGTTCTCATTTAGAGAACAGTGGTGAACAGCTCCTCTTGCTAAGCTGGGCACACTGGATTTGGGGTGCCCAGAAAAGGTATTTCTGGCAACTTTAAAAAAGCAAAACCAGAATCCAGCTAAATGGGTCCTGTTTGTCATTTGTCTTCACTTTAAAAAATATTTTCTAATATCGCTGAACACCTTGAACATCAGTAAACACCTCATAGCCCACAATTGTTTTCAGCATTTCTACAATCTGTGCATTGCCTTAAATTAATTAAGTCTTAGAATTCATGAACATGCTACAAATAATTCTTATTGATTTACCTTCCATTTCTTATTTATTTCTCATTGCTCTTTCTGCTATCATGCTGAATAAATAAGGATAGTTTTTAGAAGAGGAGAAACAGCAATGATTGATTGTTGAAATGTTATGGATGAGTAAACATGGTATATTAGTTTTAGATACTGGTTTGAAAAGAAATTGAGAAATGAGAGTGTACATTATAGGATCATAAGAAACAAGGTAAATCAATGAGAAATTATTTTTATCATGTTCGTGAATTCTAAGGCTTGAATAAGACAATGCATGGATTATAGAAATGCTGAAAACAATTGTGGGCTATAAGGTGTTTACTGATGTTCAGGTGTTGAGAGATATTAGAAAATATTTTAAAGTGGTGACACATGACCACAATGTTATTTGACTATAGTGAGTTTTGGAGCTAATGTTTTCATGGAGGGGAGCACATTGTAGATCGAATGAAACATATATGAAAGAATTTGATTGCTGACAAGAGTTTTTCTGCAGACTTTTTTTTAGAAAGTACAACGCAGTGGGGCCTGAGCAAGTGGTGAGGCCACAAAACAGTCACCCTTTCTAATGTGTGAAATGGAATAATAAAGAGGTTTCAAACAGATACACAGTAGAGTTCATCCAGTCATTTTCTTTGTACTTGAACTGGTCTTTTTTTGGATGATCCAGTTATCATAATTATTGTACCAATAAGGGCAACCTGAACTTGATTCTGACTAGTTTAACATTAAATGGCACAGGGTCATAATGTCACAAGACATTATGCCTCATTGCAAAATTGCACCTCCAATACAGTACAATATCTGCCATGAGGCATAAGTCTTTTTTCTTTCGGGGGATCTGCCCCACACACCCCGTTATGGGGGGATGCACCCCCAACATCCCACATTAAAGATTCTCAACTGCGGGAGGTGAGGTTCAACTCAGGGAGTGCACAAAAGAGTGAAAAATTAAAGATGTTGGGACCGGGAATCAAACCCTTTCCCAGACACGGTGCCTGGGTTCCTGCTGCTGTGGCTCAGTCCTGTGAACCACAGCAGCTGCTCGGTGGAACCCACTCCCAGCAGAGATCATATCCTCTGCCTGGGAAAGTGCTACTGGTGCAATACCGCATACAGCAGTATACGTGGTATTGCACCATTAGTGGTTACAGGCTACACTGTAGCCGTTTAGCCATAATGTCGTATGCTATTAGGCATGCAACATTATGATCCCGTAGGACATTAAACAGCCTATTCCACCCTAAGTATTGGGGTGCTGCCTCACCCCTATATTATTTTTGCTGATTCCTGCTAGTTTCAAATGCAATTGCTTATACATGAAAAGGGTATACAGGGATATAACTGCTAGGCAATTCAGTGAAGAAAAGTCCCATTCATATATAATAATAATTTAACTCTGAATATATGTGTCTATTCAGATGGTTAACATGCTTTTGATTTTCATATTACTGAATATAATTCTTCCATACAATGCAGGATTTGCTCCACTGACCAGCAGACAGCAACATTCACAGCAACACAGCCTTTCTTTAACCTCAGTGACTCCTGGTCTGATCCAGCGGCTGTGATAAATAGCTTATTCCCTCAGTAAAGAAATTTTCCTGTCACTTCTTGCAGATAGCTGTGGAATGGGACACACTACAATGGATATTTCATGTACCTGCTGGTGTCACTTTGCAATGCAATGTCTGAATCACTGTCACCATCTCCTAAAGATGTATGGCCAAGAACTGAGATGCTTGCCTTCTCCTGTTTCATTTTTTAAATGAACAGAACAAACCTACAATTCCCAATGCAGCACTTAAATAAACTCAATTTACTGTATCACCAGACCCACATAAAGTAGCGTGACTGCCTTATTTATGAAACATTGAAGAATTAAACTATTTTAATTGTATTTACTGTGTAAATAATATGGATAACTGGTTCAGCTTTTCAAACCCTGTGAGAGTGGGTTGACCCAACAGTGGAAAAAAAAAGATAAAATCCACAAGAAGTATTGTATTTCTTCTGCTACTGTGATGGAAAATAATCTAGTTTACAAGCATACAATCTGCAGTAGTGGCTATAAGACTATAGTAATAACAAATTCAAATGTATTTTTTTTTCCCGTGGCAACACATTGCCTAAGCTAATAGATGTGAGCATGCTTGCCATGAAGGGAAACTGGGTTCAAATCCAAATCCAGCTGCCTAGCTTGGACCATCGGAAGTTTAAGTGCACATTCTGGGGATCTACAGTGTCTCTGGAAAGGGGTGAGCAGCACCTCTTGCTGATGTTTAGCTCTTGGTGACTCAGAGAGTGGAACTCTCCTGTGGAAGGACCCCGTAATGTACAGTTATAAACCAAATGGCATGGGTGGCAGCTTTAAATCTCTCTTGTACCACTAACAGCAGCAAGTGCTAATGTTTCCTCTGGAACTACCCAACACAGGGAGCCCTTCACAGAGTGGGGGAAGCCATTGGTGCTAACCAGAAGCAGGCAGATGTGGCCTGGATGTGTCCATAGCAGAACTGAAGCCAGGTAATGGAAGCTGTAGGAGAAATGTGTGGGGAAGAAACAAAAGGCAAAAAATGAGAAACAGAATAATTAGAAATGGAGTATACTGTATGTGTGCATGTATGTTTTCCTAAATACCTACTCACTGAATTCTGAAGGTGTTTTTTGGCTTGATTTATACTTTTTAGATTAGAAGCAATTTTCCCCCTCTCCATTTGAAATGAAAAAAATATATACTTTTGGATGATGCTGACCGAGCTGTCAGCATTTTATGTTTTCTAACTGGAACAACTGGGGTGAAGCAGAACACAAGGTAAACGGGGATGTGTAAGCATAATGAAGCAGAAGGGATGGCAGTGCAACACAGCTCACACCTTTTTCAATCAGTATTCATTTCTCAGGCATTGTATCCAGCTAGGGAGTTTTAGTTAGTCATGCAAAATGCAAGACAAAATAGAGAACTGTTTTAATGCAAATTGAGAAGCTGGCACAGCAGGTTCAGTTATAAATCTAGGAGACGTGGAATGGTTAACTACTTTGCTTATCCCCTTCAATTATATGCCCTTCTTAGTAGCAAGAACATGTTTAATATAAATTATAGTTTATGTTATTACCATGTTTTGTGCATGGGTTTCCATCCCATTTACAAAGTTAGTGTAGTACAGCTCAACTGCAGTAGTATGTTGTTATACCCTTCTATTGTGCAAGAGCATGTTATCTGGAATGGAAATTCATGCTACATGCCATTTGCTTTGATTTTTCCAACACATAGAACTCAGTCCTTCCCAAACAGAAAATCTTCTGTTGTTTCGTCATTTAAGAAAAGGAAAAAACAGAAACCCATCCTCCTCAGTCAGTTTGATTTTTAACCCAGTGTTCAACAAATAAGTGAGAGTTTATTCTTGTTTTTGTTTTTTTTGAAAAATAATAAAAAATTTAACTTCAAGGAAGAAAAGTAAAATTTTATTTTTTAGTGTTTCAAACTATATACTATAAAAATAACACATGGACATCCTGGCATAACTAATCATTGTTTCCATTTCAAGGCTCTGATGACATTATGGATCTCTTGAGCTTCACTCTCTAGGTCACTATGGTGTCATCAGTAGTGCTGAATGGAAACACAGCCTCACTGTGCATGACTACGCATGCATTATCCTCTATGTATTATATATTAAACCAGTTCTAGTAAGGTGGTGGTGGTGGTGAGGGCAAGAGCTAACATAGTAGATGTAACCAGCAGGAACTGTAGCTGATCTTAAAGAAATTCCATAGAAATACACAAAATAATGAGTTTTTAGCACCTGTCCAACAAACACAGGTACAGTGAGTGATCTGCCAACATCATAGTAATACCTTTCTTTAGATTTTTCACAATGGGGAAACCAAGAAATATTGTACAGCCATGTTATTTTTTCCAGCTGCACCTCAGCACACAGAATTCTAACTAACTGGTTAAGTCTGCCTCAACACTGACTGCCAAGACAGAAACAGAACTAGAAAAACTGCAAAATACTGTAAGTCAGGTATGCCAGCAATCCAAGCAATTCTTGATTTTCAGTTGTATCTGTTTCATGTTTGTAATCCAAAAAGATTTCGTTACTATAAGTGGGTAGAGCAATAATGCTTCATGTAGTGTTTGAAACTGTATCATGAAGACAAGGAATTTTTAGAGAATTATTTGTTGGTACATCTACTTATTTTGTTTTGTGAGATTCCTACAGGAGCTTTCATTTTAGGGCCATGCTGCCAAGACTGTCCACATCCCTAGTACAGCTCCTGCTGCTTATTTTGAAAAGGGTAAACCAGCTTATTTTAAAGAGCGGGTATCCACTTCAGTATATAATTCCATGAACATGATCATCTATTACTGTACAATTTACTGTTGGGCATTTTTTTGCAAATTTCTGTTATCTTTCACAGATGTCACAGTACAGTTTTATCAATATATCCACTATGTGCATATAAAAACCTTCCATCAGACTTTTCTAATTTTATAATGCACTTGATATGAATTACAGTGCTCACCATGACAATAGACTGTGATGTCACCACCACAGCAATTGTGGAGTCAGCTGAATGGGTCAGATGTTTTTGTATCTGATGGGAATATAGTCTTAATAATGTAAAATATCTAAAAGATTGACAATGAGATAATGCTAACATTCTAGAACCCATTCAACTTTTAAAAGTAATTTGATATAACTCAAATGGTTTTAAGCATGTATTTAACTGGATACCTCCTCTTTAAAGTGTCAGTATTGTTAGTCATCATGTAGTTTTTTCAGTAATAGTATTTTCCTGGTAGCAACACAGTATACTCATATTTCTTTTTTACCACATTTTCTACTATTCCTGAACTGAGATACATGACTTTAAAGATATTAACCATTTGTGTTCCCTTACCATGCCAAAGATGAAACATTTAACTACAGTATCTTAATGCGGTGTTATGCCCTTTACCATCACAAACATTTAGTAGCACCTTGTTAATACATCCACAGTATAAATCTAGTATGTATATTCAAAAGCAACCTCAGCTTAAAGATGTTTAAAAATTGTTAGTGGTGGCCATCTTTTACTACTCAAGTCATTAATTACAAAATCAGATAAAAAAAATACTGAGGAAGAAAATAACAATGTCACAAATACATTTTTGTTATTAAAAACTATGATGAAATGTGTTGCTGACTAATCAATACTGCTGCTTTAAACAACAAAATATTGTTCAAATCAATCAAAAAGACAATGATTGTGCTATTGAAATGACAGTCATCAGTTCTAATGGAGCCTTACAACCTATATGTTGGACAATTTACAATTATTTACAAGGACAGTAAATATATATATATATATATATATATATATATATATATATATATATATATATATATCATAACTGGCTCTGCCTTTTTCCCATAGGGAAACCATGGCATAATTTGTCATTATAAAGGAGCATTTATAATGGCAAACATGTGCACAATTTCCCTTCCTGTGCACATGCTCATGCAGTAGCGCAACCAGCCGAGACCGCTCACCGCTTCCGTGTTGCCCAAAGCAGAACTGCCACAAGAACTCAGCGGTAAGTCCTTTTCTTTTCTCCCCCCTTATACCCTGGAAACACACAAAGACCTGAAGAAATGGAATAAAAACAGTTTAAAAATACAAAAATCTTGGTGCCAGACTAAAAGGAACGACCGGAGGATACACTGAGAGCTGTTTATTTTATATAATTGCTGAGGCAAAAAAGGGAAACCCAGCAATTATATCAAATAAAAAATGGGTTGGGGTGTCAAACTTGATTTTACACACACCCTCTAGGGATGCTTTTCACAAACTCCTTGGGCTTCACCCTCGGGGTTTAGGTAGCATCCCACAACTCGAGTGTGTGTGTAAAATCGTTACCACCGACCCATCTTAATTATATATATATATATATATATATATATATATATATATATATATATATATATATATACCATACATTAAAACAACTTAAGTTGTTGATGTGTGGTGTTTGATTGAGTCATTGAAATGGCAAGAGCATCAGATATTTATTTCATTGATGGTGTCCATATTGCTTTAATAGTTAGCACACTATCCTTCATACACCTTCTGCTTTCCTGTGGAAAATAAGTAATGGAGAAATAAGATACAGCTCGATGACAAGACAATTTTGTTAGGAATAGGTTTGTAGTTCACCTTCTGTGTCCCCATTTACTTTACATACCATTTCACACAGGCTCCATAGTCAGCACAGTCTTAGTTCTGTTGACAGAGGAAGCCCTGAAGTAGCCACGACCAGCTCCGTCCTCTGGTTACCAGAAGCCACCTCTCAGGCTGCAGTGTATGTGACCTTCTTGGATGGTGCCTGGTTGACCTATAATTAGTATTTTTATCAATGGCAAGTATTGACCTGTTTCTGGGAACAATCAACCATCAAACAGTGTGCTTCATGATAAACATAGCTGTAGAGTCAAGCCATACAAAGGCAAGTGTACTAGACTTTAAGAGGGCTGACTTTGGTAAAATGGGAGAGTGCCTCAGAAAAGCACAAGCAAATGGGCAAGAAGGCGAGGTTGAAGAATAATGGGGAAAAATCAAAACTGCCATCACAGAGGCAACAGCCTTTGTTTGAAACAATTAAACAAATCAAAATGAAGGAAAAAACACTATGGTTCTCAAAAGAGGTGGTGGGGAAGGTTAGGGAGAAAAAGATAGCATTCAGGATACATAAGGAAACACAGAAGGAGCAGGACAGAAAACTGTACCAATTAAAACAGAAGGAAGTGGGGAAGACAGTCAGTCTTGCAAAGGCCCAAGCTGAGGAAAAGATAGCCAACTCAGTTAAGAAGGGAGATCAAATATTTTATAGGTACTTTAGGGAGTGAAGAAAGACCAAGGGAGGAATAGTGAGGCTTAGTGAAAGGGAAGGCAGAGGGTGCAGGGAAAAAGCAGGGATACTCAATGAATACTTCTGCTCAGTATTCACAAAAGAAGAGGAGGGGTGATACCTAAACCAATCAGTAGAAGCACTCTAGATAGAGGGGTAGATAACAGCCCATTCACAGAAGAAAGGGTTCTGAAAGAAATCATAAAACTGAAGGTGGACAAGGCAATGAGGCCTGATGAGATTCACCCCAGAATTCTAAAATAACTAAGGGGGAGAACTAATCTAACATTTGGATCATTGGACTCCCAGAGGGATTACAGAAAAAGAGCTCTGAGTCTGAAGTCAACACATGGCTGGTCCAGAAGCTGAAGCCGGGTGATGGACTCAAAATCCAAAGGGGTCTCCCCGCACAGGTTCGTATCCTGTCCATGACGGGTACTCCTTTTAACTGGGGATGGCGGTGGATGGGGAGGAGGGGAGTATGGCCCTACAGGGGGACCTAAAGGCTCTGGAAAGGTGGTCTACAAAGTGGAAGCTGAAGTTTAATCCAGGGAAATGCAAGGTACTGCACCTGGGAGCCAGAAACCCTGGCCAAGAGTACACCTGGGGGGAGATGCTGCAAGTCTCAATGGCTGAGATGGACCTGTGGGTGGTGGTGGATGTCAAGATGAACAACTCTGAGACTTGTAGGAGGGCAGTGGCCAAGGCCAACAGGATGCTGGGATGCATCACTAGGGGGATCACCTCCAGAAGGAGGGAAGTGATACTCCCCCTGTATAACTGCTTGGTGAGGCTGCACCTCGAGTACTGCATGGAGTTTTGGAAGCCACACTTAAAGAGGGACATTGAATTCCTGGAGAGGGTCCAGAGGAGGGCAACCAAAATGATCTGGGGCTTGGGGGACAGGACCTATGGGGAGAGGCTCAAAGAGCTAGATATGTATACATTGGAAGACAGAAGGGACCGTGGGGACATGATAGAGGTCTTCAAGTACATGAAGGGGCTAAATAGGTGAGAAGCAGTCAAGGTGCTCTGAAGGAAGGAGGGGAGAGCAACTAGAGGGCATGGGTGGAAGCTGGGGGGAGATTCAGGTGAGAAAGGAGGAGGAGGAGGTGCTACTTCACTGAGAGGGTGGTGGAGCTATGGAATGCACTGCCCAGGGAGCTGGTTGAGGCAGAGAAGGTGGAGGGGTTCAACAGGGGCTGGGACAGGTACAGGGGAAGGGTTCTGGATGCAAAGTCCTGTGCAGTGGGAATATCCAGGACTGGGAAGGGAGAAGCCAGAGAGGATGAGGGGGCAGCAAGGACAGTTTCCAGGGTGGGGGCTGACCAAACGAGCAGACAGGAAAGACCGTTAGTCCTATTCTGCTGGCATTTTAGTATGTTAATATGTTAGTATGATAGCATGATGAACTGGAGTGGGCTCATTGTGTAAGACCAAAGCCCAAGCCAGGGGTTAGATCCCTCCACTTTCTAATCAAATATTTAAAATACACTGACAAGGAAAGAGTGCTGCGGACCATGAAATCACATGGCCCAATAATTCTTGAAAATGGACAGAAAGTATTTATAATTCAAGACTACAGTCTGGATTTGCAGAATCACAGTTTAATGAAGTGAAATTGACCTTTCATCAATGAGGATGAGAATGGACACACCTCTACCCATTGAGGCTGAGAATTACTTGTGCAGGGCATCCTCCTCGATTCTTTGACACCCTGAATGCTGCTGCAAGTTTTATCAAGGATAAAACTGCTGCAACCAAGGGTTTGTGTGAAATCCACAACACTAACTCAGCCTGAACAGATGCTCACCAATGTCAACTAGGTTAACAATTTGAGTAGGTACTCCCGTCTGGAACCCCCTGCCCCAACCACTAAGACCAAGTCTCCTAATCATCTCAAATTCCTGATTACAACTTGCCAGCATCTAATGGCACTGATCTTGGGTACAGAATGCTAGGTAGCTGACTCAGAATGACTATGTAAAGTCTTTGTTGCTCAGGCCCCTACTGTAGCTCTGTAATCGGCCTCTGAGTGTTACTTAACAATGTCTCATAGGCTGGAGAAAATCTTAGAGTTCTAAGATGAAGTCAATATTCATGAAAAGGGGCGAGATGCTTCAGGCTCAATTTTGGCAGTGGTGGAGGTGAATCTTACAAAAATGTCACCTGTCATCTTGAAACTGACACTCCACACTGATCTTAACACTATACCTGTCACAATGGTTTTGATGCTGTCATGGACCTGTTCTGCCCTAAATTATCAGTGTAGGTAAAATGTTCATATACTAAGAGACTATGACAGGGTCCAGTTGTGGCCTTGGAGCAGTGCCCAAGAGTGGGGTGCCTGACTCTGAACAAAATCCCCATGGGCAGACTATTCACTTAGATCTGTCTGCTTTACACAGTACTCTGGGAGTGATGAGGTGGACTGCACATGGAATGACATAGCAATCACTTGAACACAGGCTGCTAAAATCTTCAGAATAGGTTTGCACCCTGTCTGGCCTTAGATGTATTAACAGGGTGGGGGGGAGTGGACAGTGTTGAAATTGCAATCTATAACAATGGCAATATGGGAGTTGCATATTAGAGGCACAATTGAAATTTCCTACAGCACTCGGGAATGTTAACTGAGCTCCTTAGTGTGCTCTTCCCCTTCCTGGCTCATAACCACTTATCGAGCCTTCTCAAAGTGCTAACGATGAGTTTCAAACTTGGACACTAACTGCAGAGTGTATGTGCATTAAAGTGTTGTTCAGTCACAGGGGACAATGTGTGTAATCCCCATAACAAATCAATCTGCGTTGGCAAGGACTAGGCTCTAGACAGGAGCATTCATTTAGTTTGCTGCCCCATTCAGCTCTCTCCTGTATTAATAAACATGCGCTGCAAATGCAGTCATGCTGAGAGAGACCTTTTAATAAGTACCAGTGTCCCAGATCCTACATCCTTCCCAAAATATAGAACTGCAACCCGACTGTTCTCAGGGGCACAGGTAGCAGCGGGGATGGATGGAGGGGGATCTGGGTGGTATGCAAAGACAACCTCAACATAACAAGATCATGAATAATCTGTTTAGGTGTTTGAAAACAATGAGACAAATGGGAGTTAAGCATATTTCAGCTCAGAAAAAGTCTGGGATGACAGGGATGAAGGAAGGTGGGGGGAGGAGGTGGAACTTCATGAGAGGCACTGTTCGAATTGTTTAAATTGGCTACAGTGAAATCTAGTGCGGGGAGAGGAAATAGCAGTGATGTCCCTGTAAGGCAGCTAATCTTTACCCCTGAAATACTGGATCCATAAACAATGTGTGGCATGGCTTGCCAAATGATCAAATAGGTGAGAGCGAACGCTCGCACCCACAATCCTACCTTCATACTTTAATTTTTATACTCTGCTATTTACTTATATGTTTCAAGTGAAGTACAAATGGTTCATCCAACCGTGTGCAATTGTCATCATAAACTGAGGGAGTAGAAGGGACTGACTGGCTAGTTGACACTGAGACCCATTTCTCTACCAACTGTTGTGAAGTAGCAATGGTCCTTAAGTGTCTTATAGTTGGGAACATAGGTGCCAACTATGGGGAGGGCTGAAGGGCTGAAGATCCGCCCCTAGGAAGATCAGGTGGGGGCTCTGCCCCCCCCCAAGAATTTACAGAGTTGCAGTGGGGGTTAGAGGTAGAAAGGTCTGTCCAGAGTGCAATGCCATCAGACATCCACTAGCAGCAGTTTCATTTTAACTGCCCTGCTGCAGGCCCAGCCAATCCATGTGCAGCATTTCGAGAAGGAAACGAGAGGACCAGTCACTATGTCTGGAGTATATTGGCAGTGATGTGGTCACATGATGCCATTTCAGCAGGATTAGCGCCACTACACCAACGGTTGGTTTCCTTGTTCACTCAGTCTTAGGGACAATTGATGTTCCTTCTTGTTGTGATGTTGGGTCCTTTGCTCATTTCCTATCACTCTCAGGAGTCAGGTCAGCATAGACACCATTGTCACATCACATCCTAAGTGCAAGGTGCTCAGCGGGTGAGGAGCATGAGTAAATGGCATGGAATGAGGGAACATGGACAGTGGGGCAGTCCGGGCTGCAGCAGCAGAGACAAGGGGAGCAGACAGCTTTGGAGGCCTGGGAGTGGTCTAGCGGAGGTCTGTAGGTAGTCATAATGCAAAGGAGGAATTGTTGGAGAAGCTAAAAGACTTCCTACAGCCTTCAGGTAGGACATGTGGCCTTGTGGGGAGCACTGGAGCAGTGGTGATGAGTTCACTAACATTAAAAACTGTATTGGTGGCCAGTAATGTAACAAGCACTCATAACATGGATTGAATTACAGCAATGTTTTTAAGCCTGTATTACAGCTGGTTACGTCCTGTGGCACTCCTATATTGTTATTTTGGCCTTCCATATCTGAGGAGGTAGAAGAAAGCTGTACAAAAAGTAAGAAGGGTAGCAGTGTGGTTACTTTGAGGATTCTCTGGGCAGGTTATTGACACCTTCACAGATCCAGGGGGCAGATATGCGTTTGCTCAATTGCAGCTAAATTCAGGGGAATTCCTGTTGGTGGGTTATGTGTATGGACCTAACATAGAGAACCTGAAATGTTATAAGTTACTTCTGGACATGGCTCCCTACCATGGCTCTTGGGTCCTAGGAGGTGATTTTAATTATGTTTGGGACACTGTTTAAGACAGCTCAAACCCCTCCCCAGTAGGGATCTCCAGATACGCACAGGCCCTGCATAAGGTAGAAACCACTTGTTCCTTAATTGATATGTGGCGGCATCAAAATCCCACAGTGAGGGAATATAGCTTTTTCTCTCACTCCTATCATTCCTACACAAGATTAGATAGGCTACTGATCTCCTCCTGTTTTGCTTTGGAAGTCAGTCAGGCCACATATGAACCAATCTTAGTATCAGACCATTCACCACTCACTGCCCAGATGCAAACTGGAAAGGAACAATCACCCACTAGGCAGTAGAAGCTTGATCTAACACTTCTGAAAGACAAGGCCTACCTCCAGCACATTCCTGTAGCCATTTCAGAGTACATCTCAACCAATAAGAGAGGTGGTACCACTCATGCCACCAGATGGGTACCACTAAAAGCATTTATAAGAGGACAATCTATATCATTCGCAGCACATAAACAAAAAAAAAAATCGAGATAGACTTAAATTTTCTAGAGAGGAAAATTCAGGAGCTTATAAGGCTTATATGGCCCATCCTGCCCCAGAGTTATACAACAGATTGCTGCAAATCAAATTAAGATGCAACTCCATTAGCTGCTTCCATTTAGAATGCAATCTGCTATTAGGGAAGGTGGGCTCATATTTTGATGGAGATGGGGGGCCTCTTAACTTGGCAGCTCAACAAAAGAGGACAACATACCATAACAGGTATTATGATCCCTACTGGAGGCATGTCCACTGACACTTGCTCTATAGGACAGGCCTTCACCACTTTTTAGAAAGACTCTGAGGTGTCACAGTTTCTAATTCAAATACAACTCTTCCTACAAAAAAGCTTTAGTTAATCCCATAGATGGGGTGACCTCTGAGACTCTTGACAAACCTCTGGAGAAAACAGAGATAATGCAGGTTATTAAGAAACTATAAAGGGTAAGACTCCAGGACAGATGGCCTGCCTATTGATTTTTTTAAGATCTTTCAGGAACCACTGCTAGAATCTTTACACAATGTATATGGGGAAGGTATAAGTAAGGGGCAGTTACCCACCTCCATCCTGTCAGCAGTAATAACCATACTCCCTTAGCCAGGTAAGGACCATGCCATGTGTTGCTCCTACCACACAATAACTCTATTCATCTCAGGCTACAATGTTCTGGCCAGAAAAGTGGCTACAAGACTTGAAACTCTACTGCCGCTCATAATACATACCCATCAGAGCGGTTATGTCCTAGGGAGGCAGGGGAAATATAACATCTCGAAAACCCTCAAAATTATTCATTATTGGGGCAAATCCTGTAAAACTCATGGGACAGTGGTCCTTGCTTTGGACGCGGAAAAGGCCTTTAACTGCGAGGAGTGGGGGTATATGTTTACAACATTGTAAGCATTTGGAGTTGGACCACAGATGCTGGCATGGATCAAAACACTGTACTCAAGCCCACGTCCCAGATCTTAATCACTGATTCACTATCCCCTAGGTTCGAATTACAAAGTGGGATGAGACAGGGTGTCCTCTCTCCCCATTGCTGCATATTATAGTACTGGAACCACTGGCAGCAGCCATGTGCAAACACCTGGATGTGGAAGACTTTGGAAAACAAAGAGAGCATAGAGTAAACAAATATTCCTCCCACTTGGGGCATAAAATAAATTGGTTCAAGAGTGAAATACTGCCCATATGGGAAAAAATAGAAGTCACTTGCACCATAATACCATGGGAGCTCAAGTGGTACAAAAAATTTAATATTTGGGTCTATGTATTACCTCCAAGAGTTCAAAATTAGCTTCCTTGAACTATGGCCCTCATCTTACAAAAATCACTCAGGAGTGTGGCTGATGGATGGACCCCCCTCTGACTTTCCTTGGGAGAGTAGCGGCAGTAAAAATAAATATCCTGCCACAATGTCTGTACCTATTCCAGTCTCTGCCAGTGCACATCCCTGATAAATTCTTTAAAGAACTGGAAGGTATGAAACATAAGATTCCTCTGGAGGGAGAAAGATGCCCTCATTTGGAGAATCATTTTACAACAACCTACTAAATTGGGTGGTGCTGGGTTACCTAATTTTAAGGCCTATTACTATGCAGCACAGTTATTGTTTCATCCTGTGGGCCATTCCCTAGAAGCCTCTATTTGGATGGACATGGAGGGGGAGCAGGATGGTGGAGAACTAAGTAAGGAACTCATTTTATCTTCACTTTTACCATCACAACCTAAACCTTGTACAAACCCGTTTACCAAAACACTCCTGAGGATATAGAAAATGGTCCATAAAACCACAGGTACCCCAGCTGCTGTGTTCCAATATGCCTTTTATTTGGGCCACATAAAAAAAATACCCCAGGATATAATGTATTCTTACATAGGGGACTCCTTTGATGGCAAAGGAAAGGATTAAAATACATCCTGCAACTATACAAGGGAGGAAGACTGCTCTCATGTAATGAGCTTCAGAAGCAGTAGGCACTCACTCCGGATGACTTTCTTGTGTACTTGCAGGTTATGTGTAAGTTATCCACTCTAACCACATTCCAGTCATTGGGGATAAACAATGATCCATTTGAAGAAGAGGTGTACAGACCACAACCTCTCTGTAAGCCACTCTCATTTTATAAGATACTTTAGAAAGCAGTTAATGACCCCTTTCAGCACATTCACGGTGCATAGGAACAAGATCTAGGCATTACAGTCACCCCAGAGATATGGTCAGCTGCGCTTAGTCATTTAAATTGTTCCAGAAACAACAGATTGAAGCAAACTCAATATAATTTCCCTTATAGAGCACATACAGTATCTCTCCAGCAAGGTTTCACCATCTTAACCTAGAGAAACCAAAACAATATCCAAAATGTGGAGCTGAGGATGAAAATTTCCTCCATATGACACGTGTGTGCCCTAAAATACTGCCATACTGGCATGAAATGCACAAACTTATGTCAGTGGTCCTGGAGCTGAATCTTCTAAATCTCTTTTGGAATTTATCTTGGGAACAGACTCAGGTCAAAGAGCACTTATGGTTACTGGATCTTATAAATGCCTGAAAGACATTGGTCCAGTGTTGGATCTCCACAAACTCTCCCACAATACAGCAATGATCACAGAATCTATTGGGATGTGTAAAAATAGAAAGAACCCAAACAGTAATAAATGCAGTGGGCAGAATGTCAGCTTTCTGTGGCACAAATTTGAAAAGGCTGTCAAGAAGGGTCAATTTCCATGGTAACAGACTGTGGATGTGGCCATTCCTCAAGAGGAAGGAGTGGGTAACTACATCAATCTTGGTCATGTACACATTTCCTAATACAAAATTACACAAATAGGAAGAGGCGGGATGGATACAACTACAGAGGGACTTGACCAAGCTGGAGGAATGGTCTTGGAAGTGGCAGCAAGAGTTCAATGCAAAGAAATACAAGGTGTTGCATTTTGGGGCTAGGAACCCAAGGAGAACATACTGGCTAGGGGTGGATCAGGCTGAGGATCACCAAGGATGAAAAGGACCTAGGGGTATTGATAACAGTGAGCATGAACAATACTGCCGAGTGCAGGAAAGCAGCAGTGAAAGCAAACAAGATGCTAGGGTACATAGCACAGGGATTCATGTCCAGGTGCAGGGAAGTGATCCTGCCCCTCTACAAGGCACTGTTCAGGCCACACATCGAGTACTGTGTGCAGTTCTGGAGGCCATAATTTAGGTGGGATGTCAAGCTGCTGGAGGGAATGCAGAGGATGGCAACGAGGATGATTCAAGGGATGGAGGGAATGGACTATGAGATGAGACTGAAGGAACTGAACATATACACACTGGAGGAGAGGTAGCGGGAGGGGGACATGATCGAGACCTTCAAGTACCTGAAGGGTATTAACAAGGGGGGGCTGGAGGGGGTGTTGAAACTGAGGAGCAGGAGGCAAACTAGAAGGTACAGGCTGCGGATAGAGGGAGGGAGATTCAGGAGGAAGATGAGAAGGCATTACTTCACAGAGAGAGTACTTGTGAGGTGGAATGCACTACCAGAAGGGGGATGGTAAGCAAAAATGTGGCTGGCTTTAAGAACACTTGGGACAGGGTACAAGGGTGGGTAAGGGTGGGTGAGGAGTACAACAATGGGAGGTCAAGGGGATGGGAGAGGAGCAGCTTCCTCCTTGGGAGCTACTGTAGCTGCACAATCGAACCCGCTAGGTCTGTTCTGCTGGAACCTTCGTACGTTCATAAGTAAATATTTAAGTATATGTATTTTATCATTGTAATTGATTACATTAAATTAACTCTACTAGAATCAAACTTGTATGCATCCATGAAATGTTATGTTATTTTTGAAATGTTCTTTTATATGCTTTAAATAAAAATGTTTTACAAAATGAAAAGAAATGTTTTCAAAATCAATCATTTTATAATGTTGCCTACCAGGTTTCTAAGTTCAAATAGCCATCTGAAGGAAAAGAAGGCAACACAGATTATCAATATTCCTTTGATGCCTTACCTTTGACATATGTAATGCAGAAAGTGTTGTGTTCTCTCACATATATGAGCAGACAAGGTAAAACTTCACTCTTGTGTCGAGTTTTCTCTGGTTGCCTACCATCAGTAAGAAATAAGGATGATCCCCGACCTTTTTTTTTCAAAAAGAGGAGTCTCTTAGTTCTTGCTAATATTACTGTGAAGAGTATGTACATACTGTAGGAGGCAGTAGTTTGTTACAGTACCTGTAGACTGGACAAAACTGATGTGTAAGAAACAGACTGGACAAGATTTTCAGACAGCCACATACATTTATAGATGCAGTCACCTGACATTCGCCGAGCAAGATTGCCCCATCTGTTCTGAAAATGATGCATGCCTCTAAATTTGACCTATGCATCACATTTTTTTGCGAGAAAAATTGGCAAGTACTTCAGCTGTGTCTGGATGTTTGCAAATATGCCACAATAATTCTGAGGCATTTGCCTGGCCACAGCAAGTGCCTGAAATAGGTTCCATGGCAGAATGTTGACAACAGTGTTGTTGACATCCTGGACAGTGACAGGAACAATACCGACTGTCAACAGTGTTCCTTTGGGAAAAATGTTTTAAAGCCCCCTGCACCCTCCCCCCCCATCGTTAATTAACCAACTCTGAGTCATAGTCGGTTTGGGGTGGGGGTGTATCACTGGGAGTCCCAGTGTTGGGATACAGGGGACCACCACAGTGACCTGATGAGATTTGTAGCTGTGGTGGTGTTCATTGATAAAATGTCATTGTGGTGGTGTGATACCCCCAAAATATGGATGAAAATGTTTGCCCAGTGCTTTGAAAATCCCACCCATTACTGTATGTCTGAAGACAAAAGCCAAGGTCAAGGATATAAAACAAATAGCCTGATACTATCTAGAATACATTTGGCTTGCAATTAAAAAGTAGAAAGATGTACAACATGTTGCTACTGGTGGTAGGACAGGCTCTGTACTGATATCAATTAATTTTCTTCTCTAGTTTAGGTTTCTAGGAAAGGTCACTGTGATACTGCAACTGCAAATGTAGGTCCACAAAATTGTACAGTAGACAGTGTTTGCTTCCCACAAAAGAGAGACTCCTCATTCAATGTACAGCTGCTCCAACGTTGTCATCATCACTCACCCAGCTGTGCCTGTGTAAATTATGGTTAGAATGTGTTTACAGCA
This sequence comes from Neoceratodus forsteri, assembly GCA_016271365.2. Taxonomy (NCBI): domain Eukaryota; kingdom Metazoa; phylum Chordata; order Ceratodontiformes; family Ceratodontidae; genus Neoceratodus; species Neoceratodus forsteri. The sequence goes on along the minus strand of CM057459.1, from coordinate 778,280,843 downwards.
TCAATGATTTCATAAGAAGTAATTGTTACAGTGCTTATACATGATATTAGTTTTGTTTGGAAATTTGGCTTTTATTTCATGGGCTCTATTTGGCTGGCACTAGGGGTGTGCGAAAAACAAATTCCACTGGCTGAATGTTTTGCAAAAGTGTGAATTTCGCTTCCAAGAAAGTTCAAAAATCATTTTCACAATTTTTGCAGAAATTCCACCTTAAAACTGTAGAATAAATGTATAGACTGTGGGTTAATTCATTAAACTGCGGGGGAAACAAATCTGCTGAATGTATCACTGCCAGTGATCAGTTCTGAGTCTTTTTTAAACAGCAGTTTAATTCATTAATCCCGCCCCAGTAAATAAATAAATAAATGAAAACTCCAATCCCTCCCTCAGACCCTCCTGGTGTCTAGTGTACCCCCACCAACCGATCGTGGGTCCGAAATAAAAAATCCCTGATCCCTGGTGTCTAGTGGTTCCCACCTCCCCACCCGTGGATAATGATCCATGGGTCCTGGTAAAGAAGAAAACAAAACTCTGATCCCTCCCTGGTATCTAGTGCCCCCCACCAATCATGGCCCCCAAAACATTTTATTTCCCTGGTATCTAGTGGACCCTCCTCCCTATCCTGGATTCCCTTAACCCACAAAAAAACAGCCAGCAGTCCACCAACTCATCCCCCTCAATTCCTAGTATTCCCTGGTGTCTAGTGGACCCCCCCATACCTATTCCCTTATAAAAAAGGTAATCCTAATTTCATGGGGTCTAGTGGACCCCCACCTTGACAGTTCATCTGCCACCACCCTGCTACCCCCCACCATGCCCTGGAGCAGGCCACCAGTGCAGCACTCATCTCTCCTCCACTACTGGTGGCCCACTGAACTGTCAGTGAATGACCACATGGTTGTACAAGCACGCTCTCATTCACTGACAGTTCATTAAACAGTGGATAGAATAAATTGCACAATTTATATGCATTTTTCCGCAGTTCACAAAAAAGTTAGAGGAAGCTGGTGAAAATTCACTTAAAATCCCAGTTTTGCCAGTGGTGAAAGTTCCAAAATTTCCATGAAATTTCATGGAAGTTCTGCCAAAGCAGAATTCACAACTTTTGCCCACCCCTAGCTGGTACCCATGCCAGGGGGGTGCATAAACATTCAATAGACACCCAGGAAATAAAAAGTACCAGCCTGTCAACCTCCAGTATCAAACTGGTATGCTTGTGCCAGTTTCATTTTTAAAATGAAACCAGTCACCATTTTTTCCCTCGCTGAGCGAGAGGAGAGAGCGAGTCAGCCAGATGCCAGATGTAAAAAAAAAAAAAAAAAATCCTGTATCCTTAGCAAAATCAATATCTCACAAACTGCCTCTTCCCATTATAAATAGAAATAGTATCTGCACATTGGTTCTTTTGTAAACTGCCTTCTGTTTGGCAGAGTGTAGCCTAACACTTTTTTTTTCTTTTAAACAATGCACTGCAGACACTGGGACATACGTTTTCAAACTGCCCTCCCCCTGCAACCCGGCTGTGCTCCATTCCACTGAAATCTTCAGCTCTGCCTACCAGCCACAGACAAATTATCCCCACAACATTAACTTTCACTTTTCAGCACAAAGTACCTAATTTTAAATTTTCTGTTGCAGAGTTCATCAGCCGACTTTCGTGTAATGTGTTCCGTATCCTGTTCTAGTGCACCTGAGACTGACACAGTGCCATTCTAGCTCCCCCGCTGAGCCACTCGCTCCCCTCTCACAGTCTAACAATTACAACAATCATGTTTTTCTTTTACAAAACAACCTCTAATGCTAGCATGATGAGAAAACTTATGGGTGTGGGGACTGAAAAGTAATCAAACAATGTCTATCTCTAGTGCTATGAGAAAGACACTGCAATATAATGCAAACAAGCATTTGTCAATGCCAAATGTTTTTGGTTTCTGGTATTGACAGTGGTAGTGTAGGAGTTAGAGAGATGGATAACAGGAATGGCAGTGAAGTATTAAACTAACATCAACTCCTACTTCCACCCTGCAGAGACCGACAGGCATTTGGGGATGTGCCTTTGGGTTGTCAACCATAACGCTCATGCTATTCTACCTCACTCCACCTGCAGACACAGATAGGGACTGTGGTGTGCTTTGGGGTCTTCAGCCTTTACAATCATCCCATTCCATAAGAAAATAAGCTGAGATGGGTGCAGTAGAGTCAAATGGGGTGAACGTTAGATCCAAAGACCCTAAGGCACACCTCAATGCCTGTCACTGTGTGCAGGGTGGGGGTGAGGGGGATGGTGTGAGCATTACAGCCAGTGACCCCAAGTCACACTCCTGATACCTGTCAGTCTCTACAGGGTGGGGCGTTATGGTTGGAAACACTAATGCCCCAGGTGTTTGTTGGTATTTTCACTGCAAATTTTCAGCATGGGCTTTTTGGGACCCCACCTCGTGAACAGTGGCATTATCATTTTGTTGCTTAATCCCAAAAGGTTATTTCACATAGCGACTGCACTATTCAGTTCCACAGGTGCAAAAACACATTTTGGGCAGGATGTGAAAAATGACAGCTATACTGTTCATGAGGAGGTGTGAAAAAATGGCAATGCTGAAAATCTGGAGTGAAAATATAAAAAAATTGGTAATATTATGAGCGTGTGAAGAAACTGTGCAACGCATGCCTGTAACGCAATCATTTTTTGGAATTTTTTCACCAAATTTTCAACATTGGCATTTTGGGATCTCCCCTCATGAACAGTGCCACTGTGATTTTGTTACTCTGTCTCAAACATTGATTTTCCACAGTGACCATGCCATTCTGCACCACAGGTGCGAAAACACATTTCAGGCAGGATGTGAAAAATGACAGCTGTGGTATTCATAAGGAGCTGTGAAAAAATGGCAACGCTGAAACTCTGGAGTGAAAATATTAAAAATTGGCTAATTTATGAGCGTGCATAGAAACTGTGCAACACACACTCATAATGCAATCATTTGTTGGAATCTTTTCACTAAATTTGCAACATTTTTTTTTTGTGACCCTGCCTCATGAACAGTGGTGCTGCTGTTTCATTAATCAATCCCAAAAGGTGATTCCATGCAACAACTGTGAAATCACCTTTCTGGACCGAGTAACCAAATGACAGTGACAGTGTTCATGAGGTGGGGTCCCAAGAATCCCATGTTGAAAATTTAGGGCCACAATTCCTAAAAATGGCTGAGATATCAACTTAAGTTGAAACCCTGACATCTACTCCTATTATACAGCTTACTGTCATTTCTTCAGTTTGCTGGTTGGCTTTGGAGAGTGCAAATGTGTCCCGGTCCAGAGAAGATCACTGCTCCCAACCTCCAGAGGTAAGTATGGGGTAACAGTGAGGGGGTGCAGTGAGGTGGTCCCACAGAGATAGGGTGGGAGTGGGGGAGGGGGAAATGGGGAGATGGCAAGGGACCATTTTCTTTTTTACAGGGGGAAATAAAGACTTGGGGATGGTTTTCTTTATTTTACAGGTTCAAAAAAATATTTAGGCTCACTGGGGTGGGCTCCCAGTGTGCCACAATAGTGTGTGTGTGTGGGGGAGGGCATGCCAACATAGGGATTGGGTACACAGATATCAGCTCATGAAATATTCAGGTGGGTGGGGGGTTCATCTGACACCAGGAGTGGGCATCCTGGTGTCAGAAACATAAATAAAAACATATTTTGGCACACTGGGGTGGGCTCCCAGTGTGTCACACTAATGGGGGGAGGGGGATGTCTGCCAACATGGGGATTGGGCACCCCAATGTCAGCTTTCTGGTGAATGGGTGGTGGGTGGCAGGAGCCACGAATGTGGAATGCCACGATGAGGCTCATTTATTTATTTATTGAAATGGTTCACCAGGAAAGGCACACTGAACAAACAAAATGCTCGAGCTGCAGGAGCCAACAAGAACCATAACTCTGGCAAAGTGCATTACTGTGCACTGTAATGCATAATGCCGGAGTCTTGTCAGCTGCTGCCAACAGAGAGAAGGTATGTCTGTATACCTGGTTGTGAGGGAGGAGAAAGGTCATGCTGCAATGAAAAAACTGTCCCTCATTGCAGTGGAGATTTCTTTCAAATGTGGTCCTCTCTCTCTAACTGCTGTCATAGACAGCTCACCAATTCATTGATGTCTGAGGGATGAGACCCATAAAGCATCAGCTGCATTGGGCAGAAACTCACATACCTCTAAAATGTCATACTATCCCAAGATGTTTCTTACTGAAGCACGGCATGCATGTGCAAAAGCAAACATAAAAATGGGTCTCGTAAGCAGCAGCACCCTCTAGTGGCAATTACTGGCAATTAAACCAGTAAAAGGACTGTTCTACTGAAATTGCCTTTTCTGCTAATTTTTTATCAATATTTTACTCTGCTTTTCCTTCTAAAATCATTATTATATAAAAAAAAAGTAATGTAAGCCTATTTTCTAAGTGCACTAATGCCCTCTGGGGTGGGTGGTATGGGTAATAGCAGAACCTCCAGGGGCTATAAGGTCCTCTGCCTGTGGCATCTGGCCTCATTATGCCCCTATGCAATCCAGTATTGCCCAATACTGCCCACCCTGTCAGGTATTGTTGCTTGCTTATTTCCCTTCATTCTAGCCTTAAAGATTTGAGAATGCCCATTATACTTTAAAAAGAAAAATCCCCAGCTGACCCAGTGGTGTTGTGGGTTGAGACACTGGATGCCACACCTCATGCCACACTAGTGACCTGGGTTCAAGAATGGACTTGGGTGGCTTGGGGTCAGCCGTGGCGAGGAAGGCTTGAGTGTCTGCTGACAGCTCTCCTTCCTTGGGGGAAGGGGACAATGCAGTGCACTGTAGACTGACACCCAGCGGAGGCTGGGGGTCAGCACAGGCATGCTGGTCAGAATGGGGTGGACCCACACGCAGAACATAAGACTGCCTCAGTGGAGATGGAAGCTGTTGCCCTGCCCATTGCACATGCACAGATCCAAGGAGAAAACTAAAGAAAAGAACAGAGCTGGCAGGCTCCATGATGGCCGGCTGCACCAGTCCTATGGAGGTCTAAATTTAGGCTTCTGGGCTTGGGTGTAAGTTGACGATCCTTGCCACCGGCCCTGTCATGGGGTGGTGGGCAACCCGTGGGGGGGGTTCAATGGATGGGACTGGTGCGGGATGCCTGGCCAGAGATATGAGTTCCCTCCAAGGGAGGGGTTAGAGCCCCCTGCCAGCTCCCTGAAGGAGGGATAAAGTATATATAGAAAAGAAAAAAATGAAAAATCCCCCCGTGGTCTGGCAGTCAGTAATATGTTGCATGTTTTAAATAACTTTTTCATGGTCTACCTGCTCATTTATTTTCCAATAACAAATAAATGCAAGGAAACAGAAATATAACACCACATCCCATATCATCAGTAAGGGGGATACTTACCAAAAATATGAAAAATATGTTAACATTTTCAATTCAAGTCTCCCACCACAGACACATAACTGTGTCTGAAACTAAGATAAGTCCATAACAATTCTATCAGACCCAAAAGGCCAAGATATGCATATTTAATAATAATGTTGGAAAAATTAAATGTTTTTAACAGATCTATAGAAGACTTTAAAAAAGGCAGTTGCTTGATTAAATAAATTGATATTTGAAAGATAATTGAGGGATAAGGATAATCATTGTGCCTCAAAAAACAAATGGGTTATTAATACCAATCAATCATTTACACATTTTAATCTTTGAAAAGTAGTCCAGCATGGGTGTCAGATATTCATAAGTTCATTCATCAGCTTACTCAACAGTGATAAGAAATGATACAATATAGATTTTGATTTTACCTTTTACAGCATCCGTATTTCCAAGCTTGTTCATTAGATACTCACAAATGTAGGATTGTGTTCAAGCATCTAAATTATAAAATTGAAGATTAATAGGACAAAGTCTAAATACATGTTTTTGTTTGGTTTAGCATAAGACTTTTTCCCCTCACAAGGTCAACTTTTTCATATCCCTGGATAATAAATGAAAAACCTCCTAAGAGCCCTTCATTTTATTTTACAAGTTATTTACCCTGAATTGTCAACATAGACACACCATAAGGATTCACCTCTGATGATTTTACAGCTGGTAAGATGGAATCAATGGGTGGTCAGCTGTCTTGCTCCAGGTATACAGTAAGCTGGTGACAATGGTGGAATCTGAACTTGTGATCTACTGTTTCACAGTACAGTGCCCTGGCCACTAGACCATGCCGCCACCCCTTTTATGCAACACTAGTCTTATCGTACCTGCACTTCTGTACACACTAGCTGGACTTTCATTGTAAGCTGTGGAAGTGAAGAGGATTTGGTTTCATATCTGAAATGTTCAAGCAGTTGCTGCATGTTTCTGCTAGCCTTGACCTGTGTGTTTCATCATATACTGGTACCGAATATCATAGTAACTTCATGATACTGAAACAGAAGAAATGTAAATGCTATCCAGTGCCCACCAACCAAACATCTGCATAGGATTATACATTTGTAGCCATCAAGATTCCTGGATATTTCCAGATATTTCCCAACATTTCTGTTACTGAATATCATAGTAACTTAGTAATACTGAAACAGAAGGAATGAAAATGTCATCTGTTACCCACTCAATACACATGCATAGTTGGAAAGAACCATACAGTTGTAGCCATAGAGTTGTAGCCATCATGGTGCTGGGAATTTCAGCATGTTTCACAATATTTCTAAAGGAAATCTTTCTGGTGGCTCTACATCAGTGCTGCAGTCAAGCAGAAAATTTTTTGAGGGATTTCACAAGCCTTTTTTAGAAATAGCTATATATGTCAGTGGCTACCACTGTACCTAAGCTAGAATATGGTAATGCTTACCGATTACCTATGGCAGTGGCACAGAGGGAAGCAGCAGCAACTAATAATGGAGACTTTGGTGAATCCAAAGTCAGTCCCATCTATTTCTGTCAGACATGCTTTGGTACAGATTATGTTATTTACTGGGTCGTTAAAATGAATATCCACTGACATGTTTCTCTTCAAGAAACTTCTCAACCCTATTAAGGCAAATCATAAATAACTGCACTTTGGTTGTAGACACAACTCCTGCAGCCAGACTGTTCTATATATCTGCACTCTTCATGAAATAGTATTTATTAATTATCTGTTTTATCCTCCCCTCTGCCTTTGCACTGAGGGGAACAAAGGTGAATACTGTACTTCAGGTTTGGACCTGACTAGTGCTTTGTACAATAAAAAACTAATTTCCCTTTACTGGCTAGTCAGTCCTCCCAATGTATCACCTCACTGTATTGGTTGTATTGCATGCTGCACCACATTGTTTCTTATGATTGTTTGCCATCTACAGTGTGTTAGAATTACTCGGGACATGCCAGGATCACTTCTCTTTATCATTTTTACATATTTATATGTGCTATAGGGGACAAGGTTTAGAGAAAGAGTTCCTTCTCTCAGACAACAATAAGATCTACGGAAGAGTGGACACTGAGGGGGGTTAGTTGACATAAATAATGATCTAGAATACCTGGTCAAGAGTGTGGCAGCTGAAAGTTAATTTGAAAAAGTGCATGGTAATGCATATAGGGGCCAAGAACACAAAATCAGATTAATAGGGTGGTGATAGAGAGCACATTGGAGGAAAGGGCCCTGGATGTGTTGATAATAGAGAATATGTAGGCATCGGCACATTTTATTGGGCTGTGGTTAATGCAAATTAGATGATGGGCTTCATAGAGAGATGGATCACTAGTATAAGCAGAGTAGTAGTGCAGTCCCTGTATAGATCCCTGGTTCTCTCTCTCTCTCTCTCTTATTTGTTGTATTGTGTGCAGTTTTGGAGGTCAGACTTGAGGAAGGATAGGGACAGTTAAAGGCAGTGCAGAGCCGAGTCACCAAAATGATAGTAGAGCAACAGGGTAGGTCTAAGGAAGAGTATTTGGAGGATCTCAACACAGACATGCTGGATGACAGGAATGTGTGGGGTAACATTATGGAGACATTCAAGAACCTCAGTGGAATAAACATTGCAGACAGAAGTTAGCTGTTTACATGACTGGTAACATGGGTTCTAGGGGTAATGCCCTAAAATTGGCTGAGGGAGGTACTGCACAAGAATGACAAAGTCCAATAGAACAACACTCAGAAACACAGACCAGAAAATGTCAACTTAATTGTTGTTTAATTTTTTCACCACAGTGAGAGCCCCTAGTGCCTTGGCTACAAGCCTTCAAGGGGTGTGAACCATACAGGCTACACTTCAGATTTTATACAGAAAAAGCCATGATATCACAGTGATGTAAGGAATTTAGACCACAAACCAAATCATTAAATCAAACTGACAAAATTAGAAAACAAGTTTTCTTACTTAGCATCACATTTGAAACAGTTCATTCTGACATAAAGTGTCATGTCTTTAGTTAAATTGGTAAATACAAGCAGAAAACATAGTCTGGCTGTGAGCCATATAAAGAGGTACAGTATGCAAATGGAAAATTAATTAAATGCAATATTTGGCTCTTCATACAAATTTTACTTGTAAGTGGGATCTCCAGACTGGGATACACCAATATAACTATTAATTTTTTGCAGAGGAAGATACCATATTGAATAGTCATATGAGGTTAAAAAGATCATCAACACATTACATAGTATAATAGGGAAACAATTCTCGAGGAAAAAGCCAGCAATAAGCTAATCGGTGGAAACATTTCCAGATTGCATCCACTGGTTTCAATGGAAATAATTCCTTGGCCACGTACACCAGAAGTGAACGATTCCTAAATAGAAGAAATGAGGTTAAAAGTTAATGATTCATAGTAAACAAGTATATATACATATAGACAGTGGAAAAATGCAACTCTTAAATTTAACGTTATGGCATGAGAGAAAGATTAATAAAAGTTATAAGGGATAGGGAAGGTATAAGAAAAGAAAAAAAAAGGTTGGGCAACCAGATGGAGAAAGGAGGGGTAAAGCAGGAATGGAGAATGGGGAGGGGAGAGAGAAGGAGGGTTTTTAAGAAAAGATAGAGAAACCTCTCAAACCTCAAGTCTCAACATTATTTTTTGTACTTCAAAAAGGGTTTCAGGTCCCATCTTTCATTGAGGCCCTTAGGTCTGATTGTTTCTGCCCTAAAAATCCAATAACTTTCTCTCTGCATTAATATGTTCTGTCTATCACCACCCCTTTCAGGATTTTGGATACATTCAAGACTCATAAACTAAAAGCAACCTTGGTCTGAATGATGTACTTCCACAAAATGCCTACCCACAGGCTTGTCCATCATCTGATTAATGATGGAGCAGACATGCTCCTGTATCTGCTTCTTCATTATCCTAACAGTTTTTTCCTTCATAATACAAACCACAACTGCACCATAAAATATAAACAACAAATATAATTGTGCAAGTTATGTAGTCATTTATCTTAATTTTCACATTTTGGGTAGGGCAATCTCATTACCTGTCTGCTTGTACTTACAAAGGTTGCATCTTTTGCATTCATGTACACCAATAGGTCTTACAGGTATCCATGTTTGTACATCTTGTTTTGTTCTATAAAACTGGCTTCTAACCAGTTTATCTTGCAGATTTGGTGTTTTCTAAATGTGACCCTTCCACTTCTCTTAGAGTTTCTTCATCCTTTAAAATATCCCAACTGTTCCAGATTATGTTCCCTATTTGTCCTGCAATTATATTGTATTCCAAAGAGAATGTGATTTTCTGATCATCACATCCTCTTGGTTGTTCCTGGTCTCATCCAAACAAGTCCTTTTGTGTTTTTGATTTTACTCTGTTTAGGGCTTCAGTAAGGACTGACCCTTTATATCCTCTTTCTCTGAACCTAGATAAGAGACCTTCTGCCTGATGTAAAAAAAATCACTGTCTCTAGTACAATTTCTTCTGATTTGTATGAGCTGATTGTAAGGAATAGATTATTTTAATTTTGCCAGATGTGAACTATTGCTTCTTAGTAAATAATTTGCGGCAGTGACATTTCTAAACCTATTTATACTAATAATTTCTGTATTATGGGCACCCATAAAAGTTACATCAAGATAATCCATTTGTTCATGATTGATATTAGGAGTAAACTTCAAATTTAGATTATTGATGATCAGCCATTTAACAAATTCCTATGCTCTCGCTTAGCTGTCTTTCCATTCACAGAGGCAATCATCAATAAATCTCCCCCATTTTATGATGTTATCAGTAAATGGGTTCACAAGAGGGTTATTTAAATACTGAAGTTCCCACAGCCCCATGGACAAATTTGCATATGCTGGGGCCATAGAGGCTCCCATTGCTGTTCTACATTCCTGTGCAAAATATTCATTATTAAACTCAAAGTAACTATGATATAGTACAAAGCAAGAGCCTCTTCTGGGAAGTCCACAGTAGCATTAGTTCCATGGTGATCATTTTCCAAGAAAAATCTTGCTGCCTTGATACCATCCTGATGCCTAACGGAGGTATACTATACAAGAATGTCAAGAAGTGCTATTTTACAGAAAGAGTGGTGATGGACTGGAACAAAGTTTTGGAGGAGGCCACTGGAGCTAAAAATTAGGAGGGTTCAAAAGGAGATGGTACGGACTTATGGGAATAGTGCATAAGGAATTAGACTGGGAGGGAACTGACAGGGGTACTGTCCCAAAATTAGATAGGCTTTGACAGCCTGAATGGGGAATTAGCCTTTATCTGCTGTCATTTTTTTCATATTTCTATGTTTCTAAATGGACACCTATATTGAAGGGATGGGCAACCATTACCATCAGTTCCTGCAATTATCTTAAAGAGGATGTAATTTGACACAAACAATGAAACAGACATCTGCTTAGAGGGAGGTAGACATATCACTATCAGAACTTACTATTATCCAAGATTGGGTAGCCCACCAACATCAGTGTCCACTGTTACTACAGGTAACCAAAGTAGGCTCAAGATCATAAGAACATAAGAATGTGTCAGCAGATGGGGACTGCATGATCAATCTAGTCTGCCATGTGAATACCCTCCTGCCTAGTAGATTTGTTGTTTTGGTTACTGCAATGCCTGTCCCAAGGTAGCTTGAATTCCTTAACTGTTTTTGCCTCCACAACCTTTCATGGCAGCCTGTTTCAAGGCTCAGCCACCCTCTCAGAGAAGAAACATTTTCTGGTATTGGTCCTAAACTTCCCTCCTGCAAGGTGCATGCTATGGCCTCTATTTCTGATTTAATTACTTTTGTTTGAATAGGCTCTGATCCTGTGCTGAGTTGATTTCTTTGAACATTTCTGTCATGTCTCCCCTATTTCTTCTTTGTTCCAGGGAGTACATATTACATTTTTTAAGTCTTTCCTCGTAGGGTTCCTGGAAGTCTTGAACCATTTTAGTGGCTCTTCTCTGCACTGTTTCCAATGAGTCTATATCCTTATTTAGGTGAGATCTCCAGAACTGGATGCAGTACTCCAGGTGTGGCCTCACCAGGGATCTGTATAGTGGGACTATCACATCTTGTTTCCTGCTGATAATACCCTTGCTATGCATCCTAGGATGCCATTGGCTTTTTGGACTGCATTTTCACACTGTTTTTCTACCTTCAGTACATTGGAAACCATCACTCCAGGGTCTTTTTCTAAGTTTGTAACAGATAATTGCTCTCCCCGTAGTGTGTATACCTCACCTGGGTTATTTTTCCCCAGGTGCATAACCTTATATTTCTTGGCATTGAACTTCAATTGCCAAGTTGTCGACCATTCCTCCAGCTTTCTTAGATCCAGTGTCATCGCTGAGGCCCTTTCCTGTATATCTGCCCTGTTTCAGAGCTTGGTGTCATCTGCAAACAGGCACACTTTCCCCTCCAGTCCATCCACAATGTCGCTGATGAATATGTTGAAGAGGACTGGGCCCAGCACCGATCCCTATGGTAGTCCACTGGTTACTGTTCACTCTTGTGACTAGGAGACATTCACCATAACATTATGCGTTCTCCCCTGGAGTCAGTTTCATACCCATTTAACTATCTTTTTCCCCTACTCCTGTATCCTCTAACTTGTTGATGAGCCTCCTGTATGGGATGGAATCAAATGTTTGCTGAAATCTATGTTTACCACGTCAACTGCCTCACCTTGGTCCACTGTTTTCATTACCCTGTTGAAGAAGTCTGTCATGTTTGTTTGACATATGATTGTCCAGCTGTGAAACCATGTTGCTTAGGCTATAACTTTCTGCTGGCTTCTAGATATGCTGCTATCCTTTCCTTCAGTAATGATGCCATAATCTTTGCCACAATTGAGATGAGGCTGACTGGGCGGTAGTTTCCTGCCTCCTCCTTGGTTCCACACTTGTGTAGGGGTAGCAGGGTGGCCTTCTTCCAATCCTCAGGCACTCTACCACTCTCCAGTGATGAATTGAAAAGTTCAGCAAGTGGAACAGTGAGTTCTTCCATCAGTTCCTTTAAAATACCTGGATGAATTACATCTGGCCCAATGGCCTTGTCAGTTTTTAACTTATTTAGTATATGCATTGTTGCATAGTATTTATTTTGTGCCTTTTACAGCTGTACTGCTTTGTGAATATATATGTTCATACTGTACATGTGTATCCATATGAACTGTACTCATGTGTACATGTATATTGATGCAGCATGCCTGAGCTACAAAAATATACATACACACATACAAAGTCACTCAGGCATTTTATAGTCAGCTATCTTAACTTAAAGATACAGTGTCTATATAATTATGTGGTATTATTCGGTGCAATAAAATAAGAGAAGCCCATAGGCCCATTTGTTTGTCTCCCAGTCCTAGTGGGCATCAGCTCCTTTAATATTTTTCCAGTTGAGGTATTTGTCCTATCTTACCTTGAATATATCAATGGATATTGAATCTGCAATATCCCTAGGTAGTTTATTCCATGCTGATGCTGTTCTAATATTAAAAAAGTTATTCATTGTATTCATATTAGCCCTTACAATTACCAGTTTGTTTTATGATCTAAGATTCTGGGCTCTAGTGTTGTACTGTAGGCTGCACATAGTTGCTAATTCGGGGTCTTGTAGGATCTTATATTAGTGTAACAGATCCCCACATGCTGTTCTATCTTCCAGTTTCACTAGCCCTTGTATTCAGTCGATCTGCATATGATAGTCTTTTTAGTAGAGGTATTATTTTTGAAATCCTACATTGAACACTCTCTACCATGTCAATATCTCTCCCTAGGTGTGGGTTCCAAAATGAGGATGTGTAATCCAAATGAGGGAGTACATAACCCCTAGATATAGGCAAGATCCATTGCTTGCTATGGGAAAAAAAGGCTAACTGGGCACCCCTTAAGATTCTATTAGCAGTTTGGGTTATTTTATAACAGAGATCCCGTGGTGTTAGTTTGTTGTTCATGGCAACTCCCAAGTCTTTTTTCCTCTCTGCTACCTGAAGTTGTTTTACATTTAACATATATGGGTAGCATGGGTTGTGTTTCCCAAAATGGACTACAATGCACTTTTCTTGATTAAGGATCATTGTGTTCTTTTTTGCCCACCTGTCTATCTTATTTAGGTCCTCTTCTAATGTTAGATATTTAGATAGATTATTTACCTCTCATCTTAGCTTTATGTCTTCAGAAAATGTTGAGACATGGCTTTGAATACCTTCTTCCATGTCATCAATAAAGACGTCAAACAGGACCAGTCCCATAACCGAGCCCTCTTGCATCCCACTACTGAAAGGCCCCTCTCTTGATAGTTGTCCATTAAGTCTCACCTGTTGGACTCTTCCACTTAACCAACTTTTGATCCATCCAATCAAGTTGTAATCAATCCCCATGTTGATGAGCTTTATTAGCATTTCATAATGGGGAAATGTGTCTAATTTATTTTTTTATTTGTATTCTATTTATTGAGTGAGGATATTCATGAGCACCACCATCCCTGTGCGCACTTTAGAACTGTATTTGGAATGTTTAATTTCTAATCTGTCTCCACTGATGCACCTGGTTTTCATCAACCCTCCTGCCTTCCTGAATCTTGTCTAATATACCCCTATGTCTATCCAACACATGCTTGAAACCCCCACTGTTTTAGCATGAACCACTTCCTCTAGTTGTCTGTTCCAGTCCTCTAACACCCTTTTCATGAAGCCGTATTTCCTCACCTCTCTCTTGACCCCCCCAACTTCATTGCATGGCCCCTGGTCCTGGTACACTTTCTTATTTAAAGGAGACTCTCTCCTGTGCCCTGTTTTCCCTGATGAGGTACTTGTAGGTCTCTATCATGTCACCTGTCTCTCTATCCTCTGTTCCAGGGTGTACATGTTGAGATTTCTCAATCTCTCCACATAGTGCTAGTCATGCAAACCTGGCACCATTTTAGCTGCCCTTCTGTGGACTGCATCCACTCTGTTTATGTCTATTCTAAAATGCAGTCTCCAAAACTGGACACAATACTCCAGGTAGGGTCACACCAGTGAGAGACACAGTGCCGAAAAATCACCTCCATCCTCCTGCAGGAGATTCCCCCCTACACACACACACACACACACACACACACACACACACACACACACACACCACCATCCCACTAGCCCTACCAAGTGCTTATTAACACTTCCACTGACCTTGCGATCCTCAGATATGATATCCCCAAAGTCCCTTTCCTGTTTAGTGACTGTCATTACATCATCACCATCATTTACTCAGATACTAAGTTTATATGTCCAGGGTAAAGGATTTTGTACTTTTGGGCATTGAACCCCAACTGCCATGCTTTTGACCACTCGTCAAGTTTCCTGATATCCCTGTGCATTCTCTCTACTCCCTCCAGAGTGTCCACTCTATTGTATAATATAATGTAATCTACAAAAATGCATACCTTGCCATCCAGTTCCTCTGCAATGTCCCCTATAAAGACATTGAAGAGGGCTGATTCCAGTATTGGGCCCTGTGGTACATCGCTGATCATTTTGCCATCAGTATAGTGAGTGCCATTTACCACCATTCTCTGTCTCCTACCCATTAACCAGTTTCTAACCCAGTTTATCACTCTATACTCCAACCCTAGGTTGTTCAATTTATTAATCAGCCTCCTATGCATCACAGTGTCAAAGCCCTTGCTAAAGTCCATATGGGCCACATCCACTGCCCTCACCTGATCTATTTCCTTGGTCACCCAGTCAAAGGAATCTATCAGATTCATTTGACATAACCTGTTACCCATGAATTGTGCTTCCTGTGGTCTTGCAGGCAATTGAATTCAAGATACTCTACCAATCTTTCCTTTGGTAGGATTTCTGTTAATTTCCCCACCACTGAAGTAAGACTGACCAGCCTGTAGCTGTTAGCCTCCTCCCTGCTGCTGCTCTTTAGTTTAATTTAGTTTAGTTTAGTTTAATGTCTTCCATGAGGTAAACTAGACACAGCCCTTTTTCAGTCACGTTTGACATAAAAAGGCATACAATACATATAGTGGAACATGTGCCATTAAACTCTACAAATTGCAGACATTAACACTGATATTTAACATAAGTGCTGTATAAATTTTCTAAAAGATGTTTAAAATGCAATACATAACATTGTGTACCTTTCTAACAATACATGACTTATGTAGAAGGACCACATCAGCCCTTCTACCACTCTATGGAACCATGCCTGTTTCCAGAGAACTGTTGATGAAGTCTGACAGTGGGGCAGCAAGCACCTCCCTGAGTTCTTTTGATACACTCAGGTGTATCCCATCTGCTGCCATAGCCTTGCTCACCTTCAGAGCTGCAAGTCCCTTCCTGACTCTTTCCTCTGAAAATGGACTTGGGTCCATCTCCCCCTGTCCCTGCTACTCACTGGTAGTCTGTTCCTCCTCCCTCCACTGTGAAAAATAATGCTGAATTACCCATTTACATAAATCTGGTTATGATAGAGGTGTAAGCATAATATACTTCAGTCCTCTCTGGGTACAAAAAATATATAAATTCTGCCCTATCCAGTTTTACAAACCTTTCAGGAATAATTACATATAATACCGTATATACTACATTACAAGAACAGCTTATAGTCCACTTCATCATTGAGTCCAAGGGGTGTAATGCTTTTAGCTTGGGTATCCATCTAGATTCACATTGTAAAAGCCTCTGGACACTGTACCAACCCCTCTGATTCTGTCTAATGTGTTTGATGTCCTTGCATATAGAACTAACTGGGTTTTAATCATGTGCCTGTTTGTAATGGGGTCCTAAAGAGGTCTCTTCCCTTTTTCTAATGATGCTTTTGTATTCTCCTGCAGTCTTTTCCGTAACTGCAAATGGTTCTACCCCTATAAATTTTGTTGCATGGTCACTGAATCATATAGATGACAAAGTCTGTTGTACATTGAATGAACTACCTCACCTCAATTTTAAAAGCTACGTATTGGTATACAGGCTCTTTTTCTTGTTTGCTGTATTTACTACATGTTGCACCATCCACATCTAAACAAAAAAACTTGTGATAAGGGGTGGAAGCCAATAAAGTTGTCTTTCTACAGCTCTGGTGTAATGGCTATTCACAAAATATCTTTAATACTTTTTCCTTTATTGAAAGTTATCCTGGTTGTTCTGTAACTGCCTCTGCCAACATCTGATCACATTGTTATATTGGCCATTTTTTCTGATTGTATTGCCTACATGGCCTGCTACACTGTTGTATTTAGTGATGAAGGTGATAATCGCGTCTGTTTTTGTTTAGGGGTAAGGTGGTTATCCCTTTCAACAGCCCTCATTCTAGTCACTGCATTAGACACCAATTCTTTTTACACAGTACCCCCCCTCTAGGAATGTATTTCCCATCTCATTTACCTGGAACTCAAAAGTTTAATTCTCTGAACAGTTTCATTTGACTCTCAAAAACCGACTGTAAGGTATCAAGTTGAGGAGGGGTTTGTGGTGTGAGGATTTGGCTCTCAAGAGTGTATTTGCAGCTATCTTTTTGTGAGAACCTCTGGTACTCACTTTCTTATCATCTACACCAGCCAGTGTTTCATCTAGAAAATTGAGTCCTGTTTCAATGATAGGTGCAGTAAACAAATTTAGATCATTGGTGTTTAACCCTTTAAGAAATTCCTCCTTTGTTTCCTTCCACATAGACCACATCATGACTAAAGTGGAACCAAGTGAAAATGTAGTCTGTGTGGGTCACATTCCTTGTTCTTGATGAAGGTCTCCTCATATGCCCCCAGAAACAAATTAGCATAAGAGGGGACCATATAGGCCCCCAATTCCATTCCACAAATTTGTAAAAAGCACTGATTCTTGAACATGGGGTAGTTATGAATAGGTATGACTCCGAGTGCCTCCATAATAAAGTCGGCTGATATTGCACTATTTCCATCTCCTGCCGGAGAAAGTATTGCATAGTACTGAATCCAACTTCATGCTCAATTGAGGTACACAAATTCATACATTTATTCCCAACCATAGGTATTGTTTAGATCATACAGCATCACTGAACCTATTGAGCAGGTCCAACATGTCATGAAGGCAGGAATTAAATTTGCTTACTTTTTCATTGAGGAAAAAAGTCTACAAAGGAAGAGAGCTTTTCTATTAGAGACCCAACACCTGACACTATTGGCCTTGCTAGATGGCCTAAATCCATGTGTACTTTAGGAAGTCCACAAAATATTGGTGTTACAGGGATGTTTACCACTCAATATTGGAATCCATCCTTCATTGTCTGATGTTCACATACTCCTTCCTCAAGTATGTTATGCAATTTTTTCTGGAAAAGCATAGTGGAGTCATGTGACAATTTTCTGTAGTTGTTAGCATAATTTAATAAGTCATAAAGCATCCTCTCATACTGATCCTTATTCATAATAACAGTTTTTCCCCATCTGCTTGTTTTATTTCAATTGCATTATTCTTGTTCATGTTTTTAAGGGCATTCCAGGGTTTTATTTAACTCTAAAAATTGATTAGCGTTTTGCTCATTAAAGTGCTAAATCTTTGTGAAAATGCATAGCTCTTGCCTCACTGTGTTTAACAAACTAAGTACTTCTAGAAAATATATATAAATACTTTCCGTACAGTTAGTTTCATCCCAGGAAAAAAACTGCTAATCAATTATTTAAAACCCTGCATTCCTTTCTGAGGTGGAAATGAATTAATGCTGATTGTCCTGCAAAAACATGTCTATCTGCCTAATTCCTGCATCCTGATAGACCATTATTGCAGTGCACAGAGTAGGTGGGATAAAATGCAACTTGGAGCAACATTTCTTAATTTT
The DNA here is from genome assembly GCA_016271365.2 of Neoceratodus forsteri. Classification (NCBI taxonomy): domain Eukaryota; kingdom Metazoa; phylum Chordata; order Ceratodontiformes; family Ceratodontidae; genus Neoceratodus; species Neoceratodus forsteri. Next base: position 778,262,612 of record CM057459.1, on the reverse strand, counting down.
GTTGCTAACTCATTCTGTGTCAGCAGTATAAGTCATATTTCTCCTGAACCATCCCATCCATTTCAATAACTTCTGTATTTCTAGTCACTGCATTACATTTCAGTGTTCTCTGTGTAGACTCAAAAGCAAATGTACTGAAAAGTTTGTGGAAGTCCAATACAAGATTTTAAGCCACCTAGTGTATTTTGTTAGCCTGCATGTACATGGATCAATGTGGCTTCACACATTTCTGTACCATCATTAGAATGTTTGAGTTTTTAGTATCCTCTTTTGTAGCCCCATCCGCTGAAGTGTTCTCAAAATTGTGCAAACTGAAGCAACATGCACTCCAGTAATGTTACAGTACATGTTGGGGGTATGAAGCTCTTTTTTGCCTCTATTTTAATTTTTTTGTTTTGTTAAATAATACTTAACTCAAACTAGAATCTCCATTTAATATAATTTAGCTAAAAAAAGGCATGCTGGTGAGAAGTTCTGAGTTATGGAAGAAAAAAGTACAAGTCAGTTCATGGGTAGTGAAAACCTTTTGCAGTTTTATTTCTCTCAAAGGAGCATCAAAGTTACATTAAATGGAAGGTTTATGGATTCATGGCTTAGGGTTCTATTATCTTCAATTTTCCACTTATCTTTCTTTACTCTTTTTGTTGCATTTTACCTTTCATGTTTTATTCACATGCAGTATGATTTTGCTGGCTGTTGAAAGTGCACTGGAAGCCCAAAGAACTGATTACTTTGAGAGGTTTTTCATCAATAAAAAAGCAAAATGCTGTTTTCCATTTGCTTGCTGTAATAGTCAGGGGCTCAGTTTCATCAACATGCTTTGTTGTACCATCAGTGTTCACCTACTCCTGAGAAAGTTATTGCATTATGTGAGTGAGTCAGTGTGCCATACTTAAAATTATAATAATCTCACTTTGACGGGGATTCACCCATAGGGAATATAAAGTGTGTATGATATTATATTTTCTATTATGCCATATCTTGGAGGTGGGGGTCATGACTATAAAACCTAAGAAATGTATTTTGTTCCCTGTGACTAGCATTTGAAAGTGTTCTTGACAAGTGTGGATGGGAATTGAAATAGTTTTGTATTCTAACATTTAATGTGAAAGTCTGAACCTACAACTTTAATATGAATACCTGAGAAATATATATATGGTCTTATCTGGATAGATTTACAGTATAAATGTGTAGTATTTGTGTGTGTGGTTATTTATGTTTTTATTACAGGTAGGCCTTAGTTGAACAAACTTTACTTGATATAACTGAGTTGTAGTGTATAGTTGTGCCTTCTTTGACGTCAGTTACTACTGTATGCACCAGCTAGTTAATATAGTGAAACAGAGTAAACTGGTATCATAAACCCAATTAATCTAAACTCAGAAACCAGTCAGCTCTGTTTCACAGACGGTGGAATTTTGAAAAATCATTCTCATAAATATAAACAACTAGGAAAGGCACAAATGCACGCCAGGTGTCTGGAGTGAGTATTTGCATGTAGTTAGGGAGGAAGTGCTTAACTTGATTGTGACACTGCACCCCACCTGCTGTGTTTTAGACCCCAGGCCCACAGAGCTGTTGTTGTGTTGCCGGGTGGCCCTGGGTCTGATCTTTGCTGGCATTATCTGATGTTCCTTATCAGAGGGTTGTTTCCCCATGGCTATAAAAAAGGCATGGTGAAACCACTCCTGAAGAGTCCATCACTGGAAATGGATGTGCTACCAGACCACAAGCCTGTCTCAAACTTTCAGTTCATAGGGAAGGCCATTGACAAGGTGGTGACACTGCAGTTGGAGGCTCACCTTGGGAGGTTTGACATTTATGAATCTCTCCAGTCAAGTTTCAAGCCTGATCACAGTACAGAGACTGTGCTCAAGGTGTTTGATTACATGCTTTTGGCGAGGGATAGGAGTAGCACTCTATTGTTTTCCTCCTTGATATCTCATCAACATTTTACATCATGGATCATGAGACATTGATGGAACACCTTGGGGAAAATGGGGACTCACCTGCACATCTTTAAAATGGTTTGAGTCTTTTCTTTCCAGCATATTCCAGCAGGTTGCGATGGTAGCTTTCTTAACACAGTCGGTAGCGGTTGGCTGTGGGATCCCTCCAGGGTCAATTCTGCCCCCCATGCTTTTCACTTTGTACATGCTTCCATTGGGGTGGGTGATCAACTTGATGGCAAAAGTTTTCACTGCTTTGAAGATGACACTCAGCTGTACCTGTCCCTTACATCTGATGGTCAAGAAGTGATTTCTGTGCTGAAGTGACACCTTAAGAATGGCATCCAGCTGGCTGAGCATCAACCAAAACAGGATGAAGTTGTTGCAAGTGGAACTATGTCTTTGGGTGGCGGCTAGAAGGCACAAGACCATTAGGTTACCATCTGTGTGCGGCACTTTTCTGACAGCTGTGAATGGGGTAAAATAAACTATGAGGCCTTGTGGACTTGAGGTTGAAACTAGAACATCAGATGTCAACCATAGTCTACAATGGACTTTACCACTTCAAGAATATCTCACTGAAAAAACTCTCTCTGGGGAAAGGGGATCTGGCAACCATAGCACATGCTTTTGTAACCTCAAGGCTTAACTGCTGTAATGCTCTATACCTACAGCTATCTGGAGGTTTGGTTGGCCACCTGCAGTTAGTTTAGGTACATCAGAGAGAAAAGGAGCTGTAAGGACCACATAGTATGTATTAGGAAGGAGGGGGGTTGGGTGGAAGCAGGGTGCGATAAGGCAGAAACACTAAATTAAGTATTTATTTATATAAGAGATTTACCAGGAAAGCATACTGAGCAGAGTACCACTTGATTCCAGATGCGCCCTGGGGGTTGGGGGTTTACAATGGTACAGTAATACAGAAGAACAAAAAAACACAAATAAATATGTTTGCTACAATGAGTACTTCTGCTCAGTATTCACCAAAGAGAAGAGGGGGATGACACCCAAGGGGGCAGAAATGGCAGAAATGGGGGGGTGACAGATGGGGAAATCATGGAGGGCAGAGTTCTGGAGGGTTTGAAGGCACTGAGGGTGGATAAGGCGCCAGACCCAGATGGCATTCACCCCAGGGTACTGAAGGAGCCGGCAGAGGTCCTTGCAGGACCTTTGGCAGACCTATTTAATGCCTCACTACATTTGGGGTGTGTACCTCAATACTGGAGGATGGCTCATGTGGTGCCCCCTCCACAAGACTGGCCCCAAGGATGAACCAGGAAACTGCAGACCAGTGAGCCTCACATCCATCATGGGTAAGCTAATGGAGACTATCCTGAAGGAGAGGCTGGTGGCCCTCCTAGAGGCCAAAGGACTACAGGACAGCAGACAGCATGGCTTCATACAGGGCAGATCCTGCCAAACCAACCTGGTAGAGTTCTATGACTTGGTAACTGGGCAACTGGACAGGGGCCATGCAGTGGATGTCCTGGATCTGGACTTCAGTAAGGCATTCGACTCGGTGCCGTATGGAAGGCTGGGAAGTAAGTTAGTAGGCACAGGAGCAGGTGCAAAGCTGGTGAGATGGGTAGGGAACTGGTTTCAGGGAAGGCAACAGAGGGTGGTGGTGGGTGGGGAGCTCTCACACCCAAGGGTAGTGACGAGCGGTGTTCCACAGGGCTCAGTGTTGGGACCAGTGTTGTTTGGGATATTCATTGCAGACATATCATTGGACATCAAGAGCAAGATCAGTCTGTTTGCTGATGATACCAAGGTAGGAGCAGTGGTGGATGACCTAGGGGGATGGCAGGGGTTGCAGGATAATCTGGCAAAGCTTGAAATCTGGTCAGACACCTGGCAACTGGGATTTAATGCCAAAAAGTGCAAGGTGCTGCATTTTGGGATGGAGAACCCAAGGAGGAGTTACCTGCTGGGGGGAGTGCAGCTAGCCCAGACAGAGGAGGAGAAGGATCTGGGGGTGCTCATTGCAGGGTCAATGACCAACTCGGCACAATGTAGGAAGGCAGCTGCAAAGGCTAACAAAATGCTGGGCAGTATTGCAAGGGGTATATCCTCGAGGAGGGAGGAGGTGATTCTGCCACTGTATAGGTCATTAGTTAGACTGCATCTGGAGTATTGCGTGCAGTACTGGTGCATGTATCTGAAGAGGGACATTAAGTTACTGGAGCGAGTGCAGCACAAGGTGACAAAGATGATCAAGGGGCTGGGGGACTTATCATACGAGAGGAGTCTAGGGGAGTTGAACATGTACTCACTGGGGGAGAGGAGGGACAGGGGGACATGATTGAGACCTTTAAGTATTTGAAAGGCATAAACAAGAAAGGTACAGAGGGGCTGTTCAAAGTAAGGGAGGGGAGGGACACCAGGGGCCATGATGTGAGACTGGATGGAGGAAAGTTCAGAAGGGAGATGAGGAGACACTTTTTTACAGAGAGGGTGGTGGCTGGGTGAAATGCATTACCTGCAGAAGTGGTATCCAGTAGAACAGTGGACTGCTTCAAAAGGGGATGGTACAGGATAAGGGGGAGGGTCAATGAAGGGGAAGGGTGGAAGGGAGGGGCAGCTGCAGAATAAGGGGTGCTAGCTGCACATTCGAGCAGACTTGATAGACCTCTAGGCCTGTATCTGCTGGCAAATTTTGTATGTTCATATGTTTGTTTGATGCAGCAAGGCTTGTCACTGGGGCATCATATAATGACCATATTTCTCCTATGCTGTAGAAGTTGTACCAGCTTTCAATTTGGTTCTGCACTGCCTTCAAGATTGCTTTGTTAACATAAAATACCTGACTGGTTCTGGCCCTGCTTATCTTAAAATCCACTTGGCCTGGTATACTCCTTTCTGCATCCTCTGATCCACCCAGGAATTATTGCTGGCCATTCCATTGCTATGTTAAATCAGTGTGGTGGCAAAGTGTTCATGGTGGCAACCACTGTGATATGGAACTCCTTAGCTTTCCATTTGCCAAGTTCCCCTTGGATAAGCCATTTAAAAGAGGCCTGAAAAGTCATTAGTTTGATTATATATATATATATATATACACATACATACATATTATAGTGGCACGGTAGTGCCACTATAGTTAGGGTTGAGGAGCCATTTCTATATTAAACCCCAAAACTTTGCACCTTAATAACTTTGCAACCGTTTCATGGATTTGGCTAAAACTTGGAATACACAATCAAGAGCCATAGGCCTTGGGGTCTGCCAAGTTTTGTACTGGTCGGATATACAGCTGCGGAGTTATTAAGCATGATCTGTCTTGCCGTTTACGCTTTTTCGGAAATTCACCGGTCATGCCTACAGGTCGTACGGTTTGTGGTGACGCCCAAAATCTTCAGGGAACATGTGGCCAGGGTCCCCGTGCCTTTCAAAGATTTCTGCAAAAATATTAAACGGTTCAAAAGTTATTCAAAACAGTTTCCATTATAAGTCAATGGAAAAGCAAAAGTTCAACACTTTCGCAAATGCATTTTACTTTTGCAAATGGGCCTGTTACTTTCAAATCGGCCATTTTGTTTTCAGTTGGTGATCAGAAAATGGTTGCCATTTAAATTTGGGACCCTCTAGCAACCTAATTCTTTTTGTATTCACCTAGTCGGACCCTAAGGATGCTTGCCATGTCTTTATTTTGTGGTAAAACACCCCAGAAATATGTTTTCAAATTTCTGGAAAAGGACTTTACAAATTACTTTCGTGCTCATCATAAGGTCGAACTTTTACAAAGCTTTAATTGCTAATCGACAGTAGTTTTCCATCTGTGGAGAGTAACAGCTGATTCTTTGGCACTGGCGCTGCAAAAGAACCGTTGGGAGTTTTGGGCTGAAATTTGGAGGGAACGGAGCCGACATCTCAAAGATGTGCCTTTCAATGTTGTATTGAAAAAATATTACACGGTGGCAAAGTTACAGCACTCCAAAGTTGACATTTTTTCCCATAGGATAACATTACGGTGCCCGACGCATTACAGAAATCCTTTGGATCCCTGCTGCAAAATAACGGTTTGGTCTTTTTTCCTGAAATTTGGAGGGAAGACAGCCAACAGCCCACGGATGTGCATTTCAGTGGTTTGGTTAAAAAATATTACACGGTAGCAAAGTTACAGCACTCCAAAGATGACATTTTTCCCATAGGATAACATTATGGCACCCGACGCATTACAGAAATGCTTTGGATCCCTGCTGCAATATAACGGTTTGGTCTTTTTTCCTAAAATTTGGAGGGAAGACAGCCAACAGCCCACAGATGTGCCTTTCAGTGGTTTGGTGAAAAAACATTACAGTGAGGCAAAGTTATGGCACTCTGAACTTTTCTTTTTTTCCCATAGGATAACATTACGGCATTCGCCGCGCCTTTCAGGGCCTGTATCTCGGAAACAGTGCAAGATACAGACTTTTCATCAGAAAAATTCTTAGCCCCCTGGGCTATGTATCAAATTAGCCAGGACAGTTGTAAATAATATGACTTTTAAATTTTTTTTCTACGTCATATGGTTCCTGAGATATAACGTATTTAGTATTCCAAGTTCTCATTTTCTGCGACGTTACTCATTATTATGCATACATTATTTGTACTCACTGTCTTTCTCTATGCAGTTTTTGGGGCAAACCAGACTGTGTGCTTACATTACTGTTACTGTTGCCCTTTCCGCTTGCTGTTCCGTACCCCTTTCACTTACCGTTGACGTCTGTGCCACCATGTGCGTTATCCTTTGTGTTTTCATTTGCGCTTGTGTTTCTGTTATTTTTTGTCATTTCTGTCTACAGTACTGTTTATCTTTCTGTTTCACTTTACGCCACCATGCCCATTGACATTTCTGTTTGCAGGCACCATGTTACTATGTGACAACACATCACGTGGCAGACCATTCCCGTCTACGCCACCATGTGCGTTACCCTTTCTGTTCTCATTCACGCTTGTGTTACCATGTGCACCACTGTTAGCATATCTGTTTGCGTTACTGTCCCTGTTAGTATGCCACAAGACATCATGTGGCGGGAGTGCGGGGCCCGCGCTCCCGCCGCTATATTACATTCACTATTTCTCATTATCATTCTCAAAAAGAAGGGAAATTAGAGGCAAAAAAACTTTGTTTAATGCATTAGTTAGGGTTGTTTCACAGCGACAAAAGTGAGGAAATTCGCTGTTAGGGTTGAAAACCCCCCTTGGACCCTGGACCTCGCCCACCCCCCAACTGGCATCTGGGTGTGCATTGGGATTGTGGGTCCTAACTCTCACCCCATTCTCCTATACTTCTGCTGCTTTACACATGTTATGGGGTGAGAGTTAGCTGACGATCCCAATGCACACCCCAATGCCGGTTGGGGGGTGGTGGGGTCCAAGGGGTTTTCAACCCTAACAGCGAATTTCCTCAGTTTTGTTGCTGTGGAACAACCTTAACTAATGCATTAAACAGAGATTTTTGCCTCTAATTTCCCTTCCTTTTGAGAATGATAACGAGAAATAGTGAATGTAATGCAGCGGCGGGAGCGCGGGACCCTCCGGGCCCCACGCTCCTGCCACACGATGTCTTGTGGCATACTAACAGGGACAGCACCGCAAACAGAAATGCTAACAGTGGCGCATATGGTAACATAAGCAAAATGAGAATTAGAAAGGGTAGCGCACATGCTGGCGTGAGCAGAAGTCTGCCACGTGATGTGTTGTCACATAGTAACATGGTGCCTGCAAACAGAAATGTCAATGGGCATGGTGGACGTAAATGAAACAGAAAGATAAACAGTACTGTAGACAGAAATGGCAAAAATAACAGAAATGCAAGCGTAAATGAAAACACAAAGGATAACGCGACATGGTGGCGAGACGCCAACGGTAAGTAAACGGTAAGGAACCAAGCCGAAAGGGCAACAGTAACAGTAATGTAAGCGATAGGCTGGGTTTTCCAAAACCTGCATAGAGAAAGACAGTGAGTACAAATAATGTATGAATAATAATGAGTATCGGTGCAGAAAATGAGAACTTGGAATACTAAATACGTTATATCTCAGGAGCCGTACGACATAAGAAAAAAATTTTAAAGTCATATTATTTACAACTGTCCTGGCTAATTTGGTACAGGGGCTAAGAATTTTTCTGACGAAAAGTCCGTATCTCGCACCGTTTCCGAGATACGGGCCCTGAAAGGCGTAGCAAACGCCGTAATGTTATCCTATGGGAAAAAAAAGAGAAGATCGGAGTGCCATAACTTTGCCTCCCTGTAATGTTTTTTCACCAAACCACTGAAAGGCACCTCTGTGGGCTGTTGACTGTCTTCCCTCCAAATTTCAGGAAAAAAGACCAAACCGTTATTTTGCAGCAGGGTCCAAAGGATTTCTGTAATTGCGTCGGCGCGTAATGTTATCCTATGGGAAAAATCGTCAACTTTGGAGTGCTGTAACTTTGCAGCTGTGTAATATTTTTCAGTACAAAACTGAAAGGCATTATCTGTGAGATGTTGGCTCCGTTCCCTCAAATTTCAGCCTAAAACTCCCACGGTTCTTTTGCAGCGCAGTGCCAAAGAATTGCTGTCACTTTCCACAGACGGAAACTACTGTCACACTTATGAAGCTTCATGAAAGTCTGGTTAATTTCATGAGCACGAAAGTAATTATGGTAAGTCCTTTTTCCAGAAATTTGAAAACATATTCTGGGGTGTTTACCACAAAATAAAGACATGGCAAGCATCCTCAGGGTCCGACTAGGTGAATACAAAAAGAATTAGGTTGCTAGAGGGTCCCAAATTTAAATGCCAACCATTTCTCTGATCACCAACTGAAAACAAAATGGCTGATTTGCGAAAGTAACAGGCCCGTTTGCGAAATTAAAAATGCATTTGCACCACTGTCGAACTTTTTGTTAACTTTTCCCATTGACTTATAATGGGAAACTGTTTTTTGAATAACTTTTGAACCTTTAATATTTTTTCACAAAATCTTCAAAGGCATCGGGGACCCGCCGTACGTTCCCTGAAGATTTCAGGCCAGTCGCGCAAACTGTATGACCTGTAGGCATGACCGTAGAATTCCAGAAAATGCGTAAACGTGTGCACAGATCTTGCTTAATAACTCCATAGCCGTATATCTGACCAGTACGGAACCTGGCAGATCCCAAGGCCTATGGGTCCTGATCATGTATTCCACATTTCAGGTAAATCCATCAAATGGTTGCAAAGTTATTAAGGTGCAAAGTTTTGGGGTTTAACATAGAAATGGCTCCTCAACCCTAACTATAATGGCACTACCGTGCCACTATAATATATATATATATATATATATATAATATATATATATATATATATATATATATATATATGTGTGTAAGACCTACAGCAGATAGCTGAGCTGTTTTTCAGTTCACACCACTAGCTGAATTGTAATGTATAGCTTGGCATATGGTGTTTATTTAATTATTTGAATGTTACATATATACATAGACGGGTCAGAAGATAAGAGCCTGCGGCCCACCCAGTCTTCCCATTTGAGATGTAAGTTCACTTTATGTTTTCCTAGAAGTCTGTTGCCCCTCACCCCTGACTTCCAGAATTCCTTTATGTCTATCCCATGCATTCTTAAATCCCATTATTGTTTCAGCCCCCAACACTTCCTCTGGCAGGGTGTTCCACTTGTCCACCACCCGTTCTGTGAAGAAATTCTTCCTCATGTTTCCTCTGAATCATCCTCCCTCCAACTTCATCCCATGCCCAGTAGTCCTGGAACATCTTTTTCACTTAAAAATACTGTGTTCCTGAACCCTATTCCTCCCTGTAAGATATTTGTATGTCATATCCCCCCTCTCCCTCTTCTCCTCCAGGGAGTACATATTCAAGTCCTTCAACCTGTCCTCATAGGACTTGTGATGCAATCCATGTACCATCTTTGTTGTCCTCCTCTGAACCTTCTCTACCCTGTCTATGTCCTTACGTAGGTAAGGTCTCCAGAACTGTACACTGTATTCCTGGTGGGACCTCACTAGTGTCTTGTATAGTGGTATTATGACCTCCCTTTTCCTGCTGGTGATGCCCCTGACTATGCATCCCAGCATCCTATTTGCTGTACCTGCTGCCTTGTTGCACTGTTTCCCTACATTGAGGTCATCAGAGATGATAACCCCCAAGATCCCTTTACTGCTTGGTGCATGCTATATCCCAACCCCCAACTGATATATTGTGCTAGGGTTTTTGTGCCCCATATGCTTTATCTTGCACTTCTTTGCATTGAATTTCAACTGCCAAAGCCCTGACCATTCTTCAAGTTTCTGCAGGTCCCTCTCATTCTGTCTACACCCTCTGGTGTGTCCATTCTGTTACAGAGCTTTTTGTCATCAGCAAACATGGAAATTCTGCCTTCTAGGTCCTGTGCAATGTCACTGATGAAGATGTTGAATAGGACCGGTCCCAGCACTGATTCCTGTGGAACCCCACTGGTCACTCTTCCCTTTGTGGAGTGACAACCATTTAACACCACCCTCTTTGTCCTGCTGCCTAGCCAGTTATCTACCCACTGCACTACTGTCCTGCCCACACCCATATTCCCCAGTTTGTGTAATAGCCTTCTATGTGGCACAGTGTCAAAGGCCTTGCTGAAGTTCAGATAGGCCATGTCCACTGCCCTCTCCTGATCCACCTCCCTAGTCACCCAGTCAAAAAATTCAATGAGGTTGGTCTGACATGACCTCCCTGTGGTGAAACCATGCTGCCTTGGGTCCTGTGGGCTGTTGATAACCAGATTTTCCACCAATCTTGCCTTCATTTGGGCTTCTATGATCTTTCTCACTACCGAAGTGAGGCTGACTGGTCTGTAGTTCCCCGCTTCCTCTTTGTTCCCACTTTTGTATAAGGGGACTACATCTGCTGTCCTCCAATCTTTGGGTACCTCCCCTGTTTCCAGTGATCAGCTAAACAGGATTGTCTGAGGTTCAGCCACCACCTGTCTTAGTTCTTTAAGGACCCTGGAATGCACCCCATCTGGCCCCATTGCTTAATCAATGCTTATTCCTTCCAGTTCCTTCAGGACCCTTTCTCATGAAAAGGGACTTGTGTCCATTTCTGCATCATTCCCACCCCTTGTGCTCCCTTCAGGCCCATTACCCTCCTCTTCCTCAATAAAGACTGCACAGAAATACATGTTCAATATGTCAGCTTTACTGTTGTCATCCTCCATGCGGACCCCCATCCTTCCTGTTAAGTCTCACTATCCCTCCCTTTGCCTTTCTTTTTTCATTTATGTACCTGTAAAATGTTTTGTTCCCTCTACCCACTGATTTTGCAGTGTGCTCTTCTGTCTGAGCTTTGGCTTCCCTTACTAACCTCCCTGCCTCCCATTGCTTCTCCTGGTACTTCTCCCTATCCCCTTCTGTCTGTGTGTTTTTGTATTGCCCGAATGCAATATTTTTGGCTTTAACTTTCTCCACTACTTCCTTGGAAAACCATAATGGCCTCCTCTTCCTTTTCCCCTTGGTAACCTGCTTAATGCATAAATCTGTTGCTCTTGTAATCCCCATTTTAAATACTGTCCACTGTTCCTCAACCCCTGATTCTTGCCCAATTCTCCTTAATGCTTCTTTCAAGCGTCTCCTCATTTTCCCAAAGTCTGCCCCCTAAAATCCAGGATACATGTTTTTGTGTGGTTTGTTTCTGCTCCTTCTGTGATTTCAAACCACAATGACTGGTGGTCACTGTTCCCCAAGTGCTCCACCACTGTTACCCCCATCACACTGTCCCTGTTTGTGAGCACAAGGTACAGTATTGCCTTCTGCCAAGTTGGTTCCATGACCAGTTGCTTGAGGAAGACACCTTGAAGAGAGTCCAGGATAAATCTACTCCTGGCTGATGCTGCTGCTGGGATGCTCCAGTCCATGTCTAGAATATTGAGGTTTCCAACCTCCTTAGGGCAATGTTTTCTTTTTTGGTTTTATTTGGTATATTTTCTGTGAAGTGCCCTAAGCCTCTAGGACAAGGTGCTGAACAAATAAAATAGCTGTGTCTTTCTCACTCCAGCTGCAAATCATGGTGTATGCTGATGTTTTTAGATTTTTCTGTGTATTGATGCAAACTATTGTTGTTATTAAGATGAAGGTGGGTAGACTGGCACTCATACCATAATAGCCCCTCTTCTTGCTGGTAGTTCTGCTCTCTAATTTGAAAACCTATGCAAAAGACATACCATCCTTGGTGCTTCTCTGCCCTGTGTTCTGGTTCAAGTCACTATTTGATGGTTCCCAGATTCATCCCTTGTATTTCTTCTAACTCACCCCTTGTTAACAGAGCCCTGACTCATGCTGGAATCTTTCCTCCTGTTCTGGGTGTTGTTCACTTTTGGAGCCACAATTTACTTAAGAGACCATACTGGGATGAGCTGTGCAGGAAAAGGTGGTTGGGGGATTGTGCTCTCTCTTTCTTTCTGCTCTTACGTACTCTCCAGGCCAGATTTTTGAATGCCCAAGGGTGTTGTAAGCCTCTGGTGTGCTGAACATATGGTGCCTGGGTCTTGGGGCATTCTCCTGGCTGGGATCAGGATTTTCTCTCCCATGTGCCAAATTGTTGCAAGTTAGATCACCTATTTGTGATGTAGCTTGCTGCAATCCCGAGAGCCATTTGTATGGAGCTTGCACCAGATTTGTGGTGCAAACTGATGTAAATGGTGGAAACTGTCACAGCTGCACCCGAGATTATAAAATCGGGCACAATTGGGGCAAAGGAGTTTGGCACATAACCAAAGCTAAGTGTGGTGGCACAAGGCTGGATGCAAGCCCTGAGCCACCCTTTGAAAATCTGGCCCAAATCTGTCTCTCACTATCTATATTCCACATTGTTGCTTTGTGCTAAAACTTGCAGGTTAGATCTCTCCTCAGGGCAGTCTGAAAGTTATTCCTTACCTGTATTGGAATCAGAGTGAACCCCCATCTTCTGTCTTGTGGGGAAGGCCACAGAGGTCAATATCACACTAGTCCATCCTTGTCAGTCCATTGCTAGTTGAGGCTTTGCATTATGGTGACATCATTACAGGCTTCCAAGTGTTGGAGTCTTTGCCCGCCAAACTGGAACTGGACACGTTTTCCAGCCTGTGCTTTTCTCTAATGCTACCAAGATGAGAAACCAATCATTCTTAGTTTGTCAGTCAATGCAAAGAAGAGTATCATGTAGCAGAAGCTGCAAAAGCAGCCTGCACACAATTAGAGAGCTCCATGAGACAGCAAGACCTAGAATTCATGACCAGAGATGTGAGCCCTAGTCAAAAAGTCCATTTTGGCATGGTCAGCAGGCAAAATGTGCCTAAGGTAGGGCAGAGCGAAAGAAAGGGATAGTAATTCATTACACCTTGCATTGCAACGTAATATCCAAAATGGCTGTTCACAGGCATATGATTACTTGAACATGCACCACTATGTGTGGATACACAAATCACCTTATGTCTCTCATCTCTTATACACTATGATCACAATAGTTTGTAGCTCTGCTTAGTACATATCTGTCTGCCCAGTGCTCTCAAGGAAGTAGCTGTATTTCTTTTGAAGAACAGAACAGTATGCAATGTCTGTATCAAGTATTGGTGCAAACATCAGGTTAGGATACACATTTTTGAAATACAAAGCCTTGGAATCCTTAGCAGCCAATATTTTTAAAGTCAGTGCTTTCAATGTTTGCGATAGCTGGATTAAAAAACAACGCGATACCCCATAAAACGAAACTACTGCAGAAAGAATTCAGGGCATCTTCTATTTACAACCGTGCAAAAGAAATTACTATTAACTGAAAATATCATCACACATGGGATACAAGTACTGTAGAATGCGATAAAACACTGCACAGCTGGGGTTCAATTGACTTTTTTGAGAGCTGATCTGTGTGAGAATGCCAACTTTCAAGTGTCATTCACACAGTATTGTATACTAATTCTTTTTTGAATTTACCAGTGTCAGGTTTGATGTACTGTAGTTTGTATTCCATTATGTTTATACATTATTTATAGTTTTGTAGCACTCTTCCTTGTTGTTCAGAACATTTAATGTAAATCAGCATGAATACAAAAAATCTTGAGACACCATAAACATTAGGCATGAATAAAAGTCAGCTGAAAATGAGTATTTAAAAGCAATTTACAATTCTGTTCAAAGCTAGCAGCTCTTACATAATCTGGAAAGGTGGTGCACCTACTGTACACAGCTGGTTAAAGACAAATAAGGATGCTTATCTATCTAGTCTGCCCTGTTATTCTAACAAGTTTAATTAAATCTCTCTGTACACTGACACTTCACATTATCACTCATCCCTACCTCCTCCTTTGTGTCTGTCCCACTAATCCATGGTACCAGGAGAGGCACCTGAGTCTCCTACCAGATTCCTTTTTGCTGCACCTCCCAGGCACAACAGTCTTTCAGGTACCAGGCACCCAGTCTGCTTAATGCCACCCCCCCGACATTCTTGATACCCCTATTCTGGGCCCCTTCAAGTGGATGTTTAAGGATTACCTTGTGGTGCTCAATAGGTGTGACTGTCCCACCTAGCCTACCTCTCCACTCAGGATTTATCTGACTAGTTCAACAATAATTGACTACTCTTCAACGGTTATGCCTCATCTTGCACAAATGTACTAATACGACTGCATTTGCTTTTGTCTAATGTTTCTGACAAAATCAACTCCAATTGATTGCTTTCTAATGGTTAAACCTTAGCCTGCACAAATGTGAATAGTACAAATGTAATTTTCAAGTGTATAATGGCTCTGTCTTATTGTTCATACCTACTGTCTCTAGCTTATCTATTGTACATGTTTTTTCGCCCCGTACTCTGCATTGCTTTGTATTATGATGTCCTTTTGTTACCCTGACATGGAACCTCTGTAAAAGAGTCTTTCAACTCAAAAGTTGTAATCTGAGACTTCAAATAAATAAATAAATCTAGAAGTCTGCTACATAGCCAGCAGTCGCCAGTCTCAGAGTAGACTGTTCTTTTTTTCTTTTCCTATTGTGTCAGTAATGGAAAACAACCTTACATCATTTCTAAGCTGTCCTTGGCCTCGGTTGAGAGTGTGACCCCTGGTATTTGCAAGTACTGTAAATCTGAATAACTCACTGAATTTGTGTATTTGTGTCCCCTCTGTCCTTCCTGTTCTCTAACCATTACAAGCAAAGGTTTGTTGGTCTTTTCCAGTAGTTCCCTCTCTGTTGCCTGTGTGTCATTTTAATTATCTTATGATGTATTCCTTCAAGTTTCTCCCTATCTTTCTAGATGAGGGTTCAATAACCACGCAATGCTCCAGTACTGCTTGAGAACTGATCTATATAGTGGCATGATTACATTTTCACTGAGTCTTGTGAATCCATTTTAGTAACCTGTTACTGTAGCTCTCCTATATGTTTTATCACAATGACTAGAACTTTTAGTGTTGCTGTTTATCAGTATGTCTATATCACTTTTCTCATGTGATGATTCCACATTGATGCTATCTCTGCTGTATTTTGCTTGGGGGATTCCTCTTGCCAATATACGTAACTTTACATTTTTAGCTGCCATGTTCCTAACAACTGTTTGAAGATCTCCACATATTTCTTATTTTTATTATTCCTTCTGCAATGCCACCCCTACAGCAAAGCATTGGGTAATCTGCAGACCCATCTTTCTGGTCAGTTTCTTCCCTATGTCACTAATAAACACATTAAACAAGAGTCCCAGAACCAACCTTGTGGGACTCCATTTATAACATGCATTACTGTATGTCTGAGAGTCTGCTATTTAGCAACACCCTTTGAGTTTTAACCAGTAGTTAATTACCAGTCTATCTTGTCAGTTTCTCTCCTAGTCCCATGATTCCTGTTTACTGGGTACGTCTTCTGTGTGGCTGTTAATCAAAGGCTTTGTCAACAGTAGTTTACAGGATGACCACTGCCTGAGTTTTGTTTGCCATCTGTGTCACCATGTTGGGTAAGTCTGTTAAGTTAATTTGACATGATCTTCCCTTATAAACTCATACAGGTTGTTGTCCATAAGTCTGTTTCTTCCATAAACTCCACCATCATTTCAATGATAATGACTTCAATCAGTTTCCAACAACTGCTTTTAGTCTTACTGGCTATTAGTGTCTAGGTTGTCCTTGTTCCCCGTTCTGTTCAGGGGGAATTCATTTGCAGTGTCCCATTCTGCCAATACTTTCCCAGTATGGCTCCTTACTCTGTTAAAAAGTCTGCTAGTGGTGCTTCAAGTAGCATGCCAACATTGTGTGCACCCTTAGGTTTATTTTTTCTGGTCCTGGGGATTTGGTTGTGTTTAGTTCTAGACCCCATCCTAAGTAATGTTCTTAATGAAAATCTGTCACCATTTTTCCCTTGATACATATTTTAGCCTCTGGTAGTGGCCCATCACTTTTATAACTGTGAACACTGAGATGAAATATTCATTAAGTACATTGGCTTTATCCTTGCCAGTTTTAAAGCATATCTCATCTTTTTCAAGCTGCTCAATGCTGTCCTTCATGTTTCTCTTCTCCCTTGTGTGTCTAAAGAAAGTCTTGTCGTTACTCTTAACTCATTCTATAGTCTTCCGTTCTGTGTCTCCGTTTAGTTTCTTTAATGTGCTTTTTTAATGCTGTTCTGGCTGCTGATCAGTTTATCTTTAAATGTGGTCCAGTTAATATTGCCTTGTTCCTTTGTGTGTTCTCTGACCACCTTCTTCTTGTTATTTTACTATCATTCTTTCTTATTGCATAACCATACTGGTTTTGGTATGCTTTCTGGCTCCATACCTCACACAATGTTCACTGGCTTCTTGTATCACAGTTTTATTTTTGTCCACTTATGTTCTGCCCCACCTCCCTTCTACCTTCTGCAAGTCCTCTAGCTGTCTACCTATTATAGACCTCTCTTTGTCAGTCAGCCTTCCTAAAATTTAATGTCTGGGTAGTGGTTTTGTTATGTTCATTTCCAAGCATCACTTAATCCTACTGTTTTTTTTATTTTTAATGGTTTTGATTATATCTTGATTACTCAACAGCAGGTCAACTATTGCAACCCATCTTGCTTGATTTTGTAATCACTGAGCAAGGAAACCATACTGTGCCATTTCAGTAGATATCCCATGATCATGTTCTGGACTTGTCTGCTGCCTTAGAAATCTCTCTCTGCTGCTCACTTCATTCCTAACCTCTATCCACTTAGGTGGCCTACAGAGCACTCCAGTCAATTACTTCCTTCACCCACCATCTGCTAGTTGTAATCAGATGCAAGTCACACAGTGCTGCAATCACAGTCTGCATCTGTACCTTCTGGTCATCAGCCAAGGCCTCACAATCATGACACTGGAGCTGCCCAAACTTCCAGAGCAGAGGACACCTAGGAGGAAAGATGGTCAGAAGTTTAATAAGATATGAGGGGTTGGTCTGTCATGAGTGCTGCATGAAGAAACATAGCTATACAGATTGTGAAGGCTAGAATAAGACTAATAGTTCATCATGCCTGCTGTGTTGTTCCTATGTAGCTATACACATCCCATACAGAGCTCTTCCCCATCTTCTTCTGTTCTGATTCACTCTTGAAACTGCTCTATTGGGGTTAGAGCTTCAAAAAAGTCCTAATATTAATCACATTGCTGGGCACCCCAGTGCTATTTGACCGAATTTAGGGCCATATTGGTGCAGTTCCATGTCAAGAAGTGCTGCCCTGACATGGATCCTGAAGTACGCCACCAGAGTTGATAGCACCAGAGCATTATCTGCAATATTCAAAGGTATTCCTGCAAATGAACTCATTGGCATAAAAGGCACTAAGGGGCCATTTGCATGCCAATTATGGGCTCATTTGCATTGGTAGTGAGGTAGGTAAGTGTAGCACTACCCCCAATTTCCCAGTCCCAGACCTGTGTAGATATCCATGGATGTAGTGGTCCACCCATCCCATTGCCGGCCCATACTAGAATTAACTCTTCCCTGGTGCTAGTGGACCCCCATGCCTTTGATCACCAGCCTGTAAGAAAGCTAAAACATCCCTGATTCAAATGGTTCCTATGTTGCCAGCCTGTAATAAATTTACAATGCTCTTGGTGCTAGTGATCCCCGTCCTCCGATCACCAACCTGTAATAAAGTTAACACATACATGGTGCTACTGCTCCCCCATCCCTCTGATCTCCAACCTGTAGGAAATTTTACAACCTTTCCTGGCATCTAGCACCCCCCCCACACACACACAGCATCGAACACCTAGCCCCCCTGGTCACTTTACCATTATCTTTGGTGCCATAGATGCACATATGGCAACTGGTGCAGCTCTCCTCACACCTCCTCAGCTGGCTACTGTATTTCCAGGCAGGGAACACACATCTTATTTATATGACAGTCTGCAATATCAGGTGCTTATACAATTCTGAAAAACTTATTCAACATAATTGTATTTGTATTTATTGTTCAATAATTTCTAGTGACCCTGTTTATCAATCAGTTTACGAGCACTGTCAAACACCATATTAACCTGAAATCTGATTATTACAGCATTCTCAAAATCACTTTCAGTATCACTTTGCTCCACAATTGTAATCACTTTTTTTACTCACCGCAGCATGACTGAGCGGTGTTCGCTCTTGTAAAGAATATGCTACAAAATGTATAGAAAGTGCAGTGTTTAGTGTAAAAAGCATGTTGGTTTTATTGCTTAAGGTTACTTTTCTTACTTTTCTGTAAAAGAAGCTGCTGTTGAGTGTAGAGTAAGGAGAGCGAGTGACTTGGCGGCTTGCATCGAGTCTTCTGAAGCTGCTGAGTCAGTTGCTCTCCTCGCTTTACACTTGGCTGCTTCTTTTACAGAAAAGTAACAAAAGCAACCTTAACCAATACAACTGACATGCTTTTTACACTAAACATTACTCTTTCATCCATTTTGTGGCACATTCTTTACAAAAGTAAACACCGCTCGGTCACGCTTCACTGACGGACCCTCCAAGTCACTTGTCCTCAGCTCCATGGTCTACACTCGGTAGCTTCACATTCTGAAAAGTAAAAAAATAAATTTACCTTCAACAGCACAGCTGACATAGTTTTTTACAAAACCTTGCTTTAGTTTCTTACAGTGCAATCTCTGCTGCTTCATAATAGTTAAACAACACTACATCAACATCAAGCAGTAGTTCTACATTGGAAGTCCATGCACCAGTAATTATAAAAAATAATCAGTAGACAAGTGTGTGTTTATGGATTTCTTTTACATACCCTTGGTGTGTGATGATCTCATAAACCTCTTGAACTTCATTCTTGAGGTTTATGGGTCATCACACACCTCGAGTGTATAAAAAAACCCATAACACACACATGCCTATCTCTTATTCTCCATTTAGCTAGCCCCTTTATGATTTGATTTTTGATACATTCCATCAGGCTCCATTGCCACATTTACCTTTATCAGACTTAGCATTTTCTCAGCTTTAACTGTTACCTATGTACAGCATATCTTGTAGAGTGTCATTTTGTTCCCTATGAAATATTTCACAGTCTGAAGTCACACCAGTCTTTTCCTCTATAAATACACAGGCAAATAATACATTTACATACCCTGCTACTTATCTATCATCTTTTACTATATCAGGTATGCCCCTTATCCTTTGGTAGACCAACATTACTTTGCATTTAATCGTGTTTCATTCATATATTTCAAGAATATTTCATTATTGGATTTGGACTCAAGTGTTATCTGTGATACATTCATATTAATAAAATTATTAGCATAAAAAAGGTTTTTCTCCCTCAGAATTTATCTTTTCCTACAAAGTATTCTCCGCCAGAGGTCATAATCTTGTGCTTGTGAATCAACAGTTAGTCCCATGTTAATTATGACCATGAGAAATTATCAGTTCCACTGGCAGAATTCTCATGTAATTGTCAGTGCACTTCCAAAAAGTTCTGTGGAATTTCTTGAAAAGTTCCAGTGTGTCCAGAAGTTACAGCACCTAATTTGGTAGCCAGGAGGTCACAGGTTCAAACCAGATTAAAGCAAATTAACTACAGTGTGACCTTGGGCCAGTCACTTAACCTACTAGTGCAACAGCCCACCAATCTCTGGAAATAAGATACAGAACGCAACTGAACAACAAAAAGCTGCATCTCAGCTAGGCCTGTCCTGGGTAAACATAAATAAATAAAAAAAGTATTACACTGATAAATAAGCCATGGGAGTTCTAAAATAAACTGAAAAATATTTTACTAAAGTGAATGATAACTGCAGATTTCTTTTTCTACAGTTTTTTTTTCTTGCAAATAGGATAGAGATCTTTCTAAATTACAGAACTGTGTCATTTTCAGCACAATTCCACCCAGCACCAATAGTAACAAAATGATGTTATAAGCAGGTTATGGTGTCTGGTGGGGAACACGTAGCAGGGACAGATGAAGTCCATAGTGACATGTGCTGTTCAAGTAACAGAAATATGATGTCAAAAGTGACTCTGTGTCTAGTAAGTCCCCAACTTCATCAGCAGGGATGATATAAGTATGCTGTGCAAAACACATACCTATTTACAGGCATTCCCTGCCTTTTCAGCCTGCACAGGTTTGTACTCAGCTACCTTAAAGATCTCTTAGTCAAGTATGCTCGCTATAGACTGCTCTGCTCCACCAAAGGTCTTTATATGGCAATCCCAGAACAGCCATAAACTGTCAGGTAAAAGATTATTTTCAGTATTTGCTCCATGTACAGTATTTGGAACTTCCTTCCTTTCCATATTAGGAGTCCCCCCTCTGTGAAGATGTTTATAAAGGGGCTGAAAAGTTCTTTATATACAGTAGCTTAAAATCTAATGATAGAACACGGTTCTCAGCATTTTATTTTCTGATCTTCTATAGTTAAGGTATTTACTCATAATGAGCCCTATGCAGTATGGGGTGGATTGCCTATGTGCCATGGATCTGCGGCACTTGGTCATCTTAAGTGTCATTTCCATGCACTGGGGTCCAGCAGACCCCTGCAAGCATGCACAAAAGGGATGTGCTTTCCTTCTGCACTGGATCCCCAAGCTGGTCACGTGGCTACATAGGAGGGTGGTCCAGGGAAATGTCGAGGCCATGCTCGCACTCCATGCCATTCACAAAGATGCAGACTGCTGGGTGAGAGGGGCACATGATAGTACAGCAGGAACCCTGCCATAACTGTTGTGCACCCCCCACAGAATATTCCCTCCAATCAGGGGAACCCATACTCCATTCCATGCTGCCCCAGGGTAACCCGTCATGACGAGTGCTGAAATTAAGCAACTCAAATATGAGTGACTCAGTTTCAGTGCTCATCATGTGAGCTACCCTGAAAGGGTAGCAAGGGGTGAACAGTAAGGTGACTAGAAGATCAGGAGAGGGAGTGCAATAGGATGGAAGGTACAGTATATGGGAGGTAGTGCAGTGAGAGGCTGCTGAGCTAGCCATGTGATGTGGTGGTGAGGGTGGCTGGATTTGTGGGGAAGGTGCAGGGTTCCTGACTGGGGAGGTGCACAGTATTTTGTGTTTTGCAAGCAGGAGTATTCTTTTTTTTACAAGTTTCTCCCCCTCCACAACACACACACCCCTGGAGCTGAGAATCTTTAGTAAGAATGCACATCACCATTTTGGGTTTTCAGCTATGTACACTCGTTATAATGGCAATCACTATTTGGTGATTGCCATTATGACATGTAACCCTGCCCAGCCACTGATAAGACAGGGAGAGCTGGGGGCAGCCATTTGGGCACTCAGCTAACATTTTACAGATTTGGGACCTGTGACATCCCACAATCCCCTGCTGTATGTGGAGCAGTGGATCTACTACAAGACCAGATCAGGCATCTCAGATACACAGATACACAGAAGGTGATGGCAGATAAGGACCATGTGGTCCACCTAGTCTGCCCCTTTTCTGATTTGATGCCTGCCTGTGTCCTCTGATCCACACAATCTGCCTCCTTCAATCCTTTGTGCCAGGGGAGTGAGGCCATAGATAGACACCTGGTGATCAAGAATGTCAGCCATTGCACACCTGTCCATAGGTGTGGAGTTGCACGGTCTGAATATGTGCCTTTCATGCATACACGACTTGCATTACTGCATAGGCCACAATATGCATTGTTGAAATTCTGATGTACTTTCTATTTGTCTTGCCTAATTCTGAAAATTCTCCAATCCTTAGCAGGGTAAAAATAAATTCATTGCCCTAGCCTTGCCAATCTACTACCCCAAGGTATCCAGTGATTCTTTTGGTAAGCATGGATTTTTGCAGTCTTATCTTAAAGGCTTTTAATGACTATATGTCCATTGTCTCAGCTTGTGGGTGTTCCATAAGTTCACCTCCCTCTGGGAGAAATACAGCCTTCTTTACCCTTGAATTAACATTACCAACCCTGAGGGTTAGGGGGTGTGTCCCTGAACCATACAGCAGGGCACTAGTTTAAACATCTCTGCCTGACTGAGTTGTTGACACCATTGAATATGTGAAAGACTATTATAAAAATGGTCTCTGAAATGCTGCAGTCTGATTGGCTGTAAGGATTATGACAGCCTTACATTAATCCATATTAAAATGTCATGTACAGCCTTATCAGAGTGGCGCATGGATTTTTCCTGTCAGCATGTCATCCTCTACCACTGCTGAATGACTAGAATGCTGCATTCTGATTTTGAACAGCATTCATAACTGTTGGTGGAAAAACTATTTTACTAAACATCTCCCTCTAAATGAGGAAGACATTCACAAAGTATACTTTAAACACTTTTCTGTTGGAATAATTTTTTTATAATAGCAATAAGGCACTCCCAAGAGTTAGATTAACAGACAGTTAATCACTCCCTGGGGCAATATGACACTCAGCTGCTCCTTGTGCCACATTATACCCCTAGGGGGTGATTAACAGATTGTTAATCTAACCTCTGGTCATGCCTTATTACTTAAATATCATATCTCCTCTCAGCATCCTTTACCCTGGGAAGAACAAGTTAAGGGTCTCCACCTTCTCCTCATAGATTGGGCCTACTATATCAGTGATCATTTTGCCCATTTCAGTAGTACATCTTCTTGAATGCTTCAAGGTCCTTTACGTATTGAGGAGATCAGAACTGCATACAGTATTCCAGGTGGGGCCTAACCAGTGCCTTGTAAAGTAGCAGGATTACTTCCCCTGCTCTGCTTGTCAAACCCTTTTGATGCACCTCAGCATTCTGCTGGCCTTCTTGACAGCAGATATGCACTACTCATTTTGCTTCAGCTTTTTGTCTGTTATAAACATCAGGTAGTGTATGTTTGCTGCTTGACTGTACTAAGAGGAGCTCCACACAGTGCATACCTTATATCCTACTTCTGTTTTCTCTTCCCAAGTGTAGCACCTTGTATTTGGCTATATTGAATCTGAAGTTCTAAAAGTGAGACCTATTGCCATGCTTGTTCTGGCTCTTTCAAAAGTTTTACCCTATCTTCAAGGGAATCCACCACCCTGGCCAGCTTAGTGTCATCCGTGTACAAAAGCAGCCTGCAGGAGACTACAGTCTTCAGATTGTTGATGAAGATGTTGAAGAGCAATTTGTCCAGCACAAGTCCCTGAGGGGGTTCTGCTGCATACTCCTTCCCACTCTAAGTAGTGGCTGTTTACCAGCACCCTCTGCTTCCTGCCCCCAAGACATTTAGAAATCCACCTTATGTATTCTGTGATATGCCACACTGGTCTGCTTTGCCCAGATGCTTGTCATATTTCACAGTATCACAGGCCTTCTTCACTTTGAGACTGACCATTTCCACAGGCTTTCCCTTGTCCACCTCCCTGCTAATCCCCTTAATGAAGGTGATTAGGGTGGTCTGGCATTATCGGCCACTCACCTGCCTCTGAAAAAGTCATGCTGAAAAGTGACAAGAACACTGGCATCATTCAAGTGCTTAGTTGTTTTGTTCTTGATAATGTCCTCTAATGTAGTGACATGATGTTGACCAGCCTGCAGTTTATTATGTCCGACTTTGCCCCCCCCTTGAAGATGACATCCACATTACCTTCTGTCCAGTCCTTTGGACAGGCCCATGAAGATTACTGCAAGTAATACAACCAATTGTTCTTTTAGCTCCACTACACTCCAAGACTATATCTTGTCTGCATCATGGGGCCTGAACATTGCCAGGTAGCCAGCCACATGGGCAGGCAGGATGACCAGTGGCTGCACTGTGGCTATCACTGACAGTAGGGGCTCTTCCAATGAGATCCTCCCCCACCAGGAGCCATCTGGTGAACCCCAAAGGGAAGAATTCATTAAACATCTTTTCCATTGCCTCTGACTCTCTCACAGGTTCCTGTACTTCGTATCCCAGTTTTCATTGGCCCATTCTCCTTCACCTTCTACCTTCAGTTTATGTACTGGAAGGAAGCACTGGTGCTATCTGCAGCTCTAACTTGTTTTCTAACCTTTTCTTGGCTTTCCTAAGTCTTTTCATACAGTCTCTGTATGTTGTTATGTACTCTGCTATGTCCTTGAGGCATTCAATCTTCTTCCACAGTTCAACTGGCAAAGAAGTTGTTTCCTAAAAACAAATACTGCACAAATAAGAACAGGAATGTGTAGAAAATGTTTGACATTTGAAATGAATTAGTTTAGGTTTTTCCAATGATGTTGGCGGCCCTTTAAAATATGATTGTGCTTATGGCCAGCATCCCAATGAATTATAGAATGCCTGCAGTATTATAATTCTTTATTTACTTTATTTATTTATTAAATTTTGGTGACCGGGTGAGCCCACTGGGCTCCGGAGGTCCCTTTTTCAGGGGCGACCCGGGATTACATAACATAGGATACATCACAATGCAGTAAATGTAGAAAATGCAATTATGATACAAGTTGTACAGAGGTGTACAGTTAGCTGGTTACATGTGCTGAGAGTGGCATTACACCAGTGCATGCGTACTGATACTAATAAAGAAGTGGGTGTGAACCGCAAATGCAGAGACTGGTTGCACACAGTAGGTAGTAACAGACTGTGAGGCTTAGGTGTCCATGTGGTGGACCTGTATATCTAGCAGCTGCATTTGGAGGTAACTATAATGTGAGCCTTAAGCCTTGTGTGGAAATGTTTGATGGAGGGAGCTTCCTGTACTCTGGAAGGGAGGGAGTTCCAGAGTGTGGGTGCCGTGTAAGCGAAAGACTTGCCCCCTACCTTGGTTCTGACTCTAGGGACAGCTAGGAGCATGCGATCCATTGTGCAGAGGAGCCAAGGGTTATTCTTTAGTGCAATAAGTCCCGAGAGGCTGGGAGGGGGGTTGGGCTGATTAATTTGAAGGTTTGGCAAAGCAAGGGGTACTGGAGTCAGGCTTCCCAGGAGGGCCAATTTAGTTGGGATAGCATGTCACAATGATTGTTCCTGGGGTTTGACTGAGCGGCGAACCAAGCCACCTTATTGTATAGAACTTGGAGTCTATTCATCTCAAGTCTAGCTACTCCCTGGACCACTGGGTCCACATAGGTAATTGTCAGGAGGAGGACACTGGTGGCTACGGAGACCCTTGCTTCAGTATCTGCTGTTCTTTCAATCGGTAGAGGGTGCCTACTTTCACATGTAAGTTTTTAGTAACTTGATCCACGTGGTCCTTGAGGGTGAAGCCCTGGTCCAGGGTGAGGCCAAGGTATTTTAGTGATGCCACAACCTCTAGCCTACTGCCCCACGCAGAGGTCAGTTGTAAAGTGTTGGCTTCTATCATGTACAAGGGATCTTGGGCCAAACAGCATAGCCTTGGTCTTATTTGTGTTAAGGACCATTCTGTTGTTAACAAGCCATTGCTCGAGGGAACTCAGGTCTCCTTGTAGCCAGGGGCTGAGATCTCCCAGATTAGTGGCGGTTCGATAGATGACGGCATCATCCCCATACTGGACCATAGAGCTCTCACCACAGTGGTCGCAGAGTTCATTGGTGAAAAGGGAGAAGAGGAGGAGGCCAAGGATTGACCCTTGAGGCACTCCATCTATTAATGGGAGCATATGTGTAAAGCCTTTTTTTAGCACTTTCTAGAGTTTGCTTTGTTTTGCTGCCCCTTTTATTTCTTAATTATTTGCACTTCTAAGCTTAGTTTATCCATGTAGTGATGGATCAAAAGAAAGCATTCTGCAAAAAAATGAAATGGGATTATTGTCATTCAATGGGTTGAGTGATAAAAAATAAATGTTAAACTAATGTCACAGCTAAAGCAGATTAAAATTTCTGATTGGCAGACAGATGGCCTGAAATCTCTCAGGAACTGTGGTGTACTAACACTGCCAACTTGTCCCCATGTTTATATGTAGGGCTGTAAATGTTAGTCCCTGCTTAAATACATCAGTACCAAACCACATTAGTTAATCCAGCCAAAAATACAATGAAAACCACCATTCCATAAAGTACATATTATGCAACCATTCCCATTTCAAAATGAATTAGAATAGAACTGGAGATATTGCTTGTCTCAGTAACCATTTTTAGACAGTGAAATTGAATGTTTTATAATCTTGTCAGTGGAGATAGTGCTCTGGATATGATATATTTGCATGAAAATGTAATTTGTAATCTGATATTACAGGGAGCATATGTAGTTTCAGACCGATTTAAATGTTGAAACTTGGTACAGTATGACCTCTAAGAAGAGTCTGACATCCAGCTACAACACTCCTTAGTGAGCCAATAAGGAAGCAGCTCACATGCAATGTAAACAATGGACCCAGTTAAATATTCCACTTAATTCCATGTCACTCTGTTCATCTTTCTTTATGAGCCCATAATGGGCAGACAAGATTTAACCTTTCTAGTTTTACAATTTATTTACCCAGGATAGCCCAGCTGAGATGCAATATTTCGTTTTAGTGGGGTCCTGCCTTACAGTTCAGTGGACTCAAACATTGTGAGAATACACAGACAATACTGGATGGGCAATTATGCAGAACCAGTGTGTTCTGCCACAGAGGGGATTCTGATTCCCTCTAACCTCGAGAGCGAAGCTCGAGCGGTCCATGGGATTTTTTTTAATTTTTTTATTTTAGTCTTTGGTAACTGGGTAAGGCCCACTAGGCACAAGTGCCTGTTTTCAGGGGTGACCTCAGAGCACTGGGCAGTTAAGTGACTTGCTCAGAGTCACAAAGTATGCAAGTGGAGGTTGTGAGAGTCAAACTCAGGTCTGGTCTGCTGGATGTATCAAGCTTGTTCACACCTCAGAAGCAGAATCAGAATCCCGAGGTGGCAAAACACACTGGTTATGCATAGAGTTGCTCATCCTATATTTTTTATGGTGTATAGTACTGTGAGAAACATGTGTTTTGTGAGTTCATTTGCTTTCAAAATTTAACTGACTCATGCAGTCTCTAGAATGCTATTCTACCACAGTAGGGTAGAATAGCATTCCATGACATTGGAACCGGTAGAACAGCATTTTGAAAGGGATGGAATTCTATACAGAACAACACTCCACTATACATGGTAGTAAGTTACTTACTCATGATCACACAGTGAGTAATTGCCTATTGTGTGACTTGAACTTGGGTCCCCTTGTTCCGAAGCCTGAGTTCTTGCCACAATACTACAAAGCCTCATCTTTAGTTATGTAACTACAATCTGATACTTACATTTTCCAAATTTCTTTTTAATTATTTGTTGCCCAGGGCCTTGACTTCTAAAATCATGCCATGCGGGACAACAGGAAAAATGTAACATTGAGATACAAAGAAACATAGAATCTGTCAGCAGATAAAGACCATACAGCCCATCCAGTCTGCCCATTTCCCTACCCACTGCCATTATACACATACATTATACATTATTTGCATTATACACATTATACTGCCAGCTCATTTCTCCTCAAACACATACAAACCTATTTAAAATTAATGTTGGCAGTTTGCCTAAAATGAATGTCTGCCATTTTCAGTTTTAAATTTCTTTATAGTCTAAGATTTTTTTTTTTTTAATGCTGCCGTGTTTAATGGTTTTAGTTCTAAGTCATGCCTAAGGCAGAAGCAGACTAATCCTAACAATGTTCAGTTACTTTGCAACATATAGGCTGGAGATAGAGACTGAGGGAGCATTGAGTAGCAAGCATTTGTCAATGCCGAATGTTCACAGATGATATTGCTGTTGTAACGGGTCTTGCTTGTACACATTTTTACTATATATAGAGGGAAAGAGATTGGAATACTGGGCCCACTCACCAATAAAATTAAAATAAATTTTTACACACCTAAATTTCCTTGTGGTGTTTTTCGAATGAAAAAAGAAGCCTTACTTATTTCTTTGAGCACTGGCATTGTGTCTGTTTCACAATTCCAAAATTTTCTAACACAAGCTTGCTGCTTACATTGCATAGAAAGAACAAAGCATAATTAAACAAGCATTTGTCAATACCGAACGTTGGCTTGCTGCCATTGGGAGTGCAGGAGTTAGAGAGATGCAGCATAGGAATGGCAGTCAAGTAGTGAACTGATGCCAACCCACCCCACCCCGCAGAGAGTGACAGGCATTAGGGTGTCCCTTTGGGTGTTTGGTAGTGCAGTGCGGGAAAACATGCTGGGCAGGATGTGAAAAATGACAGCTGCACAGTTCATAAGGAGATGTAAAAAAATGCCAGTGTTGAAAATGTGGCATACAAATATATGAAATGTGTGGAGTTACAAGGGTGCTTGGAGAATATGCAACGCAGGCTTGCAACACTGCCATTTTATGGGTGTTCGGTACCAAATTTTCAACATAGGCATTTTAGCACCTCTGCTCATGTACAGTGTCACTGTCATTTCCTCAAAGTGTCCCAAGAAGTGATTTCACACAGAGTCCATGCTATTCTGTGCCGGAAGTGAAAAAACACATTTTAGGCAGGGTATGTGAAATGACGGCTGTACTGTTCATCAAGAGGTGTGGAAAAATGGTAGTGGTGAAAATCCAGAGTGAAAATATCATGACTGCACCATGGTATGAGCGTGCATGCAATCTACCAATGCGTGCTCATAACACAGTAATTTTATGGAGTATCAGCACCAGATTTTCAACATAGGCATTTTAGGACCTCTGCTCATGAACTGTGTCACTGTCATTTTCATAATCTGGCCCAAACATTGATTTCCCACAGCGACTGCGCAATTGTGCGCCGGAAGTGCAGAAACACATTTTGGGGAGGATGTGGGAAATGACAGCTCTACTGTTCACAAGGAGGTGTATGAAAATCCCAATGCTGAAAATCTGGCATTAAAATATTGGGAATGCACAAAGTTATGAGCCTGTGTAGCAACTGCACAATGCACACTCGTAAAACAGGCATTTGTTTGATTGTTCCCACCAAATTTGGAACATAGGCTTTTTGAGAGGCCACCTCATGAACACTGGCACTGTCTTCTCATTAATGGATCCCGGAAGGTGATTTCGCGCACTGACTGCAAAATCACCTTAAGGCTAATGCCATGACAGTGATAGAATTCATGAGGAGGGTCCCCAAAACCCCATGTTGAAAATTTGGTGCCAAAATTCCAAGAAATGCCTGAGATATGCAACAAAGTTGAAAAACCCTATTCACTCCATTATACAGCTTACGGCATTTCCTCAGTTCACGGTCAGCTTTGAAGAGTGCACACATGTTCCGGTCCACGAAGATCATCATGCCAGACTCAGAGGTAGGTATGGGGTGGGGGTGAGGAGGCATGGTGTGCAGTGGTGGGTGGGTGGAGGGAGGGGGCATCGAGGACTGCTAGAGACAGTTTTCGCTTTTACAGGGAAAAAAAGGAAAACCATCACAGGACAGTTTTCATGTTGCAGGGCATTTGGCATGCTAGGGTGGGCTCCCAGCATGCCAGCTAACTGTTTTTGGGGGTGTCAGTAGCTGACAGGGGTTGGGCACCCTTGTCGGCACACAACATGGGAGTCATGCAGGCGAGGTTGGGCACCCCGTCAGCAAACAAAGAAAGTGGGGGCACGAGCCGAGGGATTGGACACCCCTTGGCATTCAACAATTGGGGGTGTTGCTGATGGAAAGTGGGCCCCCGTCGGTGTACAAAAGACAGGAGGGGGCTGCAGTCAAGGGATTGGGCACACCCTCGAGAAATTCCAACATTTGGGGATATGCCGGCCGGGGTGGGCTCCCATTCGACACCTAACACAGCGAAGGTACCGACAGAGGATTGGGCACCCCGATGTCAGCAGGCCTGAGTCAGCCGCTGACCATGCTCATAATGGCGAGATGAGCATTGTCAAAGGACCGCTGCATACCACGAGCTTTGCTTAGATTGCAGCGGACCTATGCTTAGATGTGCCCACCGCATTATACATGCATGGTGTGGCGCCGGCATGCAGGCTGATTGGGGAATGAGAGACCCACCTACTGATGCATGCCCTGCATTTGCCCAACAGCGGCCATGCCCCCCAAACCCATACTACTGCAAGATGTTGCTTGCGCAAGCGCGCAAGCCAACATAAAAATGTATTATATGTTCATAGATAAAGCAGACTCCCTGAGGAAAAGATATTAATTCCCTGAATCGAATGATTCAGTACTGGATGTGAAAATACATATTTTTGGACTCTGAGAAAAATGCATTGACTATATTCATTTTAAGAAACACATTGGTGAGTGGACCCGGTATTCCAATCTATTTCCCTATATGTTCAGTTGTGATTGGTTTTGGACCTCCCCTGTCCCTGATTTTCTGTTTTTTTTTTTAGGTTGGATGAGCCAGTTTTGAACTTTTTACTGCATATATATATATATATAGAGAGAGAGAGAGAGAGAGAGAGCAGATGAGATGCAATGTCTCATTTTCAGTGGTGTTCTGCTTTAACACATTGTTAGATTGTAATTACCCAGGATAGGGAAGCTGATAGACAATAACTATTTTATGTTGGCTCCTACATTTTGGCCCCAAATATCCAACAAACTTTTATGATCTGACGTTATGATCAAGACAGGTGAAATGTTTAAAATCCCATCCAAAAGGTGAATCCACTGTGCGACTGTGGAAACACGTTTCACGAGGAATTTGAAAAATGACACCTGCCATGTTCAGGAGTTAGGGTAACATAAGGGAAATGTTGAAATTTAGGGACCAAAATCTGCAAAAAAATAAAGTTATGAGTAAATGTTGGAACAAGTCACTTCCTCATAACTTACATAGTTTTTCAAATTTTTATCACAAATTTTCAGCATAATCTTTTTTGGCCACTCCTTCTGAGCATGGTAGGTGTCATTTATAAAACAATGGCTGAAATGTAATTTTGCATCAAAAGTGTTAAAACACATTTTGGATAGGGTTTAAGAAATGGCAGCTGTCACATTCATGAAGTGGTATAAAAAAATGGCTAGCCTGAAAAGTTGGGGTCAAAATATTGTAAATTACTACATTTGTGAGCGTGCATTGAAAAATTGCAATGTAGACTCATAACTTTGTT
The DNA here is from genome assembly GCA_016271365.2 of Neoceratodus forsteri. Taxonomy (NCBI): domain Eukaryota; kingdom Metazoa; phylum Chordata; order Ceratodontiformes; family Ceratodontidae; genus Neoceratodus; species Neoceratodus forsteri. The sequence continues at coordinate 778,231,301 of CM057459.1, read as the reverse complement.
GTCTTCTCATATTTTTACCCCGTATTTTGACAAACAGTCTTCTTATGACCCCACATAGCCTTCTTATGAGCCCACCTCATGAACAAGGGGTGAGAAATGTTCAAATCCTACCCAAAAGATGATTTTCCATCACAAGTGTGATAACACATTTTGGACAGGATTTGAAAAATGACAGCTGTAACATTCATGAGGTACTGTGAAGAACTGGCTATGTTAAAAAGTTGAAGCTAGAATACTGAAAATCACCAAAGTTATGAGCCTGCATTCATAAATTTCAATGTAGGCTCATAACTTTGTTTTTAAACATTTTTACTCCAGATTTTCAACATAGCCTTCTTCTGACAACACCTTGTGAAGAAGGGTAGAAAAAATGTTCAGCTCCTGCCCCAAAGGTAATTTTGTGCCGTGACTGCAAAAGCACGTTTTGGAACAGATTTGCCTAATTTCATTGCTATTGTTCATGATGCAGGGTTGAAAAAGGCAGATTGAAAATGTGGGGCAAAAATATTCAAAAATGACAATGTTATGCCATTAAGTTGAAACCCCCATTAAAATACATTAAACCACATTTCTGATTTCCTCTGTTTCTGGTCCGGCATTGAAGAGTGAAGATGTGTCTGTGGTCCAGAGATGATTATGATGTTGGACCCCTGGTAGGTAAGTGCTTCGGGAAGGTATGGGGGAATGGATGCTGAGTGGGATGGTTGGTTGGGGGGACAGTAATGACAGCTGGAATTGACAGACATCGATGGACATTTTTGATTTTTACATGGTTATAAAAAACCTACAAGGGATGGTTTTCTTTATTTCAAGTGGTCACACAGGGGAATTGGGCACGCCCCATTGTTAGCGTTATATTTGCCAGCACCAGTGGTGGGCTCCCCAGTGCTGTACAACCAAAATATGCAGGGTGGTGGTAGCAGCCAGCATGGGGGATTGGGCACCCCCGTGCTGGAATATTATCATGGGCTGGGCTTGGTGGGGGGGGGCAGTTATGATGGTGGCAGCAACAAACATCAAGGGATGGTTTTCTTTTTTACAGGGTGCATTTAAAAAAATAAACTATAAGGTATGGTTTTCTGTATTTCAGGTGAATACACTGGGGATTGGGTACCCCCAGTGTCAGTGTTATATTTGGTGGCACTGAGGGAGGGCTTCTTGGTGTTGCAGAATCACAACAGACAGGAGAGGTAGCAGCCAGCATGGGGAATAGGGCACCCCTGTGCAAGAATATTAACATGAGTTGAGCTTGGATGGACAGTTACGATGGTGGCAGCAACACACATCAATGGACAGTTTTCTTTCTTGCAGGGTGTATTTAAAAACAAATTAAACTGCAAGAGATGGTTTTCTTTATTTCTAGTGGCAGCACTGGGGGATTGGGCACCCCCAGAGTCAGTGTTAGAATTGGTAGTACTGGGAATGGTCTCCCTGGTGTTGAAGAAGTAAAACAGACAGGGTGGTGGGGGTGCAGCAGCTGGCAACGGGAATTGGGTGCCCCTGTGCCAGAATATTAGCATGGGTTGGGCTTGGTGGGTACAGTTTCGTCAGTGGTAACAACAGACATTGATGGACAGTTTTCGGTTTTCAGTATGCTGATTATGACAAATCAGCTGTGCTTGATTACCAGCATTATATAGATCAAAGGAATGAGATGATCCACTCAGCAAGTCACAACACTGTCATGACCAGCCTGGCTGAAGATTAGTGTGACACTAATGAACCCCTTGCAGACCACTATGCATTGGACTGACAGTGTCACACCCCTCAAAAGCCACTCTGGCAACAAAATGTTGACTGCACATGTGCACATGGCAAACATAAAAAGAATATGGCCTCTCTCAAAACAACCAAAACCATATTGTCTTACGAGACTGTCAAAGGAACTGATGAAACATCTTCTGTTTCACTGCCATACTTAAGTAAGAGAGAGCAAACTTGATTATTCTAAATGGGAAGACCGTCTCCTCCAACCAGCACTGCCAGTTTGATTATTGTGAAAGGTACTTTAACCAACATTTGCAACATACATAAAGATATTGTCTGATATAGGGTTTATAGTCTTACCCTAAACCACATGACCCCCATGTACATAGATACAATATGAGATGATTGTTCATGTTGCACTGTTTTAGAAAAGTATGGACTGAGGAACAGCCTTTTTGTTTCTCTGAATAATTACTTTTGATGCTTAGTGGCTTCAGTGGTTAACTGGAAGCATCATATGGAAAAATGTTTGGCTGATACTTACAGTGTTTAAAAGCTGATGAATTACATTTCCTGTAGTGCTGCGGTCTTGCACGGTACTGCTATGAAGATGTGCTCACCTTGTGTTAAAGAAAGATAAATTCTTACTGACAGCTTCTAATGGCCTCTGCAGTTATTCACTGCACTTGCCCTCAAATTATAGAGTAATAAAAGGATAATAACAGTTGGCTAGCTAAATGAAGAGGCAGTCCTTTCAGCAAAGCCACAGTTTCACTTGTGTCTTTTTATCTGATGGCAAAGCTGAGATATGCTTCAATACAGCTCAGTAGTAGTTAATTTTCTCCAGTGGAGACAGCATAAGGCCATGTCCGGTTGATATTAATAAATCACTCCCTAAGGAGTCAAAGTTGTGAAGTGCTTATTTTACAGTCTAGTAGCTGCAACGTCAACCTTGTACCGCAGTAAAAGTGTACTTTTCTATGATATTAGTAAGAAGTAACTGAATCCTCAGTGCTCAGTTTGCTGTGATTTGGAAGCCATTCCATTAAAATCACTTTCATGTTATTATAGTTATAGTTAAAATCACTTTCAGATTAACAGGTGTATATTCAAATGAACTGCTCCCCACAGAACAGTGCAAAAAAGGCATGACAAGGTATTGATATCTCCATGACCTTTTTATTCAATATTTTGAACAAAGTTATTCCATCTCAATATATTTCAGGTGGTGTTTGTAACTAGGGATGGGCAATACCCAACAGTTAATCTTCACATGATTAATGTGTTGAAGTAAATCAACTACTTTATTGCAAAGTCTTTGCTATGCCACAAAGTAAATGAGTTGGAAAATTGTGTGGATTAGAGACAATGTAGCTTCACTGGTGAAGTGTAGTATGCTTTGTAGGATGTGCATCACAGAGTAGGTCACATGGATGATTTCCTTTATAAAAGGACACGTCATATGCTGCTATGGAAAATTCTGCTGTGGGAACCTTACTTGAACACACAGCGAAAGCAGAAGAAATTAACTTTGTCTCTGATTCCAGAAAAAAATAAGTCAGAGTAGGTTGGAAAAAATAAAGTTATTCATGTACTTCTGCAAATCAACAGTCCAGTGCACTTTAGTGGTTATACAGAGCAGAGCATTCATTTTTAAAGTATTAAAGGACACATAAACAAACTATTTTTAAAAGACACTATTAAAAAATCCAGCTTTTTAGAGAGGTAACTGGAAGGCTGCAGTTTACATTGATGATATATAACTGCATTTATATAATTAACACAAATGCACTTCCATATCATTTGAAAAAGTATGTTTACTTGCAAATGATTCAGTCAAGCTGCAGTACATACTATATGCAATGGATCTTATTTTACTTTAGATTTTGGCTCTTCCTCTCACTGTTCGAATCCCCTCTCCTTCTCTCCCCCCCACCTTGATTTTTCTAACTCTTCTTTTATTTCTTCTGCTTACTTGATGCAGTTAAATAATTTTACCTTATCATTTCACTTTGGGATTCAGAATTTAATTGTTTTAACAATAATAATGTGGTATGCAGGAGTCTAATAGTATTAATAAATACACATATAGGCTATATGTGAAGTTAGTTGCTTCAGTCCATTAGGATTTCTTATTTAATCAATTTGGTTTTTAATGAAGTAACTATAAAGCTATCTGATTAGCTTGTATTGACTCTAGCAATACCACAGTCCCTGCAATTTTAAATTTAGGTGCTTTATATGGGTCAGTGGTTTCCTTGTTCACATTTTTTGTGTAATCTATGTTGCCAACTGGCAGATTAGCAGCTATTGGTGTAATCAATTAATTAAGAAATTTATACAATTGCAATGTTTTTGCTTCTGTGCCACCCCTTGATGAGGACTTGATCCAAGTCAAAGCACCATGATGTTTTTGATGTGTTCTGCAGGTCTCATGCCTAAATAAATTATGAGTTTTCAATGTTACCTGGTGATTATTGAATTTGTTTTTGGCTTCTGAGTACATTTTTTTTTTCTTTTTAGTTTGTCCATTCAAAAAAAAAGCACTCTGTCTGCTTCATAAAATGACAGACAGACATGCAACTTTATGACATCGCTTAAGCGAGTGGCATTGAGCTACACTGCTGTCTGTAGTACTACCTTGTTCAATTCATTGACATTTGTTTTGCATTGTTTCACAGAAATGATCAAAATCATGGCTTTGCATGTGCTTTATTTGATCAGTAGGCATGTTAGGCTATGGTTTTGTTCATTTTGTTAACTTAAAACTGCAGAAACCATGTTGTGATCTAACTGGCTTTCAAGACAGAAGTGCAGTACTGTACAATGTTTCAAATACCTGGTGGTCTAGTGGTTATGTCCCAATGTTCATAGAGACTGGCCCATCCAGCTCAATGGCAAAATCTGCCTTCTTATTTGGTAATCCACCTCATTTCTAGTCTTCTTTGTCTCAAATTCTAATAGTGAAATTACCACCCCCCTCACAGTCAGCCTGCCCACCATTGCACACTCCCCTTAAGGGATAGTGATGCATCCAGGACCAGTGATTCAGTTCATGATAGCTGCTGTAGCAGCAGTCTACTGTTAGGAGGCTGATGTTCAGGACACAACCACATATTTTTTTAATCCAGTCTTCTTTTGTATTCTAGGTATGGGTGCAGATCTAGACAGAAATCTTTTCATTTCATCATACTACACACCGCCATACAAACTGCCCCCAGGCCATCTATGCTACAATTAGTGAAGACTCTAGCTGTTTCCTTACAAAACATCCCATTCAGTTATCACTCAGGTGCTTGACAAACTGGAAATGTAGTCTTTATTAGTGCTCATTGGATAAGGAGATGGACTTAAAATCATTGTACTACCGCTGTACCCTTCATACTAAATTAACACTTGCTGAATCTATGGTCATGGATGCATCACTGTCAGGGACACTGGTTTACCGGGATTGAGAAAGGGCATATTCCATTTTGCACATTGTAAAAAACGGTATTGTCACCAGTGTCTGCTAAGCCAAAATACGGTTTTACCGGTATTTGATTCTGTGTACTTTACTTAACAATTTTTAACTCTGCTAACATGCATTTTAGCAATTTTGACCTCCACTATTGCACATCCTTCCATCCTTTTTTCAATTTAAAGTTATTTTAGGTACAAGATGTGATGGCAGCAGCAGCACTACAGCCCCCATCCCTAAGGTGTGATGGAAGCAGCACTACAGTCCCATCCCTCAGGTGTGATGGCAGCACCAACAGCACTATGGCCCCATCCCTCTGTTGTGATGGTGATGGCAGCAGCAACAGCACTACAACCTCCCTTCCTCAGGTGTGATAGAAGCAGCAACCCTGCGGCCCACCTTGGGTGTAATGGCAGCAGTACTACATTCCCCATCCACAAGTGGTGATAGCAGAAGCATTATGGCCCCGCCCCTCTGGTGTAATGACAGTAGCAACAATGCAGTCCACATCCCTCAGGGGTGATGGCAGTAGTGACAGCACTATGATCTCCTTTCTTCAACACCCACACCCCACATACACAAGTTACAAATGACTTGGTCTCTTTGCTTGTTAGAACTCAGATGTGAATTAATCTGAACCATCACCGCTAAGGTGGACTACCTTTGTTTTTTCCTATCTATCATTTAACTGCCTGAATTGGATTTCTGCTTGTGACACCACTGACCAGGGTTAGGGAACAGACTTGGGTGTTGGAGGGCCCTCCATAAGCCAGAAGCCCCAGACATGTGTCTGTTCTGACCCCTGCCATGCCCAGGATACACAGGAAGCTCTTTGGGGCCATTCTCCTCCCCCGGTAGCCTCCCACAGGGGTAGGGGCCCACTCAGTGAAGGGTTACTTTGGGCTACCTGGTAGCACAGCAGTAAGGGGCAGTGGATGGTGGTCAGGACTCAGCAGCGGTAGTAGGGGGCCTTGACAGACCTGAAGGAGTGGATGGCCAGAGGTAGGAGGAGTAAAAAAACTGCTTGAATTTGCTTCTTTGAAATAAAGTGTCTTCACTTAAAAAATCCACAAGTGATTAGTGGAGGACCTTCAAATAGATTCATGCATCTCCCAGACATGTGGATGCTTTTTCTTGGTGTCCATGAAAGGGTGTCTCCAGTTTTCATGTCTTTGTTCAGATATGAACTGAGCAACCACTCTGCCCACCAGCATCATACAGCCCCTGGGTCTTACCTTCTGTGTGTCATTGAATGTGCTTTCAAAATCCACTGGCCAAACATAAGTACACTTAAATACTTAACATTTGTTTTTCTGAAGCAGTCTATCAGAAAACTTTTGTTGTCTAGAGAGTGAAACAGCAGGTGGGAGAAAGGTGCAAATGATCTAATTCACCTAAATGGGGTGCTGACTGTAAGTCTTTTCCTAAGTAGTAAGGTAGTTTTACCTTGTGAACATACTTTCATTCAGACTAGTTTTCATTCAAACAACTGAGGATTTTGGATTGCCCTGTTAATTATAAACTTGAATAAGTTAGTTGGTAACAGTGATCCTGCATTTGACAATGTACAACCTAGATGCTCATATGCAAAGAATGCAATAAAAACCTGACTAAAATCTAAAAACAAGCTTATAAAACACGTAAAATGTATCTGAGCATTTATCTTTACCTATACAAAATCATTGCAGCCCAAGTAAAACTCAAGTAAATTACATGGTACCCTGACTACTATTCTATGTGTAGTAAACATATATTGGTATTTTTTTATATATTCTTTGTAAACTAGATGAGGCCCACTAGGCAGAACTGCCTGCTTTCAGGAGTGACCTAGAAGCACTGGAGAGGTTAAGTGACTTGCTTGGAGTCACACAGTATGCAAGTGGAGGTTGTGGGAATCAAACCCAAGTCTGCTGGATGTATCCAGTTCAATCACTGTTCATTACTCTAACCACTAGGTTATACTGCCAGCCATAATAACACCCATATATAATGTTTTAATATATGATTTTAATAATAGTGCATAGTACCCACAGTACAAATTATGAACCTGAAACACTTTACAACATTTTACTAAACTGAACTATCTGCCACTCCATCCGTTTATTTTCTTACACCAAAGTGGGTGAATAGTTGACAGAGCACTGTAAATATCTTTTGATCAGGCTCCTTCTACATCTAGAAACTGATACAATTTGTTTATTCTGGATTTATTTAATATTGATTTTCTGTGGCTCACTAAATAGATTCTAACACTGTATAGAGCAGATGTTTTTACATTATGGAAGAGCAACACTCTTATCCGTTTAGGTTTCATGTTAGAAACAGAAGTTTTCTTAATATTTAAAACATATTCAACTGTTACTGTATTCATTTTGTAGTTTATGCTGACTAATATATGCTATAGAAAACAGTAAAAGATTTTATTGTGAAGCACTCAGGATCTGTAGTAGAACTCCTGCAATTTCCCAGCAAGTTTTGCAAAAAATCTCTGCAATTTCAGGTTACTTTTCCTGCAATTTTCCAGTGTACTGATACTTGTTTTTTTTTTGTATCATATAGTGTAATATAAATAGTAAAAGATTCTTAGGCACATACTACATGAAAACTGTGGTTGCAGGAAGGAAAGCAATCCTCAGGTGATGGAGATGTTGGTGGGAAGCATGGGTGGTTAAACTGAATGGCTGATTACAACAAAGCAGTAAGGGTGATTTCCTTACTGATTCTATAAGCAGCAAAGCACAAAGAATGTGAAGCACAGCAGCATTCATTTTAAGATGCTGAAATCTTGGTCGGCCTGCTGGCGCTGTGGTAGCATTACTGCTTGCACTGCCAGTGACCCAGTGTCAGAAGTGAACTTGGGCTGCTGGAGGTCTGGCCAGGGGAGTAGGATAGAGCACTCAGGGGACTGCTCTCCTCCTTTGGGGAGGGTGGGCTGCAGGTCCTGCTGCTTTACCACCACCTGTGTGACCACGGTTGGTGGTGCAATGGTGCTACAGAGTGATTAGGAGGGGAGGATGCTAGCCAGGATCTGGAGCACTGGCATGTCTCTATGTGACCTACCTCCTTGGATCTCCTCTAGTGTTGGTGCCCTCAGGGACAGAGACCAGAAAACCAGGAACAATCACCCCATATCGGCCACTGGCAGAAGGGACCCAGGTGCCCCAGACTTCATGACCGGGCTCCATGAGGGACCCACTGGGCTGCCTGACACACACTACGGGAGTATGGAGGGGTGACCTGGGGTCCCCCTTCCTTCCTACCTGGGGGGGTACAACCCAGGCAGGATAGGGGCAGGCCCACAGGAGCCCTGAGCATTATCTGGGGTGAAACTAGGGATACCCAGCCTAGGGATCTCTCTGAAAAGTGGAGACTGATGCTGTGAGAAGGGGACATAGAAGAAAATAAAAAATTTGAAAAGATGCTGAAATCTTAGAGATTCTGTGCAGTGACATGCAATTTCCGTGAGGCACCGGTACAAGAATTAAAAATCCGCAAACCAAGCAGGATTCCGTGATTGTTACCGGTGTTACCGGTAAAAATGGAAAACCAGGGTCCCTGATCACTGTCACATGGGACAGGAGGCATTGAAGGAAAAGGAAAAGCAATAAAAAAATTGAAACAAGGAAATCCATAGGGGCCATAAAACTGGTAGGCACATTTAGTAAAAAAGTCTAACAGCAAACAAAGATAAGCACACACTAGGACTACACCCACTAATCAAAATATTCTGCACAACACAATTTTTGTAAATGTTGACTGCAGTTCCCCTTTAAAGTTTCTAAAGGGAATAATAAAGAGGACAGCACTGTCCTTTTTGTAAGGAGCAGTGGCAGGGTAACTTGAGGTCATGAATGGAAGATGATGCAGGAAAATTCTGCAAGGATGCAAGGAAATTCTTCCCTTCAGAAAGGGTGATGGAGAGGTGGAATGAATTGCCAGAAGAAGTTGTCAACAGAGTCCATTGCTTGCTTCATACACAGGTGTGATAGGCACTTGGGAATAGTACAAACCAGAGGAAGGAGTGAAGGTTGAGTGCAAAGGGAAGGAGATGAGTGGGCTGATGCTGGGGTGTCGAAATAGAGCCAGGGCTATTGGTAGGCAAGCTCTCCCTCAGCATTTGGATGGAGGAGTAGATGCAGAGAGGTAACAGGCAGAATTCAGGATCATTGGGCCTTTTTCTGCTTTCAACATCTGTCTTTCTGTGTATTTCTGTTTCTTCCCGGGCCTGAAAACATTGGTGGTGTGTGTAATCAGTTGTTTTTTGGTGCTGAAGAATTCACAATGAATCAAGCTATAATACGTGCCTTTACATGGGAGTTGGGCTCTAAATATTTTGATAATTCATGACTGATTGTTTCACTGAGTCTCCTCAAAGCCCTAATGTTTCTTTACCCTAAGTAGGAGAGGGTATCATGGGACTCCAACTGAGAAAGAAAAAAGTACCCTGGTTGGGATTTGAAACCAGGCCCCAAACACTATTCTACTGCCTTACCATCTGTGCTACCATGACAACTGGAAACGTGGATATTCCAGTAGCACTCATTCTTTTTCAATACACATATTGGAGCCACACAGATTAGAACTTCATTTTTATTTCCAAAAAAAAGTGTCCATATATTTGAAATAAAGTTTTGAAGTGAAAAAGAAATATGCACTGTAACTAGGATTTGAACTCAAGCCTTCTCAGAATACCATGTTGCTGCATGATAAGCTGCTGGTAGGACAGCTGTAAATCTGGAGATCCCAGAGGGACTCATCTTTTCTCAATGCACACCCTGGAGTCACACAAATTAGAATTACAGGTTTAGTTACAAGGAGCGCAGTGCACATATATTTGAAGGACAATTTAGAAATAAGAAAGAAATAAATGTCCTTGCTGGACACCCTCTTGCACACGAAAATTCTGAAGAAACTGCAGTGGCATTTCCTCTGTATCCTGACCAAATGTTCCATGAGATTTTGGTTATAGTAATGTTTTGCTTTCAGTCAAAACCATAATAAATATTGATGTTTTCCAGAATAGGACACTAGGGAACTATATACTGAAATATTGACTCTAGTAGACCAAGGTGAAACTGCAGGTTGCCTAGGAAAACTCAAGTATGACATTCATGCTACCTCATGAAAGTCAACAGAAGGTACTAGTTAAGTCAGGTTTCATCAAGGTAGTTGAACTATGCAAGAGGGAAGAAATATGTTATAACTAGGTAAATGTACACTAACATGGGAAAATACTAGGTTATTTCAATTTCTTTTCCATCAGGTATACACTTGAACATCACGTAGTGTCACATGAGATGCTCGAGTTACAAATGAAGGCTGGAGGTACATAGCCTCCAGATAAACACATCTTCAAATCTGACAAGACAGTGAGATCTAGCATTTTATTTATTTATTTTTAACAAAATAACCACACAAATGCCAACATTTTGAAAAGATCTGGGATAAATAGTCTTGTTAATTTTCACCTGTGGCTCCATTTGGGGAGTTTGAGTTGCCTCCTTGTGATCTTTTTTCTTTTTTTAGAAATGCCAAAACCAGTGAAGAAACCCAAACAAATATAAACAATGTAAAAGACATATTGTGAAATGTCTTTAAGTCTAAAATCAATTATTAATCTTCTTAGGGACTTAAATCCCAAATAATAGAATAATATGACTTTCTACCATTGCTGATAGGTCTTGTAATACCAATAATCCCTTTGCTGCAGTGGTCACAAGGATCTGTGTGACAAACCAACTAAGAGAAGTTTGTATATACTATTCTTAAAAAATTTTTTTTTACAAATCTGTAACAGTTAATTCAGTATTTGGGATGATCAAGGCTCACACATGCAAACAGATTATGAAAGTATGTGAATGGCAAAAAAAGGATTTCAAAACTGATTATAAGAAATGTAGAAACACAGAAACATAGAATGTTATAGCAGATAAGGATTGTGTTGTCCATTCAGTTTGCCCAATTTCCCTACCTACATTATCACCACAGATCCTGTTTGATCTACAGCTCTTTCTCTCTCCTCCTTCCTTTTCCCAATGATTTCCTGTGCCTATCTCACACATTCTTAAACCCCACCATGTTTTTCACCCCACCACTTCTGCTGGAAGGCTGTTACAGGAATCCACCATTCTTTCTGTGAAGAAGTACTTACTCACATCTCTCCTGAATATCCCCCCCCCAGCTTCATAGCATGTTCCCTTGTTTTTGAGGGCCTTTTTTTCTGAGAAATACTTACCTCCTATATTTTACTTACCCTCCATGAGGTACTTAAAAGTCTCTATCATATTCCCCCACTCCCTCTTCTCTTCCAGAGTGCACAGACTGAGTTTCTTTTGTCTCTCCTCATGTGGCTTTTGATGCAGACCCTGCACCATTTTAGTCACCCTCCTCTGGCTTGTTTCCACTCTGTCTATGTCCTTCTGAAGATGGTGTCTGCAGAACTGGACACAGCACTCTAGGTAGGGACTTATCAGCAATCTATACAGGCAAAACCGCCGCCCTCTTTCTGCTGGTGATGCCAATGCATAGGCACCCCAGCATCCCACTAACCTTCCCCGACTGCCTTGTCACACTGCCTGTTCACCATTAGATCATCACATATGACTAGCCCAGGTCTCGTTCCTGATTGGTAGTCATCAGTAACTTTCCAACCATTGTGTACTCAGCTTCTGGGTTTCTGTACCCTAAGTGCATTATTTTTGCACTTGTTCACACTGAAACCCAGATGCCATACCACTAACCACTCAATCTCTGCTCTTGCTTTCATCACCCCTGGAATGTCCATCCTATTGCCTATTTTGATTTTATCCACAAAAGGCAGACTTCCCCTTCCAGCATCTCTGCAATGTCAGTTATAAAGATATTAAAGGGAACCAGTGCCAACACTTATCTCTCAGGCACCCCCTTGGTCACCCTCCCTTCCTCAGAGTGAATTCTGTTTACCACCACCTTCTGTCTCCCATCCCCTAACAAATTTCTTACCTAGTTTACCAACTTTGGACCTACTCATAAACTGCCCAGCTTGCTTAATAGTCTTCTTTGTAGAATGGTGCTGAGAATCTTTCTGATATCTAAGTAGCCCACATTCATGGGTCCACCCTGATGTAATTCTTCTGTCACCCAGTCAAAATAATTTAACAGATTCATTTGACATGACCAACCCCCCCCCCCCCATGAACCTTTGCTTCCTCAGGTCTTGTAACCCAATGGATTCAAGAAATTCCACAAACCTTTCTTTCAGCAGTGGTTCCATTAACTTTCCCACCTCTGATGTCAGGCTGACTGGCCCATATAATTGCTTGCCTTCCCCCTGCTACCACCTCTGTGAAGTGGGACTACATCTGCCCTTCTCCAGTCCTCTAGAACCACTCCTGTTTTCAGTGAATTGTTGAATAGGACTGTCAGAGGTACAATCAGTACCTCACTGAGCACCCTTAATACCTTTGGATGCACCCCATCTGGCATCATTGCTTTGTCCACCTTCAGATTAACAAGTCCCTTAAGGACTCTCTCCTCCAAAAAAGGATTAGTACCTACCTAACTCCCTTCAAAGCTTCTTTTACTTATTTGTGGCCTCCTCCCTTCTCCTTCCTCTGTGAACACTGAATGAAAGTATTTGTCCAGGATTTCTGCCTTTTCCTGGTCACCATCTTTGCAGTCCCACCCTTCCCATTTTAATCTAACCACCCAGCACCTGGTGTTCCATTTTCACCTACATACCGAAGAAAATATATTGTTCCCTTTTGGTACCTCCTTAGCAAGTCTCTCTTCAGTTTGCACCTTTGTGCATCTTAATATTTTCCCTCTTTTTCCTCAGATACACCTCCCTATCCTCCTTCCTCTTTGTCTCCTTATACCTTCTGAATGCTACCCTTTTAGCCTTTAATTTTTCAGCCACTTCTTTCGAGAATCATATAGGCCTCTTTTTTCCTCTTGCTTTTGTCACTGTTTGATGCAGAGGTTTATTGCCTTTACTAAGTTTCCTTTTAGCTTTTCTGACCCACCCAGGCCATCCCTCCCACAGGTCATCCTTGAGGCATTCATCAATCTTTTTAAAATATGCCCTCCTGAAGTCCAGGACCCTTGGCCTTGTGTGGTTCAATTCTACTGCTGTTCTTATATATAATCACACTGTACAGTGATCTCTGGTCCCCAGGTGGCATCCTACCTTGATGTCTGCAGCACTGTCCCTGTTAGTGAGTACCAGGTCCAGTATTTTTCCATCAAGACTGGGTTCACTGACTAGTTGCCTGAGGAACACAGCCTGCAGAAAGTCCAGGATGTCCCTGCTTCTAGCTGAAGATGCTGCCCAAAGGTTGCAGCATCAGTCAGGTTGAAGACCCTCACCAGAAGCACCTCCCCTTTTTCTGCTATCTAACAAGTGGCTTCCAGTAGTACCTTATCTAATTCATCTTCCTGTGATGAAGGTCTGTAGCTGACTCCAATACAAATAGTGGCTTCATGTACCATCTTCAGGGTGACCCACAGTACTTCTGCCTCCCGCTGTATTCTGTGCATCTCTATCATTTTTATGCTTTCCCTCAAATAGAGTACCGCACCACCTCCTTTCATTCCCACCCACTCCTTCCTGAACAGAGTATAGCCTGGTATGGGCATTTCCAAGTCATTGTTTTCAGTGCACCATGACTTATTAATGGACACAGCATTGAGGATGGACTCTTCAATGATGGCCTCTGTATCTGGAATCTTATTTCCAGAACTTCCGGCAGTTGAACTCATGGCCTTCCAGATTTTTTTTCACTATGCTTGTTACTCAACATATTCTTTTTTGCCCTACCTCCTTCCACCCTCTCTTTTTAAACTCTCATTCCCTACTTCCTTTGTCTTTACCACCCTGCTTCCTTTAGTAATGTGCACCCTGGGGAATTCCTCTCACCTTGGGCTCTCCTTACCCCTGTGTGGGGGGGGCAGTTGCTGCCTTCCTGACTCCTTCTGCGACACCCCTCAGCTAGTTTAAATATCCATCAAAGTAATATTTAAATAATTTACTGAGAACTGTGTTCCCCCTCAGTGAATGCAAGCCACCACCTCTATATAGGCCCTGGTGGGTCTTCTGTTCCCAAAATAGCCAAATCCCTCTGCTCTGCACCACTTCTTTAGCCTAGAGCTGAAGCTCATGACATGGAAATCTCTGTCCTCCACACTGTTGAAGACAAGCAGTGTCTTAGCAAAAGTCAAGGAGAGTGCTACCTAAGACTGCTCCCTAGCTCCCTAAACTCCCCCATGCTATCCCAGCCCCATCCCTAGAGTGATCAGTAGTCCCCAGGAGGGCAATGTCATCTAGCTCTCCCTCCCATCCTGCCACCCTAGTTATGATCATGATCTGCTTCCCATCACTCCAGGCTGTGGCACTGGCACCAGGAAGGCACCTAAACTGCCTCTCCCCCCTTTCCTATTCCCCTATCTAGCCTCCTCACAAATCAATTCCCCCACCAAAGTTGTTTTCTTCTTCTCTACGGTCTTCTACTACCCTCCTTGGAATCTCCACTATGGATGCCCCATCCTCTCTGATCACTACAACAGATGCCTCCTCCTGGCAGTCCCACCCAACCAGAGTGGTGCAAGAATTTCATAGTGGTACTGGTTGAGAAATGAGCCTATGTTCCACCACCCCACACTTCCAGAGGCCACCTTTGTTCATCTGTTCTTTTTCTCTGGCATCCTCTGAGGCAACGGTGGCAGACTTGGTGGCCCCTCAGTGGGAGAAGAGGTCCCCATAATCCTAGACAACTTGGCTTGGAGTCTATAAACCTCCTCCCTCAACTCAGAGATGTTGTGCAGCTGGGATAGAACCACAGTCTCCAGAAGGTCTCTCTGAAAACTGACACCCCATAGCCACTGCATTGCAGTACTCCCAGCATTCTCAACTTCTGTTCTCTCTGTGTTACATGGAAATACTTTTGTTCCCTTACTATAGACAGGGTGGTTCTTGTTTTCTCCTTTTTTTTTGTTTGTTTCAATTTGTGTTTCTTGGTACTCAGTTTAAATTTCTTCATTCTCCTACCCTTGATAGGGTGGTGCTTCTCTTCCAAGTTGTGGCCTACCTTTTGCCTTCCACCCCTCCAGCAGTCAGTTACACAGTAATGAACAGGTGCCTTACCTCAGTCAACTGGCAGAGTCCCCTGCTTCTCTGTGGCCTCCTGTGGATACCTGCTGACCCATAAGATGCCAGTTATCTATTCCATTCATTTACTGTTTCACTCACCCACTGGGATAAGGGCATGAGGTAGGTTTATCCTTCTTAACTGGAGTCCTAGAACCTATTGTTCACAATACTTCAGTAATAGCAGCACACACACTTGTATGTTCAAACTAGGGATGGCAAAATTAGCAAAATTCTGCTTTTGTGGAATTTTCTTGAAATTCTCTGGATTTTGTGAAATTTCATAGAATTTTATGAAATATTGTGATTTTTTTTAATTGGTATTAACTCAGCTAATCTTGAGTTAGAGTCTTGAAACTTGATGAGCTTACTTGCTGTAATGAGTCATAAGACAGTGCCAAATGTACGTATGTATTTGAAGGTGGAGTTTCAAACTTAGAGGGGCTAGAATTCTGGCTTTTTTTTTTTTACATTTCTGAAAACATTTCTTTGCTTACAATTCAAACACCTTTGGAGCTGTGTATCTGAACATTTGCATCTATAACCTTCCTGAAAAGGTCTTAGAAACTGCTGTACATAAAAAGAGTCGGTTTAAGTTATTTTGGTTATATGGATTCCTTATTTCACAATTAAATTATCTTTGAAAAGTTGTGAACAGTTTACAAATGTTTTGATGTCTGTATAGCTCTACTGCTCTTGCAGGTACCATGGCATCAGCTAGAATGCAAAACTCTGTGATATAACTGTCAAACTTTCCTATGTGACAAACTGGAGTGCTTAACAATGGATTACATTCTGTTCACGTAGAATTCTACAGCATGTCATTGGCAGAAACTGTAATAAGAGGTGTTGCTTCCTGGCAGACTCCACTGCATATGCCTGGAATTTAGAATGCATACCCAATATCAATGGTTCCTGAATTCTAAAAAATTTGGAGGAATTTGGCTTGGTATGTTAAAATTCACAGTAGAAATACAGTACCACTAATTACTAATTGGCAGCTTTTGCTGAAAAATTATTGGAAGGATAACAGACAATGTCACAAGAATTGTTAAATATATCTTTGCAATATATTTATCACCACTGAGTTCATATAGCTGTGC
The DNA here is from genome assembly GCA_016271365.2 of Neoceratodus forsteri. NCBI lineage: Eukaryota > Metazoa > Chordata > Ceratodontiformes > Ceratodontidae > Neoceratodus > Neoceratodus forsteri. The sequence goes on along the minus strand of CM057459.1, from coordinate 778,214,908 downwards.
TGAGTTGTTTGTACTGCTACCGTTCCTTTGTGGTTTACTGTTTTGTTCCTGACCCTGCTTTTGTCTCTGAGATTGATCAGATGGACTCAGAGATACAACTTGTCACACTTATTTCCTTTTTGCTGTTCAGAGACGCCCTACTTTAAAAAGAAAGCCACCTATTAATTTTCCTATCAGAGTTTTCCATGTACAGTATGCCATATAAATAAAATATCTGAAAACATATGCCAGTAGTGATAGAAATTGTATTGTTATGCCTTAATTCAAATATAGCTTAGATGTCTTGATTATTGATAAGTAAAGCTTGTGTCTGTGCATGTAAAGGAATAAGCAGATTGTTTCTCCTTCTTTAACATTGTAAATATCGTTGGACTATCTATCTGTCTTCTAGTGGCATCAACTTACCAAAATATGCACTAATTCTTCCAAACAAGTCTGCACAATATTTGACATTAGCAAACTCTTATCATATATCTGAGATAAGACAGGAACCACTGCTCTCCTAGATCTGGTAAGATGTCCTCCAGCATCACAGGGGACACACCCAAATGCTCTGAGATGGTAAATTTAGAGGGAATGTTAAAAAAAGGCATTTCTTGTCCCAGAAAGTGGGCAGCCAATGGAGCAGCCTACTTGTGGAGACACTGGACTTGAAAGACCATTTGTGCCTTATGTTAAGCCTAGATTCATTTCTTTTGGGAATCATTGAGTACCTTTGGTAGTACAATGGGAAGAGAGCCCCTTTAAATCAATTCATGTTTGCACATCTTTCTTATTCATACCTGCTTATGAAGAGTGGAGGGCTAACATGATGGACCTAGAGTCCTTTCTAACCATACAATGCTATGCAGCTATCTGTTCAACATTTTTAGAACACATTTTAGAGACATGCAGAAACTATTTGAGGCTTGCTTTGCCATCACTGGCTAGCACATGCTGATGACATTGATTTGCTTGAAGAATTATAGCAACAGACACAAACCATTCCAATAAAAATCAGTAACTTAAGATACAAATAAGAAATAAACCACAAAAAAGTCAATACATATTCACTGCAGTGCGATGTAGACATAAAGCTAGACACTATTGTCCTTGACCAGATGACACACTTCAAATGTCCTGGTCACATATAATCTAATACTATGATGTGTGAGATTTAATTACAACTGTCTACAGCATCAGTAGAATTGGAGAGTAGTTGGAGCATCATATGTCACTGCAGTCAAAAGAGATTGCATACAGTATATGGTGCCTTATCTTGTTTATGACAGTGCACATACTATATATGAAAGATGGACAGGTACAATACAGTAACAGCTGAAAAATCTGAATGTTTAAAATGATATGTGTGTGGTGTATTCTTCATCACTGCAAACTATATTCTGATCTGGAGCAGTTATGTTTGTCTGATCATAGGAATAAACATTATGAACATTTATTGACTCTGTTACAACAATGCCTTGGAGGAAGCTTACCTGGGTAAATAATGGAAAATATCCATGTTTGTCAAATGAGGTACTCATTAAAGTCAATGAGTGGACTGGAGCTAAGAGTCCCATTAAATAATCTGGATATTGGCAGGTCAACCCTTTTTTATGTGGGGTCAGTCACACAGGATGTAATCCCACACAATTTAAGGTCTGCACATGGAAAATCAGCCTAGGATCTATAAAAGACTGGTTACACAATAATGCTACAAAAAAAAACTTACTGTGTCAGAGTAATGGGACGTTCATTCTTTATAATTGTAAGTTGTTCAGATGCATTGTAGTTTGTATTAAATCACACTTTTTTATACAATAGACTATACTTTGTCAGTATTATGTTTATCTAACAAGTCATTATGCCTCTTACTGTACATAGAATTGTGTTGACATTAGTTTGCTCATTTTTTAAGGATGTAACTTATGCTGAGTTTTTTTTTGTTACTGAATGCAAATGGGACCTTACTGTAAATGAGCTTAGGCTCCACTGAGTTCTTGTCTGTCTTCATATTTTATATGAATAACATTTTATCATTTACCAAAATTATATGGTGATCAAATCACTTATGAAGAAATTGCAAATTGAAGTTGTAACTCAGACAGAACTAATATAACCAACCATACTGAAGATGGATTAAAAAAACCTGTGGACCACAGTTCTAGAGTGAAATACCTGATTATGTTCTGGGAAAATATATAGAGGGGGATTAGTACTGCATAATATTTATGCTCACATGCAGATGTGCACACCACTTAAAATGTGAAAATGTAACATTTTAATTGGAAATATGCCTGTAAACCACCAAATAGTTTCCATATCTACCATTGAATATGGTCCCTAAATTCATCAACTGGCAGAGATTGATGAGGCACATGCCAAAAATACCTACAGTACTACCTCTAAGTACTGTAAACATATATGATATAAAGCAAAGAGGAAGATCTCATATTTACTGGAAGGGGTGCATGAGTACCGAATATTAAATTCTGAATATCATGAATAATATGCTATTCGGCATTCAGAACCCGAATATTGAAGACTGGCACTATTCAGTTGGTATTCGGGTTGGCTTTCCTGCAGGATTTTAAGATCTCACAACAGGACTTGGCCAATTGCTGAACGTTTACCAAAGCCAGACCATGTGACTGCCACACTGCAGCACTGTAGCAGAGAAAGATGTGGTAGAGACAGCTCTGAGAGTGGGAGAAATTAGGCACTAACAAATTATGTTTACAACACAAAACCTTTGCTTTTTTGTTAGTGTACTGTGTTTCTTAGTGCCTGGTACTAGTGGGAGTTTTTTCCCCCAGAGAACTCATCTGATCTTGTGATTTATTTGTCAAGAGCTGTGCAGACAGAGGCTTGCAGTTTCACTACCTTGATTTCACAGGTGTCTGTGCTGTGCTCTGTGGAGGTGAAGGCATGCATTGTGTTCCTTAATGCCTTTTACTAGTGGAAGGTTTTTCCTCCAGAGAAATCATCTGGTCTAGCGATTTATTTGCCAGGAGCTGTGTAGAGAGAGACTTGCAGTTTCACTACCTTGATTTCATAGGCCTCTGTGCTCTGTGGAGGTGAAGGGAAAGAAGACAGTGTTATGAAACTATTTTACATCTATTAATTACAGTAGTTCTAACTTCTAGCTTGACTGCTGTACTTATTTAGAAAAAACTGTCTTAAATTTGGAGGTGTAAATAATAAGTATTCGGCGGGGGGGGGAGCTCAGGTTTCATGAAAGCCAGTAGCACCAAGAAATCTCAGAGGGCAGTTGGCTGACTGCACTCCCACTGCCCACAGTTTAGAGCAAGGTAGTGATGCTGTGCACTTGCACAGCATGCATAACTTTGCCTGCCTTGCATACTGCTTCCAAGAATTTCTTTGTGCTGAAATATATCAGTACTTCAATCTGTTCATTTATAAACAAAAGTGTTAACAGTAGTTTTGCTGTAAAAATCTGTCTTTACAAATATCAGTGGTATAATATGAGTATAACCCACCCCCCTTTCAACTGTCCCACATATTTTGTCTAGGGGTCCCAATGTTATGCAAAGGCGGGTACAAATCAGAGTCCTTCCAGTATGAGGTAAAGCACAAAATAGAAAACATGGCTTTACCTTGAGATGGTCTAAAGCAGCATGGTGCAGATCACACTTACTTCCGAAATTATTCTGTTCACCAACCAACTGCAGGTTTGAGACTGAGCCAGAGAGAGTAGACCAGAACCTTGATAAAAGAAGGCACTAGCAGTTCATTCAATAATCTCAGGACTCCAGAATTAGAAACAAGCAGAAAATGTAATTCTGATTATCGTGTAAAAATAAATAAATCAGCTCCGTGGAGTCGGGAGACAGGAATATGTAGAGCATTCATTACAGGAGGCACAAACTATTCCAGTGCCTAGGTGTTCAATGAGATCACATTGATTTGTCTAACATTTCTGTCGAAGAACAACGGGCTTATAAAATAGGCCAAGTGGAGTCTCCATGCAACCACCCTGAGCAAGACAACCATCCAGGTCCCTATAGGGTACAAGATGTACATCCCTAAAACCTCAGGGGAGTGCCTTACTCCCCCACCCCAGTTTACCATACATGAGGGGAAGCAGCCTATATATATGCTTTACCCCGGCCACTCTGAAACCTTTAAACCAGCACAATACTTTTGCATCTTTCAGCTAAATGGACGCAGGTGTCTGATTTAGTTACAGAGTGGGCAACACAGATCCTTCCTTCCTGGTTACAGTCTCCATTACACATTCCATTACAATGGGTCTGCATGGGTCCTGCCCTAGACTTGGGCACAGCAAGCCCAATAAAGTGAATCCCACAGAATGCCCCCAACTGCAGTCCTCTGGCAGCATGCTACACTGATACAACCTCATTAGATCTGTCACCTCTGAGAGGTTATGCCTTGGCCCTACTGCCACCATGACAGACTCACTTCCATACCTTTCCATATGGGGCACTTGGCCTCCTGTATCAAGCCATTTCAGCTCACCTCCTCGAATTCTCCCCAACTAGATCCAAGAAATCCCCAGAGCCCATGGTTGCTGCTTCTCCTATACACTCACCCCATCAGATGCCACTGGCCACTGGCCACAATGCCCTTGAAGCCGGCACCTCCCTGGTTGGAGCACAAGGCCTCAACCCTACTAGACTTCCATTTCCCATCAACTCCCTGAACCAGGGGAACCTCCCCCCTTATATCCTGGGAAAAGGGCAATGCCTCCAAAACCCTCAGGAGTGGGACAAAGATGCCTATACCAGGATTACGGCCAGACAAAGGAGAGATTCGGCTAGTAAGCCAGCCTCATGAGGGATGGCTTACATGAGGCTGGGCTCAGGTTTCACAAAAGTCAATAGCATCCAGCAGTCTTGGAGGGCAGTCATCTGACTGCACTCCCACAGCCCACAGTTTAGGGCCAGGCAGTGACGCCACACAGTTGCACTGTGTGCACACCCTTGCCTGTCTTGCTTGCTGCGCGCAAGAATTTAATCAGTGCTTCTGTACATTTACAAAGTATTACAGTACTTGAGAGTGTGTAAAAATTGTTAGCACAGACAATGGCAGATAGAGGTGGTAAAAAAAATGTGCTTGGTCAAGCCCATGCAAATCTACAATGGAGGGACAGGTTGTTGATGGTGAACTTGAATGTGAGTGATGATCAGGCTATATTCGACACTCAGAATTTTTCTTTACCCCTTCCAAACCTATTTCTTCCAGCAACAGTAGTACTCTGGCTGGCACAGAAGAAAGTGATACATGAAGCACAAGCAGAAGGATACTGTTCTTGACTCTCACAGCCACCAGTGGGTCCCCATCTTTCACCAGTACCATCAGATCTGTCGTTCACCATCACCACCATAGAGACCCTGTCTTCCACAATAACTGGCAACATGACTACTACAGTCAGTCCTGCAACTGTGACTGTCACTCCAGCCACTGCTGACACTATGAACCCAGCCACTTCTGCCACCACTGTACCACTATCACCATAGTCTGTTATCCCTGCCACTGTGAATATTAGTAGTATGACCACAATAGTTTATTCACTTATGCCTCCTGCTTCTCAACTTCTCAGTACTTCTGAGAAAGTCAAAGAGGAGGACAAGTCATCAGGTTCTGGGTATTTCCCTCTGTATAAATTGTTCAGTGACACATGATCTTATTCATCAGAGGCAAATGTGAATGACTTTGAGGATGAGGCAGAGTATGCTTTGTACTTTGAGGGCACAAAAAAAATTGAGTGGCAAAAGTCTCTAGGAACTGCACCAATACCCATTGTAGTAGAAGAAGCAGTAAGCGTAAGGCACCCCCTTCCCCTAAGAAAACCAAACAAGCAACACTGACTTTTTTTGGCAGGCTCTGTCATAGCCTGAAGGACAGTCAAGTGATGGCAGCACTGGCATGGCACCACCAGGGCCAGTAGTCACTGGGCAAGAACATAAGGACAAGACATGCACATCTGTTGAAAAGGGAACTGGAGGTTGTTGTGCTACCAGAATTATTGGTAACTGCAGTGTTAAGAGTGCTGTGTGGCTGCATTTCACTGTTTTAAAGGAGTACACAACGAAGGCAGTCTGTTCTTTTTGCAGCAGCACTATAAGTTGAGGGAAATCATTCTCTAACTTAATCACAACATCATTACAGAACCACTTGAAACTTAAGCACCTTCAACTATATCGAAGCTTATCTGGGTCTGAATCTGGACCCATGGTTTCACCAAGATGAAACCCCTCTGGTGGACAGGCATGTACTGTTGGCAGTGGTGGTGTTACTGACAGACCTGATTTCAAGCAATCTAGTGGTCACGGCACTCCTTCTCCCTCACCAACAGAGTCCCTCCCCTCTGATCACTTTTGACACCAGTGATACTACAAGGCAAAGACAGTCATCAGCACTTCGCACACCACCAGTGAAGTGGTCCTCATCACTGTGTCCCATGGCAGTTCCAATAATGGATGCTCTGCATGCACGAACAAAGTATCATGCCTCACATCCAACAGGACAGCAAATCACACAGCTGATTGCCGAGTTGATGACGTTGGATCTCCAGCCTAGCTCAGTTGTGGAAGATACTGGCTTCTGATGACTTCTCAGCTATTTGCACCCAAGCTATCAGATACCATCTCTTACTACAGTTTCACAAAATGTATTGCCATGACTGTATAATGGCATGCAATCTGCTGTTGCTGCTGTGCTTGCAGAGGCTGTTGGTGATGTTTTTCACTGCACGTCAGATATCTGGACTAGGGATAACTCCCTGCATGCCCATCTCTCCTTAACTGCACACTTGTGTTAGAGATTCAGTGATGTTTAATTTCACCAGTGACTTTTCATCAAAGTCTCAAATTTCACATCTGCTGCTCAATTTACGAAATTACAACAGTTGCTTAAAATTTGCAGTTTGTTACTTCACCTTGCTTTGTTTTTTTTTAACTGCAAATTGCAATTAACCCCCCCAAAGCATGTTACCTATCCCAAATCCCTGGTGTCTAGTGCCTCTCCCCCCAGCTGATCAACAGCCCCCCATCACTGGCCAGACAGCCACAGTATAAAAAATATTTTTTTCCCTGGTGGTCCCCCCTTGCTGATTGCGGGAAACAGTTAAAATAAAGAATCTCACCCCCAGCCCCCACACACCTCCCAATCATTGGCCAGTTGGCCACAATGTAATAATATAACATACATTCTTTTAAATGCAATTTCTGGTGTCTAGCGGACCCCCCAACCCCCACCCATTCAGGGAGTAACCCTCCAGTGCCACCACACTCCCCATCCTGTTCCCACCTCCACTGGGCCACCAACACAGCCCTCCACACACCTCCATGGTTGGCAGCCTGACTGAGCTCTTAATGAATGAGTGCATGCTTGTACAAGCATGGGTTCATTCATTGACAGGATCAGCTCTCAACTGTTTTAAGGAGTTTTTAAAGGGGGTAGAGAAGGGGAGGGGGGCTTCTCCAGTAATTGGCAGGGTGAGTGGGATGAGGGGAATGGTTTTGTAGACCCCTTTATCCCGCTCCCTCACCAGTGACCAGAGCAGCCCCCTCCCATTCTCTACCCCCCTGGAAAACTCCTTAAAATGACCCCAAGCTGTCAATGGTCACTAGACACCAGGGAGGGACTTATATTTGTTTTTTGTACATGTTCATGGGCACAGTTTGTATACAAAGTGTGGAATTTCATAGATGAAATTCCACACTTTGCATTAGATCCTGAGCTCTACAATCTGTGAAATTCACAGATTGTGCTTTATGTACTGAGTGCAACCTTCTAAATTTTATACAGAGTAAAGTCTGTGGATTTTGCACATCTCTGCCTGGTGTGTGGAACAGCCTGCTGCTGCTGTTTCTGATATATCACCTGTGGCTTACCCTTGCACCCCTCCCCACAATTTGATAGTCACATTAGGTCAGCTTTGCTGAATCTTGAACTGATGAAGGAAGACTGCAGAGCACATCATAGTCTAATTTTCCTGCAAGACATGTTGTGGTATTCCACTGGTGTAACACCAATTTAAAAGTTGGGTGTTTTGTTACCGACAATGGCATGAACATGGTGGAAACCATCAGTGATGGTCATTTTGTGAGTATTCTTTACTTTGAACACACACTGAATTTAGTGGTGACTCATGCACTGCATAACAGTACTAGGACCAACAAAATGTTATCCATAGCCTGTTCCATCTGCAGCTATTTCCATCACTCTGTAAAAGCCACTAACAAATTACAAGAAGTTTAGGAACACTGTGGGCTTCCCCAGCATTGTGTAATGCAAAATTTAGCACTCGGTAGAATTAGTCATACCTGATGCTTTCAAGACTGCTACAGCAAAGGTGGGCAGTAGGCGAAATGTCTGTGCAGAAAGACATTGGAGTGGTCCTAGGATATCATGATTGGTTAGTTCTTGAGGGCAAGGTGAAGGTTCTTGCACCATGTGAGAGGAGTATATGTGATCTAAGTGCTACCACAGCCTTACTTAGTCAGGCTATCCCAGTTGTGCATATTCTAAAAAGATTGTTACAATTGGTTTTGGCTGACATTATAATGAGTACACAAGAGGTCACTGAGCTTATTATTCATCTTGATGCAGAACTTGATGCAAGGTTCACCACAGTCATGGATAACTGCCATCATGTATTTGCTACCATGCTAGATCCTATGTTCAAATGCAAGATACTTCATATAGTCATGGACATCCACAGGGTGACTCATTTTAGGCAACACCTGAGTGAAGAGTTAAATAGTGCCATGCTGGCAGTGAGACACTTGGAAGGGGAAGAAGATGCTCCAGTTCAGCTTCTTGAGGGAGAGAAACAGGCATGTGGTGAATTGGAATTGGATGCTAGTGGTGGAGATGGGGAAAAACAGCATAGTGGCAGTGTAGAGGAGAGTGACGGGGCATTAATCAGCACATCATCGCATCAACAGCAACACAAACACTCACAGTCTCAGCCTCTCTCTGCTGACAATTTACTTAATGGCTACTTTGGAGAATCAATTAAGCCATTTGAAGTTGATCCACTGGACTACTGGATTCAAAAAATGAACTCCTCTCATTACCTGCCACAACTTGCTTTAAAATACTTAAGCTGCTCTCCTAAAGTGTGCTGTTTAAGAGGATATTTTGAACTGCTGGTGACATTGTTGACCCACACCATTCCAAGCTGGACCCTCAACATGTTCAACACCCAGTGTTTGTTAATTTAAACTGATCAGTAGTTGGCTACAAATATGATCTGCCCACATAAAACTGGTGGTACTGTACTGCTCTCAATCTGCCTAATGTTATGACAGTGTAATGTTACTTTTTTTTGGCTCACCCTTTCTTTTGTCTATCATGTTAAATATTTAATTTAAAGGGTAACTCTCCACTTGCTGGTGTGTAACTGCAGGAACACTATTAAGCCCCTCTTAAATTAGAAACATTTAAATACTGTATCATGTTTTAGTGCACTTACTATTGTGTACTTTAGGTTACTAATTATCTGTTGGTAGAAAAGGACCGCTTGGCTCACACAGTCTGCCCAGATTGTCCATCACTGCCATATCGGTCTCTTTTTGCAGACCCTAAAGCAACCCTGCTGCCTCTCTGCCTGTTTTCAAATACGCCCCTATGCCTATCTCATGCATGTTTGAAGCCCCACACTGTTTTTGTTGCTATCATTTATACTGGCAGTCTGTGCCAGGCACCTACCATGCCTTCTGTGAATAAATATTCCTTAACATCTGTCTTGAACTCCACCTTCAGCTTCATCATATGCCCCCATAGCCCCTGGCTCTTGTGCTCTTTCTCATTTGAAAGAGACTCCCTTATGTGCCCCCTTCATCCTTGTGAGGTACTTGTTAAGGTCTCTATTATGGCACATCTCGCTCTCCTCTGTTCCATGGTGCACCTACAATGCACTTATACCAGTGCCATTTTAGTTGCCCTAGACAAGATACAGGATGTCACCTCATTTACAGCCTTTGGTCAATCTATGATGACCGTCTATCATCTGACTACTGACCAGTGCAGTAGTTTGTTGCCTTTTTGGCTTGCTGAAAGGTGGTTGGGGGTGTTTATGGCAGAATTAACTGTTGTATTTCAAAAGGGAAGGTAGTGGTGGACTTTAACAGTGTTACAATGTCTTATTAAAAGACTTATTTGGGGCTGAATAACAACTAAAAAATATTTGGAGTCCTGTAAGCAGATAGTCATCTGAATATTGGGTATTCGCACACCTCTACTTATTAGTTAAGTACTATTGTTTGCATGCATTGCACACTTTCCTCAACTTTTGGGTGCCATTAGTTGTGATGAATGACATCAAAAGGCAAGATCAATATGAAGGACATCATCCCTGTCATCTGCATATGTAAGGGTATCGACAAAATGGAACAGGCAAAGACGTCTGACCTAGCATTTTGAACCTCAGAAGTGGTAAATTCGGGTATAATATTAGGAGGCACTTTGTCTAACAGAAGTCGGTGAATCCATGGAAATGCCTACCACCAGAGACAGTGGATATAAAGAAAAAGGCTGAAAGGTAGGCATGTACAAAATTCTGCTTAGAAAATGGGCTTGACTGCCACCCATCCTGGGGGGTACATTAAGTTTCAATAGATGCCCAGGAAATAAAACATTCCAGCATGCCCCAATGCCAAACTGGTATCCTTGTGGTAGTTCAGGATTCAAAATTTAGTAGCTGCCATTTTGTTTCTCTCGCTTAGTGAGAGATACTGCCTCCCCATTGCTCTGAAGTTCATTGACAACTGCCTAACAAATTGGTTCTGTAATGCTTGTGCCAGTAAAATTTTAGATTTAAACTAGCCATATTGCTGCTGTCTTGCTTAGCAAGACATACCCCCACACACCTGTAGTGAGATCTTACAACAGTACCCCCCACTGGCCTGTCAGCATTCATGTTAAAAAAACAGAAAAAACAAAAAACAAAAAAATACTGCTTAATGTCACTCATACTCAGTCCCAACATAAAAATGCTCCCTTCTCTTTTTTATTTCTACATACGGTGGAGCTTAACGTTCCTCCATTGCGGCTGTTCTGCAGACTGGGTTCCTGAAGATGCTGAGGCTTAGCTTCTCTGTGGTCACTCTTACCTCCGTCTGCAGTCTGACTGCAACAGTAAGGTTGTTTTCCATTAAATAAAAAAAAGTCACCTTTTTTGTACCACTTACTGTGTCGATCTCCCAGTCTCACTCAGAGCACATGGGTCTGTTCTCTCGGCATTAACAGACATGAGGGTAGAAAGGCTCATGACAGCAGGCAGGTTCACAATGGCATCAACAGAATCCCATACCTGTTCATCAGTTGACTGGGGCAGGTAGAGAGAGGAGATGGGAAGTGCATAACTAAAATGGAGAATGATGGGGGCTCAGACCTTACTTTAAACTAAATGAATGGGGGTGGAGTTGGGGGTGAGAACTGAACAGAAATGGTAGTACCACAGGAAAAAAAAACTGTCAAACACTACAGAAAGATAGAATCCCAATGTGCTAGCCTCATATAGCTACACCCTGTACTGCTAACTGTGCCAGGCAGAGAAGGCAACTGTGACAGGCAGGGACTACTTTATCATAAGACATTTTTTGTGTGTTTTTAAGGTTTTTGTTTTATTTTGTATCTATTTTTTAACTACAGGAAAAAAATTAAGGTGATGCCTTTTTCTAAGCACAGTAATACCCTTCAGGGTGGTATGGGCAATATTGGACCTTCCATGGGCTATAAGGTCCTCTGCCTGTGGTGTTGGGCCTCATTATGCCCTGGGTGGTCTGGTATTGCCCAGTACTCCCACCCTGGCTGATATTATTGCTTTCTTACTATCAGAATCACATGGTATTCAGGGTAATGTTGGTAGTATACTATACTATACACCTACTTGTATATACTGTGTAGTGACGGATTGAAGTATAGCCTAGAGTTTAGAACCCAGTTACCAAAGACTAAAATAAAAATAAATAAATAAATAAATAGAACAAGAAGCTGTGATTTTGGAGACCCAGCAGACTCAGGTTTCAAATCCACAACCACCACTTGCATACTCTGTGACCCACAGCAAGTCTCCTAACCTCTCTGTTCAATGCCCTATGCAGCCAGTATAGTGTTATGCTTGTGCAACTGTGTTAGTTTGTTATGGCTGTTCACACGCTCTATTCCAGTGGAATTACCACTCTGTAGAGGTACCAAAGGCAAGGAACCCAATGGCCATAGGTACCTAAGGAAGGTTCCTAAGGAGAGAAGTGCTGCCGAAGGAGAAGGAGGGGAGGATGGTGGGGCAAAGAAAAAGTGCTTCACAATGAGGTTGAAAGAAACTGCTTATATAGCTCAGGAAGTGGGAGTGGCTGGCTGCTTGGCCATTGAACTCCAGGCAAAGCATTTCCGTTGTCCTGATTCACACCTGGAACTGAGCTTCAACTCAGTTTGCCGTTACCAGACAAAAATCCTAAAACAAAAACAAAACAAAAATAGCAGGTAAGCAATCCTTATAAACTGGTAAATTTTTGCACAACATGCACATCCTGAAGCATGTTATTACACTTATAAAATTAATGTTTAACCATCAAAATGGGTAAAAAGAAACCGAAACCTGTGATCACGTATTAAGCAGTGTCACTGCATGGGCATGTAATGGACCTCAGCTAGTCAAAGCTCTCTAGTTTATTTTCCCATTTTAAAAATAAACTGTTTCTGAACAAGGATGTTTATGGAAATTCCTGCATATCTTGAATGAGTGTGTTAGATCATGTTATTTTTAGGTGCCATGAAGCATTTCTTGTAGCACCTCCTGTACTCATGTATACCCTTCTGCACTTATTGAATATTAGTGTTACATTCGCTCCGAATGATTCAGGTCTGATATTAGAGATATGACTAGTGGAGGATTTCAAACCCTAGAACTCTTAATGAGATGGTCCAAATTAGCTCCAGCTGTGGCTTGCATTTAGGTTTGAATGCAACTTCAGCAGGAAGAACTCTTAACAAGTCTTTTCAGGGGGACAATTCATAATCACACCCCAGAGTGACTTATTACACTTATGAAATGGCTATTTAAAATACAGATGTATGTCATAACTAAATGCATAGTTTTTTAATAGTGAAAAATGTAAATGTTTGTGTTAATTTTTTATAAAATAGTTCCTCTGCCTACTGTTTTTTTTTAGTTGAGGACTTCTGAACTGGTAAGGCTTCCTTAGTTGTATTTTTTTCTCCCTGATATAGTTGTCATGCCCCTCCCCCACACACACACACACAACTAGCAGCAGTTCTACTTCATTTAGTTTTGAAAATCTTGAAGAAAAAATTATGCTGTCTTTGTTTTTATAATTTGTGTAGTTAAGGCAGCAGGTAGCGTTAGGAAGAACACACTGGTTTTGTTTGGAGGAGACAGGAAAAAGACAGTGTGGAAGTGAAGTATGAAAGAGAAAGTCTTCCATAACTTGTGGATAAGCTGTTCTCTCACATAGAGCAGATATTGTTTTTTTTTTTTAACTACATGGAAAATATTGTTAGAATTTGAATAATGTTTTGAATAGTATAGCACTGAGTGAAGTACCAAGTGCCCACCTGCTTGGTGTTAAGTTACAGAGATAGTGAGCTGTTTAGCAGTAGGGTGAGTAGGCAGGCTGGGATTGCGATTGTGGCAGTTTTTATGTTTTTTATAATGATGCAGGTTGTGGATTTAATTTAAAGATGTTAAGCCTGGGAGATTTGAGCCATGAGAAATGTTTTTTGGGTGGTGAACTTCAGAGTAAGGGTGGCATCACCTGTGGCAATAAACAAGATGGCGGCTACTTGATTTTTGAAAATTCTTTGTGGGCAGTATAACCCATATCAATGCCCAGTGGGCATTGCCAGTCCTTATTCCTGTGCTTTTGACACTTTTATGCAGTCAGTGGCCAATCAGATTGCTCATATTTTGGTACCCATTTCATAAAGTTGATTACTAAGTTCCACGTCACCTTTTTAGGTATTCTGGTTAGGTGTTCAAATGGAGGAGGGGATCTTCACTATAGCAACAATAGGGCAAATGGATTGTAGCACATTGGAAGGGGTGCAGGTGGGATTTTGAAGGGTGTAATAAATGTCATTTTTTGCTGACTACTGGCGATGTGGCAAGGCACAAAAATCCCTCATTTTGTTGCTTTTTTTTGACTAGGTGTTTGAGCCTATCAGCCTGTCATTGAGTGAAATGTAAAGGAGATTGTGTTATGGGATATAGATCACAAGGTGTCTCAGTGGGGCGTTTTGTGGTCTGTCAGTGGGAGGTGTAGGAAAAGATGGCACAGGAAACATCAGAACTGAAAACTTCATCCAAAAAACGTAAGAAATGTACAGCACAAAACAGGAAAATTAGACACACTACCTAACATGGAAACTTAGACCTGGACACTTACATAACAATTAACTTAGGGGATGGGAAAACAGTCAGGACCAGAACAGATTAACAATTCTCAACTCCGGGGGGGGGGTGCAACTCGGAGGGCTGGGAACACACATAGGGAGGGGGACAAATTTACTATTCTGAACTCCAGGGGGATGCAACTGGTGGGGGAGGAAGAATGTCGAGGGGGAGATATACTATTCTCTACTTTGGGAGGGACACAACTTGGGGGGTGGGTGCAACTTAAGATGCTTATGGCAAAAAAAAGAAATCCTCAAAAAGACAGAGGTTCCAAGAATTGAACCCAGAGCTACTGGATGTAACAAGCCCATTCACAGCTTGTCGCTCTAACCTCTACGCTATGCTACCAGCCCACTTTGAGTGCTCACACTCACTGACTTCAGCACAACAGCTCAGCGGGGGGGGGGGGGGTTCAACAAGTCAAGCTATATGAATGCACTACAACAACCATGACCAAATGTCCACAGATTCACGGGTGATGAAGCTTCCTTTGCCACACTGTCCAGTTCCAAACTTTCTGAGTCCCAAACACTCTGGAGCCCAACTCTCCAGTTCCATCTTTTCTGCACCCCTTCAGTGGGGTATGGCCTTGCGGTGTCACTGTTTCCTATCATCTTGTACATAATATTGCACTGTGACTTGTCCATGTGCTGGGTATGCAGTGTATGTGTCATGTGTGCATGAAAGGATCATAGAAACATAGAAATGCAGAATTTGATTGCAGATGATGACCAGTTTGCCCACCCAGTCTGCCAATTTTCACTAACTACATTGTCACTGCAGACCCTACCTGATCTACAGCTCTTTCTCCCTCCCCCCTTCCTTTTCACTATAATCCCCTTAAGCCTATCACATGCATTCCTGAACCCTGTGTTTGCCCCACCACCTCTGCTGTAAGGCTGTTACAGAAATCCACCACTATTTCTGTGAAAAACATTCTCCCATCTTTCCTAATTTTATCCCCATTTAGTTTTATAGCATGTCCCTGACTTGTTCTTAAAGAGCTACTGACACCTGATTGAAAACTTTAACATAGTAAGTAGGTAAATTTCTGCTTGTGTTTCATATATATTCTAGATTACTCCTCCCCATTATTTATTTCTGAGGAAATGTGCATGAATGCATGATTGTTATCCCTTACAGTTACTTTAAAGTTAAAGGAACACTGTCAATCTGTTTTTCATCATATTATTTCTAGCTGAAACACCACATTTTACGATTGTTTACCCTCTCTAAAATCCACTGAGGTTGCTGTTTGTTTTGTCTTCCCCCTTGCTTAGTAGAACTGAAATGCATGGCAATGTATATTTATAAACAATCTTGTTTTTGTTTACAATCTTGGTTCTGTTTTTACTGCATACTTCCTGAGCATTAGAAACACACCCAAACAGTGCAGTAACTCATAAGAAAGTAGCCTCCTAAACTCCCACTGCATCATGAAGGGCTAGACTGTTTTGTGGGTGTTCCCAAGTCCAGCAAAGATGAGTTTGGAGTTGATCAAAGGATGTAAACAAACATGTTTTGGGGTGATAACACCAGTATGTTGGGCAGTCTGTTTTCTACTTTTTTGAAGAAAAGAGTCAGAATCAAACTACCAGCTACATCAACAATCTTTACAGAGCTTTAGCAATCATAAAATATGTTTTTTAAACTAGGGACCCTTTGAGATCTAAGGGGGTTGACAGTGTCCCTTTAATCTGCCTCTGTAGCTTACTCCCTGCTTCAAGTCATAATGCTCTGTTGTGACATCACAATCTGTTGCCTTGAGAGTAACTGTGATGTCACAAGCAGTGCATTATGACCTCAGGTAGGGAGACAGCAACAGAAATAGAGTAACTCTTTTGACGAGCAAAAATCCTGTTTTCATGTAGTTGACCTCAGAAATAAATAAATGGGGAGGAGGAATAAAGAACTAATGTGAAATACTAGCCGAACTTTATCTAAATATTATATTTTGTTAAAGTTCTCCTGAAGTTGTCATCTGCTCCTTATGAACCTTATTTTCTGAAAATTCTTCCCTCCTGTACCTTATTTACCCCATGTGTTATTTAAAGGTCTTTATCATATCCCCCTCTTCCTCCTCCCTTTGAGGTTGTACATACTGAGGTGCTTTAGTCTCTCCTCAAAGGGTTTTTGATGCAGACCCTGCACCATTTTAGTTGTTTAGTTGCCTTCTCTGGACTGCCTCCACTCTGTCTATGTCCTTCCAGAGATGTTTTCTCCAGAACTGGACATAGGACTCTAGGTGCAGACTTACCAGCGATCTATTCAGAGGCAACACTACCTCCCTCTTTCTGCTGGTGATACCCTTCCCTATGCACCACAGCAGCCCACTCACCCTCTCAACTGCCTTGTCACAGTACCTGACCACCTTTAGGCCAACAGATATAATTATCCCTAGGTCTCTTTCCTGCTTGGTAGTCATCAGTACAACCCCAGCATTTTGTACTCAATCCCTGTGTTTCTGTGCCATATTTTTCACTTTTTCACATTGAAACCCATTTGCCATACCCTCAACCAGTCCTTCTGTTTTTGCTGATCTCGGTCATCCTTTCCACTTCCCCTCCGAAGTGTCCACACTATTGTATAATTTGCTGTCATCCACAAATCAGCAGATCTTTCCTTCCAGCTCCTCTGTAATGTCACTTATAAAGACATTAAAGAGAACTGGTCCCTTCACTGATCACTGAGGCATCTCACTGGTCGCCCTTCCTTATTCAGAGTGAATTCCATTTTTTAACCAATTTTTATCCTGTTTACCACCTTTGGACCCACTCCTAGGCTACCCAACTTGCTTACTAGTCTCCTGTGTTGATCAGTGTCAAAAGCCTTACTGCAGTCTAGGTAGGCCACATCCCTTCTGATCTAATTCCTTTGTCACCCAGTCAAAGAAATATATCAGATTATTTTGAAGTGACCTCCCCCCATGAATCAGTGCTACCTCAGCTCTTGTAACCCATTGGCTTCAAGATATTCCTTAGTCCTTTCCTTCAGCAATGATTCCATTAACTTTATCACCAGCGACGTCAGGCTGACTAGACTATAATTGTCAGTTTCCTCCCTGCTAACTCTTTTTTACAGCTGCAGTGGGCAGAGCCTGCAGAAGTTTTGCATGTACAAAATGGCTGATGTCATGTTTTCTGTCCATGGAACTGGCTGAAGGTGTAAATAGTCTCCTCCGCTTTACTCTCGTCAAAGAAATGCTTTCTGCCCTCCAATAAATACACTTTCATGTTAGTAAATGGTTGCAGGGCACTATTTTCTTTCTTAAATGGGAGGTACAAGAACTGGAACCTGAGTAGTGGGAGGCAGCATTAGATTTTTTTGGGGGGGTAAGATCCACCCCCACCTCCAACTGAGAAGCTCCTAAAGATCTACCCCTGCCATTTTTATTTTTGGTTCATGTGGGAGGGGCATCAGGTGAATCTATCATTTTTGAACAACTGACTATCAGAGCTGCCTGGTGCATCAGAACTTAAGGTTCAGAAGGAAAGAAAAAGTAATTAAGGAGTACCTGAAGCTGCATCCTTATACAGCACTTGTGAATCTGTATCCCGAAATTACAACACTTGAGGAAAGCAAGCACTTGCAGCAGAAGAATGACAGTTAAGGTATAAGTCCACAAAGGAGTAAAATATCTCACTCAAAAGAAGACTATCCCATATTGGATACTGAAGTGTCTGTTTCTTAAAAGTTTTTTATACCCCTTCCCCACACATACACACACAGATGAAGCACCCACCCAAATAGCTAGGGAAAGCTCTACATGTTTATCTTTCTGGGACCTGAAGTTGAACAGTAATGTGTGAAGAGAATAAAGTTGTGTGTTTTGTGCATATGAATAGGTTTAGTGCTTTGAAGTTAAAAGATATAAATATATATGCACAGTGTCATGGGCACATGAAAAGGAAGGAGATACTACTGAAATAAATGTTATTCTGATGATTTATTTATTTATGTACAAAATTTTAAGTGAAGTTGTGCCTAGGTCACAGACACATACGCTATAAAAAGTACATTTAGCAAGCATTTGTCAATGCCGAATGTTTGCTTGCTGGCATTGGCAGTGGTAGTGTAGAAGTTACAGAGCTGCGTAATAGGAATGGCAGTGAAGTATTGAACTGAAGCCAACCCCACCACCACCCTGCAGAGAGTGACAGGCATTGGGGTGTGCCTTTGGGTCATCATGCATAACGGCCACGCCATTTCACCACACCCCACCCTGCAGACACTGACAAGTGTTACGGTGTGCCTTGGGATCTTTGGCCCTTATGCGCACCCCATTCCATCAGGAAATACGGTGAGATGGGTGCGGTATAGGAGAATGGGGTGAACTTTGGGGCCGAAGAGTCCAAGGCATACCTCGATGCCTCTCACTAGCTGCAGGGTATGGAATGGTATGAGCATTACAGGCAAGAATCCCAAGTTACATCCCTGATGCCTGTTATTCTCTACAGGGTTGGGCGTTATGGTTGGAAACCCTAATACCTCAGGCATTCGTTGGTATTTTCACTCCAAATTTTCAACATGTTTTTTTTGTGACCCCAACTAATGAACAGTGGCAATATCAGTTTGTTAGCCAAAAGCTGCTTATGCTACGGCATTTAGCACCACAGGTGCAAAAACATTCCAAATAGGATGTAAAAAATGACAGCTGTACTGTTCATGGAGAGGTGTAAAAAATGGCAATGTTGCAAATCTGCAGTAAAAATATTAAAAAAGCTGGTGAAGTCACGAGCATGCATAGAAACTGTGCAACGCACACCTGTAATGTAATTAGTTTGGGGATTTTTTACAGCAGATTGTCAACACAGGCATTTTGGGACCTCCGATCATGAACAGTGTCACTGTGATTTTCTTTATCTGTCCCGAACAATGATTTCCCACAGCGACCACGCTTCTCTGCGCTGAAAGTGTGAAAACACATTTTGGCCATGTTGTGAAAAATGACAGCTGTACTGTTCATAGGGAAGTGTGGAAAAATGCCACTGGTGAAAATCTGGACTGAAAATATTACAAAGTCATGAACTTACGAGGGTGCGTGGAAATTGCGCAATGCTCACTCATAACATAGTCATTTTATGTACTTTTGTCACCAAATTTTCAACATAGCCATTTTAAGACCTCTGCTCATGAACAGTATAACTGTGATTTTCCTAATCTGTCCCAAACATTGCTTTCGCACACCGACTGCACCATTGTGCGCTACATGTACGAAAACATATTTTGGGTGACATGTGAAAATGACAGCTATACTGTTCATAAGAAGTGTAATAAAATGGCAATGTTGAAAATCTGGAGTGAAAATATTGAAAATTCGCAAACTTCACGAGCCGCATGAACCGCGCAACGCACGCCGTAAAACAAAGGTTTTAGGAATTTTTCACCAAATTTTCAGCATAGCCATTTAAGACCTCTGCTCATGAACAGTATCACTGTGATTTTCTTAATATGTCCCATACATTGATTTACTTTACCGACTGCGCCATTTACGCTACATGGGCGGAAACATGTTTTAGGCAAGTTGTGACAAATGACAGCTGTACTGCTCATAAGGAAGTGTAATAAAATGGCAATATTGAAAATCTGGATTGAAAATATTAAAATTTAGCAAACTTACGATCGGCGCGCAGGAACTGCATAGCGCCGCTATCATAAAACAGTCATTTTAGGATTTTTCACCAAATTTTCAACATAGCCATTTTAAGACCTCTGCTCATGAACAGTGTCACTGTGATTTTCTTAATTCGTCCCATACATTGATTTCGCACACCGACTGCGCCATTGTGCGCTACATGGCGGAAACACATTTTGGGCAAGATGTGAAAAATGACAGCTGTACTGCTCATAAGAAGGTGTGGTAAAATGGCAATGTAGAAAATCTGGAGTGATAATATTGAAAATTTGCGAACTTACAAGCGTGCATAGGAACTGCGTAACATACGCTTGTAAAACAGTCATTTTTTGGAATTTTTCCACCAAATATTCAAAATAGGCTTCTTGAGAGCCCACCTTATGAACACTGGCAGTGTCGTTTCGTTAATCAGTCCCAAAAGGTGATTTCGCGCAGTGACTGCGAAATCACCTTTTGGGACCGAGTAATGCCATGACAGTGTCAGCATTCATGAGAAGGGGTCCCAAAAACCCCATGTTGAAAATTTGGTGCAAAAATTCCAAAAAATGCCTGAGATATGCAGCAAAGTTGAAAAAACCCTATCTATCCCATTATACAGCTTACTGGCATTTCCTCAGTTCGCGGTCGGCTTTGAAGAGTGCAGACATGTTCCCGGTCCACCGAAGATCGTCGCACCAAGGTCTGGAGGTAAGTATGGGGTAGGGGTGTGTGGGAGGCAGGGTGCACAGTGGGTGGAGATGCAGGTTGTGGGAGGGGCTGGGAGAAGTGCAGCCGGGACAGTTTTTATTTTGCAGGTTTTTGTTTTTTTAAATGACGACGCAGGGACGTTTGCCATACTGGGTGGGCTCCCAGCATGGCAACAAGGATGGCCGGTTGGGGAGTGGAGCTGACAGGGATTGGGCACCCTGTCGGTGATAGCATCTGTTGCCATGCTGGGTTGGGCTCCCAGTGTGGCACCCTGTCTGGGGAGACAGTGGAGCCAACAGGGGATTGGGCACCCGGTCAGCTTCTCGATGAGTTGCCATGCTGGGGTGGGCACCTAGCGTGGCATGTGGAAGGCTTTGGGGGAGTGCAGCACAGCCGATGGGGGATTGGGCACCCGGCTATACAGTGTGTGCGTGGGGGACAGCACACAGTATGCGTCGCGTGTGCGTGGGGAAGTGCGCGCGGGCAGGCGATATCTTATTGCTGCTCACTGAAGCATAGCTCCCCTTTCAACTGTACTCCACTGCATTTTGGAGCTGTCATAGACAGCTCGAGCAGGCATTGGAGAACTGCAGCTGCACCTGCAAACACACTGCCTGAATTGGAAGAGGGCTGCCACACCTCCGAAAACTCGGATGATGGCACTATGTTTCTTGCACATGCGTGCAAGCAAACATAATGACGGATGTATTAGTCAAAACTTGAAGTAGCAAAATAATATATTGTGTTTTTTTTCTTTCAATTGTTTAATCAGGAGTGGCACACTAAGCTGAACGCTTGTTTACAGGGGCAACCTGGGAGCACATGCAAGTCAAGTGACTTGCTTAGGGTTACCCAGTATGCAAGTGGGGGCTGTGGGATTCAAACCCAGATCTCCAAATTTGCAGCTCAGAGCCTTAAACCACTATGATATACTGCTTCCCTAGTTATGGCAGTCATCTGTTTCTTGGTTCATGATGTTGGTGTAGTAAGCAGCAGTACATTGCGTAGCAGGTGTAAAATGTCAATAAGTAGGTCATGCAATAGATTTGCTGAGCAGTTACAGAAGCAAGAAATGTATTTAGGATAGTAAAATATTCCTGTTAGAAAACTGATAAATGTGTGACATTTACATCTCAATTTCAAGAAGGTCCTTATAAGGTGTCACTGTACAATATAAAGTAGTTACAGTTTTCAAGTTGTCTGGGTAATTGCATTGTACTACCACTGTTACCAAATTTAAATTATTCTATGAAGAAAATTACGTTTATGTAACTGTCTGTAAATATATTAAAAACATTTACTTGTCCTTATAATGTAATGATTTAAATGATGTTGCTAGGTTAAGAAGTCACATAACAACACCCAGGGCATTAGGGTTTCTGACCATAACACCCTGCCCTGTAGGGACAGACGGGCATCAGGGGTGTAACTTAGGATTATCAACAGTACTATTCATGCTATTCCACCCCCATCCCTACCCTGCAGGCAGTGACAGGTATCGAGGTGTGCCTTTGACTCTTCAGCCCCAAACTTCATTCCATTTTCTTATACAGTATTGTACCCATTTCAGCGTATTTCCTAATAGAATGGGGTGAGTGTAACGTTTGAACACCCCAAGGCACACCTCAATGCTTGTCTGTGTCTGCAGGGTAGGGTGAGGTGAAATGGCATGAGCGTTATGGGCAATGACCCAAAGGCACACCTCAATGCCTGTCCATCTCTGAATGGTGGGGGTGGGGTTGGCATCACTTCAGTACTTCATGCCATTCCTATTCTGTCTGTTTGTCTGTCTGTCTCTCTCTCTCTCTCTATCTATATGTCTATGTAATTAGCTATCTTTCTAGCAATTGCATGTATTGCTATTTTTACCTATTACTAAAACAAACCTAAATAACACATTTGCCTGCACTCTGAGCACATACTTATGAAACTGTGCATATTTGTACTCCACTCCTGCATAGACCTCATACTTTCCTAATATTTCCATTATCTCAAGCATAACTACCTTACCCTTATTAAAAGTGAACCCCTCTGAAAGTTACTATCACATTTTCTCTGCTAACAGTCCATCATTACACCTAACTTCATGACATCAACACATTGCTTAAATATAACTTACATCACCTCGTGGACAAAAACCGTTTCTCTAAAATAAAAATAAAAACTGTAAATAATCCCAAGGCTGAACATATACCAGCCATTACTTTTTCATGTACTGCCACCTTCTGTACCATCATGGGGATTTGCGTGTTTCCCATGATGCTTTGCATTATTGGGGTATGTGCAATTATGTTTTCTTTAAAATGTGGCTGTCCGGCCAATATCACCCGGGATAACACATACCTCAGTAGCATTTGCTTTGGGGTTCTTTTGTAAACCTATATTGCTTCCTATTCCTTCATTAAAATGTACACCTCCATATATTTTTTCTAATAATGTGTATGCCTGCCTTAGAACAGAAACTAAAACAAATCTTACTACTTACAAATCATTGTGTTGTTTCTCCATACCTCCTTAATAATTCCACACAACTTCACTAACTTCATTATGCAACCGTGGTGGATCTGACCAGAATTTGTGTGAAGTGGGACTACATCTGCCCTCCTTCAGTCCTCCAGAACTACTCCTATTTCCAGTGAGCTGTTAAATATGACAGTCAGAGGCACAGCCAGTACCTCCTTGAGCTCCCGCAATACCCTTGTATGCATCCCATCTGGCCTGATTGCTTTGTCCACTTTCAGATTAGTGAGCCCCTTTATGACTCTCTCCTCCAAAAAGGGTCTAATGTCTACCTCCCTCCCTCCCTCCAATGCTTCTGTTACTTTATTGTAGCCCCCCTTCTCCTTACTCTCTGAAGAATGAACAAATATTTGCTCAGGATGTCAACCATTTCCTGCTCCCCCTCTGCACAGTACTCCTTCCCTTTTTAACCTTAAAATCCCACCCATAGTCTTCCTCTTTTCATTTACATAATTAAACAATGTCTTGTCCCTTTTCATTGCATATACATAGTTGCCAGCAGATTAGGTCTAAAGTTCTATCATGTCTGCCAGACACAGCTCACTGGTAGTGTACAGTAGCTGCTCTACCTCCCTCCCTTATTTCCCCCCTCCCTCCCACACTTCCCTCCCTGTATACCTCAGGTGTTCCTATACCTCCAACCTGTAGCATGCCTCTGTGCCTGTCCCAACCCCTCTTGAAACCTCCCACAGTTACCATCTTTACCAGGTCATCTGGCAGCACATTCCAGAGTGCAACCACTCCCTCTGTGAAATAATTCCCCCTCACCTCTCCTCTAAACTGGCCCCTGCCAACTTTAGACTATGACCTCTCATAGTCCCCTTCCCCTCATCATGATCAGTCCCTCCTTGTTCCCTCTGTTGACCCTCTTCAGGTGTTTGAAGGTTTCTATCATATTCCTCCATTCCTTCTGTCCTCCAGAGAGTACATGTTCAGCTCTCTAAGTCTGTCCCCATATGACAAACCCCCCCAGACCGTTAAACTCTCTCCAGCAGAGTGACATCCTTCTTTTGGTGGATGCGCCAACATTGCACAAAGTACTCCAGATGCAGTCTCACCAGCGAGGTGTACTGGGGAAGTATAGGGCATTATCCCCCTGATTATACACCCCAAGCATTCTTTTGGCCTTAGCCGCTGCTCTCCTGCACTGCATTGATTAGTTCCATTTAGTATCCATCATCACCCCCAGATCCTTCTCTATCATTGTGACAGTCACCTGTACTCCCCCCCAAGTGGTAGCTATACCCAGGGTTCCTAACATCCAGGTGCAGAATGTTACATTTGCATGCATTAAACTCTAACTGCCTCACGTGAACACAGTTTTTCAGCATCCCCATGTCATCCTGGAGTGCCCTCCTTCCCTTCTCGCTGTCTACCTCAGCCCCGAATTTAGAATCATCAGCGTCATCACAGCGGCGACCCAGGTTTGGGAATGGACTCGGGTGCTGGGGGGTCAGCAGGGAGTAGAGTTGGATTGAGTGTCCGGAGGATGGCTCTCCTCTCCTGGGGTGGGCTAGGGGAAAGGCGTTGCTCTGTGGTGGTCCCCAGTGGAGACTGGGGGAAGCACAGAGGTAACGCAAGCTGGGGAAAAAGTAGGAGGAAACATAAGAAAATGGCATTTCCACTCACCAGGATGATGGCTGCCCTGGTCCATGTACCTCCTCAGACTCCGCTATGACCAGCTGCAGCAGCACCCTGACCCAATGCCTAGGCCAACAGGCCCATTCTCCTTGGAAGAGGAGGACCCACCCGACGAAGGCTTACGTTGGGGTACTCTATAGTGGCTGCAATATGCGGTCAGACAGCGTGGACGAGATGAGTACAGGTCGGAGCAATTGGCCTGAAGGGGGTGATTGGAAGGGGTAAAAATAAGAAACAAAAAAAAAAGAATCATCAGCGAACCTCCTGGGCTGTTATCCCTTCAGTTTGTGCCTTTGTACTCCTGACCGTTTTTCCTACTTCCTTCTGTTTCACCTGTGAAATCCACCTATCTACCTCCTTCTGCATGTCCTTATACCTTCTGAATGCTACAATACCCTTTTAGCCTTTGTCTTTTCAGTCACCTCTTTCAAGAACCATAGCAGTCTCATTTTTTCTTACTTTTTCTCACTTGTTTGACACAGAGGTTTGTTGCCTTTATTATGTTCATGTGATAGTCTTGACATCGCCTATCACTGTTTAAGCAATTAGAAATACAGAAAGGAGACAAAGACAGAGATTGACATTGATAACAGACCACAACCATTAAAAATGGCTTCAGGAAATGAAAGATAAAAATGCAAGGGTTACGAGGTGGTACCTGGCTCTCCAGCCTTATAAACTCAAAGTGGAACATAAACAACAGGTAATGCAGAAAAATGCAAACTTTTTATTAAGGTATGGGGTAAATGTGTAAACGAAAACATATAAACTGGATAATGTAACTGTGTGTTGAATTGTAAAAACTGAATGATGTAACTGTATGAGTTAATATCTGATATCTTATCAAATGAATTTTGCATGGTTTCAACAGAGTATACGTAACAAGGCTTTGAATGACAGTTAGAATGTTCCCAGGGAATTATATCAATGTGTGCATTTGTGTTCTAATGTACATATGCATCTGTATTATGTCTGATGCATCTCACTGCGAATTATCACAGCACCATCTTAGGGGTCCTTGAGAATGGGATTCCTGCCAAGGATGGAAAGGAATCCCATTAGCTCCAAATATTAATAGAGAGCATTCCAAACCCTCCTGGGTTTGTTTTTAAAGGGGGAGGTGTGTGATAGACCTGACATCTACTATTACTGTTTAAGCAATTAGAAATACAGACAGGAGAGGGGGGGAGTTGAACTCCCCTCCCATTCCCTTATTTCAGTCAGTGGAATCCATTTTCTATTGTGTCTCCTTTTATTTCACCCCTGGTATGGCCAGACAGGGTCTTTTGTGCATCTTTTCCATCCTATCACCTCTGTTTTCCCTCTCCGTTGCCCGGAATATATTAAGAAAAAGAAGAACAGTGCATCAGAAATATAGCAGAATTACTGGTACATTCTAGAGTTTTTATGGTGATTGAGATGCAGGCAGCATGTATCACATGTATCACACTTCTAGTTAAGTTAGCAATTGTTTTTGGAAGGCTATGCCTGTAGTTCGGCGGGGCGGAGCAAGTGACCACACCCCTGCTTAGGCCATATAAGGGCTGCTCCTCATCAGTCAACACTCCTCCCTCGATCGTTCTTTCCATTGCAGCTGGAGGCTCTGCCCTCCTCTTTTCCCCTCCCATTTCCCTGTATCTGTCTCCATTTTCCTCCTTCCCTGTCTTGTCTGCTGCTGCCTCCGGCCACCCGGCTGTTTCTCATTTGTGTTGCATTCTGTGTGCTCTGCTTTGACTGCGTTCATCTGTTGTTTTCCCTCCTCACTACTTCCCTCCCTCCTGTGCTGCTTGCCCCATTGTTTTGTCTCTTCTCCTGCTCCCTCCATGGTTGCAGCTCCCTTGTGGCTGTTTATTTGTTCCCCCTTCCTGCTCTTTCCTGTTTCTGCTGCTCTATCATTCTCTTCTCATTTGTCCCCTGTATGCTTTGACCTGTCCCTGTTTTGCCTCCCATTTGCCCGTGTCTGCTCTGTCCTGCATCCCTCTTGTACTGTGTTGTCTCACTCCCCCCATCCTGTCGCCATACCTTTTGGGGTGCTCTTTGCCCACTTCCAGAGCTCCTCTGCCTTTAGGGTTTTTTTTGCACATCCATGCAGCTTTCCCTCCATATGCTTTTGTTGTTCTTCTTCTTCTTCTGCATTCCACTTGCCACATTTCTGCCTAGCTCCGCTTAGCAGCCCTGTCAGTTTCTTCATACAGTGGTGTGTTGTGACTGCTCTGGAGTCTGTGTATTGCTTCATGCTGTTCTCATGGGGGGAGTATTCCGATTGTGAGTGTTCTCTCAGTGCACACTGCTTTGCTCCTGTTCAACTATATGCCCCTTCCATCCTGCTTGTGGGTAGCTCTGTGACCCTAGTTTCACTAGCCCACTGTGCTCTTCTGGGGTTTTCTGTAGATCACATTATTTACCCATGTCAGTCCAGGTACAGCTGTCAGCCCAGCCCCAGCGGCTGGTAATTAATCAATTTATTTTCTCTTACTGGTTTAATTAGCTGTTTGGTGTCCCAGTGCCTCATTTGTGGCTTCTTCATTTTGCCCACAGTGGGGAACTGCATTGTTGCAGCAGGCATCATGGCTCCAGGCAGCGGGATATGCTTTATAATTATCATATATTTAATTGGTCCCTGGCTTACCCAGTCTTTGCCTGCTGCTCCGCTTAGCCTTCATGATGTTAATGCATTCACTATTTTAAGTCAATCATCCCTAACCATTGGCCACTGATCCCATCCCTTGCACTCGTACCACTACATCTTATTTTCTCCAGCCCTTACCGCATCAGCCTTCATGGTCATACTAGCCTTCTTGACATTAATGCAATCAGCATATCAAGTCTACTCATCTCAAACCTTACCTCCTAACATACCAGATTCACAACCTCCTCATACCTAACTGTAGGCTGCAACTTCGCCTAGCCTTACCGTTTCTCACACTCATAACTTTCAATTCACTCCTAACTTGGCTTCTTATTGGACATGGTTGGAATGCAGTCCTGTGATTTCAGAATGCTATCTGCCTTAATCAGACCCATGGAGTGTCCATATTGCTCAGTCTGACCTACGTACTGGTCTCTCCATCATCAGCAATCATCCAAGCATGACCCACGCGTGGGTCCCATGCTACATTACTACCAAGTTCTCTCCACATTTTGGAGACATGTCAGCCATGTCCATTACTTCTAGGACTCAGGACTAGCCCTGTGGCTGATAGGCTCTCTGCATCCCCAAAGTCTACATCTTGAGCATGCAAAGCTCTGGGCAGGATCCTTCTCATCTGGCCCATAGTGGGAATGTCCTAGCTCCAAGTGGACCTTCAGTCATTAACCATACTGATGGCACCTCTAGATGTAGCATTTAAGACATCTGTGGCAAGGGGTGGGGCTCTCACAGGAAAGGCCCCTTTAGCTGCCCGAGTGGGTTCGGAGGCACCATTTAATCTATTATCCATACAGGCACCTCTTGTTCACCTGGTTTGTTCTTAGATCGGTAGGCCAGATGAGCACCTCGGCAGTTGTTACTCTCCTCCTCCCACTTTGGAGGTGGACACCAATTGCCATGTGTTGCAGAGATTGCTCGCAACCCTCCATGGAGTTCCTGTTAGAGGGATAGAGCAAGAGTGTTACCCAAAAAATGGAATTCACCCCTGGATTTCTCTGCTAAATTGCAGTAGCAGAGTTGTCACTAAACAAAAATGTCCCAAAGCCTGGTGGGAAGGTGACCTGGTCCTTGGATCCCCAGAGGTTTCCTCCTCAAAAGGGTTTTTTCCTCTCCTCCATGCCAATGGTCATAATACCTAGATAGGAGTAATAATATCCAATGGTCATAATACATAGATAGGTGTAGTAATATTCCCTAAGTCATTAAGTTAGGTTTTTGCTGTTGAATGGAGTCAGGTGGCATCCCCATAATTTTCCCGCTTTTCCTCTTAGCTGTTCTCTCTCTCCTTAGGAAGCCACACCTCTGAGCCTTACATTCAGACTTACGAATGGCTCACTATTCATCTGTTGTCTCCTGCCTACTCTACTCAAGCCTCTGACCATGGCACCATCCAGCCTATGCACAGGTCTTTGATCCTGGCAGGCATTCAGCACCTCATATGCACTGATCAACACTCTTTTTGGGCTCCCTCCTAAGGTACCTTTAGCCAACGGAATCATTCCCATGGCATCTCTAGGGGTGGAACCCTCCTCTAGGGTTATTTCCCTTCGTATGCCTACAGGGTGGTATATCTCATGGATAGAGAGGCAAACAACCAAAGATTATCTGCATTATACAAGAATAACACTATACCAAGTTGCGTAGGCACATTGAATTGGAAGGCTATGCCTGTAACTAACCACACCCATGCTCGGGCCATATAAGGGCCGATCTTCATCAATACTTCCTCAGTCATTCTTTCTGTTGCCACTCCATCCACACCTCTACCTCCAGTGGTTCATCTCTCCCTCCCATGAGCTTCTTAATAAGGTACCTTTAGCCAAGGGAATAATTACTGTTGCATCTCTAGGGGTGGAACCCTCCTCTAGGGTTCCTTGCCTTTGTACCCCAACAGGGTGGTATATCCCATGGATAGAGAGGTGAACAAATAAAGATCATCTGTGTTACACAAGCATAACACTATACCAAATCGCTTAGGCACATTGGGCCCTATTCATGAAGAGTGGGGGGATATGTGTGAATAGTACATATCTCCCCATGCAGCTCTGCACCCACTGGAGAGCCATAAGGGGACTGCATTCACGAACAGTGGTCCCCATCCAGCTCCGTTACATGGCCCCACCCCCCAGTGCACAGCTATGTGGGTATGGTCCAGTGTGGGGCTGCGTACCTGGCTACGCAGCCAATCGGATCCCTTGCGCTCATTGGTCACCATGTTGCAGATGGGCATTATTATTTTATTATTTAGCTTTTGTTAACCAGGTAAGTACACTAGACAAGTTATATGCTTATTTTCAGGTATGACCCAGGAGAATACAATGAGACACAGATACAGTGAGATTCAGGTTCATACAGAGGACAACATGACACAAGTTAGGCAGTATACAGAGTCAAAATAGAACCACATGAACATAACCAGTAAACACTAAGCACAGTTAAGATATGTACATGAATATATATACATAGAGACACCAAGACTAAGAACAGTACAATTTTACAAGGTATGCATGGCTCTGAGCCACAAACAGAGCCACAGGCTGAGTATCTTCTGAAACAGGGAAAAATACATCATATGCACCTCACAGCACCACACAGAGGGGCAGGGGAGGCCTTATTCTTGACCATGGACTCAAAAAGCATGGTCTGAGTTTTTTTTAGGTTGAGGACCAACTTGTGAGTCATTACCCAAGACTGGATATTTCTGAAGTCCTCACTCAGTTGATGGTTGATGACCCCAATAGGTGAGGATGGCCAGGTCATCCGTGTATAGGATAGTACTACAGTTGGTAGCAGTAGCTGGTAGATTGTTGACAAATATAGAGAAGAGAAGGGCCCCAGGATTGATCCCTGGGGGACACCGGAAGTCACAGAAGTGGTGCCCAAGAGGACCTTGCTGAATTTGGTAAGTTGCTGTCTGCCCTGGAGGTAATTACTGAACCAACTCAGGACAGGTGGGACAGACCAAGGGACTGAATTTGAGAGCAAAGTAAGACATAGTCAACTAGGTTAAAGGCCTTGTATAGGTCAATGAATATGGCACCTGAGAGTTTGCCCTGGTCCATGACAGCCCGGATTCCAGAGGAGACAGTGACAAGTGCCAAGGACATACTGTGCCCTTTTTGAAAGCTGGGCTGCACAGAGGACAGGCAGGCAGTTGTCTGAGGTGTGGGGGACCCCATCTGCCAATCCCCCACCCTCCCAAATGTGCACCACAGCCAGGGGCATCCACACTGAGGGGTCCCTTAACCCCCACCATCCCCGCCACACTTAGTGGCGGCATCTGGGGGGGCACATAACAGATAAGGCTGCATCCAGAAGGCATAGCCATCACCATCCCCTCTGCAGGGCACCCATGCCATTGTGCATGGCACGGAGTGCTAACACCCCCCCCTGCACCTTTCCCTGGTCCACCCCATGTGGAACTGCACATTCGGCCGGATGTGCTGGGCTCATGTGGGGGTGTACCAGGATCCTGAATGGCATGCAGGGAACATAGTGTGTGTGGCCAGGTGCAGGTGGGCTATACACCAGGTTTACACAGCGCGTAATCCATCCTCACCATTAGTGAATAGGGCCCATTGAAATTAGGTATTTGCCTATGATCTTGCATATTTATAGCAATGAGGCACAGTTTTGATACTAAATAATGCTGATTATACTAAATGCATTTCCTGTTTGTTATGCAATTCTATATTACTGTCGTGTACATTCTAGTACTTTCTGTGAAGATTGATGTTCAGTGGAGCCTATGGGAAATGGGAGGCAGAACTTTTCCTCTACAGGAATCCTGTTGATTGGGACTTGAGTCAGTTGGTGTCTGGTGACTGGAGAGGAAAAATTGCTTCCTGAAGGCACTGAAATATGTAACTAGCACAGATTGCTTCACATAGACTTTGGACATGCCACACAGTATCCCAGAAATGTTCCACGGTTCCAAAATTTGACTAAGAGTGCTGTGATACCCCAGTTTTCTATTTGTTATTTTATTTTGTTGGTTCTTCCAATAAATACATGCCTACTGCGTTTTCCTCAAGATTTGCCTGTGTTCTTCCTAAACACCAATGCTGTGACACTCCCTATTAGCTTCACCCACTGTTCCTCAACCACACTCAGGGCATCTTCCCTGCCAGGTAATTTCTGAGGCATTCACCTAGCTTTACACAATCTGCTTTCCTGAATCCAGAACCCTTGCCCTTCTGTGGGTCAGTTCCACAGCTGTCCTTATATTGAACCACACTGTACGATGATCACTGCTTCCCAGGTGGCCTCCCACCTTGACATCTGCAACACTGTCCCAGTTAGTGAGTACTAGGTCAAGTAGTGTGTTTGCTGATTAGTTGCTTGAGGAACGTCACCAACAAAGAGTCTTGGATGTCCTTGCATCTCACTTAAGCTGCTGCTGGAAGGCTCCAGACTACATCTGGCAGTTGAATTCCCCCTCCACCAGTGGAAAAAGAGAGGTGAGTTGACAGAGGTCAAAAGAGAAACAGGGAGAGGGTGGTTCTCTTTGTCAGCACCACCCCCTTTGCTGCCATCTTGCCATTGGCTTCCATCTGTACCTTATCAAATTCTTCTCTCTGTGCTGGAGGTCTGTTGATTACTCCAGTGCAAACAATGGCTCCAGTCCCCATATCTAGGATGACCCACATTACATCTGCCTACCCCTGCATGCCCTGTATCTCCATCACTTTTATTCTTTCCCTCACATAAAGCACCACATACCCTGCTTTCCATCCCATCTAGTCCTTCCAGAGCAGAGTATAGCTTGGTAAAGTGATGTCCCATTCATAGTTTTCAGTGCACCATGACACATTAATGGCCATGATATCCAGGTTTGCCTGTGCTGGGATGGCTTCTAGGCCCAGAATCTTATTTCCTAGACTTCTAGCATTTGCACACATGGGCTTCCAGACATTATATCCACTCTGCTTGTTACTTCACTTTTTTCCTTTTTGCCCTCCCTCATTCCACCCTCTCTTTTTAATGCTGCCATGCCCTTCCCTCTTATCTCTACCACCCTGTTTTCGTTTGTTAATTTGTACTCTGGTGTATTCACCTCCCCTTGGGTTCTTCTTACTTTCTACTTCAGTCAGCGGGGGGATACAATTTTTTCCTCCCTGATTCCTTCTGCCACCCCCTCAGCTAGTTTGAATTTCATCAAAGTAACATTTAAATGTCCACTGAAGACTGTGGTTCCCTTAATAGAGGGATGCAGGTCTTCATCCCTGTATAGACCCTTATTCTCCTAAGTGGGGCCCCAGTTCCCAGTGTAGCTGAACCCCTACTCTCTGCACAATTGCTTCAACCATGAGTAGAAGCTCTTGGGGCAGAGATCCATCTCCTCCTCCTTGTTGTAGACAGGCAGCACCTCAGTGGAAGCCACTGAGAGTGCTACCAGTCTAGGACCCCTCCCTAGCTTTCCACTGAGAGGGGTGGTGTCCAAGTGAAGTAAGCAACCAGAGAAGATGGTATCCCTAAAAATGGTGGACAGCTTCAAGAGGAGATGGGAGAGGGTGAGGGGAAATGTTGTGGGTAGAAGGAGGTGAGTGGGGAAAAAGGTTGACAGAGGTCAAAAGGGAAGCTGGGTGAGGGCAAATCCCTTTATAAATACATAGGGAGCTGCACAATCAAGCAGACTAAACAGATCATAAGGTCTTTATCTCCTGGCATGTTCATATGTAATCAAGCAACATTAACATGGCATGCTCCTGAATGATTTATTTCATTTCAATCAAATATTTAAAACCTCTGGGAAAACTAACCATGCAATGCACCCCATTCTATACAGTACCTCAATTTGTACCTTTTTGTCCCAGCTATAGTGTAATTTAAAAAGCAATTCTCAAGAAAACAGGCTAAAAAGTCTGGGCAAGTGGTTTGTTTTATATTAATCATGGAGTTTGATTTATTTTATTGTGCTCCATTGGAGTTTGAGACTGTTGGAGGCATGATGTTGGTGGGGGTTATAATCAATCTTTGGAATGAAAAACATGAGGAAATATTCACTGCAACTTCACATGCCTTGTACAGGAGACAGAGAAAAAAGAAGAAACAAAGGTGGGAAGAAGGGTTTAAGTGTTTATTTGAAACAGTGTGTGTGTGTGTGTGTGTGTGTGTGTCTGTGTGTGTGTGGGGGGAGGTTATAGAAATAGTTAACAAAGGAGGGCCAATCAGAGTGCAAGCAGTGTCTGTGTCAACAAGACAGAATCAAAAATAGAATAAGGCACAGCTATTGTCTGATCACCATAAAGATATGGCATATGATAGGAATGCAGACTGCTCCTTTCATTTGTGTTTTTGTACAAAAAGCATGTGGTGCAACTGTTAAATACCATAAGAAAGAAGTGTTGCTATGTAGAAAGACACTTAACATTTTGCCAACCTGGTGGCATTTCCTCAGAAACATGAGGTAGACCTTCTGAGGAAACACCACTTTGGGCATACAGTGTTAAGTGCCATGCTGCATAGTAACATTTGCTACTGACTGTGGCAGAAATGGGAACTAAGTAGTTAATTGTTTGAATTTACTAAAACTATTTTTCTGGTCTTCCGAACCTCACCACAGGTTTTCCTGGGCTTCCTAAGAACAAAGGTGGAAAAACACTGGGATTCTATGTCACTAGCAGGCCATTTGACTGAACAGGATAATAGATAATAAATCTCAGGAATGACCGGGGGTGGACACACTCACATACAC
This sequence comes from Neoceratodus forsteri, assembly GCA_016271365.2. Classification (NCBI taxonomy): domain Eukaryota; kingdom Metazoa; phylum Chordata; order Ceratodontiformes; family Ceratodontidae; genus Neoceratodus; species Neoceratodus forsteri. The sequence goes on along the minus strand of CM057459.1, from coordinate 778,180,692 downwards.
ACAGATTCTAAAAGGATTGGGCCATTCATATACAAACTGGTTGTTAAATAAATTTTATTGGACATCTATAGGTTTTTAAGTTGATTGGGCAAGGGAATTCAAACCTGTACAAAATTGAATATGGTTGGTCAACTCAAAGGGATGACCCATCAAAGAGTTTCAAATGTGAGCTGTAAATTTAGAGGATTACTGTGGAATAGGGCTCTTTGCCTGGGACCCTCCATGATAATCAGATGCCTTCTTTCAGCTAAGGTTTGGGTAAAAGTGACAGATAGGTTAAGCTATCACTTTCTCTTTGATCTTAGCTAAGGCAAGTACTTTTTATTTTTGGCTAAAGCAGTCCTTAGAATTTTCCTTTCTAATTTCTGTTATTTAAAACCATTTGTTCATTTTTCTTGTAAAAGTGTTTACCTCTCATTTATATTGTTGGTATCTTGAAATTACACCCTGACTCTTAAAGAGAAATACTTGTATTTACTGTACATGGCAGTCATGACTGTGTCTTAATTGTTAGGTAGTTGATTTATTTTCTCTGGTTAAGGGAAAACTCTGTTGGCATCCATCATCAGAAGAGCATACTACCATGTTAACCTGTGGTGACCTTCCTGGCCTTGTGCAAGGAGAAGTGAAGGCAGGGGAAACCAGGCTGGTGGCAGCTGAAAAACAAGGAAAACAGACAACTCTCTAAAAGCAGTTACAGTCGAAAGGGAGAGGTCATCACAAATTAGTTTTTACTAAGATTTATGTCCTCTTGCCTCTCAGCATGCCATTGGGCTTTCTCCAGCTACCTCCCAGCCCCTCTTCATTCTTCCAAAATTTTTATTTCCATGGCAGTGTAGTTCAGGAAAGGCCATCCTCTCTCTGGCTCAAGTCTATCCAATTGTGTATGACATGGCTTCATGGTGTGGGGTCGGTGGTGCTATCAGTCATCATCCATGTTGGAGGCTGGGATATTTCCCTATGCTTCTTTCTTGAGTTCTGTCTTCTCCCCACACCTTCTGTGTAGTGTCATGCATGCATAAAGTGTCTCTGCAGCAGTAGCAAACTATCTGGCTCAGATCCAAGGATCACTGTAGTTCTGGAAGGCATTGTCAGTGCTCCCTCACCTAGGCACACTGCCAATTGGCTATTACCTGTGTCAGGCCTGCCTCCCAACGCAACAGCCTGAGTCAACTCCAAAACATCGGTCATCTACATGGCACTATGATGTACTGCCTGCAGCCGAAAGGGTGGTGAGTTACCAATGCTTTTCACTGCTGTACCAGCTGAATTTTGTGAAAAAAAAATGAACAAGGAGCATTTGGCTGATAAATCATCTTTTTGTTGACTGGGAAGTGAGCTATCTTGTTCTGTTGACAAATGCAGAATGTCAGTGTTTGTTTTTAAGTAATAGCAAGTGGGAGGGATATTTATTTACCATGCCAAGATGTCTGTAACACTTTGTTTTTCTAATTTCTGAGAAGCATGAATATTTGAGAGTGCAGCACCCTGTTACTAGGGAATGCCTAACACTATGGGTTTGTACTTCTTAAATCCATGGCTTTGGAATCCTTTTGAAAAATGCAATGCAGGATATTTTCTACCCCTTTTATTACTCCTATTATGTAAACCTAATGGAATGTTGGACTTAGAATACCAGGCACTGATTGGTTGACAAGAAATACTAGTCAACAGCTGATGTAACGTAAGTGTATAGAGAATGTTGGGACCTGTCCAACAAGTACCTCTACAACCATTTTTAGTTGAATTAATGCTTCTCTAGCAGCATTTAAAGGAGTGCAACAGTCAACATTTGCAAAAACATATGTTGTGCAGAGATTTTTTATTTGTGTGTGTAGTCCTGGTGTGTTCTTCCATTTGTTTGCTATTAAGAGTTTTTTTCTAAATTAGCTTGCTAGTCAAGTGGTAGTTTTGTGGCCTCCATGGATCACCATCTTAACAAGGTTGACTGCTCTTCTTTTTCCTACAGTCCTTCTGTCCCATATGACAATGATGCATCTGAACTACTGACTTAGCAAGTAATAGAGACAGTAGCCTGATGTTATGACATCTACTAAATTGCTTTAATTCAATATTTTTGTTGTCTATGTGTGTGTCAGGGCTAGCCTGCAGAAGTAAATGTTTTGCTTTTAAAATTTTCCATTTCATCAAACTACACACAACCATAAAAAACACACAAATAACCCCAGATCATCAATGCAATAATTGCAAAACACTCTGTTTTCCCACAGAATAACCCACTCTGTTAGTCCTCAAATATTTGCTAAACTGTAGATATAGTCATTAGTGCTCACTGGATAAGGAAAGTTGATTAATATCACAGCTCTGCTGTTGTAAAATTGGCTCTAAATCAGTGTTTGCTGTATCTATGATCCCGGATACATCGCTGTCACATGAGACAGGAAGCACTGTAGGAACAAGAAGAGTAGTAAACCATGCCATAATGGAGATCCCCATGGGCCACAAAACTACTTTAAAATTAGCAGGCTAATTAAAAAAAAATACTAATAGCAGACAAAGGGAAAGACACAATAGGACTACTCACAAATCTTCCATATTACTATTGTTACAGTTATACAAGTTGTCTTCCAAGTAAGGTGACTTGGTAAATCTAGCAATCAGAACATTAGATTCAAACATACAGTACGATTTTCTGCAAATTGAGTTCTGCAGAATAGCCAAATAAAATCTAAATTAATGTCTACAGTCATTTTTGCTATACCAACTAAAAAATGTTGAATTTGCAATTGCATTTAAGTCCCTCGTCTTGTAGTATGCAGATATTTTATTAAAAATATACGACTTGTAGTTATAGCTAATTGTATCATTTTTTCTAACATACAGTATCTCATGAGTACCTCCATTCCATAAATAAATAATTAGCAGTTTGATCACATGTTGCAACCAAATTGATTTTTTACAGCAGAGTTCATGCCATACTAATTTTTCATGGAGACTTTTTTTTAACAAGTCTTCCATCCAGGAGCCTATTGAGCCTGATCCAATAATTAATAATGTTAATGTTTCCCAAGGCTTGTAAGTTGTCTACACCTAATTCAGCTCTGACAAAACAGCTTGGTATTGATCTAATAAGGCCAAGGACTGCGTGAAATACTTTCATGGCTGGTTTCTCAAGTTTTTCTGTAGAGGATATTGTCCAGATTTATTTATTTTTTCCCAACTCTGTTTACTCCCTCACTGGCTCCTTAGACCTCTCTCCAGTGGGGTGTGTGGGGGAGCCCATTTCCTTCTCCACCTGTGGTCCTCCTGTACCATTTTGCTGCTCCCAGGAGCTCTCCTCCAACTCCAATGACCACCCAGCCCCCTGGCTCTGATCCCCTGGGGTGGGACCACCATTTACTCCTCTGATGTGCTATGTATAATCCAGAAGGGTGGACAGGGAGTGGAGGAGAGGCACAATGACTGGGCAGGTAGGACCTGGCTGTGGGCATGGTAGACATCCTTGGCCCACTTTCACTTGTCTGAGTGCCAGGGCTTTTTCCATGTACAGTTGCCCCTGGGGGTGTGGAATACAATGATGCCCTGCACTTGACGGGCATGATCCTGCACCCATTCATGAGGCATTCACCATCACTCCCATCCCTGGAAGAGCATCGCATAAGTTGTACAACCTCTGACCACCACCAGGAGCCACTGGTACTGTGGCAAACACGTCCACCCACTCCCAGGAGATGAGAGTAGTCCTCCAGATGCTCAATACTCTCCTGCCCCTGTGAACCCCTCATGGCCTGAGTTCACTCCTGAACCCAGGTTTCTGCCATGGCGTTAGGTGTGGCATCCAGCGCCTCAACCCTCAGCACCACCAGGCTGGCAAGGTCCAGATTTCGCTCCAAAATAATTTGTGAGTTGAGTACAAGGCTCAGATTTCTGCTCCAAAAAGAATTTGTGAGTTGTATTTGGCACAAATTGCTCTTACTAGCAGTCTAATTGTGTTGCCACTGTACAAGTAGTTAAATCTTTTTAATCCCACTGTCTGTGTTTTAACTTTTGCTGAAAGGTTTTCAAAATGACTTCCAGGACAAATGTCTTGAAAAGGTCACACCCAAGTAACAGTGGGTGTTAACTACCTCAACCAATGTAGAATTCAGTTTCTACTGATGCTTTATTCTATAGGATCTAAAAGGTATGATCTTGGTCTTATCTTCTGTAAATTAGCTTTCAGTGCTAACTTTTTTCAGAGTTCATTTAGAAGAGCTAATGTCTTTTGTAAACCACTGCTGGACAGTGAAAACAGGACCAGGTCATCTGCATATGCTAGGACTGAGCAAGACATACTTTGTATTTTTGGGGACTCTATCTAATGCCTCTAGGGCCATTAATAACTTATTTATGTAGATTGAAAACAGCGTAGATGCAAGGATGCATTATTGTCTTACACATCTATTAGTGGGAAAGATGTCTATCAGTTGTTCACTTCTCCCACACCTTTCTTGGCCCAGGTACCTGTATAAAGGTTTTTAATAATAGCCATCATTAAGGTGGTGGAAATGTCCCAATCACATATTCTCTTCCATAGCACATTCCTCTCTATAGAGTCAAATGCTGCACTGAAGTCAATAAACTCAACAAATAATTTTTAACCTCATAATCTCACATATTTTCCTAAAAGATGATGTAGTACGAAAGAAAAATCTGGGGTGGAATACCCTTTCCCTGAATCAAGCCTGCAGTGGAGAACTATCACCTAACCTTCAGAGTTCCCCCTTTAATCTTTCTTTTGAGTTCCCCCTTTAATCTTTCTAGTATAACTCTGGTGAAGATTTTTGCACTAGTGGTTATTATGCTAATGGGTCTGTACATATTTGGGTCAAGTGTGTCACCTATTTTGAAAATAGGGACAGTTTCAGAAGCCTTCCAAGACTCTGGGACACTCCCCTCTGAAATACACTTGTTAAAAACATTTGTCAAGAATGCAGACCATTTGAGCACGATACATATAAACACTTCAGAAGGGATATTTTTAGTATACTTTGGCTATCTGAAAGATTAAACTCTTACTTGACTAGGAGTTTTGAAACCTGCATGTTAAAATCTTTGTAATACTGTGGTTGAAGTGGACATAATCAGCAATGTATTTTCCCATTTTTTTCTGTTGACTAGCTGTGCATAAATTATCTTAAGCTTGTTTTAAATCTTGATAAACTATCATGGGCATTTCTAAAGTATGGATGATTGACTAAGAAAGTGGTTGTAGTAGTTTGCAGGTAATTCAATGACAGTTTTTCTCTATTCTGATTGACTTATAACCAGGGGTGTAGCCAGAAATTTCCATTTTGTACACAATCTCCAACATTTACACCTCCCCATTAAAAAATGTACACATCCTTTCCAAATGACATCCGCTTCCAAACAAGTCAGATTGTTGTCAGACGATTCCTCTAATCCATAAAGAAGTTATACATGTGTCTGTCTCCTAAACAACAGAAGTTTAAAAAGATACACTCCTCAGTGGCCTACACCAACCCAAATATTACAGATTAGAATGAAAATGTTAACAGAAAGGCATATGGTTTGTGACAGGCACTCAACAAATCTGTACACAAATGTGTACAGTGAGTATGCCTGTCTACACCCTTGCTTATAACAGATACCTGTTGAAAATTAATTTATAAAACACACCAAGAGGCTTATAATAGCAATAAAGACCTCCAAAATAGTTATATATTGGTAGCCTCAGCCATTCACTATCCCAGACAGTCCTTATTCTACTAATGAGTGACTACTACATCTGTACTTTTTGTTTATCTGTTTTAAAATATCATAGGGGGTTTAATTGCACCCCAAGTCTACACACACATCAACATACTATATAGCAGAATTTAATTACTTTGCACATGTCATGTGAAAGACAGAACATACAACAGGGTCATACACCCCAATATATTGTAGTATTCAACGAAAACCCAGTTCCTGGTGTGGGACTTGAACCTGTTACCCAGCATACAAAAAAATCATACCCCCTAAATCATACAGACACTAAATAGTTACCAAATTATTGATTTAATGTTATGTACTGTATACTGAATGTCACATTGTGGATAGTCACAGGATTAGATAAGTTCCTGGTGTTCCACCGAACAGTACACATGTATGATTCTCTTTTGCTTTTAGGCTGGGTGACTTTGTTTTCCTTTTTTTAACTATAAAAATACCTATGTCAGGACATCATTTGAATATTGTCATATACACCCTATGCAAAGGTGATTTTTGTACTGTTCTATTACCACAATAATGCAAAATGAAGTTAACCATTCTGTGAATATTGATGTGGCTGGGACATTTACTGATATATAACATCTAGAAAAAAAAATATATATAGCTCAATGTAAATGTCATTTAATTAATGTAATTACTACTTTTGGGTTTCAAATACTGTAAGGTTGATATTGCATTACTGAATAATTTCACACCTCTTTCTTCACGGAACAAGTCATTAAGTTCTGAGCTGAAATCTAACTAATGAAGAAATCTTATCTTGCTCAATGAAATATGACTGTAAAAGACCTTTATTTCATTACCTATGTCATTGATACATCTCCAGCCTGGTGTCAGGTTAGGTTTAATATTTTTGTTTTATATTTGAACTGAAGATACCAATAAACGAGTACATTGTTACAATAAAAAAGAACACAATTTAAGGAATAATGTACATATACTGTAAGTGCTCATAATCACTCTATAATGATATTGATGGGTTCTGGTGACATTTATAAGGGACAAGTGAATGACAGACACTGTACTTAAAAAACATAAGATGTTCATAGTACATAAAACAAAATTATTAACAGACAGGTACAGTGAATCATAGAAATTTGACAAAGGGAATTAATTTTTATTTTTATGGCCTGTGGTTCTAAATCTGTAAAAGAAATAACTTCCTTGGTTAATAATGACTATTCAAGTTCACACTTAGGATAAGTCAGTTCTGAATTTGCATGTGGATAACATGCCAAATTCTAATAGCAGGTCTGAAGGAACTCAATTTCCCTTCATCACTTCAATGTTAAGATGCAAGAACCACACAATGAGCATGTCCAAATGGTTGACAAGTCATATGACCTGCAGCATGTTGGAGAATGAGAACATCTCACTCTGATCACACCTCCATACTGTTTCTAGCTCTCGCTGACAGGGGAAAGATCTGTGGCTACAGTGGCTACTGAAGATGCTTCTTCTATGTAAAAAAGAATGTCTTTGATCAGTAAACTTTAGAAATTGACAGAGAATCATGCACCAACATTCCAGTTAGTTAATTTTCAATGTATTTAATGAAGTTTCAGTCAGGCAGGTTAGTGAAATTTGCTGAACAGGAAGGACGAGAGCGCACATTGTGAATCTACACTGGCAGCTGCAGGCTTTGCAGCAGGGCAGAGTGAATTTAGCAGCCTATGAAAAGTGCAAGGGGATTTTGGAAACATTTATTAGACAGATATTTTTTACTACATGCTGGTTGTGTAGATGGCTCAGAAATCCATATTTTTTTTTTCATTTCTTTCCCTGAAGCAGGAGAAGGGCAGACTTAATTTAACAGACTGATAAAGATGTATTGGAGATTTTGAAATATGTATTTGACAAATACATTTGTTCATTAACTACTGGTGGAGTAGCAGGGCACATAAATTATTTACTTAATTTTTTATCTGTGTGGGTGAGTCTGCCAACCAGTCAGTGTGTGAAAAGTAAAATAGAATGGTACATGAGACACAAGGGGGCTGGATTTTCAAATCTCTGAGAATGCTGCAAGCCCCTGGTATGCAGAACATATGGCACATGGGGCATGCAGCATACTCCTGACTGGCAATCATGATTTTCTATCCTGTGGGCGAATGGCCACAAGTTAGGCCAACATTTTGTGGTCTAGCTCGTGTTAATCCAGAGGGGCTTTTTTATGGAACTTGTGCCAGATATTTGGTGCAAGCTACCATAAATCATAGAAACTGTTGCAACTGTACCCGAAATTGTGAAATCAGGTACAGCTCCAGTGAGTGGGTTTGTCACACTGCTAAAACCTAAGTGTCATGGTGCAGAGCTTGATGCAAGTCCTGCGCCATGTTTTGAAAATCCAGCCCCAAGTGTGTCAGTCAGTGGGTGATGTCCACCAGTGGAGGGGGAGGATTGTGGTGTCACTCTTGCAGTTACCTTCTAAGTCACATGGTACTACACCCTGTCCGTGCTCCCAGCGTGTATGCCATGTGGGTATCTAAGATTTACCAACTGCTGAGTCATCATTGTTAGCATCTGGCAGAGGCTACATCATGTCTTCATCTGTTATGTGTGTGTTACTGATGTGTAGATAAAACAGGAAGAGATTAACGGGAGGAGAAAGGGATGCAGGAGGCAGATAAATGCTCCTCCTAGTCATCTCCATCAAGTGCAGGTTCTTCAAGTGGTGGAAAAGGAGCTGGTCATTGTGAAACAGGGACTGGGAGTCATCATCATTGGATTGTGAGGACAAGGCTGGGACACATGATAGTACGGGCAACAAAACTATGGTTACTATTGCCCAGAAATCCACTGGTTTGGCATCTTTTGCAGTGTAAGCATTCTTCTGGTAAAACCATCTGGAGCAATTTAAAAGCACACCTGTTCCCCATCTTCCTTCAGTTACTTTCAGATTCCCTACTCAGGATAGAAATGTAAAGTGTAGTTCCTGAAAAAAAGCATTTTGCATTCATTTCCTAATTCCTTGACACCCCATCACTAGCAGCTTCTGAAAACAGAATGAGAGAATGGAGTCAAGTGGCAAGCCTAAATCAAGTCTTAATTTAATTATTTGTGTTTTCTTGGAAAAAAATATAGACCAAGGGAGCATTCCTGACCAGTCAAAGTGCTCCTTTCCTCTAAGTGTGAAACATTCTTAGTCTGTGAAGAATGTCTCATGTGTAGCTTCCCTTGAAATGGGCACTTTTGGGGTAAGCCTCTTAAAATTGTAATATATTATATATTGATCTCAATCAAGAATATATTAAAACCAGCACTGAGAGCACTGTTAGTGGTTGTAAGAGTGGTTTCACTTACTCTTTAGGATATCTGAATCACTCCCTTTGGGTCACAGTTCTCATACCATAAGAATGCTTAAATGCCACACTTAGTACTGTAAAAGTGGTTTCAGCAGCAGTATTATCATACAATAAAAATAATAAATAATAAAATGATTGTATATTAAATTATCGGGTAGCATATTAAAACAGATTATATCATCTTCTCAAATATAATGTTGTTTTGTATAATCTCATATAAGATTTCTACTGTACTGTCTGCCCTGCCCAATGACACCATTCCACAATGTCTAATAAAAAAACCTGTCATGTAATTATCACCAAATTCTACTGAAAGTACCCCTCTGTGTCCACCACCACCATCAGTTTACAGTACCCCAAAAAAGATCCTGTGAAGTGTAAGAGCATTTTACAGATGACACCACATAAATATTCTCTGCAAAAAGCTCCGTTAATGCACCATTAGGGTTCCCTAAGATTATACTTTCTCAAAAAGTAAGGAAATTCTCTGTTAAAACACTTTATTAATGGACCATTAGAGTTTCAATGTTAAAGTTGGAAAATTCCATCTTAGGGTTCCCAACCCTAAGACCATACCCACACCCTCAGTTTCCAACTGTAAGACCCCACCCCCACCCTTCATGCAGGAACAGGCATGAGGGTTTTGCCTTGGGGTTGTGAACCCTAATGCTCACCCCATTCCATGAGTAAGTAAGCTAAGATGGGTACAGTATAAGAGAATGGGGTGAACATTAGGGTTCACAAGCCCAAGGTACACCCCTCATGCCTCTTCCTTCATGCAAGGTGGTTTTGGGATCTTACAGTTGGAAACCAAGGGTGGGGGTGGGGTCTTAGGTTTGGGAACTCTAAGATGGCACTTCCCTACTTTTGACGCTGGGACACTAATGGTCCATTAAGAAAGTTTTTTTGCAGAAAATGTCCTTACTTTTTCAGAAAGTATAAATAATGGTGCATTAACAAACTATTTTCAGAGAATGTCCTTACTTTTTGGGAAAGTAGAAGGGCCCAGCACTCCCAACTATCCATAATTTTTTAATGATTGTAATTGTATCCTTGAACGTTGACTTTAAACCTTGAATCTGAACGGTGGATTAGTAATTCACCTTTACATAAACCAGAAATGAAGTTTCTGGAAACTGCAGAAAAGTAATCCACTGTTTCTATACAGTGGTTTGCTGAGAAGTAATCTCTGGTTAAAAAAAAAATAAATAACAACAAAAAACAAACAAATAAACAATAAAAATAGACATTTTGAATCCCACAGAGTTTATTAACAAATTTCAAAAAACATTCTTTATTTTAACTGCAGTTGCAATTTCCCCTGAATTCCACATTCTGGTTTCTGAATCTTGCACAGCTCTAGATCAGATTCCTTTCTATAATCTGCCATTGAGGCAGAGTGGTCTAGTAATTAGAGAACTGCTTAGGAACCAGGAAATCACAGGCTCAAACTCCACTTAAACTAAATATTTAAGGTGTGAACTTAGGCAAGTCACTTACCCTGTCAGTGTTTTATACCACACAGCTGTGGAAATGAGTGACAGCAGGACCAACTGAAAATCGGATGTTGCAGCTTAGCATGGTTATTCTGAGTAAATTAATTGTAATGGTTATTTTTCATTTCTATTTTTTTAGAGCTAATTTAAGACATCACGTTGCCACAAGGTATTTAAAAGTCAGTTGCTCTTATGCCAACACCATTACAAAACATAAGGGGCCTGATTCCAAGACCGGGTACGCTGGTGTAAGACAAGATACTCCAAACCCCTTGGCATATCTCGTAACTTACGCCAAGCAGTATGCTAGCCCAGATTTCAAGAGGCGCTGTGCATCATGTCAGCTGCAGGCTATGACAACCACAGGATATGCTGCACACTACACTGGAGCCAACAGCGACATGGTGCAAGGGTGGGTTGTGTCAGCAGCTGTGTCCTATTCTAAGAGGGCGGATGCCATAACTCACTAGCGCGATTCTAGGAGCTGCACTGTCACAGCTAAGTTAGAGCAGCCCAGAGCTGTTCTGAGGGCATCTGACGGTGCCATCCATCAGATGCCCACTCCAGAGTGCTGTGACAATGGCAATAATGACCCCAATGCTCCCACAAGCATACCCCTGCCCCCACCCCCTGAATGTTGGAGACCCCTGGGAGTCCATTCTCTGGCATTTTGCCCAGACTCTTCTGCCACCTGTCCTGCCCCCAAGCCCCCTGATGTGTGCCATGGTGTTCCGGGGCAGGGGGCTCTGGGGGTGCTACCGGTAGTGGGCCGTGACTTGCGACATGTGGAGCTTCTATGTCGTGCCCATGGTGGTAGCCTCCATAAGGTGTAACCCACATTTCACAAGTGCTTGGACCCTGTTGCTCATGGAATGTGATGCAGGGTCCCTGAAGTAGAGGAGAATGTCACAACTCACATATTTTTATTTATTTATTTTATTTATTGGATATAATCGGAATTACAAACTTTTGAGTCACAGACTCTTTTGCAAAGGCGCCATGTCGGTTACATAGGGTGGAGGGTAAACAAATACAGAGAACACACAATAAACATGTAGAAATTCATAACACAGTACTGCCAGTGCAGTCCAGGCATAAGCTTTGTTAACTGGTGACAGTAGTAGGCAGCGATACAAGATAATGATGCTGACTCTTGAGATCAATTGAGACCCTGTGTCATGTGTATTGGGGGTATGGAAAAACCAGAGTAGGGCAGAGAGTTAGCCACAGTCACATTTTTCTGACTCCTGGAGTTGAGCTCTGAGGGCTGTTTTGAATTGGGAGAGGCTGAGGGTCTGAGAGATGGGGGGGTAGAGTGTTTAGCCAAAGATGGGCATGGTAGCGGAAAGATATTTGCCCAAGGGATGTTCTACAATGAGAGACCAGGAATGAGGAGGATGCTGCGAGTCTAGTGTTACACCGGGGGGGGCAAAGCAGACTATTGAGAGAAGGCCTGCGGGCGCTAGCTGGAGAAGGATCTTTTTCGCTAGCACGCAGGAGTGGTACTTAAGTCTTCCTTGGAAGTTTAGCCATCCAGTAAGTGCACAGAGCTCACAGGTATGTGTTAATCTGTCACCGGTGACTAGGCGGCAAGCTTTATTCAAAGCGGTGTTGATGCTACGAAGGGCGGTAGGGTCCGCAGAGCCATACATCACTATCCCGTAGTCTATTAGGGAGAGGTTAGAGGAGGCGACCACGAGCTGCATGGCCTGTGTGGGTAAGCAGTGTTTAAGACTGTGGAGGATACACACTCTAGTGTTAACAGCGGAGGAGAGTAGTTGAATGTGACGATGGTAGGAGAGGGAGGTGTCTAAAGTAATTCCCAGGTATTTAAAACACGTAACATGTTCAAGAGGGGCGCCTTGATTGTTTCTGATTAGGACAGCCGACTGGCTGTGTGTACTTTGTCGATGTGCAAAGATCATGGACTTTGTTTTTTGATAGTTGATGATCAGGTGGTGTTCAGTGAACCAGGTTTCTAGCTCCCAGAAGAAACCCTGAAGAGCTCGCTGGAGAGTGCTCGGCTGTGGGTGTTTCCAAAACACTACCGCATCATCAGCGTAGAGTAGCAGGTTACCACTACATGACTTGGGGAGAGAGTTTAAAAAGAGAGTGAATAGTAGAGGGCCAAGAATAGACCCCTGTGGGACACCTGAGGAAACTGTTTTATGGGAGGAGATGGTGGTATTTATCCTGACTTGCTGTGACCGGCCTGTTAGGTAGTCCTTGAACCAGGCAGTAGCCTCTGGGACCACATTTAGTTGTGGAAGGACATTAAGCAATAGCTCATGACTGACCGTGTCAAATGCCTTGGTTAGGTCCACATAGATTGCCCCTGCTATAGATCCTTGGTCGAGGGCCTCAGGGATGAATGAGGTGAGCACAGTAAGAGCTGTGATGGTACTGTGACCGGACCAGAATCTGTGTTGTTCAGGGCAGAGAAGGTTGTGTTTAGACAGATGTTCTGATAGCTGGTCCGACACTATTTTCTCTATGGCCTTGGAGAGAGGAGGAAGTAACAAAATTGGTCTATAGTTGGTTGTGTTGGTGGGGTCACCGCTCTTCAGAATGGGAGTGATTATGGCTCTCTTCCAGGTTGTGGGGAACTGACCTAGGCATAAAGAGAGGTTGAGAATTTTAGTGAGATGGGGTAGTGTGATATCCAGGGTCAGCCTAATGAGTTTTAGATCTAGGGAATCATTGCTGTGCCGGGTGTTGGCAATAGCTTTAGAGATGTAGTGTTTTGTCTCGAGGCTGGAAATGACTCTCAGCCGAAAGGGTATAGTATTGTTTTTACTCGAGGTATCCATGGGAGTGGGAGGGGGGATTGTTTGGGAGTAGTTGGGGGGAAAATATGGGAGAGGTCGGAGAAGGCAGAGTTGAGGGCTTGGCGATAGAGGAGGGATCCTGGGAAATCTCCCCATTTATTCTAAGCTGGGTGGGAGCGGGTGAGCGGGATTTACCATTGAGTTCCTTTATATTGTCCCAGAATTTTTTACCATCTCCCCAGGAGGTGGTGAAGGTATGTTGGTAGTAAGAGGCTTTCGCCTGCCTTAGGGCCCAGGTACATTTGTTGCGGGCCTCTCCGTAGAGTTGTCTATCATGGACGCTTTGGGAGTCAAGTGCCTTAAGCCATAGGTTATCCCTATGTCAGAACTAGTTAAGTAATGATGTGGTGATCCAGGGTGTGGTTCTGCTTTTCACTACTTGCTTGGAGGGGGGAGCGAAAATGTCGGAGGCTGTGTTGAAAGTGGTTATAAAGTGGGAGAGAGCCAGATCTACAGACTGCGTGGTGTAGATGGGGAGCCAATTGTTGGTAGATAGGTAGGAATTTAGCTTCTCTAAGCCTATATGCCAGCGAGTTGAGACATTTGACTTGGAATCATCCCCAAATGCCTCACCATGTTTTAAAGATCCTGTAATAATTTTAAATGGGTATATGCTAACATCACTGCTTACTCTATCAAGATATGTGCCTGTTAAATGATACTTCTGAATGAAAATTGATGCAACTAATGTTTAAATCTAAGAAAGGTATTTATGTCTGAAATCTCATTTGAAAGTCACTGATCCCTCCTCTCAGTTCATTGTTGGATTATTTGACATCTGCAACTAAATTTACCTACTAACTGCATGATCCTCAATTAAAATAAACCTATTCTAATTGCTCTTGTTACAGTTTCTTACTTTTAAAGACTGATACCTCATACATATATACAAAATCCAATTATGATTAGTGGATTACTCTGCTTTATCAGAAGTTATTTCTCATAGCATCTGGGGGTTTTGTGCAGTGTATGCGATCAACATTTAACTAAACTACAGTAGCAGCCACAGACACTGCCAGCTATTTCCCAAAATTTTCTGTGATATTTCCAGAAATATCTCTTGCTTTTTACATTTCACAGTAGAGCAGCAGAGAGAGAAACTCTTCAGAAATTCCTCGAAATATCTGGAAATAGCTGGCAATGTCTATGGCTACTACTGTAATTGTTTTTAACTTCGCTCCCACTTTACTGCCAATAAATTTTGGATCTTTGCATCATTAAGGTTTTCATGTTCACACATTGCTTCGGAAACTATGAGAAAAAAACACACACAATTGTTTCCTTTGTAGAAACAGTTGTACTTTTAGTTTTTTAAACAACGGTTCAATGAAATATTGTCGTGCCCCTCCTATTTTGATGAATAGTCAAATGCTTTATGAATAGAGCTCAACTCTTGGGGCAGACCACAGTAATGAACACACCACATATCAATGCATTTCTTCCACTAATAATTTTATTAGTGTAACCCTGGTGCCAGTTATCTGAAGGGCTGCACTACCTCTGCCTTGCTGCCCAGACCAAAGTTGAGGGGCCTGAGTTTGTACTATATTTTAAAACTGGTTCTTTCCCAATAAGTTTCTCTATGATAAGGGTAACTATGGAGCAATAAGAGAAAAATTAAATAGTATGAAATTGGAAGATAGAATGGAGATAGAATGGAGGGATTATGTATGAAAGAAGCATGGAAATTCTTCTTGGATATACTGAATAACATGATAAATACTCATATTCCGAGTAGGAAGCTCTATAATCACAAAGGCAAAAAGCCACCTTTGCTGAATAGAACAATAATAAAATTGTGTGGGAAAAAGAAAGTAATGTTTAAGAAAATGAAGACTAATAATTCAGAAGCATCTAAGAATGGGTATAAGAAAGTATTGAAGAGGTTAAAGAAGGAAATAAGAAATACAAAAAAAAAACAGCTGGAGTTTAGATTAGCCATTAATAAAAATAAAAAAAAAAGTTTATGCCTATGTGAATAGTAGTAAGGGAGGAAGAAGTACAGTGGGACCATTGAATATTAATGGTTCAATGACTTCTGAGCCTGTAGATATGGCAAATGAATTTGGCAGATGTTTTTGGGCTGTATTTAGGAAAAATACTGATGGCATGGATGAGTTTAATATAGGTATATGTAATCAGGATCCTCAAACTATAATAACTGAGGCGAGGGTGTTAAAAAGAGTAATGAGATTAAAGGTGGACAGGGCAGCAGGACCGGATGGGATCCACCCACACTTTTTGAAGGAGTTGGGTGAAGTTTTGATACCTATTATTACTAAATTGGGACAAACATCTTTGAAGGAGGGTGTGGAGTCTGAGGGGTGGAGGATGGCACATGTGGTACCAATATACAAGAAAAGGATAAGGAGTGAAGTGGTGAATTATCGACCGGTGAGCTTGACTCGGTGGTGGGGAAGATTATAGAAGGGGCACTGAGTGAGGCTATCTCTGAAAGTATGTTAGGTAAGGTATTACAGATAAGTATCAGCATGGTTTTATGCCCAATAGTTATGTGAAACAAACCTAATAACATTTTATGAGTATATCAGCAAATGAGTTGATGATGGAAAAAATGTGGATATGGTAATGCTTGATTTTAGTGAGTATTTGATACGGTTCCACAATACAAAATAATAACAAAACTTATTGATATGGAAATAGATATGATCATTGTAAGATGGGTTGAACAGTGGCTGAAAAATAGCAGCAGGTAAAGATACAGGGACATTTATCAGAACCAATGAGGGTGCGGAGTGGAGTTCCACGGGGATCAGTGTTGGACCCACTGTTGTTCTATATATTTATAAGCTATTTGAAACTATCTAGTAACAATAAGTTAACAAAATTTGCTGATGATGTTAAAAAAGGAGCTGTAGTGGATACGTTCAACGAGAGTCTCATATTTGGGCAGGATTAAATCTATATTGCAGACTGGGCAAAAAAGAATGGGATGACCTCTAACATGGACAAATGCATAATCATGATTTTAGGTAGACACAATATTAAACAGACCTACTATAGGCATGATATGAAGCTTAGGGTTTCAGAATGTGAGAAGGATTTGGGAATTTATGTCCAAAATGATTTGAAGAATGGGGTCAATAGCAGAAAAGCATCAAACAAAACAATGCAGATTGTAGATTGCATAAGGAGAGGATTTCTTTCAAGAAGTGGAGAGGTATTCATGCCATTGTACAGGTCTCTGGTTAGGCCTGTTTTGGATTATTGCTCTACTGTGTCCAGCCCACTACTGATGAGGGGTATTAAATTAATGGAAAGACCACAGAGATCCCTTACTAGATTGATTTCGGGATGTGAGGGTAGGTCATATGAGGACAGATTGGGAAGGTTGGGATTGTGGTCAGTGGAGAGTAAAAAGGCAAGGGGGACTTACTGGTATTATACAAGTCCCTGCAAGATGAGGATCTTACAGTAGATCTGAGATGGGATTGTTTTTTAAGGAAAAAACATATCAATTGAGAGGGCATGATAGGCAACTGAGAGAGGAACTGAGTAGGACTGAACAAAGAAGGAAGGGCTTTAACCCTTAGACTGCTGACAGAATTAGAATGTATGGGAATTATGGACTGATATATCAGTCCACAGCCCTGCAATAGTTAAGTGTAGAGCAATAAGGATGTGGAATGGACTACCTCAAGAAGTGGTAGAAGCGGAAAGTTTAAGTCTTTTTAAAAAAAGATTGGATAAGTTCCTTGAAGAAGTTGGTGGTGATTGTCACTACCACTGAATTGTGGAGAAAGACTATATGGGCTATGCCTTTTGACTTTCTTATTCTTCCAGTATGAACTTCAGTATAACATAAATGTGCAGTGCCTCCACCCAAAGTA
This sequence comes from Neoceratodus forsteri, assembly GCA_016271365.2. Classification (NCBI taxonomy): domain Eukaryota; kingdom Metazoa; phylum Chordata; order Ceratodontiformes; family Ceratodontidae; genus Neoceratodus; species Neoceratodus forsteri. Next base: position 778,163,476 of record CM057459.1, on the reverse strand, counting down.
CACATGTAATTGGGCTAGATTAATACCTGATACAACCCTCTAGTATGCTGTACCCACCCACAACACCACAATGTCACCCATAATATGATCCATTAACAAAACCTCACATTTTAGACATTTTGGAATTATTGTCTCTCTCTAATAATATGCTCACACACCAAGGTTATGCAAAAACATCAAACAACTATTTATTTACATGGGGTAAAGGTTAGGTTAGGGACATTAGAATTAGAAGTCAAGTTATTTACAGTTGATTTGAATTTGGTTTGGCAATTGGCTGATAATCAAAATAATCATTCTTGCATTTTAAGGTCAAACACTATTCACAGTGGCCACCAACCTCTGAAGTATTCAGATTATTTGCTATCTATCTAGCTAGCTGTAGTAGACATTTAGATAACACATGCCCCATGCGCACACTGGTATCAGTTTTAAGAATGCATTAAATATAGAATAAAGTATGGGTTTGGGTGTGTAATGTGAATTTACATACACCTGAGGGGTTTATGTGAAGCATCTAACCCCGAGGGTGTGTGTAAATTCAAGTTTACACACACCCAGACCCATATTTTATTTTATATAATTATTGGGTTTCTCTTTTTTGCATCAGCAATTATATAAAATAAAAATGGCTGCTGTGCTGCCACAGTCCGATTCCGTTATGCCAGGTGGTCAGCTTTCTCTTATTTGAAACATTTTTTTTCCCCCAGTATTGTGAGGGAGGATTGATCCGGTAGCGATGTGGTACATTTAATTTAAATTTTATTTTACTTACTGCCAGTGTCAGTGGCAATTTCTCTTCACGTTGGGTTTGCAGATCGAGGAGTTCAAGCAGGTGCATGCGCAGAAGGGGGAAAACCGTGCACGTGTTTGCTGTTATAAATGCTCCTTTATGATGGCAAATTACATCGCGGTTTCCTTATGGAAAAAAGAGGAAGCCATTAATTATAACCCTGCAATTCTAATACTTTTATCTGGGTACCCGGTACTACAGTTCTTAAAGGTGCAGGCATGTTACACAGTGCAGCTGGGTTGGGGCCCTTTGAAGAAAACTCAATTTAGCATCTCTCTAGACAATTATATTTAAATTAACTCTGTTGGAACAGTTATTCCCATGCTTAATTAGCTAGGGCCTTGACTTTAAACTTGGAAGAACCTGTAATAACTATTTATAGTCCCCTTTTATGGGCAGACCAGAGTCTGCTACTCATGGTTTTGAATCCATAATATGCAGAGTCAAAATCAGGCTGTACCGGGTAGATTTGGGTGATCACAGCAGATGGACTCTAACTCTGGAGGCTGAGATGCTGGACAAAATCCTACAGCCAGGAACCTCCTAACTGACTTCAGGATCTTGTAGCTTTTGCTGGTGGTAAGCACCTCTAGCTTCTCTCATAGTGCCCAGATGGTAAGCTGAAATCACCTTCTGAGTCAGATCAGTCCGGGACTAGGGACGGCATGGTTCAGACCCCATGCCTAGGCTATGCCCCTCAGGGGAAGTGCATATTGCAGTGCCCTAGGCAGCACACTACCAGACTGTCTCCTAGTCTGATCTGAGACTGTTGTATTGCATAGAAACATAGACTTTGATGGCAGATAAGGACCGCTTGGCCCATCTAGTCTGCCCATTTCCCTACCTACAGGATAGGTCGCAAATCCTAGTTAACCAACAGCCTATTTCTTCCTACCCCCACAAGAATTGCCTTATGTCTGTCCCATGCATTCTTGAATTCTCCCACAGTTTTAGACCCAACAACCTCCTCAGGAAGGCTGTTCCATGCATCCACCACTCCTCTGTGAAATAATACTTCTCACATTGCCCTGAACCGCCCCTTCTATCTTTAAATTGTGTCCCTTGTTCTTGCACGTCTCTTTTTCTGAAAGATGCTACCCTCTTGGACTTTGTTGATTCCACTGAGGTACTTAAAGTTTCTATCATGTCCCCCCTCCTTCTTTCCTCAAGGGTATACATATTAAGCTCCTTTAGTCTCTCCTTATACGGCTTCTCTTGCAGACCCTGCACCATTTTAATTGCCCTCCTCTGGACTGCCTCTATTCTGTCTATGTCCTTGCGGAGATGGGGTCTCCAGAACTGGACTCAGTACTCCAGATGAGGTCTCACCAACTGTCTGTACAGAGGGATAACAACTTCCTGTTTTCTGCTGGTGATGCCTCTCCCTATGCATCCCAGTATACCCCCAGCCCTCCCTGTTGCCTTTTCACATTGCTTGCTAACCTTAAGGTCATCTGATATGATTACCCCAGGTCCCTTTCCTTTTTGTTGTTGTTACTACCCCCATTGTGTATTCTTCCCTGGGTTCTTGTTTCCAAGGTGCATTATTTTGCACTTCTTTGCATTGAATCTAAGCTGCCATACTTCTGACCATTCCTCCAACCTTGCCAAGTCCTTCATCCTTCACACCCTCTCAGGTATCAACCTGTTGCAGATCGTTGTGTCATCTGCAAAAGGCATACTTTCCTTCCAGTCCCTCTGCAATGTCACTGATGAAGACATTAAAAAGGACTGGACCCAATACTGAACCCTGCGGTACCCCACTAGTAACCCCTCTTTCTTCAGAGTGGACTCCATTTACAATTACCTTCTGTGTCCTGTTGTGCAGCCAATGTTTTACCCAGGCTACTACCCTGGGACCCAATCCCAGGCTGGTTAATTTGACTATTAATCTTTTATGTGGGACTGTGTCAAATGCCTTGCTAAAGTCTAGGTAGGCCATGTCCACAGCCCCTCCCTGGTCTACTACTTTGGTCACCCAGTCAAAGAAATCTATTAGATTCGTCTGACATGACCTTCCCACTGTGAACCCATACTGCCTTGGGTCCTGTGCCCCACTGGCCTCTAGGTACTCAACTATTCTTTCCTTCAGAAGTGACTCCATCACTTTCCCTACCACAGAGGTTAGACTGACAGGTCTGTAGTTTCCTGCCTCTGTCTTGGTCCCACTTTTGTGAAGGGGAATCACATCTGCCTTCCTCCAGTCCTTGGGTACCACACCATCCTCCCATGATTTATTAAAAAGAGCAGCAAGTGGTTTCACTAGTTCCTCCCTTAATTCTTTTAGAATTCTGGGGTGAATTCCATCAGGATCCATTGCTTTGTCCACCTTCAGTTTTAGGAGTTCTTGCAGAACCCTTTCTTCTGTGAAAGGACTGAGATCGACCCCCCTATCAAGAGTGCTTCTGTTAATTAGATTAGGCACTGCCCCCTCCTCTTTTGTGAATACTGAGCAGAAATATTCATTCAGTATCCCTGCTTTTTCACTGTCCCCCTCTGCCCATCCACCATTCATTCTATTCAGCCTCGCTATCCCTCCCTTTGTCTTTCTACACTCACTGATGTACCTATCAAAGGTTTTATCCCCCTTCTTAACTGAGTTGGCTATCTTTTCCTCAGTTTGGGCCTTTGCTATTCTGACTTCCCTCCTGCTTCCTTCTGCCTTAACTGGTACAGCTCTCTGTCCTGCTTCTTCTGTGTTTCCTTATACTTCCGGAATGCTATCTTTTTCTTCCTGACTTTCACAGCCACCTCTTTTGAGAACCATAGTGGCTTTTCTTTTATATTGATTTGTTTATTTGCTTCACACAAAGGCGTTGCCTCTGTGCTGGCAGCTTTGATGATTCCCATTGTTGCTCCACACCTCCTTCTAGACTGTTTGCTAGTGCTTTTCTGAGGCACTCTCCCATCTTGCCAAAGTCAGCCCTCCTAAAGTCCAGTACCCTTACTTTTGTATGGCTTGACTCTGTAGCTGAGTTTAAAGTGAACCACACTGTTTGATGGTCACTTGTTCCCAGAAGGCAACCCACTTCTAGATCTGAGATCCTCTCACTGCCCTCGTTTGAGAGTACAAGGTCTAAGATTGCTCCCTCACGAGTGGGTTCCGAAACTAGCTGTCTGAGGCCTGCCACCTGTAGGGCATGAAGAATGGCCCTGCTCTTGGATGTGGCTACAGCAAATGTGCTCCAGTTAACATCTAGCATATTCAGGTCTCCCATCAACAGTATCTCCCCTTTCTCTGCCATTCTAAGAATGCCTTCTATCATATCCTTGTCCATTCCCTCCCCCTGACATGGGGGTCTGTACACAACCCCTTTGAGGATTGTGGTGCCCTTTCCAGTCTCCAAAGTGACCCACAGTGCCTCCTCTCCTCCCTGTTTATTCTTTTGTTCAGTTGCTTTCATCCCTTCCTTTACATACAGAGCTACTCCTCCCCCTCTTCTCCCCGCCTGTCTCTCCTGTGGGTTATGTACCCTGGTATGTTAACATCCCAGTCATGGTTCTCGGTGTGTACCATGTTTCTGTGACTGCTATGATATCCAGGCATCCCTCTTTCATCAAGGCCACCAGCTTAGGGAGCTTGTTGCCCAGACTAAGGGCATTGGTACTCATTACCCTCCATTTCCTGATAGCCTTACTCCTTTTTGCCCCATCCCTTTCCTTCTTGCCTTTGTCACTTTCTCCATTTACCCCTGCCCTTCTTCCTATCGACACCTCTATGTTGGTGTTTGCCGCTTACTACTGTGATTTTTGGGGGCTAGGATTTCCCTCTCCCTTTCCAGTGCTTCCCCTTGGCTAGTTTAAATGCTTGCCAATGAAGCATTTAAACCTATCACCTAGGATCCTGGTTCCTCCTGACAGATGCAGCCCATCATGCCAGTATAGGCTTGTTACCCAGGTGGACCCCAGTCCCCAATGAAGCCAAATCCCTGAGCTCCACACCAGTTTTTCAACCACTGATTGAATCCCATGGTGCAGAACACTCTAGCCTCTCCTATGCCACAGATGGGCAGCACCTCCGAGAAGGTTACCATGCATGCTACTTGTCTAAGGCCCCTCCCCAATTCCACAAATTCTTCCTGCACTTCTCTAATCCCTTTCTTAGCCAGGTCATTTGTCCCTAGGTGGACAATGACATCCAGCTCCCTCCACTGTGCAGCTGCTCCAGCAATCCTGAGGATTCGCTCCCTGTCCCTCCAAGCCATGGCTCCAGGCAGGCAACTTACCTCCCTCTCCCCTTCCTCCCCCAGTTCTACCTTCCTAACAATGGGGTCCTCCACCAGGAGTTGTTTCCTTCCCATGTGGGATCCCCTGCCACCCTCCTGTGGGTCTCCTTTGTAGAGGTTCCCAGCATCCTCCTTGGTCTCCACTGCGGGTGCCTCCATAGAGGAACCACACTTTGCCAGAATGGCATAGGAATTGTGGAGAGGTACAACTGGAGGGATGCACTTCTGTTCCACCACCCTCACCCTCCCTGCACCCACTGTGGTCCAACCACTGGTCTTTCTTGGCAACCTCTGAGGCAACAGCAGTGGCACTGGTGGTCCCTGGATGGAAGAGGAGGTCCCACAAATCCTGGCCAACTCAACCTGGAGATGAGCAACCTCCTCCCTCAGCCCAGAGAGGTGCCTGCAGATGGGACAACACCGCATCCTCCAGAACATCTCCAGGGAAGACTGCTGCTCCACAGCCACTACACTGCACCACTCCAATCATGTCTTATTTCTGGCCCCTTAACTGTTTGCAATCCTTACTCTTTCTTCTGTTTTTTTTCTCTCTCTCCTTACTTTCTGCCTGTGTGCCCTTTAAGCTCCTGATTGTCCTGTTCTGAGTCAAGACTATCCTATATTTCTCAGTAGACCCCTTACTTGCTCAGAGTCAGACCTACAGCAGCTAGAGGGGGGCTGGAGAGCTACTCTTGCCCTTCTTGGATGGTGCATCTTTGGTGGCTCTGTGATCACTCACTTCCTGCTCCCAAACAGGAAGTTCCTGTTGTCAGTCAAATCCTGTGCCTATAAAAGTAGAACTAGCTTTGGGTGGGAGGGAAGGAGGGCAATATAGTCCCAGTAGAGAAGTTCAGTCACATAGCAGTCCGTTCTCCTGGTATCTTCTGCCAAGCTATTAGTAGAATCTTTCTAAGGCAGTCTTTAAATGTAGCTTCCTTCTAGCTAAGCCACTGCCCCTACTTACTAGATCTTTCTACAAGTAATTTAAACCTTACAGCTATTAAGTCCTTTCAGTCACCTGAGATTTTCACCTAGATAACTGTTCAGATAACCATTCAGTTCAGTTGACTCAGACAAACACACACTTTTTTTTTGTTTTGTTAGTTTGTCTTTTTTTTTACCCTAAATTAAAGGTCCAAGTACAAAAGTTCTTCTTCTTTAGTCCCAGCAGAGAAGTCCAGTCACACAGCAGTCCTTTCTCTTGGTGTCTTCTGCCAAGCTAGCACATTTATCAATAGCACATTTATATGTTAGCTCACAGCAGTCACAGTCAGTTCAACTATGTGCCAGCTTAGCCACCATGGTCTTCTCAAGCTTGTAGACATAAGTTGCAACTGAAGAGTGCTTCTTCCCCTAGGCTAGAGTGACCCAGACTCCTACAGTCCATGCAGTGTAACTTGAATCTTTAACATCATCAGACAAAGATTGAGGCTTGGCTTTCTACCACTCGATAGCATTACTGAACAATACAACTGGACACATGCAGCTTCTCTTAAACTTAAGACACAATCATCACAGTCCCTTGTGGCTTTGCTGGTGTTAGCAGTTCCAATTAGGACATTCAAGACTTTTACTGGTCTCCCAGGCACTGTTAGGACAGTTCTGCATGGCTAGGGAACCTACCTCCAGTCCTGTTGGTACTCTTAACAGTCACATTCAGCAGATATGAATACTGGACCCTTTCTTGGTCACTTTTCAACAGAGGTCCAACCTCTCTTGAGCACTGGTTAACGCAGGGTGTAAACAAGTGATAGGTACATTTTGGGCTTTCTGGGCTTCTCAACCCCAAGCAGGATCTCAAATATTCAAAGGTGTACCATGGTGTACTTTAGAATGTCATGACAATGCAATCAGACAGTTACTCATTCAGACAAAGTCAACACTTGTTTTCCTAGGAAATTACAGGTTTCTTCAGCACTCTCACTGCTGAGGCAGAATAAGTGTACAGCTCTCTCACAACTGAAGACTTAGGTTTCATCCACATTTTCCCAAAAACGTGGAAAGGCAGATTCTAGCCTTGGAGGACAATCTCTAGCATCCCCCAGGCTGGTGACTTTTGCTGCTGGCAGGCAGTCTTTTTTTTTCTCTGGCAGAGGTAGAAATCCACTCCCATGTGGAAGGGCTTACACTGAACTAAACTGGGATCATTTTGTTAGCTGTGGGCTTGAGCCCCCCTCCCTGTGAAGGGGCTCCCACTGGAACTGTGACCTTAGCCTTAAAATACTTGGGTTTTATGGAGCTCTTCTGGGGCCCCTGATTAGCTGAGCTCACTTATGTGTCAGAGTAAACACACCAAAGGGTGTAGACAGAATGAGAAGCGACCTGCAGAAATTTGAAGAATGGTCAGGGGTTTGGCAGTTGAAATTCAATGCAAAGAAGTGCAAGATAATGCATATGGGGCACAAAAACCCTGGCACAATATATCAGTTGGGGGGTGAGGATATAGCATGCACCAAGCAGGAAAGGGATCTTGGGGTTATCATCTCTGATGACCTCAAGGTAGGGAAACAGTGTGACAAGGCAGCAGGTAAAGCAAATAGGATGCTGGGATGTATAGGCAGGGGCATCACCAGCAGGAAAAGGGAGGTCATAATTCCGCTATGCAAGACACTAGTGAGGCCCCACCTGGAGTACAGTGTACAGTTCTGGAGACCATACCTACGTAAGGACATAGACAGGGTAGAGAAGGTTCAGAGGAGGGCAACAAAGATGGTGCATGTATTGCATCACAAGTCCTATGAAGACAGGTTGAAGGAACTGAAAATGTACTCCCTGGAGGAGAGGAGGGAGAGAGGGGATATGATAGAGACATACAAGTATCTTACAGGGAGGAACAGGGTGCAGGAAAACACTATTTTAAGCGAAAAGATGTTCCAGGACTAGAGGGCATGGGATGAAGTTGGAGGGAGGACGATTCAGAGGAAACATGAGAAAGAATTTCTTCACAGAATGGGTGGTGGACAAGTGGAACACCCTGCCAGAGGAAGTGGTGGGGGCTGAAAGAATCACGGGATTTAAGAATGCATGGGATAGACATAAAGGAATTCTGGAGGTCAGGGGTAAGGGGCAACAGACTTCTAGGAAAACAAACTGAACTTACAAGCTCAAATGGGCAGACTGGGTGGGCCATAGGCCCTTATCTGCCGACACTGTCTGTGTATCTATGTATCTATGTGTCCCAAAACAATTGGCTGTATCCCTTTGTCAGTCCTCAAAATTAATATTCATTAACCTCCTTCCATGGCTATAGATGTACTGTTTTGGTGCCAGAATTGGGTCTCTGAATTTTCCCCACAAGCCTTATACAATGTCCCACATGTCTCTGGCACTGCCCCAACAATCCTTGCACTGAAATCCTGGCTTCCTGATTGACTGCTGTGTTGCAGAAATGGATGCTAGTGTACACAGTCCCCTTACAGTTTCATAGAGTCCCAGTAATAAAGTTCTGGTGCAGTCAGGTAATATATTTTATTTTAATTATAGCCCCACTGAATAATAGCCACAACTCTTCCCTTTTAAGCGCTGTCTTCCTGTAGCCTGCTGCCATTGTCCCTTGCCTATCACTGCTGCCTAAATATTCAGTCAACAGGCAGTAGACAAGCAGTTCATCAGGGTCCCACTTTAACAGTCTGGTGCAGCCAGGCAAAATATATTTTTATTTACATAGCCCCATGGTTCAGTAGCCCCCTTCATGTCCTTACAGCACTCACACACATTTACATTTATTTATATTTTAATGCCTGTCACTAGCACTAATATTTATGGTCTAGGCTCTAGGACAGGCAAGATTATTAATATTTACAAGGCTTTTATTAATATTCATGGGCCCTTTGGGTTGTTCCTCTAAGTCTTCTCCATTTACAACATTCTGAGCCCTCTTCTGCCCTGACCAAGTCATCAGCCCCTCCCTGTCCTCTATGGGGACCAGGACCACTGGAGAACAAAAATCTGGTGGACTACAAGTCATGGCTAGAAAAAAAGGGGAGGCACCTTCCAGCATAAGGGTGGCTGCCGGCTGCTCCAAGGAGCAGAGTGTGAATGGAAGCCTGTGGTTTAGCTCCAAACACCCATTATGGGCTGAAATTAAATAAAGGAGCTACTGGGGGGTTTCAGTGGCACACTTGGACATGGAGCTGTGATGGTGACACTGGGGGCATTTGGGGAAACACTGTAGATGTCAGAGGCAGAAGGGAGGCACTCCAGCACTGGGAGCAAGAACTGGAGACAAGTGTGCAATAACGTAAGCCTCCATTTGGGGTGGGGTGTTACATTAGGTTTATATAACTTGGAATTAAAAAAAAAACACTTACTGTCTGTAGAAACACAGAATGAAAGCCCTACAAAATGCTGTATGAAGTTCATTTAGGAGGTCATCTCCAAATCTTATTTTTTTGGCATACATTTTACATCACATCAAACATGAACAGAATAACTTTTAAAAGGACAGGTACCATAAAAAGATTTTTTTGCAAATTGTGAAAAAGAATACTTTTCCACATTTTCTTTTTCACAATTTGCAGAAAAATAAAATACTTTTCCGCAAATTGCGAAAATGGATCTACTTTCACGGCATAGGTTTTCTGTAATTTGCAGTAAAGGATTTCTGGGGATTAAAAAAACACATTTCACAACAAGTAATCAAAATACTGACCCCAGAATCTGATTCTGTGGGTCCCAATTAGATAAACTCAACTGTTGGTGTTTACCAAAGCCCTGTATTTCTTTGGCATTTTAACTTTCTTTCCTCGCTAACTGAAATCATGATGGTGGCAGCACAAAAAAGGATTTCCCATTTGTGAGAAAGGATTACGCACTTACAGCAAAGGATTACCCATTTGTGGCAAAGGATCCTTTTTTGAACGGGACATCTAATTAGTCACATAAGAAATAATGGGAAACTTTACAATTCTATAACTTTGGAATGGATTCATATTTTTTTAACAAACCCTCAAAAGGCACATCTGTGACCCAAAACCTATATACCCTGAAAATGTCAGACCAAAATTCCAAGCCATTTTCATGAAGTGGTATGACAAAAAATTTGACAAAAAGTGGTCATTTTCAATTTTTTTGACAATCCATAGCTCCACACCCACACATCCTACCAGAATAAAACTTGTCACATCAAGAGATCCTTGTTTACCAAAGGGGCATGCAAAGTTCCATGCAAATCGGTCAAACAGTTGGTAAGTTATTAAAGCTCAAAATGTGGGATTTAGCATAGAACTGGTCGTTCAACCCTAATATAGCGGTGCAACCACACACACACACACATATATATATATATATATATATATATATATATATAGATATAGATATATATTATAGCAAATGACTGTGTTAATGCTTTAGTTAGGGATAAAGCAACAAAAGTAAGGAAATGTAGCATTAGGGTTTTCAAAGCTAACACCCCACCCCCAGTCTGCACACACCAACAGGCATCAGGTGGAGGTGTTGGGGTCATCTGCCCTAATGCATACCCCATTTCATAAGAAAATAAACTGAGATGTGCACACTATAGGAGAATAGAGGGAGCTTTAGGGCCTGCAACACCAAGGCACCCCCTGACACCTGTTGGTGTCTGCAGGGTGGGTGTAGGGTGTTAGCTTTCAAAACCCTAATGCCACAATTCCCGTCTTTGTGGCTTTATCCCTAACTAGCACATTAATGCAATTTTTTGCAATTTATTTCCTTACTTCTTGAGATAGTATAATCGTATCCTTATTTGCCTGTGGGAGTGCAGGTCCCTCTGGGCCCTGCACTTCCATTTATAAGAAATAGTGACCAAATTGTTAGCATAGCCATTCTATTACCCCACCTAATTTACCCAGTACAGAAAATCTTCAAATCCACACCAAAACATAATTCTTTGCAACTGCAATGCCATTCTGCGCCAAAGGTGTGAAAACACATTTTGGCCAGGAGTCAAAAAATAACAGCTCTGACATACATGAAGTGGGGTAATGAGTGGGCAAATGTTTTCTGCACTGCTAGCTCAATAATTCTACAACTCCCCCCTATTCATACTGCCTCATGCTTTGCCTCTTCCCCTACCTCTCATTCTCTCCCAATTAATAAACCTGCTTTACTCTCTCATCCCTGTCCGTTACAGCCTAGCTAAGTCCCACCCCTTCCCAAGAAGTGTGTCTATTATCTACCCCTCCTCCATGATAACCGTAACAAAGTCGTATACCACAACTATTGTCATTATCTGTGGTTTAAGTCCACCTTTTCCCCCTAGTCGATGGAAACATCTCCTTCCTCTTCCGTATCTCTCTAATCTGCCACCCCACGTACGGCCTTTTCTCCCCATTATGTGAACATGCCGGCTGCACCCATTAATAAGCTTTCTGTTGTTAAGCCCCATACGCTTATGTTTGCTTGTACATATGCTGATTTTTCAAACTGTATAAAATTGCAGTTTGTTCCACCTTGCTACTGTACTGTATACACTGTATATATTTTCCCTCTTTGTATAATATTGTATTATGTATACCATGTTACTGTACTGTACGTAGATGTCTTCATGACCAGGTTCACCATGCAAATGAACCTTGCTCAATTGCGTCCGCCTGGATAAATAAAGATTTTGATTGATTGATTAGTTGAGATGACGATGTTGAAAATCTGGGGTGAAAATACTGAAAATGTCCAAAGTTACGAGTGTGGATAGCAAAATTGCAGCGAGTGGTCAAAACTTTGGAATGTTCACTTATTTTGACTGCAAATTGTCAGTGTAACTATCTTATTACCCCAACTCATGAACCCTGTATAGAAAGTTTTTGAATCCCCACCAATATGTAATTCTGAGCAACTGCAATGCCATTCCACGTCACCTGTGTGAAAACACATTTTGGGCAGGATTTGAAAAATGACAGCTGTGACAAAGATGAGGTGGGGTAATTTTACTTATTTAAATATTTGTTAACTGGGAAAGGCACACTGAGCCAAGGCTCGATTCCGGGTGCAACCCGGGGAGGGGGGGAGAAGAGGGAATTACAACATATATGAGTTAAAATAAGCTACATTACAGCATGATTATGTAAACAACAGGTGGAATAGCAGTAAATGGCAAATACATTTCATAAGACCTTTGTAAACAGCAAATACATGTCATGAGGCATATGTATTGAGATTTACAATGAAGTGTGTAACATTGAGAGCTTGTTTAATAAGTGCTTATAGAGCCAGGAGTCAAAAAAGCCAGTAGAGGAGAACAGGAGTGGCTCAATTTTGACTGAGATGGGGGTGGTGAAATGAGGCATAGTTGTTTGCAGGCAAGGTGAGAGGAGGAGTTCCTGATAAAGGGGGAGAGTTTGTAATAAGAAAACTATGTTGAAAATCTGGGGTTAATATATTTAAAATTTCCAAATGTTCAAAAGTGAGCATAGCGAAATTGCAATGAATGATAATAACTTTGGTATTTTTTCATATTTTGACTCCAGTTTTTTTTAGCATAGTCTTCCTATGACCTCACTTCATAAACCAGATAACTGAAAATTTTCAAATAAGTGCCAAAACACTATTCTGTGTCACAGGTGTGCAAACACATTTTGGAGAGGATGTGAAAAATGACAGCTATACTGTTCATGAGGTGGTTTGAAAAATTGGCTATGTTGAAAATTTGGAGTCAAAATATTGAAAATTACCAAAGCTATGGATGTGCATAGGAAAATTCCAACAAGCGTACATAACTCTGCCATTTTGAGGATTTTTTCCTCCAAATTTTCAACTTAGCCTTTTTGGACCCCCCACGTAACATGAACACTGGCAGTGAAACTTAATTATTCAGTCCTGAAAGGTGATTTCATGCATTAACTGCAAAATCATCGTCCAGGCCCAATTAACAAAATTAGAGTTGCAATGTTCATGAGGTAGGCTCCCAAAAAGGCCATATTGAAAGTCTGGTGAAAAAGTCCTAAAAATGGCAAAGTTGTGAAGATAAATTCAAAACACCATTAAAATGCATTATATGGCACTTACTGTACCTTGATTCCTCGGTTCATGGTTAGACTTTGAAGAGTGCAGATATGTCCTGATCCACAGATGACAGCCTACAACTTCTGGAGGTAAGTGTAGGGTTTGGGGTGTGGGGTGGTGGGTGCTCAGTGGGAGAGTCAGGATGAGGGAGGGGGATGGCAGGGACAATGAGGAACTGTTTTCAGTTTTTCAGGTTATAGCAAAAAAAGGCGTTGAAAGATGGTTTTCATCTTTACATGTTAAAACTAAATAAATATTTGGGGACACTGAGAGTGGGCTCCCCAGTGTTTCACACTACGAGAGGGGAGCTTCTAATGCCAACATGGGGATTGGACCCCCAATGTTGGCAAATAAGACAAGGGACTGCAAGTGAACATCTGACACTGGAGGTGGGCATCCCAGTGTCAGATTAAATAAATAAATAATGGTAATCGTAGGGTGGGGGTGTCACTAGAGACCAGGGAAAGATATGGGAGGAAGGGAGTGCCACTAGATACCAGGGAAAGGGTGACTCACAGATGAAACTGCAGCTGGCAGCATGAGTTCTGGCTGTGGTGGCAAAAGTCAAGAAAATCCTGATGTTCTCATACAGAGAACATGAGGGAAGTGTTCCTCTTGTTAAGCTGGGCACCTGGTACTTTAGGTGCCCAGTAAATTTATTTCTGGCCAGTATGTTTAAAAACAAATATCAAAATCTATCTAAACAGGTCCTATTTAACATGAAAACATAGAAACATAGACTTTGACAGCAGATAAGGACCACTTGGCCCACCCAGTCTGCCCATTTCTCTTCCTATTGGATAAGCTGCAGATTCTAGTTAACCAACAGCCTACTTCCTGCAACCCCCCCACTACAATTGCCTTATGTCTGTTCCATGCATGTTTGAATTCCCCCACTGTTTTAGACCCAACAACCTCCCCAGAAAAGCGGTTCCATGCACCCACCACTCTCTCAGTGAAAAAAAATTTCCTCACATTACCCCTGAGCCGTCCCCCCTCTATCTTTAAATTGTGCCCCCTTGTTCTTACACATCTCTTTTTCTGAAGGATGCTACCATCCTTGACTTAGTTGATTCTATTGAGGTACTTGAAAGTTTCTATCATGTCCCTCCTTTCATCAAGGGTATACATATTAAGCTCTCTCAGTCTCTCTTCATATGGTTTCTGATGCAGACCCTGCACCATTTTAGTTGCCCCCCTCTGGACTGCTTCCATCCTGTCTATGTCCTTGCATAGATGAGGTCTCCAAATCTGCACACAGTATTCCAGATAGGGTCTCACCAACTGTCTGTACAGAGGGATAACCACTTCCCTTTTTTTTACTTGTGATGCCCCTTCCTATGCCTCCCAGTATCCCCCTGGCTCTCCTTACTGATTTCTCACATTTCTTACCCACCTTTAAGTCATTTGATATGACTACCCCCAAGTCCCTTTCCATTTTTGCTGTTGTTAGTACCTCTCCTGCTATTGTGTACTCTTCTCCTGGGTTTTTGTTTCCCAGGTGCATTACTTTGCACTTCTTTGCATTGAATCTAAGTTGCCATATGTCTGACCATTCCTCCAACCTTGACAAGTTCCTTCTCATCCTTTCTACCTCCCTTGTGTATCAGCTCTGTTACAGATCTTTGTGTCATCTGCAAAGAGGCATGCCTTTCCCTCCAGACCCTCTGCAATGTCACCTATAAAGATGTTAAAGAGGTCTGGACCCAGTACTGAGCCCTGAGGTACTCCACTAGTAACCTTCCTTTCTTCGGAATGTGTTCCATTCACTATTACCTTCTGTGTCCTGTTGTGCAGCCAGTTTGCTACCCAGGCTACCACCCTAGAACCCACTTCCAGGCTGGTTTTTAGTTTTTTGTGCTGGACTGTGTCAAATGCCTTGCTAAAGTCTAGGTAGGCCATATACATAGCCCCTCCCTGGTCAATTATTTTTGTCACCCAGTCAAATAAATCAATTAGATTCATCTGACATGAACTTCCTGCTGTATATCCATGCTTCTTTGGGTCCTGTGCCCCACTGGCCTCTAGGTACTCAGCAATTCTTTCTTTCAGAAGTGATTCCATCATTTTCCCTATGACTGAGGTCAAACTTACAGGTCTGTAGTTTCCTGCTTCTGCCTTGCTCACACTTTTGTGAATGGAAATCACATCTGCCCTAATCCAGTCCTCAGGTATCACCCCATCCTCCCATGATTTGTTAAAAATTGTGGTCAGTGGTGTCACTAGGTCCTCCCTTAGTTCTTTTAGGATTCTGGGGTGAATAGTTCAGGCCCCATTGCTTTGTCCACCTTGAGTTTTAGGAGTTCTTTCAGGACTCTTTCTTCTGTAAATTGACTGGTGTCAACCCCACTATCCAGAGTGCTTCTATTGTCTGGTTTAGGTAACTCCTCCTCATCTTCTTTTGTGAATATTGAGCAAAAGTATTCATTCAGTATCTCTGCCTTTTCACTGTCTCCCTCTGCCCACCTCCTCTCCCCTTTATTAATCTTCACAATTCCTCCCTTAAACTTTCTATGCTCCCTAATGTACCTATAAAAGGTTTTATCCCCCTTCTTAACCGAGTTGGCTGTTTGTTCCTCAGTTTGGGCCTTTGCTATTCCGACTGTCTTCCCCACTTCTTTCTGCTTTAATTGATAAAGTTCCCTGTCGTGCTCCTTCTGTGATTCCTTATACTTTCTGAATGCAGCCTTTTTCTCCTTAACCTTCCCTGCCACCTCTTTTGAGAACCATAGTGGTTTTTTACTTCGCTTTGTTTTCTTTATTTGTCTCACACAAAGGCTTGTTGCCTCTATGATAGCAGTTTTGATTTTTCTCCATTGTTATTCCACCTCTCCTTTTTGGCCATTTGGTAGTGCATTCCTCAGGTATTCACCCATTTTGCCAAAGTAGGCCCTTCTAAAGTCCAGTATCCTTGTTTTTGTATGGCTTGTCTCCATGGTTGTTCTTATTGTGAAGCACACTGTGCAGTGGTCACTTGTTTCCAGATGTCTACTGACTTCTAAATTTGTGATCCTCTCTCCATTTGAGAGTACCAGGTCTAGTATTGCTCCCTCCCGAGTGGGTTCCAACACTAGCTGTCTAAGGCCTGCCCCCTGCGGGCATCGAGAATGACCCTGTTCTTGGATGTGGCTATAGTACATGCCATCCAGTTAACATCTGGCATATTCAGGTCCCCCATCAACAGTAACTCCCCTTTTTCAGCCATTTTGAGAATTCCCTCTATCATTTTCTTGTCCATTTCCTCCCCTTGAGACGGGGGTCTGTATACAACCCCTGTGTGGATTGCGATGCCATTCCCTGTCTCCAAGGTGACCCAGAGTACCTCTTGTCCTCCCTCTTTACTTTTTAGTTCTGTAGCTTTGATCCCTTCCCTTATGTATAGAGCTACTCCACCTCCTCTTTTACCCTCCCTGTTCCTTCTGTAGACTGTGTGCCCCGGTATGTTGACATCCTAGTCATGGTTCTTTAGCTAGGTTCTGATGCTTTCTTATTAAAAATCACAGTATTTTTGTGTTTTTTCCACATTTGTTGGTCTGTGGAAAAGGCAACAAGATGGTGGGTGGCACAGTACAAAAAATAATCTTTGGTGCCATGCTAAACAGGTGGCCTGAAAGCAAAACAAGCATTTGTGGCATCAACATTTTACTTTTGCCGCAAAATATTATCTGAAAAACCTTAATTCGCATGCGCAGGTCGATAAACACTAAAATTTAAACCTTAGTAACTCTAGAACCTCTTGAAAAGTTTTCACTGGACCTGTCAAAGGCACTACCTTGGGGCATGACACATGTCCCCAGTAAGTTTGGTGCAACAGTTTCTTTCCATGTAGGCTGTAGGAGAACAAAAAAACCCCATTAAATATAGGAATTTTTTTTTTCTTAAAATGACACATGCAGATCTCAGAAACCACGCAAGCTACCATCACAAAAATTTCCACACAGCAAGATGTTGCCTAACAGACAACACATACAAAACTCCAATTCATTTTGTCAAAGACAGCCAAAGATATTAAGGTGCAAATAATTGAGTTTAACATTAAACAGCCTGCTCAACCCTAACTATATGGGCATTATGGCATACCTATAATATAAAAAGTTGCAAAAAAAAGGTCATTAATGCTCCAGTTAGGCTCAAAGCAACAAAAGTTGGGAAATGAGGCATTAGGGTTTCCCTAAAACCCCACCCTCTCAAACCAGGCAGAAGAGCTGGTGTGGGGTGTGCCTTGGGCTTCTCAAGCCTAACGCTCACCTCATTCCATCTGAAAATAAGGTCAGATGTATAGACTTTATGAGAATGGTATGAGCGTTAGGCTTGAGAAGCCCAAGGTAAACCCCACACCTGCTCTCCTTTCTGGTTTGGGAGGGTGGGGTGTTAGGGATACCCTAATGCCTCATTTCCCAACTTTTGTCACTTTAACCCTAACTGGAGCATTAACAAATTTTTTGCAACTTATTTCCTTACTTTTATTTTTGCCATATACATTTTTTTTTCTCCATGAGCCCTGGCAGGTGACTGTGGTCCTCCTCATGGAGGAACTCACTCTCCGGTCCCATGCAATCTCACTCTTGCCAACCCCCGGAAACTCCCCCATGGATTGCCCCCAGCAGTTGGGCCAGGGAGGAGGGCGCAGGCTTTCCCCCACAGAGACCCAATCCTAACACTGTGAGCAGCCCTTGGGGACATGGGGCCATCATGGAACCTGCCAGGCTCCTTTTCCTCCTTCTCCCATCCCCCTCCACTACCAAAATAAGGATGTCAGTACATGCCTCCCTCCCCATATTGCCCTCCAGCCACCACCAGAGGGCAATCAACAAGCAGGACAACAAATCCTACTCCCCCCAAGGGAGAAGAGCAGTAGTCTGGACATTTGATCCTCTCTCCCCCCTGCTGACCCCCTACAGCCCAGACTCATTCCCAAACCCTGGTCGCTGGCATGGCAATCAGTGTAGCCACCAGTGCCTCAACCTCCAGTGCCACTGGGCTGGCTATTTCTTTACTTTATGAGATAGTATGTTAGTATCCTTATTTTACTATGGGAGCACAGGGTCCTTTGGACCCTGCACTCCCATCCCTCCATAGATGCGTATAAGTATGTAGCTGTGGAAGCATAGGGCTCGGAGTGCACTGCGCTTTATTTTTTAGGACAACAGTGACCAAATTGTAAGCATAGCCATCTTATTACCCCACCTAATTTACCTGGTACAGAACATTTTTGAATCACTGCCAAAATGTAATTCTGTGCAACTACAATACCATTCCGCACCACAGCTGCTAAAACACATTTTGGCCCTGATTTGAAAAATGACAGCTGTGACATATATGAGGTAGGTAATAAGAAGGATATGTTGAAAATCAGGCATAAAAATATTTAACATTTTCAAAATTGGGCATAGCAAAATTGCAATGAATGGTCATAAGTTTAGGACGTTTTCCTATTTTGACCCAACATTTTCAACATAGCCTTTTTATGACCCCACTTCATAAATGCCATAGGTGAAAATGTTAAAATCTGTGCTGAAACACCATTCTGCACCACATGTGTTAAAACAAATTGCAGACAGGATGTGAAAAATTACAACTGCACTGTTCATGATGAGGTGGTGTGGAAAAATAGTTATGCTGAAAAACTGGCTGCAAAATAATAAAAATTACCAAAGTTATGTGCGTGCATAAAAAAATTTCAATGGACGCATGTAACTTGAGTATTTTAGGAATTTTTTCACCAGATTTTCTATATGGCCTTTTTGGGACCCCACCTCATGAACACTGACACTATCATTTCATTAATTCATCCCAAAATATGATTTTGTGCAGTGACTGTGAAATCACCTTTCAGGCCTGATTAATGAAACTACAGTGACAGTGTTCATGACGTGGGGTTCCAAAAAGACCATGCTGAAAATTCGGTAACCAAATATGTAAGAATGCTAAATATATCAACATTATTCAAAACACCACTGAAATACATTTACCGGCATTTACCTTGATTCTTCAATTTGCAGTTCAGCTTTGAAGAGTGCAGAAATGTCCCAATTCGCAGAAGATGACACCCGATGACCTCTGGTGGTAAGAATAGGGCATGTGGGAGTATGAAGTAGTGGGTGCTTAGTGGGAGGGTCAGGATGGGGAGACGAGTGACTGTTTTCTTTTTTTAGGATTAAAAAAAAAGTAGACAGAGGACTGTTTTCTTTTCTACAGGTGCAAGTTTAAAAATATTTGTGGATACTGGTGGTGGGCTTCCCAGTGTCTTACACTGGTGGGGGCTTCCAGTGCCAACACTGGGATTGGGCTCCCCACTGTCTGCAGATCATTCAAATACATTTTTTGAGACACTGTAAGTGGGTTCCTCCAGTGTCTGACAGTGCTGAGGGGTGTAGGACATATCTGGGTCCACTGTGAGTTGGTTCCCCAGTGTCTCACACTGTTGAGAGGGGGAAGGGGTTCTTATTCTGCTACACAGGGATTGGGCATCCCAATGTCAGTACATATATTTTATATTAACATGTCTAGGCCCCTTCCCCTTAGAGGCAGGGAAAGGGGAAAAAAAAGGCTGAATTTAGGTAAACATAAACAGGTGTTTACCTAAACGGAGCAGATAAATCTGATTATGGGGTCTGTTTTCACCTAAAATACCCAGAATACCCAGAAAATGTTTTAAAAGGTAGTGCCACAAATTGTGGCACACATAGATTCATGAAGCTGTGCCACAATTGTGGCATCAGCACAGGTGTTTCTGCGGGAATAGAGACACAATTTGTATGCCATGTCAAGTGCCGCAAATTGTAGCAAGTAGTGCTGCAATTTGCGGCATTAAAAGTAAGAGGATTAAAATAAACATATTTCTGTGAATGATTATGTAAAACTAACCACAAAATCCTTTTCCTTTGTCCCCAATTAGGTAAACACAGGTGTTGGTGTTAACCAAGGGGCAGTATTTTTTGAATTATGTAGTTTTTTTCCCCATCGCTAACTGAAAACAGGATGGCGGAATCTCAAAACCACAATTCACATTTGTGAAAGCAGCTGTTTCTTTTGTGGCAGCAAAAAGTGCTTTCACTCGGCACATTTATTTTCTCCCATAGGATATAATGGGAAAATTCAAAGTTTAATAAATTTTGAACGGATTGATATTTTTTCACCAAACCTTCACAAGGCACATCTGTGACCGAAACTCCATATACCCTGAATGATTCAGACCAAGCCCCCAAATCATTTCAGAGAAACAGTGTGACAAAGAAAATGGCAAAAAAGTGGTAATTTTCACATTTTTGACATTCCATATCTCTGTACCCATACATCGAACTGGAATGAAACTTGCAAATCCAGAGATGTATGGTACCTGATGGCACATGCAAAATGTCATGCAAATCAGTCAAATGGTTGCAAAGTTGTTATAGAGCAAAATCTAGGGTTTAACATAAAAGTGACCATTGACTCCAAACTGTACTGGCACTATTGCTAGTGTAATAGATATATATAATTCCATTTATTAGTAATAATAATTACATGAAAATAAAAACCATGGGACTCTGGTTTCAGAAACAACACATGCTCTTCATCATCATCCTCCTTCTTCCGCCCTCCATTATGCATCTTGTTTTCTTGGATCTGTAGCAAGCCACTTAAGAACAATGGGAAAATTATAATAATAATTAAATACATTAAAAGCCATAAAGGACTCTGCATTCAGAAAAACACCATGTTCTCTTCATCGCCCATCTACCGCTTTCAATGTCATAATGAATCACATTTTCTAAACATATACATATCCACATGTCATTAATAATAGCAATAATAAAAATCAAAGAAGGTCTCTGGCTTCAGAAGACAACCCATCTCTTCATCATCATCATCATCATCATCATCATCATCATTATCAATGTCCTGCTTGCATCATAAATAATTTTTCTCAGCATAAAACTTAAGCCAAATTTAGAAATAAAAATTAAAATAATAACTCAAAATAACACAGTACAGTAAAAACCATAGAAGTTGACTGGTTCAGTAAACAACACATCCAGTTCACCATCCTCCTCCTTCCATCATAAATCACATTTTCCTTGTCATGCATCACTGTGGTATGTGGTCTTGTAATGTAGAGTCATAAAGGATGATGCCCACTTACCCAGACTTAATATTATACATATATCTGTTTAATTAGTACAGAGTTTGCATACCATCTGCTGCACCACCGTTTCTGGTCTCATAAACTCCATACTCTGGGTGGACAGGTCTGTCTTTTCTCAGAACTGCTCCCTTGATTGCTATACAGTGCAGCCACAAAAATGTTTTGTTTGTTTTCAGTTCCTCTATGGTTTTGTAATAGCAATTGTGATACGCTTGATAGTGTGGCTTCACTGGCCTTCATCTGTGGAGAGCAGTACAGAATAAAGATGTCCTTATCCACCCAATGCTAAAGGAATAATGCCTGACACGGTGGGTGTTATGCTGGGATAACATCCCACCTTGGGTGGTTGAGCCCAAGGCCACCGGCTGAGGGCGTCCAACACCCGAGAAGGGATGTTATCTCAGCATAACACCCACCCGGTAGGGCATAATTCCCATTATACAATGGCTTGTTGTTTTATACAGGAAAAAAATAATTTTAAAGAATTTTTTTAGTGTTTAAAAATATTTTTTTAGGAGTATATGTAAACAATCATTAAGTGGAAAAAGAGGAAAAATGGATGGCAGCATCATCTAGTTGATCAGCAGGGATGTTATGCCAGGATAACATCCCTGCTGTGATTGCCAACTGACCAGTCAGAAGCCACGATTCTTTCTTGCTATTGTATAATCTCAGATAATGTCCCTGTATGATGTCATCAGATCAAGAGTATGTTCTATATGCTAAGTTAATTCAGTACCCTGTGGTGGTGTCCTGTCCAGTGAGGTGCCAAAATGGACAAGATCATATTTTATAAGAAGCTGTACTGTACAGAAAAAATACAAAACTTAGAGAACAATCGTCCTATCAATGTGGCAGAGGTTGAACATTTTACAAAATTTAGAGAACTGCTCTGAAATGTATTTTTTTTTCTGCAGAAGTCAATTTTTTTTCCAGTTCTGCATTTGTTCTGTCTGTTCTGCTCTTTTATTAAAGTCAGTGCATATTTATGATAAAACATTATTGTGGTTACAGTACATTTTGAAACTCTAAGCTGTAGTTTATACCCCTTTGATACACAGAGTTCTATAATAAAATACAGGTGCATTTTGCCAACAATCTATCTGCTTAATAAGGACATTATCTACCAGTGAATCATACAGTATGGAGATGGTGTTTAGCACCAAATGTATGTCAGAAACGCTCACAAATTTTGTTGGCAGGCCTGTAAAGAGAGACAGCAAAAGCAGAATGCAAATCTATATTTGAAAAACAGCTTCTATAGAAAATACAGGTTTGTAAGTAAAATACTTCCTTTTATTAAAGTAAGACCGTGGTATTATAAAACAGCAAAGGGGGCTCCAGTGCATGACTGGGGGGTGGGGCACATACACCAGTCAAAATAATCTGCCCCCAAGTTTTAACCTAGTATGAGTATGCAGGTAGATTGACTTATGTCTAAGAGCCTAGTCCCAATGCCTCTATAACCTGTGCCACAGTCACTCATTATTCTTGGTGACACCACTTCTGCAAGATAGCAAAGGGATGGAGTGAATGGTCTTTGCAGGTCTCCTTTCATCATTTAATTCCTCTATCCTACTTCCAAAGATATCCCTGGATGCAGGATCTCATCTGATACCAGTGCTTGATGTTGCCACTTCTATGCCAACAACAAATGAAATCTCAGAAGAACCCTACTTTATACCAGCTGAGTGCTGTAACAGCAGGGTTCTGCACTGCCACCTGGAAGACCCAGGTTCATGTCAGATGCAGGATTCCCACTCTGCAATCAGAAAGTGCAAGGCATGTGGAAAACATATGGTGCTAGTCTCTGAGAGTAGATTGTGGGCTTCTTGTAGTGTAAGCACCCCACAGTACAACCATGGAATGACAGTCAAATCAGTTGCTTACCTGTCATCTTTCCTAGCTGGAAAGTTGTGGCAGTGATGGCCCAGTTGATTAGGTTGAAGGACTATAGAGGGCATACAAAACATCTGAGACAGTGAAAAGAACCCTTCATTTATAAGGTTTTGCACATGTGCATCTCAAAAACACAGCAAATATTAGTGAATTTACCTGAATACCTGCAATAGCTTTCTGTGTAAAGTAATTCCTGTTTTTAGTATGGGGAATGAGCTATCTGCAGTCCTTCACAGTACTATACATAACAAGATTTCTTCAAGTGTAAATTAAAATATTTTAGAGGTCTTATCCCATGTTTTTAGAAGACTGGAACTCTACTCAAGAGGCTCTACAATGCTGGTTCGACAACCCTTTTGTCAACCAGCATCTTGCTGACAGGAATCATGTTGACAACAAGATGTGAGCAGCATGATTCTTGTTTGTCTCCTGGTCCTTTTTTTTATTGGGAGGCTTCGCCCCCGTACCCTCTATGTGGGGGTCTCTGACCCCAACCCCCAACTTTAGGATTCTTAATTCCAGTCAGAGTTACTTCAGGGTGGGAGTGCAGGACTGGGAGCCAGTGTGCCCCTGTCTCAGGCACACCAACACAGTGATCTGTCGGTAAAGTGTCAATTTTGCCAACAGGATTGTAGTTTGCTGTGTTGGTGACACCCTAAGTGATGCATACAAACTCAAGGCATCTTTCATGGTTACAACATTCAGTGATAAATTAAAAGTGAAATATTGTGTTACTGAAATAGTTCTTTGCATCCCACTATAGCATCCAGTGACCCTACATGGATGAAGGTAGATTAGACTAGGAGCTGAACACTCGAGTAGACTTTATAGACCAATTGTGGCCTGTATTTGCTGGCATTTTCATATGTTCATCTGTATGTAAGGTGTCAGTTCAGAACTCCAAAGAAAATCACCTTTAAAGCAAGACTATTGAAAGCAATAAACTGCTATGTAAATAAAGATGATATAATTCTAGAACAAATTGGTGATTGTTTTAAAATTATTCTAATAAGCCACAGTGTTCCACCATTTTCAATTGTAGTGTTACCTTTGTGGCTGGGAACATCTATGGAAAATTCCCACAACACAATTATTTGCAATTATTATAGCTTAATTTAGGTACAGAATTTAGACGATAAGAACAAGTTAGGATTTCACAACCAGCAGAATCAACAATTGTTACAACAGTAAGAACACATATGACAGCAAGCTAGGGTGGTATGCATACAGCACAGTTCCTTTTTTATATTTTATTTATTAGTTTACCCACAAAATGGATTGGTCAAGAATCCATTGTTAGTCACCCATGAGGAAATATAGATATAGAAGATTCAATAACAATATGCTGCAATAAAACATTAAACGAAACCATCACTTATGTTCCAAAGGCCGTGACAATCACATATTTCTTGGCAAGACAAAATATTTAAAACATTCTAATTGAATCAAACTTTACAATCAGTGCTCTTTCCAAAATCAGGTAAGTTACTTACATGTTTTGGAGCATACACAGCAAAAAGATTGTTCACCCAGTTTTGTTAGATTTTCTGGTTTCATAAATCTTCTTTGTACAACATTTGTAAATTTATAAGGGCCAGAGGCCATTCATGCATGCCAGAATGACAGAAAAAGGTTCAATGTCTCAAGTTATTCCACAACAAAATAGATTAACTGCAATTTAAATTGATTTCTTCACTGCAGTAACATTACTATAGTATGCTGTAGTATTGCATTACATCATGGCTGGCACACTGTACTTATATATTTATAAAATGAATAGAGAATGTCCTGCTTCTTGATTGGCCAAGAACGTTTTAAACCCAATAACTCATAGGCAGACAACCATCAGGTTGGAAACACTTTTGACAACTAGGATGAAGATTGCAAAGCTATCTGTGCCTTCAAGAAATATTTTGAAAAAAACACATCTGTCAGCCATGTTTGTAACAAAAAAATCTCTCCTGCAGTCAGCCATGACTTTAAATAACAAGTATGTCTGTGACCAGCCTCCCTGACATCCCCATAACACAGGTAGATAAGTTACAAAAAAATGTGTAATTGCTTCTAACATCTTTTCTATTCTTTTTACCTTACTTTTTCTATTATTAGACTTGTTAGCCTCTGTGACAGAGTTAAATGGTGCCACTGATAAGGAATTCAATCACTTGCCAACCTATTCCTTGCTTAACCACACTCACTGTCAGGCACCCTTACCCACCCACTACCATGACCACAGCACTTGGGAGAGCCTTGCTTACTGAGACCCATGGCAATGTGGATACTGCACATCTTCCTATGGACATTTTATAAGATTGCAGAGTCTTTCTAAACTGCAACCACCCAAACTGAAGCCAGACATACAGCTATGCTCTGTCTCCAAGTTACTGCTACACTGTAATGTCACACTATCTCTCAATCTCACTGCCACATCGCTCTCTCTCTCTCTCTCTCTCTCTCTCTCTCTCTTACTTTCAAAACACAGGGACACTTTCTGTCTCTCACTCCAGCATCGAAAAGCTTATAATTAGCCTTCAAAACAAAAAGAAACAAACAAGCAACCAAACAAAATGTTTAAAGCTAAAAAGAAACAAAAAAACAGCTACCAACTAGAACAACAGCATATAACAGCACCACATAGAGGCACAAAACTGCAGCTGCAACAGAGGCTATTTTTATATTTTTCACAAAAACACACATCGTAAATTGATGTTTTTTGGGGGGGTTCCCTTCAAATTTCTTTTAAAAGAACTCATTTTATAAGCACAGTAAGCTGGTCCAGGGCCCAGGGTATAGCCAGAAGAACATCCAAAAAGCAACAGAAGTTGCTTATAATATAAATAGAGATGTATTACTACAAGAGAGGGAAAAGCAGAAACAGAGTGGAGATCAGTTCAATATTGTGACACCTTTTTCAGCACAGGCTGATGAGGTTAGAGATATTGGCCCAGATATTCAAACTGCGCCAGGCTGTGGCGCAAGCTTGGGTGCAGCTCAACTTGGCTTCGCAGGGGTGTGGACTGGACGATATTCAACGGAGCTGTGCCATGGCTCAGCAGCATTAAATATCACACCCTGACCACCCACAGTGTGCAAGGTGCAGTGGCATTGTACCAGTGCAAGTGGCCAGAGTGGAGCATGGGGATGTGCTAGCGCAAGTTCCATTGCACTATCCACAGCAACCGCGATATTCAAAACTTGACATGCAAATGGGGCCATAATGTATGCAAGGTGCAAATGGGTCCATTTGCATGTCATTATGGCCCCATTTGCATGCAGGTGCACCGATCCCTGACGACTTGTGGATGGCGCCCTGCCAGGCAGCAGCTGTCAGGGACCGATGTCCCCTGCAGCCAGCAATGTGCTCCACAGCCCGATCGTGAGCTGCAGTGAAAAAAATGGAAAAGCATAAATCCCTGGTGGTCCAGTGGACCGCTGTCTGCCTGATTGCGGGCATGTGTTAAAAAAAGAAGAACTATGTCCAATATCCCTGGTGGTCCAGTGGACCGCTGTCTGCCCGATTGCGGGCATTTGTAATAAAAAATAGATATGTCCAATATCCCTGGTGGTCCAGTGGACCTGCAAGCCCGATCATGAGCTAACTAAAGAAATAATATCCAGCAATATCCCTGGTGGTCCAGTGGACCTGTAAGCCCAATCGTGGGCTAAGTAAAGAAATAATATCCAGCAATACCCTGGTGGTCCAGTGGACCCCACTCCACTCACCCACTGAATTCCAGTGCCCCGCTCCCCCCTGGTCAGCGGTGGTTGGCACCACCACCTGCTGCTCCACCACCGCCAACTGAGCACCATCGGTAGGGCTGTATGCCCATTGGTCCTAGCGTGAGCCAATAAGCATACAGCCCATACTACTACACATTCCAGATATGTGAAAGGGATCCAGTCACATATACCAGAATGTGTAATAACATGGGCTGCATGCCCGTTAACTCATGCTGTGGACCAATAGTGTACAACCTACCCACGATAATTAATCAGTAATTAGTGATGGGGGCGGCAGGTGGGTGGGGAATACCGTCCCTGCTGGCCGAGGCTGAGGTGGTGAGTTCGGTGGGTGAGCAGGTGAAGTCACTGGACCACCAGGATATTGCTGGACTATTTTACAGCCCATGATTGGCATTCACTGGTTCCAAAGATAGTGATATGCAGATTATTCCTTTACTAGCCCGTGATCGGGCAGACAACTATCCGCTGGACCTGAGAGTATTGACATTAATCTTTTATACAAATGCCCGTGATCGGACATGGGGCGCCACCAGGTGCAGCAGGAGTTGGTGGCCACCACAGGTGGCAGCTGCCATGTTGCACCCTGCAATGCGGCAAGCTCACCTGTGGGCCATCAGTTGTTCTTTCTTTTGATTAACTTTGTGCTGGTGCAGGTAGGGGTTGAGCATGCATGGCTCTGCACATCCCAGGCTGAATATCGGGCTGTGCAGGGTATGCATAGGCACGCCTCCACCTGCACCTGCATACATCATGATGCACTCTGAGCATCGGGATTAGTGTCGCGACTTTTCCTTTTGAATATCGCGTCGGGGCGCATCAGTGGGTTGTGCATGGCACAACACTGTTGTGCCATGGGCAACCCTTTTGAATATCTGGGCCATTGTGTACAAACATTGGAAAGTTTTAGCGGGGGATCCTGGTTTGGAAGAAGTGGCTAGTAGGAGACCAAGAATGGCTTATAAGAAAGCCTTAACTTTTAAAGATAGATTTGTCCACAGCCATTTTACAGAATCAAAAAGCACCACTTGGCTTAATCAGATAAAGGGAAGCTTCAGATGTAAAAAATGTTTATACTGTGAATCTGTTAGGGATTGAAAAATTTTCAAAAGTGCAAACACAAACAAGGAATTTAAAGTAAGACAGTGTGCTTTTATCTGGCAAAATGTAGTTGTTCAGCCTTCTATGTTGGTAAGACAAAGAGACCGTTTAAGCAATGTTTAGGAGAGCATTTGCGGGCAATACAGTGAGGGGATCCCCAGTATGCAACAGTTGTGCATATTAGCAGTGTTGGTAGAGAAGAACCTCATGTTTCTAAGTTCCATATTATTGATAAAGTGAATAGAAACCCCAGAGGTGTCAATTTTGATAATTTAATTTTAAAAAGAGAAACATTTTGGATCATCAAATTAAAAGCAAATGTAAAACCTGGTTTAATGCAGGATTTAATTTGAAACCATGTTTGGATTTGAAATGATGTAGTAATCACAGTTTTGTGTGGTATTAATGAATATTATGCTGATTATGTGATGAGTGTGGCTTCCCCCCATTTCATGTAGCTAAGTTTTGTGAACCCCTTCCTCCATTTAGTTTTTTGTTCCCCTCTGCCCATTTTTAAAAGTAATTGTGAATGTTAGCATAGTGCGTGTCTTTTTGATTATTTATTGCTTTTTTGTAAAGGTGATATGTAATGGGAAAATATTTCAGTGAACATGTAACAAAAGAAGCACTTTAAGAATAAGAACACTTTATGTATATGCGAGAGGGGACTGATATATGTGTACTAATTAAATGACATAATGTCATAGTGACATATATATGGTGGGGGTATAAATATGGTGTATTTATGTGGTTTTAATTGCTTTTGAGAAAGGATATAGGTGGGTCTGAAACTCGTCAAATGTTTACCCCTTTTTTTGGGTCTTCAAGAATAAAAATGTAGCTTTTTACACACTGGTCGGAGTCATTCTTTATATGGGCTGGTGAGTGCCCAGTTTTGGGAGTTGTTTTTAAAAACCCTTAGGGCATTTGTTACCTGTGGGTAATGAAAGTTCAGGTGCTAATGGCACTTGTTATGCTCCTGGGAGTCCATTATCCATAGATAACCAGTGTCTTATGTCTTATTGAGATAGATAGATAGATAGATAGATAGATAGACAGACAGACAGGCATGCGGACAGATAGATAGGCAGACAAACAAGCAAACAAAACCTTTTAAAGTAAAAAAAAATCAGCTACAGATTAGCACAGCAGCATATAACAGCATCACATAGATGCACACAACTGCAACTACGACAGGGACTATTTTTAATATTTTACACAAAAACACATATTTTCAAGTGATGTTTTTTATGTTTTTTCCTTCAAAGTTATTTTACAAGAACCCCTTTTATAAGCACAATAAGAAACTCCACGGCATATATTGTCTCTGGTTAATGAACATACAGGTGCTAAATGCACTTTTTTGCAGCTGGGAATGCGTTAACCACAGAGAACCAATGTCCTGTTATGTCTTATTGATACATATATGTAACCACACAGAACAAATTTCCTCTGATGTCTTATTGATATAGATAGATAATAGATAGATAGATAGATAGATAGATAGATAGATAGATAGATGGCTATTATAATGGTGCAATAGTGCAACTATAGTTAAAGTTGAGTGGCCCATTTAATGTTAAACCTAAAATCTGGAACATTAATATCTTTGCCTCCCTTTGATGAAATGAGCTGAATGTTTCTATATGTGGTCTAAGAGGAATGGTCTTGATTGGTGACAATTTTTGTGATGGCAGCTTGCGTGCTTTCTGAGATACAGTTGTGTCATTTCTAGAAAAACAATATTTTTTTTATATTTAACACTGTTTTTTTTTTTTGCTGTCATCTACAACCTACATGGAAAGGAATTTTTGCCCCAGTCCTGCAGCAGACATGTGTCATCTCCCAAGATAGTACCTTTGACAGGTCCGGTGAAAAAATATGAAGGGGTTCTAAAGTTATAAGTATTTAAATGTTAGTGTTTTCATAACTTTTTTTTCTGTGCCATGCTTTTTATGCAACCACATCATCAAAAAGGTATCACGGCATCAAAAATGATGTCATGGCATCATTTATGGTGTCATGGTAGAATAAATAATGTCCTGTCACTAAACGAATTTGCAACACTACTTTTCCAGATATGTCTGTTTCTTTGTCACTTGATTGCAAACAAACCGTTTGCACTTATAGGATGACATTTTCAGGGTACAAAGTGCTTGCCCAACAGATGTGCCTTTTGCTAGTTTGCTGAGAAACGTTTCATCTGTTGCATAGTTATAAGATTTTGAAGTTTTGTGATTTCCCATAGGATAACATTGCAATGATCAGGGTACCTTTCAGAAGCTATATCTCGAAAACATTTTGAGGTATGGACTCACTGTGACACATAGCTTAGTACACCTTTAGGTGTACTAAGCTGTCATGCATGTTTCCAGGCTTTGTTTACAGGTGTGGGGAAAATTTTTATAAATGGGCCTACAGTGACTGTGATACTGTGACATGCATTCACAATGTGACATCTGTACTGGTTTGATTACACGAAAATGAGGGCCACTTACAATATTCATACAAGGGAGCACATGGACATAACACATTACAGACTGATGGCATTGCAGGACCCCAAGGCCCCGTGGTCCTACAGAGAAATAAGGGTTCACAATAATCTCTGTAAACTTATGGATAGATGGAAGCATAGGCATGCGCACACAGTATTGATACCATTATGGACTTATGGGAGCGCACAGTAAAATAAATATACTATTATACTATAGTATCTCAAAAAATAACGAAATAAATTGCAAAAACTGTCATTTCTCTAGTTAGGGTCAAAGCCACAAAAGTAGGGAAATGTGGCACTAGGGTTTTCAAAGTTAATACCCCACACCCACCCTGCACACACCAACAGGGGTTGAGTGGTGCCTTGGGGTCACTGGCCCTAACCCTCACCTCATTCTCCTATACTGTACCCATCTCAGTTTATATGTTTATGGAATGGGCTGAGCTTTAGGGCTGATGACTCCAAGGCACCCCACTGATGCTTTCAGGCCCTGCACTAACATCAGTCTACAATGCTATCCATTCCTCATTTACATGTGGGAGTGCAGAGACCTCCAGGCCCCGTACTCGCATCAGTCTATAATGGTATCCATATGTGCATGTGGGAGCACTGGGCCAATAATGAAGTTTTTTGCAGAGAATTTGCTTAATTTATGTGTGCTTCCATCTATCCATATGTGTAGAGACATTGTACGTAACCCTCATCTCCCTTTGGGCCCTGCACTACCATCTGTCCATAATGTTATCCATCCCTCAATTACATGTGGCCCTCTGGGCCCTGTGCTCCCATCAGTCCATAATGACACAGTGTCACAGTCAGCCCCATTCATAAACATTTTCCCTGCAGCTGTAAACATGCATAACAGCTTAGTACACCTAAAGATGTACTAAGCTGCATTTAGCAGTGAGTCCGTATCTTGAAGCATTTCCGAGGTATTGCTTCAAAAGGTACCTCAATCATTACAATGTTATCCTATTGAAATCAGTAAACTTCAAATTCTTATAACTATGGAGCAGATGAAAATTTTCTCAGCAAACCAGAAAAAGGCACATCTGTGGGCAAGCCCTTTCTACCCTGAAAATGTCAGCCCATAGGTGTAAACTATTTGTTTGCAATGAAGTGACAAAGAAACAGACATAGCTGGAAAAGCAGTGTCATAAATTGTGGCAATACCCCCTGTTGTTTCAGTAAAAAGGGCTACAACTCGTGGCATAACTCCAGAGGTTCGCAAAATAGTGGTACAATTTGTGAAAATTTTGCAAACGTACTTTTGCAAATTGCAGCAGTGGTGCCACAATTTGTGAAAGCAAAAATGGGCTGATTAAAATAAACATATTTCTGGGCACTTTGTGGCCAAACTATGCCCAGAATCCAATTCCTTGGGCCCCGAATAGATAAACAAAAGTGTTGGAGTTTACTAAGGGGCATTTTTTTTTTATAAGCTTTTAAAATTTTTTTGCATCGCTAACTGAAAACTGCATGGTAGAATCTTGACACTACATTCCACATTTGCGACAGCAAAACCTGCTTTCTGGCAGCAAAACAGTACTTTCGCATGACACATTTAATTTTTCCCATAAGAAATAATGGGAAGCTTTACACTTTAATAACTTTTGAACTGATTAATATTTTTTCACCAAACCTTCAAAAGGCACATCTGTGACCCAGACTCCATATACACTGAAACTTGATCCCAAGCTGTTTCTGATAAATGGCATGATAAAGGATTTGCATAAAAATAATAATTTTCACAAATGTTTGACATTCTGCATCTCCAAAAGCACACATCCTACCAGAAAGAAACTCACCATATGAAGAGATCTTTGGTCCCTGACAGCACATGCAAAATTTCATGCAAATTGATTAAACAGTTGCAAAGTCCATTATGTGCAAAGGTGTGGGTTTAACATAGAAGCAACCATTGAATCCTAATACAGGTGAACTATCATGCCCATAAATATATATATGCTGCAGGGAACAGTGTAATTCAAAGGCAAATAATCCCTTCTGTCATGCAGTAGTTTGTAACACGTCATTTACTGCAAGTTACTGTATTGCATTATGGCTGGCTCCACTGCATGTATTGTACTGGTGCAACAGCATCAGTATAGTTTGGGTTGAGCAAAAGGTTCTATGCTGCAGTAAATGCCTAACTTTGATTCTTAATACTGTAAAACCAGTAAATGAAATGCAAAGCAAATTTCACATTTACTGGCTCTCAGAAAAGAACATGCAAAGCTTAGTTCGAGCTATGCATCACCCGTGCAATATAGTAACCCAAGTTAACCACATGGCTGCAGCCATCCACCAAAAAATGTGTATTTTCTATTTTCCAACCTCCAGTTACCTTAATGTCACCTAGCAAGCTTCATCCACTCACTGAAGGGTACCAAGTTTTAAAATCTGTGTCAGCTCCATTATGTTGTTGGACAGTTCAGGTTCAGGTCAGATCTGTTGTGTGCTGCGGTTTGAATATTTTTTTTCTAGTTGCACTGAATGCTTAAGCTATAATAACAGTATGTCTCTTGTGCGGTGGCTACAAATGTGCAGACTGTTGAAGCGTGATTACTCTGTTGTCGATGGATTAACTGCAGATTCTTTAAGTGAGTGTACCACTGTCCCATTTAAAACTGCAGACAGTGTTAAAAAAGAGATTCAAACAGCATCCCCATCTGTTAAAAGACGGTGCACAGAGTACATGACCTGCCCTCCTGAATTTCGTTTGAGATGCGTAAATATGCTGCCACCAATGGGGTAATGAGTGCCGTTAGGCATTACTATGCAAAGTATAATAGTACCATTAATGAAAGTACTATAAAGAAGTTTAAGACAGATTACTTAAATAAAGTTAAATCTGTCCTTGACCCATCACTGTTGCCTACTGTGCTCCCCACCAAACCCAGAGGTCATCCCACTCTTCTTTTGGAAGATGTGGAGACTGAATTTAAAACCATAATTAAAAGCCTGAGTCCTGTGTCCGTTTCTGCCCACAGTTACCCAGACAATGCCAGACAGTCATGAAAGGACTGCAGAGAGTGAACAGAAGAGGACAGGTAAGGCGATCAAGTAAACTAAAGAGAAGAGGTAACAACAGTAAAGACCATTAGGTTTCTATGTCAGTTTCCTGCTCACTAATGTGTTCTCTCTCTCTCTCTCTTCTGCCTGCAGTTACCAGAAGTTCAGTGAGGGATTTGGCTAGAGAAGCTCCCACTACTAGCAAAACACATTGACAAGTAAGCTGCTTACTCACAATGCCCCCTAACACCATTGCACATAACTGCCGAATGCTGAATTTAATGTGTTATCTCCATCTTTTTTATCGCAGGCAACATGTTTGGCAGGTGGGACAGAGATGAGCAGAATACCTCCAATAGCGCCGGCTTAATGACAGAGCTCTTCTGGGGCAATGGGATTTTATTGTTTAATTTTTTATTCGTGCATCATTACTTGAATAAATAAATATTACACTCATTTACTTTTGCAGCCATTTATAATTGCTGTCAATTTAAGTTTGCACTGCTAGGCAATGCGTAAACACAGCAAGATTAAATTTGAATTTTATTAACCAGTTTTACAGTAGATTTGGCATTGTTTTATGAAATAACGTGAAATTTGGCATGCATTGTCTAGTAGGCAAAGTCTCAATATGTAAAAAGTTTCATTTTGGTAGCTTGTATAAGTTCTATCATCCACATATGTTGTTTTCCTGTAGACATCTAAAGTTTTCTGATGCTTAACATGAGTTTTTGGTTTTGCTCTCATGTTCAACTTACACAGTATGGATTTTTTTCCAAAACTTTCAGAGTACACATGGGCAGTGCCGAGGTAGTGCCTTTCGAAGGTTTCTTGAAAAAGTATTAAACAGTTCCAGAGTTATAAGGATTTAACTTTTTTTTTTTTACTGTTCTGAGCATGCTCACTAGGGTTTTTTTGATAAAATTCTGATATGACAAAAAAACTCTGCGTAATGAGACCACTTTCAGTTTCTCACCACTTGCTTCTCACCACATGAAAACCTGTTTTCATGTCACGACAGCCACTATACAGTGTTTTTTTTCTCTTGAACTAAAAAAAAACCATGCAAAATACATAGGGAAAGGTGTATTCTTAAGAAACGGACATTGAACCTACATGGGACCAATTTACAGTAGCTAGAGCCCGATGTTTGTCCAGGATACCCAGCTTAGTGAGACGAGCCATTCACCCATGTTCTCTGTATGACAACAGTGGTACTTTCTTCACATTTGCCACCACAGATGAAGACATGCTGCTGGCTTGTGTGCCAGCAGTGAGCCAGTGATTGATCTCTCCCTGTCTCCATCTATCTATGCATCTCACTCTTTATCTATCTATCTATCTATCTATCTATCTATCTATCTATCTATCTGCCTATCTATCTTAATTCTCTCCCCCTCCCAACTCAGCCAGCCTTCCCTCCTCCTTCTGTGATACATCATTGTTTTCTGTGGTTTCAGAATTGGTCTGCAAGACATAAAATGGGAAAAAGAAGACCAGTTCTTGAGGCATAAAGTAAAGGCTGATCACAGAAGTGCAGTTCTTGCACTGTTGCCCCTCAAGCAGCCTGGATAAAATGACTGTGTGAGATCTCAGGGCTTTCTTGCAAACAGAAATATCCTCTTTACAGTGTCTGTAGCAGAGGTCTATTGCATTTCCCCATTATGTTTGATGACCATGGCCCCTGGTCTATAAAGCAATGGGACATGGATGCTTCAAGCTAGTATTAAGTGGCTGAGAATTTCTCTAGGCAAGGACATAAGACTAAGTCATTACTGTACACCCTGTCCTTTGCTTTGTGACTGTTGACATTTTGACACATACTATATGTTCAAGCCCTTAAGATTTTGATTACTGAAAGACAAATAATGATGTCTCATGCTTTCTTCTAAACAAAATGACAACACAAAAATGGAATGCCAGTATCATTCTGAGGTTGTGTAATTAAGCCATTGTATACTAAGACACTGTTTTATTCAAAGTTGTTTAAGTGCACAGAAAATATGTACTGTTTTGCTAAATGAATAATATTAATCTAGCCATAAAGCTCTTAGTACCATTAATATAGTGTCAGCAAAGTAGGAATGTGTGCATTACTAGAAGTTACGGTATGTCGCATGGCTCTGCTAAATGCAGATATTTTTGCAGGATAAGAGTTAAACAAGCTACTTTTACCTGTTTTTAAAATCTTAAAAAAATAAATATTTTGCTTTCATAGTTTGACAAATTTTCAGCTGCAGGGTGTGTTTGTGAAGCTTTCATTTCAAAGTAAGAGAATGAGATAAAGATTTCAATCTCTCTTGTAATTGTAACCCCCCTGCAAATGGGGGTTCCCAAAAGACTTCCAGGAGCTTGCTTGAATGCTCCAAGCCTGAATGGTGTTTGGCGTTTAAGCCATTTATCAGTGAGTGTTTTTAGAACCTCTGGTACTGTCTCTTTAAGAGCTGTCTGCTTGCAGACATAATTAGTTTGTATGGGGGACTGTGTGTTTCTTTGATTGAGTACCACTTGAGCTGCTGCCAATTCACTCCATTTTGCAGTCACTAGGAGTGCAAAGGAACCTATCTGAAAGATGTAACTGTTTGCCAGAAACCATTTAGAGTAATAATGAAATTACAGTTTGTCTAACCTGCTTTCTTTGCAGTCAGAACTGTGTCTGCCTAGTTCCCCATTCTGGTTCTGAACTGCTGAACTGGACCAATCAGTGTGGGGTAAGCTAGCTCTAAAATGGTGCCTTGGACGAATCAGAACTTGGACTCATAATCTGAGCCAGCCACAAGAGGATTGTATGGGCAGTGACTCTGGGAGATGTAGTTTGGACCAACAGGAGCAGTCTATTGTGAGTGACAGCCAATCCAGTCAAGAACTGGGAGGAACTCAAAGGAAGTGCCCGGTTTTGTCTGTTGGAGTTTCAGTTGAGCTCTGGCAGTGAAGAAGGAAGGAGCCCTGTGCT
Organism: Neoceratodus forsteri; assembly: GCA_016271365.2. Taxonomy (NCBI): domain Eukaryota; kingdom Metazoa; phylum Chordata; order Ceratodontiformes; family Ceratodontidae; genus Neoceratodus; species Neoceratodus forsteri. The sequence goes on along the minus strand of CM057459.1, from coordinate 778,127,143 downwards.
TTTTCAGTGTGCAGTTTTAGTCGGGAAACGTGTGTAAGGCCCAGAGTTCGGTCTGCAGCTTGTGTAACTGCTTGTTAGGACTGAATCCGTCCTGTGAAGAGAATCAAAGGATATCTGAAGAGTAGAAACCAGGCTCACCCTGTAGAAGACTGGAGAAATTGCTGAATTGCACTCGGTCTGTCAGGAACTGAATCTGCTGTGTGTTCTCCCGGGTATTGTGCAGTAATTGCGATTGGGATAGAGAAGCAGCCTGCCTGGTATAGTACTTTCTGTTTTACCATATAAATGTGTGAAGAGGCTTGTGTACCTCAAGTGAATCCTGCTGCCATTAAAGGACTTTTGCCTGTTACTGTTCACCATATAAATGTGAGGAGGCTTGGTTAGCTCAAGTGAATCCTGCTGCCATTAAAGGACTTTGCCTGTTGCAGTTTGCCATATAAATGTGTGAGGAGTCTCGTGGAGCTCAAGAGTAGCCCTGCTGACATTGAAGGACCCTATCTTGTTTGGAGGTCGTGAGTACTAATTCAAGGTCGCTCCCTGTTGAATTGCCACATTGAATCCAAATGGAATCACTGTACTGCTGACTGTTTAAACTAATTTTTCTTTTCTCTGTGGGAAAGGGCCCCTACCAGCTGCCACAGTTTGGACTAGCCACTAGGGCTTGGGTACCCAGGGACAGTAACTGGTAGGGATAGGCCTGTGCAAAGAGCCATAGGTAGATGAGTAAAGTGATAAGCTAATTAACCTGATTTCCCCCTGTCCTTGTTATATTCCCCCTAAATAAATCCAAGCTGCTTGTTTCAGCAAAGTTATACTGCCTGAGGTATTTGTCTATGTTAAAGTATTGTACTGTGATTGTTGCACTGTATCTTATTTTACAGGAGGTCCCAGTGCCTGAACCAGCCCTGGGGGTAAGTGTATACTGTGAAGGTAATTCTGATATATTGTGTGGGCCACTAGTGGGAAGAAAGGTTGCAGTGTCCCAGAGGGCTGTGACCAAGTAAGTTTAACTATTGCAAACCCTGACCTCTGGGTGGAGGCACCCTGCCATTGGATCCAGGCCCCTCAACCTGTTGAGTGGCAAATCAGGCAGGGTAGTAGCCCTGGGATAGCGCCATCTAGGGGTTACATCTTGGAGCTCACCGCTGGGATTGTGTGTCCTCTAGTGGCCATATTTACAAACCACTGTTAAGGAAAAAAATAAATAAATAAATGGGTACCCCAACGAAATGGCTGTGCACCAGCTGGTGGAGTGGTGTACTGGGGAGAGATCGACCCCAAATGCTATGCTTATCCTGGACATCCCCTGGGTATCAATAGGACACTGTGCAGAGTACTTTCCAAGGTGGAAGGTTTACAAAACCCTGTGGTGGTGAGTGCAGCATGCTAATCTGCTCAGCCACACTTTCCTGGCCCTAGTAGAGTTTAAGGATCCCATACATAGCTCCAAAGTGCCACAGACCATTACCCCAGAGGGAGCCCTCACTGCTGGAGAGTGATAACTAAGGACAGTAAAGACCAGAGACAGAGCCCCCACCACTATCTATGAAACTTTTGAGGAGAAATTTGCTAAATGGTTGCTGGGGAAGGGAAAACTGTGGAGACTTGAAGAAACTATTCTTGCCACCTGGGGTGTTCCTCCCCCAACACCCTCTCCAGCTCCAGTACCCGTAATGGTGGCTGAACCAATGCAGACTCCTATTTCTGCACCTGCCTTGAGTCACGACTCTTACGAAGGTTGAGGATCTTCTCTGGCACCCTCCCACCCCCAGGGAGGATGACTGGGAGACATGGATGAACTATGTTGCCCCAAAGTGCTAGAATGGCAATGCTCGGAAGCGAAAAGTGAAAGAGGTTAGTAGAGCCTCCGAGGTCCTGCCCTGGCTACCATCCATGCTAAAGAGGCCAGTAACCCTGAAGTGACTGCACAGGCCTATCTTGAGGCCCTGGAGAATGTGTATGGGAGCCCAGATTCTGATGAAGACCTATGGTGGAGAGTAAGAGATGCACAACAGTACCAAGGGGAGTTGTTGTCTGTGTATGTATCTCGGCTGGAAAATTGTTGCAGAATGCCTCAGAAAGGTGGTTTGCCAGCGATTGAACTGGACCGAACCAGGCTGGACAGGATCCTTAAGTCTACCCCTTCTCAGCAGAACTGCTGTTGCTTCAGTTCACGCCCTGGCAAATCGTGGAATCCCCACCCCTCCTATGATGAGTTAATGAGAGAATTGAGAGTTGAGAAAAGGCGACCTCGGGAGGGACCTGCACCAACAGCTGCGGCTCAGACCAGTGACTGAGGGGTGACCCATCAAGAGTGAAGTTCAGGGAGCAGGGTTGTGATAAATGGGTACTCTGACAGGAAAAATGTATGCCACAATGGGGCAAACTGTTGAGAGATCAAGGAATTCAAAACAGTCCCTTTGAAGGCCACGCCTGCAAGTATAGACCCTGACCTATATCCGACTGCATCTGCTATGGGGTGAGGTACCCACCATGTATCTCCTACTGATAACAGCTCGAACTCTATTCCTTGACCATGGAAGTGGAGAAACTGATGAGATGTCTCCAAATGCTTATCACGCTGCAGACAGAGATGGCACCAAGGTTTCCAGTTAGTAATACCCCGCCCTGGCTCCCAGTGTAGCACAGCCAGCTCAAACTCCAGAAAGTATGTTTTGCTATAATTGTGGGAAAGATGGGCACATGAAAAGGAATGCGGTCCCCAAAGACACTGACAAAAGTTGCATATAGGCTACAAGGAGAGCTTAGGAGAACAAATCAGTGGTTAAGAGGTTGCAGAAATGATCCCAGTGAGGGCACCAAAAATGCTAACTCACATCCTTTTGTTGCAAGGTCAGTTGCCCAGGCTCCCTACCGCCTCTCCAGACTGGTCCAGAATAGTGGGTCCCTCCATGGAGACCACTGTAAAGGTGAATGGAGTGTCTACAAGAGCTGTATTAGACAGTGGCTCCCAAGTGACAATTATGTTCCAGGATTGGTATCAGAAGCATTTGTCAGGCGTACCCTTACAACCATTAGAAGGACTGCATGTATGGGGGTTAAGTGAGAAGGCCTACCCTATTCCGGGTATATCCAGATTTGGCTGTCTTTCCCCACCTCCGTGGCTGGGTGGCGAACAAGTAGAGACCCTAGCCTTAGTGTGTCCCCCCACTGGACTGTATGATGGTGTCCTTTGTTGATTGGAACAAATGCTCATGTGTTGGAAGGCTGGCACAGTTGTGTTGTGAAAACAGGGGTCAAAGACTAGTAGAGCTTTAAAGTTCCAGCTTTAATTAGAAGGCCTATGAGGCACGAGAGATGCTGAAAAAATAGAACCAGAGGAACGGTCGAATTGTATGGAAGAAGGATCCTGAGTCTCTGATCCTGGCCAAATGCCCAGTGTACCTTACAGGAGAGGTCTGTATCAGAAAGGATGTTAAGAATAAAATATTAATGTTGGATGCACCAGGCGATGGAAAATTGCCAGAGGGACTGCTGGTCAAGCCTAGAATTTTGCCCGCTAGAGCCCATGCTTATGCCAGAAGGGTAATGGTCCAAGTTCATAATGTGTCTGAAAGAGACATTCGAGGTAAATAGAGGTTGCATCCTGGCTAATGTGCATTGTGCAGACACTGCAGTGCTACCCAGCAGCAAGAGTTCAAGGGAAGAATGACAGAGTAATGCCTGACTTGTTTGATTTCAAGCGACTCCCGCTGCCAGCTGAATGGAAAGTGAGGATCAGTGAGAAGCTTGCCCAGAGAGACCAGGTGTTTTCTTTAAAGGAATGGGATGTGGGATGCATGCAGGAGCTGAGCACAATATCCGTCATGCAGAAAGACCATTTAAGTGAGAGGTCTCGACGCTGGCACCTGCTGACATAGATGATGTGGACCGGCATCTGCAAGAGAGTGTTAGCTGCTGGTGTAATACAAGAATCCAGAAGCCCTTATGCTTCCCCATTGTGGTAGTGAGGAAAAAGAATGGAACAGTAAGGATGTGTGTGGATTACCGCACCTTAAGCGGCGGACTATCCTGATCAGTACACAATGCCCGCATTCAGGATGCTTTGGACTGCCCTAAGCGGGAGCAAGTGGTTCTCTGTGCTGGATCTCCGCAGTGGGTGCTACCAGATCGAGTGGCCCCAGAGGACAGTGAAGACAGCCTTTATCTGTCGCTTGGCTTCCTATGAATTCATGACGGATGCCTCAAGGGATTTCAGGTGCCCCAGCCACTTTTCAGCGATTGATGGAAGCGTGCAGTGGGGACATGAACTTACTAGAGTGCCTGGTATACCTAGATGATGTTATTGTGTTTGGCAGCTCACTGGAGGAACATGAGCAGATTATTTAAGGTATTGGACCGACTGGAGGACTTTGGCCTTAAACTGTCCATTGATAAGTGTCAATTCTTTCAAACATCAGTAAAGTATGTGGGACACATAGTATCCACCGAGGAAATAGAGACCGACCCAAGTAAAGTTGAGGCCTTGACCACCTGGCCACAGCCCAAAAATCTAAAGAACTGCAAAGATTCCTGGATTCTGTGGTTATTATCGGTGTTTCATCAAGGACTATTCAAAGAGTGATCAGCCCTTTACTTAACCTTACTCAAGGGTATCCCCATCCCACAAAAATGCCAAAAGTCAGCGTTCCTCAAGACTGAAGAGTGTATTTTCATCCGAGTGAAGTATTTGGGGCCCGCTGGACTCCTGATTAACGACTGCTTTCATGAGATCATATATCAACTTACCCATGCTCCAGTGCTGGCCTATCCTGATCAAGAAAACACTTACGTCCTGCACACTGATTGCTAGCTTGCAAGGGTTGAGGGCTGCTGTGTTGTACCAAGAGCACAAGAATGGCCTGAGACCAGTGGCCTTTGTCAGTGAAGCCTGACCCCATCCGAAAAGAACTATCCTGTACATAAGTTAGGTTCCTAGCTTTGAAAGTGGGCTATTGTTGACCAATTCCATGAGTACTTGTATGGGGCTAAAATACTAGTAAAAACGGACAATAATCCTTTGACCTATGTGCAGACCTCAGCTAAGTTGGATGCCACTGGCCATAGATGGCTTTCTGCATTATCTACATATGACTATGCTCTAGAATACGAGCGAGGTCTGAACCACATAGATGCTGATGCTCTCCCGGGCCTGTTCCCCAGAATGATTGGGTCCGATTGGCAGAACCTGACATTCGGCACTCTGCGAAGTTTGACAGGAGGAACAAATGTCCCACAGACGCAGTGGACTGCGTAGATTGGATTGGGACCACTGAGAATTGCATACCTGCTGCTTGTGCCACTTTCTGCAATAGACATTGGTGCACTGCCTCAGCTGGACAATGACAGTATTGACGGCTCAATCCCAGATCCCATGATCAAGCAACTTTAGAAGCCCTCTATGCAGGAAAAGATGTGTCAAAATTCGCTCCACAGTTTGAGAACTGCACTATTATACAAAAGAAGGTCCTAAGTTGAAACTGATCAATAAACTGTTATACAGGAAACAGTAGACAGAGGGACAAGTAGACAAACAACAACTAATGCTGCCCACTGCCTTTCGAGACTCAGTACTGATGTCCTTGCACAACCACATGAGGCACCTTGGTATAGACAGAACACTTGACTTGGTGAGATCAGATTCTATTGGCCTAAGATGGGGGCTGATGTGGACAACACATTCGAACTTGTAGTAAGCTGCTTACAGAGGAAAGCTTTTGCCCCAGAGGGCTACCCCCTTAATTAACATCACCACCAGGCGCACCCATGGAGCTGGTCTGTATTGATTTTCTGAGTTTGAGTCAGATCAAAGAAATATCAGTAATGTGCTGAGTGGTCACTACAGCCATTTCACGAGATATGCCCAAGCTTTCCCATAAAAGACCAGAAAGCATCCTGTGGCCAAAGTACTTGTAGAAAACTTTTGTTGTTCACTATAGGGCTCCACAAAGAATCCATTCTGATCAAGGAGAGACTTTGAGAATCGTCTGATCAAGAGATGCTTTTCTGTGGGGTGCGAAGTCAGAACCACTCCTTACCACCCCAGAGGGCCCTCAGCCTAGAGCGTTTCAACAGCTTTGTAGATATGCTGAGCACCCTGCCCAAAGGACAAGCCTAGATGGAGCCAACAAATAGCACCCTGGTACATGCTTATAACTGCCCAAAGTGATGCCACTGGGTTCTCCCCTACCGCCTGATGTTTGGAAGAAGCTCAACTACGGTAGATGTGTGTTTTGGGTCTCTCCTGATGGGGCTCAAACTGACAACTATTTACAGTATGTGCAAAGTTAAAAGACCAGCTAACTCCATACCAACTGGCTCAAACCATGGCTGCCAAAAGAAATCTGGCCAACAAAGAAAGGTTATGATAAAGGTGAAAGCAGAGGAACTCCAGGAGGGAGATCAGATATTGCTAAGAAATCTGGGACTGCATAGCAAGCACAAGATTGCTAACAGTAACATATCTCCCTCACATTGTAATCTAGGCAAACTAGATGATCTGCCAGTGTACAACAAAGTAAAGGCCTGAGAATAATTCAAAGATGTAAAAACAATGCATAGAAATCATTTACTGCCCATTGGACAAATCTTAATTGAGTCTGAGCCCTAGAATGCCCCTCTGGACCAGTGACTAGAGCTGCTGCTAAGAAAAAGATCAGAAAGTCTGCACCTACAGAAGCAAAGTTAAAAGTGTTTCCCCTCCACAAGTCCCAGTTGAGCATGACTGTCAGTCACATGTCAGGAAGAAAGTGAAGTGACTTTGAATACTATCAGCACTACTACGAACTGAGTCAAGTGTTTCAGGGCAATCCCCTAGTCAATACTGGAGATGAAGCTGGGCCTTCTGGACGTCCAAGCCCAACCGTCCCTGAACCAATGTCTCCCAGAAAGTGAAGTGCAAAGCATCAGATCAGATGAAATGGAATCATTGTGCATGGTTGAACTGTTTGGAAGGCTTTCAAGGGAGGAAAGCAGTGGATTGGGTCAGACTGGTGATACACCAGAACAAAGAAGAGTATTTTAGGTGCCCTGATGACGGTCCACTGCCAGTGTCCGAAAGCTCTCCATGCAGCCAAATGTTGTCGGACTCACAAACTGTAACTCCTGGAGCTGAAAGGTGCCCCAGGTTCTGCCTCTCTACCCCCATGGAGACTCCCCTGACAAGTGAGGGACAATGCTGAAAATGAGGCTCAGGTGCAGAGACTGTAACAGTTCCCCCTAGAAAGACTGGTCAGCTGTAAAGCCTGTGGTGCACCTCAGTTATGATTCCCTGGGCCGGCCAGTGGATCTGCCTCTCAATGTTGTCCATAAAGAGTGTATGTGTCCCTAGGCTCATTGCCCAAACTGGTGTCAGTGCTAACTCCAAGTTACTTGTGTTGCCCTCTAAATATGGTGCCATTCACATCCAGCCCAAAGGTAACCGATAGGAAGGGCCCCTCTCTTCAGGTTTCATGTACAGGGTAATAACTTGAGTTATGGTACAATGTGTATGTAATACTGTGTAAAGAGTGACGTACTGCAATGTTTCAGAAATGTGTTCTTGGTAAAATGATGTATTGACTGATGATTACATATATGAGCCTAATGCAAATGTATATGGTTGCAGTTGAAACTTATAGGAACTTATAGCAGCAGGACGTCAAGCTTTCCCAAACCAGGAAATTATAACCCCCTGGGAAGAGGGTTCCCAAAAGACTTCAGGAGCTTGCTTGAATGCTCCAAGCCTGAATGGTGTTTGGCGTTTAAGCCATTTTATCAGTAGTGTTTTAGAACCTCTGGTACTGTCTCTTTAAGAGCTGTCTGCTTGTAGACATAATTAGTTTGTATGGGGGACTGTGTGTTTCTTTGATTAGTGCCATAGAGCTGCTGTAATTCACTCCATTTTTGCAGTCACTAGGGTGCAAAGGAACCTATCTGAAAGATGTAACTGTTTGCCAGAAACCATTTAGGTAATAATGAAGTACAGTTTGTCTAACCTGCTTTTCTTTTGCAGTCAGAACTGTGTCTGCCTAGTTCCCCATTCTGGTTTTGAACTGCTGAACTGGACCAATCAGTGTGAGGTAAGCTAGCTCTAAATGGTGCCTTGGACAGAATCAGAACTTGGACTCATAATCTGAGCCAGCCACAAGAGGATTGTATGGGCAGTGACTCTGGGAGATGTAGTTTTAGACTTCAGCGCCTTTTGGGACCAACAAGGGAGCAGTCTATTGGTGACAGCCAATCCAGTCAAGAACTGGGAGGAACTCAAAGGAAGTGCCGGTTTTGTCTGTTGGAGTTTCAGTTGAGCTCTGGCAGTGAAGAGGAAGGGAGCCTGTGCTTTTTCAGTGTGCAGTTTAGTCGGAAATGTGTGGGCCCAGAGTTCCGGTCTGCAGCTTGTGTAACTGCTGTTAGGACTAGATCCGTCCTGTGAAGAGAATCAAGGATATCTGAAGAGTGATAGAAACCAGGCTCACCTGTAGAAGACTGATTGCTGGTGCACTAAAGTCTCTCAGGAACTGAATCTGCTGTGTGTTCTCCGGGTATTGTGCAGTAATTGCGATTGGGATAGAAGCAACCTGCCTGGTATAGTAATTTCTGTTTACCTATAAATGTGTGAAGAGGCTTGTGTACCTCAAGTGAATCCTGCTGCCATTAAAGGACTTTTGCCTGTTGCAGTTTGCCATATAAATGTGTGAGGAGTCTCGTGGAGCTCAAGAGTAGCCCTGCTGACATTGAAGGACCCTATCTTGTTTGGAGGTCGTGAGTACTAATTCAGGGTCGCTCCTGTTGAATTGCCACATTGAATCCAAATGGAATCACTGTACTGCTGACTGTTTAAACTAATTTTCTTTTCTCTGTGGGAAAGGGCCCCTACCAGCTGCCACAGTTTGGACTAGCCACTAGGGCTTGGGTACCCAGGGACAGTAACTGGTAGGGATAGGCCTGTGCAAAGAGCCATAGGTAGATGAGTAAAGTGATAAGCTAATTAACCTGATTTCCCCCTGTCCTTGTTATATTCCCCCTAAATAAATCCAAGCTGCTTGTTTCAGCAAAGTTATACTGCCTGAGGTATTTGTCTATGTTAAAGTATTGTACTGTGATTGTTGCACTGTATCTTATTTTACAGGAGGTCCCAGTGCCTGAACCAGCCCTGGGAGTAAGTGTATACTGTGAAGTAATTCTGATATATTGTGTGGGCCACTAGTGGGAAGAAAGGGGGGTTGCAGTGTCCCAGAGGGCTGTGACCAAGTAAGTTTAACTATTGCAAACCCTGACCTCTGGGTGGAGGCACCCGCCATTGGATCCAGGCCCCTCAACCTGTTAGTGGCAAATCAGGCAGGGGTAGTAGCCCCTGGGATAGCGCCATCTAGGGGTTACATAATAGTATATCACCATGTGCAGACTTTTGTTCCCAAATATTGGGAGAAACATTAGACTGAGTAGCAACAATATCATATGCTTAATCATATGGCTAAAGCAGGATGAAGGCCCTTTGAGTCAGAGAGCATTCATAAAAGGGCACCTGAGCTGAAGCTTATTAGGGCATCAATTTTATCTCGCCATTTTATATAATTGTGTACAAGGAAGTCTGCCATAATAATTCCTGGAAATGTGGACTATGCCTGGATATTTATAGTGGTGCCTGTCTCTAGATTGAAGAGTCACAGTAGAATTTCATGGGAAATTGCCCCTTCAGGAGGAGGAATCTCTTAGGAGATTCACCAGGACACCTCTAACCATCTGTTTCCAACCCAGAATGTCTTTCCTGGTAAAACACTTTCAATACATAAATTAAAGGACTAGTATACTACCTAAAACTCATATGAGTTTTTAAAATAAGTCAACCATTACATTTTATATTTGAGGTTCTTTTTCTTTTCTCTTTGGTTAAATAGAATACTCTGTACCTGATGTTAGTAGGTGTGCTGTGTGGAACAGCAGCACTCTGCCTGGCAGCTGATGTATCTAGCTGTGTTTCACCCATTACATGATCAGCATTGTGACATCACTGACTGTGACATCACTGCTGCATAGGAACATCCACTCAGTGACTGCATGGTCAGTCACCTGTGATGTAACTGTCAATGAGATCACAATGCTGATGATGTAGTGGAGTTACTAGAGATAGATGTGTCATGTGTCAGGTTGAGAGTTATTCCACATATTCAATGCAGTATCATCACAAAAAAAAAAAAGAGAAAATGAAAAATATTACAGAAATAAAAAAAAAATTACAACTTACTACTTCTTAAAATGTGTGCAGTTTTCCTGTCTGTCTGTTTGGGTTCCACTAGCTCTTTAATAGGTACCAGTATATAGTCGAATGCAGTAAACAGGGTTGCCACTAGAAGGCAACCTGAATTGTCAGGTAGCCCAGATGGAAATGAGAAGGTGAAGGTGGGAGAGATGCAGCTAGGGCGGGGGGAGGGGCCTGGTGACATCAGTAATGTGATCATACAGGTAGTGTCATATGATGCAGGTACAGGCCAGGGTGGTGATTTGGTCAGGGGGAGGGGAATAATGGGGTCCAAATTGAGGTTCTGAGGTGGATTATAAGGTGAGGTAAGCCCACAGAGCTCCCTCTTCTGCTGCTTACTTGATTGCAACAGGTTTATAGTACTTTGCTGTGGGAAAGTTTTGTTTGCTTTGGCTTGTGGTTTGGTGACAATGGCCCATTTGTTTGGGGTGGAAAATTGGAGGATGCTGTGGTGAGAGGATGGTGACAGCAGCCCTTGTAAGGAGGGCCCATGGGCAGAGGGCCATAGCCAGAAGTGCAGAAGAAAAAAAGGTTAGCATGGGTTTGGTTGCTTAGGGATGGCCAGTCCCAGAAGGTGCACGGCAATATTGAATGGTGGTGTGTTGGAACAATGGCACAAAGGGAGCTGCCAGGGGTTGAAGGCCATGTGGACTGGAGCAACATGGCGTCATGGTGGGCAAGATGGCCATGGCACAAGCAAAACAGGGCATCAAGATGGGGGGGATGGGGGATCTTCATTCAAAGACTGAAGGAAAGGGAACCATTAGAAGGATAATGACAATACAATGGGGGTCCAGAGATGAGCAAAAGGTGAGGGCACACAGGGGATAACTTGCTGCAGGGTCAAGGGGATTTCCAGCAAGAGTAATGGCAAGGGCATCACTGCTGCATACAGGCTACCAGTCAGGTCTTCAATCTATGACTGCACTGCAAGCAATTCCTCTTATGTGACTTACGAGATGCAGTGCAGTACAAGTTGTTGGGTGTGGCTCGGTATCGCATGGAGGCACATATAGCATCTGTTGCCAGCGGATCACAGGATTGGATCAAGACAGCCTGGTCCATACCCTTGGTTTTAGCTGTCTCAGGGTTTGGTTTGAGCTGTTCAACCCCTTTGTGTTTTATGTGGTGGAGGAAAGATGGCAGCAAAGAGAGCCCTGGTTTCCAGTGCTAAATTGATGGAGGAGGCATCCAAGCTGATGGAAAAAATGATGGACCTCATCGAGGTGGCACGGCTTCAGGAAGAAGAAGAAGAGGAGGCATCTAGGAAGAGGAAGGGCCTGGAGGGCAGAAGGGACAGGATGTAGGGGGAAGAGACCACATAGAGCTGTGCTGAGCCCACTGCCCACTCCTCAGCCAGAACCTGCACTGGCACCAGATAGGTCAAGCCCTGGTGGGGGTAAGGGAAATACAGACCTATCCAATGAAGGGGATTTGAAGGAATATTTAGAGGGGCTTCTCAGTGATATGGGGGAGAAGGGTTGAAAAAAATGGAGAAGGCACTCCAAGGGATAAAAAGGGAAGTGGCGAGGGTACTGGGGCAGGTGAGGACAAGAAAGGGGGCAGAAAACTGTATGAAGGGCCACTCTAGTCGACCATATCACCACTTCCATTAAAGAAAAGATTTGGAAGGGGAAATATGTGAACATTTTTGATCTGGTAGATGAAAATACACTGAGGAAGCATGAGCAGAAGGAGTTTGTGGGGAAATCGGAGCTGGCAGAAGCATTTGCAGTGATAGAGCATAAGAAGGAGGAGGCTAGGTACAAAAGGAAGAACAAAGACATATTGGCAGGTGGGGTTCCTGATTTACAGAGTCCTGGTGCTGGAGAAACAGCCAGATCTGACAACTTGCCTCCTGACATACATTGCCATCATCCGCGATGCCTACAAGGCTGAACTCGGGTATGGGTAGCTTAAGTATGATGAGGCATTTCAGAAGTGGATGGTGGCAAAAGGGAACAAAGATGGGACTGTACCCACTTAGAACTGTGGGTACAGACCCTAATGGAACCACGAGGATGAAACAGGAGAGCCAAGTAAGAAGAATTCACAGTGACCAATACCTGATGGGGATCAATAAGCATCCTGCAGTGGGTGAACTGCAAGTTCAAGCACGTGTGTGCCAGGTGTTCAGGGCAGCAGCCAGCATCTGGCTGCTGTGCAGGTGGGGATCAGGGTTGCCAGCAAGGGGGACAAGGGCATGAGCTGTCCTTTGGGGTGGCCACGGGGGAATTTAAATGGGAGAGGAAAGGGGTACTCAACAGGGGTGGTTACAGTTCCAACTGTAGTTGGAATTGAAGGCACAGGTGGGAGAGGGTAATGGGGTTTCACCCTAGCAACAACCCTTATAGTCAAGGAGGTGGTCAAGACCTGGATGCAGCTTTACCCAGACAATGGGAAGGGGATATTTTGCTGCATAAGGGTTACAGGAAAGGTTTCCCTTTAGGTTCTGGGGGGTTGCAGAAAGGAATGAAGGTAAAAAACTTGGGATCAGCGAAGGGGGAGGAAGACATAGTCAATAGGAAAATCCAGAAAGTGTTGCAGGTGGGTAGGGTGGAGGGCCCCTTTGAGGCAGCCCTAGTGCCAATTTCTGCATATCTCAGCTGGGGGTGGTACCCAAGAAGCAAACAGGTGAGTTTCACCTTATCCACCACCTGTCATATCCAGATGGGGCCTCAGTGAATGATGGGATTCCCAAGGATCTCCAGGTAGTGTCTTACACATCCTTGGACCAAGCAGTGGTGATGGTCAGGGCAGTTTGTGGGACGTGACTGGTGAAGACACAGAGAATGAGTCCATTTTTCAGTTGCTGTCAACCAGGCCCAAGGATTGGGATTTGCTGGGCTTTCAATTTGAGGGGAAGGTGTATTTCAACAAGGCCATGCCCATGGGGTGTTCTGTGGCTTGTTCTGTTTGAAGCCTTCAGTTCATGGGTTCAGTGGGCTTTTGGTTGGAGGTATGGGCACAGGTAAGCTCACTACCTGGATGATTTTCTGCTCATCAGGGCAGGGAAAAGAGGAGATGGAAGGGTTGCTGGCAAACTTTAAAGAAATGTGTTGGAATATAGGGATCCCACAAACAGAAGGGAAGACTGAAGGACCAGGGCACAGGCTAGAGTTTCTGGGTATAGAGGTTGATACAGTACAGAAATGTTTTCATCTCCCAGGAGATAAGGTGGCCTGACTTTGGGGTCTGTTGAAACAGGTGGGGGGTAGGAGAATGGTGCCACTAGTATTGGTACAAAAGCTGCTGGGGCACCTTAATTTCACCTGCAAGGCCATAAGCCCAGATGGAGCATTTATCCAGAGGTTGGCCATGGGAAAGGCAAAGCTACCCCATCACTTGGTAGATATCACCAAGGGCATGCGGGAGGACCTGCAGGTTTGGGAAGCCTTTTTGGAGGGTTACAATGGGGTCACATTTTGGCAAGAGGAATGGGCCTATAATACAGATATGGAGTAATACACAGACACTTCATGGGCCCTGGGAATGGGAGCATACTTTAAAGGGGAATGGATCTTGGAGGCCTGGCCAAGTACTTGGGTGAGGTGGGTTTGTTAAAAGTCATTACTTTCTTGGAGATACTGCCCATTTTCATGGAGCTAAGGGTATGTGGGACAGAATGATGGGAAAGCACATCTTGTTCTAGTGTGACAACAAAGGGGTTGTAGAAATTATCAATAGGCCAGGGGGGCTTACAAATATGGTGGGCAGGGTTATGCGACAACTGGTATTATTGGGGTTGCAATGGAAGTTATCTTGTAAGGCTCAGCATATTGATGGTATCCAGAACAAGACTGCTGACAGTCTATCCCATTTGCAGTTAAACAAACTTGGCCCCATAAGCAGCAGTACACAGGACCAAGTTTCTGGACCAGTTGTAAGAGATTGGTTTGAGAGATCCCGATGGCTGTACCAAAATTCTTGGTCTGCCAACATGCTAAAGATGTATGAGGGGGCATGGGGGGCCTTCCAGGTGCTCTGGACATAGGAAGGGTTCGAGTTAGGTATGCCAGCCACAGATGACCAGGTAAAGCAATACATGGTCAGGAGATGGGAAGAGGGGATGGTCCACACCACCATTGGGGTCCAGCTGGCAGAGGTTGGATGTACATGTAGTGACAGGGCATGGCCTGACCCAGCTAATGAGATGACTTTGAGATGGATACTCTTTGGTTGGCAGGAGAGCCAAAGGGTGGGGATGGACAAATGTCGACCCATCATGGGGTAGCTGTTGTTGCAGCTTCTAGGAGCAATGCAGCAGATTTGTACATCGGCTAAAGAAGCCTGCTTATTTTTGGCCTTCTTTGGTCTCGTGATGAATGGGTGTTCTCGATAAGTGAGGTAGTGGTGCAGTGGAAAACTGACCTGTGGGGGTGGGGCTGCAAGAGGGCGTCACGTTTGGTCAGGGCATGGTGGTGATCTGGCTGCCTAGATCTAAAACCGACCAGCTCGGTAAGGGAGAGGAAGTGGTTCTACGGTGGCAGGCACCCGTGGAGGTTTGTGAAGTTATGGAGATGGGGCAATACAGGTGAAGCCAGGTGGCGGAGGAGGGAACCTGGTTCAGGCACAGTGATGGGAGTCTGGTGATGGGATTCCAGGTGGGCGGGGTCCTCAAAAAAGTTACAAAATTTATTGAGGAGGACCCAGACCAATTCGCCCCCCATTCTTTCCAGATAGCGGTGGTATCAGAAGCCGCAGCATGGGGATGGTCAGAGAAAGAGGAGAAGAAGGTGGTGCAGTGGAGATCCAGCTGCTACAAGAAGTATGTCAGGAAGTGATGTTAATGGAAATGTTCTTTTACCAGGAAGGAGGAGCACAGAGATACACTTGGATCATGGGGCATTCTTTTATTTGTTAGGCCAAAAGGTTTGCAGCAATCAGACATGATGTGACACAACTGAGGATGGATTTGGAACACAAGATGCTGCACTGGACAGGGATCCATGGTATGAGATAGGCCCAAATTATGCCACTATTGGAAGAGCTGAGGATGTGATGGAGCAGACTGGATATGATAATAATACATCTAGGTGGGTAATGATATAGGGGGAACCCTATGTGGTGTGCTGGTACAAGCCATAATGGTGGACTTAGGGCAAAGGGGTGGTGTCCAGGGGTGGTAATCGGCTGGTCCAAGATCACCTCCAGGAGGGTGTGATGGCATACCAGGGATGTCAGATCTGTAGAGAAGAGGAGAAAGTGGCTCAATAGGAAGGTTGCAAGACTGGTTATAGAGATGGGTGGGGTACATACTGTATACAGCACAGAGGTATTTCTTTTGGTGCTGCTGAGGTTTGTAGGTCAGACAGGGTCCACCTCTCAGAGTTTGAGATGTGTTTCTTCCAAAGGCTATTGATAGACCAAGTGGGTAGATTGGAGACGGGATCCGAAGGTGTTAGCCCACAAGGGGAGAGCCCCATCTTCGATTGTTTAGCTGGAGATGGGTCAGTGGAAGGGCAGAGGGAGGAGCAAGTGATGGAATGGGCAGGCAGACAGAAGGGGAATGGGGTAGGCTAACATGGGCTGGGGTCAAAGTCACCCAGACATGGATATAAAGGAGGGGAGTGGGACAAAGGTGTTAGTGCAAGATGTTGGATCTTAGTGTCCAGACCTAGGAGGGAGGAGGTCCTAGTAAGCTGGTACCTGCTACTGGTGATGGTGTGGTGGGTCATATCTGGCATCAAGGCCCTGAAGACAAGGATCAGGAAAAGAGGATCAAGGTGGAAGATCAAGGAGAAAATATGAAAGAAAATGGACTGGAATATAAAATGTGTGATTTTGGACTGGTTCATGAAATGTGTGATTTTATAAGATTATTGAGTGTGTAAATATTAACAGTGTTCATTAAAATGGTACCAGTGAGCATCCAAGCTAGAAGTGTGCTGAGTTTTCATTTCTAGAGGGGATCAGATGACAAATAGGGTTACCACTAGAAGGCAACCTGAACTGTCAGGTGGGTCAGATGGAAATGAGAAGGTGAAGGGGGAGGAAGATGCAGCTAGGGAGGAGGGGCCTGGTGACATCAGTAGCGAGGTCATACATGTAGTGTCATATAATGCGGATGCAGGCCAGGGTGGTGAATGATCAGGAGGAGTGGCAAAATGGGGTCTTGATTGGGGTCCTGAGGGTGTTTATAAGGTGAGGTAACCCCACAGAGCACCCTCTTCTGCTGAGAACTTGATCCCACCCACCACCCAGGGGAAAGTAGGGCAGAAGAGAGGTGGGTATGGGGACTGGAAGTTGGCCTGGGGCCACAGAAGTGCAGCTGTATTGATTGGGGGAACTGGAATGGAAATGCTGGGAGGCAGGGTTCTGCGAATGGTGCAGCGGGGGGTTGAAAGAGTCCGGTCGGGCAGCAAGTCACCCATGGTAATGGGGGTAAAAAGATATACAGTGAGGGAGGTAGGGAGGGAGGGAGGTAGGTCAGAGGGGGGAGCAAGAGCTAGAATAAAGTGGGGCAAGAGCTAGAATAAAGTGGGGCAGACAGAAGAGGGGAGGGGGCAGGCCAACACATGGGGGAGGGACAAAAGAGGTAGTGCTAGGAGTCAGATCTTAGTGTCCAGACCTAGGTGTTGGTACTGATGAGGTGAGGTCCGGATCTGTGTGTCCGTACCCAGAAGATAAGGTCAGGAGAAGAGGATCAAATGGAAGATCAAAGAGAATATATATATATATATATATATATATATATATATATATCTATATACATCTATATACTGTTATATATATATATATATATATATATTTATTTCGTTTTGTTACGGGGTAGGTGTGCTACCCATGGAAATTACTATACTCAGGCACGAGCCGGGAGGTTACAGAGTGGAATTACCAAAAACACAGAAACAAATCAAGGTTTTACAGTACAAATACAAGCAAAGTTATAAGAGCAAGGAACAAAACAGTGTGATTCATGACAAAACATGTGATAAGGCAATTTGTTGGCAGGTGCAGGACATACTGTAGAGCACATATTTGATAGGAATTATCTAGATGCAAAGTGTGGCAAGAGGTTAATTGAAAACAACCAACCACATACTTGTGAAGAACTGTCAGGTATAATGAGCTGGGAAAATTGTAAAATAACATACGGTAGGCAGATCCTTAGGGTAGAAACATATCTACACAGTTTGGGAGATAGAGCACAGAGTACTCTGGTCTACCATCCACCCGGGGATGAAAAGCGATACCTGCAGGAAGTGGTGGACTTCGCCGTCGACATGGCGTTGGAGTCACCCAGACTGATGGTTCTGGGCAGCTTCAATGCTTGGGTCAACAATGAACTCTCGCCTTTTGGACAACACTTCCTCCAACTGATGACATCACTGGGCTTCACACAGATTGTTTCCTCAGCTACCCATAATCATGGTCATTCTTTGGATTTGGTTTTCCTCCTGGGGATTGAGGCCTCCAATTTGGGGGTGGAACCTGTCGGTTGGTCCGATCATTACACCATAAGATTCAATTTTTGCACCCCCCTTTGTAGGTCTGCCCCTGTGGAGTTGGTCAGTTACTGCCCTTTACGGGATGTGAGTCCTAAAGACCTGGTGGCGGTGATTGATCTCTCAGAGTTTCCTGATGCCAGCTCAGGTCCAGAGCCATTGGTCCTTGCCTATAATAAGGCCATCTCCTCAGCCCTTGACCTGATTGCTCCTGGGTTCGTCCTCTCCCACTTCACCCTCGGGCCCCTTGGTTTGATGGATCCTTGAGGGAGTTGCAGAGTTTAGGATGAAAGTTAGAATGTCATTGGTGGAAGTCCGCCCTGGAGGTTGACTATCTTAGTTTGGTGGAGCATTATCAGACCTACCAGTCAGGGGAGTCACATGATGCAGTTCACTGAGTAGTACTCTCTCTCATGAGCTCCTGCCTCCTACCAATTATTTTATCATTTTGCTAAGGTTTGAGGACTTATTTTACTGCTATTCAACTGCTGAAAGTTTCTTCAACCAATTGATGCTTACCCGACGTCGGCTGAATGGATTTTGAGATGAAGATGAACCCTCCTAAGCACACTCCTCCAACTATGCCTGAGAAGGCCCCGAAAAAGTCTAAGGCCTCGGCAGTGCCCCAGACGCAATCTACTGGCACTGGAACCATGGAAGTGGAGCCTCTTACTCTCGCTAAATTTTTAGAAGAGTTTCAGCCTTTTAAAACGGAGATACAGAATATTGCTGGTGAAATTAAGCATATCTCCATCGCCTTGGAAACACTCTGTCAAAGAACGTCGGATAATGAAGCACGTATTCACTCTTTGGAGTGCAATCAAGAGTGAATTAACCCAGATCTGGCAGCTTTAAGGCAACGTATAAATAAGATGGAAAACAAAATCGAAGATCTTGAGGGCCGAAGTCGCCGCAATAATGCGGTAATAATTGGCTTACCTGAACGTGAGGAGGGTATAGACCCCATCAGGTTTACACAGCTGTTTATAAAAAAATTGCTGGCCCTTCCCCTTTCGGCTCTGAATATTCTATTGAGAGGACTCACAGAGCGCTACGACCCATCCCACCTCGAGAAGCCCCCCCCCCCGGACTTTCATTTTCATTTCTAAATTTTCTAGAAAACAGCACTTCATGTCCAAAATAAGAGAAGCCAAGGAACTTACATGGGAAGGGCTAAACTGAGGATAGTCCAAGATCTCCCCCTCTTAGTACACCAAAAGCTAGCCATGTACCATCCTGTTATTACAAAACTGATAGCGGCTGGTATAAAATTCAGAGTGAGATACCCTGCTAAGCTCCAAGTCCAGATCTCCAGCTCCTGGGTAGCATTTGAAAATGCTGAAACAGCGATGGTAGGGCTTAAAAACGCGTTTCCTGATCTATTTCGCCCGACCTGATTGAAGCATCTTTCTTTCTCGGGTAAGAGCTCCAGTCTCTATGTGGATCGCAAGATTCAGAATCTCTTCGGGGGCCAGTGAATAAGGGAAGCAAGCCTTATCTTTTCTGAAGCGTATATAACCTGCTTCTTCTCATGTCTTCCTCATCACCCTGTTTCCCCAGGGAAGGGACTTAACCTACAGGATTTTCCCTGCTTCTTTTTCCCGGCTGTGCTGATGTACCTGTGGCTCTCTTATTATCAGCAGGACTCCTATTCTCCCTTCCTGGTGTTTTTCAACTTACCTAATCTCACTAAATATAATTTTATCATCGGATCCTAATGCAAGGGCTAGCGGTTCCCTGTCTCCCTTAGTTTGAACGTTTGGAACTCATACATGATTCGGGAGTGTTTATGGAAACTGTGCCAGCATTGTGTTTTTTTTCTATGGATCTGCTTGCTCTGGTCTTAATACAGGAGTCTGCATTTGTGACATTTGGCCACTAGATGGCGACAGAGACTGACCTTTATTTAATCTGTTTTATATTTTCCACATATTCTGTTTTTTCTAGGGAATAGGGTCAGCCTTATAGGGGGAATTTTGACTTGACTACCTCTCCAATACTGTGCTTGGCCATAGTCAGGGCTGTTAATGCTAGCCCTGTATGCTTTAGTTTATTTACAGGGAGAGTATGTATCATTGTTTTTCCCATGAATCTGATCTTTCCTTACCCAGTTGCATATTGTAAAGCTGATACATTATTGTTAGATGGTATCAGAGATGGTTTCCTTTTTTTACATAATTTTAATAAAAGAAGGGAGAAGACAAAAGGAAAAGGGGAAGGAAAGGGGACAATTTTTTTTTTTTTTATCTTCTTTCATGAAAGATTTGGATGGTAGTAATCTCTGATACTCCTTGCTTGTTATAGGGGGATGTATGAGCTGAATACCTCCCTGTTACAGACTTGAGTCCCAGGTGGGCTATTAATATGAGTTTTGTATGTCTAATGGGAATGACCGTAAGGCAATACCCCGAAGGTCATCCTTCTTATTTTTCTCAATTTGGTATAACTAAAACAAGGATTATTATGTTTTAATGCCTGCGTATTTAGGCTCATTGTACATAGTTGTCTCCTATTAGTCTGTACCTCTAGGGTGGTTAATTAGTGCCGCTTTTAGCAAGGTAGATGTTATAATATAGCATTTAGGTCTATAGAATCTGGTGGGGGGCTGGGGTAAGAGGGAATTGTCTAGGTGAACTGGTTGTCAAGTACCATGAGACAGTGGGGTGGGATTGGGAGGGGTTGGGCATATTGTGGGTTATTGGGATTTCTTTTGTGGGTGAAATTTTGTTACTTTCTGGTTTTGGGGGGGAGGGAAGGTGGGCTGGCGCAGCAGACATTTCTCCGTGGGCAGTTAGAACAAATATGTGTCAATACAGCTTGGACTTTAAGCAGACAGTTAGGGCTTTAAGGATTAATGATTAATGATGTTCTGTTTTGCACATGGAATGTTAGAGGAGCCATGCATAAAACTAAGCAATATAAGGTGTTAAAATATCTCAGTCATATCAAAGCTCATGTCATATTTTTACAAGAGACACACCTACTTAATCATGAAGCCGATAAGCTGAGAAGGCAACAAGTGGGGCAAGTCTTTGCTGCACAGGGTAATACCCAGAGTAGGGGAGTCATGGTTCTTTTACACAGAACAATCCCTTTCAGATCTTCCCAGACCATGGTCGAACCCTCTGGGAGATACCTATTTGTGAAAGGCAAATTGCACACTTTGGATATTTATTTTTATTTTATTTTATTTAGTTTTTGTTAACCGGGTAAGTGCGCTAGTCAGCAAGTGACTGTTTTCAGGCACGACCCGGGAGGTACAATTACAATACACATATAGTGCTGGGATGCATATACGGGCCCAATGCAGATACCCCAGGTTTTTTCATAAACTTACTAGAAGTTCTCAATCCTTTTCTTGGTATTCTTGGTATTCCCATGATTATAGGGGGTGGTCTTAATTTAGTATTTGATCCCTTGCTAGACAGATCTGGTCAAATCCCCCATGGCCTCTCTCCTGCCCAGAGAGCTTTCAGAGATTTTCTCGACTCTGCAGGATTATGTGACGTATGGTGTGTGCTACACCCTAATGACCAGGAGTATACGTATATCTCCCCTGTACATGGTACATCCTCATGGATCGATTATATTCTCATTTCCCAAACATTGCTCTCTGGAATTTCTGGTTCTAATATTATCTCGGGCCCTCTTTCGGATCACTCCACGGTAACAAGTACAATGTCCCTGTTCCTACTTCCGAATAGGGGAGGTAGACGGAAGTTAAATAACCAAATTCTAAGAGAGCCCGTTAGGGTTGATTACATAGCATCTCAAATTCAACAGTTTATCGCTCTAAATGCTAATACCACAAGACGACCTGATATGGAGTGGGGCGCTCTCAAAGCGTTCCTCAGGGGTATCTTAATTGGCCTATCTTCGAAAAGGAAAAAGGAACGGGAAAACAAAATTTCTTGTCTTCTTTACCAAATCAGAAACATCGAACATAGTCTTTCCCCTGCCTCCCCGGACTCGGTCAAGCAAGACTTAATTAAACTAAAAGATGCCTACCTTGATTTATTAAGAGAGCAAGGCGAGTTTGCCATTCTAAAAATGAATGCTGTCTATACGGATCAAGGGGAGAAAGCTGGGCAGATGCTAGCAATGTGTATTAAATAACTTGAATCAGCACGATTTATCCCAGCAGTCCATCTCTCAGTAGGGGATTCCCTTAAAACTTCTGTCTCCGAGATACTAGATGTCTTTACTACTTATTTCCAGGAGTTATATGCTCCCATGCTTCACTCCTCTTCTGAAGAAGATTTGCAAAGTTACTCGACAGACTCCCTTTTACCTTCTCTTACTAAATCTCAACAAGACACACTTATATCTCCCATCACTGAGGATGAAATAATTGCTGTAATCAAATCCCTCCCAGCTGACAAAACTCCAGGCCATGAGGGCTTTTCCTCTAACTTTTACAAGGTATTCTCTAGACAGTTAACCCCCATCCTGTTGCCTCTTTTTCAATTCCTTTTATCGGGTCAGTGGACTGACTCTTCACTTTTTGAGGCCCTTATAGTTTTATTGCCCAAGCCAGATAAACCACTGGATCTTGCCTCAAGTTATAGGCCCATATCTTTAATCAACCATGACATCAAGATCCTAGCCAAAATTCTGGCGGATCGTATTAGTCTGGTTATTCCCTCGATAATTGGTGTAGAACAGGTGGGCTTCATGAAGGGAAGATCATCCTCTGATCATTTACGTACTCTCGCCCATGTTTTTTCAGTCTCTGAAGACGCTGTTGCCCCAATGGCCTTGGTTTCTTTAGATGCCGAGAAGGTCTTTGACAGGGTCTACTGGAACTACCTGTCCATGACAATGAAGGCATTTGGTTTCCCCAATGTATTCGTGAGCTGGGTGCGCTCGCTATATTTATCCCCCTCTGCCAGAATTGCCTGTAGTGGCATGATTTCCAGCCCAATTAAACTCCATGTGGGAACGAGGCAGGGGTGTCCATTATCTCCATTACTTTTTAACATATATTTGGAACCCCTTATCTGTAGACTTACAAGAGCACAGGATGTCCCAGGTATTCCTCTACAGGGACAGGTGGTCAAGGTTGCAGCATATGCTGATGATCTTCTCTTGCATATACTCAACACTGCCATATGTATCCCTGTTATTCTTAACATAATAAACAAATTCAGCAGAGTTTCGAATTACAAACTCAACACTGGGAAAACCTTAGTTTTTCCTTTGAATCACTGAGTGCACAAGCAAGAAATTACTGCTACTGGTCTTGCTTGGCAACCTAATTCTATTAAATACTTGGGTATTATGTTAACCCAAAGTAATGCTCATCTCAAATATCTAAACTTGGATTTATTGCTTCAGAAAATAGATCAAGATCTTCATAGATGGATGCTCCTCCCTCTCTCCTTATGGGGTAGGATCAATCTAATTAAAATGAATATCTTTCCCCGATTGTTTTTATCCCCTTAACATGTTGAACATCAATCTCCATTTATCCTGGTTTAACAAAGTACACACCATGTTCTCCTCTTTTATACGGTGTATAAAAAATCCAGACCGGCCTTCCGTAAACTGGCTGCTCCCAAAGATAAAGGAGGGCTAAAACTTCCGCATTTAGTCTTGTACTATTCGGTCAGTCAGGCCAATAAATATTTACAGTGGTTGACAGGAGAACAGCGATTAGCACATTCCCTGTATACCCCGATCTGGATCAGAGTAGAGTTGGATACTATTAAGAAGCACGGCTTTCTCCTGGCCGCATTATTATATACTAAAATGCGATCTCTTCCATTACCTCTGCGTAAATCTCCTATTGCAGCTTCAATTATGTCCCACTCGCAGTTGTGTGCATTTCTTAAATATGATAATACCAAGGATTTATATCAACCAATAATTGGCAATCCCAATTTGAAGCTGGATAATTAGCCTCTGTCTTCTAATTGGCTTCCTTCCATAAACTCCTCCTTGCTAAGAGACTTCATTACACCGGACAGACAATGGAGTTCCTCTTTGGACATTTTACATACACTCATGATTCCTGTTATTCATATTTTCAAGGTATATCAAGTACGGCACTGTATGGTGAAGGCATTTGGGATTACTCCGCCTTCGCCTGCACAGTTTAATTTACAGGTTCCTCTTCTTGATTTGGCTGGAATGCCTCATGCAGTCTCGAAAATATACAATACCTTATTTGCTTGGAAATATCCTGATAACTTTGCTCCTATCTCGTATTGGTCATCCCTTTTTTCAGACATGGAATTTGATTGGTCACTCATTTGGAGTAATTGCCATAAATTTCTATCTCAGGATAGACTTAGATTAACACAATTCAAAATTCTACACAATATATATTATACTCAACAAAAATTGGCCAGAATAGGTGTACTATCTTCTCCGCTCTGTACCAGATGTGGGTTGTCACCGGGGGACTCCCTTCATATTTTTTGGGAGTGTCCCAAGGTTGCCCCCCTCTGGTCCACTATAAAACAAAAAGCTGACCCACTGTTAGGACTTTCAGAGCTTTTTACTCCTGAAATTTGTTTGCTAGGTGATTTTTCTGCTATCACTGTTAAATGTTGAAAATTCTATATGGCTTTAATCTCCATGTCTGTTAAAAGGGTGGTTCTAAGGCATTGGAAAGATTCTGATAATTTTTCTTATTTAGAATGGCTCCAAGAGCTCCTTGCAAATCTTAGAACTGAGAGAACCATTGGAAGTCTTTCCAATAAACTTATGAAATTTAATAAAATATGGGGCCCTCTACAAGCCCTGTATTCGATACAAATGTGATATATAGCTCTAAGAAATATATGATGTTATTTTATGCTATACTGCTGCATCAGAAGGGCAGAGGGTAGGGCGGAAGGGGTGGGTTGGGAGAGAATGAATCTGTTCAATGTGAAGGCTAGTCATGTTTTGTTACTTTACATGCTTCTCGTGATTCATTCTCTGTATTGCAAACTTTAATAAAAACTGAATGGGAAAAAAAAAGACCTACCAATCAGTGATCTCCCATAAGAAGGCAGAGTTCCTGTCCAGGGAGATTGCTGTCACTCAGAATTGACCAGCTCAACTCTTCGGAACTGTGAACAGGTTGTGCAACCCAGCCTGTCTGCAGCTCCATCGAGCTTTTTCACAAATAGAGTGTGATGAGCTTGCTTGATTCTTTTCATCAGGTTGGAGATCCTCTTGACTCATTCTATGGGGGAAGCTGTTGGTTGGTGCTCAGTCACTACACCTCGTACTTTCTGGAGTTCCTTTGACCTGTCAGAGTTCGGAAATATTATGCAAATTGTCCAGGGGATGTGCCCTACATGCTGTGGTTTAGATCCTGGCCCAATTTCCCTGATTTTGGGTTGTTGTGATATCATTGGCCTAGTTCTGGTTCAGATTGTCAGGTGCTTCTTGGAATCGGGTGAGTTTCCAAGCTCCCTGAATGAAGCGGTGGTGACACCTCTTCTGAAGAAAGCTTTGTTGGACCTGAATGCTCTAGTAACTACAGACCCATCTTAAACCTTCCCTTTATAGGAAAGGTGATTGAGAAAGTAATGGCAACTCAACTGGAGAATGACTTGACCATCCATCATTTCTACAACCTCTCCAGTCTGGTTTCTGAAAGAGGCATAGCACTGAGACTGCTCTGGTTCAGGTGCTCAGTGATCTCCTGATGACGAGAGATCAGAGAAACCATTCCATTCTGGTACTCCTTGATCTCTCCTCAGCTTTTGACACTGTAGACCATGGGGTGCTACTTGAATTCCTGAGGTCCATCTGTGGCCTGACAAGAACAGTCCTCAGGTGGTTTACATCTTTCCTAATGGGCAGAATACTGAGAGTTGTGTCGGGAATTTTTTCTTCTGACTCACTCCTCTGTCCTGTGAGGTCCCTCAGGGCTCGGTGTTGTCCCCATGTTGTTTGCAGTGTATATGCTACACATCGGAAACATTGTAAGATGGTATGGGCTGAGGTTTCACTGCTACACTGATGATACCTAGCTCTACCTGTCTTTGGCCCCAACCAGGTTAGTGTTCTCTCAGTATTTAATAACTGTCTCATTGAAATCCAGGACTAGATAAATTCAAGCTGGCTAAAGTTGAATATGTGAAAGACAGAGGTTATGGTCATGAACCCAGGTCGCAGGATAGAGGGGTTGAGGACTGATCAGCCCTCTGGATTATTTCTGGGGGGCTCTCAGATCCTTAACTCAGAACAGGTGCGCAACCTGGGAGTGGTACTTGATGATGGGCTCATCCTTCGTTATCAGGTGTCAGCAGTCATCAAGTCTGCCTTTTACCATCTTAGGAAAATTGCCAGGGTCAAACACCTTGTTCCGTCCAGTGATCTGCCTGTGTTGGTCCACGCCTTTGTGACCTCACTCCTTGACTATTGAAACTCCCTTTACTGACGGCTTCCTGGGATTGATATCCACCGCTTGCAGCTAGTGCAGAACGCTGCTGCTCGACTTTTGACCAGGGTGTCTCAGAGGTCACATATTACTCCTGTGCTGCGCGATCTGCACTAGCTGCCAATTCAGTGGTGGATCACCTTTAAGGTAGGTTTATTGACCTACAAAGCCCTACACAGACTTGGTCCCAACTACCTGATAAAGCTTCTGATTCCCTACACCCCTGTGTGACAGCTCTGCTCGGCTGAAGAGGGGTTGCTGGAGATTCCAAGGGTAATTTTGAAATCTTCAAGGGCTTGTGCATTTATATTCGTGGCTCCCACCCTCTGGAATTCTCTACCCCATCAGCTTCAGGAATGCGTGACCATGGGGGGTTTTAAACATGCACTTAAATCTTTTTTGTGGAATCAGGCTTACCAGTGAACTGTTACTATCTGTAATTGTTGTTTTATGCATTAATGTTATAGTTTTTATGGAATCATGTTCTATTATTGTAAAGCACCTTGGTACTTGAAAGGCACTTAAAAATAAAGAGTATTATTATTATTAGTAGTAGTAGTATTATTACTGCATGTAGGATCTGTTCGGCAATAATTTCAAAGATCTAAGAGCAGAGAATTAGTTATAGTAGGACAGGGCAAGGGGTTTGAGATAACAAGCCAAAGAGGAGAAGTGCATCAAGTTGAGAGGGGAGACAAGTAGGCAGGAGGAGGATTAAGTGCAAGGCATTAGGCAGACAGCAGATCAAGTGTGCAGCGGTGAGAGTAGGGGGATGTGCTAGGGGGGTTGAAGCAAGGGCATCAGAGGAGATGAGGTATCTATGGAGCTCCTTTTTAAAGCATTATGTGAGGGTGCTTGGCGGATTTCTAAAGGGAAGGAGTTCCAAAGCTGAGGAGCATGGTGTGCGAAAGCACTGGTGCCTTTGGTTGCGTTACTTCTCGGGACACAAAGAAGGGATTTTCTAGCTGAGCATAGGCCATAGCTGGACATCTGAGAAACAAGTAGATCAGCTAAGGTTTTTGGAGTCTTAGACCGCATAATACTGTCACAGTCAACCCAAGGGAGTAAAGTCTAGCAGCATTTGGTGACAGCTGGTTTAGATCTGAGTAGAGGAGGCAGTGGTGTTTCAGCTGATGGGAGGAGGCATAGCGACAGATATTATTACAGGTGACATCCCATCCATGGAGACTGGATTTAGGTTAGGCAGCATAGGTCTCAACTCCATATGTAAGGGTGGGTAGTAGAATACCATGAGCAATGGCAAGTCTCTCTGCAGGGGGCTAGTGCATATCTTGTCCAGTACGCTATACCTAATTTAGAGTAGACAGATTCTCACAAGTTCTGGATGTGAAGATCAAAGTTTAGGGATTGGTCCAGTGTTACCCCTAGGTACTTAAACGAGGCCACTAAACCAATAGGAGAGCCATCCAGGCACGAGACCATTAAATTATTTTGGCAGGTTTTGAGTTTAAAATTTGTCCCAAATAGCATGGATTGGGTTTTGGCCTCTTTAAGTACTAGTTTGTGATATGAGAGCCAGGCTTGAGTGCTCTGAAAGTCAGTGGAGAGCTGCAGATTGATGTCAGAGATGTTTTTCGTGCTGGTTTATACTATATCGTCAGCATAGCAGAGGGAAGAGGTGGCAGTAAGATTGGAGGTGATGTTATTGATAAATATAGAAAATAGCAGTGGCCCCCATATTGAGCCTTGTGGTACACCAACATTCACTGTTGCCAGGTCAGAATAGATTGAACTGCATTTTACAACTTTGGCCCTGTTTGATAGGTAACTATTGAACCAGTTGACAACATTATTCGCGAAGCCCAAAGACTTCAGGGTGACAAGGAGAATGGAGTGGTTCACCAAGTCGAAGGCCTTTGTCATGTCTATTAAAAAGCTCCAGTTAAAAGGCCTGAGTCCATAGCAGTAAGTGTGTCAGCAATAAACTTAAGCAGGGCCGTGGAGGTGCTATGGCTCTTGTAGAAACCATGCTGGTCAGTTGTAAGAAGGTCATTGTTGAGAAGGAATTTGATGGTTTGTGTAGCAACTCATTTTTCCAGAATTTTGCTCAGAACTGAGAGGGTTTCAGTGAGTCTATAGTAAGATGGGTCTTTTGGGTCACACTTTTTGAAGACAGGAGTGACCCTGGCTATATTCCATATGTCAGGGACACTACTATCACATAGAGAGAGAGAATGAAAAGTTTGGCTAAGGGAGTGGCAATGAACTGGGCTGCTATTTTTAGTAGTCTGGGTTCAAGACTGTCTGAGCCTGTGGCTGTGCTGTCTGAGATTGAGCTAAGTAGTTTAGAGACCTCCTGTTGAGTGACAGACTTAAAAGAGAAGGAGGGGGCCAATGATTTCTTGGCTGGAGGTCGCAGGAGGGTAGTGGTGTTGTGAGGCAGGGAAGGAGGATGTGAATTTATTTAGATCTGAGAACTGATTATTGAAAATGTTTAGCTATGGTCTGAGGATTGTTACAGTGAGTACCATTGAGGACCAGCTGATTTGGGGTGGTGGAGTGGGTAGACCCCAGGAAGGTTTTTATGAGTGACCAGAATTTTTTTGGGTAGCCCGAGGCATTCACTAGTATGCTTTGGCAGTATGAGCCTTTGGCTGTTCTTATTTTTTTTTTTGCAGGCATTCTGCTGCTGCCTGTAGGTGTTATAATCCACTGGCAGGCTGGAAGACTTAAAGCAGCTTTAGCTCTTGTCCCTTGCTCTTAGCTTAGCGAGCAGTTCCTTTTTTAGCCATCTGGTTTGTTTCCCCTTAATTCTGCAGGTAATGAGAGGGGAGTGTAGGTCCTGCAATGCCATGAAAAATGTCTAGGGCAGACTGAAAGAAATGGACTGGAATATGAAATGTGTGATTTTGGACTGGAATATGAAATGTGTGATTTTATAAGGTTATTGAGTGTGTAAATATTGATGGTGTTCAATAAAATGTTGCCAGTGAGCATCCAAGCTAGAAGTGTGCCAAGTTTTCATTCCCAGGGGCGATCAGATGACAACTAATTTTGAACTCATGCAATCAATGGGATATGACTACAAAATTGGCTTCTCTTAGCAGATGCCAGTACATGAAGGTCCTAGGATTTACTTTAGGGTAAATATAAACATTTTTCAAAACCAAATGTTTGCTTCCTTTTACACTATTTGTTGTGTAATTAATGAGACACAAGATAATGCAGATTTGCTGGGCTTCAAACCTGGTGTTTGCACAATTATATAATTCAGTTTGCTTTCCTGTGTGTGATTTGAATGTGGGACTTTCCAGATGCCCCATAGAAACATAGAAACATAGACTTTGATGGCAGATAAGGACAGATTGGCCCACCTAGTCTGCACATTTCCCTACCTACAGGATAAGCTGCAGATCCCAGTTAACCAACAGCCTATTTCTTCCTACCCCCCACAAGAATTGCCTTAAGTCTGTCCCATGCATTCTTGAATTTTCCCACAGTTTTAGACCCCTAAACCTCCTCAGGAAGGCTGTTCCTTGTATCCACCACCCTTTCTGTGAAATAATACTTCCTCACATTACCCCTGAGCTGTCCCCCCTCTATCTTCAAATTGTATCCCTTGTTCTTGAACATTTTTTTTTTCAGAAAGATGCCGCCGTCTTGGACTTTGTTGATTCCACTGAGGTACTTAAAAATTTCTATCATGCCTTCCTCTCCCTTCTTTCCTCAAGGGTATACATATTAAGCTCCTTTAGTCTCTCCTTGTATAGCTTCTCTTGCAGACCCTGCACCATTTTAGTTGCCCTCCTCTGGACTGCCTCCATTCTGTCTGTGTCCTTGAGGAGATGGGGTCTCCAGACCTGGATGCAGTACTCCAGATGGGGTCTCAGCAACTGTCTGTACAGAGGGATAACAACTTCCTCTTCTGCTGGTGATGCCTTTCCCTATACATCCCAGTATACTCCCAGCCCTCCCTACTGCCTTCTCACATTGCTTGCCAATGTTAAGGTCATCTGATATGATTACCTCCAGGTCCCTTTCCATTTTTGTTGTTGTTACTACCTCCCCTCCATTGTGTAATCTACCCCTCGGCTTTTGTTTCCCCTGTGCATTATTTTGCACTTCTTTGCATTGCATCCAAGCTGCCATACTTCTGACCATTCCTCCAACCTTGCCAAGTCCCTTCTCTTCCTTTCCACACCTCCTTGTGTATCAACCCTGTTGCAGATCTTTGTATCATCTGCAAAGAGGTATACTTTTCCTTCCAGTCCCTCTACAATGTCACTTATAAAGACATTAAAAAGGACTGGACCCAGTACTGAACCCTGCGGTACCCCACTAGTAACCCCCCCCTTTCTTCAAAGTGGACTCCATTTACAATTACCTTCTGTATCCTGCTGTCCAGCCAATGTTTTACCTAGGCTACCACCCTGGGACCCACTACCAGGCTGGATAATTTGATTATTAATCTTTTGTGTGGGACTGTGTCAAATGCCTTGCAAAAGTCAAGGTAGGCCATGTCCATAGCCCCTCCCTGGTCTACTACTTTGGTCACCCAGTCAAAGAACTCAATTAGATTAGTCTAACATGACCTTCCTGTTGTGAACCCATGCTGCCTTGGGTCCTGTGCCACACTGGCCTCTAGGTATTCAACAATTCTTTCCTTCAGAAGTGATTCCATCACTTTCCTTGCCACTGAGGTCAAACTTACAGGTCTGTGGTTTCCTGCCTCTGTTTTGCTCCCACTTTTGTGAAGGGGAATCACATCTGCCTTTCTCTAGGTCTCAGGTACCACACCATCATCCCATTATTTATTAAAAAGGGTAGTCAGTGGTGTCACGACTTCTCCCCCTTAATTCTTTTAGAATTCTGGGGTGAATTCCATCAGGTCCCATTGCTTTGTCCACCTTCAGTTTTAGGAGTTTTTCAGAACCCTTTTTTCTGTGAAAGCACTGGAATCGACCCCCCTATTCAGAGTGATTCTATTAATTGAATTAGGCACCTCCTTCTCCTCCTCTTTTGTGAATACAGAGCAGAAGTATTCATTCAGTATCCCTGCTTTTTCACTGTCCCTCTCTGTCCACCCACCGTCGATTCTATTCAGCCTCACTATCCCTGCCTTTGTCTTTCTATGCTCCCTGATGTGCCTATAAAAGGTTTTATCCTCCTTCTTAACCGAGTTGGCTATCTTTTCCTCAGTTTGGGCCTTTGCTATTCTGACTTCCCTCCCTGCTTCCTTCTTTCTTAACTGGTACAGTTCTCTGTCCTGCTCCTTCTGTGTTTTCTTATACTTCCTAAATGCTAACTTTTTCTCTCTAACCTTCCCCACCACCTCTTTTGAGAACCATAGTGGCTTTTTCTTTTGTTTTGATTTATTTGCTTCACACAAATGCTTGTTGCCTCTGTGATGGCAGTTTTGATGATTCCTCATTATTGCTCCACCCCTCCTTCTAGCCTGTTTGATAGTGCTTTTCTAAGGCATTCTCCCATCTTGCCAAAATCAGCCCTCCTGAAGTCCAGTACCCTCACTTTTGTAGGGCTTGACTCTGTAGCTGAGTTTATCGTGAACCACATTTTTGGTGGTCACTTGTTCCCAGATGGCTACCCACTTCTAGATATGAGATCCTCACACTGTCCCCATTTGAGAGTACAAGGTCTAAGATTGCTCCCTCATAAGTGGGTTGCAAAATCAGCTGTCTGAGGCATGCTACCTGTAGGGCATCGAGAATGGCCCTGCTCTTGGATGTGGCTGTAGCAAAGGTACTCCACTTAACATCTGGCATATTTAGGTCTCCCATCAACTGTATCTTCCCTTTCTCTGCCATCCTGAGGATGCCTTGTATCATATCCTTGTCCATTCCCTCCCCCTGACATGGGGGTTTGTATACAACCCCTGTGTGGATTGTGGTGCCAATTCCAGTCTCTGAAGTGATCCACATTGCCTTCTTTCCTCCCTGTTTACTCTTTTGTTCCATTGCTTTTATTCCTTCCCTTACATAGAGAGCTACTCCTCCCCTTCTTACATAGAATTTGATGGCAGATAAGGACCGCTTGACCCACCCAGTCTGCCCATTTCCCTACCTGATGGATAAGCTGCAGGTCCTAGTTAACCAGCAGCCTACTTCTTCCTACCCCCACCCCCTAGAATTGCCTTATGACTGTCCCATGCATGCTTGAATTCCACCACTGTTTTGGACTCCACAACCTCCTCTGGAAGGCCGTTCCATGCATCCACAACCCTCTCTGTGAAAAAATACTTCCTTGAATTACCTCTGAGCCACCCCCTTCTATCTTCAAATTGTGCCCCCTTGTTCTTGCACACCTCTTTTTTTGAAAGATGCTACCCTCTTGGACTTTGTTGATTCCCTTGAGGTACTTGAAAGTTTCTATCATGTCTCCCTCTCCCTCCTTTCCTCGAGGCTAAACATATTAAGCTCCTTAAGTCTCTCTTCATATGTCTTCCGGTGCAGACCCTGCACCATTTTAGTTGCCCTCCTCTGGACAGCTTCCATCCTGTCTATGTCTTTGTGGAGATTGGGTCTCCAGAACTGCACACAGTACTCCAGATGGGGTCTCACTAGCTGTCTGTACAGAGGGATAATAACTTCCCTGTTTTCTAATGGTGATGCCTCTTCCTGTGCATCCCAGTATCCCCCAGCCCTCCTTGCTCCTCTCACATTGCTTGCCCACCTTTAGGTCATCTGATATGACTACCCCCAGGTCCCTTTCCATTTTTGTTGTTGTTAGTAGCTCACCCCCCATTGTGTACTCTTCCCCTGGGTTTTTGATTCCCAGGTGCATTACCTTGCACTTCTTAGCATTGAATCTAAGCTGCCATACATTTGACCATTCCTCTAACCTTGCCAAGTCCCTTCTCATCCTTTCCACTCCACCTTGTGCATCAACTCTGTTGCAGATCTTTGTATCATCTGCAAAGAGACATACTTTTCCTTCCAGTCCCTCTGCAATGTCGCTTATAAAGACATTGAAGAGGACCGGTCCTAATACTGAACACTGCGGTACCCCACTACTAACCCCCCTTTTTTCAGAGTGGACTCCATTTACTATTACTCTCTGTGACCTATTCTCCAGCCAATTCTTTACCCAGACTGTCATCTTGGGACCCACCCCAGGCTGGCTAACTTGTATATTACTCTTTTTGTGGGACTGTGTCAAATGCCTTGCTAAAGTCTAGGTAGACCATGTCCACAGCCCCTCCCTGATCAACTACTTTGGTCACCCAGTCAAAGAAATCTATCAGATTTGTCTGGCATGACCTTCCCGCTGTGAATCCATGCTGCCTTGGGTCCTGTGCCCCTCTGGCCTCTAGATACTCAACAATTCTTTCCTTCAGAAGTGATTCCATCATTTTCTCTACCACTGAGGTTAAACTAACAGGTCTGTAGTTTCCTGCTTCTGCCTTGCTCCCACTTTTGTGAAGGGAATCACATCTGCCCTCCTCCAGTCCTCGGGTACCACACCATCCTCCCATGATTTGTTAAAGAGGTAGTCAGTGGTGTCACTAGTTCTACCCTTAGTTCTTTAGAATTCTGGGATGAATCCCATCAGGCCCCATTGCTTTGTTCACCTTCAGTTTTAAGAGTTCTTCAGAACCCTTTCTGTAAATGGGTGGTATCAACTTCTGTATCCAGAGTGTTTCAGCTGTTTGTTTTAGGTGCCTCCCCCTCTTCATTTGTAAATACTGAGCAAAAATATTTGTTTTGTATCTCTGCCTTTTCACAGTCACCCTCTGCCCACCCCCCCCCCTTTATTAAGCCTCACTATCCCTCCCTTGGTCTTCCTTCGCTCCCTGATGTACCTATAAAGGTTTTATCCCCCTTCTTAACTGAGTTGGCTCCCCTCCCTGTCTCTCCTGTAGGTTATGTACCCTGGTATATTAACATCCCAGTCATGGCTGTCTGTGTACCATGTTTCTGTGACTGCTATGATATCCAGGCATCTCTCTTCCATCAAGGCCACCAGTTCAGGGAGCTTGTTGCCCAGACCATGGGCATTGGTTCTTATTACCCTCCATTTCTTGATGGCCTTACACCTTTTTGCCCTATCCCTGTCCTTATTGCCTTTGTCATTTTTCCATTTACCCCTCCTTCTCCTATCGACATCTCTATCTTGGTGTTTACCTCACTTACTACCCTGATTTTTTTTTGGGGGGGCTAGGATTTTCCCTGCTTTCCAGTGCCTCCCCTCTTTGTTTAGTTTAAATGCTTGCCAATGAAGCATTTAAACCTATAACCTACGATCCTGGTTCCCCTCCTGGACAGATGCAGACTATCACACCAGAATAGGCCTGTATCACTCCAGGTAGACCCCAAGTCCCCAATGAAGCCAAATCTCTGAGCTCTGCACCAGTTTTTCAACCACTGATTGAACCCCATGGTGTTTAGCACTCTAGCCTAACCCATGCCATAAACAGACAGCACCTCCAAGAAGGGTGCCATGTGTGCTACTTATCTAAGGCCCCTCCCCAACTCCACAAATTCTTCCTGCAATGCTCTGATCCCTTTCTCAGCCAGGTCTTTTGTCCCTAGGTGGGCAATGAAATCCAGCTCCCTCCCTCCCTTGTGCAGCTGCTCTGGCGATCTTGAGGATTTGCTCCCTGTCCCTCCAAGCCATGGCACCAGGCAGGCACCTTACCTCCCTCTCCCCTTCCTCCCCAGTTCTACCCCCCTAATAATGGAGTCCTCCACCAGGAGTTGTTTCCTTCCCCATGGGGTCCCATGCCACCCTCCTTTGGGTCTCTTTTGTGGAGGTTCCCAGCTTCCTCTTTGGTCTCCAGTGTGGGTGCCTCCATAGAGGAACCACACTTTGCCAGAATGGCATATGAATTGTGGAGAGGTACAACTGGAGGGGTACGCCTCTGTTCCACCACCCTCACCCTCCCTGAGCCCACTGTGGTCCAAATGTTCTTCTTTCTTGGCAACTTCTGGGTCAACAGCAGTGACCCCGTTGGTCCCTGGGTGGGAGCGGAGGTCCCCCAAATCCTGGCCAACTCAGCCTAGAGATGAGTAACCTCCTCCCTCAACCCTGAAAGGTGCCTGCAGATGGGACAACACTGCATCCTCCAGAACGTCTCCCGGAAGACTGCTGCTCCACAGCCACTACACTGCACCATTCTCATCATATCTTATTTCTGGCCCCTTAACTGTTGTTTGGAATACTTACTGTTTCCTCTGTATATTTATTTGTTTATTTTTTTCTCCCTACTTACTTGCTGCCTCTGTACCCTTTAAGCTCCTGATCTTCCTGTTCTGAGACAAGAAGTTCCTATATTTCTCAATAGTCTCCTTACTTGCCCAGAGTCAGATCTCCAGCAGCTAGGGGGGACAGAGAGCTACTCTTTTCCTTCTAGGATGGTGAGTCTTTTGTGTCTCTGTGATCACTCACTTCCTGCTCCCAAACAGGAAGCTCCTGTTGTCAGTCAAATCCTGTGCCTATAAAAGTAGAACTGGCTTAAGGTAGGGGGAGGGGAATATAGTCCCAGTAGATAGGTATAGTTATAACAGCAGCTCCTTCCTTTTCGTGTTCTCTGCCCATTCTTTGGCAGAAGCTATCTACGGCAATTTTTAAATCTTGGCTTTAACCTGGCTTCTTCCAGGTAAGCCATTCCACCTACTTTACAGTTCTTTCTACACTTAGTTAATTCACAGATAATTCTCTTCAGCCACCTGAGAAAAACACCTAAATAACTGCACAGATAACAATTTACTTCAGTCACCTGAGACAAACACCTAGGTAACTGCACAGATAGCAATTCACTTCAGCCAACTCAGACAAACACACTAACGCTTTTTTTTTGTTTTGACCCTAAATTGAAGGTCCCAGTAGTAGAGTTCTAGTTCTTTAGTCCCAGTAGAGAAGTATAGTTATAACAGCAGCTCCTTCTTTTTGGTGTTCTCTGCCTGTTCTCTGACAGAAGCTATCTAGGGCAGTTTTTTAAATCTTGCTTTAACCTGGCTTCTTCTAGCTAAGCCACTCCCCCTACTTTACAGTCTTTCTACTCTTAGTTAACTGCACAGATAACAATTTACTTCAGCCACCTGAGAAAAACACCTAGATAACTGCACATAAAACAAATCACTTCAGTCAACTCAGACAAACACTCTTTTTTGTGTTTGTGTTTTTTGTTTTTACCCTAAATTGAAGCTCCCAGTAGTAGAGTTCACATTCTTTAGTCCCACTAGAGAAGTATAGTTATAACAACATCTCCTTCCTCTTGGTGTTATCTGCTTGTTCTCCCTACTGTCTTTGCAGTGCTTGGATTTGAACCTAGGAACTGGTACACACACATATAATGTGGAATAAACACTGCCCAGAGTGTGGTCTGTGCTTATGCAGCCACAGATACAAATCCACAAAGGTAGCACATCAGTGCTGCTGCATTTGTGTCATCTGGAAATAGTTGTATGAGGTTTGTTTAACCAGATGATGGCTGTCTGTGGTTGCTTGTTTGGTCTTGTCCTTTTGCTGAATTGTGTGGGGTGGGGAGTAAAGGTTGAAAACCCTAACACAACTTTTCCCTACTTTTTGGCATTAAATTGAACACTAAGTGATACATTAATGCATTTTTTGAGAATAATATATGTGTATGCATTTGTTTGGCTCAGGACAATAATGAGTGGCTCCTTATGCAATTACTTTTTCCCTCACTGGACTATGGAAGGAAAAGCTGTACATCTAATGCCAAAGACTTATGCACAGTTCATTTTGCCTTACAATAGCATTTGCAGATTTGTATTAGGCTGTGACAAAAATACCCCATTACCTGATGTGCAGAGAGTCTAAGCCTTCTTACCCCTGAGGCAGAACTTAGTTGACATAGATGAGTAAAGTATTAAAGAGTATGCATGAACTGTTTCCAGCTTATTTAAACAGACTTCTTGTCACACACCATCAGAAACATCACCTGTGTTCCCAAATCAGATATCTCTTGCACATAGCAAGGGTGAACCAATCCTTTGGTAAAAAGGCTTCTGTGTCAATTCTAAAGTGGAACCTTTAATCAAAATATTTTCTTTTACTTGAAAGTAAATCATTTGTATGGCATATATATATATATATATATATATATATATATATATATATATATATATATCATGTTCACAGCCAAAAGTTGAGAAAAGGTTCTTTGATATGTAGAAATATGCAAAGTTTGAATTTGCTGATGAAGTTGTCATGAAGTGGTGAACATTTGCATTCACAGAGCTATGCAAAGTTTTCTCAGATCTCAGCAACTTTGACTTTGCCAGACTCAGAAAGTTTTCAACGGAAAGTGTGGAATTTTACTGCAAAGAGCAAAACTTCATTCATAAAATTCTACACTTCATGGCGAAACTTTGCAAATTGATCTGTGCTCTGCAAATTGCATGAAATTTGTGGATTAATTTGCAGAATGAGTTTTGCAAACTTTGCCCATCTCTATTAATATGTATGATGTCACATATTCATCAGCCAGAAGAGGTTAAAACATATTTTGTTATAGAAAAGATAGATATATTTTTAACCAAGCTGCACATTACAAAAAAAAAATCAAGAATTGATTTATTTATTTATTTAAACATTTAACCAGGAGGGCATACTGAGCAGGTTAGCAGATACAGTACATGCATTGCATTGCAATTAATAAACCACTTGATACATCATAGTCTAATCATAAGATTCAGTTTGCAAGGAAAAAAAAGTTATTTCAAGGCAACACCATAATTTATCTGTTGGCAGACATAATCAGAAGTGTTAGGCTATTAATGCATATCCATTACATTTAGTAACATTTCAGAAGATCGAAACCTGTTATATCGACACTCATTATATCGGCTTTACTTGACCAACAGAGTCAGTTGCCTGACATGGTTGATTACAACATGTGTTGTATCAACAGTTTTAATCGACTGTTGTGTTTGACCGAGTTTGTTGATTTCCTTGTGTTTCGGAGTTGTTTCTATTGATTTTTCTAGTGTCTGTCAGGGCTTGTGAGCTACTTTGTCATCTAACTGTATTTTCTTTTGGGGCTTCTGGGTTATATTGGGGACATGGGTGGGGTGAAATGAGCTAGTTTGTGTTTTAGCTGTAGTGTGTTTTGGGGGTTCTTGATGTTATTGGGGATATGTCTCTCTGTGAATTTCTCAGACCATGGTGTAGGTTCCTGTGTAAGCTTTGCCTGGTAGTGAGTGTAGTCTGTGGTACCAGCCCTTCACATTATTTTTGTTCAAGGTATGCCTTTGGTTGTTGTATGGGCTATTGACCACAGCTGGAGTTGAAATAATGGTGTATACCTTGCTGCTTTCAGTTTTGGTCTCAGTCTACCATAAATGTAGTTATCTTTGAACTATTGCTGCAGGTGCTTTGTAGATTGTGGTAGTATTCATTTCAGTGTTTCATATGTGGCAGGTATTTCTTCGGGGGGAGGTATGCTAGAGATACTAGCTGTCTAATTAGGAGGTTAATGTCAGGATTGGTTCCATATTCAGTTGCAAGTCCTAGTGACTGTATTTTTCTCCAGACTATTTGTTCAACGTGGAATAGGCAGCCTTGATGATTTGTGGATGGAAATTCTTATTCTGCATCTTGAATGGCAGTTTGCTCAAAGTCTGTCATTATGATTTCTGGTTTTAGAGTACAGTTTATGTTGTCAGCCAATTCATGTAAGTCCTGGAATAGTTGGATATAACAGTCTCGTGCTTTTGATGTCATTAAGCAATACACTAAAGAAGTATGCAGCTGTTAATCTCACCTCCTGCTGGATCATGGATGCTGCATAGCTGGGTGAACAGGCTTGGGACAGTTTTAAATGTTCTGTCCATGACATAGAATTTAGCTTTACTCAAATCTTCAAGTTTGCTGTCAGTAGTAAATATTACTATTGCGTTGTTTCTGATTTTGCTAAGTTTTCTGAAGAAAGGCTGTTCTGTGACATCTTAAAGGTGGTCCAGTATGTTAATGTCTTGCAATGTGGTCAGTTCGGTTGGCAATTCTGTTTTTCCTGGCTCGTGTATTATTTGTAATAGAGATTTTTTGGATGATATATTTTGTTGTATTTCAGGTGTTAGACTTAATACATGCTGAATTAATTGTGTAGGGTTATTGACTGATGTTTTAGCTTTGACTTTGAGTGTTGATACCATGTCTGCTATGGGTACAGCTGTCACGTTTGGTGCTTGACTGTGCTCATTTCTTTTCCAGTATATGTTGTCCATTTAGTTCTGTGGTCATGGCTTATCCTAGGCAGTTTTTGATCTTTTAAATTCACAGCACCAGTAGTATTTGTGTTCCCTGTGGTTCTCTTCTGTTAGGAGGTAACCCTTTATGTTGAGTTTTTGTTTAACTTTTTTTGAGGGGATGAGATGGCAAGTTTTCACCTTCTAAGATGTACTGCATTGAGGTTCAGGATCTCTCACTGCCATTTTTTCCTGCTCTTCTCCATTGTCAGATGTAGATCTGATCGTGGATGTAGGAATTTGGATTGGGTATATGTGTGCCTTAAGTAAGGTTACTATTTGCCTTTTTCCATGATTGCTTTGTTTTGCAAGGTAACACCTGTGCATAGCATGTGGGTGTACCTTGCTCTATCTGTGCATCTCACTAATTGTGCCCAACCCCAAGTCACATCCGACTTGGAGGATATATCTTTAGAAATGGGAGGGTTGTGGGGGTGGAGCCCCCTCTCATGGGGGGTGTGGTGGGCGAAGCCCCCGCAATATGACTGGTTTTAGAATGTTTGATGTGTCGGTTACATTTGTTGAGATTCATTATGGTATCTCGGGCTGTAGATTTTGTCAGAAATTGCTTGTCAGTATTTCACAGTCTGTTTTAGTTTTGTTGAGATTTTGGGTGTCTGTTTTGAGTAGTAAAAAAAATCAGACTTGGCCCCTTATCTCTACAATTAATTTTAGAAATGTCTTTAGCACAAATATTATTACATAGTTACTTAAGTTCATCAACTGACATGAAACATCTTTATCTGCAGAGTTGGATGGAAGGTAGGAGGTCTGTTGTTGGTAAAGATCTTGTCCACAAGTTAAGTTGATATTTTTGGTCTTCAAGGAAACATAGTCTGCTTGCTTGCGTCAGATACCAATCAAAATGATTTCTGAATTTTAGCAGAAGTTCAGAAATCCGTGACTACAGGCTTTTGCTGGTGCATGGCAATGTCAAAATGTCCCTTCTATTAGCCTCATTTTGAACAAAGTCTCATGGGAGAGGTTTTAGCTCTGTGTTCAAGACAGGAAGCAAAAGACCTGTATCCAGCACTGGAGGCAAATGACAAGTGTTTCAAAGCTTCTTATCTGTCTATGTCCCAATACAAAAGGTTAGCAGAAAGAATGCAGGATTAATTTTTCAAGTGCTAAGTCATGCTCACTTTACACATTATTCATGAATCCTTTTATTACAAGTTCAAGATTCTTCACTAAAATCTTAATTATATTTCATAGCAGTCTCATTGACCTTGTTTCAGCAGCTTTTATATAAAAAGCATTCCAATGTCAAAGGGACTCTTTAAGTTATGGTGGTCATCTAACCTTTGAGGTATATGCCTCAGAAACATGTACCTTACCTGCTTTTGTTATCACTGACAAACATGGTTCCATGGAAGGGACCATTATCCTTTGTTCAATAGCTAGATTTCTCCATGTACTTGTAAGCATATCCTTCCTTTTTTATATTAACTCCTTCCTTCCTCACAATGGACTGCTTCTGCATGTCTTGAACCGTTTCTTTTTCCAAGCCACAGTGCACATAGCCAGCCAGAAGACGTTGCTAGTCCATGTCCCTTGGCATGTTTGCACGGTATTTCCTTAATGAGAATACTTTTGCTAAGGCATAAGTATTTATAAAATAAAATAATAAACTTATTGTGTTAATATGTTGTATCTTTGCCTAATTGTTCTTACTTCAGTCATAACAGTCCCAACTTTCTGGAATGCACATCATGACAAATAAAAGAAGTGAAATACTTAATACCCTTTAAAATGATCATGTTTGTTAATCTACATACCCCATGTGACTGCTAGCCTCTTCTTTGCTTTCCTGCATCCCCTTCATATCCTCCAACTGTCTGTCTGAAAACTTTGTATATCCATATATAGCATGTTGCATGATTTTAATCTTTATATTTTACCCATGTTGGAAGTTCTTTTTATCCTTAACTACAATATATAAGCAATAAGACACAATGGGGTGTGCATTACAGTTTGATAACCACACTCCCAGGGGTATAGTTAAGCAGAAGACCAGAAGGCCTAGTGCAGGTCACCCCTACAAGTGCAATTATCACACCATAATGCACACACCAGAGTGTCTCACCGAGAGGCTGCAATTTACACAACAGACTTCCATTT
This sequence comes from Neoceratodus forsteri, assembly GCA_016271365.2. Classification (NCBI taxonomy): domain Eukaryota; kingdom Metazoa; phylum Chordata; order Ceratodontiformes; family Ceratodontidae; genus Neoceratodus; species Neoceratodus forsteri. The sequence goes on along the minus strand of CM057459.1, from coordinate 778,085,761 downwards.
TAAACTACTATCTCAAACTGCTGTTTTCTTTCCATTACATTTTTCATTCCACATACTAAATAGTTATACCCTCATTTAACACATTTATCATTCCATTTCTAATCATTTAAAAAAAGCTTTCCAGAACCAAGTGAGCATCCTATTACATGAGATGACACAGGCACCTCAGTGTGTCGCACACTGATAGAAGAGCAAATTGCCTGATCGCTCTCTTACAGATTAAAATAAAGCAAATGTAGTCAGGACTGTCTCTGTCATTGTTAGAAAAGATTAAATACCTTATTGTCCAAAAGTTTGAGCATCAGGTATGATGGTGTGTGGCTGATCCAGCAGGGGGATTCCTCATGCTGGATTACAGCAACATGCAGAGGACAAGCAGGGAAAAGCACATGATGTGAGCAATGAAACACCTCAAAGCAGAAGTTAGCAGTTTAAAAACAACAAAGCAGGAAACTGCTCTGTACAGAGTCCTGTAAAGGATGCATTTGCTCTGTGTCTAGCAGGCTGCTGGCCACAAATGGGATAAGAAAACACTCTTTTTTGTTTGTGCTGCTTTGGTGTGTGTGTGGGTGAGGTCACAGCTATTACAATAGGATGGGTAGAGAACTGCCACCGGCCTGAATTCCGCAATAATAAACAAAACTGATGTAGTTAACATGTTAGTGGGGAAAAAATGTCAGCATCAAACTTCAAAAACATTCTAAATAGAATGTCTTAAATGAATTAATGTGCCATCAGATTCTGTTCTCCAACTGTTTTACTGGAACTAGTTATTTATACTACAATATTGTCCTATATTGCACTATAACCATTCAGATTACTCCACTGCTTCCTTCCATTTTATAAGTAGGTAAGCAATAATACCTGACAGGGTGGGTGGTACTGGATGATACCGGACTGCCCAGGGGTGTAATGAGGTCCAATACCACAGGCCCCTTGCATTGCCCAATATTACCCACCCTGGAGGTCAATATAATGCTTAGAAAATAGCCCATAGGTGACATTTTTTAAATATATAAAAATAATAATATGTAGATAAAGAATAAATAAAAAACAATTAAAATGAAACTTTCAGGTTAAGTAGTCCTTGCTCTGCAAGAATCACCAGTGGAGGGTGCTGTTGTTTTTTGTTAATTGTTTCTTTTCAATGTGGTTATGCTGGTTGTTTGCTTGCTGCTTTGTCCCCCACCAACCCCCCAGCACACACAGAAGACTGGATTTACTTTATTTTTATAAGTGCCAAATCAGGACAGTTGAAGGTACTACTGAGTGTATGTGAACTGAGGTAACTTTCTGTTTATTTATAATTGCACTTTGAAATGTGTCATGTGTGTCCACTAGTTTCAAAGGTGCCAGTGTCCAGCGCTAGTTTCAAAGTGTGACATCATGTGAGACCATGATGTAGAACCTAGTAGGCAGTCCAGTAAATTTACATTGTTTAAAGTGAAACAAAGATTTGTGTTGTATTTGCAGGTTTTTATTTTGTTTTTGTTTAAAGGGGCACTGTCAGCTTTGCTACTCATTTTTATGTTTGCTTGCACGTATGTGCAAGAAATGTAATCGACAATCAAAATGCAGTGCCATACAGTTGAAAGGGAGGCACAGCTTGGTGGAGCAGCCTCCCCTCCCCACACCGCAAGCCGTGCATGCACATTGCATGCTCATGTGCTCCTACCTCCCCACACGCACACATTGGTATGGCTGATGGGTGCCCAATCCCCGCCAGCTCTACTGGTTCTCCCCCCACAGTCTGTATGGCCGACGGGGTGCTCAATCCCATCGGCTCTACTGTCCCCCCAGACTATCAGATGCCACGCTGAGAGCCACCCCAGCAGAAACAGGTCCTATGGCCGACGGGGGTGGCCAATCCCTCATCGGCTCCACTGCCCCCCCAACAGCCTTCCAGCTGCCATGCTGGGAGCCCACCCCAGCATGGCAAACATCTCATGTAGTCCAAATTAAAAAAAAACCTGAAAGAAAAAAACCTTCCTTCACTGCTGTCTTCACCCCCCCACCTGCACCCACTCACTGTGCACTCTGCCTCCCCACACCCCCACCTCACCCCATGCTTACCTCCGGAGCTCGGCGTGATGATCTTCGGTGGACCAGGAACATGTCTGCACTCTTCAAAGCTGACCGCGAACTGAGGAAATGCCGATAAGCTGTATAATGTAATGAATAGGGTTTTTTCAACTTTGCTGCATAACTCAGGCATTTTTGGGAATTTTGGCACCAAATTTTCAACATGGGTTTTGGGACCCCTCCTCATGAATTCTGTCACTGTCATGGCGTTAATCAGGCCCGAAGAGTGATTTTGTGGTCACTGCGCAAAATCACCTTTTGGGACTGATTAATGAAATGACAGTGCCAGTGTTCATAAGGTGGGATCTCAAAAAGCCTATATTGAAAATTTGGGGAAAAAATTCCTAAAAATGACTGTTTTATGAGCGTACATTGTGCTGTTCCTACACATGCTCGTAGGTTCACGAATTTTCAATATTTTCTCTCTGCATTTTCAACATTGACATTTAACCACACTTCCTTATGAGTAGTACATCTGTCATTTTTTAGATCTCACCCAAAATATGTTTCCACGCATGTAGCACACAATGGCACAGTTGGTGTGTGAAATCAATGTATGGGACACATTAAGAAAATCACAGTGACACTGTTCATGAGCAGAGGTGTTAAAATGGCTATGTTAAAAATTTGGTGAAAAAATTCCCAAAAATGACTATTTTACAAGCATGCATTGCGCTGTTCCTATACGCTCGTAATTTACCAAATTTTCAATATTTTCACTCCAGATTTTTAACATTGCCATTTTACCACACCTCCTTATGAGCAGTACAGCTGTCATTTCTCACTTCTCACCTAAAATGTGTTTCCGAGCATGTAGCGCTCAGTGGCGCAGTTGGTGTGCAAACTCAATGTATGGGACACATTAAGAAAATCACAGTCACACTGTTCATGAGCAGAAGTGTTAAAATGACTATGTTAAAAATTTGGTAAAAAAATTCCAAAAAATGACTGTTTTACAAGCGTTTGTTGCACTGATCCTATGCACACTCATAAGTTTGCAAATTTTCAATATTTTCACTCCAGATTTTCAACATTGCCATTTTACCACACCTCCTTATGAGCAGTACAGCTGTCATTTTTCACATCTCACCCAAAACATGTTTCCACCCATGTAGCACACAATGGCGCAGTCGGTGTGCAAAATCAATGTATGGGACACATTAAGAACATCACAGTGACACTGTTCATGAGCAGAGGTCTTAAAATGGCTATTTTGAAAATTTGGTGAAAACATTCCTAAAAATGACTGTTTCGGTGAGCATTGCAGTTTCCATGCACCCTAGTAAGTTCATGAATTTGTAATATTTTCAGTCCAGATTTTCACCATTGGCATTTTCCACACTTCCTTATGAACAATTACAGCTGTCATTTTCACAACATGGCGAAATGTGTTTTCACACTTTCAGTACAGAAATGCATGGTCGCTGTGGGAAATCATTGTTCGGGACAGATAAAGAAAATCACAGTGACACTGTTCATGACCGGAGGTCCCAAAATGCCTGTGTTGATAATCTGCTGTAAACAATTCCCAAACTAATTACATTACGGGTGCACGTTGCACAGTTTCTATGCACGCTCGTGACTTCACCAGTTTTTTTAATATTTTCACTGCAGATTTTCAACATTGTCATTTTTTACACCTCCCCATGAACAGTACAGCTGTCATTTTTCACATCCTGTTCAGAATGTGTTTTTGCACCTGTGGTGACAAATGCCATAGTCGCTGTGCAAAAGCAGCTTTTGGCTAACAAACTGATATTGCCACTGTTCATGAGGTGGGGGTCACAAAAAACCCATGTTGAAAATTTGGAGTGAAAATACCAACGAATGCCTGAGGTGTTAGGATTTCTGACCATAACACCTCACCCCATTCTCCTATACCGCACCCATCTCACAATATTTCCTGATGGAATGGGGTGCGCATAAGGGCCAAAGACCCCAAGGCACACCGTGACACTTGTCGGTGTCTGCATGGTTGGGTGTGGTGAAATGGCGTGGCCGTTATGCCTGATGACCCAAAGGCACACCCCAATGCCTGTCACTATCTGCAGGGTGGTGATGGGGTTGGCTTCAGTTCAAAACTTCACTGCCATTCCTATTTTGCAGCTCTGTAACTCCTACACTACCAATGCCAATGCCAGCAAGCAAACATTCGGCATAGATAAATGCTTGTTTATGTAATTTTTTCTCAGAGGTCTGTAGGCACATAGCTGTAACATGGTGACTGTAGAATGGCTCATCATAAAACACAAAGTGACCTGTTTATCTATTTTTGTACATTTTCCAATATTTTCATTACTGGCAGTCCAAATTTAAGTCCCCTCACCACCGGAAGTCGATCAGCACCAAGAATGTGGATCTACTGGGAGCGCTGTCCCAATGTTGCACATTTTTATATCCTCATGGCAAAGAGGATTAAATCCAGTTCCAAGTGTTATTCTAAAGTGTTTCTGGTATCTTCAAAGAAAAACTGAGGTCTCATTTAGCTGAAAAATACTTTTTAGAGCTGGTGCCCAAATCCCTCGCATGTGCAGTAGTGGGCAGGGAAAAGATCCAAAGCATGCGTGAGAATGCACCTCTATTGCACATGTCATTATTTGGGCACCAGCTTTAAAAAGTATATTTTGGCTAAAGAGTCCTCATTTTTTTCTTTGAAGATACCAGGAATGCTTTAGAATAACACTCAGTAATGGATTTAATCCTCTTTGCCATGAGGATGTTAAAATGTGCAATGTCGGGACAGTGCTCCCGGTCAATGCGTGTCCTCTGTGTTGATTGGTTTCCGGTGGTGAGGGGATTTAAATTCAGACTGCCAGTAATGAAAATATAGGAATATGTGCAAAAATAGATAAATTGGTCACTTTGGTTTTATGATGAGCCATTCTACAGTCACTGTGTTACAGGTATGTGCCTATAGACCTTTGAGAAAAAAAACAACAAAAAAATTGAGTGGCAAAGCTGACAGTGCCCCTTTAATTCCAGGAGAAAACAGTGTGGCCGAATGAGGGAATAGTGAGTGCCAGTCTGCGCTGTGAGAAAGTGCTGTTTGTATCTTGACTTTTTTTTACATAGTGTCAGAAAAGCTTTTAATTTATTCTAGGAAGGTGTTTTTTTTTTTTATTTAAAGGTGCTGGATTAGCTATAGGCAGTGTGGGGAAGATTGTGGCTTGTCTCACTTGTGGGGGGCTGCCACACATAGTCACTTTCTTAGTGAGCGAAAGAAAAATGACAGCTATTTGATTTTAAATCTGCTACTGGCACATGGATACTAGTTTGCCTTTGGGCCATGCTGTTGGAACTTATGTTCAAGAGGGTTGCATTAAAAACAAGATGCAAACCTCTGGAATGTTGCCAGCCAATCAGTTCTCAAGGACTTTCTTTGTCATTTTCTAATTGTATGTGTTGACTTGGCCACTGTATAACTCCATAGGAGCCTCTTGAAAAATAGGTATTGTGACTAAATGAGGCTATCCTAGTAGCAAAATTCTAAATTAAAAAAAAACTAAAAAAAACATTGTCTCTGGCCATTGTTTGTTCAGACTATGCAATGCATTTTAAACTGAAAGGCTTTCATTTATTTTAATTATGATTTAACTGCTTCTGTTTGATTTCACTGCTCAGTTTTGAGTGCAGCAGAGGCCTTTGTGATGTATCAGGCATTGTGCTGACTGCACTCCTCATATTTAAGAGTGTCTTTATGAAGGAAGGTGTACAATTTGGAATTAATGTTAATTTATGACCTTACATAACTGTATTACTATCCTGTGGCCTATCCAAAGGGCAGATAAATTCTGATAATGCCTCCATCATGAAGATAAATTATTTATTTTCATTTGGAATTAATCAGTGGCTAAAATAAATAGTTTATGTGTAAGAGTTAATCTTCCGCTATACTGTGTGTACATTATTGTGCCACTATAGTTATAGTTGAAGTATAGTTATAGTTAAAGTATACTTATAGTTATATTAAAGATGGTACAGAGGGAATTTTAAGATTAAGGAGCGGGACAAACACTGGGGGCACAATCTAAAGTTAGAGGGTGGTAGATTCAGAAGAAAAATGAGAAAGCTCTATTTCACTGAAAGAGTGGTGATAGGGTGCAACACACTGCCTGAGGAGGTGGGATCCTTGAAGATGGTGGGCAGTTTTATGAGGGGATGGGACAAAGTCAGGGGGAAGGTTGCCAGTGAGGCACTGGGAGTAGGGGTGACAGCTAGTAATGGCATGAAACTGGATATGTGGGTAGGAGAGGGGGGGATCAGCTACAGTGTAACAGACTGCTAGCTGCACACTCGAGCAGACTAGATAGACCATTAAGCCTGTATCTGCTGGCATTCTCTGTATGTTCATATAGTTATGTTTGAGTATGTACTATCCGTAAATGTTACAGTGGTGATCAGCATCAGGTTCACATGTGTTAATCAGTGTCTTGAATGAAGATCAGTTAAGAATTGTCAAGGGTTTTACTTTGCACTTCCATGTCTTCTTGCAATTTGCCATTTTATTGCTAGAGTCCTACAGTCTAAAGGGCATGGAATGGCACACACGTGAGCAACACTGTCTTCTGTACAGTGCCACCTGCTGACTCTATACCAGACAGATAAAGGATTATGTACATTTTGGCATTTAGAAACCATGACACTAAATGACACCAAGCATTACAAGCAGTTGTCAATGAGAACATATTTAGTCATGATGGAACCTTTGTTTAGTTTAGATTAGTTTTATTTTGTGAACCAGGTAAGTGTGTAAGGGTTGTCTCTCTGTCTTGTGCACCAGGTGACACCTCATACACTGACCTACCTTGGGATCGGCCTGGATTATTTTGGGTGCAATACAGAAAGTGAATACCAGTAACAGATTTTGGTGGCTTCACCTGGGGCAGGGGTACACAAAGGCTACACAATGTGGCCCTAACCTCCCCTCAGGAACAAATATTAGTTTCCTTCCCACACAGTTACCTTTTTCCCCACACAGTAGCAATATACACAAAGTAATAATCATGAACCAGTATTATAAAGTAAACTAACTTCAGATTTCTTATGGGGTGGGGTAAAGAGGAAGCAAAAATGCATAGAAACAAACAATTGTTTTCAACTGTTGTCCCCGCACCACCCCCATGGGTGCACCCAGATTTCCCTCCATGGCTGTAAGGGTTGTTACTGTGCATTATGATGGGTACCTCACTGGGTTGCTGATGGCCAACCAGATGATGTAAGGTTGAAGACAATTTGAGGGTAGTGTAAGAGCAACAGTCTTTTGAACTTTAATTAAAGAACTTGGAAAACAGGGGTCCAGCAGGATTTCTCACAAAATAACACATTTAACACTTTCCAACTTGTACCTGGGCTGGTCCTGCAGCTTTCCAAAGTGTTGCCCAGGACTTCTCCCTTCTGAATATCTAACTAACTACATTGTTGAAAAACTCCTCTGGGCTATAGCCCAGAGGTACTCACAGTTTGTTGACAGTCTCTGGGGGTGCTGAAGAATGACGCAAACTAGTGGTACCACTCTGAAATCAGCAGACAGTCTCTCAGGGAACATCAACTGCAGGCTGAAGATTCTAAGCAGGTGATGGATTCTTCACCCATGACAGGCCATTCATCGTCTTCACCCAGCGAGCCTTTTGCCATCTTTGACTCTTAAGCCTTTTATCATCTCCACCCCAAAGGCATTTTATTGTTTTCACCCTTCTGGTCTTCCATCATCTTTGCCACATGGGCCTTTTGTCATTTTCCAAGGGGACCACACAGGCTTGTAGTCATACAGAGCATCTAGGGCACACAGCTTCCCTGGAACTTAAACACAGTCAGGCTTCCAACAGTTTCAAACCCAGCCCAAACATATTTTCTTCCTGGCTGGCAAACAGTTCTAACTTTTCAGACCAGGTTACAGGCTTGAGGCAATGGAGAATAGCAGTTCAAATGCATCCCACTGGAAAAATAGGGTAGCAGTCCTCTTAATTCCCTGCTGAGAAAAAGGACTAGTAGGCATTCTGCCTCAGTTTATTTCTGGGCTAAAAGAGCCTAACTGCACTACAGTTAGCTTCTGGCTCATTTGGCCCACGTACATCTGTCTCCACTTCTCCCTCCTATAGCCAGACTCCCACAGGGAATCTCACCTTCTCAGGGTACAGCCCATTTTATAGGATCCCCATAGTCTTCACCTGATTGGCCAGTTCTTTCCCGGGACTCGGAAGGGTGCCCTGTGACCCTTCCCATAACTCTTCATGGTGGAGAGAATCTCAGGGGGCTACCATTTTTGCTTACCTTTTAACTACCCCTTTAATAGCCTCCTGTCTCATTTATAAAAACCCACAGTGGAAGGGAACTATATGCCTTGGCCATGATTGCTTTGAGGGGGCCAGCGAAACTCTTATTGTGGCCAGGGGGAGTTTTGTTTGGCTGTCAGGGCTGCTGAAACAAGAAGCACCCATTTCATACCCTTAGTGCTGCAGATGTGCATGCACACCTCGCTATTTCAGTTCCCTTTCCCGAGGCTATTTCAGGACTGGGAAGAGCCCCAGAAATGTGCCAGGAGCTGCTGACTACTTAATTCCCATCTCTGCTGCCTGCCATGGAGCCTGGGACATCCATCTAATTACAGCTGCATGGCCACAGTGATTTATGGAGCCACAACTCCTTTTAGGCTCCGGTCATGCATGCGCAGCTTCTGCATGCACTGGCATGTTTATTTACATCTTGGTTCTGCCATGGCTACTACCAGACCAGGCAGAACCTTCCACCAGTGTCTGGATGCACACAACAGCACTAAGACCTTGGTCCCACTACCCTTATGGGGCTGAGGAACAGGGGGATCTGGAAGCAGCTGCCACGTACATCCAGGATGTGAGCATTAGCCCAGATCCCACCAGGGCTCCTCAAAAAGCCCTCCAGTGTCATCTCCAGAAGTCCAATGGACCAGAGTCAAAAAACTGGACATCAGGGCAGAAACTGTCCATAGCCCACAAAGGTAAGCCCACACAGAGGTGGGAGGGGGGCTTACAAATGCAGTGGTGCCAAAGCACTTTTTCTCAGGCATGACCCTTGCCGGCACCAAGAGCTCTTTTTTCTGGTGTGACCCTTATACCAATGTACAAAAGACATTTACAGTGAAAATATACATAATGCATTTGAAACACATACAATGTGATAAATATGTAAAACAATAAACTATAACAGCTATGCATACATATAGTGCTGGATATGAGTTCAACCATGACATTTACAAACACTTAATTCCTGAAAAAGTTCTTTCAACAAAGTATTAAAAACAGCTGCTGAAGAAGAAAATCTAATTGAGACCGGTATGATATTTCACCTAATGCTGGCCACCACTGTAAATATTCATTTTTGCTCACTTACAACTCAGCTGTCTTTCATCATAGGAACCTGTAAAATGGTTGTGTTGTGCACCATTTGTGATTGGATCTGAAAGCCCCCAAATTTGATAAAGTATGTTTTGTGGATGTAAAGTTAAAGGGGAATCCAAAATGTGAAAACTTACCAGTTTTGAGAACATTTGTAAAGTTGTAATACCTGACACTTTTAGGTTCATTGGATTGTGCCTCAAGGGTGGGTCATTTAGTACAGCAGAATTAAACTATCTAAGATAAAAAAAAAATTAGAAACAAAATTAAACTTGGTGTCTGCATATACCCAGAATAAAAACCGATATTTTTCTATAAGGTGCTTACAGTGCATGACCCACTAAAAATATAATGGTACTTCAAAACATAGTCATGAAAAATGAAGTTGTTCATCTTTAACTTGCCTACAACTACTAAAATAAGAAAGCTTGCTTCCTTGAAGTGTTATAAGAGATTTTCTGGCACTGTTGCTCACAAAAACAGGAAAAGTTTAATAGTTTAAACATGAAACTTACAGGTTCTTTAGAAAGTGACACAAAAGTAGTGCTATTTTGTTTTTTGGAACCAAAACAATTTTACAGTTAGAAAGCTATAATTATATAAAAGGCTATAGTTATATATTGAAAAAAGGAAGTGTAAACATGTAATCACAAACCTTTAACGAGTTTCTTGACCACTTAAAACATTAATTGTATGTAGCTAAAGTGTAGTAACAGACTTTGACAGCTTTTTGATGTCTGTGGCAACTGGGCCAGGGAGAGAGACTGGCTAATACTTGATGTCAGGGACTGCACGGTATGGGGTGAGATAGGTGAGGGGATGAAAATGAATATTAGGAACTGCTTGGTAAAAGAAAAAGTATTGATAATGTTAACTGTAGGCCAGCATTGCCAATATAAATTAATTTTAAATTTCTATTAATTTTTTTCTGTAAAGAATGGAAATTCATTACAAAAATAAACTACATATTCAGTTGGCATCAGTTAAGGTTGAAGCTCAAAGCCTCAAAGCTTCAAAATTAGGGAAACATGATCTTAGAATACAAAAGTCCTCAACTTGTCTTGATTGCCTGGTATAGTATTCCTCAGGGGCTAAATGATTGCATGACACAGCACTGGTATAACCCTAACTTTGCACCTCCCCTCTCAAAGCATTGGCGTGTAAATAAATTTACTGACCTGGGAAGAAAGAGCTGAGTTTAAGGTTACCCTAATGCTGTGTAGAGCAATCATTCAAACCCCTGAGTAATCCCACACTTCACAATCATGGCTTTTGTACCCTAAAATTGCATTTCTCTACTTTTGAGGTTTGGAGCTTCATCCCTAAGCAATGTCTAAATGTGGTGTTTTGCAATATATGTTTATTTATTTAAAAATCAGTGACCAGGGAGGCACACTGACCAAGGCTGTTTTCCAAGCATAACTGGGAGAGAGGGTAACAAGAGAGAAGAACAGGTACCAGTGGGATAAGTAAGTAATAATACCTGACAGGGTGGGCATTATTGGGATATAACGGACCGCCCAGGGGCATAATGAGGCCCGACGCCGCAGGCGGAGGGCCTTATAGCCCCTGGAAGGTCCGTTATATCTCATAATACCCACCCTGGAGGGTATTATTACACTTAAATAATGGTGTTACATTAGTTTTTTTTTTAATAATGTTTTTATTAAAAAAAGGAGTGTTAAATATTATTAAAAATGAACAGAAATATGGGTTTGTAAAATAGTCCCTTGCCACTAGATGATGCTGCTGTTGTTGTTTATAGGTAGGAAGGGAAGTGACTGTGAGTGTGGTCGGTAGACTGACTAAAATGCCACAGGCAAATCAGAACAGGAGCGCAGCTACGAGGGAATAATTGCGGCAGTAAAGTCATTTTTTATTTAAGACAGAAAAAAGAGACTGAGTTTGGTGTTTCTGTTTGTTTTGTGGGCGAGCATTGTCACAATGAACGGGACCTCAGAACGGAGTGGGTGGTGAAAGGATGTACTATAAATGAGTGTAAGCGGAGTCGGCGGACTGCCCGAAATGCTGTTGGTGCGTGAGAAGCAGAGCAGAGCTGTGAGGCAGGAAAGTGTTTTTGTAAAAAATATAATTATTATTTAGTTTTTGGTGCTGCGGTTTGTGTTAAAGGTGAGCAAGTGGAGTTTAATGAATGCGAAGTGGGTATGTCGGTGAGCCGCTTGGTTAGCAAGGAAAAAACAAATGGCACTGGCGAGTTCCAGAATTGGAACTTGTTTTAGAGCGGACCGTTGTTAAGAAATAACGGCCTGGGTGGGAGGCTGTTTCAGCCAATCAGGAAGCGAGTTTTACTTTCCCCATTATCTAAATTTAAATAGTTTACATGTATAACAAGCAAACATAAATAGGGTAACAGTGAAATACCAGCATTGCAATATTTGAACTTTGAATATATGCAAGGCAGTAGGTGAGAGGAGGTTATACTTTCCTTGTAGAGGTCACTTGTCAGGCCACATATGGGGTATGAAGTACAGAGTAAAGTACTGGTGCTCACACCTTAAAAAGGACATTAACCTGCTGGAGACTGTCCAGAGGAGGGAGATTAAGATGATCATGGTCCAGCAGAGTACATCATGCTATGCAAGAAGTCGGGGGGCCCTGAACATGTACTCCACAGAGGAGAGAGAGAGTGAGAGAAAGAGAGAGAGAGAGAGAGAGAGAGAGAGAGAGAGAGAGAGAGAGAGAGGACATGATTGAGACCTACAGGTACTTGAAGGGGATAAATAAGGTGGATAAGGAGGGTCTTTTTAAGATAAGTGGCAACCGAAATACAAGGCAACACAGTCTTAAGTTGGAGGTGGAGGTTTAGGAGGGAGACTAGAAAGAATTTCTTCATGGAAATGGTGGTGGCCAGTTGAAATGCACTGACATAAGAGGTGATCTTTTTGAAGATGGTGGGCAGCTTCAAGAGAGGCTGGGATAGACTTAAGGGGAAGGTTAGGGTCATGGGAGGGGCAGGTGGAAAGGATAGGAGGATTGGGGGGTCAAGGTCAGTAGCTTAAGCTGTGGACCCTGCAATATGAGCACATTAGATAGACCAAATGGCCTTATTCTGCTGACTTCTTCATATGTTTGTATGTTCGATGTTCATATATGCAGTGTATAATATAATGGCACGGTAACACTGCTACAGTTAGGGCTGCATCAAATCCTCTATATTTTGACAGCTTATAACATAGTATTCTTAACATGTAGGATTCTGAAAATTAGCAAACATCCTCTAAGTTCTAAATGCAAAGTACGTGCCAATTTACAAAACAATTGATTTAGAAGTTTCTGCTCTATGAAGTGCTTAATTTAGTGTGATTAACCCAGAGTAAATAAAGATTTTTTTTTTGCACTCAGATAAAAGAATACACTGATTTAAAACTTGAAACTTTTTAGGTTCTTAAGATATTAGCTCAAAATATGGACTTTCAATGGTTTTGCAATGACAAAATATCAAGTTAATAGTTATGAGTATTTTTAGACTGCTGAGCATGTGCCTGACCAAATGAAAAAAAAAATGCCAGAAAAAAACCTTAAAAACATGAAGTCTTTTTATTCAACATTGAAGTCAGTGACAAATAAAAAAAGGTTTGTGTTTTTCTTTTTCCACTGACCATCCACTCCACCTTTTATTTTCTGAAACTGTGTGCTTAGTCTGTACGCCAGTCCCAATTCAAGATCAGAGGGAGAATTAAAAACATGCTGATTTTAGGTGCTGGGCACCACACCTTGCACTACGCTGGTGACCAGATTCAGGAATGGACTCAGGTTGCCAGGGGTCAGCAGGGATATGGAGATTCCCAATGGATGCTCTCCTCCTCCTCCTCCTCCTCCTCCTGGGGTGGGTTACTGGTGGTGCCATGAGCAGCTGACACTTCTGGGGCTGGTGGAAGCATGGGATTTCGGGGGCAAGAGCAGCTCTTCGGAGCTGGGGAGGGGAGGACGCTGTGGATGCTTGGTAATGATGTGCATCAGCGCATCGTCTGCCTGGACATGCATCCTTCATGCCAGCATCCTCAGGGGCAAGGAAGAAAAAGGGGGAAAATGCAAACACCCCCAGCCCCCGAGCAAGATGAAGCCGGGGCAGGGGCTGCCTAAAGTGATGCCCAGGCGGACAGAGTAGGAGGGGGTATGAGGCCTCCTCTGAAGCCGTGGTAACCGGGCAAGTAAAAAAAAAATGTAAAAAAAATATACTATTTATGACTCTAAGGTTGTCAGAAATACATTTTTGCTAAAATATATGCAAAGAAAATGTTTGCAGACTAATAACAACAGCTGTTTTAATGCTTTTAGCCCACATCATGGGGATATACCTATCAGTATCCCCTCATGGCTTCACAGGTAACAACTTTCAGACCAGTCTGATGGGTCTTCTTCTTTTTGTAGAGACTGCAGGGCCTTGCATGAAGCATATCACAGATCTCATGCCTTTACCTATGAGTTTGCTGTTTCACCTAGGACCTACAGAGTCCTGGACAAAGCAACATATTGGTTTGGCGTTCCTCGGGTTTTCAACCCTAAGGCCCAGTCCAGAGCCTTATGACCCTAGGGCAAGTTGCAGATCCAAGTCCATACCCCATAGGTTTGGTGCTTGAAGCTGGACAACTACAACTCTCCACATGGGTCTGGCAGAAGGAGTCATGATTCATCACACAGGGCCCTGCTGGCCTTGTGAAAAGCAAGAAATAATTGATTACCTTCTTTGCAAAGGGCTCTGTGGACCCTGTAGGAAGTAAAAGATCATTCATAACTTTCTTCTTACATTAACAGCATGTGCTGGACCTGTGGCTTGTTCTTGAGTCTTGAGATTGGAATTAGAGAGGAGGGTGGGCATAAGCCTGGAAACTGCAAAGTTCATCACAGTACTGATGTGTTAAGACTCAGGAGATTTTAACTCCAAATGTTATTCATTTTCATCTTTGTCCATTCTGTGTTTTTTGCAAACCTCATGTGTGTATTATCATAGTTGTTTTTTTTATTTCGTATCATTTTGAGAAAATAAGTTATAATTTGTTTCACACATGGCCCCATGTGTAAAGCAAGACATGTAGGATACTTGTGGCACTGAAGAAATCAGGATGTAATTGCCAACTTGCTTTATACAAGGCCCTTTGACTCTGCATGAAAATGGATACACAGGGTCATTTGTGCACAGCACAAATCCTTGTAATAGGAGGTAAGTCCTAACTTGATTCTCACTGGTCTTTCAGGACCTGTGGGAGATTTTCTTTTTACTTTTTGAGAAAATTAGTTGTATCTTGCTTCAACCAGGATCCTTAGGGCCCTGCATGAAGCAAGATGTGTAGGGTCATTTGGGCAGTGCATAAAACAAAATATAAGTTCTAACTTCTTTCAAACAGGATGCCAAATAAACAGAAAAGAGACAGAAATAAGGACTTGGCTGATATTTGAACCCAGGATGCCCAAAGTACCATTCTGGTTGTGCTACCAGCTGAACCATCAAGGCAACTAGAATCCTAAGACTCTCAGATGTAACCTTACTCTTTCTATAATGAATAAACCAGTGCTACACTGATAATGACATTTTTGTACACAAGGGTGTGGTGTGCACATATTTGGAACCCAAATAAACACAAGAATGATAGAAATAAGTGCCTTAACTGAAATTTGAGCCTAGGCTGCATGTAATACTGTTCCGTGTGTGCTACCAACTACTCCACCAAGGCAACTGAAACCTTGTTCTCCAAGAAGCACATTACTCTTTCTCTTATGCAGAACCTGGTGCTGCACAGAATAATTATATTATTACACAAGGGTATGGTGTGCACATACATGGAACTCAGTCAAACGGAAGACAGAAAGAAATAAGTACCTGAGCTAGGATTTGAACCCAGGCTGCCCAGAACACCATTCCAGTTGTGCTACCAGCTGCACTACTAAGGCAACTGGAAACCTGGGACTTCCAGAAGCACTTTACTCTTTCTCTAATGCACAGCCTGCTGCTGTACAGAAAGTTACATTTTCATGTACCAGAGTGCAGTTTGCACAAACTTGGGACCCAATCAAACAGAACAGTGAAAGAAATTAAGTGCCTTAGCTGGGATTTGAATACAGGCCACCGGAAATACTGTTAAAGTTGCTGCACAATGGATTCGAACACAGGTCACTTGGAATACTGTTCCAGTTTCACTGCCGGTTATGACACAAAATTAACTGGAAACCTGGGACACACAGAAGCATCTTTCTGTCTCTTTTCTGTTTGTGTTCCATATGCAGTGGTAGTCACACAAGTGTTAACCAGTAGCGTGGTATAGAGTGGTACTTGTGGTAGCACAATACAAGTTACCCAACTGCTACTGTGTGCTACCTCACCACATGCTATACAATGCAACTGGTCAGCTTTTACATGACTTCCACTGTATGTGCACACCACACCCTACTAGGTTGCACAGGGCCCTTCCCTGTACAAATCTGCATAATAGGAGGTGACTCCTAATTGACTTTACACAGGGTCTTTCAGGATATGCATATTGAATAATAACTTCTTTGTGTTTCACTATTTGTGCCTAAATTTTTCAATTGAGTGCTGCTTAACCCCACTATCATGAACCCTATGGGTCTCAGCTTTCAAATGCCACCAAAAATGGGTGTTTGTGGTGTATGCTGGTGTAAGCCACAAACACTTATTTTGGCAGGAATTTGAATGCTGACATCCAGAGTTTATCAGGATGGGTTTTAACAAAAACAATGATGCAAGAATCATCAAACACCCATAAATTAGGACTAAAACAAACTGAAATTAACATGACTGGTCCAGTTCTGTGCCCATTTACTTCATTTTGTTTCCATTAAGTAATAACCTTCTTTGTTTTTCAATGCTTTGTCTACTTTGTTTCTGTTGCAGTCTTTTTAGCCCTACCCTTACACACCCTGTGAGTGTCAACTTTCAAATCCCCCCAACTTGGGTGTTTGCAGTGTAAGTTTTTTTTTTTAAATATAGTTAATTATTTTTTTCTGGCAAGGTCTCTTTTAGCCCCACCATCATGGACCCTATAGGTGTCAACTACCACCATTAAAATGAGTGTTTACAGTGTTTGCTGGCATATCTGCAAACACCCATTTCAGATGGGATTTGAAAGCTGATAGCCATAGGGTGTGTGAAGTGGGGTTAAAAACCCTCAACAGAACAAAGTAGGCAAAAATATTTAAAAAGTAATGAATTAAAGAAAAAAAAAGTTCTTCTGCCACCCCTTCAGCTAGTTTCAGTGTTCATCAAAGTAACATTTAAACCATCCCCTGAGTTCTGGAGGTCCTCTCCCATATTGTATAGGCCAAACTCCCTCCATGTTGGTCCCTAGTACTAGTCCTCACAAGCCATCAAGATTGAGAGTGGCATTACAGGGGAGTGGGTGATGCTTGAAAAAGGAAAGAAACATGGGGGCAAAATGCCATAGACATGTCAAAATGATGGCTGGTAATTTCAGGCCCTGGGTTGTCAGAGTTGAGACTCTGTAGATACCCTTGTGGCTGAGGGTAAACACATTATTTTCTTTTTTTTTTAAACAATTTGCTGGTTAGAAAAATAAATGTCTCAGTCAACTGGGAGATAATAAGATTTTTATGTATTTTTTGTTTGAGAATCAAAAAAGAGGTAAAAAAAACATGCCATGAAGGAGGTCGTGTTGGAGATATATGTCTGCAGGATTTGCATAAATGCAGGTGATTCAAATGTGGACACATTATTGCTCTTTGCAATATTAAAAATTAAGGATAAACTAGGCAAAGCACTGCCCTTGGTAGCACATCGCACTTTCTAGAAGAAGAAGACATGTCATCATAATAGAAGACCAATTACTAGCATTAAGAAGGAGGAGTCTCAGGAGTACTGAGGAGCCAGAACTCTCAGGCTCTAAGAAAAGTAGTTTACCTAGCTGTAACAGCACATCATTGAAGAGACAACTGGTGTGCTCAGACATCACTGGTCACCATACATGTGCGGGCCTCATCTCAAAACTCTTAAGAACACCTGGGGAAAATACCAGCAGTCTAATGAATGGCAGTCTATGGTAATCTTGTACCCTGCATCTCACTTAGCCACTGTGAATCCAAATTATAGAAGTGGGTAGAGATATGTCTTTGCTCTCAAGTGTGGCTAAGTTAATTATTGTCCATTACTGGTTAGATAGCTCTACCTCTTCCCTCAGGGAACGGCACTCAGAAGTACTTCAATTTTTGTAGATGGAGAAGCACATAACTCATAGACAAGCTCACCAGGAAAGCTTTCAAAGAAGGTGGAGTCCTCTCCTCACCCTTCTCCCTATACTCTAGATATCCTATGGATGGATTGCCCAGTAGGGAAGTATAGTCTGTCTTGTTAGCCTTCCATTTGGAGTTTTGTCATGGGCCCTCATTTCATCATTCTCCCTTGGCTTTTATATGCGCTGGTTTTTCTTCCCTTGCCCTTTTTGGTTTTGCTATTTCAGGGTTTCTACTGCCCCATGGCATGCTCAGGAGGGGGGGCTTTGGGGAGGGAAGTGTTTGGGTGGGGGATGGGGATATTGGGCTGTTATTTTCATGATCATTTGGATCACTGGTACAGTTTGGATTCTTTATTCTGTTTCTGATTTACTATCTTGCTTATTGCTTCAGTCATGGCCTGGAAAGGCACAAAATGGCAGCACTGTCGGTTCACAAAAGTCAGACTAAACAACATAAAGTTTGCAAACAGCAGAGACCCGCAGCTACAATAACCCAGTGCTTCGAGTCCAAGGCACAACTCTTCATCAGGGGGTCTGTATGTTTTTTGGTGGGATATTAAGTAAAAAAAAATAAGTGGGTAGAGATGTATGAAGTCTGCGAAACTCACTCTGTGAGGTAATTCTTTTTTTTAAAACTTGTTTATTGAATTTTCTCATAGATATCACAGATATAACATACAGAGACTTACACACATACATACCAGGGCATACCCCTGGCCCCTCAGCCCAAAACTGACTGTGGATACTATGTACATCTAAACCTATGTACATACACAGCTACATTAAAAATTCCTATGCCTCTAATAGGTTATCTGACCGGTATATAACCTGGAGGATAGGATAGGCCTTAATTTAGCTCAGATATATAGAGCCTAGTAGATGATTGCCCACCACCAAATATATATAGGTTATCTTAGCAACTCCTGTTAAGGTCAGATAAACAAAATGCAGCTGTGTCCCTAGAAAAGAGAGAGAGACCCCCCAACCCTTCCTAATCTGCAAATCTTTATATTCCTATCCTATATAGCCAAAGGTACAGTTCAGATTATTTGCAGATTCTCAAAAGAAGAACATGGCAACTAAGCCAACCTTCAGGCCATTATTCATCTGCTTCTCTCACCCCGACAGACAGGCCCCCGCTCTGGGTGCTTACTAGTTGTATGGAATAAACAGCTTCCAAAGCCAGCCACCTTTTCTTATATAATCTAATCTTACCCTCACCAAACATCTGCCTTCGTATCATTTCCAGGGTTCTCATAAGATCCCCCACCCATTGGTCATATGTATAGGTAAGGCTGTCTTTCCAGTGCTTTAAAACAAAGGATTTGACAAGGGCCTTGAGTAAGGAAAGGTGATATTTGGCTATAACCCCTGAAACCTGAGACAGGTCCCCAAGCACACAGATTGCAGGTAGTATAAACTCCGAAAAGTCTAGTATGGGATCCATGTTCTGCTTAATTTTAAGCCAAAGGGGCTGAATCTTAGACTAATCCCACATCACATGCAATATATCCCCCTGCTTCTCACCGCACCTGAAGCATAGGTCTGTCCATCCAAGGTTTCTCGCACTTAGCTTTGCCGGAGTATAATACATATTAGAAGAAATAAACAGCTGCATATTCTTAAGTTTAGGTATAGCTATATATTTACAGCTTTTCCATACGATCTTCCAGTTAGGCCTTAGGGGAGACATAATTTTGTCCCAATATGGGATTTGAGTTGGGAAGCTTGAGCCCACAAAATTCAAGAGCACCCTATACATTTGGGAGATGGGCTTATTTGCAAGATCCACCCCATTTAGTTTTTCCCAAGTAAACTCGTTCTCCTGAGGATCCACTATCCCTTTTTTCACCCTGCTCAGTAGATTAATAAATTGCATTTTCTTGAAGAAATGCAATCCCTCACATTGAGGTGGAAGAACAACACTACCTTCTTGTATATGATTAGACAACTTAAGGTCCCATAACTGTCTGGCCCATTGTTTTGTAATAATTTGACCACCTAGTCGAAAATTCGGTTGTCTAATATCAGTTGATCCTGTGCTTTCTCTTGCCCCCTCCTCTGTGCTGGCGTTAAAAAGGACATTAACCGTTTTTCCTATTGGAGTCAACTTCCCTTTTTTAGGAAGCTTTTCTGGTGGAAAAAGCAGCGCTTCTGGGGAAACTCCCAATTCTTTTAAGATCTGTCTCTCTATGTGAAGCCAAGTTGGCACATATTTCTCCCCCCACCTGTCCATTCCACTGTCCCATTATTCCTGGCTGCCCTGTCACATAATATAATTGGAGATCCGGCATCTTAAAGCCCCTATATCCTGTGGAAGATGCAGGATGGTGTGTTTTTTCCTAGCAGGCTTAGAATTCCATAGAAAACCATATAGCAACTTTCTGATTTTTATAAACCAGGACTGAGGGAAAAGATATGGTGCCAAATGGATCGGGTACAATAGCCTAGGTAATAGGTTAATTTTGACCATTCCTAACCTAGCTGTAAAGTTCAGTGGAAGTTTATTCCATCTGAGCATGTCACCCCTGACTGTGGTTAATAGTTTTTCCAAATTAATCTCTGCTCCCTCCTCTACATTAGGAGTAATCCATATACCCAAGTATTTGATTACTTTAGGGGCCCAGTGAATCTGGAGTGGCTTGAAGTCTGCCCTGAAAGTGTGTGGTGTAAGGGGGAGAAGTTGTGTTTTATTTAAGTTCAGTTTATAATTTGAGACTGCTGAGTGTCTTCGTATAATTTCCAATGCCTGTCTAAAGCCCTCATCCGGGTCCTGCAAATGTAAAAGTATGTTGTCCGCGAACACAGACAGTTTAAGTTCTTCCCCCCAAATTTTAATTCCCTGGATCCTGGGATCTAGGTTAAGTGCCCTTAACAAGGGTTCTAAATGAACATTGAACAAAACAGGGGAAAGGGGGCATCCTTGCCTAGTCCCATTCCCTAATTTAATTTCTTGAGATATGTATCCATTGCATAACACCCTGGCTGTAGGGGCTGCATATAAATTTTTAATTCCTCTAAGAAGGCCTTCCGGGAATCCCATCCTCTCCATGATGGCAAAAAGAAAGGGATGAGAAACCCTTTCGAAGGCCTTCTCAGCATCTAAAGAGATCAGGGCCATAGGTATCTGGGAGTCCAGTGCATAGTTTAGGATATGGTGATGCTTCCTTAGCGCATCATGAGCCCCCCTACCTGGCATAAACCTTACCTGTGCCTGACTAATTAAACTTGGAGCAACTTTCAAGATTCTGTTAGCCAGGATCCATGTCAGGGTCTTGATATCCTGATTCATCAGTGCTATTGGTCTGTAGCTCTCCAGTAGCTCCTTTGGCTTATCCGGTTTTGGGATGAGGGTAATATATGCTTGGTAAAGAGGGGAATGATATACCCCTGATTGCATTATCCTAGTAAACATATCTTTTAGAAGAGGAAGTACTGTTGAAATATGTGTTTTATAAAACTTGGCTGTAATGCCATCAGGCCCCAGAGTTTTGCCATTCAGCAATGATTTGACCACCTCTAAGATTTCCCCCTCACTTATTGGAGCTGCCAGCCCTTGTACTTGTGCCAAATCTAGAACAGGGAGAGGTATGTTTTCAAGAAATGCTTGTATTTCTGCCCCATTGTCAGTCACTCCCCCTTGATAAATCCCTTTATAGTAAGTTGCAAAGGCATCAGCCATTTCTTGGGGGTCAGTTATAGTTTCCCCTTCCACTTTTATTAAGTTTACCATTCGTGCTGCCTCCCATTCTCTCACTCTAGCTGCAAGAAGGTGGCCAGGCACATCCCCCTGCATTAAATACTTAGCTTGAATTTTCTCCAACCAAAAATCCACTTTGGCATAAATCAGTTCTGCCATCTCATCTCTCAGGTCCTTAAGTTCAGCATCTAATTCTGCAGATGACCCTTTCAAGGGCGCAAGAGAATCTATAGCCCCTAGGATAAACTCCTCTAATGCTTGTCTGAGTTTGTTTCTTCGCGCTGCATATTTTTGAGCTACCCCCGAATAAAGGACTTTACAGGCTGGCCAAGCTATTTGTTTATCCTGTAATGTTGGTAGTTGGACTTGAATGATCTCTTTAAGAGCATCCTCTAGCTTTCCCTGTAGTTTAGTATCAGTCAATAGAGATTCATCCAATCTCCATCTATATGGCTTGGGCGGATAGGCTTTTAGCTCCCACGTCATCTGTATTGGGGAATGATCAGATTGAATTCTTCTATAAGTAGCCATTTCCTTTATTCCCACCAAGGCTTCCTTATTAACCAGGAAAAAATCAATCCTGGAGTGCATTTTGAGGGCCCCTGAGAAAAAAGTCATGCTATTCGATCCCTTATCGTGTATCCAAACAGGGTCCACCAATGCCATAGCCTCTAAAAAATGACCCATGGCCTCCTGCGCTCTGGAAGGAGATTTTTTAGAGGGTGGATTCCTATCTTCCCAATTATTTAGGCACAGGTTTCCAATCCCTGTTAAAATTATTGGGTGTGCTGGCAACCCCACTACATCTGCCGCTAATGAAGCGAAAAAATCCAGATTAGGGGGCGTTGGGCCATAAATGGAGGTGATTGACAAGTCTGAACCCAGGATAGAACCTGAAAGAAAGATTCCCCTGTTGTCCCTTCTTGTTACCACCCTCTTTACCACATATGGGCAAGCTTTCCCCACCAGAACAGCAACTCCCCCTGAAGCAGTTGTATTTCCCACTCCAAATACCTGACCCACGCACAGTTTTTTCAACAGATCCAGTTCCCCTGATAGAAGATGAGTCTCCTGTATAGTCACAAGTTGGGCCCCCATTCATTGGATATGTCTCAGAATCACCAACCTTTTTCATCTACTCCTAAGGCCTTTAACATTCCAAGAGATAATTTTAATATTTAACATTATATATATATATATATATATATATATATATATATACACTCCTGTTTATTACCTCACTAAGATCTGCCACTGTCTTGTTCCTAGCTAACGGACTCTCTCTCTCTCTTTTCTTTCCCCACCCCCTCACAAATCCCCGATCCTATGATTGCCCTCCTAGAAAAATAGCGATCCATGAATGAGCAAGTTCCCGAGTGTCCCCCCGGCCCCCCTCAGAGCTCATATCGGAGATTAAAGATAATCCCATCCATCCAGTATCAGCCTTCAATGCCCCATAATTTAGCTTCTCCAGAGCACCAACTAACCCCCTCTCTCTCCTTCTCATAGCCCCTTTATCCAAAATCCCTCCCCTGCTTTTATTTCAAAAAATGCTTCGAATGTCTCTTCCCTATCCAAGTCCCCTTGTATAACACCAAAAGAAGAAAGGAGAAAACAGCAGACTCAGTGAGATTCCACTACATTCAATCCTTCTCCTCCATAGCAGTAAGAAAAAGGAAGGGAGTTAGCTCAATGACTAAAAAAGAAATTAATAGTAATAGATGTAAAAAAAAATGTTTCTTTTTCCCCTCTTTTTTAAAAAATAAACAAAAACAAGAATAAGATGTGAAGGGGGATACATTCCTAGTGGTCTCACAAATTATAAATATTTTCAGGCAATCCTGCCTGATTATGTTTCAGTGTGCACTAATATTTGATGGTGTTTTGTTTTAGCATACTATTATAGTTCACTTCAAGTTCTTTACCCACTATTCCCC
This sequence comes from Neoceratodus forsteri, assembly GCA_016271365.2. NCBI lineage: Eukaryota > Metazoa > Chordata > Ceratodontiformes > Ceratodontidae > Neoceratodus > Neoceratodus forsteri. The sequence goes on along the minus strand of CM057459.1, from coordinate 778,062,447 downwards.
CAAGGGCCTTCATTGTTTCTTAAAATAACCACCTCCCCTGTAGTGCAGTTTTCATTTTCCCTGTCTTGCAAGGGAAGCCCAGCTCTAGCCCTCCAATCCAGTACTAAACTGAGAATCCTCTTCTCTGCTTCCACCACAAAAAAACTGCCCACAGTACTAAGGTTGGCCTGGTGAAAGGAAGCAGCAACTTACCAGGGGAATAAACTTACAATGAAAGTAGATAATGCTGCTTGCTATTTACCCCAGTTGTGTAAACATAAACCCTTAACTCCTTTCCCCCAGGATCTACCTTCCGCATCCGTTTCAGAACTTACCAAATTTAAGAGCAATGGGTTCTCAGTTATCCGGTACAACACCGAACCTGATCTTTAAGCAAACATTGGCTAAATAAAGCACTCTCCCCGCATCATTTAAAATAGGCCTTAGCCCCCACTCACATCGTAAAATCATTAAATTACTTAACCTAGGGCACGTCTGCCCAGTAATCTCTTTGCTGCAACTCAAAATTGCACTGAAAAGGAAAGTCACCCATCCAGGTTCGCAGCATAAACCCTACCCCAATACCTCCCTGCAGCTTTCCATATTTCTTTTCTCCCACTTAATCCCCCTTGATGCCCCAAAACACAAATGTAGGCTACCTGCCTAATGTAATCAACAGATTGTTTGGTTTTAATAAACCATACACCACTTCAGTCCACGCAAAGCATTTCAACCTTTCTTTTCTCACATCCAGATCAGGTTAGAGCTCCCTATTGCCACAACTAGGCCAGTCAGGTTGTAGGCTTGAATAATGATGGAAGCTCAAACCTCAAGCCCTCCAAATCATCACTACTGTTAAATATTTTTTATATCCAGCTTGGAGTTTAACTATTAGGGTTGCTGGATATTGCATCCGAAACTTGATCCTGGCTAGGCATAATTGCTTTTTGATGTCTGAGTACTCTTTCTGGTGATCTTGAACAGATGGGGTTTGATCCTGGAACAACCACAGAGTCACCTTGTTCCATTGCAGATTTTTTGATTGCTTAACTTTACTGAGAACAAAGGCGTTTTCTTTATAATTAAGAAATCTCATTATTAATACCCGTGGGCAAGCTCCTGGGGGGGTCTCTCTAAGTGCCTGATGCACTCTTTCTAAATTATATGAGTCCCCATATGGAGTCGGGCCTAGTCATTTCAGAAGCAGATCCTGAAGAAGGTTACACAGTCCGCCCCTCCATTCTTTCGGGAAGCCCGGACATAATTAAGTTATTTTTCCTACTACGTGATTCCTGATCTTTGATGCGATCTTCCAACTTTTTAACATGTTTGCATAAAACAACAACTTCTTGCTCTTTTGTCATGGTTTTCTTTTCCTGAGATGAGACCTTGACCTCTAGATCTCCTATCCTCCTTGCTGGAGCATTTAAAGTCAGCTTTACCATTGAAAAATCTGCCACCAAACCCTGTAGCATTTGCTTAATTTCCAGGATGCTATCCACATTTGCTTTCTCTCCCCCTTCCACTCTCTCTTTGTTGTCTTGATCCTCAGGAACAGGCGAAAGGGGTTTCTTGCAGTTCACTGCCGGAACCCGAGCCGACAAAGCCTCTGGATTTCCCCACTCCATCTCGGCCATGCAATCGGGCCTTTACAGATCACCACAAAGACCAGGTAGAAGATTCATTCTGCACCTTTCGGCTCAATCAGAAGGCAGAGAGACTTAGTAAACTTTTCATAATGATTAGATTACTAAATTGAGCCCAAAAAATATTTTAAAAGTAGAATAAATTGACGAGGGTCCGGGAGCAACACTCAGGATGTCATCTCTCCTCTAGCTCATCACGTGATCCCACTCCGCAAGGTAATTCACGGATTTTGTGGAGTGAGTTCATGAAACTTGCAGCTGCAAATTTAGCAAATTCTGCTGTGAAATGAGAAATTTCACCAGCAAATTTTGTGCTTTGCCAATGAATGCCACACTTCACAGTAAAAATCAGTGAATTTCACCACAAATTTCATACAAATCGAAGTTTTAGTAGCCAGCCAGAACTCCACAAATTCCACGAAGTGTGAATTTTCAGCCCTTTGCATGAAATTCATGGGCAAAGTTTAACTTCACAACATCTCTAGAAGTGGGACAACCCTGAGAGCTCCACCACCAGAGGCACATTTGAGTGGGGTTGCCAGCTGTTTAGGCACCTGGGCTGGGAGTTCATTAGTTCTAGGCCAGATAGAACATGCTTATGGGGGAGAACATTCTGTATAAAAAAGGGAATAATTTGTCATCAAAGTATATTATGCTGGACATGTTTGAAATTTGCATACCACTGGCAGAGCCATAGCTGTTTTGCTTCCTCATGGGTGAAAGCATGAAGAAATGGTCCTACTTACTGTATCATTGAGCAGAACAACACACTACTCACCACTGCCACTAGCAGGTATGATAATTGTCCAGAAACCCTTTCATTTATATATTTAAAGAGCAAGTACCTGGAATGAATAGTAATTTTCTGAAGCAGTCCACTATTAGTTCTTACCTGAAGTATTTTTTTTTCAATTTTGCTAATTAGAAGAATTGCTGCCTGTCAGTACTAAGTGTGATGTGTTGAACACCACTGTACCTGGAGTCTGACATAGTCAGTCCTATTCATGCCTATGCATCATTAGCATTGTGACTTTACTGACTGTGACATTACTAGTAACCAAGAATATCCAAACTCCTGCTGCTTGATTGGTAATTTGTGACACATTACCGAAAATACAGCAGGGCTTGTAATATAAATATGAAGCTGTGTGCTGATGATGTAGTGGGAGAAACAGAGCTAGAAATGTCTGCTTCAAGGCTTTTCATATTACAGCAACTACTGTTAGGTAGAAAACTAATGAACACGTAGAGAAAGAATAACACTTCAGAAATAAAACGTAATACTGTAGGAGACTACTTTTAAAAACTAACATTTTCTGCCTGCTATTTAAGTGCAACTAGCTCTTTAAATCATTGACCTAATTTTCAAGGATTTTGTGGACCCACAGCCAATATATTCTGCAAATGTCTCCTTTTTGCTTTTCACAGTGCAAATTCCTTTATAAAGGTATTTGAATCAAGAAAAAGCAGCGTGCAACTACTGAATTTTAGGCCAATTGAGATATACTGTCTTAATGGGAGTGTGGCACTGTGTGTCCACAAATTATGTACCTGTTTTATGTCTATCTTATTGTATTTACTATTCTCCTTTTACATTTTTTACAATTTACCCTTTATTTACCCCAGCAGATGCTTCTCCCCAGGGAAAGCAAAACAGCAGTGCTAGCCAGTATAGTATGCATTGCAGTAATGCTGCAGTATGTGACAAAATGATGCAGTATACTGCATGTAACAGTATAATTCAAAGGCAATTTGGCCCTTTTGTCATGCAATATTTTGTGGCATGTCACTTACTGCAAGTTAATGCATTAAATAATAGCTGGCTCTGCTGCAGGTCTATAAAAATGTCTTTACTAGGCACTGCTTGCTTGAAAATGTATTCACTATGTATATATTGGCTCTTGCCTGAAAAAAAATCACAGAAAATAATGAAATATGTCTGCATCAGAAGGAACAACTGTAGACAAAACGGCAGATATTAAAATGTTTATTTCACCAACATAAGTGACAGAATAACCCCTAGACTAGCCCAGACTTTGAACTTAGGAGAAATGGTTACTTTTCAACAGCATCCAGAGATGGGCAGGATGCCCACATTAGTAGAGGTGGGATAAAAGTAACTTTGGAATCAATGCAGTTTCTTTTTGATAGAGTTTTAATCTGAGTCTAAGATATTACAAAAAATCATACAACGTTTTAAATTTATTTTAGATTGGTATGAGGCAGTGTTCCTTTAATTATTTCAAATATACAGCAAAACAATAATATAGCAGATTTAACACAGTGGCAAATAGCATCTTACAACACAGGAGACGGTGACATAAAATAATATAAAAAGGTACAAATACAACATTTGCAGTGTAACTTGCACTGCTGCTTTATGTGACAATGATGTTCCAGGCTACAGAGGCAAAGCATTATTCTGAATGTGAAACAATGGAATAATTAATGTGTGTACTCCTTGTTGTGACTGTGTTTATTTACAATAACAGTTTGATTTGCACTGTCTCATACACTGTCACACTATTTTGTGTTTATTTTACATGGCAACTCCTTCCTCTGGAAGTAGAGTAAATAGGAAAAAATGTACAGCAGCAAAGAAGCAGAGGTTGACAAAGGCACAAGTCACACACTGTACAGTAGTTTTTGAAAAGCAGGCGATTTTATTTGACTTAATCATCAAGGTTTTGAATTTAGAGCAAATGCAATTAAAGGTAATGAACAATGTTTTGAAATTCTGCATCAAGCTATATCCCAAAAGTATTGTTCAACAGGGCCAATTACACATGAATATGTTTAGAAAATGTGGCCGTGCTGAAATCATACCTGATATATAGTAGTAAATCTTTTACTTCAAGTCTCTGATTTATTGCAGAATCTGTTATGATTTCATATGCAGGGAAAGCTTCTGACTTAAGTCACTAATGCTCTAGATTACCTTCCACTTTTCTAACTTTCCCCAGAGATACAAACACATGTATCTCTCATCTGTCTGGGAAAAGCAGAGGATGAGATAAGAAGCAAGCTGCAGAAAACACATGCTTTTTAGTAATGCTGGAAGTGCTCTACTTGCTATTCATACAGTGTGTGTGCTTTTTTTTAAGAAAGAGTGGTCTGCTTAATATTGAGTTTATTAGTTTAAAGATGTGCTATCCAACTGTCACTGAAGCAACTGCTTTACATAGTTCAACTAATTACTGAGCCTGCAGGAAATTATGCATTGCCATGAAATGGCTAATAAAAATGTCTACTATAAACATGTATTCATGTACAGTACTATTGCATTCCCCCAAGGAAGGACATTCTTCCAATTGCAACTTGTGATCTTTAAACTTTTTTAAAGCTCCTTATTTGCAGGAGTCATTGGCAATAAAGCTACAGTACCTTTATGACATATGTTTGCTTGCAGCTGGATACATGGGGCTTGATCTCAGTATACGGTCACCAAATTTCAAAGCTTTTAATACTTTCTACATGAAAGTGCTTTATCTGAAATATCAGGAAAGGGTTACTACTATATGCATCATTTTTTGTGTAGTGTTAAAATATGTTTTGATGTGTTTACATAATAGATTTTCCATATCATCTAAAAACAGCATTTTCTTTTACTCAGCAAGGCAATCTTTTTACAAGAGCATCTGTGGAGGGAGACCAGAGACTACTATAGACTAAAGACAGTCTAAATACTGTGTCAGCTGTAAAGTGCATGTAATTTGGTAAACAAACAACAAGTTGCCTCAAGGAACACTTTCAGTTTACCTTTCAAACTACAGTATGTGGTTATGGAGGTTATAAACCTTTAAGTGCAGAGTTCCAACAGGGATTGACTAAAAAAGATACCCCACTCATCCTTGACTTAAAGGGTACCTGGACCCATTAATCTGAAACATAGATTTAAAAAATGTATTTATAGACTTGTAAGGAAAATGTTATGGTTCATGTGAATGCAGCTAAATGCATTATTGTGGCATTTACAAAATATACAAAAACCTTTTCCCATTCTAAGAAATCCTGACATGATTGCCAATGTGTTGTTACTGAAGGGACAAAGTTGTAATACACCTATGGATAAAATTATTTACTGCCTACTGTTATGGTCAGATTATGAAGAAGGTAAAAATATAGTGTCACAGTGCCCAGAACACAACCTTTCAGTTAATCTAAATTAGGATCCCAGCCATTTTCATTTTGAAGATATGTTGCCCAGAATATCTTTACATGTTGCTACTACAGACCTTAAAGGAAAACTCCACCCAAAACTTGAAAAAATATTAGTTGTGCAGAGTGTTTTAATTTGTATGTGAAGTTCTAGTGTTTCCTTCCCTCTGACTAGTAATAGGAGTTTTTCCTAAATTAGCCTGCTAGCTTTAGGGTAGTTTTATGACCCCTGGAGATCTCCATATCAAACAGTTTAATTGTATTCCTTTGTCCCACACTGCACCTTGTTTCATGTGACAGTGATGTAGCAGAGACCATAAATTCAGCAGAAAGCATTGCTTTACAATCAGTTCACAACAGTAGAGATGGCTATATTTTAAAATCTATAAAATTCAACTTAGTGACTACCCTCATCATAAAGGTCTTACTGTCCTGAAAAACTTTGCTGCTTGTAGTTTTTGTGCAGCTTGTAAAGCTTCCAAGATATTTAGTTTGTTTGGCATGTGTGTGCTGTATGTTGGGTCTCTCTTACATCACTGTCACATGAGACAAGATGCACTGTGGGAACAAGAAATACAATTAAGCTGTCAGGGATGAAGATCCCCAAGGGTCATAAAACTACCCTAAAGCTAGCAAGCTAATTTAGGAAAAACTCCTAATACCAGTCAGAGGGAAGGAAACACTAGAACTTCACATACAAATTAAAACACTCTGCACAACATATGTTTTTTTCACGTTTTGGGTGGACTTCCCCTTTAAGAAAGAAACAGCAGTCTTTCACTCAGATATTGAAGACCAAGGTGTGAATTTGACTTTAGAGTTGGGCAAAATTAGCAAATTTCAATTTTGTTAAATTTTCTTAAAATTTCATGTAATTTCATCAAATGTTTTCAGAGTTTCCCAAAACTGTTTAATTGGTCATAACCTGGTCAGTACAAAAGCTAGAGTTTTGAAGTTTGGCCTGCCTTTTGTGTAGAAGTGTCCCTAATGGGATGTTAAGTTCTATTACATTTTGATTATGGGTGGGCAAGTTATAGGGGCTCAAACTCTGGCAATTTATAATTTATTTTAAAACTGTGGAAATATTTCTGTGCTTACAACTAGCCACCATTGGAGCTAGATAATTTAAAATTGATCTGCATACATTCTTGGAGGAGTCACAGAAACTGCTAAACACAGAGGTAAGTGATTATGTAAATTGTAAGTTATAGGCATTCAAAATTTCACAATTCAATTATTTGTTAAATTGTATGAAAATGTATAACTCCACTGCTATTGCAGGTATACACTCAAGATTTGGCATGCATACCAAAGTAAATATATCCTTGAATTTAATTTACCTAAATAAATGTGATTCTGAAGGTTAAAATTTATTGTGGATACTTTAGACATTACTGATTGGTAAAATTTGCTCATAAATGTGTGGATGCATAATATATAATGCCATTAGAATTCCATATGTGTGGAATTTAACTTTCACACAAAACACTTATCACCACTGAATCACATTAGCTGCACTAACATCATTGCCCTGCAATACCCCCAACACTCCTGCAACAGTGATACCCAGCATAATGCTTCATCATGACTAAAGATATCCAGATACTTGTGTCACAGTGGCCTAAGTCACAGCTAGTTGTAAGGCTTGGATTCACTTAGTGCCAGTGTTTTCAAATAGTAAAAATATACATTATTATCTACAAGGCTGTTAAGGAGTCAGAATGTGGCAGTGAGCTCTAGTGGTTAACCAGCATATTGCAAGAATTCAGGTTAGTGCATAGTGATGTCAATGACAATTCTTCATGGTTCTTCAATCACGATAGTGGCCTGAGACTTGGCACCACTGTACATTAACTACAGAGCCTTCTATGAATGCTACTTTATTGCCACTTTGCCCAGCCTTTTCCTTCCTCTACAGTGACAACTCAAGTGTATGACTCGGCAAACTGTATGGACATGGCTTCGACAAAAGTATCACAACATTTCACAATTTCACAAAAGTTCATGAAATTCAACTTTAATTATGGAAGTTATTTTAGAATGTTGGATTATTTGACATATCATTACTGCTATCTCCATTATTGGCTTTATTGCATATTCCCTCTGATGCCCTGTTGATAGAGGCTCAGCAATTAAAGTTATTATTAATCCTTTTTGCATGCGTCAAAAAAAAAATCCAGATTATGGCTCAAACCGCAGCCTCCACAAGTTTTAGAGTAGATTACCATTGTTAATACTATATATCGACACCAAAAAATGCAGTTTTCACTATTTGAATCACATGTCTACTTTTGAGGAGATCTGGAGATGGTGGGACCTCTATAAGATTCAATCAGATCCAGATTTTGTCCCTCAGTCTGTTCACTTATAAGTATTTCGCTATTGTTTTTCTCTTTTTCTTGTTTTTCATCAGATATCGGTGCCAATTGGGGTTTTGGTATATCACATTTTTAATTATTTCATAGTAGACCATGCCCTGCCATCATGCCAGTTTTATTTTTAATAGTTAATTTTACTTAGTTGTTCAGCAATAATTTATTTTGTGCTGTTCAGATAACCTTTGTGAAGAATCCTAGGACTGCTATCTGAGATATATCACTGTATTTTCTGGCCACCCTATAATACTGTGAGATTTCCTAGGAGCATTTGATAGCTTTGACTTTTGTGAACCTTAGTTTTTAAATTTGTTCTATATAACTGCACAGCTCCTATTCTTAATAGTGTTATATTTTCTTAATAAAGTTATTATAAACAAAAAAATGAACTTTGGCTTCTTATAACATGGCCAACCTTTAAGCAGAAGACTACAGAGCAGATACAAACACATTCTCTTTTTTCCCATATTGTTTTTTTCTTCTGGCCAACAGCTCATCTCTAGAGTATATACCTTGTTCACAATTCTATATCCTGATCAGGCTGAACAAAGACATCATTCTGTTGCCTACCAGGTTTTTCATCAATATTTTTCCCTCCCATCTCACATCTCCCCTGGGGGTATTGCCTCTGTCAGCATTGCACAGCCATAGCTTTCCTTGAGCAGGAGAAAGTTCCCTGGCCCAGGTACAAGTGTCATTGTATTAGTGGAACCAACTGCCAGCCCTTCCGTACTGAGATGCACTGCTGAGCAGCTGGCTGTACAATGCCGGTTGAACAACACTTTTGTCAACTGACATCACAGTGATGGGATTTGTGGTTGACAAAACTCCTGAATGTCTCCCAGTCCATTTTTTTAGCAGGGGGCTTTGCCCCCCAAATCCCCGTGTGGGGGTCTCTGCCCTCCTATACTAAATATAATCAACTCTGAGTCAGAGTTGATTCAGGGAGGGGGTGCAGGACTGGAAGACAGTGTGCCCCTGTCTCAGGCACACCAACACAGTGACCTATTGGTGAACTGCCGATTTTGTCAACAGCGATGTAGGTCACTGTGTTGGTGTCGCTGTCAGGGGAGTATACCTGATCAGCTAGTGCCTCAGCCATGGCCCACCTTCTGATGTGACTTCCCAGGCTCACTTCTAAACCCATATCATCAGCATGGCAGCATGACGCTCTGCTGCTGAGCCATGGGTGTGACCTTACAACCTAATATTTACGGTCAATGAACCCATTAAAATGGGAGATATTCTAGTCTCTATATTCCAGTCTCTAGTTTATGGTTATAGGGGCTTAACATTCTGCAGGTTACATAATTTTGAAATGTAATTTTGAAATTTCTGAAAGTTTGAGGCCTATAACTCAGTTACTGCAACTTGGCACTCGTATATATGGGGCTTGGTACATACATCATCCCAAATTTGGTACAATTTGGACTAACACTGTTGAAATGCTATAGAAATAACTGAATCACAATGTTGGCATCATTTAAAATCAGAGCTGTGTGAAGTTATTAAACTTCATTATTATCAAGTTTATGACTTGTGGATGACATCTTTGAAAACTGACTGCAATTTCTGAATTAGTAAAAATGCCAGAAAAAGTGAAATGTAGAAAACAAATTTTTTCTTCACTTTCCTTCTTCACTTTCAGTTAATGTTAGAATGTGTATGCTTAAACAGTAATTGTATGCCATGAATATTAGGGTATTGGTTTCCTGTGACTGATTTATTTATACAAAAACATAGAAGTTGATGGCAGATAAGGACTGCAAGGCTCATCCAGTCTGCCCATTTCTTTTTCTACCTTATAAATGTGCCATCAACCTTTTCTCTGTATTTTCTTGATTGATTTAAAAATTGGCAACCAGGAGAGACACACAGAGCTGAGCTTGAGGAGGTGTTTTAGCTGGTGTTTATTGGAGGGAAGAGGGGTGAGAGATCGATGGAAGAGGGTAGCTGGTTCCAGAGGGAGGTGAGGCAGTATGAGAATGCAGGTTTCCCAGCTGTGGAGTGAGGGTGAGGAAGGGAGAATGTGCATGGATCTCGTCAGTGCATGGAGTAGGATGAGGGGGATTTGGGAAGAGAAGATGGGATAGATATGAGGAGAGGGACCCAAACCAGTACTTATAAATGAGGGAAGTACAGTGGGACTGGCAATGTGAGGAGAGAGGCAGGATGGATAGAGACAAGTGAAGGGAGCAGTGGTGAGTACAAGAAGGTGAGTTGGTAGCAGTGTGGCAGAATGTGGTACAGAGGGTGTCCAATCTGACAAGGAAGGTGAAGAGTTAGTGCCATAACCTCATCCTCATAGTTGAAAACTGGGAGAACCATTTTAACAAATATTTTCCATTGTCTGTGGTATTTTACTTGGGAACTGAAAACATTAACAACAAAAAACTTTAAATCTTGTCATCCCTTTACAGTCCCTTGCCCATCCCCACTCCACTCTAGTGGCAGCCCAACCTACACCTCTTCACTGCTCTTTTATGCACTTGTTTACTCTAACTTCCTGCACTGTGTGAGGAGTTGATAAATCTTTTGATTCCCCACTCAGTTAGACTATGTGGTCCCTGAAATACACATACATGGGAATGGCCTCCCTCCTCACTCCTGATCCATGCTTTAGTTCGCCAGTAGTAGTCAGGATCCATGATAATTCAGCTGACCTCGTTCTGCAAAGTGCCTGCTCCATTCCTGACTCATTTAAGTAAGGAATGAGACTGGGAAGGTGAAGGGGGGTATTGTGGTCTGAGTCACTCATGATGCTAGGCAGACAGACAGATAGGACAGTCTGCACAGAATCACCAATAAAGCACCCCATTCTGCATTCTTTCTGATCACTTGGACCCATTCTCTAATGTAGTCATATGACTGTATGTGATTTGAGTGATTGTGGTATAGGATGGGGAATTTCTTGTTGCAGACTACTACTAGTACAGTTGCAGCAATTGACAAGGTCAGATATTTCCTAAAATGTCTTGATATCACTAGAAGAGTCCCCTGCCTTCCTTCAGTATCATTATATGGACACCAGAAAGAATATATATGGAAATATTGCAAAATATCTGGGAATATCTAACCATTGCAAAGTAGTAGACCAGGGAGGGGCTGTGGACATGGCCTACCTAGACTTTAGCAAGGCATTTGACACAGTCCCACACAGAAGATTAATAGTCAAATTAACTAGCCTGAGAGTGGGTCCCATGGTGGTAGCCTGGGTAAAACATTGGCTGGACAACAGGACACGGAAGGTAATTATAAATGGAGTCCACTCTGAAGAAAGAGGGATTACTAGTGGGGTACTGCAGGGCTCAGTACTGGGTCCAGTCCTTTTTAATGTCTTTATAAGTGACATTGCAGAGGGACTGGAAGGAAAAGTATGCCTCTTTGCCAACGACACAAAGATCTGCAATAGGGTTGATAAACAATGAGGCATGGAAAGGATGAGAAGGGACTTGGCAAGGTTGGTGGAATGGTCAGAAGTATGGCAGCTTGGATTCAATGCAAAGAAGTGCAAAATAATGCACCTGGGAAACAAAAACCTGGGGAAGATTACACAGTGGGGGGGGGGGAGGTAGTAACAATAACAAAAATGGAAAGGCACCTGGAGGTAATCATATCAGATGACCTTAAGGTAAGCAAGCAATGTGACAAGGCATTAGGGAGGGCTGGGGGTATACTGGGATGTATAGGGAGAGGCATCACTAGTAGAAAACAGGAAGTTGTTATCCCTCTGTACAGATAGTTGGTGAGACCCCATCTGGAGTACTGTGGCCAGTTCTGGAGACCCCATCTCCCCAAGGACATAGACAGGATGGATGCAGTCCAGAAGAGGGCAACTAAAATGGTGCAGCATCTGCAAGAGAAGACATATGAGGAGAGACTAAAGGAGCTTAATATGTATACCCTTGAGCAAAGGAGGGAGAGGGGGGACATCATAGAAACTTTAAAGGACCTCAGTGGTATCAACAAAGTCCAACAGGGTAGCATTTTTCAGAAAAAGAGTTGTGCAAGAACAAGGGGACACAATTTGAAGATAAAGGGGGTTGGCTCAGGGGCAATGTGAGGAAGTATTTTTTCACAAAGAGGGTGGTGAACGCATGGAACAGTCTTCCTGAGGAGGTTGTGGGGTCTAAAACTGTGGGAAAATTCAAGAATGTATGGGACAGACATAAGGCAATATTTGTGAGGGGTAGGAAGAAATAGGCCTTTGGTTCAATAGGATCTGCAGCTTATCCTGTAGGTAGGGAAGTGGGCAGCAGGGCCGGCGTCGGGGGTGCAAGGGATGCGACTGCACCAGGGCCCAGAGTGCCGGCAGGGCCCACGGCCCCTTCAGTCAGCATACCTTTTTTTTTTTCCGTAGTTTAAAAACTGCTCACAGAACAGAACGATCAGTGCTGCGCTGCCTGAGATGAGCCCTCCCTGATGTGTGGAGCTGGAATGGCATTTAAAAATTAAATCCCCTCCTGCCTCCCCGCTGCTGCACACGGCACATACCTGGCTGGTGGTGGTGGCGCTGCATGTAAACTGAGTGAGTTGCATTGCCATGGCTCCACTTACTCGACTACTCCTCCATCTCCCCAATCTCCAATCTCCATCCTTCATCCGACCGTGGGGCGTCCTACGCTTGGTGTTCTCCTCTCCAACCTAAACCTCGGCTGAGTCAGCTCCTCCTACAATCCATCATTGCTGGCACTGTGGTCCAATGAGATAAATCCAACTGCGATCCTTTCAGCATGGCACCACCCAGCGACCACGACTGACCTGCTCATTGGTCCCAGGTCTTCTGAGTCTGTTCTTTAATTTGCTCCCTCCTAATTCCCCTTCCGATGCAGCTCCGCTGCTCATCAGGCACACAGACACTGCCAGCTCCTCCCCTGCTCCTGCCTATCAGTGCCTCCGGCTCCAATCCCCTCCCTCCTGGCTCCTTGTGCTGCTGTCTGGTGCCGTGGTGGGCAGCATCAGCGGCTAGTTCATGCGACTCCGATTTGCTGGGGCACTCTGAGCACCCATCATCTTTTGTGGGCAGGGAGGCCAGGAAGGAGCGGGAGCGAGCATCTCGCGAGAAGTCCCCTAGTTTGTTGTAGCAGCAGTTGGAGTTGTTGGCGACTGGTGAGTGGCAGACTAGGATCAAGTGGACGGGTCACGGTGGAGAATTGAACAACTTCCAAAGTTCTTGTTGTTCTGTAAACTAGGCACATACGTAAAAACACACACGATGAAAGCCTGAACCCTAAAAGGCAAACAAAGTCTATAATAAAAACTGAATAGCTGGCTAAGCAGCAGCGAGCAGCCACAGGAAGGAGTGAGTACTGTGGCTGCCTTACTCCATACGATACCTTGCTGGCGGTGGGAGGCAGGAAGAAAAACTAGTAGAGAATTGAAAAAAATCAAATCTTATGAATCCATCCCTCTCACTAAGTGGTGCTGCCTGCCTGAGAGTTATATACTTGTGTTTCTTGAGACAGTTTGTGACTGACACACGACTGACTGCTGAGAGGTCAGGCTACTATATACTCTCTACTGTACTGTAGTGTCTAAGGCAGGTTAGGAGTCAGGGTAGGGAGTCAAGGCAGAAGGGGTGGTGGCATGGGAGGCCTGCTCGGGGCGGGGGCACTTGGGGGCGTCATGTTGATGGGGGCCACTACAAAATCTTGCACCAGGGCCCAGTACATCCTGGAACCGGCCCTGGTGGGCAGACTGGGTGGGCCAAGTGGTCCTTATCTGCCGTCAAAGTCTATGTTTCTATGTTTCTATATCTTTTGCTGCAACATTACAATGGACTAAGGTCAGTTAATGAACTATATCTTTTTTCACCTGGTTGCAGTTTTCATATATCTTTCTGCAACAGGCAATTAAGTCAGCTGGGATTTCAACTACTATTGGCCCCCAAATAATTGGTTGGGGTCATATGGAGGCCCATAACCATGTATTTGTATTTTGAGGGCTAGTAATATTGGGCTTGAGAGGTGTGGTGTTTCCAAAGATTCATAAGCTCCTGATCCAAGCGTTTGCATTTTTGATAAATTGTATTGAAGAACAGGGAAGAGAACAGTGAAATATGTATGGACTAGATCCATAAGAACACTTGACACTCATTCCCTACTCCAAGACCTATCTACCTTGGACTGCTCCCCTGCCCATGATGCCTCAGATGTTGACACTGCCCTAGTCTACTTCCTGGCAGCCATTCTATCTCACATGTGGAATGTGCATGCCCCCCTCAGAAAATTGAGAGTCAAACATACCCACCATCCATGAATCACACATGACCTGATTGCCATATGCAGATCCTGTGACCTGGTCTGGGCCTGTTTCAAATCCTTCAATCTCCTACTTGACCTTCTATCTTACCAATCACTTAGAAATTCATGCACCAAGGCCACCAGAACTGCTAAAGCCCTTTACTTCAAAAATAACCTCCAATCCATCCTCAACTTCTCTGCTAAATTCTAGAAAGTATTCCATTTCATTTTGGACCCCCTTCCCAATCCCCCCCCCCACCATCCTGTTGGTAAATGGTTCCTTATTCTTAGACCCCACTTAAGTTGCTAGGCATTTCAATAATTTATCCACCACCTATGACCTACCACCCCCTCTAGCCTACCCTTTCCAAATCCCCCTACCCTCACTGCTCTATCATCTCCAAATGGATACTACTTCTCTCCAGTTTTCCCCTGCAAAATGTTCTTTGTCCTAATCTCCCTGAACCCCCTTCAACTCCAACCTCATTGGGCTGGACCTTAAGCTTCTTCATATCTCAGCCTCGGCCATTGCTACCCCCCCAGCTCTTGCATTAATCTCTCATTCTCCCACTGCATGGTCCCCCAGGCCTGCAAAATTGCCAAGGTACTCCCCATACACAAAAGGGGAGACCCTTCCTCCTTTGACAACTACCAGCCTATCTCTCTCCTCCCTTCCCTTGGTAAGCTCCAAGACTCCCTCATCTATTCCAGACTTACCAACTTCTTACATTCCTCAGGCTTCCTCTCACCATTCTGTCTGGCTTTGGAAAGCACCATTCTACCATATCCTTCCTACTGTGGGTTACTGAATCCATCTTTACAGGGATATACCAGTTCCACATCATCTTTGCTATTTTCATGAACCTGGCCAAAGTCTTCAACTTGGTGTCTCACACCCTCCTCCTTAACAAAGTGCCCTCTACTGTCCTCTGTAGTGAAGATGTTGATTGGTTTTGTTTGTATCTCTCAGGCCATCAACAGTCAGTTCAAGTGGGGGGGGCATTCTGACCCCCATACTTCCTTGAGTCCCAGAGGGCTCCATACCATGGCTAATTCTCTTCTTCATATACCTCAATGACCTCCCATCTGTGTGTGTCTCCTCTAACAGTTGTATGAATGCAGTTATCTACCCATCTGGCTCTATGGCCTCAGCTGTGTCTGGTTCACTCCAACAGGATTTCCATGACATCCTACAGTGGTTCCCTGATAACCAGCTCAAGGTTAACAACAAAAAGACAGTGACCATGAACTTAAGCTCCTTCCAGAAAATGTGCAGTTCATCGCCCCTCCCCCCATCTTTACCACCCTTAGTGATACCCCATTAGGAGTGGTCCCTGCATACAAATACCTAGATATCTGGCTGGACAGCAAGCTTGACATTTACATCCATATTGATGCCATCCACTCCAAACTTTGCTCCAAACTGAGTGCCTTATTTAGAAACACAGAATGTATCCCTCTTCAGGTCCATGAGGAGTCTTTAACAAAAAGGGTGCTCCCAGTTTTTGATTACACTGATACAGTCTACAACATCACCCCCCCACCAGACTACATGCCCTATGCAACACTTTCTGCTGCTTCGACACCAACTCTTCCCCTCATACCCCTCACTACTGCCTCTACTGTTCTCTCTTCATCACCCCTCCGGCATCACATTTTATGGCCCACTGCACCATCTTCATTGCCAAATTATGTTATGAGCATATAAGTAGAATGTTGGAAAACAATAACCCAGTGGATGTAGTCTATTTAGATTTTTGCAACGCTTTGAGAAAGTGCCCCATGACATATTGGTACAAAAAATGTGAAAAAAAGGGTAAACCCATATATAATTAATTGGGTGGATGAGTGGCCACAAAATCGTACACAGAGGGTCTCTATTAAAGGACATTCATCTGATCTCTGTTCAGTGAGTAGTGGTGTGCCTCAGGGGTCACTATTGGGTCCAATACTGTTCTCAATCTTTATTTCAGATCTAACAGAAAATATAAATAGCTTCATTATTAAATTTGCAGACGACACAAAATTAGCAGCACAGGTAAAAAATGATGAGGAGAGATGCATACTTAGTAAAGACCTTCTGATATTAGAAGAATGGGCAGAAAAAAATCACATGTCCTTTAACATCGAGAAATGTGTTATCATGCGTCTTGGTACAACTAATAATCGCTATCAGTTTACACTAAATAATCAATTTCTCACATAGAAACATAGAAACATAGAATTTGATGGCAGATAAGGACCGCTTGCCCACCCAGTCTACCCATTTCCCTACCTGATGGATAAGCTGCAGATTCTAGTTAACCAACAACTTACTTCCTCCTGCCCCCCACTAGAATTGCCTTATGCCTGTCCCATGCATTCTTGAATTCTCCCACTGTTCCTGACTCCACAACCTCCTCAGAAAGGCTGTTCCATGCATCCACAACTCTCTTTGTGAAAAAATACTTTCTAATATTACCTCTGAGCTGTCCCCTCTCTATCTTCAAATTGTGCCCCCTTGTTCTTGCACATCTCTTCTTCTGAAAGATATTACCCTCTTGTACATTGTTAATTCCCTTGAGATACTTGAAAGTTTCCATCATGTCCCCCCTCTCCCTCCTTTCCTCAAGGGTATACTTTTTAAGCTGCTTTAGTCTCTCCTCGTATGTCTTCTGGTGCAGACTTTGCACCATTTTGGTTGCCCTCCTCTGAACAGCCTCCACTCTGTCTATGTCTTTGCGGAGATGGGGTCTCCAGAATTGCACGCAGTACTCCAGATGGGGTCTCATTAACTGTCTGTAGAGAGGGATAACAACTTTCTGTTTTCTACTATTGATGCATCTCCCTATGCATCCCAGTATCCCCCCAGCCCTCTTTACTGCCTTCCCACATTGCTTGCCCACCTTTAGGTCACCTGATATAATTACTCCTAGGTCTCTTTCAATTTTTGTTGTTGTTATTAACTCACCCCCCATTGTGTACTCTTCTCCTGGATTTTTGTTTCCCAGATGCATTACCTTGCACTTCTTTGCACTGAATCTGAGCTGCCACATATTTGACCATTCCTCCAACCTTGCCAAGTCCCTTTTCATTCTTTCCACCCAACCTTGTGTATCATCCCTGTTGCAGAACTTTCTGTCATCTGCAAAGAGGCATACCTTTCCTTCCAGGTGCTCTCCAATGTCACTTATAAAGATATTAAAGAGGACCAGTCCCAGTACCGAACCCTGCAATACCCCACTAGTTACCATCCTTTCTTCACTGTGGACTCCGTTTATTATTACCTTTTGCATCCTGTTGTCCAGACAGTTTTTTATCCAGTCTACCACCTTGGGACCCACTCTAAGACTGGCTAACTTGTATATTAATCTTTTGTGTGAGACTGTGTCAAATGCTTTGCTAAGATCTAGGTAGGCCATATCCATAGCCCCTCCCTGGTCTACTACTTTGGTCACCCAGTCAAAGAAATCTATTAGGTTAGTCTGACATGACCTTCCTGCTGTGAAACCATGCTGCCTTGGATCCTGTGCCCCACTGGCCTCTAGCTACTCAACAATTCTTTCCTTCAGAAGTGATTCCATCATTTTCCCTACCACTGAAGTCAAACTAACTGGTCTGTAGTTTCCTGCTCTGCCCTGCTCCCACTTTTTGTGAAGTGGAATCACATTTCCCTCCTCTGGTCCTCAGGTACCACTCCATCCTCACATGATTTGTTAAAGAGAGTAACCAGTGGTGTTACTAGTTCTACCTTAGTTATTTTAGTATTCTTGGGAATCCATCAGCCCCATTGCTTTGTCCACCCTCAGTTTCAAGAGTTCTTTCCAAACCCTTTCTTCTGTGAATGGACTGGTATTGACCCCCCCATTCAGAGTTTCTCCCTTGTTTGGTTTAGGCACCTCCCCCTCCTCATCTATTGTGAATACTGAGCAGAAATATTCGTTCAGTATCCCTGCTTTTTCACTGTCATCCTCTGCCCACACTTTCTTTCCTTTATTAAGTCTCTGTATCCCTCCCTTGGTCTTTCTTCGCTCCCTAATGCACCTATAAAAGGTTTTATCCCCCTTCTTAACAGAGTTGGCTATCTTTTCCTCAGTTTGTGCCTTTGCTATTCTGACTGCCTTCCCTGCCTCCTTCTGCTTTAACTGATAAAGCTTTCTGTCCTATTCCTTCTGTGTTACCTTATATTTCCGGAATGCTATCCTTTTCTCCTTAACCATCCCTGCCACCTCTTTTGAGAACCATAGTGGTATTTTTCCTTCATTTTGTTTTATTGATTTGCTTCATGCAAAGGCTTGTTGCCTCTGCAATGGCTCTTTTGATTATTCCCCATTGTTCCTCCACCCCTCCTTCTTGCCCATTTGCCAGTGCTAAAACTAAGGCACTCTCTCATTTTCCCAAAGTCAGCCTTCCTAAAGTCCAATACCCTTGTTTTTGTATGGCTTGACTCTATGGCTGTTTATTGTGAACCATACCATTTGGTGGTCACTTGTTCCCAGATGGCTGCCCACTTCTAAATCTGAGATCCTTTCTCCTTCTCCATTTGAGAGTACCAGGTCTAGGATTGCTCCCTCCTGAGTGGGTTCCAACACTAGCTGTCTGAGGCATGCCCCCTGTAGGGCATCAAGAATGACCCTGCTCTTGGATGTGCCTGCAGCAAAGGTACTCCAGTTAACATCTGGCATATTCAGGTCTCCCATCAACAGTATCTCCCCTTTCTCTGCCATCCTAGGAATGCTTTCTGTCATATCCTTGTCCATTCCCTCCCCCTGACATGGAGGTCTGTTCACAACCCCCATGTGGATTGTAGTGCCATTTCCTGTCTCCAGGGTGACCCATAGTGACTCATCAACTTCCTGTTTACTCTTTAGTTCTGTTGCTTTAATCCCTTCCCTTTTATAGAGATACTCCTCCTCCTCTTTTACCCACCCTGTCCCTCCTGTAGACTGTGTATCCTGGTATGTTGACTTCCCACTCATGGTTCTCTGTGTACCATGTTTCAGAGACTGCCACAATATCCAGGCATCCCTCTTCCATTAAGGCCACTAGTTCAGGGAGCTTGTTGCACAGACTACGGGCATTAGTACTCATCACCTTCAATGTATTTTTTATAGCCTTACCCCTTTTAGCCCCATCCCTGTCCTTAACACCTTTTTCTGCATTTATCCCTGTCCTGCTCCCTACTGACTTCTCTGCCTTGGTGTTTACCTCTTAAACTACTGCACTTTGTGGGGGGAGGCTGGGATTTCCCTTCTCCTTTTCAGTGCCTCCCGCCTTGACTAGTTTAAATGCTTGCCAATGAAGCATTTAAATTTGTCACCTAGGATCCTGGATCCCCCTGGACAGATGCAGACCGTCGCACCAGTATAAGCCTGCATCCCTCCAGGTGGCTCCCCAGTTCCCAATGAAGCCAGAACCCTGAGCTCCACACCAGTTTTTCAACCATTCATTGAATCCCATGGTGCAGAATACCCTAGCATCATCCTTGCCATAGACATGCAGCACCTCCGAGAAGGTTACCATACATGCTACTTGTCTAAGGCCCCTTCCCAACTCCACAGACTCCTCTTGCATCACTCTGATCCCATTTACAGCCAGATCATTTGTCCATAGGTGGACAATGACATCCAGCTCCCTCCCTCATGCAGCTGCTCCCGTGATCCTGAGGATTCGCTTCCTGTCCCTCCAAGCCATGGTGCCAGGCAGGCACCTCACCTCCCTATCCCCTTCCTCCCCCACGTCTACCCCCTAATGATTGAGTACCCCAACAAGAGTTGTTACCTTCCCCCATTGGGTCTTGTGCCACCCTCCTGTGTGTCTTCTTTGTGAAGGTTCCCAGCATCCTCCTTGGTCTCCACTGCAAGTGCCTCCATAGAAGAACCACTCTTTGCCAGAGCAGCATATGAATTATGGAGAGCTACAACTGGAGGGATGCACCTCTGCTTCACCACCTCTCCCTCCCTGGGCCACCTTGGTCCAACCACTCCTCTTTCTTGGCAGCCTCTGGGAGAGTGTGGTGAGGCCCTAGTGGTCCCTGGATGGGGGAAGAGGTTTCACAAATCCTAGCCAGGTCAGCCTGGAGATGGGCAACTCCTCCCTCAGATCAGAGAGGTGCCTGCAAACAGGGCAGCATCACAGCCTCCAGAATGTCTCCTGGAACACTGCTGCTCCACAGCCACTGCACTGCACCACTCCCATCTTGACTTATTTTGTGTCCCCTCTCCTGTTGCTTTGTATGCTTATTGTCTCCTCCTTCTATGTATTTTTACACTTACTTTCCTACTGCCTATGTGCCCTTACAACTCTCACCCTTACTGTTCTGGAAGGGGGGGATAAAGAGTTTTGTTTTTTTGTTTTTTTTTAACATCAGTTAAACAGCACAATGATTTAGGTGTAATAATTACTAGTGACTTTATTTTTCACAATCATTGTAATTTTGTTATAAATAGGGCAAACAGAACACTAGGTTGTATAAAAAGGAGCTTTATCTCGAGGGACAGATGCTGTATATTGCCCTTGTATAGGGCATATGTGAGGCCACATCTGGATTATTGTTCTCCTTTGTGGAACCCCTATCATAAAAGTGACATAAATAGATTGGAGGGTGTCCAGAGAAGGGCTACAAAGATGGTAATGAATATGTTCAACAAGGATTACCATATGAGACTCGATGGATTAAATCTCTATACATTAGAGCTGAGAAGAACCAGAGGGGACCTTCTTCTAATGTATAAATTATCAACTGATAGTCAATTAATGGCACAACTTGGAATGCCCCTAAATATATGGGAACATGACTTTAGAAATCACAACCATCAACTATCACTTACCTATCTAAGAAATAACAAGAGGCATTTTTTCTATACACAAAGAATAATCCCAATATGGAACTCATTGCAAAACACTATAGTGCAATCACATAGCTCTACAGAATTCAAACACAAACTCAATCAACATTTGCTGAACAAGGGTTGATGTACCAGCAAGAGCTGGAGATACATAACTATGGGATTCAGCCTTCTTTGTATCTTCTATTCTTAGTATGAAATGTATAAATATTGGTTTGAGTCTCTGCCCTCCTATCTCTTCTCCCAGCTTTCTTCTGCTCCCAGTTCCTCCTACTTGCCTTGGTCCAGGGAATCCCTCACCTTCTCCAACCCCACCCTCACTCTTCTGCTGTTCAAGTGGTCTTCTCCTATCTCCTACTGGGTCAGTTTGCCATATAGAGAATGGCACACACTATAACCATGCATCAAAGACAGCGTGGGTGGGAACAGCGACAGGGTGCAAAACCGCTAAAGGATTTATGCGTAGTTGTGCACCCTGTCTCTTTCCCTTGCAGAGGATAAGGCCACCGGTTGAAGGAGGGTCCACTGAGCAGCTGCCATGACTCAATGGAATGAGCCATGGCCAGCAATAGAGTTGGTGCATCTGCAGACCAGGTATCAAATCCTGGTCCCAGATAAATGTAATTTTTCTTTTATTCACAGTTCGTGCGAATTAAGTGTCCAACCCCCTAGAGTTGTTTATTTTAGTTGTGGGAGACTTGGGAGCACAGCCTCCCCATAGCGGGAGTGCAGGGGTGGATCCCCCTGCAAAACACAGACTTATGCCACTGGCAACATATTGCACTGTATTGGCAATGCTGTATAGTGCTTCAGCATAATGTTTTGTGACATTATGACCCCATACCCTCCTACTGCCTCCCCTCCCTCTGGAATCATCTCCCTTTTCTTCTCCACCTTTCCCCCTCACTTCTTGCCTTTAGGCTTCACCTGAGGCAACTACCAACACTTCTGCTTTCTTCCATAACTCTATACCTGCTTCAGTCCTCCAAATGCTGCCCTTTTCTTACTATGCACTTCTGCAAGCTGCACAATTACTCCTGTGCCTACTGTAGTTCCTTCTTTTATTTTCCCTCCTTGTACTCCTGTTTCTACCAAAGCCAATTATTTCTCTCCCTTTCATCTATGACTAATCACCTGGTCAAGGCTACTGCAATGATGTACTTCATTTGAGTCCTAAAAGTTTTGCTACTTCCTCTATATATTCTAAGGCTCACCAATATGCTCCACTGGAACAAATGTTCTTCAATTTTCTTTTCTTCCAACTGATAGAAGATGTTCTTAGGAGGTACAGCCAAGGTTTGTATTAAGATATATTGGATTTTTGCCAGCCTAGATTTAAAAAATAATTTCAATTGCAATACTAATAAACAAAACAAAAAACAAACAAAAAAAGGGTTAAAATACAAGAGCAGGATTTGTAAAATTATAAAAAAAAATCCTATACCTGTCTTCCTAAACCATTATTCTGAATACTGGTATACGGTAGCTTATGTATGCCACATCCAGATAGAGTTAGCAGGTGTGCTTAATATTGTTTTGCCCTCCTAAAAAAGCAACTTTTCTGTCAAACTACTGTACCACTACAGGGTTATATAGAGAGCAGATATAATCATTTAAACAGAATAAAATGTTTGATATACTATTTCATGTGTTATTATAACAGGAGTAGTATTCCTCAGTTGGTCTGCTGCCATCAAGCAACTGCTTGTTCTCCTTTTGCTTGCTAGTTTGACTGTAATGTTCAGTTTGTGATTTAGCTATTTTGCTCACTTTCAGGTTCAGGTTCAGCTCAAGTAACATGGCAGTATGCCAACAGTTTTACAACAGTTTTACAGGCAGGAATCAATATTCTAGTAAATTTGTGCTGTCTTCAAGAAACAGAAAGCAGGTCCACTTTTGGCATACTCGGTGGTCCTACATCTTGTCTATATGAGGTCTAAGTGAAAATTTCTGAGAAGGATGCTCACTCAAATACTTGTGAATTTCCTAAAGCATCCTACATGGTATGCTCATTGGCATGAGTTTCAAATGCATCAGTATCTAATCAAAAAATCTTATGAGTTAATAAGCATAATATACATCAGTATATGTCCACATACATCGAAGACATACATGAGAATATTTAATAAGTGGTATTTATTTAAACAATATATATATAATATATAAATGAGACTCCCTTAATATAAATACCTAAAAAAAAAACAAAGAAGCAATAACTTCAACAAGTCTATCTTTATCCCAGAAAACAAATCAGTTATTCAGGATGAGAGATTTAGCTGAATAATAAAACGTAGTAAAGGGGATTCACAACAGGGATATCATAAACAATGGAAGCCACGGTAACCCTTTTAAAAAATCTGTTATCCCTTATTAGAGAATAAAAAAAATACTTAATAGAAAATCTAACCCCTGAATCTTCCTCTCTAATTCTAGACTGAGTGAATCCAGCCTTACAAAATCCTCAAAATATCCCAATCATTTCAACAGTGCTTAGTTGCATCTGAGCTACAGAAGCAGGGGCTAATAAAGCCCATTGCCTTATTTTTCACCCCTTCCATCATCCTTTCAGTGAAGATGAAACAGAACTTTTTACCTCCACAGTTTAACAGTTTAGTCCCTTTGTAAATATTTGATTTTGTTCCTGGGAAATAGTGCATCTTTTGCTTCAGCAGTCTCTTCACTGTACTCTGGCTTTTGTACTGTCCCGATTCACCTTCTTTCCAGACTGACACTCTCTGGACTCTTGAGTCCTGACTCCAGACTCCTCCAGTCACTCAACCAATCCTTGTCCTTTTCAGTTCATCCATATCAGTGTGACAACAATTTTGTCAACACTGATATAGGTGAAGGCTTTCCTCCGCCTGGCATTGTGGTGCCAGACATTGCTGCTCCTGGGACTATAGCACCAAAGCACAATCCCGGGAAGCAGTCCTTTTTTTGCAGAGGGCTGTGCCCCCTGCAATTCCTGTAACTAAATATATCTCCTCCAGGGCAGGCATGCCTGGAGGGAGGAAGAAATTCTGTGACCACAAAGGGCAACATGAGTGAGGGACGATCTAAAATCAAAATCACCCCAGTCAATCTTGCCCTTGTTGCGGCACCGTAAGTGCAGTGACAAAATTAAGTTGTTGCACTAATGGTATACTTTCCTAGTCCTTGACTTGTCCACCAGTCTGCTGGGGCTATGGACACCTCAAATCTAGTGTAAAGGATGAGTGTGATCAGATAGCTACTTCTAAGAAAATATGAGTCTGCTTCATTGATGTCACCATTCTCAATACCTTGTTCAATCAGTTCATTTAAAATCCCTTAAAATGCATTTGATGGGTTAAACATCAGGGGGCTGTGGTATTCAACATTACTTAACTATAGTATCTTTTAATCTCTGTTATATATATTCGGTATCTTGCATAACGGTCATTTCCCCTTGTTGATATTCTTGATAGTTTGATAGGTCAAAATGTGCGGTTTGCCTTCAAACCACTTCCATGTGGTGCTCCCTCTCATTTGGGGCTTATCATATGTTGTTTCCTCTGCTTCCTCTTCAGACAGTAGCAATGCCACATTTCCATTCAATTCCTATTAAATCCACATTATTCTCCCAGGTATCACCTGCATAATATTTATTGCCATATCCAAATATTCTTCTGCCTCACATGTTGAGGTTACCTCCCCACCATCAAAAAAATCCAGGTAAAGCTTCATTAGACTCCATGAGACTTTTCACTGGGGACTTTCACATGTTGTTCATAACCTTCATGATGTAATTAATATTATACTGTACAGTAGTAGCCACAGACATTGTCAGCTATTTCTAGATATTTCATGAAATTTCTAGAGTTTCTCTCTGCTGCCCCTGCTGTGGAAATGCAGAAAGCAGGAGATTTCTCTAGGAATATCATAGAAATTTCAGGAAATAGCTGGCGATGTCTGTGGCTACTACTGTATTTCCCCACAAAATTGTTTTCCATATACATTTTTTTTTTCATATACATTTTTCCCCTAAGGTAGTGCAGGTGAGCTGTCTGACATGTCCCTGTTTCCTTGCACCTGACATCCACCTCACTGAACCACTGTACCCAAGATCCCCCATGGATACCACCTTTGTGGGGCTGGGAAGGGGAAGGCTATCCTCCTCCCACCTGGTGACACACATCCAGATAGGGCATGGTGATCATTTGATGGCACGAGGCAGAGGCAGGTGGGGAGGGTTTCATTTAGCCCACACCAACCTTGATTTTTTTCCTCTGTTTTCCTCTTGCTGGGGAGCGCACATAAGAGCGCACGTGTGTGGAGGCATGCGCATGCTATGGAGTCCTGCAGCCCTCTCTTCCACTGCCCTCCTTGAGCCACACTACCATACAGCCTCCAACAGGTGGCAATCATTCAGTGGACTGTATAGGTACCTCCCCCCCAGGAAAGGAGAGCAATCATCAGGTGCTCAATCTTTTCCCTCCCTGGCAGACCCTCAGCAACCCATGCTTGTGCCTCAACATGGGACACTGGCATGACAGCAAATAAGGTGTGACAGTGCCTCAGTCCTCCATGTCACTAGGCCAGCTTTCCCCAGAAGATTGTTAAATAAATTACAGTCAGTGTTGTGATGAATTAGCATTTTAATTCCAATTTCCTAAAGACTTTATAAATGTCCATCTGTAAGTTAAATAAATCAGTACTTGATGAATCAAAATTAGTTGTAAGCACAAATGAAAGTCATGTGAACAGGACAGAATGTTGTACTTTGAACAGTTTCACAAAGGAAATACCGTGAACTGGGAGGCTTGTACAGCACTTATGTCCTGGCTTTTTATCTCATGAACATGTTGAAATTCCCAATATTTCCTCCTCTCCCTTTTCATTTTTCTTTTCCTCTGTTTTTTAGTCTTGTTCCTGTTTCCTCTAGTTCCTTTCCACTCTCCTCCTACTCTAAAAAGTCAACCTGATGCTGATGTCCTTTATTTGTATGTTCTGATTGGGAATTGTCTGTATTATTAGGCCTTATTTTTTTTTCTCATAGATCGGTCTCTTCTTCCTGACCTTGCTGTGCTACAAGATTGAATTGGTCCAGTGTTCCAGGAGAAAACATTCCCTCATTTGTTCTCCCTTCTTTACTTGTAAATTTATGTTTGTTTGTTTTTTCTTTCTTTCACCAATAATTCTTGTTTTTTTTTTTTTTTACTTTTTCTTTCTGTGTTTTCTCAAACTATAGTTATTCCTCTGTTGGAATATATAGTTCTAATTGCTTTCTGAATTCTCCTATAGCTATTTTTTTATACAATCCTTTATTCTATTTTGTCAGGATTATTACAAGTTCCAGAGACTAGAGTTCTAAATTTTCCTCCCAGTGCTCTTTTAGATCAAGATCTAATGTGCTTGCAGATGGTGTTTTTTAAATCCTCCAGCCCCTTTGCACTCATTATTGTATTTCTCTAATGTAACATCATCATACCACTGATTAACTTGTTGTATAGACAGCTTTTTTTCCCAAATTGTTAAGAAGGGTTTTAGCTCCCTGTTAGTTTGTCCATCAGTATGAGAATCTTGATCAAGGCCCTGTAGGAGGTTTTTGCCTGCTAACATTCTCAGCTGTGTTCAGTAGGTGAAGCTCTGAGGCTCTACATCAGCTGATCCTGTTGTCCCAACACATCTACTGTAATTTGCTTGAATTCCATATGTGGGTGCAGCCATTGGCTTCCAGGGTACACGCAGACATATTTCTAAATGGTCACTCTAATTGAAGGTGACCTCCCTTGTGCTCATATGAAGCCCCCCATCTGAAATGTTTTCGATTTCCACATAAGCTTTTTACCATTGCAATTTGGACATAGGGATAATTGTTTCTTTTTTTTACATTTTTATGTAATATACAATACAAGAGGGAATTATTACATTGGATGATTCACAAAGGAATGTATAATCATAAACAGTATCTATTCATATTTATTAGAAATCTGTATATTTATGAAATGTATGCACTCTTGTGATAGCATGCTTGGAATTGCTGTTATTAATCACTTGACACATTGATAATGATAAATATGCAAATGATGAGCTAAACATTACCCCCTGGTGAGCCATGTAATCATAGAACATAGTTGTGTTTAGGAGGTGCAGCTTTGCTCTGAATAATTCCATCTTAAACCCAGTTGTTGTGTGTGCGTGTGCCATTTCATTTTTGTTGTCAATACTTCTTAGCCACTGAGACTAACTTTTCAAATAAATTTTAAAAACAGTAAAACTGACATTTTACAGTTACATTGTTACAATAGTATTTACCATCGACACAGAACTGTCATAAAATATTTTGATCTAACATATAATGTTTTCTAAAAAGTTTATATTATCCATAACATTATAGAAGAACCTCCAGGGTACTCTGCTAAAGACCTTTCTGCTCCAAGCTTAGAAACGTCAATTTAATGTTGTCATATGCTAGCTTCTGTTGTTTAAACAATGGTCCTATGTTATCACTCCTCTGCTGTCTAGCCATAATAAAATCTGAAATGAAAGAAGGTAAACTAATTTCTTTCTGTGCCTCTGAAATGATGCGGTTTCAGTACTGACTTAACAGATCTTGGTAAATACAGCAAGGATGGCTCTAAGGTCCGCCCTTGACCCCATTTAGAAATGTAGAATTTCGGACTACAAATAATTCTTAAACTATGTTCTATGAAATTTCCTTTAATAACTAAGGTGGTGTTAACAAGTTTCAGCCCCCCCAACTGGAGATTTCATTAAAAATATGTTAGACACAATTTGAAAACAGAACCTTTTCAAGCTTTTTTTATTTTATTTTTACTTATAATCTGGATTGCATAATGTTGGCCTACTGTATGTCTGCATGTAGCCCACCTGTAGATGTTTTCACATTTAACTGAAGGCAAAGGCAGATGGTGATCAGATATGAACTCAGGACAATGAATATCAGTGTTTTCATGCTCCAGAAATCCAAAGTAATAACTATTATAATGGATAAAGCTATCTATAGGAAAGACGATCAAGGTCTGTATGGGGCTATGCTTAAAAGTCATCTCATTCTGTTTCACTCATGGGGATAGCACACATGTCCACAGGTCTGACTTTGAGCATCTTTGTAAATGAGTAGTGGTATGTAACCACTATTGAAGCAGGCAAAGCTTTTGTCATATTATTTTAGCAAGGAATGTTTTAGGATCACTGAACATGAGATGAAAATGCTTACAATTTCTGCAGCAAACCTGTAGTACTACACAAGTATCTTATGATTACAGAAATTAATACAAGTTATTCATTTGGCTTAAATGTGAACCAAAATGCTGAAAACATTTGAAAAGTATTTCAAATAAAAAAAGAGTTCTGAAAATAATGTTGATATATCATTTTTATTATTGACATAGATAATATGTCAATGTGATTATTTTATGTTGACATTTTTTCTGCTATGTTGACATTAAAAAGGTCTCAGAGGCTGTACTATACTTTAATTAAAAAAAAAAGAAAACTAACCCCAAGATTCCCCAAATTAGCCCTCTTCAAAGAAAGTGTCATTAGTAAAGGAACATTGGAACTGTTTGGACAAGGAAGAACATTCTGTTTAAATAAAAGCTTAGAACTGTATTAAAAATGTTTGTAAAGTGGTCATACTAAAGAAAATTCAGTAGATGCCATGTAATCATGGTGATGGTATTAGAGACATTGCTTTACTGATATGTCACACCATGAACAGGTAAAATGGTAATGCATTTCAATGGAAATCCTTTATGTTTAAATGGGACAATTCTAACAGTGTAATGCTACAATTTGTCCCACTCACATACCCAGTCACTCAGTGCTAAGTAGTTAATACCTTAGATGTAAATAGAATCCTACTGTGAGTATTTTCTGGTTCACCCTGATGTCCTAATCCCCCATCCTTTGTCCCAGTCCAACATCTGTGCCTGTGGAAGGTTTACCTATGCTGACGTGACAACATTATTGTCGATGTATGGCATAGAGACATCCCCGTTGTCGACAGGCAAAATTTCACCTGTCAGACATCCGTTGTGTTTCTATCAGGGGGCTGCACCAACCCAACCCACCATGCAGGGGGCTGTGCACCCCATGCTCCACCTTCTCTAGGATTGGTAGCTCCAGTCAATGTTAACATGAAGGGAAGGTAAAAGTCAGTGAAAGGGTGAAATTTCACCAGTGGATCCCCCACAGTGACAGTTTTAAATCTTGTCAAAACTGTCACTGTGGGGGATTTTGCCAATGGGGTTTCGCTCTTCTGTTGGCATACCCCTCTGGAATGGTATAAATTGGATCCTTCTCCATTGTGTTTCTGGTTTTTCCTGGTGCTCAGAGGTCCTACTCCTAATCTAAATCCTCACATATCCAAACTCCAAATGAGTGTAGCCAAAACCAACAATGTCTTTATTCTCTGCCCAGGTGTTCCAACCTCCTGTGTTCATGGCTTCCCAGTTCAACTTCCTGGGACCATGGTGTGCTAATCCACCTTCCTGTGTCCCTAGCACCCCCACACAGTTCCATGTCATAATAGCGATGGCAAAAGAGTGATCGCTATTATGGCAAGTGTATATCACTAAAAAGCAGATTGGTGATATACACTTGCCAGCGACCTGACATCTGGCCACAAAAAAAGTGTTTTTGCTGGGTGGGTGGCTGTGCCCCCTCCCTCACATGGGGCACAGCCCCCTGCACCCCCGATTTTAAATTCTCCTTTCTAGTGGGGGTGCATGTTGGGGAGGGAGTACAGTCCAGATTGATAAAAAAATTTAGTCTCACAGCCACAGGCAGTGGCAAAATGTCTACCCTCCCAGTCCTTTGCCCCAAGCCCAGTACCTGCTGAGTCAGAGCTAACATAGATACATAGATACATAGACAGTGTCGGCAGATTAGGGCCTATGGCCCACCCAGTCTGCCCATTTGAGCTTGTAAGTTCAGTTTGTTTTCCTAGAAGTCTGTTGCCCCTTACCCCTGACCTCCAGAATTCCTTTATGTCTATCCCATGCATTCTTAAATCCCATGATTGTTTCAGCCCCCACCACTTCCTCTGGCAGGGTGTTCCACTTGTCCACCACCCATTCTGTGAAGAAATTCTTTTCATGTTTCCTCTGAATCGTCCTCCCTCCAACTTCATCCCATGCCTCTAGTTCTGGAACATCTTTTCGCTTAAAATAGTGTTTTCCTGCACCCTGTTCCTCCCTGTAAGATACTTGTATGTCTCTATCATATCCCTCTCCTCCTCTCCTCCAGGAGTACATGTTCAGTTCCTTCAACCTGTCTTCATAGGACTTGTGATGCAATCCATGCACCATCTTTGTTGCCCTCCTCTGAACCTTCTCTACCCTGTCTATGTCCTTACATAGGTATGGTCTCCAGAACTGTACACTGTACTCCAGGTGGGGCCACACTAGTGTCTTATATAGCGGATTATGACCTCCGTTTTCCTGCTGGTGATGCCCTGCCTACATCCCAGCATCCTATTTGCTTTTACCTGCTGCCTTGTCACACTGTTTCCCTACCTTGAGGTCATCAGAGATGACAACCCCAAGATCCCTTTCCTGCTTGGTGCACGCTATATCCTCACCCCCAACTGATATATTGTGCCAGGGTTTTGTGCCCCATATGCATTATCTTGCACTTCTTTGCATTGAATTTCAACTGCCAAACCCTGACCATTCTTCAAGTTTCTGCAGGTCCCTTCTCATTCTGTCTACACCCTCTGGTGTGTCTACTCTGTTACAGAGCTTTGTGTCATCAGCGAACAGTGAAATTCTACCTTCTGGGTCCTGCGAATGTCACTGATGAAGATGTTGAATAGGACCGGTCCCAGCACTGATCCTGTGGTACCCCACTGGTCACTCTTCCCTCTGTGGAGTGACAGTCATTTACCACTACCCTCTGTGTCCTGTCACCCAGCCAGTTACCTACCCACCACACTACTGTCCTGCCCACACTTATTCCCTCAGTTTGTGTAATAGTCTTCTATGTGGCACAGCTTCAAAGGCCTTGCTGAAGCCCAGATAGGCCATGTCCACTGCCTCCCGATCCACCTCCCTAGTCACCCAGTCAAAAATTCAATGAGGTTGGTCTGACATGACCTCCCCTGGTGAAACCATGCTGCCTTGGGTCCTGTAGTCCATTGACAACCAGATGTTCCACCAATCTCTCCTTCAGTAGTGCTTCCATGATCTTCCCACTACCGAGGTGAGGCTGACTGGTCTGTAGTTCCTGATTCTCTTTTGTTCCCACTTTTGTATAAGGGACTACATCTGCTGTCCTCCAGTCTTTGGGTACCTCCCTGTTTCCAGTGATCGGCTAAACAGGATAGCCAGAGCTCAGCCACCACCTCTCTTAGTTCTTTAGGACCCTGGGTGCACCCATCTGGCCCCATTGCTTTATCAACTCTTATTGCTTCCAGTTCCTTCAGGACCCTTTCTTGTGTAAGGACTTGTGTCCATTTCTGCACCATTATCACCCTTGTGCTCTTCAGACCCATTACCTCCTCTTCCTCAGTAAAGACTGAGCAGAAATACCTGTTCAATATGTCAGCTTTACTGTTGTCATCCTCATTAGCTTCATCCTCCCCTTCAGTCTCACTATCCCTCCCTTTGTCTTTCTTTTTCACTTATGTGCCTGTAAAAGTTTTGTCCCCTACCCACTGATTTGCAATGTGTTCTTCTGTCTGAGCTTTGGCTTTCTTACTGACCTCCCCTGCCTCCTTTGCTTCTCCTGGTACTTCTCCCTATCCCCTCTGCCTGTGTCTTTTTGTATTGCCTGAATGCAATCTTTTGGCTTTCACTTTCTTTGCTACCTCTTTGGAAAACCATAATGGTCTCCTCTTCCTTTTCCTCTTGCTAACCTGCTTAATGCATAATTCTGTTGTTCTTGTAATCCCCATTTTAAATACTGCCCACTGTTCCTCAACCCCTGATTCCTGTCCCATTCCTTAATGCCTCTTTCAAGTATCTCCCCATTTTCCCAAAGTCTGCCCCTAAAATCCAGGATACGTGTTTTTGTGTGGTTTGGTTCTGCTCTTTCTGTGATTTCAAACCACAATGACTGGTGGTCACTGTTTCCAGGTGCTCCCCACTGTTACTCCCATCACACTGTCCCTGTTTGTGAGCACAAGGTCCAGTATTGCCTTCTGCTGAGTTGGTTCCATGACCAGTTGCTTGAGGAAGGCACCTGAAGGAGTCCAGGATAAACTGCTCCTAGTTGATGCTGCTGCTGGGATGCTCCAGTCCACATCTGGAATATTGAAGTCTCCAACCAGTACTACCTCACTTGTCCGCCATCCTTTGGATGGCTAGCTCTATCTGTTTCTTCCTCCTGGGCTGGTGGTCTATAGACCACACCTGTGCGGATGGCTGTCCCATTTTCTCTTTCCAGCTTAACCCACAGTATCTCTCCCCCATTTTGTTCCTCCTGGATCTCTGTGGTCCTTATGTCATTTTTCACATACAGTGCCCTCCTCCTCCTTCCTGCCTGCTCTGTCTCTTCTGAATATGTTGTAGCCAGGTATGGTCATCTCCCAGTCGTGGTTATCATTACACCAGGTTTCAGTGATGGCCACAATGTCCAGGTCTGACTGTACCATGACAGCCTCCAGATCTTCCATCTTGTTGCTAGGGCTCCTGGCATTTTGCACACATGGCTTTCCATGATTTGACCTCCTAGACTGTTTCACTGTTCTCCCAGCCCCTTCCTTGGTTGTCATTTATCCCTGGTTCTCCTTGCTGTCTGCCCTTCTGCTGAATTTTGCCCTTTCTGCTATCCACCTCTTGGGCACTAATCTCCATCTTTTGCACACTGCTTTGCAGAGATAGCCACTCCTCTGGTTCACTGGTTCCACTGCTAGCTGTGGGGTGAGCAAGTAGGTACCCTCCTTGCTGGCTGTCACCCCTTTGCTAGTTTAAATGCTTGTCAATGTAGCATTTAAACTTATCATTGAGTGCTTGATTCCTCCAGGATGGATGCAGGCTGTCAGGCTTGAACAAACCTCCATCCCTCCAGGTGAGTCCCCAGTCACCAATGAATCCAACCCTTCCTCACAGCACCAGTTCTTCAACCATGAGTTAAGTTCCTGGTGCATGCACTCTATGCTCTCCCTTGCCTCTCACAGGTAGTACTTCTGAGAAACTGACAGAAGTAGCTACTTGCTTGACACCCCTCCCCAGTTTCCTAAACTCTTCCTGAACTTCCTTTGGCTCCCCATTTGCCAGGTCATTAGTACCTAGGTGGATAATGACATCCAGCTCACCCTCCCGTCTTGCCTTCCCAGTGATTCCCCAGGATCTTCCTTCCATCCCTCCATGCTGTGGCACCTCGTAGGCACCTCACCTCCCTGTCCTCCCCCTCCTGTGTTCCTAGTCCCTCTTATGATGGAGTCCCCCACCAGGATTCGCTTCCTCCTCCTCTGGGGTCCACTGCTTTCCCTGCTGAGGTCACCTCCTTGGTTAACCTCCACATCCTTTCCTTCCACTTCTCTGGGTACCTCTATTTGGTTGTCCTCATTTGCCAGTGTGGCATATGAGTTCATGAGTGGAATAGGATCTGGGATGTGCCTCTGCCTAACTGCTCTAACCCTCCCTGAGCCCAGTGTCATCCAATTGCTCCTCGTTCTTGGCATCCTTTGAGGCAGTGGCATTGGACTGGGTGTTCCCTGGATAGGGGTGATGGTACTCCTGACCCAGTTTACTTCTGCTCTGAGTCTGGCTACCTCATCCCGCAGTCCAGAGAGATGCATGCAGATAGGGCAGCACCTCAGTGTCCAGAAGGTCTGCCTGAATATGGCTGCCCAACAGCCACTGCATTGCACCACTCCCCACATTATACTGCAATTCCACTACTTATCTGCTACTGAAGCTCTCCTAGTTCCCTTTTATTAATTTACTGTACTAAAAATCCTGCCACTGATCCTCAGATAATTTTTTTTTAAAGAAAAAACCAATAAATAAACAAATGAGTCAAAACACTTGTCGTGCTGAGGGTGGGCTTCTTCCTTATGCCCCTCCTACTTCACACCCTTACTATACCTGTGTTTAGCTCCTGTCAATCAGATTTAACAGGGCATATAATTAAGAGTTGGGGAATGGGAGGAGGAGTGAAAATTGCAGCAATTAAAGACAGCACAGAATTACACCACCACTATGTTTTAAATTTTCAACAGCCCAAAAACAATTATAAGTAAAGACAACAAAGAAAGTATAGTGTCACTAAAAGCCCACAATCTAAGTTTAAAAGAAAAACAGCAACTACCGGTTACTCTAAAGCACTGAATTGAATATGTTTCCTTCCTCCCCTTCTGGCTTCTTCTGAAAAATTAAAACTCTGCTTGCTACTTTAACTCTGATTAAGCCCCACCTCCAGTTATCACGTAGCTGAGGTCAGAGGCCAGACAATTAACACCCTTCACCCAACTACAGGGCAGTCAGACAAGCCAAGATAAAATTTGCAGCAATTAAAGACAGCACAGAATTACACCACCACTATGTTTTAAATTTTCAACAGCCCCAAAACAATTATAAGTAATGACAACAAAGAAAGTATAATGTCACTAAAAGCCCACAATCTAAGTTTAAAAGAAAAATAGCAATTACCAGTTACTCTAAAGCACTGAATTGAATATGTTTCCTTCCTTCCCCTTCTGGCTTCTTCTCCCACTCATACCACCACACCATACAGCTAGCTTGGCAGCAGTAGGTACACCACTCCCCTAGAAACCCCTTCCCTATCTCTCCCCTTCCACTCACTATCCTCCCCTTCTGGTAACCATTCCCTACACTCACCTACATGTAGGGTTGCTACCCTTGCAGGGTAGCCTATGAGGATAGCATTGACTATGAGTCACCATTTTGATGGTCACCCATATTCAGTCACTATACTCACTGGATACCCCCCACACACACTTTATCTCCTTGTGTGCCCTTGGTGTCCAGAGGCCCCCTCCCACTTTGACTCCCTTGCCCTGCAAGATAATCTGCTATGAAATTAGAAAGGCAGTTATGAAATTGGACAGCAGCATGGCAGTCAGTGTGAATGTTTGAAAGCATGTTGTTGTTATTGCAGCAGACATTGTGGTGGCAAGCTGGGAGCCTGTGAGGGAGCTTGCGTGCATTGATTGAGCCTCATGTTGTGGATTCAACCTCTGAGGGAGACATCTCTTAGCTCAGGCATATTTGCAGTCCAGGTCATGGGCAGCAGCTTTACTCTGCAGAGAAAATTGTTGATTTTGTTACCTGAGATAGAGTATAATGGAGACAAAAGGGTCTCTACTGGGATGTTCATACGAACATACGAATATATGAAATTTGACAGCAGATAAAGGCCTAGAGGTCTATCAAGTCTGCTTGAATATGCAGCTAGCACCCCTTATTCTGCAGCTGCCCCTTCCTTCCAACCTTCCCCTTCATTGGCCCTTCCCCTTGTCCTGTCCCATCCCCTTTTGAAGCAGTCCACTGTTCTACTGGATACCACTTCTGCAGGTAACGCATTCCACGCAGCCACCACCCTCTCTGTAAAACAGTGTCTCCTCATCTCCCTCCTGAACCTTCCTCCCTCAGTCTCATATCATGGCCCTGTGTCCCTCCCTCCCTTCACTGAACAGCCCTCTGTACCTGTCTTGTTTATTCCTTTCATGTACTTAAGGTTTCAATCATGGCTCCCTGTCCTCCTCTCCTCCAGTGAGTACATGTTCAACTCCTTCAGCCTCCTCTCGTATAAGTCCCCAGCCCCTTGATCATCTTTGTGCGCCCTGCACTGCACCCCTCAGTAACTTAATGTCCCTCTTCAGATATGGAGTTTGCCAGTACTGCATGCAGTACTCAGGTGCAGTCTAACTAATGACCTATACAATGGCAGAATCCTCCTCCTTCTCAAGGATATACCTTGCAATACAACCCAGCATTTTGTTGGCCTTTGCAGCTGCCTTCCTACATTGTGCCAAGCTGTTCATTGACCCTGTAATGAGCACCCCCATATCCTTCTCCTTCTCTGTCTGGGCTAGCTGTACTCCCCCCAGCTGGTAACTACTCCTTGGGTTCTTCATCCCAAAATGCAGCATCTTGCACTTTTGGCATTAAACCCCAGCTGCCAGGTGTCTGACCAGGTTTCAAGCTTTTTCAGATCATCCTGCAACCCCTGCCATCCCCCTAGGTCATCCACCATTGCTCCTACCTTGGTATCAGATTAAGGAGCTTCTATTGTGTAATGCCAACATGATTTTTTTATGATTGCAACATTATTTCTCCTATGTCAATATTACAAAAATAGTTCAACTATATTACAAACATAGAAACTAATGGCATATAAGGGCCACATGGCCCATCCAGCCTGCCCTTGTTTGTTGCATTGCTTACACTGTAGCTCTCTCCAGGTCTATGTCACTTCCTCTTCCACCCTTTACCTATCCATTAAGATTCTCTTGTGCTTGTATTGCATGCTTCTATTTAGAACAAACAGTCCCTAGCCCTACAGCTCTATGGTTAGCCTTTTCTAAAGAAAATTGGCCAATTCAACATACATGGTAAGGCAACTGCCACTCCTAATGTTGAGTTCTGGAATCTCCAGCAGGCTATTTCAATTCAGTAATGACACTAAGCAGGACAGGGTGTAGGGCCAAGGGAAGAAAGCAAAAATGTGGTCACACAGTGAAGTGAAGTAGAAGCAGTTAGGAGCAGACAGGCATCAGAGAAATGGAAAGCAGCCTGGAGGAGGTGCCCAAGGGACT
The DNA here is from genome assembly GCA_016271365.2 of Neoceratodus forsteri. Taxonomy (NCBI): domain Eukaryota; kingdom Metazoa; phylum Chordata; order Ceratodontiformes; family Ceratodontidae; genus Neoceratodus; species Neoceratodus forsteri. Next base: position 778,025,508 of record CM057459.1, on the reverse strand, counting down.
GAAGGGAACACAGGAATCAGGACCAGGAGGCAAGGGGTAGAAAAATGATCATGAGAAGTGGGTGCCTGAGGTTGAGGCAGCAGAGAATGGAGGTGGAGAAACTGAGAAGGAAGGTACAGACATGGTGCAGTCAGGCAGCAGAGGAAGGGTGAGCAGCTTAGGAAATGAGCTGTGAGGGAAGGCAGCTGGGAACATAGGGATCAGAAGACAGAAATGGAAAACAAGAGTTACAGCAGAGGAGGAAGAACAGATGAAGCAAGAGACAGGGGGAAAATGGAGGGCCCTGACAGGAGGGCATCGGGGAAGGTAAGTCAGAGCAGAACGGAAGAAGTGGCAGTCTATGTAGGAAGTCAGGGGCACAGGACAAGTAGCAGGGAGGAGTATCATACAAAGCAGTCAAGGGAAAGAAGCAGACTGAGTGGGGCAGAAGGGGTAGATATTCAGGAGAGGAAAGAGGCAGCAATTGGGGCTGAGGAATCACCAGTTATGGCAGGGGAGGCATGAGACCCAGGAAGGATGGACATGAAGAAGCAGGAGTGGCAGCACAGACAAACTCAGAAGCACAAAATACAGCCACAGATGGGGGCAGATACAGAGGTAGCACCACCACTGACAATGGGAGGGTACAGAAAAAATGGGAAAGCAAGACAGCGGAAGCAGTCAGAGTTGCAAACATTGCCATGGAGACACAGATAAGATGCCTGAAGCAGTAGCTACAATAATAGCAGGAAGGGAAGACATGGAGAGAAAAGAAAAATGTATCACCTACCAGCACCTGCAGCAGCAATGAAATCAGTCATTTGAAGGATCCTTGGGCATGTGCAGTTCTGCTAGTTGGGGGAACAGGTTGAGTGCTGTGCACTGCCCCAGCAAACCATGAGTTAAACCCTTCAATTATCAATAGCAACTACCCTGACTTTTTTGGTCTTAGCTGCATATCTGGTTATCTGGCATACCTCTTTGATCAAGTCTCTGATGAAAATGTTTAAATGTATAGGTCACTACCTTGATCCTTATGGTACTGCAGTAGTGAACACCTCCACCCTGAATATTTCTCATTCACTGCAACCACTTATAGTCTACCACATAGCCAATGTTAGATTCATCCAGATGGTTTCTGCCCAAACCATGCTTTGTGACTTTTCTTAATAGTCTCCTGTGAAGTAAGTAGCATGCTTACCTCTACAGCCATTGGTTCTAGCCCTACACCAGGTTCTTGGGATAATACACATAACTGACACAGTAGTGCAGTACTGGGTTATGTTGTACTGTTGAGGTTCCATCATTTGGATGAGACATTAAACCAAGATCCCTTTCGCCCATGCCTGGTCACTATCTAGGTAGAAGTTAAAGATCCCATGACACTTAGCAAAGAAGAGTAGGAGAGTTTTCAGGTATCATGGCCAATATTAGCCCTGAAAATAAAACAATACCATGTAATCCACCCCCAGGATGCATCAGAAAACAAGATATCACAGCTTAGTGTTCAATTAGTGACCACAAATTACAAATAAGTAAGTACTGAAATCAACATGGATAAGGCCCACATCATTGCTGTTGCCATGTTCCTTAGTTGTTCCCTCAACAATCTATTAAATCTGTTAGACATGATTTAACTGTTGTAAGCCTTTGCTGACCCTTTAATCAACTCATGATTTTTTAGGTGTGCCATAATCCTCTCTTTGATCATGGCCACCCAAATCCTTTCTAGCATTCACTAGTGCTCTGCAAAGTATTTGTTCCATTTGCAGAACAAAATTAATGTTCCACTTCTGTGCTTGATTACACAGCATTCTCAAATTGTTACGCTACATCTGTGTACCCAAATATTGCTTTTACTATGGCGAAAAACACATAGTAGCATGCAGTCTTGTTTATTTTTACAATGCGTTGGTTAAACAGAGTATAATATTCATTCATATTTTAACATAAATAGTTTTTCACAAAATAAACATGCACATCATATTGTATCTGTATTATATATTCCTAATCCCATGCTTAGCTCAGAACCATGATTCAGTAGTAGAGGGCAGAGCTTGATGAATGAACTTTAAATGTGTAAGATGCATTAAGGCATAATGGGTCTTTGCTATTGCATGGCATTATATCTAATGATTACACAGATGCAATTATATTTCTGTGATAGTAATGAGATGATTTTGTGGAAAATGTACTGAGTCAAATGACCATCAATACTGCATGCTCAATATATAACAATTTCAGAGTTAAACCTTGAAATCTAGCTAGGAAACAACATAGTTATACACAGCAGATTCTTAGATAGGGAGTTAGAATAAGGCATTCCTGAACTGCTGATGAAATATCATCCCCATGCTAGACACTGGAAGACAATGAAGCAGAATAGCATCTTCAGTATCCCATGCACAGTTAGGTAGTGCAATACATTAAAGCACCTGTCACATCCCCTGAAAATACTATTACGTAGCTAGTTGTTACTTTTTGTATCTGAATCACTTTTTGTTTCAATGTTGCTAATTAGAAGGTTTGTCCTGTCCTGTTTAGATATTAATAATGTAGAATCATACATGGAGGCTAGCATATGCTGTAGTTCTATTCCTCCTAATACTGTACCTCATTAGCTTAGTGACCTCACTGAATTTTATGTCATAGCTGGTCAAGACAAGCCAATCACTGTCTGCCACATGGTCACATACAATGTATCAATGATTGAAATCACAATGGTGTTGAGGTATGAACAGAGATTGTTTTCAGTAGGTCAGTCTCCAGAAAAAAAAAAAACACTTTTTCACATTACATCTTGTTCTGTTGAGTAGAAAATATTCTATCTGTCAAAAAGAAAAAGTAAAATGCTTCAGAAAGAAAATGTAACTACTGGCTACTTGAACAACATGAGCATATTATTGTTTGTATTTTGGCAATGCTTTAATTCAAAGTGAATTTTCACATTTCTTTCTGTTACCACATCAGAGATACTGTAGGAACATCTGATAAACTACATATTTTTGTGGGAAAGGATAATAATCTTACTATATAGGTGTCAGCAACTATCCTCATTGTACAGTAAATGAAAATATCCAACTGAATAAAGGCCCTAGTGTTGTTATTTGCAAAACCATCACTTGTATTGCCTGATTCAGACACCCACAGTAAGATGACATGTATGTATCAGTAGCTGTAGTAGTACTTGGACTAGTAGGTAATTTCTCTCACTGTAGAGGAGGGATGGTCTAGCTGGTGGTTCAATGTCTTTAAAATAGCAATAGAGAGATGAGGTATATAGTGCTTGTGTAACTTGTAGTACTTTTTGTGGCTTTACTCTATTCCTACCCTTGAGTAGTAGGTATGTAGGTAGAAATTTGTAAGGAACAGAAGGCCCATGAACAAGAGTAAGAAGAGTGCTGGAGAAGGAGGAGGAGGGGATGGTGGTGGACAAAAAACACTCCCTAGGCAAGGGAGGTGTGTTAGAGGAGGGCTTAAATAAAAGGTGTGGGAAGAACTATTCCCCACATTGAACCTCAGGCAAGCTCTCCCATGGAATGTCTGTGGAATAGCAATAGGGAGAGATAGAGTATATAGTGCCTGTGTAACTTGTAGTACTTTTTCGTGGCTTTACTTTATTACCACCCTTGAGTAATACATATGTAGGTAGTAATTTGTAGGGAATAGAAGGCCCAAAAAGATACCTCCTTCAACTCATGGAGAGTATGACCCCCTGTCACTCAGGAAAAGAAAAAACCCAGGTGGAGGAAACCTCTGAGAACCCATGGCCATAGGTCTGCCTGTTCTTTGGGCATACTAAATGGAAAAGGACCTAGATTCTAGTAACTATAGCTAATTTGAGGTTGGTGGTCTGCTTGAAGAGATGATGATCCATCCTTGATCCATGGATGATGTTGATTGCACGATGATCCTGAGGCTGAAGAGTAGGTCTTTTGCATGAGCAATAGAATCTGAAGTATGAAGTCAATCCAGGTGAAGGAAGGCCAAGGAAGTCCAATTTTCCAAGGTGATGAATGATGCTTGTCCCACAGAATTGCAAAAGTGTAATGTGCAGAGGGAGCGTGACTGGCTTGATAAGGTACTAAACTGGGAATGGTGGAAATGCAATGGTACAAGAAGTCAATGGTGAATGATCCAACTTGTGAAAGATATGAATATTGCGGTATGGTCTGGAGGCAAGGAATTGAATAATGAATGAGACGTCATGAAGTAAGCATCCATGAAGTAGAAAAGAGTAGAAGATAGTTCTTGAATGCCCTGGAGATGTTGATTTGTTCTCAATCTGAGGACAATACAGACTGAATGATGATCCTGAGGATGGAGAGTATTTCTTTTCCTTAAGGATGATAGAATCCTATTTGCAGAGCAGGTTCAGTTAAAGAAAGGCTAATGTAACATAGAAACATAGATTTTGATGGCAGATAAGGACCGCTTGGCCCACCCAGCCTGCCCATTTCCCTACCTCTTGGATAAGCTGCAGATCCTAGTTAACCAGCAGCCTACTTCTTCCTACCCCCACCCCCTAGAATCGCCTTATGACTGTCCCATGCATGTTTCAATTCCACCACTGTTTTTGACTCCACAACCTCCTCCGGAAGTCTGTTCCATGCATCCACAACCCTCTCTGTGAAAAAATACTTCCTTAAATTACCTCTGAGCCACCTCCTTCTATCTTCAAATTGTGCCCCTTGTTCTTGCATACCTCTTTTTGAAAGATGCCACCCTCTTGGATTTTGTTGATTCCTTGAGATACTTGAAAGTTTCTATATGTCCCCTCTCCCTCCTTTCCTCGAGGCTATACATATTCAGCTCCTTAAGTCTCTCTTCATATGTCTTCTGGTGCAGACCCTGCACCATTTTAGTGCCCTCCTCTGGACAGCCCATCCTGTCTATGTCCTTAGGAGATTGGGTCTCAGAAGCGCACGTAGTACTCCAGATGGGGTCTCACCTACTGTCTGTACAGAGGGATAATAACTTCCTGTTTTTACTGGTGATGCCTCTCCCTATGCATCCCAGTATCCCCCAGCCCTCCTTGCTGCCCTCTCACATTGCTTGCCTACCTTTAGGTCATCTGATATGACTACCCCAGGTCCCTTTCCATTTTTGTTGTTAGTATCTCACCCCCATTGTGTACTCTTCCCTGGGTTTTGTTTCCCAGGTGCATTACCTTGCACTTCTTAGCATTGAATCTAAGCTGCCATACATTTGACCATTCCTCTAACCTTGCCAAGTCCCTTCTCATCCTTTCCACCCACTTTGTGCATCAACTCTGTTGCAGATCTTGTGTCATCTGCAAAGAGACATGCTTTCCTTCCAGTCCCTCTGCAATGTCACTTATAAAGACATTGAAGAGGACTGATCTATACTGAACCCTGCGGTGCCCACTAGTAACCCCTTTCTTCAGAGTGGACTCCGTTTACTATTACTCTCTGTGTCCTATTCTCCAGCCAATTATTTACCCAGGCTGTCTTCTTGGGACCCACTCCCAGGCTGGCTAACTTGTATATTAATCTTTTGTGTGGGACTGTGTCAAATGCCTTGCTAAAGTCTAGGTAGGCCATGTCCACAGCCCCTTCCTGATCTACTACTTTGGTCACCCAGTGGAAGAAATCTATCAGATTTGTCTGGCATGACCTTCCCACTGTGAATCCATGCTGCCTTGGGTCCTGAGCCCCTCTGGCCTCTAGATACTCAACAATTATTTCCTTCAGAAGTGATTCCATCATTTTCCCTACCACTGAGGTTAAACTAACAGGTCTGTAGTTTTCTGTTTCTGCCTTGCTCCCACTTTTGTGAAGGGGAATCACATCTGCCCTCCTCCAGTCCTTGGGTACCACCCCAGCCTCCCATGATTTTTTAAAGAGGGTAGTCGGTGGTGTCACTAGTTTTACCCTTAGTTCTTTTAGAATTCTGGGATGAATCCTATCAGGCCCCATTGCTTTGTCCACCTTCAGTTTTAAGAGTTCTTTCAGAACCCTTTCTTCTGTAAATGGGCTGGTATCAACTTCTGTATCCAGAGTGTTTCTACTGTTTGTTTAGGTACCTCCCACTTCCTTTGTAAATACTGAGCAAAATATTTGTTTAGTATTCTGCCTTTTCACAGTCACCCTCTGCCCACCCTCCCTCCTCTTTATTAAGCCTCACTAGCCCTCCCTTGGTCTTCCTTCACTCCCTGATGTACCTATAAAAGGTTTTATCCCCCTTCTTAACTGAGTTGGCTATCTTTTCCTCGGTTTGGGCCTTTGCTGTTCTGACTGTCTTCCCAGCTTCCTTTTGCTTTAACTGATACAGTTCCTTGTCCTGCTCCTTCTGTGATTCCTTGTACTTCCTGAATGCTTTATTTTTCTCTTGAACCTTCACTGCCACTTCCTTTGAGAACCATAGTGGTTTCTTACATCGTTTCATTTTGCTAATTTGCTTCACACAAAGGCTTGTTACCTCTGTGATGGCAGTTTTTATTATTCCTCATTGTTCTTCTACCCCTCCTTCCTGCCTATTTGTGAGTGCATTCCTTAGGCACTCACCCATTTTGGCAAAGTCAGCCCTCCTAAAGTCCAGCACTTTTGCCTTTGTATGGCTTGACTCTATTGCTGTGTTTATTGTGAACCATACTGTTCGATGGTCGCTAGTTCCCATATGGCTACCCACTTCTACATCTGTGATCTCTCTCTTCATCTCCATTTGAGAGAACCAGGTCTAAGATTGCTCCCTCTCGAGTGGGCTCCAATACTAGTTGTCTAAGGCATGCCTTGTAGGGCATCTAGAATAACCCCACTCTTTGAAGTGGCTGCTGCAACTGCATTCCAGTTAACATCTGGCATATTCAGATCACCCATCAGCAATATCTCCCCTTTTTCTGCCATTCTAAGTATTCTTTCTATCATTTCCTTGTCCATTTCCTCCCCCTGAGAAGGGGGTCTGTATACAACCCCTGTGCGGATTGTGGTGCCATTGCCGGTTTCCAAATTTACCCACAGTGCTTCTTCTCCTCCCTGTTTTCCCTTTATTCTGTTGCTTTGATTCCTTCCCTTATGTAAAGAGCTACTCCTCCTCCTCTTTTACCCTCCCTTTCCCTCCTGTAGATAGTGTATCCTGGTATGTTTATGTCCCAGTCATGGTTTTGTGTGTACCATGTTTCTGTGACTGCCACAATATCCAGATGTTCCTCCTCCATCAAGGCCACTAATTCAGGAAGCTTGTTACTCAGACTACAGGCATTGGTACTCATTGCTCTCCATTTTTTGATGGCTTTACCTTCTTTTGCAGTATCCCCCACTGACCTGTCTACCTCAGTCTTTTTCTCATTTAGTACCCTGTTTTGTAGGGAGAGGCTGGGATTTCCCTGCTGCTTATCAGTGCCTCCCCCCTTGACTAGTTTAAAAGCTTGCCAATGAAGCATTTAAACCGATTGCTCAAAAGACTTGTTCCCTTCCTGGACAGATGCAGACCATCTTGTAGACCGTATTTCCAAGGTAATAAAAGATGCATGTCCAAAGGGATTGTAGGGGTGCAATGAGTTGGGAGAGCATAATTTGATTGATATAAAACCAGATGGCACACTGTGGGATTTGTGATGATTTGTAAAGTTCTGGGTGACTGCTCCAGTTCACGTAAGGTTTGATGTTCAAAGTAGTCTGGTGGTAAGGAATCGATTAGTCAGCGATAAGTTGCTAAGTAAGCATCACGGAGTGAAGTGAGTAGAGGATAGATTGATTGACTGATGAGAGTAATGCCATAAGTGATTAGTAAATAAATAGAAGAAAAGTCTCAGAGCAGTCCAGATGGTAGTCTAATGTATACAGGAATTAATTGGAAATTCAGTATGAGGGATGAATGGCTTCCCATTTGGATGACCGACTTTTATCTTCATCTTGCAGGTTTGGGGCTTTGTTCTGTTTGCTGTGGGCTCTTTGGGCAGTGTAAAACTCTATAATGGCATAAAAGTCTATGTGGCATGTTAGCTAAGGGATGTTTGCTGACAGGAATATTTCTCCAGAGTAATGAACAAATGATCCAATGAGTAGTAGAAGGGTACTGTTAAAATGGCCAGAGTAGGAGAATGAGATGGATCATATGGAGAACAGATAACTGGGTATGAGTACCTGCCAGAGATAGGGTACGAGGCCCAAAAGAGCCATGCAAATGGGAAGGAAGTATGGAGTGGATCCTGAGGAATTGAAGGAATAAGCAGGGGAAGCTATGGGCTAGGCAAAGCGGATGACATCCAGAACCGAAAGGTACAGAACTGGGTCAGTTCCACAGCAAACAGCAGTGAAATGTAGGAAGCTGAAGCAAGACATCAGAAATGATCCATGGAAGGCCAAGGAGCCTAGCCAAGCACCATGAACAATTGAGGTGGGATACAGGAGTCCCACATCTGACGAAGGCAGGAAATGATTAGAGAAAATGATGGAAGGCGCTGGAGCAATGAAGGATGAAGTCCCAAATCTGCAAAAGAAAACAAGTTTGTACAGCAGCAGGACAGGTGACCTGCTGCAGAGAAGTCCATGAGGCAGTAGACCTGGAGTGAGAGAGGGACAGAACAAGCCAGCAGGATCCATATGATGAGGGAAAGGAGGCCAAATAGGCTAGAGAATGAAAGTCCATGGAAAAGCGTGATAGCGAGTGGAGTCATTCAAAACAGAAGGATCCTGTGATTAAAGGGAAGTGGCAAACCAGCAGAATGGAGGCAAACAAGTTGAGAAATCCTGGTTCCACAGTCGAAGTCACAGGCAGAGCTGAGAGGTAGAAGGTTGGAGGAGTGAAAAGGCCTCGTTCCTGAAGGGACGTGCAACCTACATCGGGTAGAAAAGCAGACAGTGGACACAGCAATGTCAGCTCAGGCTAAGGACCAGGCAAGGTATTCTTTGTACTGCTTGTGTGATGAGGCTGGAAGAATGGCTATGGCAAGGAGAATTGGAAACCACTAGCAGTAGGAGGTCCATGTCCATAAGGGTCGTGGCATTGGGTAGCAGGTGGAGAATAACACGTGAAGCAGCAGAATGGAAGGACATGCATCCAGATGAGACATTCAAGGCAAGATGATCTGGACTGGATGTGGCTAGTGAATATAGGTTGATGAGAGAAGTTGGTTGAAGAAGTTCCGTTCCTAAATAGATATGGCAATCTGCATTGGTGTAGATGCAAACAGTGGATACAGTCCATGTCAGAGTCAGGCTTCCAGCTATGGAAGGCAGCAGATAGGATGATAAGTCTAGACTGCAGACAAGGTAAGATGGAGTAGGAAGTCAGGCAAAGTCCTGTTCCTGAAGGGAAGCGGCAGCTGGGTATGAGGCTGAGAACATATAAGATGAAGCAGTAGACTGCAGACTCAGTCAACTGTCAGGGATGGCAGAGGTGGATGGTAGGAACTTGGGACAGCTAGGCCTAGTTAGAATGAGGGTACGTGGGGTGTAGGAGTTCCATTCTCAAAGGGAAGTGGCGACTGGTATAAGGTAAAGAAGGTATGGTAACAGTCTGTAGATAGTAGACCTGGCTCCCATCCCTGGTAGTTGGGGTAGCTAACCTGCACTCAATGCTGTCAAGCAGAGTTAGGGACGGAGGATGTCAAAGTGATAAGTAGGAGGTAGTTCCATTCCTGAAGGGAAGCTGCAACTGGTATGAGGTAGAGAAGGTAAGGTAATATTCTTGTAGATTGTAGACATGGTTGCCATCCCTCATAGTTGAGGCGAGCTAACCTTCATTCCATGCTGTCCAGCTGAGTTAGAGATGGAGGATATCAGGTTGGTAAGTAGTAGGAGGTAGTGAATGTAACAGAATACCATCCCCAGTAGACAGGGGAAGCTTGCCTTTGCTCAGCACTTCAGAAGGTGCGTGCTAGGGATGGAGTCCGGAGCCCTGCTGGTATGGGCTGGCAAAAGCACAAAAAGCTGCTGTAGTGAGAGAGTAGATTAGGAGACAAACTGAGAAATGATGATGAAGCAGTACCGTATATGTCATGGTAGGAGATAGGAGAATAATAGACATAGAAGACACAGGAATGGAACATGATGAGTAGAGGAGGAGCTTTGGAGCATGACGAGGGAAGGAAGGAATCCACAGAATCAAAGGATGGACAGAGGGTGGCATGGTAATGTAGGCAAGAGAGATTGTAGGAGCAGAGAAGGAGTAAGTGGGGTACAAAGAGTCAGTGGAGTGAGAGCACTAGGGTGCCCCCCCATTAGTCCTGAGGGGAGTAGGGCAATTGGCCATGGAGAGACAATTACCAGGAGCTATCTGGAATGTGAAATAAGAAGGACAACAGGGAGGAAAAGGTGGTGCAGAAGGAGACAGGCACCACATGCCACAGAGGAATGGCACATTGGAATTGACTTAACTGACTGAACCTACGACTCCCCCCCCATGTTTGCAGTTATCACCAGAAGCCGAGCAATGGTGGCAGAGCAGACTCTAGCTGCTGCTAGACTGCATGTAGTGGTAGCATTAGGCATATATGCAGTCCTGTAAGACAGTATAGCAGTAAGAAAATGTAGTTAATAACAATATGTAGCAGATAAGTGGTTACGACTAATCTGTGAATGGTAACCATGCATCTAAAGTAGGTATCCAAGGAAATTAATATAGTGCTGACTCATAGCATATACACAATGGTAGTGATATGGGCAGAAGAGATATACAGGCCAGCATTGGAATTGCAAAATACATAGGTACTTACAGTGGTACAGCCTTGTAATGGAGTAAATGAGGTAGTGTTACTGAGACAGGAGGTCCCGGATCTGTAGGGTGATCCTGTTGCATAGAGTCATGGTGGAGAAGGGGGAGCTCATGGGTGGATGGGAACAGGCATGCTTATGGAAGGAGCTGATGGAAGGATAGGGAATGTGGGGGTGCCCATAAATGCCGGTTACAGAGGCACTGAAAAGTCAAAAAGGAAAACAGGAGAGGAGACAACCCCGGGACTGCCAGGAAAGGTGAGGAGCAAGGGTGGGGTGGCAAAAGCCACTGAGAAGGAAACAAAAAGGACACTGGACAAAATGAGGTAGGGACAAACACAGAAACACAATGGAAAAGAGAATGGAGAAGCAAGGGGAAAAAACACACCAACAAAGCAGCAGAGCATAAAGGAGGCACAGTTACACTAGCTAGGCAGGGGGCCCAGGAAAAAACACTCCTAGGCAAGGGAGGTGCATTAGAGAAGGGTTTAAATAGAGGTAGTGGGAGGAGCTATTCCCCACATTGAACCTCAGGCAAGCCCTCCCATTACGTATGATATGGTATCCCTGGACTTGAGCCTACCTGTTCTGCCTTGTGGTGTATTTATTTGTTACTGTTTTTCTTTTATTCCACCAAATGGATTATTTTTGCCTTGTACACATCTATGTGTAATTTGTGCAGTGTGGAATCTACAATGTAAACTATTATGTTGTTTTTTTCTATAATTGTTTTACAGTTGTGCCTTCTGGGCCAGGTCATGCCTGGCAACAGTCTACTGGACCAGTGCACCTACCGGGTTACCAGTGCCAAAAATAAAATATATAAAACTTGTCTCCTTAATTTAGGCTGCATCAATCACAATCTGTTTTCTTCCTTGGACTTACTGTATCTGTTTACAACTGCTTTAATGAAAATTGATTGTGTGCAGTGTTTTAGTGTGCCTGCCTCTAAAGCACTGTATAAATGCATCAGCCTTGTACTGGTGTCTATAGTGCCAACACTTGCAAAACATTACTACTTTTAAAATTTTAACTTTATCAGCTGGTGATAGCTCTAAACTGTGGTGATGACTTAGGACCACAAAGGAATTCAGCTGAAGGCAAAATAATCCATTTGTGGGTGGCAAATAGTGCCAAAGATTTCCAGGGTCCCATTTGCATCCCTTTGGCACTTCAGCACCATGATATAGTGTTTTTTAGTGCAATTGCATGGTCCAGCAAACAGCTCTGTGCAAGTCACATGATTTGCAGCAGCTGGTCATTGATTCTGAATACCAAAATGCTTGATGTGTACATGTTTCAGTAGCAACTCCAGCTTGAGCTTTTCAGAGGAGGCTCAGTGTGTGAGAGCAGATACAGTTCATCAAAAAGATTATTCTCTGTGAGAAAAAAAATGATAAACTCATTTACTATTATCAGTTAGAGCTAGTGTGTACCTGTGGATCTGACTAGCATCACCACTACTCAGTCTGCTGGTGCTGTTGCTTCTGACAAAGGTAGACAGCCTAATATAGCACAACAGAGCAGCAGTACTTGGACTAGGAAACAGGCAGACTGTGCAGGGGAATCTGTTCAGCTCTGACTTTGGGCTTTTTTTCAGGTTATTTTTTTACTGACTTCAGTCTGGCTGTGAGAGATAGTTTTTGTTGCTGATGCTGAGGCCAACTTTCATACATACATATTGTACATCTACAGAGGCTGTGTGGTCTACTGATTGTGCCTGAAAATGGCTACAGCTGAGAAGTAATTAAATACTGGCTATGAGACTTTGGGTAACTCATAACCTCTTACGGCACAAGTCCATCCAGTACTGGGTAAAATAAAGAAGAGGTGGGGATGACCACAGAGGGAGGGGGAAGACAGATCACTTTTTGAAAATCATGCCAAAAAAACTTTCAGTATGGTGGTTGCAGCTACACAGACAGTTCAAGAGTCAAATCTTAAAATTCTGAATAATGCCAAAAAAACATTTGTTATGGTAGTTCTGCCACCCCTACCCTACAATGCATATGACTAAGTCTACTTGTATTGACTGGGATGTGGACATTAGGTCTCCAGGCAGTGTACTCTGGATTTTTGATGTTAGTCTGGGTCTTCACAAAGACAGTATTCTGGCGCATCCACCAAGGGAGCTCCTTGTCCTACCTGAACAGTAGTTACATTGTCAACCCTAGGGAAAATACTACACTGAACCCCAGCAGACCCTCCATGCATTATCCACACTGACAATATAACAATAACAAAAACAACTAAGTTTACAATAATGATTTTGAACACAGTGAATACAATCAAACAGGGGATACATTTTAATGGGGGTAAAGGCAAGAACAGAGATCTGGAAATGGAAAGGTGCGGGTTAATGCAACTACAGCAGAAGCCAATGACATTATTCAAAAGATCTAGATATATCACAATATATCATAGGAAATCCCCATTAATTTCAATTGGATAGCTTACAATATTACTCCACCTAGTCAGATACAGTATAAAATGCATCTTGTCACTCTCTACCTCTGTAATAAGCAATATACAGTATATCAATATGCAATATGCAAACAATTTGCCCTCATGAAAGAACACACTAGCGCTAGACCTCCCCCCATTATAGTGACACACAGAGTCACTGAGCAAAGATTACCCTGTAACCCAGAAAGCTTTCCTTAATGTATTAATTTATTTATTTAAGATGGATGACTGGAAAAGCCACACTGAGCTGAGGCTTGTTTCCAGGTGTGACCCGGGGAAAAGGGGGTTATGGAGAGAGGTTCAAATAACTTACAAACCAGTAGTTACAGAATACAGAGAGGATAAAAATACAGTACATTAATTGGTAATATAGAACAGAGAATACTAACATTCAGTTTGGAAGCCATTGCACAATAGTCAGTAGGTACAACAGTCAGTAGGTAATATAAAACAATAAGTGACACCACAGGCCATTTATGGTAATACTAATCTAGAGGGCATGGAGAGGCAAATAAATCAAGTTACAGAAGAAAGTACAGAGAGCACACTAACTGTTAATTGACAGTCTACTAGATGAGCGAGAGGGTTAAAAGAGTGCAGAGGAGGGTTATCCAGGTGAGATCTGCTGGGGTGAGGGATTTAGAGAGGTGGGGTGAGGAAGATGTGGGGAAGATAGGAAGGGAGGGGCAAGATGGGGCTGTGGCAGGGTTAGATGGCACGCAGTGCGGACCAGATGTACTCTGTGGTGATTTAATAAAGGCAGTCACATTTAGTGGAGTATGACAATACTTTAAATATCACAAATTGTAATCCAAAACCAAAGGGTTATCTTCCAGGTCTGCTACCTATACAGTTCATACAGCTCAATGCTTCAGGTAAACCTAAAGGCCCTATCTATCTAATATGCAAAATATCTCAAAGTCTTGACTCTGATATTGTATGAGGGTCGATCAAAAAGTGTACAGACTGACACAAAAAGAAATGCACTATGAAACTAGTATTATTTTCAATGTATGGTTACACTAATATGACTAGAATATGACCTACTGGTACAATGATCAGATGTTTTCTTTTGTAGGAATATGCTGGATAAATTTTGATAGGTGATGACCATTTGAGAATGAAGAAAACTGAGATCAGAGCAATCAACAGGTACCTCCATATCAAAGGAATGACTATAATGAAAATTCATGAGGACATGGTCAACACACTGGGGACAAAAGCCCCTTGATATTCAACTTTCAAAAAATGGGCTGCTGAATTTAAGCCCGGCAGAAGAAGTGTTGTAGATGATCCCAGGTCAGGGCGCCCAATGGAGGTGACCACTGAGGAGAACATTTACACAGTCTATCATGATGAAGGTGATAAAAGACAGATGAATAACTACAGCATGTAGCCAGCACCTTGGGCATCATTTTGGGGCAGTACAATCAATCATGACTGAAAATCTGAGCATGAGCAAAGTGTCAGCAAGATGGGTGCCAATAATGTTGACACTCAATCAGAAATGAGCCAGAAGGGACATTTCAAACCCACTTCTTGCACACTACAAGAGGGATCCAGCAATCTTTATCAGTCATATTGTAACAATGGATGAAACCAGGGTGCACAATGTTGATCCGGAGTCTAAACAGCAAATCAAACAATGGAAACATCATGTATCTCCAATGCTAAAGAAGTTCAAGTAGGCTGCCTCAAGTGACAAAATCATGGGCCTCTGTCTTCTGGGACTCTGAAGGTGTGTTCATGATTGATTATCTTGAAAAAGGAAAGACAATAACTGATGAGTACTATGCTGAACAACTGCACAAGCTGGGAGAAGCCATCGAAGCCAAATGCCATGAAAAATTGAGATTAGGTGAGGTGTTCTGCTCCCACAAGACAATGCTGCACACCACACAACACAGGTTGCAGTGGCTGTTGACAGAATGTCGGTATGAACTGCTTCCTTACCCACCCTTTTCACCAGATTTTGGACCTTCTGACTTCTTTCTATTCCCAAAACTGAAGGCTGAACTCCATGGAAAGAGATTTGCTGATGATGAAGTGGCAAAAGCTACTATGGAAAGGTTTCTGGGAGGCCAAGACATAGAATTCTACAATGAGGGGATAACAATGCTAGAAAGATGCTGGACTAAGTGCATTGAACTGAAAGGAGACTATTTTGAAAAATAAAATAATACTAGGTTCATAGTGCATTTCTTTCTGTGTCAGGCCACACACACGTTTTGATTGACCCTCAAACTCACAGTTCAGCAGATTAAAACTTCAGGACAATACAGGCTGGCTACTCTACTCTTTTAGGATCAGAAACTGCAAACTGTTAGATCTGGACAAGCAAGCTGAATCCAAGTAAAGGAGACTCACAGACAGCAGTATCTGGATGTGGTGGCTTGTGCAGGAGCATGCTTTGCAATCACCTTTCATCCATGATTAATCATTTGCCCCATATGTAGTCTTGAGTTTTCACCATGCAAGACAAGCTTTCTTTCCCTTCTCACTACTCTTCTGCCTCTACTGTGTGGGATTCTTCTGGGATGACAGCTTTTAGCTGTCTGGCAGATAGAAAAGTACACCCTGTAAAAACATTTCACCTCTGAAATCACTGTTTTGAGAGCTCTGTCTGGGAGTCCTAGTATCTCAGAGAGTTGGCTGGTTATCACAGTTACATAATTTGCTGGTTTGGTAACTCTCTACCATTTAAGAGTCTCAGTGTTGGCCATCTGTCAAAAGGCTAGACCAAAAAACCAAGTCTTGTTTTCACACATGCAGCTCCAGGAGCTGGTACTCCTCTCTCTGCTCCAAAAGAAATCTTAAATTATCTGCTTCCAGCACAGTTTGGCCTCCACTATTGGGCTGAACTGGCATTCCCAGTCATATGCTTAGCTCCCCGTTGACTCAGTCAGAAAAGTGGTGGAGTTATATCAGAGTTTATTCATTCACTGCACCTTTTGTGACAATATTAATGCCAGTGTACCCTATGAGTCATCAGTACAACAGTACTGGCACTCTTGGTGCCCTTTCAGCTGATCAGCTGTCAGGGTATGTTTTGACATTCTGCAGGGCATCATGGTTCAAAGATTTCTGTGCCAGTGGGCTTTTTTCTTTAAATTGTCCTGTGTGTTCCTTGCAGTCAGCATTAGCTGCTTGTGCAATGCCTGCCTTAAGACCTACAAATACACACCCAAATCCCTCATAGAAAAATAGTGATGTCAATTGCCTACAGCTGATATGATGAGATAATGGCTCCAGTACACTGTACTCTACTCCAAATTTGGTATACTGCTGAAATTCACGAAGTAATTAAAGGATCCAGTATATCTATTTATTAGTTTATTTGGTGTTTGTTAACCAGGTAGGTATACTGGACAATTAAATACTTGTTTTCAAGTACAACCCAGGAGGTACAGAACTGAAATAACAGATTCCAAGTATTGAACAAAATGAAATACAAGGCAGATTCAGAAAGCCCCAGGTGTCAGACATGGCCCAGGAGGATACAGAGCAAAAACAATAACAAATTCTAAACATTGCTCAGATACACAATGGGATGAGCAGTATCAGAGTGAGAAGTAGACACAACCTATGGTATAATAATTAAGCAAAAGGTATCCAATAAAATATAGTAATAAACATAAATTAATGTAGACTTAGTATAGAAGATGTGAAACTGCAGTCTAAAGATAGGGAGTATGAGGCTAGAAAAAGTTACAGGCCATAAAAAAATGAGATGAGCCTTTAGAGAAATTTTAAAAGATGACATGGTGGGAGAGCTGTGAACCTTGCTGGAGTTCCATAGCTTTTGGGCAAACAAGAAGAAGGTCTGGTCACCCATTTTAGTTAAGTATTTTGGGATGACAAGAGAGCTGGGATCTGTGAATCTGACTGTGTAGGCAGGGTGAGCACCATGTAACAGATAGAAAAGGGTAGTTGGGGAGGCAGGTCTGAGTAGCTTGTAGAAAAAGCATCCTCACACATAAGATCTAGAGGCAAAGATGGATATCTAACATAGAGAGGAATAGAGGGAGTAATAATGATTGTGGCAGGGAAAGACAGTGCAAAACAGCCACTGTTGCTACAGTATATACAATATCCCTTTTATGTAACAAGGATTTGTAGGTATTAGTGAAGATGACTTGAGCTATAATGTTATAGGCAGGAGAGAAGGATGCACTTGGAGATAGCTAAAGCACTGGGGAGATGGCTAAAGCTTCTTTTGGACTAGTTTGTCTAACAAATGTAAGGGGGGCTTCTGTAGTAATAAATTAAAATTTAAACACACAGTACGCTGACCACTGGATATCAGGATGTTTCTGGTATACAACATCAGCAAACTGGAGATTTTTCTGCTGAGGATTAAATCTAATTGCTCAGAGATCAATTGCAAAATATTCTTTGATTTTTGAACTGTAAGGTAATTTTTGAGCATGCAGCTGGTAGCTAGCAAAGCTACTGAATGAATGGCCTTTCCTGGTTGGCTGTATTGTTCAACCTTCCACCCTCCCCCATGGTTATGCTTTGCTCTTGGTCCTCTCATCCAAATTGTATGAGCTGACACTCTTACTGTAACAGGTATCGCATAGTAATGTAGTATTGTAATAGTAGAAAGATCACATGTTGTCACAGTGCTACCAGATCAGGCTGACACTTTCAATGCAACTCCATGGCTATTTTTTTGTGTTTTCCTGTAGATTTAATAGTTTACATATAGAACATTCTTTATTCTGTTTTTCCATATAACCATTGGAAGTCTGAGAAAACAACTGCCCTATAGCAATCATACAAAAGTTAGACTAAATAATTCAATCAACATGCATAATACTGACTTAAATTTCTGTTTTAAAAAATAAGGGACATAGGTCAGACCTGGTGTACCATCAAATGATTCAAAAAAAGGGATAACTTCCACAGAGAGAGGCAAGTCCTGTTAACTGTAGTCCAGCAATACAAAATTCTAATTTCTAAAGTAAGGCAATCTGAATCATTTTCAGTGAAGGTCTTATAGAAGTGACCACCAGAGCTGTGCAGCACAAAACATGATTACAAGTGACTTGAAAAAACATTAGTAACCTGAAGTTAAAAGGGAGGAGTGCCCTCCACTGAAAAGGATTTGGATCACCTTCCTTTAGAAAGTATGCATTTTTGTTTTGAAGACTGGGGCACAGCTAACAGGGCTTGCCACTCTGAGGGAAAGTCCATTGGAGTTAAAATATTTGATAAAAAGGAATTGACCATTTTCAAAAACAGAAAATAAGTGGCCCTGTTATGCACAGACAAGCACAACAGAAGTAAGGCATACAATGAAGTAAGTTTTTTTTGTTTTTGATAAACTGAAGTGTCAAACAATGCAGAAGTTCACAAGTTTTGAATTCAGCCATGGGAATTAACATACTTTGTGACAAAGTCACTTGAGCTCTCTGTACATCAATCTCCTCAGCTGTACATTTGAATAGTAGCAGTAATGTATTTGCCAGCCCTATCCCACAAGCTCAGAGCACCTTACAAAATACATAAAATAAACAGCAGTACTAAATCAGTCTCATACACCTGACATAAATATACTTCCACATTCTAAAATCAATTAAAACAATAAATAAACACATGCAGCAAGCTAGTGGGCTCCCCTGATAGCAGAGGGTGGCTGGACTAGTCAGATTAAGCCAGAGCAAAAAGGTGGTGAGAAAGAATCCCACTGAAAAAGAGGTGTACTGTAACTTTTTTGTTGGACTAGCCTACCTTGGCAGATGTTTTGTAAAATAAAACCAAAACAATTAATGCTAATCAATGGCTCTGGGATGAATACAATGTATGCTAATTTAACAAAGGTCCTGTATGTCATTAAAAAGTAAATGAAAAAGATATGTAGGAAGATGATGCTCACTTGAAGAATATTATTTGAAGCAGTTGTCTGAAACCTCATTGGGGCATCCCTTAAGCTGTTCCTTTTTGTAGTGTAAAGTACCTTGTCAGACAAGCCCCCTTCCCACAGACATACACACACCTCATTAAAAAGACTATGGCAACTGGGGACCTGAACAGGTTGCAGGATTTCAATGACTTAGAAAATGGCATCCAGTTAGACTAATAATAAATCAATTGAAATGCATACAGTAGGTGCCAGAGGACATGTTTGCCTGAGAAAAAATCTAATTGAGTTTCTGTGCTTAGAAAACAGTATTGCACCTGGGTTATGCCCCTATCATTCCACATACACCTCACACTGTATTTATGGTCTATTGTACTGTAATACTGCTATTTTGCACTATGCTAATGTTTATCATGCATGATTCATTATACCTATTATAATACATGTATCTAGATTATGTTTGTCTTTCATAGATATTCCATATATAATCTACCTATTTACTGATATGATGACTCTGAGGGATCATCTGTGATTATTGTGTACTTATATTCTCATATAATTGTATGTAGTGTATGTTTACACTCAGGCAGATATGCCACGTGTAATAGAACCTTGTCAGCAGTTCTTTGTCTAAGCAAGCTGACACAGAGAGAAAGCCGTTGTTATGTCTTTATGTTTTATACTGTACATAAGCAAGAAATGCCACATGTAGTTTGAACCAGTCAGCATTTCTTTTGTCCAAGCTGTCTCATATGATACTCATTAGTCATTCTGTCTCCTAAATCATCATCCAATGGAGAATGACTTAGGACCAATACATATTGGTCCTCATATCTGTAACTATGAGGTAATCTCTGTTGCTATGCTGTTATATGTAGTATATAGTTGTCTGCAACCCACTGTAGCTTCTCTAGAAGATTAGTACTCTAGAAGAACGGTGAGAGAGGCAAGACCTTAGAGAACCTAAAATCTACAATCCTGGAGATTATGTACATTCTTCAGGCTAGTGGTGAGAAACCCATCTCCCTTGTGATTTTCTCTGTCACATGCTTGGCATAAGTAGTATAATAAACTTTATTAGTACTCCTTGCTTGTTTACGAATGTTTCTTTGCAGACTCAGAGACACAAGAATCTATATTATTGTTATTTACTCTACACACCAAGAATGTTTAAGTAATATAAATGGTGACCACGAGTGGAGTTTGGATGTTTGCCAAGTAGCATTTTAATTTCCTCTGTAAATTAAAACACTGGGCAAGAAGTCCCCAGTAACAAGCAGCTGAAAGTGTCTTATGTTTAATTTTTCAGTCTGTTGTGTGTACCACAGTGCAGACAAAAGAGTCTCTTGGCAGATATTCAATCTCTGTGTAATGAGTTGTTTTATTTTTGTTGTTTTTTTCCCTATTCTTTCTCTGTGGAAACATAGCTGTAAAGGGATCTGAACAGACAGACTGCTTCCTTGTGGATTCAAATCCTAATTGGTATATACTCATCTAGGAGTCCACATTTGCCAAAGGCTGTTTGTGTCCCATCATAAACTTTGGTTGCAAAGTTTTTGATCCACAGACAGCTAAGAGTTTCTTATCTTATCTTATATGACATGTCTAAATATATCAGTACTGATTTGAGGCTGGATGTCTTAACATGCCAAACTACTTATGGTGGTTGGTATGATTTTGCTGAGGTAGCAGAATCCAATGGTATCCCTTTAATGGATATCATTGCCCATTATGGGAAATTGAAAAAAATGGTACCAATGATTCTGAAGAATTATTAATTGCAACATTGTTTAATTGTTTTGATGCTGTTCTAAATAAAATATCTGTTTTGGAATCTGAGTATGTTGCTTGCAAAATGGAGAATGCTGCTTTCAAGCAGATAATTAGTCTGAAACAGGTTTCTAATATTGAAAGAGTAGCTGGACTACAGTCCCAATTGCTGCAGTCTCTCCATCTAGAAAATGAGTCTCTCTTTAATGAGAGAAGCAGCAAAGACCTTTATGCCTTAAGAGATAATGCTGAAAAGGCAAAACTTGTTAGAAAAAAGTTTTTAAAATGAATGGTGTTCTGGCTAGTAACACTGATTCCTTACATTTTGAAAATAAGGAACTTAGAGATGATAAGTCTGAAGTAATTACTGAAAAGAGTTAGAGTGCTGGTATTTCAACACCAGACCTTGACTGAACAGTGTAATTCAGTATGTTTTCAGTACAGCAGACCTGAAATGAATGTTTTAAATATAAACTATGACACAGCTTCTGTTGATAAAAAGCAAGTTTTACAAGATGGGATTGTCTTGCAATCTGAAAACAATGCACTTTACAGTGTGCTAACTCCTATATCTGAGAAGTTAGAATGTAGGAGTAGAAAGTCAGATATGGCAAACTTCTGCCGTCAGCCAGAGATATTGGCAGGGCATACTAACTTAATGCCCAAAGACCTTGCTTCTTCTGATGTTGAAGAGTTTGATTTTGAACACTCACAGTATGCTGTGGGGTGGACTAGAGCAAAGGCTAGCCACTTGTTTTTCTGTGATTCACAAAATGGAGAATTGTTAGAGACTCAAAATGGTGGACACACATGTCATCAGGTTGCATCCCCATACTATGCCCAAGATGGCTGCTCATGGCCATGTGATGATGGTCATAACACATTACCCCAAGATGCCCATGAGGTAATCAAAAATGGCTGACCACCACATCACGGAGGTTCGGTCATGGAGTCACAGGGACCTGTGATTGCTTCCATAACCAAACAAAACATACCAGAGTTTTTTGGCATGATTAATAATGTTATCAGTAACACTAGTGTTTCTGAGGGACAGAAAATTCTCATTAAAAATGATGTTGATGTACTTTTGAATGAGGTTGCTACACAATCTGCCATGAAGTCAGTGTCTGACGCTGTGGAAGAAGCTGCTGCTAGCAATGTTTGTTTTATTCAAATGGCCTTGGTTGAAGAACACATTGCAGTTAATTACATGAAATGTTGTTTTTATTTCCTATGCAATTTAACATCAGCTTTCCATGAGACGACTGAACATACTGCTTTTCTTATGCAGTGCATTAATACCTTAAGTTGCAACATTAAAAACAATGTTGCTACCATTC
The DNA here is from genome assembly GCA_016271365.2 of Neoceratodus forsteri. Lineage (NCBI taxonomy): Eukaryota > Metazoa > Chordata > Ceratodontiformes > Ceratodontidae > Neoceratodus > Neoceratodus forsteri. The sequence continues at coordinate 778,003,411 of CM057459.1, read as the reverse complement.
AGCAACAGTCCAGTGTGGAAACCCACTTTACATTTGATGAGGGCAGGGACAACCCTGATTCTGAAAGCCCCATGGCTGTTATAGTTTCAGCATCACAGGCCACATTGAAGAGGAGGGTTACAGGTTTGATTTCTGAACCTGAGCTGACAACTGTTTCAGCACTGCTTTCTCCAACCCTGATGGCTGCTGAAACACAATCCATAGCTGGAGAATTATGTGCAGCTTGCACAACACTTTTCTCCACTGTGCAGGTGCCCCTGATAGTGCTAGCACTGTCTGCACATGATGCAGAACTCCCTCCACCAGTGACATCTGGATCATCCCATACTGTGGCTGCAGTAGCAGGCACACGCCACAAACAGTCTGGGTTATTCCCAGCACATACAATGGCAGGCACTACAGGTAAGGAGGTACAAGGTATCCTAATACTGATATCATTGACTTTTCTTTTGGGATCACTAACCGTGGTCCCAGCATTGGTTAATCCTAACACAGCTTTAGGGCATTACTTTGAAACTGTCACACCAGTTAAAGCAATTTCAGCAGTTTTAGTCCAAATATACAATGGACACATCAGACCCATTTCTTATTCATCCCAAATGCTTACCCTAGTGGAGCTGAACTACAACCTCTGTGAAAGGAATCTGTTGGCTACATAGTGGGCAGTGAGATACTTTATGTACATCATTTGATATGCTCCCATTGTACTGCATTCTAATCATTTGCCAACTAATGTTCTGTTGTCAGACAGAGTAAAAGATGACTCTGCGTCCAATGCCAGACTTACACACTGGTCTCTCATTTTACAGGGTTATGACATCACTGTCCCTCCTATCAAAACTCCATCCTTGTTGGCCCATGGCCTACAGTTTGCAGGAGAGATCCATGATTGTTCACTTCAACCCCCTAACCTACCTGTCCCAGGGCCCTTTCTGGCAGAACCCCAGAAAGTGTTAAAAGACACCACTGTGTGTAATGTTCTGATTGATGACTCCACCACACATATCAACAAGGGTCAGATAGCAGGGATTGGAATTCTTATTGCATATCCTAATGATGACAGAGTGTGCATGGCTAGTAATTGCATCATCGTATATGCACGATTCACAGGCAATGTTAAAACATGCCTAGCAAATAAAATGAAAAGCAAGGAGGCAAGGAGTCTCCTAATTGCCACAAAGCTTTATGAATGGTTCAGAGAGCAGGAACATCCTTGAGAAAAATGCAGCTTATGTTAAGAAAGGAATAAAAGAGATTTTTCCTTACGTAAAATGATACCAGCACTCCATGAAAGGGTTAAGTTCTGCCCACTTCAAGAAATGTCCTTGAGATAATTACAGAAAGCACTGCAGATACTATGTTTTTATTATAGATTCTAATTGGGTCTGTTTCTCTCTAAACTGAATTTCTTTGGCAGAAGACAAACTTCTGTTCCAGTTCTTTAATAGTACCTCTGTGCAATACAGAGACTTGTTTGTGTACAACACATGCCTAACCAGTATAAATACAAACTGTACATTCATAAAGTTCAAGCATATTTTAAACATGAACTTTATGCTCCATAAGAAGGACCCTCATTTGAGGCAGTGTATAGGTTCCTTAATAAAGGAACTGGGGAATAACTTCCATAAATAAGCCTTTTTCCCCAATTGTATTGTATTATAAGAAAGTGAAAATGACATTCACCCATCCAGTGATGGCCTACTCATTTGGAACATCACTGCTGTAACACTCATGGAAAGTTATGGGTAATTCCTGAACACCTGAGAGTAGCTTTATCTACTGTACCAAGTACATGATACTCCCACTGGTGGACACCAGTGAGTCAATGAAAACCCTAGACAGACCAAAATCCTCTGCCAGATGACCACACATGAGAAATGATGTAGAACACTGCATCAGTAACTGTTTGATCTGTGCGCAGGACAATCCAATGCCAGCTAGGAAAAATACATTGTTACCCCAGAGGCAATCAGGCCCCCGGAACAACATCCAGATTGACTACATTGGCCTTATGCCAACCACTAAGAACACCTAGTTTGCACTAGTGATCACCGACCAATTTTCCAAACAGTTTAAAGCTATCCCAAAACAGAACAACACAGTCAAAGTAATTGCAAATGTCTTGGTAAACCAGATATTTACCAGGTGGGGGTTTTACCCCCTAAAAATAGATTCTGATTACAGGAATCTGGCTGTATAGCCAAGTAATGCAGAAAATTCTGGATTTGTTATGGGTAAAACCAAAAGTGTCATATCCTTACAATCCACAGTCATCAGGACAGGTGGAATGGGCTAACAGGCAGATCAAAGTTATGTTATAATAAACTTGTTCAGAGAAACCCAAAAGGACTAGAATTCACTATTGTCTTTATTCCATATGGCAATAAAAGGGACACCATCTGCAGGTACACAGTGTACCCCATTTTTAAAATCATGACCGGATGGTTCATGAGACTCCCAGAACATTTACTTCTGAAACTGTGTACTGCCACTGCTGATAGAGCATCAGTAGATAAATATGTTAACTATCTCAAACAAGTCATCCAAAAGGTACACTTGTTTGTTGCACAATGTATGGGCAAGGCCCAACAATAGACCCTATCCCATTGTAAACAAACTCAGACCAGCAGTCTACCAAGTTTGACTGCCTCATAATAACTGTCATTGATAAATGGCTATATGCCAATCAAATGAACCTGTTTAAAGGAGATTAAATTACTTTTCCACACCCCAGTGAGAGAAATAGTACTAAACTATGTTTTTTTTTCTCTTTCCTTTTAAGTTCCGGGGAGAGAGAAAGATGCTTGCTTTTATGCTTATTCTTTTTAAAAGTGTGAGTCTTCTTACAGGCCCAAACTGCACATCATATTGCAGATAAGAACCAATGACCTACACCTAAACAGATTGTTGAGGCAGAATACCTCACAAGCCCACATGATTTAATTGCATCCTGTGGAATTCACACTAAAGTCCTAAAAGACATGTTCATTGTCTAGAGGGGTAGTGAGGCCCTACTGAATATTATGATCATTGCTTTGGATAAATCCTAACAGCTAGTCTTGATCTGAACTCCTGTTTACATTTTATTGATAATCAGGAATTTTGCATCCAAATTTATATGGTAATAAAAGCCATTAGACCTTAAAGCTTTACCCAATGATGCTTCATATATTGTGACACTTAATACTAAGTGCCCAAAACAGAACCCTGGCACACCCAGTAGTCTAATAGCCACTTCTCAACCAGGTACCCTAGTTAATATTGTGCAGTTCATGCACATCCCAGTGATTTTAAATCTCACCCTTTAAACTTGAAATGATTTGTTTTATGTTTCACAACAAACATTTCCCACTTTTGTTTTTAATGATGTGACTGGATACCCTGGCAGCATACCAGGTACTTATTAATGACCCCCTATACAGAGGCTCATAGTACACATGCACCACATACACACACTTAGGATTTTCACATCCTGACTGCTAGTGGTACATCTTATGACTTTAAACCTACCCAAACACACTAGGCATTTTGGTTTTTGTTTTGTTATTCTTATTTATAAAAAAGAAAAACAGGTTTAAACTCAGGCCTATTTGGCTCTGACATATCTATTTGAAATAGGGCTGATATAGCCATTATTTATACATATGTTAAAGGTTCATGATAGTATGAAATATAATATCATACCCCTCCCCCCCAATTGCATGGTATACATGATTTTGCTCATTAAGAGTGATTTACATTTACAATATTAAGGATATTGTGAAGGGGTTTGACCTGACAATTGTTCATGTTAATGAATTAATTTCTGCTCACATTAAGGAAGCAGATGAGCATCACATAGCTAGGAAAGTCCTTTTGCACTGCCTACAGCTATTATGTTTTTACAACCATTTGATTATCTCTTCCAGGATCTGGAATTAAGATATATCCTTGATCTCATACATGACAGATGTATGGGTCAGTGGCATTGCCACATTTTGCACTTTTATTGTATGTGTTAACAAATGCTTATTTGAATCTAGCACTATTCCCTTGTCAATGGCAAGGAACCTTGTATATGTCATCACACACATCAGTATTGCTCCATGTTTCAAAACATATTCCTGCACAATCCAGGAAGCCATGTTTGTGACTCTCTCAGTGTCATTGCCACATTTTCATCTGGCAACATCCATCACTGATCATCTGGCATCTGTCCATTCTTTTAGTCAACTTGATGGGAACTTTTATCGTAAAAAGGTTGAAACTACCTCCTTTGCTTTTTTACCATGAGGTCTTGGAATCATGACTGACTCTGAACTTTGAATGCCGTACCTGAAAGGAACATCACCTTTTATGCAGATGTGACATCTTCCAACTTGTCTTACCAATTGTGAATGCAGGTCTAATAATTGAAATTGGGCTTCCACTTGTGAACTTTCAAATAAACTGTAGTCAGTCCAGCCAATTAAAATTCTACAATCAAGCACATTGTTATGCATACTATGAAGCAAGTCTGGGGTACAGGTAATCCCCTAACTCAGCAAGAAGACTCTTCTTCATTTGATCTACAATCAAGAAATCCATTTTCTTCACTGCTTGTTTACTAGGCCTGGCTGGCACCTTATACAAACTGAGTATTGTCATAAACCTTTACAGTGTGTGCAGCAGTGTGATCATCTTCAACTGAACACTGTTGCTATTCCATTGTAGAACTCAATGTGCAATCCAATGTACCCCCTGCTGAGGCACCTGAAAATACTGCTGCCTTCTGAACATTTTGATCTACCTTTGGAAAATATGAATGCATCCGATTTGAACTATGACTCTTCATTTAACACTTGAAGGAACCTTGGATTTATCCCTGGAACTGTTCGTAGTTTATGGCTTGTGGACATTGACATTTCGGGTCCTGTTCAACTTACCAACTGAAAAATGCCATCCTTCAAGGTGGTATATTCTGCTGATGTGGAATATTGTGTGGTGACCAACTATACATTCTTCTGATATGGACTAAAAGTTATGCAAAGTGAACTTTTCTAACTTCTATTTTTATTCCCTTAACAGGTAATAGGTTATACGGTAATCACACCTATTCCCATCCCGGAACCAGATATCATTAAGTCTAGTCCTAACTATCTTGATGCTCTATCTCAATTTTTAATTATTTTTAATATCCATACAGGCAACTTAAGTTTGTCTCTTCAATTTCTTCCCAATAGGACAGATACACACCTGATATATGTCAGTAATTTACTGATTGTTTTGATTGTCTATATAGTTTATGTTCTCTAACTGACAATATTCTCAGTCAAGGTACAAATTCTCCATTATATTCATTATTACAGATTAAAAGGAATTCAAGGGAACTTCATTCAAATCATCAGATTAAATTAAATGTTCCTAAGACCAAGACCAAAATGGGTGATGGCTCTTTTTCCTGTTCTGCTGCTAAAAATTGGAATGAGCTTCCTATTGTTTTATATGGCAATGTTACCCAACAAACTTTCAAAATTAAGCTAAGAAATTATTTTTTTTGGCAAATTGCATTGTTATTGTTTTCAATGAGTGTTTTATTTTTATATTGTTTTAATGATTGTTGTATTGTAATTTTGTGATGTATGTCTAATACTTGCTGCAATGTATTGTAGTGTGAGTTTTGTGAATTTTATTGTAAACATCTTGACTGTATATATATATATATGGTCCCGGATCGTACATGAAAACGGGCCTTAGCTCATTGTACCTACCTGGTAAACAAAGGTTTTAAAATAAAAAATAAAATAAAATAAAAAGATACTGGAAACCCCATTGTGGAGTTTTATTCCAAATGTTTATAGTAATACAAGGTTTACTAACATTTTCCCTTATAATTACATTTTGTTGTTTAAGGAAAACCCTGAAACACACCGTGACCAGTTGATTTCCTCTATCAGGCTTGTGCCTTGGGCTTGTAGACGAATGGTGCCTAACCGTTGTATTTTTGTTGTGTTGCCACTTTTTCAATTAGGGCAACAAAGAGGGGACTGTTGTGCCTAGGTTATGCCCCTATCATCCCACATACACCTCACATACATCCTTACACTATATTCCTGGTATATTGTACTGTAATACTGCTATTTTGCACTATGCTAATGTTTATCATGCATGGTTCATTATACCTCTTTATAATACATTTATCTAGATTATGTTTGTCTTTCATAGATATTCCATATATAATCTACCTAATTACTGATATGATGACTCTGAGGGATCATCAGTGATTATTGTATACTTGAATTCTCATATAATTGTATGTAGTGTGTGTTTTACACTCAGGCAGATATGCCACGTGTACTAGAACCCTGTCAGCAGTTCTCTTTGTCTAAGCAAGCTGACACAGAAAGAAAGCCTTTTTTATGTCTTTATGTTTTATACTGTTCACAAGCAAGAAGTGCCCCATGTCATTTGAACCAGTCAGCATTTCTTTTGTCCAAGCTATAATGCTAATGGAAGCATATTCTGTCTCATATGATACTCATTAGTAATTCTGTCTTCTAAGTCATCATCCAATGGAGAATGACTTAGGACCAATACATATTGGCCCTCATATCTATGACTATGAGGTAATCTCTGTTGCTATTCTGTTATCTGTAGTATATAATTGTCTGCAACCCACTCTAGAAGATTAGTACTCTAGAAGAGCGAGAAGGGAGATAAGACTTTAGAGAACCTAAGATCTACAATCCTGGAGATTATGTACATTCTTCAGGCTAGTGGTGAGAAACCCACCTCCCTTGTGATTTCCTCTGTCACATGCTTGGCTTAAGTAGTATAATAAACTTTATTAGTACTCCTTGCTTGCTTACTACTATTTCTTGGCAGACTCTGAGATTCAAGAATCTGTATTATTATTATTTACCCTACACACCAAGAGTGTTTAGGTAACAACAGTTTAGCAGGTACTGTGTAAAATATTGCTACATAAATGGCAATGGTTACCTAGGTGAAGCTGCAACCCCACTGTACAGACACAAAAAAACAGAAGGTGGCCATATGGACATTAATAAGCATACATTTCCAAACCCCAAACATATTCTGTACAGTATGTTTTAGATTTATAGTAACTGGTAGTGTAATCCAGTGGTTAGAGTAGTGGGGCTAGATTCACAAAAAATCACAAAATGCAGTGCTGAAATTTGCATTGCACTTTTCAGTTACCAAGTTGGCAAAAATGAGAATCTGAATCTGAATGCAAATAAGAACTACCTGGCCCACCAAGTCTGCCAATTTTTCTCTATTGTTAGTATCCCAGACTTCTTATGGTCTGCAGCTTCCCCTTACTCCTTGCTATTAGTATTCCCTTAAATTAATCCCATGCTGTCTTGATTCTCCCATAGGATGTTATCTGACTGTGAATAGGGCTAGGCAGAGGCAGTGGTAACCCATTACTGCTACCTCTAACCCCACTAGTGCTGCCCTGACCTACTGTCCTTTAAATGGCCCTGCAATGAATAGCACTGGTGCATTATTTGTCATTCAGAAAAGCAGCCATGCAAATGAGCCCATTGGGCATGCAAAGTGCTAGCTGGCCATTTGCATTCCCATTATGGGTCCATTTACATGGGCTGTGACGGAGTTTTGCACCCCTTCAAAACAGACTGCCATTCCATATTTACACGAAGCCTTCCTGGTGGTCTAGTGGTTGCTCCCCATCCCTGAGCTCCAGCTGCCATCCCGTAATATAAAATGTCACATCCCTGGTCATCCAGTGGCCCCTTCCCCTCCACCCTTCTCTGATCACTGTTCCATAATATAAAAAGTCCATTTCCCTGGTAGTCCAGGGGTCCATCCCCCTTTCTCTGAGACTCCGATCATCACACCATCATGAATGCCATAATAACCCTGGTGATCTAGTGGTCCCTTCACCATATCCCTGATCCCTCCCTGCTCACAATGTGGAAAATAACCCTGGTAGTCTAGCGGTCCCCCCCACCACCCATCCCTGATCTGCCTGTATAACACATAGATCATTTTTCCTGGTGGTTTAGTGCGCCCCCCAACCTGTCAGACATTGACCCCCCCAAACCCAATCCCCAGCTGGTGACCAGCACAACCCTCCTCTCACCACCGTAGCTGGCCACTGACTAAGCTTTCAATTATCGCATACTGTAGACAATCAAAGGTAGACACAGGGATTGCAGAAGCCCTGCATCAAACCCTGTGATGTGCAGAACACATTGTTGTACCTTGCACCCCATTCACAAATGTTGTGTGCATTTGTGACACCTTACATTTTGGTGGCTTGTGCTAAATATGTAGCACAAACAATGTAAAAAAGGTTTGCAAATTTAGACCAGCAAAAGTTGGGAACAGACCTGTAATTTCTCTTCCCCAGATAGACTGTGGTAGACAAGGAAACACTAGCTTGAACATAAACCTTCAGGGAAATTAATAAACCCATTAGCATCTGCACAAAGGGATCCAGGAATCTGAAGGCCAACAGGTTGCCCCAGGGAAAACTTCAGGACACCCTTTCAAATGTCTTTTTGCATCCAAACTGAGCAGGAGGGCTGGAATTTTCCTGGTACTGATATAGTCAGCCAGGTGAAGTGTTCTACAAACATTATTATGTGTTCATCTAGGTCTCACAAAGCTGGCCTGATTCCTATGCAAAAGTTGCAGAAAGACCTTATCCAACCTATGCACCCAAATAGAGATGTAGTGCTTATAATCTATGTTAAGGATTGAAATGAGGCAATAGGAGTATAGTAAACATAGGTCACTGTCCGGTTTGGGAAGGGTTAATATAGTGACTTACTACCAGGTTGGGGGAGGAGATTCTTCCATCGTAATACTACTGTAAATAGAAGACTGAAACAGAAGGAGGTTCTCCTGAAATGCTTTATAAAAACTATGATGGGTTGCCAACAGAGCCTGGACATTTCCCAATTTTAGCTTGCTGAAGAATCATTTGAAGTTCATTGCAACTCCCAGGGAACATCAGAGAAAGCCTTTGACCCTCAGATTAGGTAGGTATTTATGAAGTAAATGGTCCTGGATCTGAATCAGTGTTGCCTCGGCTGGAAGGTGTACAGTTCCTGATAATATTGCCTAAGAATATCTAGAATCTGGGTATTTCTTCTCTCTAGCTGCAAACTCCATAGCATATATTGCACTCAGTAGATGACACAGTACTCAAAAATGCCAAATTAATTGCTTTATTGCAAATCCAATACAATGGTGTACTGTGGATGGACTGAAGGATGTCCACAGTATGCGATTGTATTGGATTTGCAGTAAAGCAATTCATTTGGCACTTTGGAGTACTGTGTCATCTATTGATTGCAAGATCTGCTGTTGAGTTCGGAATTCATTTGGGCTAGCCTGCCCTGGTCTTGCACTGCACCTGTGGCACTCGTGGACAACATTTGTTCGAGCAGGCTTCTATCTAGCTGCCTTGTTCTGGGATGTTGGAACTACATGGAAGCATTGAACCAGTTTTTAAGAACCCCTGACTCCACCTTCATAGAAAGACAGTCTGAGGTACTGAAGGTCCAATTCAGTCTTAGTGTCTATAATTTCTTATACATCTTGTTTCACCCAAACAATCTGGGCTTCCAAAACTTCCTCTTCTGAGACTGGAAGGAGCTGTAAAGTATGCAATATGCTCATCAATGTGGCCAAATGATCCTCCTTCCATTGTTTCTTAGCTGAGGCACATTTAATAAGCTCACTACCATGCAAAACAGTGTTTACTGTATCTCAGAGGACTGGCCAAGAAATGTCTGGAGAATCATTATCTGCAATGATCTGGGCTATTTTGTTTTGGACCAGCTACTTATCTGGAGATCCCTCAACAAAGTTAAGTTAAGACAGCAGTGTGAGGTTTGACAGCGACACCCTACTTCCATCTGTAAATAAAATGGGGAGTGGTCAGATAACTTATGGGGTCTGTGAGACAGATACCTTGCCTTACAGAAACCCTCCACAGGCACAAAGAAATACTCCAGATAGACTAGGCTGTTATGGCTATGGGAGTAATGTGAGAGGAACCTACCAGAACCTACCAGAGGAGGAGAGGCATCTACCCACATCTAGCAAACCCAAATTGTCAAAAGAAGCTTTTAAATATTTTTGAGCTTGGGCAGATTGAATGGCTTCCACACGAGTACTATCAATTTCTGACACAAGGGTCATATTGATATCACTCCCTACAATAATAATTCCATTTTGGAAATCTAATAACTTGTTAAGAATCATGCATATAATTTGGTATCCTGTGATATGGGGAGTGAAATTGAGTGACTCAACATGAACGACTCAGTTTGACCACCTGAAATAAGACTTAGTGGGAAAGCATAGCGAGGAGGGTAACAGTGAGTGTCATGGACAAGAATCGTGAAATGCAGAGTACAGTAACTGTGATAGGAGGTATAGGGAAACAGTATATGGGAGGTAGTTTGGCTAGGCATTTCCCAGCAGGCCCTTTGACGTAGTGGTAGGGGTGTATGCCTGCAATGTGAGAGACTCCAGGTTCGGAGCTAGCTATGTGCACAAAATTTTATTTGCTGCAGGTTGGGACTTACTATTTTTTTGCTGTGTTTTCCATTCTTCTGAATTGCCCCCTCCCAAAGTTTACCCTGTACCCCAGTGTCAGAACCCCCCCCCAGAGATAATAATAATGATAATTGGGGGGGGAGAGGGGGCATAGATCCTGCATACAAACTAAAAAGTAAACATTGCCCATGTAGTGTATGGTGTCAATTGGCACTGTTTATGTTTTAGTTGTAGTGCATGTCGCTGTTTGTGTTTTCAGTGATGTGCACCCACTGATATGCTGGTCTAGATTCTGCTGACAGTCATATCACATGGAACCAGATAATCTGGACATTAGAACCTGGGAGAAAATATGCATTTGCAAGGGTTACTGGTTCCTCAAATGGTAACCCAGTCAGAATAAAAAAGAGGCCCTCTGGGTCTGAGTACTTTGACTCTGGAAGCTAGTTGTAAATGGGAACATAACAGTAACCCCCACACTTTTACCCATGGGGTACAAGGAGGAGAAAAACTGTGAATAGCTAAATCAAGAAAGCTTAACATGTTCAGTTTGAACCAACTGTTTCTAACATAGAAACACTATTGCAGGCTCATTCCTGCAAATTTGACTCATGAGTTTATATTTCTTTACTGGGCTGTTCAACCCATTTATATTATAAGACTTAGTTCACAAGCAACAAATCAGTTTTAAACTGAGCAGATAGGATTTTGCTCATAAATGGTACAGTCCCATCTTCATCGACAAATCAGCATTGAGACACCCACCAATGGCCCCCTGATATCCCAGAGGGAGAAGGTAATGGATATGCACCCATATCCCTTCCTCCTGAACCCCACAGCACCCCACCCTGAGCTGTGGGAAAAATACACTCCTGGCATAATGAACAACCTTGTAAGACTGAACAGTGAATAAACAACATAAGCCTGAACATGACTATAGAAAGACAAACAGGGCACAAATTTGGAGAACTGTATTCACTTCTAAGGTGGGGAGCAGTGAATCAATACCACTCCTAACCAGAGTCTGATGTTTGACTCCAGGTGGAGTAAATCATAGCTACCAACTGTGGGCCTCCAGGGCAGGAAACCTGCACAGAGAGATGAATAAGAATGTCACCATAGAGTTCCCAAAAGAGACAGAGCAACAACCTCAGGCATTATCATGATCCAAGACCAGGTACAAAGATTAAGTCAAGGCAATGTCTACTAGCAGTTCCTTGCAGGTTCAACATCAAGTCCAAATCAGAATCCTAGTAAAGTCCAGGTTACCACTGTAGTAGTGGTGAAAATGACCATAGGCCACCACTGCACTCAGTCCATGAAGGAGTAGAGGAGAAGAAGGCTGGCACGTATAAGCCTATTCAAACATGCTGCCAGGCCAATGGCTAGGACAGCTACCTAGGTAAACTGTACCAAACTAGAGAAAAGAGGAAAGAAACAGGATGGAGGGACAGGGGGGAGACAGCATGAGCCCACACCATAACCACCTCACAAAAAGGGGACATGATGGGGGAGTGAGATACCTGCCAGAGCCATCCCTTGGCTGAGGCCACCACTGAACACATTTCAACTCCCACAAAGAACTAGGTATTTAAAGAACAAACTACAACCAGTTGTCCAGTCAATGGTGACCAACAATGTCTGTCCCCTAAATGGGGGACCCCTTATGGTGACTTCCTCCTTTATTAAACAATGTTATAATAGAGGTCACCACCATGGTCAGTCAGCTACAGTTTTGCAAGGTTCTGGTCCCATGCTTATATATCCAGAGACTCAGACAGTGAGCTGATATCTGGTCTGGCTATCCCACAGAAGTCTCCAAAGGCTACCCATCTGCAAGGTCCAGTATGAAGGCTTGCCACAGAGCATTGGTGGTGGGCTCCCTCACCTATTAAAATTAGGACGCTGGCAGCTTAGGGTTCATGGCTGGGTTGTGGAATCACATGGCAGGGCCCCCCAAAAGTCTCCCATCCAAAACTAATTGTCCCAGACCCCAACCTCAGAGGCACAGGAGCGTATGTGGCATTGTTCTGGCCCACTGCCCCTTTGTCACCCCAAATCCCCAGAGCAATAAAGACAGTCATGCCCCTCCCTGAGCCTCACAGCAATGGCCTCACTCAGCAATCTCCATTGCGGTAATTATGTAGTCAATTTAAACAATACCTGTGGTAAAAGTACACAGTTTGGTTAACAGACCTGATACCTGTAAGTTTGCAAACAAAGCTTTGATGCTGGACATATCGTCAGCTGATTGCTGAGCTCACTGTACCAGGAAATCTGTCGCTCATGGTCCACTCAGTATAAGGGCAGCACTGGTGTCTCTCACTGATGGCATGGACCCTGCTCAGGCCTCCAATCATGTGGTCATATGAGGACTGAAAAGCCCCATCTCAATGTTGGTTTGAGTTTCATCTGCTGTATGGTAGACAACTGTGTGGTCAGGCTAGTGGACTCAGCTGAGCCACAAAGGGGATTGTAAACTTCATCCCCTGTTATTTGGGGACTTTTGGAAAAGGAGCAAATGTGAAGTGCTTCAGCTGAACAGAATAAACATGGTCATGGTCAAAGAAGAGGCAGTTGTTAACCACTTTACTTTTCCAGGCCATAGAAAGAATCAGCTCATTTTTTCCTAAAGTTCAGAAATCACATAATCACAGATCTCGGTCATTGCCCTGGTCCTGGTTTAGGACCAAAGGCCCTGTGCACATGTTCCAGTTGGAGGTTCAGCTCAGCCAGGAGGGTTGAGCCTTGTGCAGTTGCTTGTTAATGTATTCAGTTATCTTAGGGCACTCCAACTCCTTCCAGCAGGCCAAAGATCTGCAGATTGTTGTGTTGCAGCCTGTTCTCCAAATCTTTACATTTTTCACCAGTGGTAATTGATGGTTATAAATGCAGAGAAGATGGTCTGACACCTCTTCATTCCTTTCTGTCATCACCATACCGGCTGACTGCAGTTCTGTTTCTAAGTGTCTAAGTCAGTGAATAACTGCCTTAGTGAGTCTCTTGACTCCTGATGAGAAGCCTGTATTTCTTCAAGGAGCTGTTTATTTGTGATTTAGGATGTGCAACCTACCTCTTGTGTGGATGATGCTTTGCTGGAAGTGGGAGGACACTGTACCATCTCCTGCAGGAGATTGTGTGGTCTGTGAGACTTTTAAGAGCTGTTCATTTTCTTTTTACTGCCTCCCATAGTAGGTAAGAAACCTCAAGCATAAACCACCAAACTTGTTGACTGAAGACACTGAATTGAGAGGTTTTTACAGGCCCAAGGTATGGAGTGTCTCTTTATGGCTGCATAGACTGTCGTGACATCACTAGAGGTCTCGACAAGTCTTTCTTTTCACATGACTTTTGCAAGAGTGGCTGATCATCAAAAGAAGCACAGCACCACAGAAAAGATAGAAAAAGATCCAATATCTGTCAAGTCTACCCAGAGACCCCGACTCACATTCCTCCAAAGCAGCCCTACTTCCCACCTCCCCACGAGCCTCACTTTCAATGTGTGCCCTCTCATTGTTAATAAACCCCTTAAAGCTAGACCACCTAGCTTTGAACCCAGCAGTGAACTTTTTGTGGACCACATTTCTGGGCAGACTATTCCATTTGCCCACAAGATGATCTGTTAAAAAAAAAGTTTCCTAATGTCCTTCTTGAACCTCCCTACCATCTTAAGATTGTGTCCCCTGGTGATTGAGCTGTTCTTCAAACTGAACAACTCTATCTGATTCAGCCTTTTGTACCACTTTAAGTATTTTACTATTTGTAGTTCCACATTCCCTTCTGGCAAACAGGGAGTCTATATTAAGGCTTGTCATCCCTCTCTTCAGTATGTCCCTCCTGGAGGTACATATTTATGTGGTCAAATGACAATTTTAGGAAGTCAGTAATGTAGTTCAAATTAGAAAAAGGAATAAAGGCATAAACTGAATTCCAGTCTTACAAATTCTTGTTTATTAATTTAATCATCGTGTTTATTTAAGCAGAATGCTATATGTTGAAATTTATCTTAAGAGATCGTTGCACTTACTGTGTTTTGCAACAGATCATTGGTAAACTGTTCTTGAAACATAAATACAGAAGAGATATGAACATACGAAAATGCCAGCAGATTATGCCTAAGGTCGATCGCGTTTGCTCAAGATGCAGCTTACAGTTCAATTCCTGCTGCTGCCCCCCCCTTCCATCCCTCCTCAGTTTCCCATCCTGAGCTCCCCTACTGGTCTCTTCCCTCCCTACCTGTACATTGCCCATGTATCTATCCCATCTGTTCTTAAATCCTCCCACTGATTCCACTAATATCACCTCTGCAGGTTTCGTATTCCAAGGCACCATCACCCTTTCCATGAAGTAATGTTTTCTCAAATCTCTTTTTCACTCCCCCCTACCAGTTTTAGGCTATGACTCCTTGTGGTCCCTCCCCCCTTCAGTCTGAACAAACCTTCCATATTTACTCTGTTGATACCCTTCAGGTATTTAAAAGTCTTGATCATGTCCCCTTTGTCCCTTCTGTCCTCCAGGGAGTATATGTTTAGCTCTCTTAGTCTCTCTCCCCTATTGATTTAAATGGTTATTTCTAGGTCATGAGGTTCAAAAATCCTTTATATCCATCCAGTTTATAATATGGCATACTTCTATGCTGGGTCACAGGTATGGGTGTGTAGGTGAGGGAGGTCACGGGGCATCATCATTCATACACTCCCTTCTGGTCAATTAAAGAGCAACATTGTCTTCAGCTGTGAAGGACACTGCTAATCACCCTCATGAATGGAGGAAGGGTGCACTAGAGCGACAATATTCAAGGGTTGGGGATGGAGAAATGCAACAAAAAAATGTGTGGGGGTAGGGAACAAAAAGTATCAGTACAGGGGTTGCAGTCCATTAAGCATAGAAACATGGAAACATATAACGTGTTGGCAGAAAAGGACCAGTAGGCCCATCTAGTGTGCCCTATTTTCCCTGCCTGTTAATACACACTGGACACTGTTTGGTCACAGTTATCCCTCCTTCCTCCATTACCTCTGCTTATTATACTCACTTGTCTATCCCATGCATGCTTTAAGCTTCACAATGTCGTCTCCCCTACCACCACTTCTGGCACACTGTTCCAGGTGTCCACTTCTCTTTATCCCTCTTAAACTACCCCCCTCAAGCTTCATAGCATGCCCAAGTGTTATGGCACTCCTCCTCCTGTGAAAGAGATGCCCCTTCTGCACCTTGTTCAACCCCATGAGGAATTTATAGGTCTCAGTCATATCCCCTGTCATTCTCTTCTCCTCCAAGGAGTACATGTTGAGCTCTGCAGCCTCTCTGCTTCCACCCTGTCGATGTTCTTGTGGAGGTGCACCCTCTAGAACTGGACAGAGTCCTCCAGATGGTGTGTCACAAGTGAGCAATACAGAGGAAAGACTACCTCCCTTCTCCTGCAATAAATCCCCCTCCTTATGCACCCCACCATCTGGCTAGCCTTGCCTACTGCCTTGTTGCACTGCACTGCCACCTTGACATAATCAGATATGATTACCCGAATGTCCCTCTCTTGCCTGTTAACTGTAAGTACCTCCCCCATCTTATATACAGTGCTCAGGTTTCCCCACCCCAGGTGCATGACTTTGCACTTTTTGGCATTGAAACCCAGCTGCCACTCCCTAGACCACTTCTCTAGATTCCCCAGATCCCTTTGCATTTTCTCCAACCCCTCCTGGGTGTCCACCTTGCAGGTTTTAGTATTACCTGCAAAGCGACACATCTTCCCCTTCAGTTCCTCTGCAATGTCACTTATGAAGACATTGAAGAGGAAAGGACCCAGTACTGATCCTAGCGGTACTCCACTAGTCAGTTTCTCATCCACTGAGTGACTGCCATTTACTACCACCTTCTACCTCCTATCCTTCAACCAGTTTGATACCCAGTTCACCACCTTCTCCCCCAACCCCAGGTTGCTAAGTTTCTTTATTAGTCTCCTGTGTGATACAGTGTAAAAGGCTTTACAGAAGTCCAGATAGGCCACATCCACTGCCCTCCCCTGATCCACCTCCTTAATTATCCAGTCAAAGAAATCTATGAGATGTGTTTGACATGACCTCCCCCTGTGAAGCCATTCTGCCAGTGGTCCTGCAGCCCAGTTGTCTCCAGGTACTCCATCAGTCTCCTTCACCAGGGACTCCATTAGTTTCCCCATAGATGGTGTGAGACTGTCTGATCTGAAATTGCTAGCCTTCTCCCTGCTGCTGCTGCTGCTGCTGCTGCAGAGGGAACACATCAGCCTTCTTCCTGTCCTCTGGAACCACCCCATCTCCAAAGAGGTGCTACTGTAAATAGTGTTGCCAGAGGGGCAGCTAACACCATGGTCAACTCCTTTAGTACCCTTGGGGGGATGCCATCCAGCCCCATCACTTTGTTTTCATTTAGGGCTTCAAGCGGACTCTCTCTTCCTTAAAAGGTCTTGTTTCCACCCCACCCCACCCCCCAGTGCCTATTAATTCATGTTGGCCCATCACCCTTCCACTGTAAACACCAAGCAGAAGTATTCATTTAAGATTTTAGCTTTTTGATGGTCTTCCTCTGCAAAACCCCCACCCCTCGGTCTCCTGATCCTCACTAATACCACCCCTCATCTTCCTTTTTTTGCTCACATACCTGAAGAAAGTCTTATCCCCATTTTTGATCTCCTGGGTGATCCTCTCTTCAATTTGAGCCTTTGCTGTCTGTACCCTCCATCCTGCTTGCCTTTGTTTCTCTAGATGTATCTTCCTGTTAACCTCTGTTTGCATTTCCTTGTGCTTCCTGACAGCTGTTTTTTTTTTCTCTATTATCACCTTGGCCACCTCCATTAAGAACCACAGTGGCCACTTTCTCCTCCTACTCTTGCTCATTACCAGTTAACAACTTGCTGTTACCATAATTATTCCCTCCTTTATTCTTTTCCATTGTGCCCATTCCTAGTTATCTCCCCCTTTAAGGTATTTCCTGAGACAGTCTCCAATTTCTTTAAAATTTGTTCTGATGAAGTCCAGGACCCTCATCCTAATTTGGTTTATCTCCTTTCCAATCCATATGTCAAACCACACTGTACAATGACTGCTTGTACCCAGGAGGCTACCGATATCCAGTGATCACAGTGACTGTAAATGAGTGACTGTCAAAAGAGTGACTCATTCACAGTGCTACGCTGTCGGGCTGCCCTGTAAGGGTAGCGATAGAATGCGAAAGCGCGAGTACAGATGAGCGAGGGACGGTGACCAGAAGGGGGTGATAGGGAAGAACGTTTGTGTGGGGGAGTGTGCCATGCTGCCACTGAGCTGGCCATGTGGTGTGGTGGTGCAGGTGGCTAGCTTCAGTGCAGCAGGTACTGGGTTCTGGACTGGGGACTGGGGAATATTTTACTGCTTCCATAATGAGTTTTATTTTTTTTTCACTGTCTCCCTCTCCCAGAAATGCACCCCCCTGGAGTTGGTTATATGAAATTAGGGGGGTGCGGAGGGTTAAGCCCCTCATGAGGGGGGTGCAGGGTGGCACAGCCCCCCCCCCACATAAATACAATTTTAACTTGCAGATGTGTTGTTGTCCACAAGTGTACATTGCCATTGTACTTTTTGGAGATGTACACTTGCTGTAATGATGATCGCTCATTTGTGATCACCATTATGACATGGAACCGGGGCTGCCAATGTGACATCTGCAGTGCTGTCCCTGCTCATAAATAGCAGATCCAGCACTACCCCATCTCTAATGGGGTCTATAACCAGCTGCCTGAGAAATGCCCCTTGCAGTGAGTCTAGGATGACTCTTCTTCTAGTTGTAGCTGTCGCCAGTATATTCCAGTCTACACACATCAGATTAGAGCCCACATGAACTGCTACTTTCCCTTTGCTTGCCATTTTGCTTATGGCCTCCCACAAAACCCTGTCAAATTCCACTTACTGTGTTGATGAACTGTATACCACCTGTAAGCATATAAAGGCCCTGGACACTGACTATAAGCTTACCTAAAGAACCTCCAGCACTTCCTTTTTCCCACAGTTTCCTTTTATTTCTGTGGCCTTTATACCATCCCTTACATATAAAACAACCCTCCTGTCATATGACCTCCATGCCTTATCCTTTTGAAACATGCTGTAGCCAGTATGGCCATCTCCAACTGTGGTTATCAATGCACCACGATTCTGTTATGGCCATCAGATCCAACTAGGCCTCCACAATGATAGCCTCAAGGTCAGAAATTTGGTTTCCAAGGCTCCTTGTGTTGGCACACATGGTTCTGAATCTTAGCTCCTTTTGTCCCTCCCTGGCCCCACTTTTCCTCCCTTCCCAAGTCCTTAATTTGCCATTCTGTTTTCCCTGGTATTGTCTTTGCCCTGTTTATCTTCATTCTGCTCACCTTCCCTAGTATTTTTCTCAGCCTTAGATGCAGAACTCAACCCTCCCACCCCTTTCCCCTCTTGCCCCTACTCCCCACTACCCCTGGGGAATTTATTTCCCCATATCATATCTTCATTGCTGTGACATTATC
Source organism: Neoceratodus forsteri (assembly GCA_016271365.2). Lineage (NCBI taxonomy): Eukaryota > Metazoa > Chordata > Ceratodontiformes > Ceratodontidae > Neoceratodus > Neoceratodus forsteri. The sequence continues at coordinate 777,984,381 of CM057459.1, read as the reverse complement.
TGGGGTGAGCGTTCACTGCCTCCCTTGTTTCTTCTGCCTCCCCCTTTGTCTAGTTTAAATACCTATTGAAGTAGCATTTAAACCTTCCATCCATGACTGCCGGTCCCCTGCTGAATTAATGGATGCTATTCCATTTGTACAGGCCTTTATAGAAACATAGAATTTGATGGCAAATAAGGACTGCAAGGCCCATCCAGTCTGCCCATTTCTTTTTCTACCTTATGAATGTGCCATCGACCTTTGCTCTGTCAATTGCCTATATATTCATACTCATCTGTATTGCTCCCTTATGCCTATCCCATGCCTGTTTGAAGCCCTGCACTGTTTCATATCCACCACTTTCTGAGGTAGGCTGTTCCATGTATCCACCACCCTTTCTATGAAAAATAACTTCCTCATATTACCCCTTAATTGGCCTCCCTCTAATGTCATGCTGTGTCCTCTTGTCCTGCTATTTTTCTTATATTGAAACATGTTAGACACTTTCACCTTGTTAATGCCCATAAGGTGTTTGAATGTTTCAATCATATCACCTCTCTCCCTCCTTTGCTCTAGGGTATACATATTGAACTCCAATAATCTGTCCTCATATGTTTTCTGATGCAGTCCCTGCACCATTTTGGTTGCCCTTCTTTGGACTGCCTCAATGTGGTTAATGTCCTTGTGAAGGTGTGGCCTCCAGTACTGCATGCAGTACTCCAGATGGGGTCTAACTAGTGTCTTGTAAAGAGGGATTATTACCTTCCTTTTACCACTTGTGATACCCTTACTAATACACCCCAACATTCCCCTAGCCTTACCTACTGCTTTAGTGGTCTGCTTGGATGATTTCAGGTCATCTGTGATGATGAGGCCCAAGTCTCCTTCTTCCCTTGTGACTGCCATCAACTCCCCTCACAATCTATAGGTGGCTTCAGGGTTTCTTTTCCCTATGTGCATGATCTTGCTCTTCTTTGTGTTAAACCCCAGTTGCCACTCTTCCAACCATTTTGGCGGTTTATCCAGATTGCTTTTCATTCTGCCCACTCCATCTGGATCATCTACTCTGTTGCAGATCTTGGTGTCATCTGCAAACAGACAAACCTTACCATCCAGTCCATCTGCAATGTCACTAATGAAGATATTGAAGAGGACTGGCCTCAGGACTGATCCCTGAGGTACCCCACTTGTGACTTACATCTCTTTTGACTGTATACCATTTACCACCACTCTTTGTTTTCTGCCCATCAACTAGTTTGCCACCCAGTTGACCAACCTCTGACCCACCCGGAGCCTACCCAGCTTATTAATCAGTGGAACAGTATCAGAAGCTTTGCTGAAGTCAAGGTAGGCGAAATCACCTGCTCCCCCTTGGTCCACCACTCTGGTTACCCAGTCAAAGAAATCTATGAGATTAGTTTAACAGGACCTTCCTGTTGTAAACCCATGCTGTCTTGGATCCTGTTCTTCTATGGATTCCAGGTGTTGCACTATCCTTTCCTTAAGCAGTGCCTCCAAAATCTTGCCCACTACTAAGGTAAGACTTACTGGTCTATAATTCTCTGCCTTCTCCCTGCTACCACTCTTGTGGAGCGGGATCACATAAGCCCTTCTCCAGTCTTCTGGGACCTCTCCTGTGCTCAGAGACTCACTAAACAGTTATGATAATGGCTCTGCTAGTTCCACCCCTAGCTTCTTTAGTACTCTGGGATGTATGCCATCAGGTCCCATTGTGTTGTCCACCCTGAGCTTATTGAGCTCTTGTAGGACCCTTTCTTTTGTGAAGGGACTAGTGCACACCTCCCTACCCCCTGTGTCCATGGTGCTGAGCTGTGGGCCCTGCCCTACCTTCTCTTCAATAAATACTGAGCAGACTTATCTATTTAGGATAGATACTTTTACATGGTCCTCCTCCTCACATGCCCCCTTATCCCCTTTGATCTTAGCAATATCCTCTCTGGACTTTCTCCTTTCACTAATGTATCTATAGAATGTCTTGTCACCTTCTTTTACTGTTCATGCAAGTGTTTTCTCAGTTTGGGCTTTTGCCTGCCTTACTACCTTCCCTCCATCCCTTAGGGAAGTTTGGTATGCCTCTCTATCTTCATCCCGCTGTGTTCCCTTATATTTCCTGAATGACAGCCTTTTTATCCTCCCAAGTAGGAACCCAGTCGTCAATGTCGACAAACTCCTCCTCCTCCCTACACAATGCCCTTTACCAGTTGTTGTAGACTGTGGTGTAGTGTTCCCTCTCCTGCTCTGGGCCATGCACAGGAAGCACCTCAATGAAGGCCACCATATGTGCTACCTGCTTCATGCCCCTCTCCAGCTACCTAAACCTAGCTTGCACTACCCCTGCTGATGCTCTGTCAAGTCTTTTGTCCCCCAGATGGACAGTAATATTTAGCTCCCCCTCCTTCCCAGCCACCCTAGCAATCCTAAGGATCAGCTCCACAACCCTCCATGCTGAGGCTCCAAGTAGGCAGCTCTCCTTCCCCTCCCCCTTCCCTCCTTTCATGCTTCCAAAACTACCCCCCCAACTATTAACTCCCCAACCAGAAGTTGCTTCCTCTTCCACTGGGGTTCTTTGACTCCCTCCTTTGAGCCTCTGTCCTGAAAGATCCCCATGTTCTCCCATGCCACTGCCTTTGGATCCTCATCCTGGCTGTCCTGTCCCACCAGAGCTGCAAAAGAATTGTCTAATGGCACTGGCTAAGGAATGTGTCCCCTTTCCCCATCCCACCCAACTGGAGTCAACCATAGTCCTGCAGGCCCTCCTTTTTAGCAGCATGTGAGGCAACAGTGGTGGACATGGTTGCCCCAGAGTGAGTGAAGAGGTCCTCCCAATCCTGCCAACTCAACCTGGAGTCTAGTGACCTCCACCCTCAACCCAGAGAGGTGCACACAGATGGGGCAGCATAGCAGATCCTCAGCCTCCTTGAAGACTGCTGATCCAGATCCACTGCACTGCAGCACACCCAATATCCCCAAATACACTCCCCTATGTCCAAGAAAAGAATTTATGCCCTTACCCCAGATACGGTGTTTGTTTATTTCCCTTAAATAGTTTGGTTTAGCCTTTTTTGCTATACCATAGGTAGGTTACAAAATAACTTTCCCAATATGCTTTTAAAAGGATCTTACTAACGTTCCTTTTTAGACCCTTACCCTAGATAGGGTATTAGTTTTCCCTATTCCCTCCTTAATCCCTTGATACCTTTACCCTACATAAGGTGTTGCACCTATTCCCAGTTATGGTGTACCTTTTACCCTCCACTCGTCCCTGTAGTGAGTGTTCCAACTGGAGTGAACAGGATCCTCACCTTAGTGGACCAGAAGAGTCCTCTAATTCCCTGCTTCTGCCTGCCAGTGCCTAAGACACCAATCTCATGCCAGTTCCACTTCTAAGCTGTTCCACTCATGTGCTCGGACATGAACATTTATGGAGACATGTTAACAGCTGTCTGTACAGCCCCCTTAAAGAGCAGCTGATGCCTTCAGGCGAACTTTAGCAAACATAATATTTAGACACAATCCAGCTTTTATTACACATTAGTTCCACATTTCTTCTCTTCATTATTTATTACTGAGGTAATTTGCATAAAAACAGGATCTTTGCTCATGAAGAGTTTATCTATTCTTGTTGCTTTCTCCTTACCTGAAGTCATGATGCACTGCTTGTGACATGATAGTTACTCCCTTGGCAATAGATTGTGTTGTCACAATAGAGGATTATGACTTGAAGCAGAAAGTAAGTTATAAAGGCAGATGAACTATAAGGGATAAATATCATGTATTCATGTAAATTTCCTTAGTAATGAATAATGGAGAGTAGAACGGTATAGAATATATATGGAATGCAAGCTGAATTGTGCTCAAGCATTATGTTTTTTAAAGTTTTCTTTGAGGCATCAGCAACTCTTTAAGGTTATATCCATTGGACTACTGAGTCCCAGATTGGTCCCCTGGCTGTCACGTCTCTCTGCCACAATCAACCTGCAATCAGGCATCTGACTCTGTCCCACCTCCAATTATCAACTAGCCGAGACCCCAGGCCACAGAATTATCACCCCTCCCTCAAACTACAGGGCTAGACACAGTTCTTATATTATGGTCCCTAAATGTGAGTTACTATGGCTGGTATGAAAGTTACCATTCACTTAATAATAAATATACCAATTCCAACAAGTTTCACTACAACTTAGCTCACCTATGTTGTCTCCTAATCCAAAGCTTTTTTTTGTCCCTCATGTGGCAAATGTAAGCAGACTTGCAGTACTTTTAGCAAGTTGTCTCCTGAGATTCTCTGGAAATACCTAGAGAAAATAAAATCTCTGGGATTGCCTATTCTGCAGGACATCTCATGAGTATCTCTGGAGATCTCCAGATTTTGGAAACTAACTATCCAAATTCACTGCTACAACTATAATATACCATACCCATTAATAATGTGAGATCATTCAGCTAGGCTTGAGGTATCCTAATTATTTTTTAGCAATTGAAGGGTTGCAATGTACATTACTTCTTTAATATTGTTAGAACTTATATTTCCCCAATGAAAAACACATACATTCAGTACTGTGTGCCACTGTGCCCACTTTAACAACATAACTGTCTTATAAGATCCAAGTCTTTCATATGACATATAATCAGGAAAGGGATGATTGAATGACCAGTGTGTCAGTCACAGCTATAACCAAGTAATCATCAAATGCACCCTAATCTCCAAAGTGACAGGCAGGCACAGCATGATGTGGTTAATGAAGCTTGATGGGAATAAAAGAACCAGAAAGATATAAAAATATATGTGTAAGTGTGTGCAAAACAGGCTCAAATCTTGTCATTGCATGGGCCCGGTAAATTTGTTGAATCTAGCTCTGTCTATCCTTAAAGGGACGGGGGCAGTACTTTTAAGGCTTACGTGTAGTTAATGACTTCTTATGGATTGTTTCGCATTTCTCAATATCAGTATCCCAAATGTCACTGAGTTTCTATTTTTCTAACTTCAAGCAGCAATCCATGCCAGGACCATTAGGGTTTAGTTACCTGACTGAAAGAAGGCATCCTCCTAATGTAATTCAAGTGTTTGTTTGTTTTATTTAATGCCAAGTTAGTTTTGAATTTTCATTTGATCTGTTATACTAATCTATGATTTTAGTTTCTGTTTCTTTAGCCACATACAGTGGGCCAAGTTCTTTTTCAGTCTATTCATAAGACCATGATCTCATGCCTATTTGAGCAGTCACAACTAAGACACATAAGTCCTGCTTCTTTTCACTCATATTCTGTTCTGGTCTTGCCCTTCTAGATGTGAAGCCGGACAGTAAGGACTAGAACAAACTGAAATTTTCCCAACCAGACAAGGGGGCAGGAGACTCAGAGTTTCAGGCATTACAGTTGGCTGAGGAGAATAAGATTGTGTCGTACACCTAAGTGTCACTATTGCTTTGACCTATTGTTCAATCCCACATGTTCCCCCACCACCACCATTTACTAGGATTTGACGTAAGACTTGACAAATGTCTAGGAAGGTACAGGTAGGTAGGGACATAACTTCAGTGGTGTCTACCAGGAACATATGCAGTGTTATCGTGTGCCACAGTTTCTTGCATGACAACTGCAGTACTTTGAGTTGTATTGTTTCCTGCTGAATTCTGAAAAATTCTGCCAAATTCTGCAGAATCAGGCATATGATCTTGATGGGCACCACTGCACCATCTTGTTGGGGAACACTTTAAGACTGAGCAAAGGAAATCCTGATTCACACTAAGAGTGGATTCAGTGTGGAATAGGCTTCCTGTGGAAGTGATTGAAAGAAAAACCTGGAACAAACACACTATGAGGATAAGCTAAATCAATACATGGGTAATGCAGAAATATCTGGATACAAACAATTAGATCCAGAGGGCAGTCTAGATGAGCATGGTGCCATCTTTTATCTGGTGATTTTCTATCTTTTTAGGTTCCTAGTCAGAAATGGGCTGGGACAGGGCCCTCCTACAATCTAATTGATAGTCACTGGCACTGAACTGGACATGTGACATCACTATGCTATATTTTATTTATTTATTTTGAAATTTTGGCCAGGGGAGGTACACCAAGTTGTTATATGGACTTGTTTTATTAATAGGCGAATGTTGGCTATGACACAGGGGCCCCCATACACTTCATCCATAAGTGTAATGGGATCTTTTACTTCCACCTAGACAGCTTGAGTCAATCAGCATGTTATGCCTCTCCTCTTAACCAGTAGACCACATGGTAACCTTATAAAAACCTTGTTAATGTACTTGTGTACACATAATGTGCTCAGACCTGGTTCTTAATTGTTGCCCCACTCTTGAGGAAGGTAGACAAATCACACTTGACATCAACTGAGCCTGAAACAACAAGAATCAGAATCAGACACACTAAGTTCTCTATTAAAAAGTACAATATAAATGTTTTAATTTTTTTCTCCCATCCTCCATCCCTACCTCAAAAACTGGGATCTACTGACTACATGTTTCCTGTGATCTGACAAAATGTTAAGTAGCTACCTTTACAACCATTGACACTCATTAAACTGCCAGCAGGGGGTGCACATATGCTGGGTAGGACTCACCCTCCCTCCCTAATAGTGAAGCTCCTTGCCACCATAACATACTTGCTGGCCCGAGTGTAGGATTTAAGTAATCAGTTATAAACCCCTTGTTCTCCCAGGTGGTAGTACAACATGCCACCTCTGCACCACAAGACCAGATATTAAAATGATTTTTAACAGCAATTTAAATGCAAATTAAACATTTAAAAATTCAAAATTATACCAAGATTATATGAGGAGGAGGCCTCAGGGGATCCTGACAGGACATGCATTTAAAAAGCAGCTGATGCCTTTGGGAACATTTTTGACATAATATTTAGATACAATTCAGCTTATTTTTCATATATCTTCTATAGCTTTCTCCTGTCCATAATTTTGTACCAAAGAAAATCACATAAAAACAAGATTCTTATCCCTTAAGTTCATTTGCCTCTATAGCTTATTCTCTACTAGAAATTATAATACTTTATTGTGACTTCACAGTCTTTTGCCATGGGAATAACTGTGCTGTCATAGCTGAGTGTTATGGCATGAGCTTGGAATGCAGCAATAGGGGCTGATGAACCCACAAGGAACAACTATCCTGATTTCATGCACATGACCTCAGTAATAAATAATGGGGATAAGAAATACAGACCTTGCGGGAAATGTAAGCTGCTTTGTGTCCAAATATTTTGATTTTCAAAGATCTTCTCAAGGTTCCGGTGGCTGTTTAATAATCACAGTAAAGTGAGGGGGGTTATTATTACTTAATGAAACCCCTGGTCATTTGATTTGGGGGATACTGAATAGTAACCTATTAAATATCTTACATTGGTTAAAAAACTGACATTTTTGTTCTTACAATTTGAAACCAAAAACCCTACCATGTTTGCTGCACAATACCTCCTCCTTTATACATCAGCAGTCAGTGTGTGTGCTCATAACTGATATGCATACCATGTGATACCCTCTTGGGTCCCAGCCACAGGAGAGTGGATTTCCTCAAGCAGTTTTATACTCTCTGATCATCAGTTTCCTGCTCTGCTTGAAAGCCAATACTGTTAGTTGCTGCCCAGTGCCAACTCAATCTGAGAATACCAAGAACTGACATTGCCACAGTTAATCAGGTTTAGAGATGTTGAGCAAGGTTAACACTATTGCTGGCTTTCATATCTCCTTCCTTGGATGTAGAGCTGTAGAAGAGGAACAGCTGATCTGCACCCCTCCTTGCTGTCAGCAATGTACTTTTTATTTGCTTCTGCTGGCAAAGCTAGGACACAAATGCTTGGACCCTTGAACCAGAAGGCTATAACATGATCTTTCTGTGCTACCTTGCTCGCTGCTTTATTGCTGTTTTATCTGCTATAATGTCACAGTATAATAAAAATCCAATAAATCTACAGCTTTACCCAGTAATGGATTTTTACTTGAAGCATCTGAGATTTAGGATTAAAAGCTGAGTGTTAATGACTATGGGGCACTCATGTCAGAACTGTGTCATGTTATTGACACAATTGCCAATCCAGAGGCTTGCATTTGAAAAAGTGACAAGTATTGTACGCTACAGCATTGGCTATCACTGTAATATATTGGTAAAACCTATGTATGTGACATCTGCCATGAGAAAAGAAGGTTAATGTTAACATAGACTTGCAGAAAGATGTTTTAAGAGCTATTCAGTATACGTTTGCATCTGCCACTAGGGGTCATGACATATGGTTCAAAATGACTTGTAGATTTATTCTGTCATCAGGTCTTGACATATATCAAACTTTTTTTTAATTAGGATCCTAAATAATCTTGAAAATTTCATTTGGAAATATTTAAGGCTGAAAAATTTAGAATTAAACAAAAATGAGGTGCAGGCATTAAATATTTTGGAAACTGTGTTGTCCTTTACATTGTTCTAAACAGAACTTCCCAAGAATGCAAGAAAGGTATTTTTAATATTTTCATTTTGTTTGCATGCCATTGGAATCATATTTGATCTGTATCTCTAATCTGATTTACTTGGATGGCTGCATAATATAAAACAACATTTCCAGCTAGCATACATCTTTAACTATATGTTTCCTCTGTATCTTTTATAGTTTTGTCTCCATAGCCCTGGCTGACAGTAGCAATGTAATTCCAAATACACATATGCCATTTCAGAGTATAAGTGCTGCATATAGCTCCCAAATTTGAGCTTAACATTTGGCTACTCTGCATTTTGGGGGGACTGATGTATGTTGGCTGTAGCAGAGCAGACATCTAATGCAGTAGATTCAGGGTAGACAATCTTAAAACCCCAGATTAGAATTAGAGAGGTTGCAAAGTATTAATTCACCAGCAAAGTTAAGGTGAATTTATCAAATTCACCTTCTCAATTAAATTCATGTTTTTTTTCGATTTAATAGGAAATTCACCTTTGGCTGCTTGATCTAGCAACTTTGCCTATAACTTCACCCTTGAAATACACCAAGGCAAAGTTGGATTAAAATGAGGCTACTGATACTTGCAGTAGCCTGAATGACCTGTGCCACCACCCCATGGTACTACCACCAAAGGCTACATCCACTCATCTATCTCAGCCAGGAGCAATTGTAACATATCCTGACCCTTGTGTGATCCAGTCACACTCTTTGTTGCCAGTGTGACATACTGTACTAGCAAATACCCAAAGTGTTACTACCAGTTCATTGGGGCTTAGTACAATTTTCCCTTGGCCAAAGTTGAATACCATACTACATAGATGTGCCCAGTGTGCTGTACTGCACACATAAGAGCTACCAACTGTATGGCAACAGGTGAGTAGTTATGCTGGGAGTGGTGCAGTGCAGTGGCTGTGGGATGACAGTCTTCAGGGAGACTTTCTGGAGACTGCATTGGTGCCCTATCTGTGTGCACCTCACTGGGCTGATGGAGAGGAGGTGGCCAGACTCAAAGCCAAGTTGGCTTATGTTCGGAGGACATTCTCCCCCACCCAGGAACAACCTAGTCCACCGCTGCTATCTCAGAGGTTGCCCAGTAGGAAGAAATGCTAGATGACAGTAGGCTCAGGGAGGGTTTGGGTGGTGGAGCATAGGCACATCCCTCCACCAGTTCTACTACAAAAATCCTCTGCCACCCTGACAGAGTGGGGATGTCCCACTGAGGCACCCATAGTAGTGACTGGGGTGGATGTGGGCATCCTCCACAGAGGACATCCCAAGGGGGGGAGTGGCAGAGGACCCCAGAGGAGGAGGAAGTGAGTCCTGGTGGGGGACTCCATAGGAAGTGGGATAGAGTTGGGAGTAGGTAGAGACAAGGAGAGTGAGTTTGTCTCCTTCCCAGTGCCACAACATGCTGGAATGAAAAGAGGATTCAAGGGATTGCTGGGGCAGCAGGACAGGAGGGAGAGCTAGACATCATTGTCCATCTGGGGATCAGTGACCAAGCTAGGGATGAGCCAGCAGTAGTACAGGAAGAGTTCATGGAGTTGGGGAGGGGTCTTAGGCAAGTAGCACAATCTGTGACCTTCTCAGAAGTGCTACCTTTCTATGGCAGAGGGCTGACAGGATTCTTCACACCAGGAACTTCAACACATGGTTGAGGAAATGGAGCAGAGATGAGAATTTCAGTTTCAGTGGGGACCGGGACCCCAGATGGAGGGATTAGGGTCTGTACAAAGGTGACAGCCTGCATCTGTCCAGGAGGGGAGCCATAGTTCTCAGTGAGTGATTTAAATACTACATTGGCAAATATTAAAACTAGTCAAGCGGGGAGGTAGAATGAGGCAGAGAGACATATACTGCCCCCCCCACAAGCTCAAGATGTAAACTATGGGAATCTAGAGTGAGAAAACCACACAAGAAAGCAAAAAATACTGAAATCCAGGAGAAAGAAGAAAAAAAAATGTAGCTAAGATAATGAGTGAGAGGAAAAAGGGAAGGCAAATGGAAAAAAGGAGGGGGGTGGCAGAACATTCTGGAAAGTCATGTGTGTGAATGCTCATAGTCCGGGCAACAAGATTGCAGGCCTGGAGACCACCATGGTGGAAGCGGATCTTGATTTAGTCACCATTACAGAGACCTGGTGCGGTGAAAACCAGGACTGGAATATGGCCATACCAGGATATGTTCTGTTCAGAAGGGACAGGGTAGGTAGAAAAGAGAAGGAGAAGTAGCTCTTTATGTAAAGGACAACATAAAGGCTATGGAAGTACAAGGGAAGCAGGAGGGAGTGGAGGTACTGTGGGTCACCCTGGAGAAAAGGAACAGGGCCATTATTCATGCAGGAGTGATCTGCAGACCTCCATCACAGGGGGAAGAAGTGGATAGGAAAATCATGGAAGCACCATAGGATGGCTCGCAATGGAGAGGTAATACTAGTAGGGGATATCAATCTACTGGATGTGGAGTGCAGCCTCCCAGCTGTGGCAGCATCTAGAAGTAAGGACATCCTGAACACATTGCAGGGGGTTTTCCTCAGGCAAATTGTAATGGAAACCACTCATGAGGGAGCATTGATGGACCTGCTACTGACAAAAGGGGACAGTATTGCTGATGTTACAGTGGGGGGGGGGACCACTTGGGGACCAGTGACCATTGTATGGTGTGGTTTAATGTATGAACTGGGTTACAATCAAACTGCACAAAAATGAGGGTCATGGACTTCAGGAGGGCCAATTTTAAGAAAATGTGAGAATGCCTCAGAGATCCCTTGGGAAGGATAAGGAAACTAGGGAGTTCGAGGACCAGTTGGCAAACATAAAAGAGGGCTTTGAAAAAGCTAAAAATCTCTGTGTCAGGCAGGTTAACAATGGCAAGAGAAAAAATAAACCACTATCATTCTCTAGTGAGGTAGCAGAAAAATAAGAACAAAGAAACTGGCTTTTAGAAAGTATAAAAAACACAGAGAGAGAAAGATATGGAGACTTATCAGGAGAAACAAAGAGAGGCAGGGAAGGCAGGTAGGAATGCAAAAGATGTAAACAGAGGAGAATATTGCCAGATCAGTAAAAAAAAGGGGACAAGACATTTTTTAGATACATAAGTGGAACGAGAAAGACCAAGGGAGGGAAGTAAGGCTGAAAGAGGGAGGAGGGGTGTATGTGGAAGAGGACCACCAAAAAGCAGACATAATGAACAAGTACTTCTGTTTAGTATTTACTGAGGAGAGGGTAGGTAGTGAGCCAATGATTAAAGACAAAGGCATTAAGGAATATGAGGTAGACACTAGCTCTTTTTCAGTGGAAAGGGTCCTAAGGGAATTGTCACGGTTAAAAGTTGACAAGACAATGAGGCAGTATAGTGCAGTGGTCTAAGGCTCTGAGCTGCAAATCTGGTGACATCCAGCAGACCAGATCTGGGTTTGAATCCCACAGCTTCCACTTGCATACTGTGTGACCCTGAGCAAGACACTTAACCTCCTTGTGCTCCCAGGTCACTCCTGTAAAAAAGCTTTCAGCGTAGTGAGCTATACCTGGTTAAACAACTAAATAAAAAAAACTAGACGGGGTGCACCCCAGGTTACTGAGGAGCTCAAGGAGGAGATGGCTGCACCTCTGACAGCCCTGTTCAACCAGTCACTAGAAACAGGAGAGGTCCCAGGAGACTGGAGGAGGGCTGATGTAGGCTCATTCCACAAAAATAGAAACAGAAAGGAGGCTGGACATGATAGACCTGTCAGCCTGACTTGGTGGTGGGCAAAGTAATGGAATCACTACTGAAGGAAAGGATTGGGGAATACTTTGTTTACAATGGTCTTCAGGATCCAAAATAACGTGTTACCAAGGGGATGTCTTGCCAGACAAACCTGATTGAGTTCTTTGACCTGGTAACCAAGGAAATAGATGAGGAAGGAACAGATGACATAGCCTACCTGAACTTCAGTAAGGCCTTCGACACCGTTCCACATAGAAGAATGGTGAGCAAGCTGAGAAGCCTGGGAGTGGGTCCCAAAATAGTAAGATGGATACAGAGCTGGCTGGACAACAGGAGTAAGAGGGTGGTGGTAAATGGTATCCACTGTGGAGGGGGCAAAGTGACCAGTGGGGTGCCACAGGGATCAGTACTTGGCCCAGTCCTCTTCAGTGTCTGTATAAGTGACATGGCAGAAGGACTGGAAGGAAAGGTATGCTTGTTCGTGGATGACACAAAAATGTGCAACAGAATAGACACACTGGTGAGGGGGGGATAGAATGAGAGAAGATCTAAAAAAGCTGGAAGAAGGGTCACAGGTTTGGCAGCTGGGCTTCAGTGCAAAAAAGTGTAACATCATGCACTTGGGGCACAGAAACCAGGGGATAACATATCACCTGGGAGGAGAAGTACTAGCAGTCTCAAAACAGGAAAGGGACCTGGTGATGATCATTTCTGATGACCTGAAGGTAGCTAGACAGTGTGACAAGGCAGTGTGAAAGGCCAGAGGGATGCTCAGATGCATAGACAGGAGTAGCACCAGCAGAAAGAGGGCAGTAATAATAGCCCTGTATAGATCACTAGTGAGACCCCACCTCAAGTACTGTGTCCAGTTCTTGAGACTCTACCTCCAAAAGGACATAGACAGAGTAGAGATGGTACAAAGGAGGGCAACCAAAATTGCACGGGGCCTGCATCAGAAGCCCTATGAAGAAAGGCTCAAGGAATTAAATATGTTTTCCCTTGAATAAAGGAGGGAAAGGGAGGCTATGATAGAAACATTTTAATATCTCAGAGGTATAAACAAGGTACAGGAAGGGAGCATTTTCCAGAGAAAGAGATGCTCCAGGACAAGGGGTCACACTATGAAGCTGGAGGGTGGCAGGCATAGAGGAAATGTGAGGAACTACCTCTTCATTGAAAGGGTGGTGGATGCTTGGAAAAGCCTCCCAGTGGAGGTGGCTGGTGCTAAAACGGTTACAGTATTCAAGAAAGCATTGGATAGACACAAGGGGATCTTAGAAGTAAGGAAAATTTGGGGATGCAAGTCAGAGACTGAGAAGGGTCTGTGGTGGCACTGTAGGTGGGGAATATAGGGCAAACTAGGTGGGCCAAGAGGTCCTTATCTGCCAACAACTTCTGTGTTTCTACGGTCCACATATATATACTGAGATGTATGTATGGGGATGCTGAATGCAGCACAGCATGGATTACTGTGTGTGACACAAGTCCATAAGGTTTGTGACTCAGTCCCATAAGCTTCAGGAATGGCATGGATAGAGAAGTACTTTTGTGAGGGAATCTGCCATCTGGGACAGACAAACACCACCAATTTTCTAAATTCCACATTCTCACAAAAAAAATGGCAGTAGATCATTTGCCAACATTTCGGTGGTTTCTGAATTCACTTTACATACAGTAGCATGACTGGATGGGTATTTGGCATGATGCTCAAAAAATATTCTATACAGAGTAGGCTGGATCTTTCTGGGTGTTGGGCTTCCAAAAACTGAACTCAGCGTGGCAGCATAGCCAGTCAGGTAACATTTGTTGCAAGGAGATTCACGGATGCTGTCAAAAGAAAGCAAAGATTTGGAGTGTTTTCTTTTTTTTATCACTTAAAGTTTATTAGTGTTTGTGCAAAACATGCAGATGTAAATCCCAATGTATTCCATAAATTAGCATAAATTAGAAAATGGCAATGGAAATCCTGGTATCCTGATTGGCTGGTAACATTCCACTGCCATGCATCTATTCCTCGATGCAGCCCTGTGAAAAACAAGTACCAGCTGCACAGTGTCAAATGGATATCCCTGTGCCAGTATGAATTTGAAAGTTTAGTAGCCACCAATTTTTCCCACTTGCTAAGAGAGAGAGAAGACAGCGAGTCAGCCCCCCACCCTTGCAATCGAACTACAGTGTTAAGGAAACATAGCCATTTTAATGAACAGCATCTTTTTGTTTACCAAGCACTTCTTTCTTTTCAAAATTTTGTTTTCAAATTGCTGTACAGTCTCCCTTGCTCACACATTTGAGCCGTACCGCTATGCTCCGGCCCCCATGTCCACCTGCCTGCCTGCTACTCATTCATGAAGAAATCCATTGAATTCAGCATTTTTTACACTATTTTACAGTTATCACACTATTTTAATACCTTTTTGTTTTCAATGGTGGCACAAAAAGAATCCTGCCTTGGTCTACGTCTCTGCTCCCGATAGCTGCCCAACTGTGACCTGCCCGATCACGAGCAGCGGGACATCTTCTATGAAGGCACACAACAGCTCCTCAGTATGGTCCAGGCTCCCCAGTAGTAATAAAATCTGTTTCTTCCAACAGAAAAAACTTTTACCAATAGCGAGACACATTGGGGGGGGGGGCTGTAGGAACAGAGACAGCCATGACATGAATGTGACACAAAGAGAGAGAATCCTAAACAGCATCACCAAATACAGACACTGGGAATCTTAAACAGCAACACCCTCTACTAGCAAATATAGCAGTACAGAATTACTTTATAACAACATGGATTTTTATTATATTTTTAACTTTATTATGCACATTTTTTATCTTTTATTTAATTTTATTAAAATTAGCTAAGTGCAATAATTTATTACATTTTTAACTTTTATTATGCATATTTTTAATCTTTTATTTAATTTTATTAAAATTGTTACTAACAAGCCATTAGCTAAGTGCAATAATACCCAACAAGGGTGGGTGGTATTGGAAATACCAGACCTTTCAGGGGCTATAAAGCCCTCTACCTGTGGTGTCGGGCCTCATTACACCCCTGGGCAGTCCGGTATTACCCAATACCACCCACCCTGTCAGGTATTATGGCTTATGTAATCATTTGATAACTTTATAACCCCCAGCAGGCAAACTCATTCCATTGGTACAAGAGACCTGATATAACTTTTCATCAGGCTCAATACTCTTGTTTGGGAATAGGAATGTACCATCCAGATCAGGCCCAGTGCCACCACCACCAGCAGCAGTCTTGGGGACACCAGCAGCCTCATCCTCAACCACTGTTCCTGAGCCAGAGATTTTGCTTCCTCTCAGACTGATGCTCTTGTCGCTGCCTCCAACAGCACCCATCAGCATGGATGCACAGATGTGGCAGTGAATAATTTGGCAACACTAATGCTACTGCCACTTCCATCAACTACTCCTTTGCTAGTACTTCTGGCCCTGGAGCTCTTGCATGCTGTTGCTGCAGGGGTGGTTTTTAGTTGCAAAACCTTTTGTCCTACAGAACCTAGGCACTTCTTGGCCATCTCATTGGCATCTCTCCCGTTACTTGAGCGTCTCTTTCTAGTCAGTTTATATGTTTAGATGTTAAATATTGCAAGGAAAAATAAGACATTGCAGTAAAACTAAATACCAGCAGCAGCAGACAAGACTTCGCCAGAGCAATTAGCAGTGTGATCTGAATCTGAACATTACAGTTTATTGAGATAACAGTAGCAACAGTAAAACTAGCCCCCCAGTTTTTTTTTTGGTGGTGGTATTTTTCAACACAATGGGAATTAACAAGACAAATATGATAGGGGTAATTCAAAACAAGTTAGTGTAAGAACTAAATAAAATAACACTTTCATTATATACAAGGTTATCAAGATATACAACACATGTTTGCGCCTTGGGCTCCTGTACCGATTAACTGAAGAAAGCGCTTCCTTTGGTCAATCAGTACCAGTGCTAGAAGTGCATACATACACTGTATATCTTTTGATGTTTCCTAATCACTGTGCTATCACATAGGAGTCCCCCATGGCTCAACTCATCAGTCGTGTCATCAAAGGGCTTGGTGTGGGGGACTCTGAAATAGTAATGGCAGGCAGAACGTTGCAGGATCAACTAGATAAATTACAAATAAAAGCTTGGCAACTTATTTAAAAAAATTACAGCCAGTGTGATTTACGTAATCAGGACTTATAGATCCCATGTTTTTGTCAGGTGAATGATGACAGTTCCCCTGTAATTATGTGGGTTAGCTACTAGTAATAGACCTTTGTGGGTATCTCACTCATCAGGTCACACTGTAGGAACTTCACTGTCGGTGAAGCAGGATTCACACAGAAGATTTTCCAGCAGTACATCTGGGACTGCCCACACCAACATCACCAACCGTATAAAGGTATGAGTGGCCCTGCTCCCTCTTCAGTTGTTTCCCTCTGTCAACTCTGTTTGCATGGGTCTCCACAAAAGCTCTGATGGTGTTTTGCAGACAATTTTTTTGTTTTGTTTTGTATTTCAGAATCTCTATTAATTAAAAGATTCCTTTCCCTTATGTCGAGAGTTACTCCTTTTGCTTCTCTCTTTTCCATCGCTGCCACTGCAGAAAGAAGATTGCCTCTTCAGACAACCATCTTCTCTGTGTCTGCTGTCTTGGGTCTGAACACGATGCCTTCAACTGTAAGTTCTGCCAGAAATTTAACCAAACCACCCTAAGGTGACTCAAAAAGGATCTTAAGAAATTCCTCATGGAACAGCAGGTAGCAAGTTCTGCAGGTGTCCTCAGGGGTCACTCCTTCCTGGTAACCAGTGGGTTTGATGAGCTCCCAGGCCTCAAAGACCCAAGACAAGTCCTGGGGAAAAAGTCATAAAAATGTCCGCGAATGGGACCACTCCCTGATGGCCTCTTCTTCATCCTCTGGGGGGTACTCCATTGGCTGTGACTGCACTGATACCTATTGCTGTTCAGGTCTCTGTTCTTGTCAGGCCCATTGTGATAGTACCGCTGCCCGCTGTTCAGGGCAGGTGATTGTCAACCCTCGGGTCATTGGCCCCTTCCTCATCATCACAAGGTACGTCCATGACAGCTCCTCCATTGTGAGCTGATGCCTGTCCAGGCCAGAGGACATTGGGTTCTTTGGGCTCCCAGGCCCTGAAGGATGGATCACCATGCCCTGTGCTGTTCACCCCTCCTCTGTCAATGCAGCAGTCTACCATCGTCAACCTCAGTGATATACTGACTAAGTTTACTACTGTCCTGGCCCACCAGTTGGGTGTTTACATGCCTGGGTCTCCAGTATCATGGACTGCCCCTTCATGGTAGACACCACTTAGACCTCTGAAGGCAGTTCCCCATGCACCATTGTCGGTACCTCGTTTTTCAGACCTCAGTCTGCGGTAAATTGATGTTGAGAAAGAGTACCTCCCTGATCTCATTCTGCCTGAAGAAGAGGAAGAGGAAGGACCTCTTCCTCAAATAGGTCCACAGCCCCGTCTGTGAGTGAGGATTCTGTCAAGCATACTCCCAGGTCCCCTCCAGAGGACCCCACTTTCTTTAATGTCATGAAGCAGCTGTCTACAGCCATGGACTTCCATACTCAAGAGGATGCCACCAAAAGGGAGCTGGAGGACATTCTGGAAATTCGAGTCTCCTCCTAAGGTCATTCCTCCCATCCTCCCTGCTCTGAGGAATGCCACTACTGCCACCTGGCACAGGCCTGACATGGTCCCTGCCATGTCCCACAGGACAGATAAGCTATGTCATGCCCCCATTGACCAACCTTATTATGCCATCCAACCAGAGACCAATTTGGTGGTTATTAAGGCAGCTCATGACAGGTCTAAGATGCCCAAGCATCTCAGATACATAGATACATAGACAGTGTCGGCAGATAAGGGCCTATGGCCCACCTAGTCTGCCCATTTGAGTTTGTAACTTCAGTTTATGTTTTCCTAGAACTCTGTTGCCCCTTACCCCTGACCTCCAGAATTCCTTTATATCTATCCCATGCATTCTTAAATCCCGTGATTGTTTCAGCCCCCACCACTTCCTCAGGCAGGGTGTTCCACTTGTCCACCACCCGTTCTGTGAAGAAATTCTTCCTCACATTTCCTCTGAATCATCCTCCCTCCAACTTTATTCCATGCCCTCTAGTCCTGGAACATCTTTATCGCTTAAAAATAATGTATTCTTGCACCCTGTTCCTCCCTGTAAGATACTTGTATGTCTCTATCATGTCCTCTCTCTCCCTCCTCTCCTCCAGGGAGTACATATTCAATTCCTTCAACCTGTCCTCATAGGACTTGTGATGCAATCCATGTACCATCTTTGTTGCCCTCCTCTGAACGTTCTCTACCCTGTCTTTGTCCTTACATGGGTAAGGTCTCCAGAACTGTACACTGTACTCCAGGTGGGGCCTCACTAGTGTTTTGCATAGTTGAATCATGGCCTCCCTTTTCCTGCTGGTGATGGCCCTGCCTATGTATCCCAGCATCCGATTTGCTTTACCTGCTGCCTTGTCACTCTGTTTCCCTACCTTGAGGTCATCAGAGATGATAACCCCAAGATCCCTTTCCTGCTTGATGCATGCTATATCCTCACCCCCCAACGGATATATTGTGCCAGGGTTTTTGTGCCCCATATGCATTATCTTGCACTTCTTTGCATTGAATTTCAACTGCCAAACCCCTGACCATTCTTCAAGTTTCTGCAGGTCCCTTCTCATTCTGTCTACACCCTCTGGTGTGTCTACTCTGTTACAGAGCTTTGTGTCATCAGAGAACAGTGAAATTCTGCCTTCTAGGTCCTGGCAATGTCACTGAAGAAGATGTTGAATAGGACCGGTCCCAGCACTGATCCCTGTGGTACCCCACTAGTCACTCTTCCCTCTGTGGAGTGACAGCCATTTACCACCACCCTCTGTGTCCTGCCGCCCAGCCAGTTACCTACCCACCACACTACTGTCCTGCCCACACCCATATTCCCTAGTTTGTGTAATAGTGTTCTATGTGGCACAGTGTGAAAGGTCTTGCTGAAGTCCAGATAGGCCATGTCCACTGTCCTCCCCTGATCCACCTCCCTAGTCACCCAGTCAAAAAATTCAACGAGGTTGGTCTGACATGAACTCCCTCTGGTGAAACCATGCTGCCTTGGATCCTGCAGACCATTGACAACCAGATGTTCCACCAATCTCTCCTTCAGTAGTGCTTTCATGATCTTCCCCACTACCGAGGTGAGGCTGACTGGTCTGTAGTTCCCCACTTCCTCTTTGTTCCCACTTTTTTATAAGGGGACTACATCTGCTGTCCTCCAGTCTTTGGGTACCTCCCCTGTTTCCAGTGATCGGCTAAACAGGATAGCCAGAGGTTCAGCTACCACCTCTCTGAGTTCTTTAAGGACCCTAGGGTGCACGCCATCTGGCCCCATTGCTTTGTCAACTCTTAGTACTTCCAGTTCCTTCAGGACTCTTTCTCATGTAAAGGGACTTGTGTCCATTTCTGCACCATTCTCACCCTTGTACTCCTTCAGACCAATTACCTCCTCTTCCTCAGTAAAGACTGAGCAGAAATACCTGTTCAGTATGTCAGCTTTACTGTTGTCATCCTCCATCGTCCCCATCCTTCCCCTCTCAGTCTCACTATCCCTCCTTTGCCTTTCTTTTTCACTTATGTACCTGTAAAAGGTTTTGTCCCTCTACCCACTGATTTTGCAATGTGCTCTTCTGTCTGAGCTTTGGCTTCCCTTACTGACCTCCCTGCCTCCCTTTGCTTCTCCTGGTACTTCTCCCTATCCCTTCTGCCTGTGTCTTTTTGTATTGCCTGAGCACAATCTTTTGGCTTTCACTTTCTTTGCTACCTCTTTGGAAAACCATAATGGCCTCCTCTTCCTTTTCCTCTTGCTAACCTGCTTAATGCATAATTCTGTTGCTCTTGTAATCCCTGTTTTAAATACTGCCCACTGTTCCTCAACCCCTGATTCCTGCCCCATTCCCCTTAATGCCTCTTCAAGTATCTCCCCATTTTCCCAAAGTCTGCCCTCCTAAAATCTCACCCCCAGACATAGAATCCCGGTGGCTTGACTTTTGGGGCAAAAGGGCCTATGCCTCCTCCACCTTGGGGTTGGGGATTGTGAATTATCTTTCTCTCTCTTATGGTCAAATACCAGAACACTACCTGGAAGAAGGTCAAGACAGCTGGCAGGTGGTTCCATGTCATAATAGTGATCACAAAACAGCGATCGCTATTATGGCAAGAGTATATCGCCAAAAAGCAAATCGGCGATATATACTTTAAGGTGACCCAACTTCCAGATGTAAAAAAAAAGTGTTTTTTGGGGGAGGGAACTCCAGGGTGAGTGCATGTTGGGGATGGGGCAAAATCCAGATCTCACAAAATTAAGTGCTGCAGCTCACAGCTGCGGCAAAATGTAACACGCTCCCAGCCTCGAACCCAGTACTTGCTCTGCCAGAGCTGACCTTCCAACCCAACATGCCACGTGGCTAGCTCAGTGGCAGCAGGTACACCAGTGCCTGAAAACCCCTTCTCTGTGCCTCTTCATCCCCTAGCTATTCCTCCCTTCCATTCACCCTTCCCATTGGTCGCTATCCCAAATCCTGCTATTCTGCAGTGTTTTGTGGGGGGGGAGCTTTGTCCCCTACACCCCCGTGAAACAGGGTACTCAACTCCAGTGGGGTGCATGTTGAGAAATGGGGCAAAATTCAGATCTCACAAAAAATTAAGTGCTGCAGCTTGCAGCTGCGGCAAAATGTAACCCGGTCCTGGTCTCGAACCCAGTACCTGCTCTGCCAGAGCTAGCCTCCCACACCACACGCCTCATGGCTAATCCGGTGGCAGCAGGTACACCAGTGCCTGAAAACCCCTTCCCTGTCCCTCCTCATTCCCTTGCTATTCCTCCCTTCTGTTCACCCTTCCCATTGGTTTCTATCCCAAACCCTTGCTATTCTACAGGGTAGCCCACAATAAAAGCACCCACAATGAGTCACTGTATTTCTAGTCGCTCATTTTGGGTCATTCTTATAATGTGATACCTGCCAGGCCCTCCCTGTTTGTTCTCAGAAACAGGAGGTTCTCAGGTGCTTGCAGAGTGCTGGCAATATTAGCAAGCATTTCCTCAGGGCATTGTATGATATTCCGGATACAGGTGCCAGGGCACCTACCACAGGCATTTGCCACCATAGGCACTCCTGGCTGAGGGTCTCAGGTTTTGTGGCAGATGTCCAGTAAAAAGTACTCAATGTCCCTTTCAACAACTCCAGACTGTTTGGGCCAGATGTTTAGGACATCTTGAGTCACCTACAGGCATCTGGCAGGGTGATCAAGTTAGTCCACTCCCTCTATCATACACAACACAGAAGAAGACAGCACCCTCTCTTTTGCAAGGTGTCCCACTAGTCTGGAGCAGCCTCTTGCCCTCAGAGTAAGAAAAAATGCCTCTTCCTTCCTGCCTAGCCCCTCTTCTCAGGTGACACAGCAAAGCATCCATAAGGAGATGGACCAGCCCCAGTAGCAGGATCTGACTCAGCTTGACTCCTTGCCAGATCCCTCTTTTCCGGTCCCTCACCAAGAGGTAGTGGTCGGAGGTCAGTTCTCTCTCCATTTCAATCAGTGGAGAACCATCACTTCAGATGCCTGGATCCTTCACATAATAGAGAGGGGTCACAATCTGGAATTTCTAGAGATGCCTCCAGAGACTCGTCTAGTACCCTCCACCTGCCCCAGATCATTTAGTGGTCTTACAGGAGGAAATACAGTCCCTTCTGCAGAAATGAGCCATTGAGCCAATGTCCATGCACCAAAGGAACAGAGGATTTTATTACTGATCCGTTCTGGTCCTCAAAATGAACTGGAGACCTTAGGCCCATTCTAGATCTCAAGACCTCAATCTCTACATCCAGTACAAATAATTCTGCATTGTCACCCTGCCAGGCCTACTGTCTCTTCTTAGACAGGGTAACTGTCTCTGCTCCCTAGATATGCAGGATGCCTACCTCAACACAGGTGATTCATCCAATTTTTCTTTCAGGGTGCACACTACCAATTCAAGGCATTGCCCTTTGGCTTATCCTCTGCACCATGGGTCTTTACCAAGTGCTTAACAGCAGTAGCTGCCACTCTCCAAAGGGAGGGACTGTATGTTTTCCCTTACCTGGATGACAGGCTTCTAAAAGCTCCATCCAAAGAGCTGCTCCTCTGACCTTAGAGGGAGCTCTGCAGCTGTTTTTCTCCCTGGGCATCATGGTCAATCTGCCTAAGTCTGTCCTGATCCTGTCCTAGAGGTTGCAGTATATAGGGGCAGTCCTTTACTCGGCACAGGACAAAGCCTTTCTACCTCTCAACAGGGCAGAGTGCCTGATTGCCCAGGCTCAGGAGGTCTCCCAGAGCTGCTATTTTCCTGCAAGAGGGTACTTCAGGTGATTGGTACTGATGGCTGCAGCCATTGCCCCAGTTCTCTTGACCAGACTGCACATGCAGGTCCAACAATGGACACTCGGGGAGCAATGTGACCAATGCACGGATGACTTGGATCAGTTGATGTTAGTCTTCTCCCCAGCCTGCAAGGTGCTTCAGTGGTGGATGGAACCCCAGAGATTGTTGCAAGGGGTCCCATTCCAGATCTCCTCCCCCCAGTAGATCATCACAATGGATGCCTCTGAGTCAGGCTGGGGAAAGCATCTTGGTCCCTTTCAGACTCAGGGAACATGGTTCCAGACCAAAACCATCCTGCTCATCAATGTCTTGGAGATGCGGGCTACCTTATATGGCATGCAGGCTTTTCAGAGCCACCTCCTTCCAGGTCCACTTCTGATCCAGTCCAGCAATCTCAGTGTTGTCTACTATATCAACAAGCAAGGGGGAATGCACTTGTGTCCCCTATGCAGGGAGGCCATACGGGTATAGTACTGGGCACTAGACCACAGTCTGACCCTCTCAGCAGTTCATGTCCCAGGTGCACTAAATGCCCTTGCAGACAGCCTCAGCAGAATGCAGTCCAGCTTGCACAAATGGGAACTTCTCTCATCCATTGCAGATCTATTCGACAGATGGGGGTGTCCAGAGTTGTATGTTTTTATGTCCCCACTCAATGCAAAACTGCCCAATTTCTGCTCTCTAGACCTGAGGCCTGGAGTTTTCTGACAAGACTCGTAGCCTTCTCCTAGAGTAGGAGGTTATCCCTCCATTCCCTCTAATTCAGAGGGTGCTGATCAAGCTGCAAATGGAGGGTGCCAGCCTGATTCTGGTCACAGCATTCTGCCAACAGCATATATGGTTTCCATTACTGCAACAGTTAGCTGAGGAACCTCTAGTCCCTCTGCCCCTTTGCAGGAATCTGCTGGCACAGGGTAAGGGGACCCTGGTCCATCCCAATCTTAAGTCATTACATCTGCATGCCTGACTACTGAGGACATAGCCATTGCCCATTTCAGGGTATCCCAGAGGGTGTTGGATGTTCTCATGGCAGCTCTGAAGCCCTCTACCACAGCCACTTATGCCATGAAATGGAAGAGGTTTTTCATCTGGGCTGCCAAGCACCATCTGGACCCTTTCACCTGTCCAGTGAACCAGATTCTAGACTACTTGATTTCACTGTCAGACTCAGGTTTCCAGTATGCATCCCTAAAGTTGCACCTTTCGGCTATTTCAGCCTTTTTTCAGAGCCCATGGGTGGGCATATCATGGCTCAGCTAGGTGTGTCCTGCACTTTTCTCAGGGGCATCCTGCATCCAAAACCTCCAATCTATTCCCCTTTCCCAGCTGGGGTCTTAAATTTCATTTTGAAGAAGTTGATCCTGCCTCAGTTTAAGCCAGCCACTACTTGGGAGCAATGCTTTCTTTCTTGGAAAGTGTTATTTCTGATTTGCTATTACTTCTGCTTGAAGGATTTCTGAGCTTCAGTCTCTCTGGTGTGAGGAGCCTTATTTGATTTTTCACAAAGATAAGGTGCCTCTATGCATGAATCCTAAGTTTTTTCCCAAGGTGGTTTCTGAGTTTACCTTGAACCAATCCATTCACCTTCCAGTTTACTTTCCTGAGCTTGCTAATCCAAGGTAAGCACTGCTCCATACATTAGATGTGCACAGAATCTTGAAATGTTATTTGCTTCAGACTAAGGAAAGCAGAAAGTCAAAGCAGCTTTTTGTTTTGTTCACCCCTGGAAGAGAGGGCATTCAGGTTTCTAAACAATGTTTGTCCAAATGGTTGGCCAACCATATTGTTTTCTGCTACAACAGGTATGGCAAAGAACTGCTAGGTGTGGTCAAAGCTCACTCCACTAGGGGTATGGCCACCTCTGTGGCTTGTTTCAAAGGGGTCTCTGTTGTTGACATACAGCGTGTGCTGCTGCCACTTGGAATACAGTCCATACTTTTACCAAGCACCACAGTGGACATTGCTTCTAGAGCCAGTGCAGGCTTCAGCCACGTTGTTCTTCAGGGCCCTATGCTTACTTGCCACCAAGAATGTCCTGCTATTTCTAGTCACTGCTTGGGACATGTTCCTACGGTGTGAGCTGATGACTGAGATACTCCTGAAGAAGATAGAAGAATTATGTAAGAACTTACCATAATAGTAGATCTTCGAGGGGATCTCAATCATCAAGTCAGCCTTCCATCCCACCATCCTTCATTTGGAGTTCCTGCCTCAGGTTGGCTATATGGTGTATCTAGCCTTTTATTCAGGCTTGGGCATCTCTCTCTCTCTCTCTCTCTCTCAGTTCCTCATGGCATGGGTTGCTCCCTTTGTCTCCTTGGGAAAGAACTGAGGAGGGAGTGGGTCCACTTATGCCTTTATATGGTGGGTGATGTCAGTGGAGACGTCGGCGTGGGTGGCCCCAAAAGTACTTCTGGAAAACCTTCCATGTGGATCCTGCTTCACTGATGGTGAAGTCCCTACAGTGTGACCTGATGGCTTCAGATCCCCCTCAAAGATCTACTGTTATGGTACATTCTTACTGAACTGTTCTTTTTCCTTGTAGTATTTCAATGTTTAAGGCAATCACAGAGTATCAAGAAGAGATTCAAGTATCTACTTCTGCTCAAAATATGAGAGTAACACATTTTCAACTTTTTTAAGCCATCTGTTTCTTTGCTTTTTCCATACCCCTTTTTACTGCATGAGCTCTACAGCCACACAATGACACCTGCTGGGAGATTATGCAATTGCAGCAGATTTAGAACCCACTGCCTGCTCCTAAAACAGTAGCATGTACATGGTTTTGAGCAGTGCTACAACTATTTACACTGGTTTGAGTGGATGTAGCTGTAATTAATCACCTATGTGAACAAATAATCCAGACAAAAAGTTGTTGAAAACTGGAGCACGGGACTCACAGAACTGTATTACTATAGGGTAACATATGTGATCATCACCATATTAGCATGCCTGTACTGCAAAAAATATTTTATCTCAGTTTGTAGTCATTTCAGTGAATGTTGCTGAAACAGATGGAGCATGGAAAATGGAAGAAAGACTGTGGACTAGAGGAAGGTGGGTTAGACTTTAAAATGATTCAACAGTGGACCTCCTCATAAGGCCCAGTAATGCTATAGTAACTAGGTGTTTTCTTATTTATTACTTTGAGTGTCATTTCTAGAAGCTGCAGTTTTCAAAATACTCTTTATGAATGTGTGCTAAACACTGGAGTCATGTGAAGTACTTTTATAAAATAAAAAAAAGAGCAAGCGTGACTGTAAACTGGCTGTGTGAGAGGTTCATTTATAATGTGGAATGACTGGGGCATTGTAACAGACAGAGCCTCCATAGATTTCTTTTGGAAGGTATATAATTGGAGCTGCAGACAGGGAAAACAACATCTAAAGCTGGCAAGTTCAAATCTCTGCTGGTGGTGGAGCCTTAGAAAACAACCATGTTTTCACACACAAGAGGGAAAATTATTTCTCAGATACACTATCCCAGCATATACTTACATGTCCATAACATTTTAAAGTGTAAAAAAGAAATAACATCATTCTACAAGGTCAATTTGAGATGTTTCTCCTAGCTATTTTGATTTAACATACCTCTAGAATAACATTAACTGAAATTCTCAACTTGTTTGCTTTGTACTAGTGAATGTATTTTTAGGGCTGCAGTGGGTGGAGTCTTCAGTCTTTTAATGAACATAGAGTTAGGACTCTGCATTTTTTTCTTAATTAAAAAAAACAGATTCTCTTGGCCCATCACAACCCCGCCCCCTAGTCTATCCCCTTCCCAGTGTCCCTTGACAACTATGTTTTTAGTGCTGCAGTTGCCCCTCCCCACCAAGCTTTGCCCCTCTCCTCTCCACCTACTTCCCTCCCAACTTACCAAGCTGCTGTTTTAATATGCAATATAAACATCTAGGTTCTCTCCTCCCCTTTGAGTAAGACCTGCTGCTGGTTTCAATATGTAATATCAACTTTTGGGTCCCCTCCTTCCCTCTCCAGTCAGACCTGTGGTTGTTCTCACAATAATACATCACATCATCACAAGTTTGCATCCCTACTTTCCTCTCCTCTGAGTCAGACCAGCGGCTTCTAATAGTAGGATACATTGCGAAATGTTAAAGTTAGCGTGGTCTCCCTCACCTCGGAGTCGGACGAGCTGCTGTTGTTCTCCAACCCGTTCACCAGGGTCGACTTGACATCGTCCAGGTCTTGCTTGGCAGCCCCAGCATTCTTGGCCATCTTCTTCTCCTGTTTGCCTTCATCCTTAAAGACGATCATCTTGTCATTGGTGCCCAGGTCATGCCCATTGCTTTTGAGCTGAGGCATGGTGGCTTTGGGTTCATGGCCTATGAGTGTACACATGGAGGAAGACACAGCAAGCAGTAATTTCTGGGCATTCAGCTGGGCTGCTCCCCGCCTGGCGCAACTGGAGTAAGAGGAGCTGTAACAAATCCAGTGGGCTAGAGATGGTGAAGAGCTCTCGTATCCCCCCCCCGAAATCCCTGACACCAAACCACTCGGAGTATCTCCCAACTTTCCAAGCTTCCAGCTACTGCAACTCAAAAGTTTGTAGTCATGCTGTTTTATTGGAGCCAGCTAATCAGCTTTATTTGAGGTGAAGCGACATGCAACAGATCTTGTCAAAACCAACAACAAAGTTTAAAAAAGTAAGTGATAGAAGAGGGACAGGCACAAATGTTGCCCAGGGTTTCTATAGTTGTATCTCTTTTAAATGTCCCCATAATTTTGCCACTGAAAATATCTTTGTCCCACATGTAGAAGCGAGGAGCTGACCCATATTGTACTGAGACTTCAAGCTGTAGTTCTCATCTAATCAAAAAAGTGTTCAGCAAAGAGCAGTCATTATGGACATAAAAAACATTATTAATCCCCAAATGTACAGTCTCCATCATTTGATGGTGTCCCATATTTTATTTCATGGGTTCTCCCACACACACTTACTTTCAGGATTAGCATCATGGATTTAGATGATGTAAAGTTATTTACGGTTATGCACCCTCTCCTAAGTTGAGGCCGCAATTAAGAAGTGTTTCCTAATCCTCTCTCCCTAGAAAACAAAAAGAACATTCATTTTATGGTTTCCCTTTAACTTATGCAGAGAACTGACACCTGTTTAATATTAGGTTTCTAAACCACTGCCATCTGTGGGAAGATAAGCTTTTCAAAATGAATAAAATGTATGCACACATGTATTTGGGGAGGAAAGAAGACCAGCGGTCCAGCAAGTATTTCTCTCCCACTAGCTTAAAGGGAGTACCCTGTCAACCCATTTTCCTCAAAGTACTTGTATTTTATGAGCTTAAAGGTTTTTTTCCAGTGGTTAATCTGGGATGGAACTCACAGGATCTAAGTTTCACCTTCTCTTACAAAAATGTGTGAGCGATCTGGCTCCTCTGGCACCTTTCTCCAAATACTGTAGGAGAGTTCCACCTCCTAGAGATAACAGTTCCACCTCCATCAAATGTCTGAAGATAAGAGTTCCACCTCCTAAATGTTTTCAAGTTAACCAGTAATAACTGTATCAGTTGATACCACATGCCCTGGCAGTCTAATCCAAGTGTTCATCAGTGCCATTCAGTTCTGTGAAGTAGCTCTTTCTGATATTTTCCTTGAGTTATTCTCTCCATGACGCTGCATGTCACATTTTCCTTTCATTCTTGTGCATCTTGTAGAGCTGCACTTGGTCTGATGGTGTCTCCTTGGAATACTTGAATACTATAATCATATCTCCCCAGAGTCATACTAGCTAGGTACCCTGCAATGCAAACAGGCTAAATAGATCGAACAGCCTCATTCTGCTGGCTTCTTCGTATGTTCGTATGTACTGTGTTGTATTTGTAACAGCATTTGTCTGTTTCATTATTGTATTGTTGTGATAAATGCTTAGGTTGACTGCTTTAACTGTGTTGGACTGTGAATACTTGTACTCTGCAAGGTTTACGGTACCTATCTGGCTATGGTCAGCACCTGGCATTCCTTGCTGAGCAGGATTTTTGCTGCATCACTTAGATGGTTGTTCTGAAAAAACAAAGTCAATATAACTGATCATGTGTTTCTGTCATGCTCAGACAGCAGCCTAATCTTATCTCTGCCTGAGTGGGATCCTTATTAAATGCCACATTCTAATAAAGGAAAACAAAATTAAAATCAATTTGATCTTTCTAGTGTCCTTTGATTCTAATTCTTAATATTCCATAAAGATTTATTGTTCTTGCTTGCACAGGCCACCTGAAGCACTTACGTACAGTGTGTCACAATTGCTTTAGAAGGCAGTAATTCAAATACTGCAGAATGAAAGAAAAATATATATAGCCCTGAGGGCAGCTTTTGCTAGCCACAGGTTTCTACTTTGGCTAGTCAGAGTTTTTTCAACAATTTATCTAGGCATTCTCATAGCAGACACGTCTGTAGTTGTGTTGGTCATTGGGAAAACTAGAGATGGATAATTTGATACCTATTATTTGGCCACAATATATAGATAGATATTACAAATATGCTACAGTGCACAAGGTTTCGGAGCCACACAGGTCCCTTCATCAAGATTTGCATTTATGGTGTTATACCTATTATTTATTTATTCATGTAACCATTCATCAAGAATTGTGTGTATAGTGTTACACCTCTTATTTATTTATTCATGTAACCATGTAACCAATGGCTGCAATGGATGGAACCTGAAGTCTTTTAATGATCACAGAGTGAGGACTCTGCATTTTTTCCTTAATTAAAAAAAACTCGGATTCTCTCCACCCATCACAACCCCGCCCCCTCATCTATCCCCTCCCCACTGTCCCTTAACAACCAGTGCTGCAGTAGCCCCTCCTCACCAAGCTCCACCCCACTCCTCTCCACCTACTTCCCTTCCAACTTTTCAAGCTGCTGTTTTATCAGCTTTATCACCCCCCCCACACACAGACTTTAATTCTCTGTTTTTCATCCCTATTAGCCTTTTTTAACCTCCTTGACTCAGTCTTGTCACCAATCCCCCAGTGTCATGATCAGGACGCTGCTGATTTTATTTTTAAATTATAGATATCCTTCCTACACAACCCTCCCTCTTTAACCCCACCCCCAACCCCAACACATGCAGCCCTTTCAACTCTGGCCAGAGTTTGTTTCGTTGAGTGAGCAGTACCCTGACTGGGGTGTTTTTTCTTCCCACGCCCATTGATTTGCATGGTATCCCACGAAAATCGCTACTTTAAAATTGCGACTGTAAACCCAGTGAATATAAAATAGGAATTGAAAGATTAGCACAGTAACATATAAGCGCATACGCCATATAAGCGAATCAACCTGCCATTCTAACTACAAATATCGCGACTAGCAACTTTGGCTCCCTACACATCCTTTCCACGTAATAGGCACAGGAGTCCTGCACCCCCAACTTTGCAATCACAGGTTAATTAAAACACTGAAATGTACAGCCATCGAATGTAAAAGGGAATCTACTACTCACAAGGATTGCACAAGCGACTGAAGGGAAAAGGACACAATACGGAAGTTGCGGTTATGCAGAAGTGGCTGCATACTGCGTAATCACTTCCTACATCCATGGCAACCACACAGCCATGACAACCAGCCCTAGCAATAGTCAGTACGTCAAAATAGCGACTTCTCGCTTTGCTGCAATTCAGTGCTGTTCAGCACGTATTCCTTAATTAAAGATTTAATTAAGATTCAGTGGGAATTGGTTCAGTCTTTGCTGTGGAGGCACAACTTTTCAGACTTGGAATTGAAAATCATAGGCAAGTCCTTGGAGATAGTCGTACCTGCTCCTGTGTGTGTATTCATTCACAGTTGTGCACACCCTGTCATTCATGTCCTTGTACTTTCTCTTTTTGGACACTGCTGCTGCTCCAGAAACCATTTGTTAAATTTTAATTTCTGTAAGTCGCTGTTCTTCCTTCAGGCACTGGTTAAGTTTCTATATACTGGGGTGACATGCTCCGATGTAACAGTTAAATCCTCGATGCCACCCCTCCACAGCATTGTTAGTTCTTGCCAGCCCCCTTGTGGTGGAATCATAACAATTCCATTGGTGTGGTGGGAATGATGCAGTTTGTCTTCCAGACCTGCCCCTGCATTTACTAACCCATGTGGACTCATAGTAGTCAAGAAGTGGCTTTAATAACTCTTCATTGTTAGCAAAGAACTCCCACTCCAGCATTTCATCAAAGGTTCTAACCACATCTTCAGTAGGGACAAATGCCAGAGATAGCAACATTCGCAAGTGCAAAGAGAAATCAGGCTCAGAACAATACTTCTCTTGCACTAATGGGTGCTTTTGACTATTGTGCCAGATTGCTTGGGCAAAATAAAAGAAGCAATCACAGATTTCACTGTCAGGGAAAGCAGTACTAAAATCATGCCAGGAGGACTTCTCAAAGTCCATTATTGCTGTTTCAGGTCTTAAGGTAGGACACAATGCATTAAGCTGTGTGAACAACCAGTTGTATGCAGCAGTTGTTCTGCTGCACATTAGCACATACACTGCACTCAGTACTTGGGCTGCTTTGTTACAATGCACAGCTTACAACTGATCAAACAGTAATGGGCATGACTTAAAAGTGCCATCAAGTAGCCAGTCGCTACTGTTCTGCAACATTTTTAAATTATCGGCTGTTGCAAAGAATACCAGTCTGTCCTCTTCCTTTCCACTGTCAAACAGTAGGAATGGTTGTCCTGCCAATTCTGAACTCATCCGGTATTTCAAGATCCTGAACTGATGCAGGGGTTGCTGGACAACCATGCTCGATCTGCCTTATCCTTTGTATGGTTCTTTTTATGAGTGGCACAGCAGGGAGATGCCCAGTAACAGCCTCAGGTGCAGACATAGTGCACTGCACAAGTACCTGCGTGGTGGACTCTACACTGGACCTTGCTCTTCTCTGACATTGGCCATCACTTTGCATGCTCCCACATCACCAGCATCAGGAACATGTGTGTGTTCCTTCACTTGTGCAATAACCTGGTTACCAGCAGTATGCATTCTGGCAAGGCAGCTAAACTTATGAGAGTCTGCACAACTCCAGTATATATTCTCCTCCTTTTCTTTATCTTTCCTGTAGGTGTACCCACAGTACACTGCCAAAGGCTTATCTTTCTGGCTTGTCAACAACTCAAATTCCATGGTTATGGCTGGCTGTATGTACTCAGATGTGTTCTTATAAAAGGACTAGATCTTGGAAAAGGAGCATTGCATTACGGGTACAAGGAAGTGGGGGAAGAGGAAACAAGACATGGACCGAGAGTAATCATTGTAACACTGCGACTGGCACTTTTAACACTGACTAAGGTAAGACAAACATGTGCAAAGCTTGGCGCTATTTTCACTCTTTAGCTAACTTTGCAGCACTATTATGCTTCAGCACTAAGTTGACAGTCACCGTTTTGCATTTGTGGTTTTTAATGGCGCTATTATGCGTTTGCGATTTTAACGTGGAATCATTTGCATACAGTGCATACTGTATACTAACAGGTTTAAGAAGTGCTGCAAGCTTTTCTATAACTGAATTTTTTTTGTGTGTTTTTTCAAAATATTTGTTTTCATTCTTTGTTAACCGGTTAAGGCCCACTAGACACAGGTGCCTGTTTTCAGGGGCTGATCTGGTAGCACAGAGGAGGTTAAGTGACTTGCTCAGAGTCACACAGTATGCACATGGAGGTTTTAGGAGTCAAACCCAGATCTGTCTGCTGGATGTACCAAGCTCATTCACAGCTCATTACTCTAACCTCTAGGATATACTGCCAGCCCTCTGGGCTATTCTGCAATCCCCAATTAAAAGATTTAATTCATGCACAGATTAAAAAAAATAAATAAATAAAATGACCAGTAATCCATTATTTTATGAGCACACAGAAAAACTCAGTACTGACATATAAACAATGCCAGATCACCATTTCAAAACTGACTTAATTCTAAAAATACTTTCAGAAACATTAAAGTCTAACGTATATGTTGACCTTAATGAATGTTTAAATCTAGATCCTTACAAACAAAGGCCCAGCATCAGTGAAGACTAGCATAGCCTCACAGGCCAGGACTAGAGCAAGGGGACCCTGTCATTCCCATTCACCACAGGGCAGGCTTCATGGTATTTTATCCTTAATCTGTATACTACTATAGCAGAAGAAATATTGAATTACCAATGGTACAGAGCAGCATGAATCTTTCACAAACAGAAGCAAAATCACATTAGAAATGAGATGTGACATCTCAACTAGGCTATTCTGTGTAAATAAATTGCTTGCAAATTACATGGAACAGATAAGTGCAACACTATTCTTTTCACTTCCCCTTAATCACTTCAATCTTCTCAATGCATTATTTTGAGCCTTTTCTCTATTTCCTTTAATGGACTGCAGGACCATAGTAAATGACAGTTGGCTTAAGTATCAGCAACCAGCAGTTCACAATCAGCTTCTGCAATCACAATCCTCTTCTTCAATAGGAAGCATCCAGTCCACAACTGACCAATGTATGAGACACCCATTACAATCCATGTGACATGCCTGAGAAGAAACCTAGCACAAAATGTTTCGAGAAGTGCAGTAGGCAGAATACATAAACACCACAAAAAGACAGATACTGTCTTTTTTCATAAATCTCTCCCAGTCACAAGTGTTTATCAAAGCCTATACCACATTGAAAACACTGTGGTTATGCTAATCGTTGTGTGGGGGAGAAGCTGAGTTGAAAGTGTCTCACATTAATGTAAATTCTAGCATGGAAATTCTATGCTATTCTACAGTCCATGCACTACCATAATATAGTGTACCAAATCGGCTGAGAGATGTCACAGTAATCTTTATCATTATGCCTTAATTTCTTCTCCACAGTTGTCTTTGATTTTTTTTCTCCGTTCCATTTCCTGGGTTGTAGGACAATACATAGAGCCATTAGAGTTGGCAGGACATGCCTGAGAAGCAGACAAAAGACAACGAAAAGAAAAGTCAAGGCAAGCTTGCAAGAAGGGCAGTATGTACTATGCATGAACAATACAAGAGGACAGATAATTTCCCATTTGGTTTTTGTACACCTCTTCAAGGCATATGCAGGCATTCTAAAGCATAAAATCCAGTGCAAAACATCATGGGCATACAGCAGAGCCCACCAAGATGCAATGCAATGCCATATTGCAGCATACTGCAGTAGAGGTATTGCAGTAAATAACACTATTTCAATGGTAATTAATTCCTTTTTCTGTGCATCAGCTCATGAAACTTTTAAATTTTGGTTTGCTTCACTGTACACATATTTTTGTGTGTGGTAGGGTAAACTGTGTAGGACATTGCACAACTGGCACTACATTATGTAGGTCATGTCACTATTCAGACATTACCACAATCAACTCATACAAATTTAACAATAACCTTTAAAATTTGCACAAAAGATTATGCATGGCAGAAAGTGGTGCTCCAGGCTATCGCATGATATCTAATAGCCACAGAAGAAACTTAAAATATTAAAGTGGGAATAGGAGTGAATATTTTATTTTTGTAGGAATAGATGACTTTCAATCTAATGTCCCACTTCCCAATATTTTAAGAGCCTCTATCTGCTACACACAGACTTAAGTCAGTCTGTGGTTGTAGAAGAGAAAGGAATCTCACATGCTGCCTCTGGCATGGACTAGTTACTGCCAACTATGCATTTGTCCATGTAGCACAAAGAAGACATACTTTGTGGTGGTATCCAGGGTATGGGGGTCCTAAGCAATTTGTTTTACATTGTTTAGTTAGGTAGTGTTCTTCAATAACAGGTGTGTGCATGCTGTTACCAGAAACATGAAGTTGTTTAACTGTGTGGGGTATACAACTACTGTAAGTCTGACTGGTGAACTTTTAAAAAGAATTTCTCCAGATGCAGAAAGTGATGTTACTAGTCTCCACATCCTGTTTTCAAATCAATTTCTTACCTGATTTTAACCACTGTTTACAACCAATTCCTTTGCATAAAGAAGCAAATAAGCTTTCAGGGTGTGGGCAGGTCGGGGGGGCAGACTCTGACTGGGAGGTTGTAGGGGGAGTATATACCAATTCTGTTAACATCACAAATTTATACTGCAACTTCTTTGTGAATTATAAATTCAGTGAAGTTAACTATTAATAAAATGTGTGCTTATTTTACCTGGTAATTGTAAAAAGTGAAACATGTGAAAGTGTGGTAACTCAGTTTTTATACACACCATTGGTGTGGGAAACTAATAAACCACTCAAGCTTCATTCTCATGGTCTATTGGGTGTAAACTTCAGGAGTGCATAAAAATCTTGTTACGCACAGCTTCCCATGCATTATTCAAACGTTTTACTGGATCCGTAAACTGCAGCCTTTCCTATGGCCAGGCAACACACCATGCTGCATTCTGAGATTTTACTAGATGTATAGGCAAGCATTTAGTAAGTAAACTGGAAAATTGACAGACTCTTAATTAAACAATAATTACATTTCCATACAGTAGATGATTAGCCCAGTTTACTGGTAGTTTCTGAAAGTCATTCTTCACATAGATCCATGCAGAATGAATTTTCCAGAACTTAGAACGATGAAGAATGACTTGGAATAGACATAATGAGTTCCTTGGAGACCAGGAAACCCTTATGAGCAATTAACTTTCTTTTCTCATCCACATAGAAATTAGAAAAGCTGCCCTGCTGGGCACTCCCTGGTTTGTGCAGCATCACCCACCTCCCTTGCCACTGTGTTCAAATAAATTGTATGTGTTTGAAAAATGGACAAATCATGCATTATGAAAAAAGTATAAATCTCTGTGAAGAATAGTGTTGCTGGAACACCTTGCGGTTCTAGTGACATCATAGTACTACTCAAGCTTCATGCTGTTGGTTCTATGATATCATAAGAACAACTCAGTGTCCTAATAACCCACTTCTTCACAATCAGAAGTTATTTATGATATATGTTCTACATTTTATGTGGGCCACTTTTTTCTCAGATGTTTTTTTCTTAGTGTACATAGCTTTTGAAATTGCTATATTGAACGTGCAGTTTTTTCTATATAGGTTTCTATTCTAACATCTGTATTGAAAACAGAATGAACTTTAAAAACAAATGTGATATCTGCAGTATATGTTTATAGGTACAATTACTGTATCTCTGATGGTAGTCACTGTCATCTCAAGTTCTTTTGGTGGTATAATTGCAGTGTAAAGTTGAGTAGCTCTGGTATACATAGAGAATACTGGATGGGCAACTATGCAGAACCAGTGTGTTCTGCCACAGAGGGATTCTGATTCCCTCTGACCTCGAGCAGCTAAGCTTGAGAGGTCCATGGGAATCAGAATCCCGAGGTGGCAAAACACACTGGTTGTGGATAGAGTTGCTCATCCTGTATTTTTTATAGTGTATAGTACTGTGTGAAAAATGTGTTTTGTGAGTTTTTTTTGCTTTCAAAATGAAACTGACTCATGCAGTCTCTAGAGGTTCTAGAATGCTGTTCTACCACAGTGAGGTAGAACAGTATTCCATGGCATTGGAACTGTGGTAGAACAGCATTTTGAAAGGGATGGAATTCTATACAGAACAACACTCCACTATACACTATAAAGGGTGTAAGTATATACCCTTATGACCATAAGAGATGAAGTAACTGCACATATATAAACCTATTATTAATCATATGAAAAAAGGAAAACATTCAGAAATGGAACTTGAATTTGACATCAGGTTGTTTTATTTTACAGAAAATTAGATAACAACCTATGTGGAAAATGGACTATGCCCTACTGAACATTACATTGAGGTTTCTTGGAATCTACCAATTGCTACTAATTTGGA
This sequence comes from Neoceratodus forsteri, assembly GCA_016271365.2. Classification (NCBI taxonomy): domain Eukaryota; kingdom Metazoa; phylum Chordata; order Ceratodontiformes; family Ceratodontidae; genus Neoceratodus; species Neoceratodus forsteri. Next base: position 777,947,952 of record CM057459.1, on the reverse strand, counting down.
TTGTTCCAGAGTTTGGGGTGCTCTGTTTGCTAATCCAATTCGGATTCAAATCTGAAAAAGGACCTCAAAATCAAAGTTGGATTTGGAATCCTAAATCCTTAATTCTAAATACTATGTACAAAATCAATTTCAGGAATCAGTTTAGGAATTAGGATTTTTGACTGCAGTTCTGAACATCAGATCAGAGTCTGATGAATCCAATTCCATTCGACAGATTCCAAGCAACCCTACTTCCAAATTCAGAATTTTAAAACTGTAAGCATGCAACACCTTCTTAAATAACATCACTTGAGCTCCTAGAGATGTCTCTTATGGTATAATAGTGACATCTCATGCAGTTTAGGCATGGGTACTGCAATGTAGAACAGTTCTGCCTTGAACAGACTTGCGCTATATAGAGAATAATGTATGGGCAACCATACACAACAAGGCTGTGTTTCCATTGAGGGGTTGAGATGACAGCATATGATCCTCAAGACTGAAGCTCAAGAGGTCCACACTGTCATCTTAGCCCCAAGATGGAAGCAGATGCCGAGTAGTGTGGTTATCCATACTTCATTTTATATAGTATATGTTTTTTACACCAGTTTGACAGACCCCTGCCAAAGTGAAAACAAAAAATCCTGCCATTTCTTTGTTCTGCTGAATGATCAAAATCAAATTTACAGACTTTTGAAAGTTAAATGGTACAATTTTAGGCACTGGGTGGTTAGTAAGTAGCTAGGTGTGAACGAAATGAGAATTTTAAAATTGTATTACCTTTGAACTGTGCAGAACAACCCTTCAGAATGTGCACAACACTTTGGAATGTGCACAATAGTTTAGAATGCGCACAACACGGATTTTGAGCAGGCTGATTTTTATACATATCAAAGGCTAACCCTAACTATAATACTGTAAATCTACAAGAGTCATCTCTTGTAGCACATATAATATTATTTTAAATGACTTGTATTTACAGTAAGCAGAGTGATTTGTAGTAAGTTTTAAGTTTAAGTTTTTGATCAAAAGCATGTTATTCTTTTAATCCCCACAATCTCCACTCTAATGTATGCTGCCTTGCAAAATGACAAATGTACAAAGGAAGAAATGATTGGTGGTACTTGTTGCTGATTGCTTAAAATTACATAAGTGATGTTCTTTGTGGTGAATGAGCATGGGACAAAGTTAGATGAGTCTGTGGAAATGGGGTCAGGGGCCTCAGAACTGTTTGAAATAGTGCAGCATATCAGGGAGGGAAGAAGTGCTCATGGCATGCTGCCAGGGGTGAGAAAGTGTACATCTGCAGCTAGTGTGACCTGGTTACTGCTCTAGACAATCATTTTTCCAGCCTGGAATGGCAACTGGTTGCTCAGTTGGGGAAAGGGGTGGAGGACTAGCAGCTGGTGGGGACTCTGTGGGGGTGGGGGAAGGCAACAATGCAAAACACTGTGAGGGAAGTATTCATGTTGTGCTGCCAGGATTTTGTGATGTGCACCCTCCTGCTTATGGAGGACAAAGGGATACATCATGGCTACTGCAGAGTAATAAGTACTCTCAGGAGGTACATAGACAGACTTATGTGGCAGTTGGAAGCACTATAGGGGTGCAGGGAGGGAAGCAGAAAGCTGAGAAGGAAAGTGGGAGAGTAGGCCAGGACTTTAGCAGTCAGCCTTGCAGGCAGTTTGGCAGGGAGATTTAGGGAGGAGGGTGGCAAGAACTGTGAGTTCTAGAGGTAAGGACTGGGGATTGACCCAAGTGGAGAAGGGAAGAAGCAGGCATGGTCATAATGGAGCATCATCACCAGTGGATACCAGCAACAGTTATCAGATCTGATGAGTTAGTTTGAAGTTGGTCATCAAGCAATTGGGGCTAGTAGGACCAGTTCAGGCACCAGAACACCTGACATGCTAAAGTGCAGGAGAGGAAAGGCTGCAGGTGGGTCTTTTTGAACTTCATAATTAGGGCAGAGGGTAAGGGGGAGGAGCAGTGCTGAACCAGAAAAGAAGCTCAGTCTAGGTGGTTTTCTGGCCTGGAGTGACGGTCAAATGAATGTCATCCAAGACCAAACAATACAGTGTGGATGGGGGGAGCAAATAATCATCCTTATTTGCATGAATGAAATACAGAGTCAGTTCCTGAGGACAAGAGGAAGTCATTCACAAAACTAGGAATGTTTCTGATGGGAAAGGCATCCACAGAGATCTTTAGTGAGATTATCTTAGTCTTAGAGGCTAGTGAGGACTGGTAGCCAACCATAACGCAGGCTAATGCTTTGTTAAGAGACTGGTTTCAAATAAAGTGTCTTCCTTTTCTATCCAACTGGAGGGTCCTCTGTGACAGATGATGCCTACATGGCCATGATGGGCTGCACCTGCACCAAGAATAAGTGTGAGTCCTGGCTAGAAAAACAGACTAGACAATTGGAAGATTTTACCAGAGGATAGGGAGATAGGGGTTGGTGCTTGGGATCACCAAGGAAAGGAAACAGATTCAGCATATCACCAAGGGAGGAACAGCAGAGCAGCAGAGTGTCAGAAAAGCAGAACACTCTGGTCAGTCTTGTTTAACTGGGACATCCATTACCCTCAGATGTGGTATATTGGGTGTCCAGCCTAGAATCATTACTCATTTTTCCTTTTTAGGGATTATAGGGGTATTTCAGGGCACACAGCCTAACTTGCAACAATTTAGAAGAAAAGGAATGTACAAACACTACATTAGTATATTGGCTGGCATGTTGATGAATCAGGTATTACTAAAAGGTAAATGTCATCGTTCATTCATTCTACACAGTGGACTTTTACAGAGAAAGAGTGAGCCCATCTCACTCCTATTTGTGACCATTTTCTTTGTTTTTTACAAGTTTACACTTAATTCTGAGGGTATGGAGAAGGAAGGAAGTGGGCATTACTGTAGGGTGGGTACTGTTGTGTGGGGTGTCAAATCAGGGTATTCCTACCTTTGGAGGAGCACAAGAATGGGGTGGAGAGATCAGTGTGTGAATGGTGTGGGTGTGGTGAAAGATGGCTATCTGTTTATATTTATTAAAGTCCTGCTATAACCAAAACTTCTCCCGGCAATAGGGGGAGGAGGGTGGTAGCGGACAAATACAAGGAGGTAAATTTTAAAAGTACAGTATCAGAGATGTTGGACGGGTAGGAATGTAATGCACAGTGGGTAAGGTGTTGATTTTAGCCATTTTAGACTGATTTTAAAGTGATGAATGAGTAATGTCCATGGTTCTCGCATACTTTGTTTGATGAAAACTTCCCAAACTACCTACTTCACAGCCAAATTAACAGATAAGTACACTAAGGGTAGTTTCACTGAGCAAAGGTGGCCAGTTCATTGGGCTAAAACTACATGATGTGTGTCTGCTGGCAAAGCAAACTCATATAAAATTTGGGAACTGCTTCGCAAAGCGAATGTGGCAGATTTTTTCCACTCCTAGGTGTAATCCACCCCTGGATCATAGAGTAACTAAGGTAAAATTAGAATCACCACTTGCAGTAATATTTCACAATTCTGTCTGGAGAGATTTGCTGCCAGAGAACTTAAAGTGACCAATGATATCCTGTTATCAAGGACAGAAAAATTAAGCTCTTGGCTTAAACCAATGTACTTGTGCCCTCTTAATATGATTTTATTAGGGAAAGACCATGCCAAATCAAGCTAATCAACTTTTCTGAGGGCGAGACTATAGAGTTGGACAAGGGCACTTTCACAGACACAGTCTATCTGGACCTCAGCATGACCTTTGACAGTATAGTACATAGAAAACAACTGGGCAAAGTATAACAGTATGCAATGAGCATGAACAACATGGGTTGTTAATTGGCCTATGGACTGGAAGCAGTGGGTTGTACTGGATTGCCAATACTCTTGGTTGGAGAAGAGCACCTAATGGTGTACCTTAGATATCATTGCTGGGTCATAAGGGAATGAAAACGCTTGGGTTATTGATATGAATCCTGGAGTCTCACATACAATATAGATAAATACAAGGTGCTTTATCTGGAGAGTAGAAATTTAGAACTTGCACATTGTTTGGAACTTCTCTTGATTATTTGACAAGGAAAAGGACCTAAGATCATACTAGACAAGGGGATAAAGCATAACAAGCAGTGTACAGTCAATGTCATGAAGTCTGGCAGAATGCTGGGATGCATAAAGGAATGGAGGGATCAGCACTGCCGAGAAAGTAGCCCTTCTTTCCATTACAAGTCTTAGTAAGGCTTCACCTGAAGTACAACATGTAGTTCTGGGCTCCTCATTATAAAAATGATATTGAGACAGTTGAAATGATGTAATACATGGCCACCAAAATTATCAGGGGTATCAAGGATTGTAGCTGTAAGGAGCGGCTAAAAGCACATAACATGTTTACCTTGGTGAACTGAGGCTCAGGAAGAGCTGTGTGCAAAAATAAAAAAAGTTAGACTTTCGCTTCTGTGAAAGATCAGAAATCATTTTGTCATCTTTCACAGAAATTCCAAGTTAGAATGGCAGAATAAATGAATGAACTGTGAATTAATGTATTAAACTGCAGGATAAAATTCTGTAGAAATGATCACTGTCAGAGGTCAGTTCTGTGGAATTTCTTTTGGAAGTTTAATAGATTAATCCATAATGCATACATTCATTCTGCAATTCAGTGAGTCTCTGAACTGTGGAATGAATGTATGAGAAAAATCTGTGTTACAGTGTTATGTATCCCCTCCCCATTTATGCATCTTTCCAATCCCTGGTGTCTAGTTGCACCTCCACTGCTGATCGACGGCCCCCTAGCAACTTACCATTTCTCTGGTCTCTAGTGGCATCCCCACCCTCCGATCATTGGTCCCCTAACAATTTACCATTTCTCTGGTGTCTAGCGGCACCCCCGACCCTCCGATCAATAGCCTCATATTTCTGGAGTCATGTCTAGGCCTCCACCTCTGTCATCCTCAGTGTTAATGCAAGTAAGTGCCTGTCACAAAGTTTGTAACTGAGTGTTCGCTCCCTAGTTTTTACATTGCACAGTAGACATGGAAAATGTCTCCATGACTACTGCAGTATGTAAAGACTTAGGAGCAAGTGCACAGTTGCGGACTTGTGTGACAGGCACTTATTGAGTTAGAGAGTAGAATGGAAGCTGAGGCATAGACATCACTCAAGAAATACAGGGCCAGTGATGGGAATGTAGGGTCTGCCACTAGACATAAGGGAATGTTAAGGGGCCAGTGACTGGAGGGTGGGGGTGCCACTAGACACCATGGATATGGTAAATTGTTAGGGGGCCAGTGCTCAGAGCATGGGGATGCCACTAGATACCAAGGAAATGTTAAATTGTTAGGAAGCTAGTGATCAGAGGGTGGGGGGGTGCCACTGGACACCAGGTAAAGGTTTTTTCTGTACCAGGATGGCACAGAACTGAATTGTGGAATAATTCCATCAATTGTATATTAATGTATTAGTTCCACAGTTCAGATATATTATTCTGCAGTTCAGCAAGAAAATTCCATGGAACAGGGTGAAAATTTACCAAACACACTCAGAAGATTTCTGATCTTACCACAGAAAGAAGTTCAGAAAATTCTTTGAAAGTTGATTAACTTTTGTGAAAGTTCTGCTAAAGTGGAATTAACAGCTTTCACCTAGCTCCAGACTCAGAGACATGATCTCCAGTTCTAATGTCTTAAGGGTATTGATAAGATCAAACAGACATATGATTCATCTGGTATCTTCCAGGAAGGTCACAGTGAGATTCGTTGAAACACGGAAGAGATAAATTCAGTGGTAATGTTAGGATACAGTTATTTTCCTAGAAGGCATTGAACTAATGGATAAACCTATCAGCAGAGACAGTGGAAATGAAAACAATACAGAAAAACAACAAGCACTCTATGCTCACTGGGAAAACCTTTGCTGCCATGCAATACGCCGAGAGCCACAAAAAGAACACAAAACATAGTGCAGACAGAGCAATTATAATGAAATTTAAATAACCTTTAATACATAACAGTTGCAAAATGGAGAAACAGCTCCAGCACTTGAAAGTGTACTGCCTCCTGGTCAGGGAACTCCCTGATGACAATACGGTGTGCCTCGAAGCACCGGGGCTGTCCATCCATTTTGCAGTGTGTTATGTATTAAATGTTATTTAAATTTCACTGTACCTGCTGTCTTTGCACCATGATTTGTCTTGTTTTTATGAAAACTGTACAGACATTCAAGGTACACTGAACTACTGTTGACTTACTAATGGAGTTATAGACTACCCTGGATAGTACAGTAGGTGGGGAGTTCCTTAAAATTAGAATGCTTGTACAGCATACTTATTCATCCCTGATTATGAAGTGAGGGAAGGGCAGACATGACAGACCTAGAGTGCCTTCCAACTATATTACTCTGTTACAATAAAAGAGTACAGTGGTGCTCAGTGATATGTTATGCATTAACTGAAGATGTCCTGATACTCTTATCTAAGTGCCTCTTGTCTCAACTAGTTGTATCATTAGGAATCACTATGTGTTAAAATGTTTCAAGTTGATAGGGTCAACAGAACTAAATGGAGTTACTTAAAGTTACTGAAAGATATGGTACAACATGACAGAACTTGTCAATAAGCACCACAGTACATGGGATGTTTAAAAATAAACAATGTTGATAGGCTAATATGATGTCATAAGTTATAATATGCTAACTGAAACACTGTGCTCATTACCAAGCTCCAAACTGTACCCCGTGATTGGGTTTTGCATTTGGATTATCCTAAATGCAGTTGTTCATTTCTGAACATTTAATTATGCTGCACCTTTCAACCTTTATCACTTGAGTGGGTACTGCAGTGGTCTTTAAGAATGCATTCTGTAAGTAAGAGAGGGCAGCCATCCCTCCTATGATGAGAGGCACTTGAGAGGTGTACAAATCTATGAATAAGAACTGAAAACAAAAATGAAATATTTCACCTGTGAGCATACTTCTTTAAATCTATTGTCACTAAAATTTTAGATCCTTGATGTGTTGGTCTGGTGAGAAGAAATCCAATGCTCTGATCAAAGAGAGAGGAATGTGGGATCGTAAACATATTCCCAGTGAAAATCAGTAATACACAGAAATGTGAAAAATCAGTTCTCAGTTAAAGGAGCTCCTTGAACCTGGCTAGTTCTAAAACTTAGAGCTGAAAATAACCTTCCATTAAAAGACAGCATAAGAAGTTTGAAAGTAAGTCAATTTATAATTAGCATATGACTGATATATTAGAGAGAAAGGTTTGCATCTAGGTTTAACGAGCATTTGTCAATGACAAATGTTAGCTGTTTGTATTGCTGCTGTAGGTACAGGATCTTGCTTGTACACATTTTTACTATATATTTACTCAAGACAGATCAGATGAAATGCAATATGTCATTTGCAATGGGGTCCTGATTTAAAATAGTTTTATACTCTATTCATGAAGAGTAGTAGAGGTGAGATGCAATAGCTCATTTTTAGTATGGTCCTGCATTTATAATGTATTGCTGTAGGACAGATCATTTTAAATGCAGCATCTCCTTTTCTTTGAGGTTCTGTTGTATGGTCCTGTTTTTACACAGTTTTGCAATGTATTTACCTAGGATAACAAAGCTGAGATACAATATCTTATCTTTGGTGTGGTCCTGATTTGACATGTTTGTGCTGTATTTACCCAGGATAGCACAGTTCAGATGCTATCTTGTTTTCTATAGGATCCTGCTTTTCCCAATTTATATTCTGTATTTACCCAAGGGAACATGGCCAAGAAGCAATACCTCATTTTCGATAATCCACTGCTTTTACCCATTTTTTGTAATATATTTACCCAGGTTAGTCCGGCTGAAAGGCAAAGTACATTTTCAGTGGGATCCAGCTTTTACAGTGTATTTTTTTCCAGGACTGACCAGCATAGATGCACAGTTCAGTAGGGGATGGGCTGTACTGGGGTCCCACTTTGACACATGTTCAGTAAATATTTACTTAGGATAAACCAGATGAGATGCAATATCTCATTTTCAGTAGTGTTCAGCTTTTACACATTTTTAGAGGGCATTTACCCAGAATAGGCCAGCTGAAAGGCAATATAGTATCTAATTTTCAGTAGGCTCCCATATTTTGACCCCAACTTTCCAACAGTCTTTTTATGACTTGATGTTACGATCAAGACAGGTGGAAGTTCACCCCTTTGTTTATGAGGAGGGGTGCCTAAAATGCCATGTTGAAGATTTTGGGGAAAATATTAAAAAATTATCTTGTTGAGGACAATTTCAAAACACTATGAAACACATTGAACCACGTATCTGATTTTCACAGTTCTGGGTCATAGAAACATAGACTTTGATGGCAGATAAGGACCACTTGGCCCACCCATTGAACAGTGAAGATGTGTCTCCAGTCCAGAGAGGATTAGGGCATTGAACCCCTGGAAAGTAGGTAAGGGATGGGGGGTGCAGTGATGGGTGCTGACGTGGAGGGTGTTGGGTGGGGGGAGGATAACATTGGTGGGGTGGCAGTTGCAACAGACATCGATGGACTATTTTCTTTTTTAGAGGGTGCATACAAATGAAAAAAGACATTTGAGTTCTGAGTCTGCCCATGCTCCTGCTACAGTGGAGTGGGTTGGAAGGAGAGGAGAGTGAGCTACTACTGTTTGCTTCGGTGTGAGGGAGAGTGCCAGGGGCTTAATAGTCCAAAAAAAAAAAATAAAAAAAATAAAATGAGGCCTCTTTGAGTCTGACCATGCTCTTGCTGCAGTGGAGCAGGTTGGAAAGAAAGGATGGTGAGCCACTGCTGCAGGTTTGGGTGGGAGAGAAAGCATTAGGGGCTTAATAGCCAAACAAAAAAATAAGCATCTTGGCTTCCAACCATGCTCCTACTACAGTGGAGTCAATCAGAAAGGGGGAGCATCTGCTGCATGCTTGGGCTAGAAGGACAGTGGCAGGGGCTTAATAACTCAAAATAAAAAAAATAAGCATCTTGGATACTGACCATGCTCCTACTGCAGTCATATTCCCATCTCAGAGCTTGCAAATGCACTTAATGGGGAGGGGGATATGTTGTTTGGTGACACAGCTGTTTTGTCCACCAGCAATCCAACCAGGAACGTCAATAGGATCCAAAGGCAACCTGCCAAGCAGTGATGCCACGTGCAGGATTGTTGTTGGCAAGATACAGGCAAAAGAAAAACAGACTGATAATGATGTCTGCTTAGCTGGTTGGTGGGCAACATCATGTAGGTGAGAGAAGGTAACTGCTGTCTGATAGGCACAGCTACCTCTTTGCAACTATAGAAAGTTTCTGCCTATCAACTGGCAAAGCAGCCTCGTGGTCAGCCTTGCTGATCATTGGACAGTCACAAGTTAACCCACTGCTGCTTGAGTTGCAATGGACCCGACAGTGACACACTGGTGATATCCAGAATCACAGCAATATGTTCACTTTGTACAACTACAAGGGAAAACATAAAAAGAGGATTTTAAACAAGGTTGTACACAAAATCTGATTCAGTTTCAGAGTATTATTAACATTATGACATTTTTAATTCTACTTTGGATCCTAATATTGGCACATTTGGGAAATTAATATGTAGGTCTATCCAACCTCATCTCAGCTTACTATCCCATCCCTTACCATTTCCCCCAAAAAACACTCAGAGTCCAGAATTAACCCCTGACCCATCCCCAAGCCAACTGTGCTGTTTACAGAGCAAGTTCCAGTACACACTGTTTGTACTCCTCAGTCCTACCTGCTGGCAATTATAGACTGTGTATTTAGCATCTGGCGGGATAGAGGAGCATGAGTCTGTGCCACGATTAGCAGTTTACTGTGTCTAGTGGAACGAATGGTGTAAGGGAGACAGATTTCTAAGCTGCAACATGCAGGTGGTTTAGCAGTTATTTTCATGATTTGTTGGGTTGGGGAACTGGAAGAGTTGGGAGTTTGAGCTGAGGGCAGGATTTAAAATACATTTTCAAGCTGCATATTGCTGAATATTAGCTGCCTGAATTAAAATCTATGGTGAAGTTGTGTAGTCCTGTGGTCAGAGCACAAACCTGTGAACTGAAAGATCCAGGTTTGAGTCCATGACTCAACGGAAACTTGTAGTAAGTCACGCAGCAGTACCTTCAACAATAATATTGGGTAGAAGTAAGATATTAGTGAAAGTGAAGTATTGCATCTCAGCTGGGTTAACCTAGGTATAGAAATGGTAAAATAATTAGACATTGTAATTACTCAGAGTTGCAGCATTAACCACTGCTAAGCAATTTCAGATTGTAATGAAAAAGAAAGAATTTGACCTAACTGGGAATTGAACCAAGGCCAAGGAATACAGTCCCTGTGCTCTACCACCGAGCTGTCAGGCTAACATGGCAGCAGCCTGTGTTTCCCATGGTCACTTTCCTTTTTCTAAGTTGCATATCCTGCAGCTCAAAACAATTGAAATGGTAATTAGTAAGTGGTACAGTATTAGTCATTGCTAAGCAACTGTAACAGAAATTATAATGAGAAAGAATTAATGTAATCTAACTGGGTATTGTACCCTGGCACCCAGAATAGCATCCTGGTGCTGCGACAGAAGTGGAGTTCTCTAGCCTGGGTTAATTCCCAGTTAATATAGGCCACATTATTGCTTTATCATTACAATTTGTGTTCCAGTTGCTTGTTCTACAACACAGACTAATTTCCATTTCAGTTGTTCTAGTTGTAGGATCTGCAATCAGAGAAAGGAAGATGACTGTTGGAACCTTAGGCTACTACTATGTTACTCTGTTTGCTCAGTGATTTAGCTATGGGTTGGCATCTAGGGGCCTGCGTCAGCATTATATTTCTTTCTCATTATAATTTGTGTAAAATAAGTAAACAATATGCAGTACATTCACATAGTAACGTACTGTGTTGCTTTGAAGGACTTAGGGTCCATATTATATGTCTTTACTGCTCTAAAGCAGTGCATATACTGAGTTTGAGTATGAACACACATGCATGTTTTTCAGCCTGAATTGTATCCCTACTCATTTTGCTTAACTCTCAATGGCATTCTCCCTCAATACTCTGTTTAGTCTGTCTTTTAATGCTGAAAAAAGCTAGCTTCCACAACCTCACTGGTTAGGCTGTTTCACAGGCTGCCCACTCTTTGTGAATACAGGTGCTTTGCAGCGGTTACCATTGTCCTACCAACCCACTCCAGATTGAGTCCATTTCCCAGCCCATGCTTTATGTAAGGTATAAGGCATGATTGGGGGGGGTTATGCTATGTAAATGTACCGAGTGGTGGGCTGGAGTCCTGAGTCCAAAGGGTGAGGCACTTCAACTACACAAGGTACATTAACATAGCATAATTCCCAGATGGAATTGCCTTATTTCACATATAAAATGCTTAGTAATGTTAGCTTTTTGGCAGTGTAATGGTGGTGTAATTTTGCACTGTATCATGAAATGGCTGCCTTTAGGGTATAAGCACAATTTGATATACAATAGGGTTAGGCTACAGGTGGTATGCAGAACTTAGTGGTTGGGGTTGCACTTCAAGATCATGGGTTGTCCTGTGAGGTATTCTTGACTTTTAATTTGCTTTATTTATCTTGTGATCAGTGAGGCTAAGCTGGAAGCTTGGGCTGTGCTTCCTGTTCTTTCTATGTGATCTGAGTCAGGCCTGGTAGCCTAGGTTATTGACTGGATACCATGTGACTTCACTGAGGTGCACTGCTGGGTAGTTACATAAATACATAGACAGTGTCGGCAGATAGGGGCCTGTGGCCCACCCAGCCTGCCCATTTGAGTTTGTAAGTCCAGTTTATGTTTTCCTAGAACTCTGTTGCCCCTTATTCCTGACCTCCAGAATTCCTTTATGTCTATCCCATGCATTCTTAAATCCCTGTGATTGTTTCAGCCCTCACCACTTCTGCTGGCAGGGTGTTCCACTTGTCCACCACCCATTCTGTGAAGAAATTCTTCCTCACATTTCCTCTGAATCGTCCTCCCTCCAACTTCATCCCATGCCCTCTAGTCCTTAAATTCAAGCAGAAATTTTGATCCATGCTTTGTTTCTAAGTATGCATATATTTTATTAGCTTTTAGAGCAACATTTGTAAGGTTTTGCTAACTGATTTAGTGACATATGCATGCATGTTTCTGTTATAGTGTAGAATCATAGTTTTGAATATTTTGTGTTTTTATTAGGTGTTTAAAATGTTTTTCTTTTATGAGAAGGAATGATTCTTTTTTTAGGTTTGGATTTGTTAATAGGAAGTACTGTATGTATTTTAAAAGTTGTCTGATGGATTTGCCTTACAGTTTTTGATTACTTAGCAATTTTATTGTATGGGTCATTTTTTAATTAGCATGATTTCCTTTTGATGTTGCTGTGTTGTTTTATTTGCGTTACCTTTTTGACATTGAGATATGTAATTAGTATATTGACCTTTTTGTTCTTGATTAATGCATCCCTATCATGTCCTCTGAGCAGGAGTGTATGCTAGGTTAACACAGTACCAACCTGACCAATGAGGAGCCAGAATTTACCAGACACCATTTTATAACATGGGAATGTGTAACCCTATAATAATGCACCCTTCATTGTAATGCCCAATTTTTTCCCCAAGTTCATGTTGTCAGCAAATTTCAGCAACTTGTGGCTGCCCACCTCCTCTGTGTCATAAATAACTATGTCAAAGTGCAATGGATCCAGCACTGAACCCTAAGATGCTTCATTCAGAACGTCCCTCCTTTCTGAATGGTGATCATTCACCATCACTATTTGCTTCCACCTGTCACAAGCCAATTTTCTGTCTACCTCTTGCACTCTTGGTACACTCCATATTGTGTCACTTTCTTCATGAAGTTTCAAGGCATTAATAGGTAATTCATTGTTACCTGGCTCATACCACAGCCCCATGTTGAATAGGGTAGAACATTGGTTGTTTTCCAGTCCTCTGTAACTATCGCCATCTGTAATAAGCTTTAAAAGACAATAGATCAATAGTTCTCAGACTTTGTCACAGCGAACCTCCCCAAATCCATGGAAAAGATTTTGAGCCTCCCCAAAAACTGAAATAATCTTGGACCTCCCCAAAGAAAAATAACATACTGTACTTTGCGCAGTACACCATGAATAAATTGAAACCCCTTTGAGTACTTGGCCCACATTCAGTTCTTTGTCTTATACCGATGTGGAACCTTTGAAAAAGAGCTCCTGTGCTCAAAGGTGTTATCTGAATAACAAATAAATAAAATAAACAGATATTATTATTCATCTTATTGTAACCCCCCCCACAGGCCAGCCTACATACTCTGCTTTTTCATTCTTGAACCATTGTTACCCCTTGCTGCAGTACCTTCATGGGTCACACTACTTTCTCTGTTTCTTCTCTATATGAAATAACCTTCCTACATTCTTTGCCTCTCCCCATCCTTCCCTGCTCCTAAGCATCTTCTCAGGGATTACTTTGCTCCTTCCTGCTATTGCTCTTAGCACTTCTATGCTCAACCCTTCTATTTGGGCTGTTCTGCCATCAGGCTACAAATTGATCAATTACCACCACTCATTATTAGTTTATTGTTCATATTTGTTTGCAGTACTGTTCACTGTGTATTCTTTGATTGTTTTGCAGTTATCTTTTGAAATGTATTCACTCCCTAACCTTCCCTGGGTACACCTGAAATGAGCCTTGGCTCATTCACCTTCCCTTGTCACCTATTAGTAAATAAATACATTAAATTCACCTACTATTATCCTCTTTCAGTTTGCATAATCTCTTCAGGAAAAATATATAAAACTCAAAATTTAAATACAGTACTTTTTCAGACTTGCTTGATCCTCCCCTGGAACAGGTTGGGGCCTCCCCAAGGAGGCTGGCCTCACCATTTGAGAACCCCTGCAATAGATGAACCCACATTCAAGTATCATGTCACCATCATTAAAGCAGTAAAATGGCAAAAGCTGCTGATTTGGGGATTTAATATTCAAGGACTGATTCCAAATTAGGTATCTGAGAGAATCTCCCAAACAGAAAAAGCAGATAATGCATCTATAATAATGGTAATCAACAATTGCATCTGAATTATTTTGTGTAATTAAAAGCTTATGTAGAATGAAGGATCCTGATTGGGTGCATACAATCCATTCATGTTGCAATACTCTCCCATAAACATAAAAACAAAAAGATAAACAGTCCACACACACACACACACACACCAAGTCAGTGGCAGACAAAAATGTATTTAAACAAAACCATCACACCAAAAATCAATGAACACATGTTCATTTGCTCACTGAAATGCTACATCAGGGGATCTTCTAAAAAATATACAGGTAGAGCCTTATTATCTAGTGTAGATATGGAAAACAAGTCCCACCTTTTCAAACTCATTTTCAGTTATCTGCTGGAGTCACCATTAGATCTAACAACCAAAAGCAATTTAAAAATAAGTATTTACTGACAGTGTATGTTGATCACAAATTGTAGTGAGAGAGAAATAATGTGAACTATTGAGAAATTAGCTCATACCCCCAGAATACTATCCTGCTGCCCTAACAACTGAGCTATAGGCTCACATGGTTAGACTTGACTCTTCCCAAATACACTTCCTTCCTCTGGTATTGCAAATCCTGCAAAGAAGAACAACTGGGATAACAATTATATAATTTTGGTGCAGTATTAGCTACTGCTAAGCAATTTAGATCACACATTGTAGTGAGAAAGAAATAATGTGTCATACTGGGAACATTGTACTGTGTACTTTGAGTAATGTTTTAACTCTAGAGCTGCAGAAAGATTTTCTACTAAACTCAATTTGTCTAAGGCTCCCATGGTGCCTGTTGCTTATTTAAATAGTGCAAAATGAGCACAGATAACATGAGTAGTAAGACAGCTGGAAATAAAACATTAGCTGGCAGTGTGCTTTCTGCATTATAAAAACTGTATTTCAGAGCACAGAATCGTTTTCTACTGGAACTGCAACTTGATTAAGGAGATTCCATAGTATTTCAGTAACCCCATGTCAAGGTCATAATTTTTGCCCAGTACATTATTGTCATATAAACATTTAAAATCTACAGAATAAACTATGGATTATTAAGCTTGTATTTAATTTAGATGATAAAATTTAAAGCAGCTGTGCAATTAAAAATGTTGGTTTCCAAAAAGTTAGTTTAGCTACATGTAATAAAACTGTAAGCATACCTGTCAAATTTACCTTTGTAGGTAACTACTATGCCATGTAAAATGAATGTTTGTTTTTTTTCTTGATCCTTACCCTTGCCAGGTCTACAATGTTATTTTATGCCAGATGTGTTGGACATCTTTTTTTTTGTTGTTGTTTGTTTTTTGAGAAAGAAAATTCTAACATAAATAAAATGCTCATATTTTGGTGGAACTAGAACATTTTACCACCTGATAAAACTGAAAAATGTCTGGAATCTTTTATATTGAAAAAAGGCAGGGATCAAACTTTTGTCCAGTTGCACTGCTGCTTTAATCTTTCTACATGGGAAAAAAATCTGTAAGCAGACAGATTGCTTCATATAGATACATCATTATTGTTCTCTGGGTTAACGTGTATATGAATGAAAAATTCAAACAATACATAATTTGCCATGATTTGTACTTCATTTTGTCCACAAATACAAAAATGAAGAGTAAATTACCAGTACTCTGACACCTTCTTAAATTAGCATTCCAAATCTGTGGTAAATATTTGCATGTTTTTATGCATAAACCCATTAAATCCCATGCAAGTTTCATTTTAAAGAGGTGTTGAATTAAGTTCTGAATGCAACAAAAAAGAAATATAGGGGTTGTCATGTTGCTTTTGGTTAAATCAGCTTCTAAAGTTGCAGACTCAGAGCCTCAGGACAAAAATAAATACAAATAAGTAAAAGAAAGAAAGAAAGAAAGAAAGAAAGAAAGAAAGAAAGAAAGAAAGAAAGGTAGGTAGATATTCAAACAATGCCAAAATAAATGCAGACTGATAAATAATGTTTCAAAGTTTATTTATTAATAGTATGTATAAAACATCAGTTATCACATACAAAATAACAAGTTAATTTGCTATTTAATAACTACATAACAAAGTTATATAATTTTGGAAAGGTTAAAAGTGAAACCCTGCAGCTGAATAAATGCAACATTTTATATCACTGAAAATGAATACATCTCATTAAATGCCATTTGGTGTCTTAGACTTTTGCAATGTCAGTTTTCTTCATATAGGGATGAGCCATTTGGATCTAAGTCTGTCGGTCAGTTTACAATCAAAGATAAGGTGCATTAGGTCTTTTATGTACAGGGCATTTGTATCACAATTACAAATGTTTAAACAATGTGCATCAGACATACCAATATTTGCCAATCTTTTATTATATAGAATACCACAGCTTATTTTAAACAAAGCATTTCTGTGGGCCTCCTTTTCACAAAATTTCAGATATTTTTTCATCTTACCCTGGGGTTTTTAGTTTACAATGTGTTTTTAATATAAGTAAATATTTCAATTGTGCAAACTCCATCTGAAAATATCAGTGTAAGACCCTTTGTGTGGCTGTGTTGACAAAACTGTTGCTGTTTCCCATAACAATAGGGTCACATATTTCCAAAATGCCTATCTTCTTAGGCATATCATTCATTTTAAAGAACCACAGAGTGGTCCTTCCATTATTACAGCTCTCTAGCCAACATTTATGCATTAGTCAGTCTTTATTAAGAAAAAAAGTTCCTCCCAACATATAATTGCTGTAATATAGGCTAATGATGTAACAGACTTTAATCTTAATTCTGTTCATAATAAAGCAGAGTGGAAATCTTTTTTGTAGTTGGAAGACTTACTTATAAAATGTATTTTGAGTAGATTCTAAATGTGTTAGTAAAGACCCATAGTTCAGCCCCATACATAATACTGTTGATGACTTTAGCATTACATGTCTGCTTGAGAGCCAGAAATGAATTTCCTGCAAAGTAATTTTCAAACCTTACAATAGCTTAGGATATAATTGCTGCTTATTCTTTTATTTTTTTATGATTTTAAGATGAGCCTTCCAGGAGTGATCCAGATCAAAATTCATCCCTAGATATTTGCAGCATGACATGACTTCATGATCTGTGTCTGCAAAAATCCCAGCATAAAATTTCTTTTTTGGCCCAAACACCAGAATTTTGGACTTTCCAGTACTGATTGCAATGTCCAAACTGGAAAGGTATTGTTGGGTAGTTTCAATTGCTCTTCTAAGGCCGAGAAGAGTTAGTGCACAGAGCAGAATATCATCTGCATATAGTAATATCTGGATTTCTGTGTCATATATTTTGAGGGGAAGATATCCACAGACTATATAAATTGTGCTAAAGTATCCATGTAAAGATTAAATAAAATTGAGGTGAGTAAACAGCCCTGTTCAACTCCTTTATTGATAGGAATATGTTTAGTGAAAGTATTATTATTAGATCTTACCATACTACAATTGATAGTATGCAACAACCTCAGTATACAAAGTACATCATAAAACAATCTACTGTACATATAATGTACCTTTCTTAGCCAATCTATATTTATTGATCAAATGATAAGAATAAATTAATAATCCACTGTACCATGCCCAAGTCTAAAACCCATTTGAAATTTAGATATCACATTTTGATCCAAAACCCAAGATTCTATATAATTCAATAATATTCAGGGATACATTTTTCTACCAGTACATAGCAAGGAGATAGGTCTATAGTTATTAGGGTCATATACAATATATCTCCTTTTTTATGAAGTGGAATTATTACTCTTGTATTCGACCCATTTGGAAGTATTAATTGTTGGTTGATAGAATTAAACAATACAGTCAATATTTTTGCCTACCAACTGCGATTAGCCATGAATATTTCTGCAGGGATTCTGTCTGGACCTAAGGCTTTATTTCTTTTCAATGTTAGTATTGCATTGTAGACTTCTTTATTGGTAAATATGAGGGATAATATATTTCCTTCTGAATTAAGGGGGTCTGGTCCATACTGGATTTATTTAAAGCTCGTCAGAGTACTTGTTCTTAAAAAATGCTTCCATATCTATTCATATACATATGTTTGTGTGTGTATATATATATATATATATATATATATATAGAGACAAAAACTCTGTTTAATGCATCAGTTAGGGTTGTTCCACAGCAAAAAAAAGCTAGGAAATTCAGGGTTGGGGTTGAAAGCACCCCTTGACCCCCACCCCAGCCGGCATCGGTGTGCATGGGAGTCATCAGCCCTAACTCTCAACCCATTACATGTATAAAGAAGCTGAGGTATAGGAGAATGGGGTGAGGGTTAGGACCGATGACCCCAATGCACACCCCGATGCTGGTTGGGGGGTGGGCTGGGGGGTCCAAGGGGGGGCTTTCAACCCTAACCCCACATTTTCTAGCTTTTTTCCTGTGGAACAACCCTAACTGATGCATTAAACAGAACTTTTTGCCTCTAATTTCCCTTCTTTTTGAGAATGAGGATGATAAATAATGAAAGGAATGCAGTGGCGGCAGCGTGGGGCCGAAGGGGCCCATGCTCCCACCACGTGATGTCTTGTTACACAGTAACATGAACTGCAAAGCAAACGCAAGTGGCAACAGTAATGCACATGGGAAAGCAAATGTAAATGGCAAAGCAAATGTTAATAGAAACACAGGCGTAAAGTGACGCCGAACCAAACAATTACATACATGGAGACATCAAACAGAAGTGTATACAGAATGCAACTGGTAACACACACATTCACGGTACAACAATTGTAAATGCAAATGGTAACAGTAACACCAACAATAACACCCAAGTAAACAGAAACGCAAGCATGTACAAAAACGCAAACTGTAATGCACACACTCATGGAACCACAGTTGTAAATGCAAATGGTTATGGTAACAGCAACAATAAAGCCAATAAAAACAGAAATGCAAGCACATACAAAAATGCAAACTGTTACTCATAAGGTCATGGCATCGCAATAGTAAACATAAATGGTAACAGTAACAGCAACAGTAAAGATAACAGAAACAGAAATGCAAGTGCATATGAAAATGCAAACTGTTATGCACATGGTGGCATAGACGGGAATGGTGATTTGAATGGTAACAGAAGCGCAACTGGAAATGCTAGCTGTCACAGTAACAAAAGGGCACACCCTTCTTTTCCCCAAAAACTGCATTAAAAAAACTAATTGAAAACAAAGAATGTATGCATTATAATTGACTTCAGAGCAGAAAAGTATGACTTAGAATACTAAATTGCTTATATCTAAGGAACCATATGACGTAGGAAAAAAATTAACATTTTGTATGAATTATTACTTTCCTGGCTAGTTTTTTGCTTAGCCCTGCAATTGGGGGGCTAAGCATTTTTTTTTGACAAAAAGTCCGTATCTTGCACCGTTTCTGAGAAACGGGCCCTGAAAGACATGACGGACGCCATAATGTTAACCTATGGTACAAATTGTCAACTTCAGAGTCCTGTCACTTTGCCACCCTGTATTATTTTTTCTCCAAACTACCAAAAGGCACATTTGTAGGATGTTGGCTATCTTCCCTCCAAATTTCAGCCCAAAAGACCAAACCATTATTTTCCAGCACAGCGGCAAAGAATTCCTGTAATATGGTGGATGCCGTAATGTTATCCTATGGGAAAAAGTGCCAAATTCATAGTGCTGTAACTTTGCTGCCCTGTAATATTTTTTGACCAATCCACTAACATCTGTGGGATGCTGTCTTTCTTCCCTCCAAATTTCAAGTATAAAGACCAAACCATTTCCGAGATATTCAATCTCAAAAATTGGAAAATTTCCCTATCTATTCCATTATAAGAAATCTGGCCATCTTGTGCTTATTTTGCGATCAAAGAATGTCATGATCAAAGAATTTGCAGCCTCATGATCAAAAAATTTGCAGGCTCATGAACAAAGAATAAAAAATGTAATAATTCAAAAAATGGAAGCAATTGCAGTAAACTACCACCATGATTCAACAGAATGAAGCCCCCTGAGTAAAAACCCATCCTCATTTGACTTCCTAGGACATCCCTGGGCTAAGAAAATTGAATTTTAAATTGGGCCATCTTGTCCCTCGCTCGCGATGCAAGATCGCAGTCAAAGAATCTCACGATCAAAGAATTTGCAGCCTCACAATCAAAGAATTTGCAAGCTCATGAACAAAGAATAAAAAATGTAATAAATCAAAAAGTTGGAGGAATTGCAGTAAACCACCACCATGGTTTGACAGAACGAAGCCCCCTGAGTAAAACCCACCCTCATTTGACTTACTAGGGCACCCATGGGCTGAGAAAAATGATTTTTAAATTTGGCCATGTCATCCCTCGCTCACGATGCAAGATCACAATCAAAGAATCTCACGATCAAAGAATTTTCAGGCTCACAATCAAAGAATAAAAAAAGGGTGAAACGTGATTTATTCACTGATTTGAACCAAACCAATGGCACGGTTAGACAGAACGGACCCTTCTGAGCAAAACAAGCCCTCATTTGTGTCCCTAGCCCACCCCTGAGCCAAGATATTAGTGTTTTAGGTCACGATGCAAGATCATGATCAAAGAATCTCACGATCAAGGAATTTGCAGGCTTGCAATCAAAGATCATTAGTGAGCAGTGAATTAAGATTTTAAAAGCTTAAAACTCTATTTTTTGACCAATTTGGATGGAACCAAAGCCATGGCTTGATAGATCATGGTTCCCTGAGTAAAACCCATCAAAGTTTTACTTCAGAAGTGACCCCTGAGCCGAGATATTTGTGTTTGTGTGATTGGAAAACTGAAAACAAGATGACTGACCTCGCGGTCAAAGAATTTTGAAAATTCCACAGGAACAAAGATTCTTGAACAGCGAGGCTGCAAATTTTTTGATCGCCAGGCGAGACCAGATGGCCAGAACCCCCATTCTTTGATCGCAAGATATACATATAAATTCTCCCATTGACTTATAATGGGAACTTAAAAGTGCCATTACTTTTGAATGCCTTAATATTTTTTCACCAAACAAAAAGCGGCATGTTCAACCACCAACACTCTTTCAAACAAGCCATCTTGCAGAGTGGCACACCACATGACGGCTGTGCAGGACCACATTAAGAATGCCAAAAGGTGCCTTCAAAAATGGATAATTTTGCATTTTTCAACGCTTTCGTACACAAAGACCAGCACTCTGACACAAACACAATTTGACAGATCAAGAGATCTGATGTGCTCCAATGTATATAGCAAATTTCAGGCAAATCCATTGAATGGGTCCAAAGTTATTACTGTCCAAACTTTTAACTTTAGTATGTAAGTGACCACTCAACCCTAACTATGGTGGCACGACCGCACCGCTATAAATAGCCCATTTTGACTAACATCTTAAGACACACTGCTAGCAGAGATAAAGATGTGATGGTTCCTCTGTATATGTCCCTGGTCAGACTGCACCTTCAGCATTGTGCTCAAAGATGGGCACCAGTCACAAAAACTACAACAAAAGCACTTGAAAGAGTACAGTGTAGAGCAATAAGGATGAACTGTGACCTCAAGGGCCTTATGTACAAACAAAGGTCTCATAATTTCATGATGAATTCTTTGGAATATCGCAGACTGAGGGAAGATATGTGAATGGTTTTTAGGGCGCTGATCGATAATGACCTGTGGGAATGCTTGGAATTAAAGTTTAAACACCAGCCACATAACACAAGATCCTGTGAATTACAGCTTAAGGGGGGTTATTGTCACTCAAATAAGACAGCATACTGGTATAATCAAAGAGTTGTACATTTTCTGAACTCGCTACTGATTCATGTAGTAGGCAGCAAATATATGAATGACTATAAGACTAAGCTGGATGAATTTTGTATAAGTAATGGAACACCTTGTTACAGTCACTGATTAGATATGAACATTAAGGACAATTTGTCTTCTCTGCTCAGTATGCACCTATGAGACCTATACTTTATTATTAATTACAGCAATATTATTTGTCTGAGTATTGATCTTACCTATGGAAACCAATTAATAAATCATGCAATATAAAAGAAGCAGAGAAACAGAAGATAGACAGAGATGTACATAAAGGGCCTTAAATAATGAAAATGGCTGCAATTGTGCGAGTCGATTTCCACACTGCCATCATGTATGTATCATTAGCAGGACACTGTATGACCGAGGCCTCTAATTTACAATGTTTGATGTAATAAAATTTCAGTTTCAAGATCTGAAATTCTGGAATTACACTGGAGATTGCTTGTGTAGCCTGGGATACTATGCTCAGTTGTTTAGACCTCAACTAATGAAGAATAGGGAACATCTGGATTTGATTTGGATCCCACTAATAATCTTTTAATATGTGTATAAATCATTAGAATAAAAGAAGGCTCAATATACAGTAAAGTAAATAAAACAAAATGAAAATAGTACAGAAAGCAATGTATGCACTTTAATTAGATTCACTGTATAGGCACAAAATGCCAAATTTCATTAAAATTCTTTGTTTTTACTGATGTGCAGACAGTTCAATTTTTGGAATTTACCAAGTTTTCAAATAAAAACAAAACAAACGTGGCCTTGGAAATGACATAACAGGCATTATTGCAAAAAAGCTTTCATATGTTTAAAAATGTACTTGTGTCAGTAAGCACCCTTGAAAACTTTTTGTGTGCATCAGACAAATGTCATTTAGAAACTTCAGGGAAAATCTTTATCACGATCATGACATTAACAAGAACACTCTTGGCACTGGCTACACATAGTTTACACATAAATGTGAGACATCCAAGCATTTTCCCAAGAATCTGTTGCTTGAGACAATGGTAATACAGAGATAATCCAATTGCATGAACCATGCTTTACACCTATGGGTGCATGGCATGCTTGAGCAACAAATGAAAAAGGAAAAATGCCATTTATCCAAACATTTTTTCTTGTGATCTTTTGGCTGTCATCTTGACAATGCTGACACATCAGCATACATGAAGGTTCTTGCTACCTAATCCAAAAGTACAGTATATACATCTAGACTGATAATTATACAATGGCATAAATACAAAGTGAGAAATCCTGCACTCTGGTTGGCTGGATCCTTTCCGGCATTATAAATCCACCATAATACCAACTGAAAAAGGTGCTAGCTGTCTCTCAGCCACATCAGGAACTCTCCTTCAAATCACCCCAAGCATGCCAACCCCCAGTCTGGTAGAACTCCTACTTCCCCCTCTGCCAGATCCCAAATGTCAAAGGGAGTGCCTGTCAGAAAAAACACCATACTGACACAGCGGTTCTCTCAAACAAATTGAAAAAAAAAAAAACCCTCATCAACACACAATATACTAGTGACTGTTTTTTTTAAAATCAGTCACCTCAGTATGTTACGACTCCCTCACTGAGTTTCTCTCTCTCTCTCTCTCTCACAACTCTTGCCTTGTCATCTTTACTCAACGGCTCCACACATCAAATCTGCTGCCAGCTATGACCTCTGTCCCTCTCCTGTGATGAACAAGGCTGGCAGCAGAAAAACACAACCAAAAAAAATTATAACATTCTTTCCCCAGCCCAGAAGTACAAGAGGGCCAGGGAAGGCTGTAATACATCATGGCAGCAGTACACACTGCCCTGGACGATTCCATACATGCAGAAGAAATGGAGCCAGTACTCCAAAATCCCCTGCACATGTGCTGTACACCCTAGCAAGCCAGGATAGCAACCATGCACTATTTCTTCTCGTGGAGTGACAAACTAAACAAAAATAACTTTAAATGCATATATGAAAACATTTTTGTCCCATTATAAAAAAAACAGAAAAAAAGGGACATGTATAATAGCAATACACCACTCCAGGGTGTGGGTATATTGGTGGATTTACCACTTCTGGTGTGGTACATCCACCTATATATCCATACCCTGCTATGGTATAGTGCTTAAATAATCACTTGCATGTACTTGTGGACTTCCACAAATCACTGTTGTGCATCAATCTCACATGTGCATTCATCTGTATGCACGCTACCAGGTCATTGCCAAGCTCCCACCAAAGCAGACAGCCTGTTTTATCTAACTATGGACTTCAGATTTATGAAATGATATACTGCTGTTGACATCTGCTCCTTTAAGGTTTAATCTGAGAGTAAAGGAATGAAGCACAACAGAATGTGAGTTGTGTTAGGGATAAGACATGGCAGAGTATGTGTCACATAAGGGTTAAGACACAAATGGGTGAAGCATCATGTAATGGATAATACATGAGAGAATGTGTATCGAGTAGGGGAAAAGACATGACAGACTGTGTGTCATGTGAGGGATATGACAAGACAGGGTGTATGTTATATAAGGATAAGATATAACAGTGTGTGTGTCATGTAAGGGAAAAATTATGACAGGGTGCCTGTCATGTAAGGTAAACATGTCATGTAAGGTAAAAGAAATGACAGGATAAATATAATGTGAGGGATAAGACATGTCAGGGTGAGCATTATGTAAGCAATACAACCTGATAATGTGTGTCGTGTAAGGGATAAGACATAACAGGAAGTGTGCTGTACAAGGAATTCAACACAGCAGGGTGCGTGTCATGTGAAGGGTAAAACATGAGAGGTTGTGTATCTTACAATGCATAGGACACAACAGTGTGTATATCATGTAAGGATTAAGGCATAAAAGTGTGTGTGTGTGTATGTGCACACTGTGTAAGGCATAAGACATTAAAGGGCGTGTGTTGTGTAAGGAATTAGACATGACAGGGTTATGTCATGTGAGGGATAAAACACATTGGGATGTGTGTTGTGTAAGGGATAAGACATGACAGGTGTGTACATGTAAAGGATACAACATGCCAGGGTGTTTGTCATGTAAGGAATAAGACAGAGCAGAGTGTCTGTCATGTACGGGATAAGACATAGTGTGTATGTCATGTAAGGGATAAAACATGAGAGGATATGTGTCATGTAAGGGATATGAAATGACAGGGTGTATGTCATATAAGGGATAAGCTATAACAGGACATGTGTCATGTAAGGGAAAAGTCTTCACAGGGTGCATGTCTTGTAAGGGAAAGACTTGACAGGGTATGTGTCATGTAATGGATTAGACATGTTAGGGTGTGTGTCATATAAGGAATAAGACATGAGAGGGTATATGTCATGTAAGGGATAAGATATAACAGGGTATGTGTCATGTAAGGGAAAAGACTTTGCTCATGTCATTCAAGAAAAATACATGACAGGGAATGTGTCATGTAAGGGATAAGACATGAGAGGGTGTGTGTCATGTATGGGTTGAGACATGACAGTATGTGTGCCGTGTAATGGATAGGACATGAGAGGGTGTGTAGACACAACAAGGTGTGTATCATGTAAGGGACAAGATATAACAGGACATGTGTCATACAAGGGAAAAGACTTGACAGAGTGCATGCCATGTAAGGGAAAGACATTACAGGGTATGTGTCATATAAGGGATAAGACACGACAGGTTGTGTATCGTGTAAGAGATTAGACACAATATGGTGTGAGTCGAGTGAGAGATAAAACATGACAGTGTGTGTGCCCTGCAGTGCAAGAGACATGACGGAGTATGTGTCATGAAAAGGTAAGACACAACAGGATGTGTGCCACGTAAGAGATAAGACATGACCGGGTTTGTGTTATGTAAGGGATAATACATGATAGGTTGTGTGTCATGTAAGGGTTGTGCATCATGTAAGGGATCATAGATGACTAAGTGTGTGTCATTGTAAGGGATAAGACATAACAGTCTGTGTGTCATGTAAGGGATCAGACATGACATGGCATGTTTTTTGTAAGAGATAAGATTGACAGCGTGTGTGTGTCATGTGAGTGTAAGACATGGCAGGATGTGCAGTCATTCTGGGATATACAGATTCTTCAAGGACATTCACAAGATCATCAGCATCTGTGGGGGGTGGGTAACAGGGGGTGGTAGCTGGAGATCAGGTAGGGTCTGCAGTGAAAGCATAGGCAGGGCAAAAAGAGTAGATTAGAAGAATCAAGTTGTCCTTACGTGTCAACAAGTTTCATGTTTCTATGTACCAGGGAAGTTAATGTACATTAATGATCTCACTTCATGGACAGTCTTCTCCCAAACATAAAACGAGCATTTGTCAATGCCAAGTGTTGCTTGCTGTCATTAGCAGTGGAAGTGCAATAGTTAGACAGATGCAGTGTAGGAATGGCAGTGAAGTATTGAACGGATGCCAACTCCACCCCCAGCCTGCAGAGATGGACAGGCACTGGGGTGTGCCTTTGGGTTGTTGCCCATAACGGTCACAACATTTCACCTCACCCTACCCTGCAGGCACAAGTGTCAAGGTGTGCTTTGAAGTGTTCAGGCTTTACACTCACCTCATTACATAAGGAAATACACTGAAATGGGTGCAGTATAGGAGAATGGGGTGAACTCTGCAGCCAAAGGGTCCAAGGCACTCCTCAATGCCTGCCACTGGCTGCAGGGTGGGGGTGGAATGGCATGAGCATTACTGCCGACAATTCCAAGTCACACCCCTGACGCCTGTCGGTCCCTACATGGTAGGGTGTTATGGTCGAAAACCCTAACACCCTTGGTGTTTCTTGGTATTTTTACTCCAAGTTTTCAACATGGGCTTTTTGAGATCCCACCACATGAACAGTGACACTATCAGTTCATTAGCCGAAAGGTGATTTTACACAGCAACCGCGCCATTTGCCGCCACAGGTGAAAAACACATTTCAACAGGATGTGAAAATGACAGCTGTACTGTTCATGAGGAGGTGTAAAAATGGAAAAATTGAAAATTTGGAATAAAAATATAAAAACTAGTGAAGTCTCAAGTGTACAAAAGAAACTGTTAGCATACTCCGTAATATAATTAGTTTGAGGGATTTTTTACAGCAGATTTTCAACATAGGCATTTGGGGCCTCCGCTCATGAACAGTGTCACTGCGATTTTCTTAATCTATCGAACACTGATTTCCCACATGACTATGCTAGGCTGCGCTGGAAATTCTCAAAACACATTTCGGCCAGGGTGTGAAAAATGACAGCTGTACTGTTCATAAGGAGGTCTGGAAAAATGCCAGTGTTGAAAATCTGGACTGAAAAAATTACGAATTGAACTTACGAGGGTGCATGGAAATTGCACAATGCACGCTCATAACACAGTCATTTTATGGGCTTTTGTCACCACATTTTCAACATAGACAGTTTAAGACCTCTGCTCATGAACAGTGTCACTGTGATTTACTTAATCTGTCACAAACATTGATTTTGCACATTGACCTCATCACTGTGCGCTACATGAGCAAAAACACATTTCAGGTGAGATGTGAAAAATGACTGTTGTACTGTTTATAAGGAGGTGTGGTAAAATGGCAATGCTGAAAATCTGGAGTGAAAATATTAAAAATGCTCGAAGTTATGAACGTGCATAGGAACTGCGCAATGCACGCTCACAAAACAGTCATTTTGGGGAATTGTTTCACCAAATTTTCAACATAGGATTTTTGGGGGCCTACCTTATGAACTGTGACACTGTTGTTTCGTCAATCTGTCCTTAAAGGTGGTTCCATGAAATCACCTTTTGGGACCGAATAACAAAATGACAGTGACTGAGTTCTTGAGGAGGGATCCCAAGAACCCCATGATGAAAATTTGGTGAAAACATTCCCAAAAATGGCCAAGATATGCACCAAAGTTGAAAAAAAAACATTTATGCCATTATACAGCTTAATAGCATTTCCTCAGTTTGTGATCGGCTTTGAAGAGTGCAGATGTGTTCCCGGTCCACCGAAGATCATCGCGCTGGGCTCCAGACGTAAGTATGGGGTGAGGAGGGTGTGGGGAGGTGGTATGCAGAGGGTGGGTGTGGGTTGGGGAGGGACCACCGGAATCAATGAGGGACCATTTTCTAGTTTAAGGTATATTTAAAAAAAAACTTGTGGAAGGTTTTCTTTTGCAGGGTCATATTTAATTTGGCATGCTGGGGTGGACTCCCAGTGTGCCAACTGAGTGTTTGGGGAGGCTGTAACTGACAGGGGATTGGGCACCCCCGTCAGCGCGTACCAAATGCTGGTGGGGGGAACAAGAGGCAAGGGGGATTGGGCACCATCTTCAGCACACAAGAAATTGGGGGGGCATTATGCCAATGGGGAGTGGGCTCCCCCATTGGCAAAATTACCTGGAAGGGGGCATGCCGACAGGGAGATTGGGCACCTTGCAGGCACATATAAGTGCAGGGTGGCAAGAGCGGAGGGGATTGGGCAACCCCCTGGCACACAAATAAATTTGGGAGGGGATTACGCCAACAGGGAGGGCTCTCCTGTTGGCAAACTGAACTGAAGGGGTCATGCCGACAGGGGATTGAGCACCCTGTCGGCTTTTTTTTTATTGAAATGTTTCACCAGGAAGGCACACTGAACGGTGGGCGGTGGCTTTCCATTGGCTTCCTGGGGATTGTGAGAGGCTGATGGAGAAGCTGTCACCATGAGAACACAGCACAATGGAGCTTTGTAATTGGCTGCTACAGTCAGGGATGCCCCACAGCAAAAACAGCTGATTGCATGGGGATGGGGCACTCCCTGATTGCAGCAGCTCAGTTCCTTTGATCTAGTGGCCTGCTCATTAACTGCCGGTGATCGACATCATGATCCTCTATTGGCCGAGGCAGTGACCAGCCCCTGAATGGACAGCTGCACATTTGGCACAATACTGTTGCGCCTCCACAACCCACTTGTGAAAGAAACCTGATGCAATGTGTTTCTTGCACATGAGTGCAAGCAACACAATGAATACCTTTTATAGTTAAGTAATTGAATTAGGAAAAACAGAATGTTAATGTTTTTTGGGTTTTTTCAAGCAAGATTATTTCTCTCCCCTGTCTACGCAGTGGGGCCCACTCTCTGGCCATGCAACCACCTCACCCAACTGCCAGTAACCTCTCTCTCTGGCTGCTATCCTGCAGCTTGACCCTGAGATGGGGTCCTGAAGGGAGTGTAAAACCTAGGATCAATGCTGGTGGAGAGCTCCATGTATAACCCCCCCCCCGATGTGATGGTGTACATTATGTGTTTACTAGAGAAAGGGTCCTGAAGGGGCTAGAAGCATTAAAGGTAGACAAATCCCCAGAGCTAGATGGGATTCACCCAAGGGTGCTGAAAGAATTGGCTGCAGTACTGACTGAACCCCTAGTAGGGCAATTCAATAGCTCATTTCAGGCAAGGATTGTTCTAAAAGACTGTAGGGTAGTGGATGTAGTCTCACTATACAAGAATGGTGGGACAAGGAGCAACCAAGGAATTAAAGACCTCTCAGCCTTTCCTCTGTGGTGGGTAAACTGACTGAATCACTGAGCAAAGAGGACCTTGTGGAGTACCTAGAGAGCAATGGTTTACAAGATAGTCAGCAGCATGGGTTTGTTGCAGGGCATTCTTCTCATACCACTGACTGAGTAATAAAGATACCAATTTAGGGTCATGGTCTGGATTTACTCTACTTCTGTTTCAACAAAGCTTTAGACTTGGTGCCACACAGAAGATTGCTGAATAAGCTGGAAGACCTGGGCATGACTAGTAGCATAGTTAGATGAGCCAGAAACTCGTTGAAGGAAGATAGCCGTGGGTGGGGAAAAACAGGGAATCATATGAGAAGGAGGTCACAAGTGGGGTGTTGCAGGACTCTGTCCTGGGTTCTGTCCACTTCAATATGTTCTTCAAGGTCAGTATACTGGAGAGGACATCCAGGGCATTTTGTATCTCTTTACAGATGACACAAGACTCCGAAGTAGGATGAATAGCAACAAAGGGATCAGGGGGAATCAGAGGGATCTACAAAGGTTAGAGGGATCTACAAAGGTTAGAGAAGGGGTCTAAAGTTGAGCAGTTGAAATTCAGTGCCAAAAAATGCAAGGTTATGCATCTGGGGAAAAACAGGACAGTCTACTGGATTGGAGTGGTCAAACAAAACACTATGGAAGAGGAAATGTACCATGGTATCATCATTAGTTACTCCCTCAAACATTCAGGCTGATATAACATGGCCTATAGTAAGGCTAATAGGATGCTGGGGTGTACCGTATGGGGTATTGACAGAAAAAACAATAAAGGTGGTATTACTTCCTCTATATAGATCACTGGTGAGGCTGTACCTGGGATATTGTGCTCAGTTCTGGAGTCCTTACCTACGGAAGAACAGGGAACCTATGGAGATGATGCAGCACAGGATGATCAAGATGATTCAGGGCCAACAATACCAATCTTGTGAAGATTGTCTCAAGGCACTTGACATGTGTTCACTGATGACCCAATGTGAGAGGTGGGATACGATACAAACCTCCAAGTTCCTGAAGGGAATAAATAAGATGAACTGTGGGTAACTATTTAGCAGGAGTACAGAGTCAGGAACCCATGGTCATAAGTGGAAATTGGCGGGGGAAGATTTTAGAAGAATGTGAGGGATATCTACTTTATGAAAAGTGTTTTGGAACCCTGTAACATTTGCCAGCAGAGGTGATGGGTGCTAAGACCATTAATGGTTTCAAGCATGGCTGGGACAGAAAGAAGGATCTGGTGGTTTCTCAGGCAGGTATCAGTAGGGAGGGGAGCCTGGATGTGGACCAGGAGGATTTAAACCCCATATGGACAATAAGTTCTAGCAGATCATCGTTTGTGTTTCTGTATACATTACAAGCAGGATTTTTACCTTTTTTCACTTCCTTATACCCTCCATCCACCCACCTCACCTGATCTTGGCTGTAGTGTTAATTGGCACACCACAGCATGCACATGTGAAACTATTCGCAACAGAGCTGGCTTCATGGACCACTACTAGGGGGCTGTCTGCCAGTGTACCTAGATATTCCCCTTAGGCTGGCTTGTGCTGCAGGCAACTGCACTGTCCTGTCCAGACCACTGCTGATCCCAGCTCCCAGAATCTGCTTTGGAACTCAGCTCAACAGCATGGATACACATCTTGGCCACTTGGAGGTCCCCACATAATAACTGTTTCAGCATATTTTTTTGTTTCCTTGGGTTCATTTTTTTGTTGTTATTCATTTTCAGTACAGCAGATCTGAACTGTGATGTCTTTAAGAATTGTTAAAACTGCCTTGCCATTGGTTAGCAACCACATGGATGGGAAATAATTATAATATGCCTTTTGCAATTGCATTTGCCAGTCAAATCACTTAAATTGCTACATATTCAAGAACCCATTTTTAAACTGAAATTTACTTACAATTTCTAATCCTGATAAGCCCCTCAGATAGCAGTATGAAAATTAGCCATGTTATGATCACCACAAAGAGGAGCCAGTAGCAACAGTGGAGGTTCTATGAGGGAAGGTTGGCAGACCTTAGCATATATACGCTGGAGGCTGGGAGAAAAAGGAGAACTATGAAAGATAAACATGAATTTTATTGAGTAGTAAGCATTATGGATTTCAAGGACACATTCACTGGGTGTTGGGGCATAGTAACCAGTGGGCAGGAGTGAAGACTGGTGTGGTGGAGCAGGGAAGGGTGATTCAGGAGGGATGGAAGGAAGTTCTTCATAGAGCAGATGGTGGGAAGGGGGTGATGAACAGCCACTAGGGCTGTTGGATCTTTAAGTCCAGTTCAGCATTAGGCTGAGCATGGAGCAAAGCAGGAAAATGGGCAGACAAGATGGACTGATGTGCCTTTTTCTACTGGCACAATCTATGTTTCAGATATATTCCATCAGAAATGAACACCAGCAATAACATTTGTTTCATGTAGGTTTTAATCCTAGCAATAAGGCACTCCCAGTGGAGTTAGGTAAGGGGTCAGCTAGTCACCCCAATAAATTTGACATTTATTTATGCATCATGCTACATTACACCCCATGGGGGAGAGTAACAGACTGTTAGCTTAACCCTGAGTCATGCCTTAAAAGAACTTCCATTGTTTTGTTTTCATTTTGTTACAAGCCAGCAAGTTCCTTTTCTTCTGTGTTTAATAAATGCAAATTGCATTTTCTTTATTGTCTTTTACAAATCAACTGAGAACTACTGCAATTTGATGTGGGAAATGATCTCTTCCTCCAGAGAGTAAAAAAGGTTGTGTAAAACCACTAACTGTAGGGAAGTGCCGGTATGTTTGCATCATATGTTCAGAGTGGTTTAAATGTTTTGTCATCCACTGATGGCACAGCCAGACTGCTGTTCTTTTGACTGTAAATTTATGTAAGCTTTTTTTTTTACACCACAGTCATTAGGACAGAGACAATTTGCACTCTGAAATGAATCGTGAACTTCAGAGAAAGTGATCGGAATGTGATTCCATAGTAATTGGGAGCCAAGGCAAAGCAGTGGAGCATTAACAAGCAGAGAAATAAGCTTTCTCAACTGATTAGTAAACACTATGATTTTGCTCCAATTATTGCCTAAATTCTCTAACTCTTTAAAAACTTATTAGCATAGAGTTCTTGGCCAGATATCAAACCATTTGTTCTGGATCTGCTCTTACAATGACCAATACGGCAACTAACTAATTCTGTGGCCAGTTATGTTCATTCAATGGACTTACACTATGTTTCTGATATGCAAACAGTCTTGCAAATGAGGAACATGTCTCAGTGTAGCCCTTTTCAATCTCACTGATACTTTAGCTGAAATGTATTTGAGAATCTGCTTTTCATTGTCAGTAACAGAAAATTGAAATGTAACACAAAAGTAAATATTTGGCTTAAAATCCTTTTTATGGTCAGGCCATTGATCTCACCAATGCACTGTATTTTTGGTTTCTGACTGAGTGGCGGACTGGCTTGAACCAAATCCCTTTTAATGGTGGTCATATTTATTGACGTCAGCAATTTTTACACTCAAAGATAGCATGCCAGAGTGGAATTTTACAAGAGAAATGCACAGGATTCAAAAAGGATGTCAGGAGAGAAGAAATATGAAAACTGTTTGGTTTCTAGTAATAAAAGCTTTTTTAAAAATACTTATGGGATTTGAAAGTACACCAATGAGGAATTTAAGCATTTCAGAAAGACATTTTTACTAAAAAAAACTATTCTATATGTTGAAACTTTTGCCAACTAAGAAATACTACTGCTTTATGTACTACTATGATTTCCCTCGGGACTATTAATTACCTGGAAGAGCAGTTTTCTTGGAGATTTGATGAACTTTTCACAAAAAGTCTAGCAAATGCAACTTTTCCAAAAATGTCTACTATCTAAAAAGCACTAGTGGAAGGTCCTATGCTGATAGAGGTTCTTGCACTGGAGGAAACATGTGGTCCAATCTTTTAACATTTGGAAACCCCTCATGAATCACCAATTGAAAATTTGCAGTAGCATGGTAAGCACCTCTCCTGTCTCTGGACTGGTGTGGCAGCTGCCGCAGAGTCCCCTGATAGGACTGCTGTTTTGGACTTGTAAGTCTGTGATTGGTGTGCCCCAAAAGCCTAATGCTCTGGTTCTCCTGAGCTCCAAACACCACTTGCCCTATCTCTTGGACAGACTGTTCTGGGGCAATTTTTTGGCCTACCCACTCTCCCCCACCTCCGGCCTTAATTAAATTTGCAGAAGCCCCACCCTGTCTCCACCAACCTTCATTTATTGGATTCAGGCTGGGCAGTGCCTCTTGCCCTACCAGTTCCTCAGCATGGTGCCTTTGGCCACTCCCCTTTCCATCTTAGGAGACTGATAATCACTCTATGTTCATTTAACATACTCCCTGAAACCCACAAGCTCATCACCACAACTCCCTACATTCTGTCATCTTTTTAATTCACCTTTACTTACCCAGGAATACCCAAGCCCGTATCCCTCATTGTCTAGTGCATTTTTACACTTCACTCCTTCTCACTTAACCTGGAATGGTACCTTTGCCTTACAAGCCTTCCTACCATTAATACCTCACATAATAACCCTCTACAACTACACCACCCTACTGCTCTCACTGGCCCTCCTATCCCTCACCTGCCCTAGTGTGGCACTGTCCTCACCGCATTATCACTACCTTCCTAATAAAGATACTCCCATGAGCACCCTACCCTATGACCTACAACAAGGCATGTATCACACCATACCATACCCCACTGGTGTGCATTTTGAGTGCCTGGCACCCTCTAATGCAGATGCTATCTCACTGCAATAGTAATATACTGCCCATAAAACAGTCCAGGAGGAGGCACTGTAAAGTTGCTAAACTCCTTGCCCACTGCTAACCAACGGTAGCTGTGCTCCTACTAGTCCTAGCCAGGAATGTTAACCTGAACTCAGGATCTCTACAAACCTTGCCTGCTTATCTAGCAAACAAGGTACTCTCACTATTGCCACCATTAATATATGCAGCCTGGCTGGCCAAGTGGTGCTGAGGTGCTGGACGCCACACCTCGAGCCACGCCAGCGACCCAGGTTTGGGAATGAGCCTGGACCACCGGAGGTCGGCAGGGGAGTGAGAGGATCAAGCAACCAAGGGACTGCTCTCCTCTCCTGGGGAGGGATCCAGGGGTAGGCCAGTGCCACAGCGGCCCCCAGTGGAAACTGGCAGCACTGCTATGCACAGGGACTTACAGGCTTGGGGCAGATATGGGGCAGCTGCCTTCTGGATGTGGGTGGGAGCACCCACATCATGGGCTGGGTGGCATTGCATGTCCCACGTCGGGGGCACAACATTACTAGAATAAAACCTCTGGCCCAGATAGGCGATGGCCCTCCCAGAGCCTTGCCAACACAAGCCCAACACTGGAGCCCTGCCACTGCCCCTACGATCTCCTCGGGAACCTATATCCCATGGGGTGCCTGGGGAGAAAGTAATGACCTTGAGGAAGGCAGGGTTCACAGTGGGTGGTAGAGTGGCACCAGCCAGCAGAGAGGTCTGAGAGAGTTCCGGAGTCAGAGGAGATAAACAGAGTTAAAAAAAATATATATATATATATATATACACATATATATATATATATATATATATGTAGCCTGCTATGCAAGATTGATGACCTTCAGATTTTGGTGACCCTGTACAAACCCGACATCTTAGCCCAGAACAAAACCTTTGACTCACCCAAGGTCCCCATGCTGTCTCAGTCCTCAATTATGTCCGTCACAGACTTGACCGACTCATTAAATGTGGTGGCAGCTGTGCCTTTTACCTGAGAGATACCCTCATGGGACATAGGTTCCCTCTCAACCCCCAAATGCTGGCTATTAAAATAATTCTTAGTCTGCAAGGTAAGTCCCTAACCATTGCATCTGTCTACATCACCCTGCATGAGAAAGCTTCTGGATTCAAAATGATCATTGACTTCCTTGACAACCAACCCCAATGGAAAGAGACAATCATCTTAGGTGACTTTAATGTGAACTGGCTTGCACCTGAAGCTGACCAACATAAAGATGCCATTGCAGCTATTGATGTCACCCAAATGGTAACTACCCCTACTAGGCTTAACTACAAATCTGGGGCTAGCACCCTTCTTGACGTGATCCTTACTACACACCCCAACAGAATTCTCAACACCCAAGTCCTTCCTGACTTCCTTAGTGATCATTCCCCAGTTATCTGTCAATGGTCATATTGGGCTCCTAAAACAAAGGCTTCCTTTTGCTACCATAATATCCAAAACAAAGGAAAACTTCCCCAATTCCTTGCCTCCCTGGCCCAGATTGATTGGTCTCCCCTTGACTCATTGGACAGCATTGACCTTGCCCTCAAATACTTCATTACCAAGTTCAACAAGGACTACACAGACACATAGAATTTGATGGCAGATTAGGACCGCTTTGCCCACCAAGCCTGCCCATTTCCCTACCTAACGGATAAGCTGCCGATCCTAGTTAACCAACAGCCTACTTACTCCTAACCCCCACTAGAATTGTCTTATGTCTGTCCCATGCATTCTTGAATTCCCCCACTGTTTTTGACTCTACAACCTCCTCAGGAAGGCCATTCCATGCATCTACAACCCTCTCTGTGAAGAAATACTTCCTTACATTACCTCTGAGCCAACCCCCTCTATCTTCAAATTGTGCCCCCTTGTTCTTGCACATCTCTTTTTCTGAAAGATGCTACCCTCTTGGACTTTGTTGATTCCCTTTGAGGTATTTGAAAATTTCTGTCATGTCCCCCCTCTCCCTCCTTTCCTCGAGGCTGTACATCTTAAGCTCCTTTAGTCTTTCTTCATATGTCTTCTGGTGCAGACCCTGCACCATTTTGGTCGCCCTCCTCTGGACAGCCTCCACCCTGTCTATGTCTTTGTGGAGATGGGCTTTCCAGAACTGTATACAGTACTCTAGATGTGGTCTTACCAACTGTCTGTGCAGAGGGCCAACAACGTCCTGTTTTCTATTGGTGACACCTCTCCCTATGCATCCCAGTATCCCCCCAGCCCTCCTTACTGACTTCTTACATTGCTGGCCCACCTTTAGGTCATCTGATATGACTAACCCCATGTCCCTTTCCATTTTTGTTGCTGTCAGTATCTCACCCCCCATTGTGTACTCTTCCCCTGGGCTTTTGCTTCCCAGGTGCATTACTTTGCACTTCTTTGCAATGACTCTAAGCTGCCATACATTTGACCATTGCTCCAACCTTGCCAAGTCCCTTTTCATCCTTTTCACTCCACCTTGCATATCAACCCTGTTGCAGATCTTTGTGTCATCTGCAAAGAGACATACTTTCCCTTCCAGTCCCTCTGCAATGTCACTTATAAAGACATTGAAAAGGACCGGCCCACGTACTGAACCCTGCAGTACCCCACTAGTAACCCCCTTTCTTCACTGTGGACTCCATTTACTATAACCCTCTGTGTTCTGTTGTCCAGCCAGTGTTTTACCCAGGCTACCACCCTGGGACCCACTCCCAGGCTGGCTAATTTGTTTATTAATCTTTTGTGCGGTACTACCTTAGAATGCCCAGTGGTCTAGACTTTATGAACAAGATTATCAGTTACAGGGACTACAGGTCAGTATCCAGAATCATCTCTCCAGACCTGATTAGAAACTTTGGCCAAACTAGAAGCAACTGAGGTGGTTTTTGGTAACCCATCAGAACTTTTACTGAACTTGAGCCACTCAAATATGAGCCACTCAACTTCAGTGCTCATTATGTGAGCTACCCTGAAAGTGTAGTGACAGGTGAAGAACAAGGTTACTGGAAGGATGAGAGGGGGAATGGAACAGGATAGAAGGTATGTGGGAGGCAGTGCAGTTGAGAGGCTGCCGAGCTGGCCATGTGGTGTGGTGGTGAGGGTGGCTGGCTATAGTGGGGAGGATGCTAGGGAGGTGCACATAATTTTATTTGTTGGTGGAAGTGTATTTTTTTACAAGTTTCATCCCCTTCCTGACATGCACCCCCATGGTGTTGCGAATCTTTAATTGGGGTGGGGCATAAAAAACATTTGTTTTTCCCTGCATGTGTTTGCTGGTAGTGTACATCGCCATTCTCATTTCTTGGCAATATACATTTGCTATAATGGTGATCACCAAATAGCAGTCATGGTTATGGCATGGAACCCTAGCTTTCTGCTGAGACAGAGTAGGCCCTGGTATCAGAACTTGAAGGGCAGTCAGGTAGTATTATAAATCAGGACTGTATGACTCATCCAATCCTAGAGGAGCACCATGTGAATAAGAGGGAACAGAGAAAATGCATATACTGTAGGAGCCCCTGTTCATCCAGTTCATGGATGGAAGGTGTCCTTGGGATGTTTACTGCCAAAGGGATGGGCACAAAACAGGCTTAGCTTCTTGTTTTAGTCAAATGCAAACATATCTAAACATCCAGTATATTTTCACCCAAGTTACTTTTATTTACAACCTGTATATAAACCCTACCTCTCTACCCTTACCTTCATTTTACCCTGTGCACTCCCACCCCCCCAAATCTCTAGCCCTCCTTCCTCCAAATTGCTCCCCCTTACTGGCCTCCCTTGATCTCTCACAGAATGTAAAGGACCTCAAATGTTCTCCATGGGTCCCTGTCCTACCCACCCAATGGGCTTGTATCTCTGATCTACTCTCTTCCCCACCATCCTAAAGGGGTCTCTCTGGGACACTGCCTGATCCCCTTCACACTCATCCCACCAGTCCCCTTGCAAGGTTCCTCACATCCTGAGGGGGTCTTCAGCAACACAACTCTTCCCCTCCCTCACCTCACCCCTCCTTCCCCTTCCCCTATTTTCTTTCATGTAAGCACTTGTTTACTTATTAACCCAGCACTTATTATTGTCCACTCTTTCTACATGTTATGCGCAACACTGTTGCAATACTGTTTGTAACACCTGCCTTACAATTGCATGCTAATGTTGATCTTGTAACTTGAATGTTTAATTTCTCATTCCTGTTGTACCCCTCCCCCCCCAGGTCTCACTGGGAGACAAGCGACTTGTTGCTCAGTGTGCCTTCCTGGTGAAACATTTCAATAAATAAATAGATAAATGAAAATGTATTTGCTTTTCGCTTTAGGTTCTGACCATGAGGCAAATGACCCCATCATTTCGCCTCTGTAAGGGTATCCTAAGGGAGATCATGGTTCTCCAATTTTGTCAGAAAAGACATATACAATGTTTTAATATTTCATATAGAAAACACACCTAGGCTTGTCTAAGTGCTTACTATCACTAATTTCATCACAAAGTGCAAAAGTTATTCAATATTTTATGCTGTGCTGCTGTTAACAAATGTAATGAATAGGCTGTTGCCTACTTTTCAAATCCTTAAGAAAGTTTTAGACCAGTAACTGTTAATTATACATTAACATTTCTGTCCTCCCAGTATTTCTCTTATGATCATCTGCAATGATCTAAACATTTCTCAAGGATCTGAAAAAAAAAGCACCAGCCTATCTATTACATTAATTAAAGTAACAGCATAATATACTGAATACGTCTTGCATTTTGAATATGATGAAATTTGTAAGCACTTAAACAAGTCTATGTGTGTTTTAAATATGAAATATTAAAATACTGTATATGTCTTTTTTGACAAAACAAGGAGGACCATGATCTCCCTGAGGATGCTCTTACAACAGCAAAATGTTGGGGTTATTTATATCATGGTCTGAACCTGGAGTAACAATCAAATAAATAAAAGGAGCTGTTGGTTGAAAATGTATTTAGTGTTTGACTATTTCTGCATTTTACTGTCACTGGAGCAACTGTCAGCCCTCGAAGTACATACAATTTGCTGCTGACTTCAAGAGTACTCAGGGCAACCAAGTTTTCTTAGCTTCCTCTTTTACCATGAAAAGTGCCCCATGTGTACTTGGGACTCCATTCAGGTATGCAGAGACCACTCATGTGACACACCTGTCTCTTGGCTGAGGGTGTCCACATGCTATTTGCTTGAATCCACTAAATGGAGCACTACCAGGTCCCATTGTAATGAGGAACCTAGTTCCTATGTCTGCACAGCTTCCTGACAAAATATGAAGGAGATGGTACTTCCCTTCTTGTTCATGTAAAACACATTATGGTTGTGTTTTGTGTGTTGAGCTCAGCAATTTAAGCCTGAAACAGGGAAAATAAATCTGATATTGCCAAGTGAAGAGCACAGAACTCCAACAGGTTGATGTGTTGTCAAGACTTGATAAGTGACCAGATACCAGCACCTGGTGTTCCTGGAGGTGTACATTCCAACTGATAATGATGGTATCCATTATCAGGGTCACCATGGGTTCCATATAGACAAAGGGGACCCCCCCAGATTCTGTGATGATGGCTAACAGCAAATCAAACCAAGCATGGGTGAAGTCTCCTGATGAGCTGGTATATGACATAATAGGTCTTGGACCTCTGGCAGATCAAATCCCAGTGGAAAGTAATATACTCCATGGGGCCCACTGAACCAAAAAAGTGGTGGAATCCATGTAGCCCAGGAGCTGGAGGAAATCCCTGATTGGGCTTTGTTGTCCAGTCTGAAATCAATGGCTAACAAAGACAATGTCTCACTGCTTCTCCCTAGAATTATAAACCTTGGGAGGCATTAGGGACAGCAACCAGAGTGTTCAGGGGCTGGCATGCATCTCTAGAGAGCATTGCACTTCATTTTCATGCCAGATCCTGTCCCTTTCCCTATCTTGTTATAATGGCCATTGTAACAATGCAAAAGAAGGGGTTATAGCACCATTGTGTATGACATACTGGTTGCAGTCTTGAACTGTGGTGTAAAGTGGTAATTCCATCTATTCTGTACCACAAAATTATAACTGAGTGTATGGCCCCAGTTTTTCCTTTTAATCTTCATGTGAAGAACTGTATAAAAGATACATTTATTCAGCTGTAAATATTTGTAAACCACGACAGAGTTTGCCTCCCTTTCCACTTACTGTGGCTAACCTCATGCATTCTTTTATTACAAGTCCTCTAGACTTTAAGAATTCTCGTCTGGCTTGCCTGCCCAAGTCTACTGTGAATAGGCTGCAATGCTTACAAAATGTGGCAGCATGGCTACTAGCAAGAAAAAAAAATACATGAACATTTTAAAATCCTTCCTGTTTGTAAGATAATGAATGACTTAGCTCTCAGCTACTTTACTTAGCTCCAGTCTGCAGTGCTGTCAAACAGACCTATGCACTCAAGTTCCCAGAATTTTCTATTTGTCCCACATGTTCAAAGCTGAAGACTGGAGGTGACTGAGTTTCCATTTTTATGGTTCATGTTTGGCAAATGTGCTGCCTCAACAAATTTGTTAGGCAAAGGGGAAAGAACAAGAGTGGAACAGAAAGATTGAGAAAGGGTAAGGCATGGGTGTAGGGGGATGGATAGAAAGCTGATGTTCTGAAAAAAATGCTTCTGGTTGACCGTCACAGTCAAGGAAGGGGACTACTCGCAGACTTCATCATCAAGGAAGGGGAGAGAACAAATATGAAACTGGATAATATCACAAAAGAAAAGGGTGCTTTGTAGACTGAAGGGTTTGTAGGTAGATAAGTACCTGGCACCAGACAGTTTGCATTCACTGGTACTTAAAGAGCTGAGGCATGGTATGGCAGCATCTCAGACAAACCTATTCAATTGCTTGATTGAGACAAACATAGTCCTTAGGGACTGAAGGACAGCAGATGCCCCCTGACACAAGTTGTT
Source organism: Neoceratodus forsteri (assembly GCA_016271365.2). Lineage (NCBI taxonomy): Eukaryota > Metazoa > Chordata > Ceratodontiformes > Ceratodontidae > Neoceratodus > Neoceratodus forsteri. Next base: position 777,906,948 of record CM057459.1, on the reverse strand, counting down.
GCATAGAACGCAGTGGTGGGTCCTTCAGTTGCAGTTGAAAGCAAGCCTGCAGATTTTGTTGAAGGCCACTCTAACCTTTTGTAACAATGTGATTGCTGGTGACCCATTCTATGGCTAGAAAGAGTGATTACTACAGAATCAGTCTTTTGGAGGTTTTGATTTAAACAGCTTTTGACTAGATAGAGAGCTCCAAGTTTCTGGTGGGTTCCCCTATTGATCTGTTGATCTAATCTGTAAAACTCAGTTTAGGATATAGCCTAAAACAATGGACCTAAACACCTGTACACATTTCAGCTGTGGACCAGCATGTGGCACAAATGTGTGTGTGTGTGTGTGTGTGTGTGTGTTTTGGGGAGATCAGAGCTGTTTTGCCACTGCAGACTATGAGCATAGTGTTTGAGTTATTCAGTAATAGGTTGGTGGTGTTCATCCAGTCTTTCTGTTTTGTTGAAAACTAGTTGAAGCATTTTGTTGAAGTGACAGTTTTAGACTTGTCATATATTATTAGGTCCTTTGCTTGGAGGTAAATGCTGGCATCTGAGATGCTGCATATCAATGTAAGTTTACTGACTAGAGGCTAAAGAGAAGGGGGCCAAGAATGGAGCCTTGTTGTGTCTGTGCCTCCTAGTAAAAAGAGTCAGTCCACAAGTTATTGCTGTTAAAAGCTGTATATCGATTCAGATGCAAATAAGAGCAATAACATAGGAACCCCATTGTTTCACGTCCTTGTCATAATTCTTCATTATGGGGTGTGACTCCAGCTAAAAGAAACCTAACAATTATACTGACATGTTAAAGATACATTACACAATTTCAAAGTACAAATAGCTGGAGCAATTCAAGCCCCTGTTTTGTCATAAACTGATTTTATAGCATTATATTACTGAACACCAGATTACCACAAAATCAAACTCCAGTAGTAGTGCACTTTTTAAAAAGAGGTGAAATACAGTCAGTTCAAGTAACTAATAGGCTTAAGCAGGAAGATAAATGATAATTTAGATGCCAGATTTATAGAAAAAGAGAGTCCCTCTAGAAGTGTAATACAAATCCTAGAATCAGCAATAAGACACAAAGCGCTGGAGTTCCTGCGTTACTACTTTCATTTCTATCTGAATAAATATACAGCTTTTGCAGCAACAACTTGTGGACTGACTCTTTTTACTTGTCAACATGAGTGCTGTCTTCTTGTGGTCTCCTGTATGCTGAGCTCTGTGTTTTTCAGGCAGGCATCTGCAGTTGCTGTAAAACACATGGTAGTTGTGTTTGTCTTGTTGTACGCCTAGGCTGATTGATTGTAGGATAACATTTTGCCATTTATATTGACCAGCTGTGATCTGTTGGTCAGGCAGTCTCTCAGCCAGCTCACCCCTTTTCTCTTTATTCCATAGAGTATTTTCTCCAGGAGCAGGCAGGCTCTCAGCCCCATTACCAACTCCCATGATCAATTTTCTCCTTTCTCAACTCACTGGCAGCTATGTCTTCATGTATTTCCTCCATAGAAGGGTTAGGAAGTGGAGAAGTTGCCTCTTCATCAACAATACAGATTCCCCCCAGCACCTTAGTGGTGGCATGGGCCATGGGGGGGGGCAGGACTTAATGAAGCCCACCTTTCCAAATTTTCCATGTTTTCCCACTTGCCTCTGCTATTGTGACACATCTGTACATCCATGTGGAAACATGCATGTCCTGTGGAACCACAGTTCCACCCTTTGAGACGCTCACTAACCTGCCCTTTTTTTGTGATGTGAATGTTTTATGTACTGTAGGTGCAGGAGGTCACACTGATTAAGATTCATAAAGTTAAAGACTGCCACTGTTTATTTCACATCATCTGGCAATTTTTTTTTTATATTCTGTTCTCAGCTTTGTTGGTGAAATTGACTGACTGTACTTGAAGACACTACAAATATATGTCTAATCTTACAGTATATTATTATTATATTTCCTGATAATCTAGTGAGAGACAGCAGCAGGATAAAAAGACACAAAACAAATTTTTTGATGGAATGTCAGGAGACAGCAGCAGAAATAGAAATGATGATACAGGTCTCCACTGCTTTTACACATGCAGCAGACATGTTGAACTACAGTACAATATGTGTTGCTGTGGCAAGAAACAGTGCATGTGAGAAGGTGTTTAAAGGACAGAAACACCTGGGTCTGTGTGGCTACACACATAGCTTTTTTTAATGTATTCAACAATTGTACAAAAGGATAGGTTCAGCAAAATACAAGTCTCATTAACTGGCATGTCCTTCACACTGTTGGGATATTGGTAATCTATTTTAAATAATTGCCCTCTGTATTTTGTGAACTGATTGGTTAGAAAATCATGTAACTAACTAATCATATGCAACCATCATCTTGCTTTCTGTTTCTGTTTATCTCTTTTTCTTTCAGCTGATGTGCTGTTTGAGTCCTTCTGCATTGATTATAACATTTAAGAGTCACATTGGGATTCAAATCATTATCTTGGTCTAGAAAGACCAGAATAAATGTGGTTCCTTAGATTTATAACAGTATGTTCAATGTCTTGGATTGACATTTAGTGTATGGTAATACTAGTTCTGCACAAGAGCCAGTAGTTGCCATGAGAAGAAAACAATCTAACTGACACCTCTCAATGGCCAGTTTAACTACCTTTATGGCCTACCTGGCCTTTGGAAGAGCTGAATCCACATTAAATGCAAAGGAATGTCCTCATGAATAATTTATTTTATTAAAAAGACTTTAGATCACTGTAGATGTTAAAAGAAATCATTAACAATAGATTGTCCTTGAAAAATAGTTCAGTGATAAAAGAGTTTCAGACCCCCAGGTTAATTGTGCATATGTGTGTGTGTGTCTGTGTGTGTGTGTGTGTGTGTGTGTGTGTGCATTTGAGATGGAGGCCGTCTATTTAATCTTGCAGTAGTTCCACCTCCTAATTGCTTGTACCAATCCTTGCATAGCAGAAATTGTTTTGTTTGTTTAACTTCTTTCAGAATGGTCTTTCTTAGTAATGTGAATGGCAGTAGTAAAAGTGAACATTTTGTTAATCCGTAACTGGTGCCTGGGAAGGAGATTTCAGGTTCTTTCTTCTTTCCTGTCTTGGGGTTGATGAAGCGTAACTAAGTACTCTGCTGGGATCAAGAGGAAATGGCATGACCATCATCAGTAAGATGAGACTCTGCTGACTCAAACTGATCTCTCAGCACATAAATCAGGCCTTCAGGCAAGCTCAAGCAGAAGTTGTGGATCCTATTATTGGCATAACATTGAAGGAACAGTAAGAGCCCTATGTCATCAGTCCACTGGGATCATTCTAAACACTTAATTGCAGATATGCAGCATTTCTCCAGAAGTGCACCACTGTATAAAACAGAGTTATTGTTGTGTAGGGTACCTATAGGGAAAGTAAACAGGTAAATTGAAATGTCAAACTTTCCATCATCATGTCGTGTTATCTGAAATGAGTAAGACTTCTTATTGAAATACTTGCTTCTGTTTTAAGAAATGCACTGTACATATTGTTCACTAGATGACTTACCTCCATTTGATTTGGCTATCAGAAGGTTTATAGTATAGTAAACATATTTTCAATTAAACCTGCTGTCCTTATTAACTTTTTGTATTATGCACTCCTTTGCAGTTTCCGTTTTTCTCCAAGCTGTCCATTTTGCTTCAAAATACAATTTTATGGTTCCATACATCATTTTATGTTTACAATGATTGGGTATTGGTTCTGGGGTGTGGAATTACAGTTGTGCTAAAGTTTCCAGGGTCACATAAGGGTAGGGAGCAATGTCTGTGGCATAAAACAGAGAAAACCTAAATCCATAGTCCAAAACTTTTATTTATTTATTTAATTTTGGTAACCAGATAAGCTCACTGAGACCATGACAGTCCCTTTTTCAGGGGTGACCCAGAGTTATTTACATACAGTTGACAGGTGCAATAACAGACAGAAGCATAGTAAACAGAGACACATTCAGTGATTTTCTTTCTCACTTTGCAACATTCCCATGCAGTAATTGTTCACAAATCAGTGACTACAATCATCTTTACTTGACACTTGTTAATCCATATAAGGCAGTTTAGTCTACAGATAATCACATAAATTATATCACGTGCTAAATAATGACTGAGCAAAGGGTGTCAGTGGTAGCAGCTGCATTGGTTGAGCTCCAAGAGGTGAGCCTTGAGCCCCTTTTTAAAACCCCCAAGGGAGGAGCATTCCTGTAAATTCTCCGGAACTAAGTTCCAGAGGGGTGGGATGGTAGCTGGATATGACCTTTTTACTTGGGATGCTCTGACCATGGGCACATTAAGGAGTTTGTGGTACAAAGCTCTGAGGAGCCTTCTATTCAGTTTGTCTGATAGTATTCAAGTCAAAATATGGGGGGGGGGGCATTTTCCTGCCTCAGTTTGAAGGCCAAATATACTGATGGGTATTGTAATCGCCCTTCAAGTGGCGGCCATGAAAGGGCTTGCAACAGCTGGCAGTGGTGTGCATAGGAATACTGAAAACAAAGTATGCAGTAAAGCAGTGGTTTATTGATGGGTGAGTAAAAACCAAAAATGTTTAGCTTTTTTCTCTGCAGTTTGCCTTGGAAACAGTGGTCGCCAACAATGTGGAAGTCCATGAAGTGTTTTGGTTCTCGTATATTGCATTCTGTTCTTCTTCATCTTAGTCATAACAAAAAAAAAGAAGTTAAATTGTGAGCATTCAAATGCATGAGACACATTTAGTGATGGAAGTCATAAAAAATCCCACACTCTCCACCACCAAAATATGATGCTGCTCTCTGAAGTCAAATAAAGTGCTGTAGTTTATTAAAGTGCCAGTGCTAAGGCATGTCTTAACATGTTTTGGACCTTGTAAAGTGACAGACCTATGCCCCTTGCTCTGCTAGTCACCCTCTTTTTATGTACCCTACTCTTCTGCTATGCTTAACAGCACCTGCACACTGTTTGACATGCTTCAGCCTCTTGAGTTTTATAAGTATCAGTTCCTGTTCTTCTGCCATTGCAATAAGGAGAGCCCCACATATTACACATGTCCTTCCTCTATTTAACCTTTACAAGTGCAGCATCTTACATTTGGCTACATTGAATCTGAGACTCCTGAATTCTGTAAGATTGGCCAGCTTATTCAAGTCCTCATGGTGAATGTTGCCATCACCCAGAGAACCCACTACAATGACCAGTTTAGTATCATCAGCAAACTTGAGCAGCCAATTAGAGATCCCAGCTTTCAGGTTGTTGACAAAAATGTTGAACATCATTGGTTCCAGCACAGATACCTGAGACATGCCACTTAGTGCCCCTCTCCACTCCAAGCAGTGCCCATTCACCACAGTCCTCTACTTTTTGACCTCAAGTCAGTTTGTAATCTGCCTTGAGAATTTTACTTGTATAGTGGAGCTTACTGTAATGTAATGCAATGTCTCTGGTTGCTGCATGACAAAATGGATGAACTTCCTTTGAAATCACCTTCTTTCCTATAGTAACTCTTCTACAGAATGTTGCAGTATTGCATTGTGTCCAGATGGGCTCCACTGTATACTCCACATGTGTATTTTGTCCCAAAGCTTGTCATACCATACATCACAGTGTCCAATGCATTTCTTTTTTTTTGTAATTAAAAGTTTATTGAATAATTTTAAGCATAACAGTTACAAACGATCATCTGCATAATAATAATAACATAGAAAACCTAGCCGGGATTGCTCCCATGGATAAACAGGCTACAAATTTGATTTCCTAACAAAGGACATGAATTACTTTGCTAAAACATGAACATCATAAGACACTAGTACTCTTGTACTGACAAAGAATTTTAACAATTGTCCTATACTGTATGTCCATACAGTACAATCCTGTGCTAAGGACTAGATGAAAACCATACTACTATTAGGTGCCTGAGCATGTCCAAGGCATTTTTGAAGTCTAGATAGACTATGTCGATGGCCCTGTGTCTGTTCACCTCCATTTTCATCTCCTTGATGAAAGGTGATCAGGTTAGTTCTACATAATCTTCCCCTCATAAAGCCATACTGAGTGGTGATAAAACCCTTGGCCTCAACCGAGTGCTCTATTATTCTATCTTTAATAGTGGCTTCAAGGTGCTTGACAAGCATTGATGTCAGGCTGACCTGCCTGTAGTTGCTTGGGTCTGATTTTGCCCTCATTATAAAGATGGGGACCTTATTGGCCACTTTACAGTCCTCCAATAATGAACCCACATCTTTGGATAGACTCTTGAATTACTGCAGTAGTTCCTGGTTGTTCCCTTAGCTCTGATATGATTCTAGGGTGCATTCTGTCTGTCCCCTGAGTCTAGCCTGGCATAACCTGTCCCAGGTCATCAGCTATCAGTAGGTGTGATGTCTGCTGACCGCATTCTGCCTACTCCCAAGGCCATGGACCATCCATATGAGCACCTTCCATCAAGTGGGCTCCCTTTATTGAACTCCAAAGCAAAGTATTCAGTATTGCTGTGATGACTCTCACTTCTCCCACATAGTTTTGTTTCCTGCATTCTTCATTTTCTGGGAGCCCAGTCCCCGCTGTCTCCATCATTGTTCCATTTGATGTATGCAGTAGAAGAAGACTGTGTTGTTAATAGCTTATGCTGCTATCCTGACTTCCATCCTTTGCATGACTTTTCTTATTCAGAATAATTCAATACAAAGTCATAGGTATAGTACACAAGTATTGATGTAACATAACCAACTGCATACATTAGTTAAACTAAACAAAAATGTATAGCAGGAAGGAACCTAAAGCTCATTTTCTTGCCTATATACATTAATTTATGTTCTGCAACTGTCAGAATACAAAAAGTCTTATTTATTATCTTCCAACACATTAGCAGGTGAAGTCTGCAAATGTGAGGAAGAACTGGTACTGCTACAGTGGATTCTGAAGCGTTTACAATGTGATTAAGGTCATAAGATGAATGGAAATTAAGTTGAAAACTATATAGTTATGAACTAAATAATGTATAGTAAAACTAAAATCTAGAAAAAGTTAAAAAAAAATATTAAGTATTTTAAAAACCCTCACATAATTGTATGTACTGCTACATAAATTGTATCACTACAGTCTATAAATGCAAACAAAAAAAATAGCACTGGAACGCTGTATGTGTTGTTTTTGTCTTGTGTCACAACTAGAAAATGTGTCACTAATATATATTGAAAAAGCAGGTTCAGATATTATCTCTACAGTATATGTAGAATAGCCTTATAGTTTTCACACATAAAAACAGTATCAAAAGAGCTAATTCTTAACAGGTGGACTCCAAGCTTGTATGTAAAAAAAGTTTCTTGCTCAACAATTCCAAAGTTAGACCTTTAAAAAGATAATGGGCAGGACATTCAAAACCCTTGGATCTTTGTAAGCCCTGGTGCACTGACGATACGGTGCATTGGGCTTGCGGTGATCTAATGGGATTTTCTACATGACTGTTTCCTGGGAAGGGTCTTTGGGGCTCTCTTTCCTGGGAGCTGCAATGCCTGGTGCAGAAATGCCAGGCTGTATATTGCCTGAGCCCATATTGGTGTCAACAAAATGACTGCTATACCGATATGGGTGAACCTTATTTTGAACCCTCCTTATTAATAGTCACCTCCACTGGCAAGGGAGCAATTTCCTTGTTTAGTGAGCCAATTTGAGAACTCAGCATTCATAAAATATGCAACATCCCTAAAAATTTTGATAGTTTCCTCTCTATGAGACTTTTTTCATATTTTCTGACTTTTGAGTGCAGACTTTTGTCAAGTTATGGAAACTGTGGATCTGTTCGGAAGGCATTCAGTTCTGTTTGTAAGGATTTAATCTCACTGATTTGGTCCCCATACTCACATATTTATTCTAATGATTAAATGCCCAAATACCTTTGAAGATTCTTTTGCTGTGCTTCCCAGTCATTACTTAACTAGAAGTCTTCCAAGCCACCTGATGGGATCTTGGTAACCCATAAACCTGCTGGTATCTTATCCATGCTTAAATATTTCTCTCATTACATCATTCTCCCCTGTGTTCCTATGCCGTAAGTGCATGATTTTGCAGTTCTTTGCACTGAATCATAACTGACAAACTCTGGACCATTTTCCAGTTTAGCTAGGTCCCTCCTCATTTTCTGCACCCCTGCTGGAGTGCCATCCTATTGCAGATCTTAGTGTCATCTGCAAAGAGGCATACCTTACCCTCCAGCCCCTTCACAATGTCACTAATGAAGATGTTAAACAATACTGTCTCAAGAACTGATCCTTCTGGCACCCCGCTGGTCACCCTGCCTTCCTCGGATTTCACTCCATTTATCACCACCCTCTGTGTTCTGTCCTTCAACCAATTCCCAACCCAGTTCACCACCTTGTTACCCTATTCCCAGGCTGCCCAGCTTGTTTACAAGTCTCCTATGTGGAACAGTGTCAAACACCTTGCTGAAGTCAAGGTAGGCCACATCCATTGCTCCCACCTTGATCCACTTCTCTGGTCACCCAGTCAAAGAAATTGAACAGATTTGTCTGACATGATTTTCCTGATGTGAATCTGTACTGCCTCGGACCTTGTGCTATGCTGGATTCAAGGTGCTTCACTAGCCTTTCTTTTTAACATGGATTCCATAACTTTCTCCACCATTGAGGTCAAGATGACAGGTCAATAGTTTCCAGCCTCCTTTCTGCTCCCACTTTTGTGGAGAGGGACTACTTCAGCCCTTCTTCAGTCCTCTGGAACCACTCCCATATCCAGTGACCTGTTGAACAAGTCATACTAGTTATACTGAGTGGGTCACCCTGGAAACAGGAAATGGGACAGCCATAAGAACTGGGGTTGTCTACAGGCCCCCAGACCAGAGGGAGGACATAGACACATTACTGTTAGAAGATATACAAAACATGACAGCTAAAGGGGAGGTTCTGATAATGGGAGACTTCAACATGCCAGATACAGATTGGTCAATACCAGCAGGAACATCGGCCAGAACTAGACACATAGTGGATTCCCTGCAGGGGGGGGAGGGCCTCAAACAACTGGTACAGCAACCCACAAGAGACAGGGCTATCCTAGATCTAGTACTGACTAACAAAGAAGGGATCACAGATCTCCAGGTAGAAGGTCACCTGGGGCCAGTGACCATCACATGGTATGGTTCAATTTGGCTACTACATCTAAATCATCCCATTCCAAGGCAAAAATATGGGACTTCAGAGGAGCTGACTTTGATAAGATGGCCAACAGAGTTAAGCTAGCCCTGGCAAAAAGAAACACAGGTGAGGAGGTACAGGCAAAGTGGGCAAGCATTAAGGATACAATACTTGAAGCAACATCCCATTGTGTTAGACAGAAAAGGAAGTGTAAAAGAAGAAGGAAACCACTTTGGTTCTCAAATACAGTAGCAGAAAAGGTCAGAGCCAAAAGGCTGGCCTTCAGAAAATATAAGGAACACATGGGATGAAGATAGGGAGGCATACCAAACTGCCTAAGGGAAGCAGGTAAGGCAGTAAGGCAGGCAAAGTCCCAAACTGAGGAAACACTAGCACGTAACAGTAAAAGAAGGTGACAAGACTTTCTATAGATACATTAGTGAAAGAAGAAAGTCCAGAGGGGTATTGCAAGCTTAATGGAGAAAAGGGAGCATGTGAGGAGGAGGACCCTGTAAAGGCATCTATCCTAAATAGATACTTTGCTCAGTATTTACTGAAGAGAAGGTAGGCAGGGCCCACAGCTCAGCATCATGGACACAGGGGAGGGAGGTGAGCACTACTCCCTTCACAAAAGAAAGGGTCCTACAAGAGCTTGCTAAGCTCAGGGTGGATAAGGCAATGGGACCTGATGGCATACATCCCAGGGTACTTAAGGAGCTAAAGGAGAAACTAGCAGAGCCATTAGCAGAATTGTTTAGTGAGTCTCTGAGCACAGGAGAGGTCCCAGAAGACTGGAGAAGGGCTCATGTGATCCCACTCCACAAGAGTGGTAGCAGGGAGGAGGCGGGGAACTACAGACCGGTCAGTCTTACCTCAGTAGTGGGCAAGATTATGGAGGCACTCCTTAAGGAAAGGATAGTGCAACACCTGGAATCCATAGGGGCACAGGATCCAAGACAGCATGGGTTTACAAAGGAAGGTCCTGTCAAACTAATCTCATAGATTTCTTTGACTGGTAACCAGAGTGGTGGACCAAGGGGAGCAGTTGATGTCGCCTACCTTGACTTCAGCAAAGCTTTGACACTGTTCCACATAGAAGATTGATAAATAAGCTAGGTAGGCTCTGGGTGGTCAGAAGTTGGTCAACTGGGTGGCAAACTGGTTGACTGGCAGAAAACAGAGAGTGGTGGTAAATGGTATACAGTCAGAAGAGATGCAAGTCACAAGTGGGTACCTCAGGGATCAGTCCTGGGGCCAGTCCTATTCAACATCTTCATTAGTGACCTCGCAGATGGACTAGAGGTAAGGCTTGTCTGTTTGCAGATGACACCAAGATCTGCAACAGAGTAGATGATCCAGATGGGGTGGGCAGAATGAGAAGAGATCTGGATAAACTAGCAGAATGGTCAGAAGAGTGGCAACTGGGATTTAATGCAAAGATGCAAAATCATGCACATAGGGAAGAGAAACCCTGAAGCCACTTATAGGCTGGGAGGGAGTTGCTAGCAGTCACAAAGGAAGAAAGAGACTTGGGCATCATCATCACTGATGACCTAAAATCATCCAAGCAGACCTCAAAGCAGTAGGTAAGGCTAGGGGTGTTAGGGTGTATTAGTAGGGGTATCACAAGTCGTAAGAGGGAGGTAATAATCCTCTGTACAAGACATTGGTTAGGCTCCCATCTGGAGTACTACGGCAGTATTGGAGGCCACACCTTCACAAGGACATTAACCAAATTGAGGCAGTCCAGAGAAGGGCAACCAAAATGGTGCAGGGACTGCATCAGAAGACATATGAGGACAGATTAACGGAGCTCAATATGTATACCCTTGAGCAAAGGAGGAGAGAGGTGATATGATCAGACATTTAAACACCTTAAGGGCATAAACAAGGTGAAAGAGTCTAACATGTTTAAATATAAGAAAATAGCAGGACAAGAGGACACAGCATGAGATTAGATGGAGGCCGATTAAGGGGAATGTGAGGAAATTCTTTTCACAGAAAGGGTGGTAGATGCATGGAATGGCTTACCACAAGAAGTGGTGGCTATGAATACAGTGCAGGGCTTCAAACAGGCATGGATAGGCATAAGGGAGCAATACAAATGACTATGAATAGATAGGTCACTGACAGAGCAAAGGCCGATGGCACATTTATAAGGTAGAAAAAGAAATGGGCAGACTGGATGGGCCTTGAGGTCCTTATCTGCCGTCAGCTTCTATGTTTCTATGTTTCTATGTTCTATGATGGCAAAATACCAGCATTATCAGTCTAGGAGTCTAGGGACAGTTTGCCACTAAAAGTATTGACTGAAATTGTCAATTCTATGACTGTTTTCTACTAAATGTATAGAGAATTTCAGATGAAGGCTGGCATTGTGAATCTAGGAACTATTGCCCATTAAAGTATTGGCAATACCAGCCTTTGTGAGGTAGTTGATCCATAGACAATTTGCCAATAAAAGTCAGCCAGCAAACACAAAGCTGTGTGCAGTGGTCATTATATATTTGTTTAATTTTTTAATTAAAAAAAAATATATATGTACCTGTATGTTAATGCAGATATTAGATTTTAAGTACAGAGTGTAGTAAGTAGGGACATTTAATGTCAGGGTAAAAAGTCCCCTGGGACTTTGGAAATCTCAGCTGGGCATGACCATGAAAGAGAATGGCAGCGTGTGCTACCCCTCAGCATCTCCCCTAGTCAGACACCAACTGGGACCTCAAGGGTAACAGTTGGAAGGGTTCTGAGAAAGTATCTGAGCTCTCCCCCTTGTAACAAACAGACAGCAAGAGACTTTTCAAATTCCATGTACCTTTCCAGCTCACAGCCATTAAGGTTAAGGCTAAGGTGCTTGACCACAGAAATGTCCTCTAGGCTTTTATCCACTCCTTAGCCAGTGAGGCTAGAAGAAACCATGACAGAATGGTGGCCTCGACTACCTCCAATGCCCCCCCATTCTGGCCATTAGTGGCAACACTAGCTGGTAACAAAGACCACAGGGAACCGAGAAGGTATCAGAGCCCCCCCCAATAGAACACAAATAGGATAAGGGACTTTTTGATTTGCATGTGTCCCTCCTCCCAGCAAACCAGGCTCCAGGAAAAGGCACTTGACTGGAGGAATTTATCATAGGCTTCCAGGTACTCCTTAGCCAGGTGTGGTTGAAGTGACCATGAGAGAGCAGCGATGTCTGCTACCCTCAGTGGTCCCAACCCACTGTGGCTGTCAGCAATGACACTGGCAGCATTTGAGTCCACAGGGGTCCTGGAGGGTTTTTGGAGCCCTTCCCTGGAATACACAGAGAATTAGGGACTTTTTATATTTTGAGTGTCTATCCTGCTCCCAGCCAATCAGGCTACTGGAAAAGGCACTTGACAGGAGCAATTTCCCAATGGCTTTGGCTAGTTTTTACCCACTCATGCTACAGCAGTGCTCATCATGATGCAGTGCAGTACTTTTCAGAGCCTTACAATATACGATATGTGACAAACTGTTGCATAACCAAAGGACTTAATTACTATTGAATTACACTATTTCCTTCAGCATAATGCATCACTCTGCAGTTGTTCTGCAGTAATACTGCAAGGTACTGTGTTGCATCCTAGCTGGCAGCACTGTAGGAGTGACCATGAATGACCAGTGGTGTCTTCTACCCCCAGTGTCCACATCAGTGACCACTAGCAGTATCCTTAGAGAGCAATGGAGTCCAAAAACATATCAGACCCCCTCCCATAACACACAGAGAAAAAGGGATTGTTCTTATTATGCATGCCTTTCCTGCTCCCCATCAGTGAGGCTATGGGAAAAGATGAAATCTCCAGACCCATCTTGGTTATCTCGGAGTCCTGGCTTAAACCACAAATCCCAGACTCCTCCTGTGCACTTCATAACTACAGCTTCATCCATGCTGACAGCCCTGTTTGCCAAAATGCTGGTGCATTGCTACTCAACTTCAGGAGCCATCTCTGCATCTCCACTGTACTCTATGCCATTGTTACTGGGTCCCCTTGTGAGATATTCCATGTCATCTTTATCCTTTGGCACACATATATAATTCCATTTTCTGAAATCCCCGAAAGGGCAGAACATTTGGCCTCCTTGCTGTTCCAGGCACCATCATACACAATGTTGTAAAGAATGAGTGATCTAAACCTCTCATTGATGAGTCCCCACTCTAAAACATATGATTCAGTTATTAGTAGAGCTAATTTAGCTCATCTCATATCTGACCCCACCATCTGTCACTCAAAGGGGGCTTGAGCTCCCTGCTTGATTGGATGTTTTTCAAAAGGTCCATGATGCTGGTGTTTTGCTCGCTGCCTTAAGTGATTACTCCCCTATATTTTGCCTGTGGAAGTTTTGGCCCCTAAAGCTGCTCCTCTAATCTTCATCCTTAGAGACTATTGATGTCTGTACTCCTCTGCTTGTGGAGATATCACAGATAGATTGGTCTCTTATTCTTGCCACCACCAATGTCAACTCAGCTTTCCATCTCTTCCTGGATTGCATCATCAATCTCCTTATCCAAGAGGAGGGTCAGAGGGACAGCTTCCCATTGTCTTCATAGCAACCTACTCTCCCTTTTCAAAGCTAGACAAACACTTATCTAGGAAAAAGGGGTCATCTTTGCTGTGCATCCTGTGGGAGCTATTGTCTGTGAGGTAGTTACTGAGTTGTGGGCCACCAACTGTGAACTGGACCCAGGTCCAAAACATCTGGTGAGTTGTGTAGGTGTCCTTGGTGCAGTGTTTGCTGAGATATTCCAGTTCTCCTTTTCTGAGGGGTCCTTTCTGAAGGGATTTAAAGATGCATTGGTGAAGCCCCTTTTGAAATAAACATCTCTGTACCCAGTCTGCTTCGTGAATTATAGACCCAGCTCTAGCCTTCCTTTTTGTGGAAGGTTATAGAGATGGTGGCTCTGCAACTTGAGACATACCTTGTGACCTTTAACATCTGTGAGCAACTCCAGTCTGGATTTAGGTCAAGGCACAGTATGGAGACTGTTGAATAGGGTGCATAATGACCTACCCAGGGCTAGAGAGCAAAGTGAATGGTCAGTTCTCATTCTACTTGATTTCTTTTCAGCATTTTACTTGGTGAGCCATATGTTGCTGTTGTATTGCCTAAGGGAGTACTGTGGACTTGTTGGCATAGTTATCAGCTGGTTTGGCTCCTTTCTCAGAGATAGGACACAGAGGGTGGTTATTGGGAATTTCTTCTCACTATGGAAACCCTTGTGCTGTGATATTCCCCAGGGCTTGCTGAAGGAAGTACACCCACTCCCTCTCATTGAATATGGCAGCCGGCTGAAGTGGTGAGAGGAGGGCTGTGCCAGTCACTGTATAAACTACCCATGGCACTGGTAACTATGGTAAGGGGGATGGCAGGGTGGTGTACCCAGTGTAGATTGTGCAGGGGTGCCCCGTATACCAGGGACTTCATATAAAAAGTGACAAGTGAGTGGAGGGTTGTGAGTGCCACTAGACAACAGGGACTACATCAAGAAATACTAGGACAGTGATCAAAGGGTGGGGGGTGCTGCTAGACACCAGGGACTACATCAGGAAATACTGAATGGTGATCAGAGGCTGGGGAGTGTGATTGGACACCAGGGAATGTTTAAACTGATATGGGAATGATGTAAGAGAGCAAGGGAGTGTCACTGGACACCAGGGAATACTTATATTGATACAGAGATGGTGATCAGAGGATGCCTCTAGACACCAGGAACTATTACCATTTATATGGGGATGAGAAATCAGGGTGGGGGACCAGTCACTGGAGGGGCACAAACCTGCCACTGCTTCACTTGCAAATGAGCCCATAATGGGCATGCATATGGTTTCTTAGTGTCTTGAATGCCCAATGGGCTCATTTGCATGATGCCAGCTGAATATTGCACCAGGGGTTCCTGGCACTGTTTGGTCTGGGGCACTGTTCCTTGTTCTTCCCAGATCCATGTCAGGGCAGCACTACTTGGCTAAGCACTGTGCTGACATGTCCCTATATTCAATCAGATAACACATGTGTGGAAGGACTGATCTCCTTCTCGGGCATGGGGGGAGGGGAGCCAGTGTCCAGTGCATGCCTGACCCCTGGTGGAGGCTGGGGTGAGTACCTTGCCAGAGGTGAGATAGTGGAGATGTGTGCCAAATATTAGCGCTTCCACACCATCACATTGTTGCATGCCACACCTCCCATAAGTGTGTTTCGCTTGTCAAAAATGCCAGCATCCATGAATGACACCCCACTTTATTTTTGGTCCCACTCCCCCTGCCAGTGGCTTTTGGTTGAAGACCAAGCCTGGTCAGTTCCATCCTGCTCCCATGGCCCCACCCTGGGGGTGGGTAAGACAGGGTTTAGCCTGTTCATCTTCCATTGATGGGGTGCCCATTCTGCAGCCCCATCCTGGGGGGGAATAAGCCTGGGACCAAATTGCAACCTAAGGTAAGTCCCGGGAAGTTACTTGTGGGGCGAATGGTTTGTGGGTTGTTGTGGGATGAATGGTGTGGGGCTGAGCTCACTGAACTGTAAACACTACCATTTTTTACACCTTCTCATTACCACCTAATTTAATTTAAACACGCCCAAACTACAACCACCTCACCTCTCATTTGCTGCCCACTGCAATTTCTCCCTCTCTCCAATCCTTTGCCTGTTCTATACCTGCTCACACTATGCTGCCTCTCCGTTACTATACTTGCCCACACCACGCTGCCTCTCCTTTACAGTCCCACTCTCCCTCCCATCACTTATGAAGAACATTTTTTTTCCCTTTTCTCAGTGCCTCTTCCTGTATTTCATAATCAGTACAGACTAACAAATCTGAGTTAGCACTGTTTCGGTGTCTTATGCTCATGCCTACTTGACAGCTGGAATGTGACTCGCTGTATCTACCAAGTCTGAAAGGACACTTTCAAATCTCTTTATCTCTCTGATGCTAAAAATGAAATGTTCCTGTTCCAGTTACTGTAAGATACAGGGTCATAAAAATAAAAGTCTTATCATGCTGTATTTCTGTCTTTCTTGCTGTTTCTTCATGGTAAAAAAAATTAAAATAAACTGCACTCAGTCAGCATCTCCCTATCAACACAGAGAATCTCCCTAGCAACACAGGACTACTTTTTTTGGCATAGTAATAAATTAATAAAATAAAATAATTTTAAATACAAACGGATGTACTTCTTTTATTTTATTTTGTCATCATTAAAAAAAGGACACATTGTATAATTGCAGTATGCCACACCAGAGTGTGGGTGATGCCAGGATTTACCCACTTCTGTTGTGGTTCACTCACTCAGCCTACGGCATTGTGACCAAACCACACCAGATGTGGGTAAATCCTGGCATCATCCACACCCTGTCATGGTATATTGCTTAAATAATCTATAAGTGGGCAATATAATAAAGATGGTGGTAACCCCAAGCAGTTTCTCATAGCATCCTCTTCTGATTTCACTGTTCCACTGTAAATAATTGTGTGCATTGTGTGTATATGACATGGTGATGCTAACAACTGTTTCTGACCACCTCCAACACAGCATTTGCTTCATCCTTCTTAACATCGTTATTTCAGGCCAAGTATGGTGGCAGGAGCTTTAAGGTACAGCAGTAAGACTTAATGTAGCTAAGGAATCAAATAAATTGAAACAAAAATGGTTGTACATGTTTTCATTACTTCAAACTAGTGATTGTTCAATCTAGTGACTGCCTTATTCTTAGCATAAAACACTGCTAGTTTAAAATATTGGAAAAAAATTTAAACAAAATTTGAAGTGCTGCACACTTAGATGGTTGCCAGGTCAGAATGCGAGTGGAGAGCTGTGACAGTCATTATCAAGGCAGGAAGTACTTTTGGGTGGCTTGGAGATTGTGGGAAGCACAGAGAGGGAGTTGTGTGCCTGGAATACCAGAGAATGTTTGGCACAACTGCCTGATGTACAGCAGCTCAGGACATCGTTCCTCAGGAAAAAAAAGCAAGCTCAGATGGAAGACTGTAATATTTAAAAGCATGCATGGCCTCCTTCCAATCTGTCTAAGCAGACTTCTTGTCAAACCCCACAGGAAATATCAACTGCGCTTTCAGACTAGAGATCCCTTTCACATACCAAGGATGTCCAAATCCTTACGGGAAAAGACCTGGGCCATAGCAGCTTCAACATCCTGGGATTTTCTACCTGATATGAGAAAAGAAGTCAAAAACCTAAGATCCTTCAATGCAGCAATATCCGGCTGCATACAAAGCCCATGTGACTGCTAGACACTGCTTTGTTTTCCTATAACACTTCCCCCACCACACACACACACACACACACACACACACACACACAACCTCCATCAGTCTGTAACCAGTATTCATCTGTATATACTGTGGAATCTTTAGATGATTCCAATCTTTGTAAATACAGTGGCGTGAAAAAGTATTTGCCCCCTTCCTGATTTTCTCTATTATTGCATATTTGTCACACTGGATGTTTTCAGGTCTTTAGAGAAAATGTAATATTAGATAAAGGGAACCTGAGTGAACAAATAACACTTGTTTTTTTTTATTTCATTATTTAATGAAAAAAGTTAACCAACACCAACTGGCACTGTGTGAAAAAGTAATTGCTTATACACTTAATAACTGGTTATGTTACATTTAGCTGCAAATGATCAAAAGTAACCAAACACTTCCTATAATTCAATATCAGTCTTTCATAAGCGTGGAGGAATTTTAACCACTCTTCCTCGCCAGAACTGCTTTAATTCAGTAACATTTGGTGGGTTTTGAGCATGAACTGCTCGTTTCAGGTCCTACCACAGCATCTCTATTGGGTTTAAGTCTGGACTTTGACTAAGCCACTCCAAAACTTTAATTTTACTTCTTTTAGCCATTCTGATGTGGACTTGCTTTTGTGTTTTGGATCATTGTCTTGCTGCATGACCAACTCACGCTTCAGCTAGCTGAGACGGAAGGATGACTGGACATTCTCCTTAAGAATTTTCTGGTACAGAGCAGAATTCATGGTTCCTTTAATTATGGCAAGTCATCCAGGTCCTTAGACAGCAAAGCATCCCCATCATCACACTACCACCACCATGTTTGACTGTTGGTATGGTGTTCTTACTGTGGAATGCTGTGTTTGCTTTACGAGACATTATGGGATCCATGTTGTCAAAAAGTTCCACTTTGGACTCATCTGTCCATAGAACTTATTTTCCCAAAGGCATCTAGATCATCCAGGTGCTTCTTGGCAAATGAGAGACGAGCATTTTGTTGCCAGTTAGCAGTGGTTTCCATGCTATCACTCTCACATGAAGCCCATTTTGCCCAGTCTCTTTCTGATTGTGGAGTCATGAACACTGACCTTAGCTGAGGCAAGAGTAGCCTGCAGTTCTTTGGATGTTGTTTAAGATCCTTTGAGACTTCTTGGATGATTTCACTCGCCCTTGGAGTAATTTTGCAACCCCACTCCTGGGAAGGTTCACTACTGTTCCAAGTGTTCTCCATTTGGAGATTATGGCTCCACTGTGGTTTGATGGAGTCCCAGAGCCTTAGAAATAGCTTTGTAACCCTTTCCAGACTGATAGAGGGCAACAATTTTTTCTGATCTTTTCAGGAACTTCCTTTGATCATGGCATAAATGTGCTTGTTAAATCTTTGTGCTGGAACGTGACTCTGATGGTAAGGGCCAAAATAAGTGAGGTTTATATTGAGCAGGGCTGGGCTGTAATCAAGCCTGGCTGTATTCAATCAGCTGACTCTAATTATCCATTTAATTGGGTTGATTTAACTAGGGGGCAATTACTTTTCACACAGTGCCAGTTGGTGTTGATTAACTTTTCATTAAATAAATGAAATAAGTAAAAAAAAGTGTATTTGTTCACTCAGGTTCACTTTATCTAATATTATATTTTGTCTAAAGACCTGAAAACATCCAGTGTGACAAATATGCAATAATAGAGAAAATCAGGAAGGGGGCAAATACTTTTTCACGCCACTGTATATTTCAAACAATGTTGGCAATTATTGTTTTCTTTAACTATGTCACAGTAACTAAGTGGATTTACTACTCTTTGAGTCTGCCAGACCCTCTTGAAAAATAAGGGTTTTGCCTAAATAAGGCTATCCTAGTGTACAAAATTCTCAATATAAATAAATAAATTAGTTTTGATGGATTGCTCAGAGCATCAATGCTAACCAAGCTTTGGCTTCTGTCAGAGCATAACAAAAGTATATGTTAATGTGAGTACTGTAATTTTTCTTTCCTTAAAATACAGTACCAGCATTAGGGAAAAACCAATACTTCATGCAATGGTGTGTACTCTAGGAGCACCACACTACACCATTATCATGATTCAGGTGATGTTTCCACTAACATACTGTAGCATTTATACTCTCTTGCAGCTTGTGCTGCACCCTCAAGTGCTAATTTAACATAATCATGTGCAAGGAAAAATACATTAAATGAGAATCTGTGTGGCAATTTACAACAAAACTAACTTTAAATGACGTTATTGTTCATCAGAAACAAAGGTTATAATTTCTGTTTTGTAATACTTTTCAATAGAAAACAACCGGGAATGTACCTTAAAAAACTGTAAGAGAATTAAAAACAAATAAAACAAAATATTGGATTACAGATATTTGGTCTGTGCTCTTTTAAGACAATACCAGCAAGCTGATGGATTTAATTTAATTGCTGTTTTGAAGAAGCCAGCTGAAGGATTTGTTTATCTTGTTTAGGCATGTATTTGCTGCTAATGAGGCAGTAAAACCAGTGAACTGGTCACTGTTTTATGAAGGCTCTGGGACTGGTAATGAAGTCAAAGTATAAAAGGTTATTCTCATTCCAGTACAATGAAATTGGATATCACAATTTAATAAAAAATCTATTAATATTGCTTTTGAATGTCATTTAAGATCATTTAAATTTCCTGATTTTTGCATCTTTTTGACTAGATGTCACTGATTTGGATGTTGGCAAATAATATCTCTGTCTCTTTAAAGAGGCATAGAGCATATGAACATATATATTTAGTAACAGCAGTTATGGGTGGTTCATAGCTCAGTGCTTGTGCTCCATACTGTAGCTCAATAATGTTGATTGTGCTTGGATACAGAGGCCAGACCAGTAAGTAGGGCAATGCTTGTAAGGTATTAGTTGTATGAATGATAAGTACTTAGATACTTCAGCATAGACATGAGCAAGTCAGTGATTATCGTACATGCGAACTGGATAGTATATGCAAGGTGCTTAGATGTTTGAACTGATGAGTAACTTATTATGACTTGATATTTTGGCCTATCTCTGTATCCCACCATAGGAAGGATGCTTAGTCAAGTAGGGTGAGACCCCCCCCAAAAAATAAATAATGATATCATCCGATTATCTCCTCTAACTCTGGAGAGTGTGGCCAGTAGCACACAGGAGAGAAAAAACCCACCTGGGGGAAACCTCTGAGGACCCATGGCTACTGACCTGCCCATCCTTCTAGGCATACTAAAGGAATCCTAAATTAATGATTTAATGTCAGCTAATCTGAAATCCAAAGTCGTAGATCCTGATCCAATGAAAGCAGGAAGCTGATTTTTTTTTATTTTTCATTTTATTTAAATCTAGGATTACAAATACCTTTGAGCAGGATCTGCTCATTTACAAAGGTTCCACATCGAAGGAATGGGGGGTATACATACATACAAAGGTCAACATAATAATACATAGTTACACAATAAAAAGAAGTAATGTACTGATATTTGAATGTCGCGTGAAGATGGCAGCACTTCCTTCTAGTGAACTTCTAATCCAAGAAATACATATCTAGGGCAGAATCTGATTGTAAATTGAATCATTGGTAGAGTGTAAGAATTCAAAACTTTGAAGTTGCATTGGTGAAGCGATCCAGAAGGCTAGTAAGTTTTCAAGGAGAACCAGTAATGAAATGGCTAAGACTCCATGCTCTGACTATGAGGACAGTTGAGGATTCCGATTGGCAAGCTTTGCAAACGAAGGCCTTGGTGATGTAGCACAACAGCTAGGCTCGGACTGCGTGATCTAGAGAGGGACGGAGCCATAGGAACTTCCAGTCCAGTGTGGTGAAGCAGGTAAAGTGAGCTGGCAATAGATCTTAATGTGACTAGGTAGAATAAAGTTGAATGGACCTCCAGGCCCTTAGGGCAAAGCAGGTCACAGACTAGGCATGACAGTCTTTGATGAACCTCTAAGCCCAGTATGGGCAAAGCAGGTAAGTATGAGAAGATAGTATACATAAGTGGACCAGCACATAGGTCAGCAGTAGTTGTAGTTGAAGTGAACCTGCATGATTCAGATGTAGTACCAGAAGAGTAGTGCTGAATAGATTATGCATGGTATACAGTGGAAAGTACTGTGGGAATGTACATAAGCATGTAAATAGAAGAGCTTTCAATTGGTAAGCAATATAGTTCTATAGAGTGATGTATATATACACGTATAGGGAAGCCAGAGTGGTACATCAGCTGGGATTAGATTTGTGAGAATGATCTGATGACTCCTAAATTGACGTGCTTCTAGTAGCCACAGATGGTGATAATGATGGAGAGGGCCAAGTCAATGAAGTAGTGTAGTAACAGGATCCAATAAGCTTTGGAGCACTGGAGTAGAGTAATGTGGAGGCCTAAATCAAGAGATTGAAATTCTTCCGATAGGCTCAACTAAGTGTCCTGGCAGGAAAGGAGTGGCAGGAATTCCATTAACTAACTCAGCAAGGCAGAAGCATGCAAAGGAATTAAGGGTGAATGTCCAACTAATCCAGAAGGAAATATACAGCAAAACAAGGAGCTCCTTGAAGGCTAATAACCATAAATCTTCATGGATAGCAAGAGCAGAGGTGATACCAGGCAGAGCTCTCGCGTGACCAGCAAATTACAGCCAGACCCCACATAGGCCAGGTGAAAGAAGAGTGAATCAAGCTAGACCCCATGTAGGCTAGATGATTAAGGTGCCACCACGGAGGGTAGCCTGGAGTGAGCTGATGATGCATAACTGAATGAGCTATGTAATAGCACCATGAGTGAAAATGAGGTGAATTGGCAGCAGGAAGGTGACTCAAACAATTGATTAGGCTGGAAAGCTGGTGAGGTGAATGAGCACAGCATGCTGAGATCATAATGAGCATTGAAAGTTGAGACCTTGCAAGGTCAATACAGAGTTGAGTGCAGCAGAATCCCACAGGCTGAAGCTGAGGGTAATGGCAGTAGTCATGGATGTGTAATCAAGTGTGAACCTACGCATAGGTCAGTAAAGAGAGAAGTAATGAGTGGACCAGCAAGTAGGCTGCATAGCATAGGGCACTGAAACGAGGTGAATCTGATACCTTCGATATGGGAAGCACTGGTTAGATGAGGCATGTCACAGCAGTAAAAGTCACACAGAAAATAAAATATAGCTAGCAGAGGTAATCATACAAGGATAGGTCTAGCCCTGTAGCGATATGGCCGGAAGAAAGACTATGGTCACTGTCTAGAAGTTTGTTGGAATATAAGTTGTTAGTCATTCTGTCCCATATTCATCCTTTAAGTAGCCTTGGGTGAAGCTGGCTCGAGGAGTTAAGAGGCAGTAGCCTGTATTCTAGAAGTATCAAAAGTTTGGAAACTGGATTTCAAGAGATAGAGCCAGGAGCACCTGAAAAACTTAGAAACTGGAGTTGGGTTGCCTACAGCTTGCTATGCAGACATGAGGTGGCGGACAAAGGAGGGCAGCATTGCTTGCAAGTGCTTCCTTAGACTGTAAAAGGGGAGATATATGATATAGGTTGACCGTCAGTTTAGAGTTACAGAAAGAGAATCCTGTTTGCCTGGCTGAATGCTTACTAGAATGCTGAATAGCAGCGTACATCCGAATACAAGTTAAATCCGTCTCTGTCAGGGAATGACACACTGCATTAGAGTATAGTGAGCTACAAAATGTGTAAGTGCCTTGATGCCAGTAATAGGTCGGGCAGATAACGTTAGCTTAGCGTAAATAAAATGCTTTAATGGAGGCAGTGTCTTTAAGCCCATATGTTATGAACGGCGACTGATAAAGTGATAAGCATCCAATACATACTTGAAACATGGCTCCACAAATTTCTTGTTTGTTGCCCAATAATCCAATAGAAGGTGAGAAGTCTTCTCTGAATGACTGCCCAATGGCCTGGGTAGGTCTTGCAGAATGCTCATAAGAATTGTATAATACACCCATGGATGCGTATATATTAGGCTAAGCAGTAAACAGTAACTAGCACTGCTAGGAAGAAAAGTTATGTATTTTTTTTAGCTGCAGTTAAACCTGTCTGCGAAATGTATTGAAGCAGACTCTCCCTAACTGAAGCAATGAATATCATACTGAACAGGTGCTGCTATTTTATTTTCTCATTTGGGGCCCCTCATTAATACTAATATTGTTCTACTAGATATTCATTGTTTAATTTCGTATTAGTTCTGGAACCCCGTGACATCAGTTATGTGTGATATAACTTTAAAGTAATAAAGAACTGTATATTGCTTCCGGGTGTGAAGGAGCTCCATATGCGGTAAAGTTCTGAGGGAATGCAGAGCAGTAACATCCCAGAAGTGTGTAGAGCAGTAATCCAAGCCCCAGAAAAGGAAGGATCAGAATGCAGGCAGCATGCTGCAGTGGAGGGAAGCCAATGGGGGGATCCAAGGAGGCAGCACACTGGAGGAGGGAGCGGTAGCCAGAGCAGCCACAGAGCAAACAGCACTGGTGGGAGGCAAAATGGAGGGTGAAGCGAGGAAGCCAGCAGGACAGAGACAGTGTCCAGATGCCACCGACACGTGCATCTGGGGCAGTTCCAAAACTGACAAGAATCACCTGCAGCGTCTAGGAGCAGCTCAGTACACCAGGTGTGCTGTGCAAGAAAAGCGTCAGTAAGCAAGCATTCCAGAGTCCTGAGCACAATCCAGGCAGCTGTGAGAGAGGAGGATGCATAATTTGCCCAGCAATTGTACGTAGCCCTCAAGGAGTTGAGCACAACAATTAGGTGGATGCACAAAGCCAAGCGTAATCAGTGAAATGACAGCTGTACAGTAGGTATGGAATGCCATGGTCCAGGGACAAGGAGGAGAGCAGGACAGTGAGGCAGAGAAGGTCCAGAAGGGGACCGGAAAGCCAGCAGAAAAAAAAAGAAAAAAATAACACGAACTGCGGTGTAAGCAGAGCTGGAGGCGAGGCAGACAAACAACCAGAAGGCAGAACAAATGGAGAAGGAGGGCAGGGGGGGGGAACAAACAAGAGGCAGAAAGTAACAGGAAAGCACAAGAGTATGGGGAACAAGGGGGGTACAGAACAGAGGAAGGAGCCCACCCCAGCATGCAGCATGGAGTGAGCCAGCGAGTGCGACTCACTCTAAGCAGAGCAACGGTAGCTGGATGTTTAAATAGGAAGTGGGGAGGAGCTCTTCCCCCACATAACCACAGGCATGCACCTTTCATTTAGTGTTCTAGCTAACTGGAAACTTAAAACAGCAAGGCACAGGGGCCCCCGTTAAACAAAGGATAATGAAAAGACTGTTTGCACCTAGCAAATCTTAACGTTATATGTGAAACAGTACGTGGGTTGTCATGAAGACATATTTCTGTAGGCAGCATGTCCTGTCAGATACACACTGCCTGTGTAAATATTTGGCTGCAGAAGCACTGAGCATAGGACTTATATGTTGTGCACCACAGCCCTTTGTTGGCAACAAACACCCAGTAGCAAATTGGCCTAACACATCCCACACAGGTTAGCATCTTTGCTCCTGGTTACCATATTTAGAAGCTGGTTTGCTAATGGCCATTTGCATGCCATTATGTGGTCATTAGCAGCTCTGCAAAATGCCTCTATGCATCGGTATATGTGGAGCCTCTGAACAGATCACTGTCCATTACCCCAGCTCTCTCCCAGTCCTCAGACAGTAATATATGAATCCCTGGCAGTCCAATGGTAACCCCCTCCCACCCAAATCTTCACTGTTAAATGAAATCTACCTTGGTAAAACAGTGGAACCCCCCACCCTGATCCAGCTGGTAAAATGAAATCTACCCTTGTAGTCCATCAATACCCACCTCCCAACCCGATTCTTGTAAAATAAATCCATCCTGGTAGTCCAGTGGTACCCGTTCCTGTTCTGATCCCCCACTGTAAAATAATTTGACCCTGTTTGCCTAATGGTGCCCTAATCCCGCACTGATCCCCACTGTAAAATTATGTACCCCTTCCAGGCTCACAAACTCATCAACCACCATGTTCTACCTGCCCTGTCCACTACCCAACTCACCCTAAAAAGGCTGTCCACAACTGCACGTATAGTGGTGGATGGGGACTGACACAGGCCATCCTATCACCACCTCAGCTAGTCACAATTGGAATGACTGGAACCTGCACAAATAAGTTAGGAGTCTTCTCTTGCTTTGCACAGGGCCTTCATGGTCCTGTGCAAAGCAAAGTTTACCCTACTACTTTCTAAAAAAACACAGGAAATTCATTGCAAAAAAAAAAATCATGTTAATATAGATTAGGGTTTTTTACCAGAAAATAACTCAAATCTTACAAAGTTTGGAAAGTTGTCATTAGGGTTGTCAACCCAAAGCCCACAACATTTGGAAATGTGCTATTAGCGTTGTCAACCAAAAGCCTAGAATGTTTGGAAATGTGCTGATAAGGTTGCCAAGTGTGTGAGCCAGAATGGTTGCACTGAGGATTGAGGTGCTGGACACCACACCTCGCACCATGCTGGTGACCGGAGTTTGGGAGCGGACTCTGGGAGCTGGGGGTCGGGAGGGGGAGGAGAGGATTGAGCATCCAGAGGACTACTCTTCTCTCCTGGAGTGGGTGTACAGGGATGTGTCACTCTGTGGTGGCTCCCAGTGGAGACCGGGAGTACCACAGGCAAATGAGCTGCTAGGTGGTGAGGCGATGGCGGACGTCAGTTGAGGAGCTGTCCTCAGTGCAGATGTCATTGCACATCCTTGCCTGTGGGAGAAACCAAAATGGAAAACCCCCACTTCCTGGGAGGTGACGGCAGAGCTCGAGTGACTGATCCCTCTCTCCTAATGCCTGCCCTGACCCAGATTTGACTCTCCGTGGTCCCCGCCTCCTCCCATTTGAATTCACGGGAGAGGTGGGACCCAGCACCAGTTTTCTCAGTCGAGGAAAAGGGTTCAGGTGGGGTGGTAGAGGTGATACTGAGTGGGACCCCACCCAAGAGATAACCCAGGAATGCCGCTGTCTGGAAGGAAATGAAGTAAAAAAAAAAAAAAAAGATTGTCAAGTGTAACTTCTAACTCCCTCCATAATTCCCTATCCTTGTGATCCAATGTCAATCTACAGATACAGGGTCATGCATCAAGTCCGGTATCTTATACAGGGCCAACATATTCAACATTTGTAAAAAAGCAACCCTAATACCCATCCTCCTCCCCATCTTCTACTCCTGTGACCCAAGATCAAGCTACATGTCTGGTTCCATGCTAGAAGACTATGCTATGCAACATGAGTCTTTGTAGGTATAATGCTAAGTTGCACAATTGCCACATAGCTGTAGGTTTTCTGGTGCATGATCTTGTGGACCTCGGGGCCGATTTTCAGAAGGTTCATAGATTGGCACAAGTTGCGCCAAACCCCCACATGCAACCAACTCTGGGTGCACCTAGGACCCTGCACTGAATTTTGGTGCAACAGGGATCCTGGTACCAAAGTTCCCAGAGGTACCTCAAGTGGAGTGGTGTGCCAAATAGATGGTAGACAGGAGAGGTTTGACGGAGGCTGCCATCACCCCTTGCCTGTTGTAAATCTGGCCCCTGGACTAGAATGTGGGAGGAGTGGGGAGAAACTCAAAGTCCAACCATTAATTGTGCTATTTTTATGTGTCATAATGCCATAGAGGGTTGTTTTTTAAATTCCATCTCTTTGCAGGATAATTTAGTGTCACCATACAGCACTGACATGTACATTCAATAGACTTTCTGAAAATGTAAGCCTTATTCTTCATATCATGATCCTGTACCTGAATAACTGCTAATATCATGCTCTTCTTTCAAAAATTGACCAAAACTTTATAGTGCCGCTGAATGCACAATATGCAGTTCCATTGTGTTACATGATATGTACAGACTGTCAGACCTGTAATACCCTTGATGCGCAACTCTGTGTGTGCTGGCATAATTCATGCACTGATGTTGCATTACAAATGACATGTTTTTAATGCTACTCTATAAGCAGGTGGCATATATGTAGAAGAAATAAAGAATGAACAAAACAAGAATAATGCATATATATGAGTGTGGAAGCTGTGTAGCATTTATTATACTATACTGTGTTTGAAAAAGGTATTTTACATACAGTATCTGGTGGTCTGTGTATAGTAAAATACCCACATATCTTAAGGTATTACAGGCTCCAATTTTCTTATAAGACTTCAGCATGGTTATACTTTTAAGGATTGACTGAGCTGGAGCTTACCAATGTAAGAAGATATGCAGCAATATGTCTGCTTACATTGGTAACCTCCAGCACAGTCAAACCCTTACAAGCAGATCCATGTAGAAGCCCCGTCAGAAACTGTTGTTCCATACAAAATAACAAAGCCAGGCTACTTGGCTGATGCTCAAGATTTGCCAAAATCACAGCAAGGTTTAGAATATATGTATTTTATTATTAAAATAAGCAGCACTCACCCCAATGGCCCACTGATGTTTCACAACAAAATGTATGTTTTATAAAGGCATGATGGGCCACCAAGAGAACTGCTGATTTATAGTACTATGTTAAAGAGCAGCTCTCGACTAGACCCCCCGCTGACACATATCCTGCAACTGACCTGGTCAGGAGTTGTTTTCCATCAATGATTCCTTTGTGGGCTACCGTTTTAAAATTTTATTTCACTCGTAACTTTATTCTGCTGAAAACGGAATCCTATGGGGCTGCGTGTGCCGGCATGGGGGCGTGGCCGTAGGATGCGGAACTGGTTCAGGTTTTTGCCGGTGGGCCAGGGAATGCAGTTATGAGTGAAATAAAATTTTTAAACGGTAGCCCACAAAGGAATCATTTATAGAAAATGACTCCTGGCCAGGTCACTTGCGGGATATGTGTCAGCAGGGGGGCTAGTTAAGAGCATAGAAGCTGCTCTTTAAAGTGATAGTGCATAGTAAGTGCAAAATGCTGTTGTGCAGTTTTACAATAGTGCTAAATCATGTGTGCAAATAGCAAGGCAATGTGCAAACATACAGAATCAGGCAAAGGCAAGGCAAATTTAATTTTTAGGCACCCAATCCCAGAGGCTCTGGGTGCCGTACATGTAAAAGATACAAGTAGACAAGACGATAAAATCAGACACAGTAATAAATAAACATAGCAATAATGAATAAAAACAGGACACAGCAGAGTGAAACAAAATAGCCCGCAACAGGAAAACATTTCTAAACAGGGTTATCTCTAAAAATAATATCTAAAAGTCAGTGGGCCTGATTCCGGAGTGGGCTATGCCGGCGTAAGGTGAGATATGCCAAACCCCATGGTGTATCCCGCAACTTAAGCCAGGCTATACACAAGTTGAAATTCCAAGTGGCAACTTGCGCCGTGGCAGATGTGGGCTGCAACTACAGTGGGTTATGCCATCCGTTATGCCGCAGCCTGCAATGTCTGGCACAAGTGCAGGTTACAACAGCAACTTAGTCCAATTCTAGGAAGGCAGCTGTCATAACCTGCAAGTGCCATTCCAAAAGGTGCACTGGCATAGCATTCTTACAGCAGTTCCTACCTGTCCTAAGTGGCATCCAATGGCTGGCACCATCAGATGCCACCATGGCGAGCTGCAGATACCACATCATATTGTCCCTCAGGCCCCCTAAAGTACACCCCAGACCCCCAACCCCCCCGATCATCTGGGACCTGAGGGTTTATTTCTGTTGCGCCCCCCAGAGGCATGTGCCATCTGTCCTGCTCCCCATGCCTCCTGCAGTGTGCCGAGATGGTTCGGGTGGGGGCTTCGTGTGGGCTGCCTGTTGCCGCCACGCATTTGTGACATGCGGTTGTTTATGCCACATGTGATGGTAGCCTATATCTGGCATATCCCACATACACAGTGCCGGACCCTATTACCCTGGAATGCAGCATAGGTCCCTGGAGCAGGAATGGCGAATTTGCAACCGTGCAACTTACACCATTCATCTTGGAATCGGCCCCAGTGTCTAAAAGACATTGTCCAGGAATGCCTGATTGAAAGAGGCCTTTGAGGCGGGCTTTGAATACCTCAACTGAGGGGGCCTCCCTTACAGCTGGTGGAAGCAAGTTCCACAGGATGAGGATGACGACACTAAAAGCTCTGTCGCCGGCAGTTTTTAGCCTTATCCTCGGAACCGCAAGGAGGCCCCTAGAGGAGGAACGGAGAATTACTAAATCAGCATACCTCATTAATAGTTTATAAAGGGGCATAAAACCCAGCAGCCACATCATAGCATCAAGTATCCACTATCAAAGAAACTGGGGGGGTGGACCTAAGGGAAAAACAACATGATTAAGACAAACCATGGGGAATGGAATGGGGAGAGGGGAGGGGAAGAGTGAAAACACATGATATCAAGGTAGCCCACATGGAGTATGCTCCATGATGAAGATTTACCTATTATTGGATCTAGCATTGCGAGGTTATTTACATAGAAACATAGAAGTTGATGGCAGATAAGGACCACAAGGCCCATCCAGTCCACCCATTTTTTCTACCTTATGCATGTGCCATAGGCTTGTACTCTGTCAATGGCCTATCTATTCATACTAATCTGTATTGCTCCCTTAGGCCTATCCCATGCCTGTTTGAAGCCCTGCACAGTATTCATATCCACCACATCCTGAGGTAGGCCGTCCCATGCATCCACCACCCTTTCTGTGAAAAAGAACTTGCTCACATTGCCCCTTAATCGGCCTCCCTCTAATCTCATACTGTGTCCTCCTGCCCTGGTGTTTTTCTTAAATTGAAACATGTTAGACTCATTCACCTTGTTAATGCCCTTAAGATGTTTGAATGTTTCAATCATATCACCTCTCTCCCTCCTTTGCTCTAGGGTATACATAATTGGGGCAGTTAATCTGTCCTCATCTGTTTTCTGATGCAGTCCCTGCACCATTTTCATTGCCTTCTCTGGACTGCCTCCATTTTGTTAATGTCCTTGTGCAGGTACGGCCTTCAGTACTGCAAGCAGTACTCCAGATGGAGCCTAACCATTGTCTTGTAAAGAGGGATTATTACATCCCTCTTATGACTTGTGATACCCATACTAATAGACCCTAACATCCCTCTAGACTTACTTACTGCTTTAGTGATCTGCTTGGATGATTTCGGGTCATCTGTGATGAAGATGCCCAGGTCTCTTTCTCCCCTTGTGATTGCCAGCAACTCCTCTCCTAACCTATAGGTGGCTTCAGGGTTTCTCTTCCCTGTGTGCATGATCTTGCACTTCTTTGTGTTAAACCCCAGTTGCCACTCTTCTGACCATTTTGCCAGTTTATCCAGATCTCTTCTCATTCTGCCCACCCCATGTGGATCATCTACTCTGTTGCAGATCTTGGTGTCATCTGCAAAATAGACAAACCTTACCCTCCAGTCCATCTACAATGTCACTGATGAAGATATTGAAGAGGACTGGCCCCCGGACTGATCCCTGAGGTACCCTACTTGTAACTTCCATCTCTTCTGACTGTATACTGTTTACCACCACTTTCTGTTTTCTGCCCGCCAACCAGTTTGCAACTCAGTTGACCAACTTCAGACCCACCCCAAGCCTACCCAGCTTATTAATCAATCATCAATGTGGAACAGTATCAAAAGCATTGCTGAAGTCAAGATAGGTGACATCAAATGCACCCCCTTGGTTCACCTCTCTGGTTACCCAGTCAAAAAAATCTATGAGACTATTTTTTTTGACAGGACCTTCCTATTGTAAACCCATTTTGTCTTGAATCCTGTACTCCTATGGATTCCAGGTGTTGTACTATCCTTTCCTTAAGGAGTGCCTCCATAATCTTGCCCACTACTGAGATAAGACTGACTGGTCTGTAGTTCCCTGCCTCCTCTCTGCTGCCACTCTTGTGGAGTGGGATCACATGAGCCCTTCTCCAGTCTTCAGGGACCTCTCCTGTGCTCAGAGACATACTAAACAGTTCTGATAATGGCTCTGCTAGTTTCACCCTTAGCTCCTTTAGTACTGTAAGAGGTCTGAACCTCACCTTCAGGTTCTTGGCAATATTGGGAATGCAAATAATTACAAACAAGTTGCATTCGAGTAATAAACAAGTTTATTACTACAAAAGGGATAAATCACAGTTGCCCTAAGCAGTTCTTACCAATACGAACCGGGAGCCAGTGCTAAGCGTTCCCTACACCTCAAGGTTTCTCTGTAGTCTCTTGGGATCTCTCGGGTCTCCGAGGTGTAAAGCCTGTGCATAATATTATATACCTGTGATAATTACTATGGTTACTAAAAGATAGAAACATTTCTAGTTACAGAGATGATTGGCTAAATTGGAGGTGGCTCCACGGTCCAAGATAACATTATATAATTCTGTAAAGTCATCAGTTTTAGAACAAAGACATTCTTATACAAAGTCTTACATAACAAGGTGAAGTGGTGCACATCACCAAAGGATGGCAATGTTGCCTTACATATTACAATTACTTCAAGAACAGGTGTCTTGGCATCTGTCAAGTAAGAAATAGACAGAAAATACATAGTATAATATGTGTGCATAAGCAAGCAAAGTGGGTTACAATAATATGTATTCATATCCTGACATCTACTCTTGTACGGTAGATGCCTTTAGCCCTATGTATTAGTATAGCCTATGCCTAAACATTAGCTGTCTATGGTGTATCGTGTAACAATTCCCCCCCTTGTTGCCTCCAAGGTCAACACGGGCAAATCCAAGGAGTGGACAGGAGCAGTGGTCATTTACAATCCCAACGCGCGAGCCTTGTAAAGGAACTCAAGCTGCTCACAGTGTTGGCGCAGTGTACGTCGTAGGCAGCAAAGCATAATAATCAAGGTGAATATTAAAAATGCTTGTATTATAACAATACCTTTAAAAGTGATTTCTAACCAGGTGTTAGTCAATGCGTTATTCATATCTCCATCATTGATCAGGTCAAGAACAGCTTCATTGGCTTTGGTTATATTATTGCTGATGTGGATGAGGTGAGTGTCCTTTCTATCTAAAAGGGATTTCAATGTAAGTGTAAGTGGATCTATGTGTACATTAAAGTATGGCAGGTATTCTGACAGTATGAGTAAATAATCTGGATTACCATCAATAATATCTGCATCCATAAGGGGAACGGGGGGTATGACGGCATGTCCAATAATAGTTTTCTGATGGGGAACAAAACAAAAGTTGGGGTAATCAATTGAACAAGTAACAGAACCATATGTATAGGACTTCACATTAGTTACTATACAATACTCTTTGTCAGAGTTATACTGTGAATGTACAGTGAGTAGTCTCCATTTTTGAAACTGGACAGGGCATGTGTAGGTCGTCTTCGAGATCCGTGTTGACAGGCGATGAGCTTCCTCATGATAGGACTGGTAGAGCTGATCTGCTAATGGTGTCGATTCAAAAGAGTTGGTGCCATTCTCAGTGATGTCATCATCCATAGTGAAAGTCCAATCAATGCTGTCTGGAGAGTAGCCACAAACAGGGCGTATGACATCAAACACATCACATTGGCACAAGTAGATGTATTGCTTTTTCGCACAGCAGTCCGTGTGCGGTGCCACCCAGGCATCCAGGAAAGAGTGGTAGACCAGTAGAGGTGGGAGATCCAGGTGTTCTCTGTAGATGTCGTCATCCAAATGCCCAATCGAATGCGCCAGTGCAAGTTTGTCGAATAAAGCTGTAGTGGAATCAAAACGTGGTAAGGAGACAGTAAAGGAGACAAACATGGTATCTGTTATGGAACATTTCTTTGTACAAAAACAAGGACCAGTGTTTGGATGTCTGGTCACAAACCCCAAATTTCTCGCTGTGGAGAGAGGAATAGACAAAGTCTGTTGCATACATAAGGAAATACAAGTTGAAAGTTTACATTTAGGACAATACCATTTAGAGATGCGTCTGTCATGTATTATGTCAGGGATTCTTCCAGTTTCTAAGTCATGGAAGAGGTTGTTGATGGTAGTGTAGTGAGGATATATGAACCATATGCAGAACAACGTATTTCTCTACCAATGTATTGTTTTTCAGCTTCTCTATTGTTCTGTTGTATGAGTGCGTTAATCTTATCTTTCGAATCAGTGAAGGCTTTTGCAATGTCTTGCATGTTGTATACAGTGTATCTTTCCTCCTGACTAGGCAACACACCATGCAATAAGGGTGTAAACACATAACCAAACCAGTGGAGAACTTTCAGAATGACTCTTAATAGCAGCAATGTCTGCTTTGTTCCAAATGGACATAGCAGTACTAAAAGATTCTGTGACAGTACCTGTAGCACCTGTAACATCAGAACTGTCAACTTCACGCTTACTACATTTATGATTAAGAATACCAGGAGGGGTTTTCCTCCTAAAATTACATCTATGTTCAGTAGAATAAACCCCAGTAAAGGGATCCTTAGTACGAATCTGAAATGCAGCTTAACTATCAAGCAATAATGTGCTATAGAATGCAGATGTATTGGTATTGTGACACATACCAAATTCTTTCATATTCCAGTAAGTAAGGTTAAACAAAACAGGTATATTCATAAACTGTAAATTATTAATTAAAGAACCTTGGGAGGGCAGTGGCTGTGAGACCACTCGGGGACCAGGGTTGTTTTGACATTCCAAAAGCTGTTTTTCGGTAGGAGGCAACAAGAGAGATACATCTGCAGAGGCCAGTGTGGTACAGCACAGAATCTGTGGGCAGAATCCTGGGAGAGAGAATTACAATAGGAAGGATCAATCAGAGCAGTAATGTTGTACAAAACCAGAGTGTCTTAAATGCAGTTTGTAACATGACAGTGAACCATTTAGATACTTAGCGTTGGGGCCAACTTCTTAGCAAGTTCCCTTGGAGAGTTTGGCCACAGGGAGAATTTGTCCTTGTGATGTGGTTTGCCACCAATTTGAAGGGTAGATTTGTCAGAGCAACCACCGAGGCAGTAAGGTAAGCATCGAACCTTCCTGGACAGTAATCATGGTATCTAGTATTTTGATGAAAACTCCTCTGTAGGAGGTGCTGGAGGATCCAGGTGTTGAAGGAGGTCCGTATCATGCCTTGGGTGAGGGATCACTCCTGCAAGGAGAGAGATAGGAACAAGATAGCCATCTTGTCAATGTATCTGAAAAGGAAGATCAAAGATTAGTACATTAGTACACCTCCAGTGGGGTTAGGAAAGTAAGTTTAAGTTCCTTTGTACAGTTTCAACTGGTTTTGCATGCAACCATTTGTCAGTCAATTTATTGTTGTGAAGGAGTTCAACTGGATAGACGCTTGACTGAGCTTGTTGATAATGGGGTGTGCCTTCCCACTTATTGGAGAAGGAGGGTGGATGTGCAAATCAGTACCATTACTTGATCTCCAACCTGCCAATCCACTTCTTGTGCTTTGCTTGTCAAATTGTATTTTGACTATTGCTGGCCCTTGCCCATGCAGTTTGCAGCATACAAGTGTGTGTGTATGGAGGGGTCTTTCCTGAGCTTTTTCCACATATCGATCCACAGACACACGGTCTGCAGTGGGGGTGTGTAGGTCAAAGATCAAGTGTTCAGGCAATCTCATTTGTCTTCCAGTCATTACCTCAAAAGGTGTAAGCTGGGCAGTGGCTGAGGGTGTACCCCTAATTGCCATAAGGAGTAAAGGCAATAGGGAATCCCAGGTCTTGGGTTTGTCCTCAATGAATTTGGAAAGCATTTGCTTAATCCATCTGTTGGCTCTTTCTACTTGACCTGAGGATTGAGGGTGATAAGGTATGTGGAACTTTTACTGAACCCCAAGGAGTTCAAGGGACTCTTTCATCAAGTCACCTGTAAAACTGGTTCTTTTGTCGGAGTCTACCTTGAGAGGCAGGCCCCACCTAGAGAAAATCTGTTCTACCAGGATTTTGCAGTTGTCTTTGTCGAGTATGTCTTAGTGCGGGGAAAAGTTTCAACCCACTTAGAGAATAAATCGGTTACCACAAGGGCATACTTGTTGTTTCTGCTGGTATTGGTCAAAGGACCAATGAAATCATTCTGAATGGCATGCCAAGGCCAGTGTGTCTTTTGTGGTAAAGTTTGGCATTTCGCTTGGTAGGTATGGGATTGTTTTGTGCACAGACAAGGCAATTATCAATGTATTGTTTAACATCTTTGGTAATCCCAGGCCACCAGGCGGTGGTCTTGAGACATTGAGGGTATTTTCTGTCCCTGGTGTCCACCAGCAAGAGTGTCACAAAAATTGGTGCAAAATTCAGACCTCAAATCTGGGGGACAACCCACAATTTGGTGGTAGCATCCCTGGTTGGAACTAAATGAGAGTTTATCGTCAGGGGATAAGTGTAACTTACCTTCATGCCTGGCGATATGGGTTAGTGTGTAGGGAGTCTTCTTCAGTACCCTTGTTAAGGAATCTGAACACTTTTTGAGTTCAGTGTCCAAATGCTGGGCTGCTGAGAGGTCCAGGGGGGAAAAAGATTCAGATTTCTTTTTGAGAGCTGCAACATGTACAGCTGCATTGGCTTCTGGATGATCCATCGTCCAAACGCTCCCTCGGGTCCCTTCCTTAGCAAGGGTATCTGCTGTGTCATTAAATGCATGATAGGGATCATGTAGAGTGAGCTGACCTGCACATAAAGTTTGTGTGGGTTCTTGTGCCAATGCGTGTATGTAGATTACCAATTTTTTGTATTTCACTGGGCTTCCATCAGAGGAGAGAAAGGAGTTCTTCTCCCAGAAAGGGAGAAATTCTGTAAGGGAACAGCAAACCCAATTAGAGTCTGTGAAAGTGATGGTATCCTGAGTTCCATGTTGGATAAACTCAAGTGCACAGGCCACCGCTGCCATCTCTGCATACTGATGAAGCTACACTACAGCGTTTAGATATCCTGACAGTGTTCCCATAAGGATACACTGCCAAAACACCCATTCCTGCAATCTGTTCTCCCTGATAGTATGATGCTGAACCATCAGTGAAAACGCGGCACAAAGAGGTACTTTCCAGTATCTCAGGGGTGGCAGGGAGGAATGGACCCGGATCTGGGAGATCAGGTGACTGCAGCGTACAGTCATGGGGTTCCCCTTGAAAAAGGAGACCATGAGCTAATAGAGATGGAACTTTGGTCTGGTGGACCTGAATGTCCCTATCCTGGAGGAGAAGTGACCAATGTCAGCCTGGTGTTGGAGACTGACCCATGCTTCACTCTATCTGAGAGCAGAAAAGTAGTGGGCGATGATTAGTGTTAAGAATCAGTGGTGAGTACCCAATGATATAAAAAGTGGCTTGACAGCCCAGTAGGTGGCCAGAAGGTTCCTTTCACAAAGCGCCGACTTATTTTCCACTGGGGTCATGAGCTGCGATGCATATGCAATAGGTCTCAAGGTGCCATGCACCTTCTGTGCCAGCACTGCTGACATGGCGATGTCAGAGGTGGCACACTCTAGATGGAATGGTAGTGCTGGATTGGGGTTTGCCAGTGCTGGGGCGGAGGCCAAAGCCTGCTTCAGTGATGTCACAGCCTGGGTATGGACAGGTACCCAATTCCATGGAACGTCCTTTTTGAGTAGATCATACAGAGGAGCAGCTTTCTGAGCAAAATCACAAATAAAATCTCTGGAATAGTTTACCATACCTAGAAACCTTCGAAGAGTTGCCACACTGGTGGGTAATGGCAAGTCTTGTAATCCCTGAATCTTTTTCCAAGTAGGGCTCCAGCCTCGTCAGTTATTTTCAAACCCAGAAAGAGTACTTCTTTCTGACATAATTGCGCTTGCTGGGTTGCACTTCAGACCTGCTTGAATGAGAGTCAATAGTTCATCCAAGAGATCCAGATGTTGTTCCTGTGTGGCAGTGGCCAACAACAGGTCATCTACATACTGTAAGAGACATTGGGGGGCTGAGAAACTTTGTAGGGCATTCATCACGTGGAGATGGAAGAGGGATGGGCTATTATGGAATCCCTGTGGCAAGCAGGTCCACGTGTACTGTCATCCTTCAAAGGTGAAGACAAACTTATATTGACTCTTGAGGGCCAATGGTAATGACCAAAAACCATTGGAGATATCCAGGGCACTGAACCATCTCTGATCTGGTGTTAAAAGTTGAAGCACATCTGGTGCCGACGCCACAGTTGGGGAACAACTGGGAGTAACCTGATTCAGTTTCCTGTAGTCAATAGTAAGTCTCCAGGTGCCTGTGGGTTTCTTCACAGGCCAAACAGGAGAGTTGGCAGTGGAGACACAGGTTCTGATTACTCCTTGTTTAAGGAGTGACTTGATTGTTTCTCGGAGAGAGGGTAAGGCTTCAGTGGGAAACAGATATTGCCTTTGTCTCTCATGTGCCGGGCCTGGCACCTCGATAATAGTATGCATTCTTCCACAATCGTGCTTGTTGACTGCAAACGCTTCCAAATGTCATTGTAGAATAGGTAGGAGTTTCGGGAAAAATTCATGGTTCTTGAACAAATCTATGACGTCATGCTCTTTGTTGTTGATGGATATTGTTGCCACAGAATGTGAGTCAGGAATTAAGACAGTATGGTATTGACCCTGGATCTGTATCAGCAACATGTTTGCAAGATCCACCACATAGCTGTGCGGTGCAAGGAAGTCAATCCCAATAATACTAGGATGATCATGGAGAACCATCAGTTGAAAGCATGTGAGGCCTTTAAATGGCCTAGTTCCGACCGATAAGGTAGAGAACGTATGCAGGTAGCTAGTACCATCAACCTTGACATATTGGTCTTCCGTCCGTAGACCAAGGAGACGTGTCCGGTGTCTCGTTGGTGGTAACACAGATACAGCTGCACCTGTATCTAATAAACACTAGCTGGCGGCCCCTCGACTCGGCTCGGTGCAGGGCCTCCCATTTGTATCCAAGACCAGCTTGTTTACAATGCAGACTGGGGCCTGTAATTGTTAATCTGTATTGCTGAGGCATGCAGAGGTTGGGCCTGACTTGCATGAATGACTTCACAGTGTTGCACTGATGCAATGTAGGGAGGAGCTCTGGTTCAAGCTTGTGTGGGCCTGAGAGCGTCAGATTTCCAGTGTCTCCATGGCCGGTAGTGGCATGGGTCGCTGGGCTGCCAGCTGCTGTAAGGGTCTTCTGTGCGGAACAGATCAAGTACGGAGCGATTTTGCCCCAGGAGCTCCAAATTTTCGATTTTCAGCTGTCTCCTTGTATGAGGGACCCGATCTTTGTAATGGCTTCCTCTGCCCTTGTGCCTTCTGTTTTGGCCAATTCCTGGTTCCCACCCCACTGTTGTTGTTGGCCCTGTTGGGGGTTTTTGCTGGTGCTAGCTGGAGGGGCTGGCGGATGTTTGGACTGTTGTTGCTAGCCTGCCCTTCCACGGTGTAATGTGTCGTGGTCCCAGAACGCGGTTCCACGACAGCAATCTTAGAACCGAACCCAAATCACGGATGTACAGTTGATACACTCTCTCGGTTTTCCAAAGAATATCGGCAAACCTATCCGTATTTGGGTATGTGGGTTGGCTCTGCCTTTCTCTTACAGCTGGGACTCATGTTTCTGCGAACAAGGTCTATATTCAATAAGATCTACATCCGCAGCTTGTGCCAGATGCTTCCTGCTCGGTAGGCCATCCAGAGTCTCTGTGGTAGGCCGCTGGATTTCTTTGGCATTTTGCTCACCGGGTATGCCAGCATTATCTCAATCACACCAGGGCTGTGAGCAGAGATGAGTTTGAAGCTGCGATTGTCAAAGGTAGCGCTCCCATCCTGGTAGAACTGCTTCGGGAGTTTGGCCCATAAACCAGGATCGATGGTCTGGCGAGGGTTGGACCTGATATTCTGTGGTGAGGCTAAGCATCTCGCATTTAGAGTGCACCTTTTCCAAATGGCAGCTGAGATTGTCGGACAGGCCTATCCGACCAATGCTGTCAGGCAATTTGCTGAACAGAGTAGGTCATTTGTAGGGATTAGCCAGTGGTCGATCAGGCAGAGGTAATGTGTCTCGCACCGTCCACGCTGCGCCGAGCTGCAGCTTCAGCCGCAGCACGAACAACACCTTCCTGAGTGCCAGCTTCGGTAAAATTTGTCGAATTGACTTTAATGGCTTTCATACTTTTTCAGGAAGAGGAACATTTCCTAATGCCTCTATCAATCATAGTTTCAATCTCTTGCCTGTCTTCCACACTAATAATGGCTACCAGAGGCGCCGGCCAGACCAGGCTTGCCCAGCCTCCCATCATGGCGCCGCCATGATGGTGTTTCCATGATGAGCGCCGCCGCCGCCGACGGTGACCTGGGAGTTGGCGGGACCACCATACTGTGGATGGCTGGGTGGGAATCTGGCCATAGTAGGGCGTGATTGGGCATTGTACTGTGAGATGTTATCATCAGATAGCCCCCTTCTGATGACGAGTGAGAGGCAGGGCCACGCCTTCCATTGCCTTAATGTGGCCAGCCAAAACCTCTCGCTGATGGCTGTAAGTTTATCCATCTTAGCTTTACATTCATCATGATTCACACTTTGCAACATCCATATCAACCTGATCCTGTTTCTGCTTCTGCAAAACACTGTACGCCAGCGCCAATTCACATTGTCCTTATAGGCTATCTCAAATCGTTACGCACTGGTTGATCTCATTCTGAAGTTCACCCATTTCATCACTCAACTGTGCATTCGCAGCACTCAACAAATCATTCATTTGCACAACCTGACTCTTATCCTGTCTCAAAACTTTCCTCCTGTTTCAGAGTACACATTTCTTGTTTGGCAGCAGTGGGAATGATGCAATAGTGAATCCTTTTCATTACGTAGAGATTGGAGTTCTGACTCAGGTTCTGCTGTATTCGAATACATTCTGTTTCCTGTAAACCCATCGCTTGCTTAAGGAGATACGTCTGCAGGTCAAAGGAGTCTGAAACCTCATAGGAGGCTTCCAAAGCAGCGTAAGGAAACAGCGACCATCAACCTTAGCTTAACGCTTATTGGTTGATTGTCGCTGGCTCGCATACCGGGTTGAAATCCCCAGTACAGGGTTTTTCGGATTGACCTTGCTTCCTCGCTGCAAGTCAGCCCATCCTCCATGGAGGTAAGGAAGTTAGAGACATCGAGTCTCAGTTCTCAAGATATCTGATACTGTGGCCACATTGTGTGGAGGGAGCGAGAATTCAAACTGTGAAAAGAAGACCGGTGTTGCATATCAATCCACAACACGAGTACTTTAAAACAGCCGGGCTACTGTATAGTTGTAGGCTTGCAATTCAAAGCTGCTATGGAGTGGTCGAGATGGCATCAACCACACCAAAAAGTCAGCCAGACTTTTGCAAGTATCTACAAACTGGTAGAAAGATGGGAGAGGTGTTACGGATGTACACCTGCAGCCCCCATGGGAAAAAGGAAAATGTATAGCAACAAGTGAAAACTTGCAAACACTCAAATATTGCCTGCACAGAATCGCCAATTTGTAAGAGGTCTGAACCTCATCTTCAGGTTCTTGGCAATATTGGAATGCAAATAATCACAAATGTTGTATTCAAGTAATAAACAAGTTTATTACTACAAAGGGATAAATCACAGTTGCTCAAGCAGTTCTTACCACGAACCAGGAGCCAGTGCTATGCTGCCTACACCTCGAGGTTTCTCTGTAGTCTCTGGGATCTCTCGGGTCTCCGAGGTGTAAAGCCTGTGCATAACATTATATACCTGTGATAATTACTATGGTTACTAAAAGATAGAAACATTTCTAGTTACAGAGATGAGCCCTATTGACTAAATTGGAGGTGGCTCCACGGTCCAAGATAACATTATATAATTCTGTAAAGTTATCAGTTTTAGAACAAAGACGTTCTTATACAAAGTCTTACATAACAAGGTGAAGTGGTGCACATCACCAAAGGATGGCAATGTTGCCTTACATATTACAATTACTTCAAGGACAGGTATCTTGGCATCTGTCAAGTAAGAAATAGACAGAAAATACATAGTATAATATGTGTGCATAAGCAAGCAAAGTGGGTTACAATAATATGTATTCATATCCTGACATCTACTCTTGTACGGTAGATGCCCTTAGCCCTATGTATTAGTATAGCCTATGCCTAAACATTAGCTGTCTTTATAAAATGGGCTAAAAAATCTAAGCCACTGATTGGCTGTTTCACCCCCGTAGCCGTGTCCTTAATCCCTGGTATTGTACCCAACCGGCACTAACGCGTGCCAGTCTGCCCTTTGACAAGTCCGAATCATTGAGCTGTGCAGTTAAAACAAACAAAACAGCCTGGCACAGCTGAGCAAGCGGCAGCGCTAAATCAATAGTCCGGTGACAAAACACAGACGGCAACAATACAGTACAGAACCTCTACTGACTCCCACAGACACAAAAAGAGTTAATTCTCCCACAACCTGACAGCTTGCATTACTAGTGAACCCCGGCTTTTCCTCAACTTCCGCTCGAGTCAAAGCGATATGTCTCTTTACAGACCGCCATACCGCACGCTCTTCTTCGGGCGTTAAATATCACTGCTAATATTGCATGTGCTGTCTGGCAGCTTAACTGATTCTGTTTTTTTTTACGCTTACTTACAACAGTACGATTTCGGTACGAGTAACCTGTACATCACAAACCGCAAGCAGCTAATACGGAAGGACGCACAGTTTGAAAGAATGGGGTGCAAAGAGCTGTACATCTGCTACGGACAAAAAATCGTTACCGAGCGCAATAACAGGTTGGTTGCCAAGGCAGGGGGCATGAATTTAAAATCATTTACTTTTTGTTCTTGGCCACGTGGGTGGGGGCAGCAGTGAATTTACTTAAGTACTGTGGGTCTATTGGATTACATTACATGGAGGACTACTTTATCATCTTTAAAAAAAACATTTCTTATATTTTTTCAGTTTCACAGTTTTTTTTCTTTTAAAATTCAGCCTGTGGTTTGGAGCCCATTTTATAAGCGCAATAACACTCCAAGGGTGTGGTTTATCGCCTGATTA
This sequence comes from Neoceratodus forsteri, assembly GCA_016271365.2. Lineage (NCBI taxonomy): Eukaryota > Metazoa > Chordata > Ceratodontiformes > Ceratodontidae > Neoceratodus > Neoceratodus forsteri. The sequence continues at coordinate 777,864,671 of CM057459.1, read as the reverse complement.
AGAGCAGCCCAGGAACGCAAGCAAGCGCCTGCGTGCCTTAGTACACCCCTGGGCGTGCTCTTATCAGGCGATAAACCACACCTCATCGTGTGTTATTGCTTGCATGGTGTACCCCTGAGGGTATCAATTAGGATGCAGGGACCTCGTGTAACAGTACCCTGGGATGTATGCCATCAGGTCCTATTGCCCTTTCCACCCTGAGCTTAGTGAGCTCTTGTAGGACCCTTCCTCTTATGAAGCGACTTGTGCACACCTCCCTTCCCCCTGTATGCATGGTGCTGAGCTGTGGGCCCTGCCCTACCTTCTCCTCGGTAAATACTGAGCAGAAGTATCTATTTAGGATAGATGCTTTTCCTTGGTCCTCCTCCACATACTCCCCATTATCACCTTTAATCTTAGCAATATCCCCTCTGGGCTTTCTCTTTTCACTAATGTATCTATAGAAAGTCTTGTTCCCTTCTTTTACTGTTCGTGCTAATGTGTCCTCAGTTTGGGCCTTTGGCTGCCTAACTGCCTTCCCTGCTTCCCATAGGGAAGTTTGGTATGCCTCCCTGTCTTTGTCCTGCTGCATTACCTTATATTTTCTAAAGGCCAGCCTTTTGGCTCTGACCTTTTCTGCTACAGTTTTTGAGAACCAAAGTGGTTTCCTCCTTCTTTTGCTCTTGCGTTTCTCCCTAACTCAATGGGATGTTGCTTCAAATATTGCATCCTTAATGCTTGCTCACTTTGCCTGTACCGCCTCACCTGTATTTCTTCTTACCAGGGCTAGCTTATCTCTGTTGGCCATCTTATCAAAGTCAGCTCCTCTGAAGTGCAATATTTTTGTCTTGGAATGGAATGATTTAGTTTTAGTGGCCAAATTGACCATACCATGTAATGATATGATGGGAGTGGTGCAGTGCAGTGGCTGTGGAGCAGCAGTCTTCCGGGAGACATTCTGGAGGATACAGTGTTATCCCATCTGCAGGCACCTCTCTGGGCTGAGGGAGGAGGTTACTCATCTCCAGGCTGAGTTGGCCAGGATTTGTGGGACCTCCTCTCCCACCCACGAACCACCAGGGTCACTGCCGTTATCTCAGAGGTTGCCAAGAAAGAGGAGTGGCTGGACCACAGTGGTGCCTGTCTATGGCACGGGTGAGGCTAGGGTGCTCCACACCATGGGATTCAATCAGTGGTCGAAAAACTGGTACAGAGCTCAGGGATTTGGCTTCACTGGGGACTGTGGGTCCACCTGGAGGGATGCAGGCCTATACGGGAGTGATGGTCTGCATCTGTCCAGGAGGGGAACCAGGATGCTAGGTGATAGGTTTAAATACTTCATTGGCAAGCATTTAAACTAGCCAAGGGGGGGGCACTGGAAAGGAGCAGGGAAATCCTACCCCCCCCAAAAAATCAGGGTACTAAATGAGGTAGACACCAACATAGAGATGTCAATAGGGAGAAGCGCAAGGGTAAATGGAGAAAGTGACAAACACAATAAGGAAAGGGATGGGGCAAAAAGGGGTAAGGCCATCAAGAAATGGAGTGTAATGAGCACCAACACCTGTTGTCTGGGCAACAAGCTCCCTGAACTGGTGGCCTTGATGGAAGAGGGATGCCTGGATATCGTAGCAGTCACAGAAACATGGCACACAGAGAACCATGACTGAGATGTTAACATACCAGGGTACACAACCTACAGGAGAGACAGGGAGGGAAGAAGAGGGGGGAGTAGCTGTCTATGTAAGGGAAGGGGAAGGGATAAAAGCAACTGAACAAAGGGTTCTGGACTTCAGGAGGGCTGAATTTTGGCAAGATGGGAGAGTGCCTTAGAAAAACACTAGCAAACAGGCTAGAAGACGGGGTGGAGCAACAATGGGGAAATATCAAAACTGCCATCACAGAGGCAGCAAGCCTTTGTGTGAAGCAAATAAACAAATCAAAATGAAAGAAAAAGGCTACTATGGTTCTCAAAAGAAGTGGTGGTGAAGGTTAGGGAGAAAAAGATAGCATTTTGGAAGTATAAGGAAACACAGAAGGAGCAGGACAGAGAACTGTACCAGTTAAGGCAGAAGAAAGCAGGGATGGTATTCAGAATAGCAAAGGCACAAACTGAGGAAAAGATAGCCAACTCAGTTAAGAAGGGGGATAAAACCTTTTATAGGTATATCAGGGAGCGTAGAAAGACAAAGGGAGGGATAGTGAGGCTGAATAGAATGGATGGTGGGTGGGCAGAAAGTGACAGTGAAAAAGCAGGGATACTGAATGAATACTTCTGTTCAGTATTCACAAAAGAGGAAGTGGGGGAGGTGCCTAATCCAATTAACAGAAGCACTTTGGAAAGGGGGGATCCCAGTCCATTCACAGAAGAAAGGATTCTGAAAGAACTCCTAAAACTGAAGGTGGACAAAGCAATGGGGCCACATGGAATTCACCCCAGAATTCTAAAAGAATTAAGCAGAGAACTAGTGACACCACTGACTACCCTTTTTAACAAATCATGGGAGGATGGTGTGGTACCTAAGGACTGAAAGAAGGCTGATGTGATTCCCCTTCACAAAAGTGGGACCAAAACAGAGGCAGGAAACTGCAGACCTGTCAGTTTGACCTCTGTGGTAGGAAAAGTGATGGAATCACTTCTGAAGGAAAGAATTGTTGAGTACCTAGAGGCCAGTGGGGTAGGGAGGGCTGGGGAGATATTGGGATGTATAGTGAGAGGCATCACCAGCAGAAAACAGGAAGTTGTTATCCCCCTGTACAGATAGTTGGTGAGACCCCATCTGGAGTACTGCGTCCAGTTCTGGAGACCCCATCTCTGCAAGGACATAGACAGGATGGAGGCAGTTCAGAGGAGGGCAACTAAAATGGTGCAGGGTCTGCAAGAGAAGCCATACGAGGAGAGACTAAAGGAGCTTAATATGTATACTCTTGATGAATGGAGGGAGAGGGGGACATGATAGAAATGTTTAAGTACCTCAGTGGAATCAACAAAGTCCAAAAGGGTAGCATCTTTCAGAAAAAGAAATGTGTAAGAACATGGGGACACAATTTGAAGATAGCGGGGGGACAGCTCAGGGGCAGTGTGAGGAAGTATTTTTCACAGAGAGGGTGGTGGACGCATGGAACAGCCTTCCTGAGGAGGTTGTGGGGTCTAAAATTGTGGGAGAATTCAAGAATGCATGGGACAAACATAAGGCAATTATTGTGGGGGTAGGAAGAAATAGGCTGTTGGTTAAATAGGATCTGCAGCTTATCCTCTAGGTAGGGAAATGGGCAGACTAGGTGAGCCAAGCGGTCCTTATCTGTCATCAAAGTCTATGTTTCTATGGTAACTGGCACCCAGGTGACCTTCTACCTGGAGATCCGTGATCCTTTCCCCATTAGTACTAGATCTAGGATAGCCCTGTCTCTTGTGGGTTGTTGTGCCAGTTGTTTGAGGCCCTCCCCCTGCAGGGAATCCACCATGTGTCTAGTTCTGGCAGATGTTCCTGCTGGTGTTGATCAATCTGTATCTGGCATGTTGAAATCTCCCATTATCAGAACCTCCCCTTTAGCTGTCATGTTCTGTATATCTTCTAACAGTAATGTGTTTATGTCCTCCCCCTAGTTTAGAGGCCTGTAGACAACCCCAGTTCATATGGCTGTTCCATTTAATGTTTCCAGGGTGACCCACAGTTCTTCTAGCTCCTTATGTGTATTCTGAATTTCCGTAGCTTTGATATTTTAATTGACATGGGGCCACTTCCCCCATTTTGCACGTCAGTCTCTTCTGAACAGTACATAGTAGAGTACTGAAGTCTCTCAAGTGTGGTTACTGGTGACCCATGTCTTGCTAATGGCTACTATGTCCAGTTTAGACCCTGGCATTGTCACCTGTAGGTCTGGGATCTTGTTTCCCAGACTGCGGGCATTTGTGTACGTGATTTTCCATTGGCCAGATTTTGGCGTGTTAGTTGTTGGGTGAGGTCCGGCATTTCCCCTGGGAAGCCAGACCTTTTTCCTTACGTAGTGATGCAAATGAACTACAAACATGCTGAACTCCTGTTTGACCACTAACTAAGGGGGGAAGGGTGTTCTTCCTGTTTGGTGCATCGAATATGGAAACCTTTACCCATATTGTGTTATAGTGGGATATGAGCCCACTTGCATAAGGTACCAAATGTTATTACCACAGAAATTCAAACCCATTGCTATGTGGCACTCTAACAGTACATAACCAGTCCAAAAATATATTCTAATTGTGCTAAGCAACCTATAACCTAAAGTAAAGTATATATGTTTACAAGACATATTACCTAAAACTGATTATGAATAAACTACTCAAATATTTCTCCTAATTTGTTTGACCCCAAAAAAGCAGACATAAACTCTATAACTTTTGGAATAATTCACAGCAGTAATCACAGAACAGACAGAATGACCATATCTCTATTTGCAGGCAAATAAACAGCTTGGTAATCTAAAAAAAAATACTGTTTTTATATTGAAAAACTATACAGAGATTCAATGTACGGATTGGTGAGCATTTCATATCCATTGACAGAAAAGATAAAAACAATGAATTGGTTAATTATGTACTAAGATGTGGCACAGGACATTATTTCACATTCCAGAGTTTCAAGAAAATTTGTCTGGGGAAAAAAAGGAGGGAACTTCAACAATGTTGTTATGAAAAGGAAGTGTTTTTGTTAGCAATATGAACTTTTTTAGAGATGTTAGTTACAGAGTTCTCAATGTCATCAGTGTGAGCCAAAATCTGCTTGACCATCTAAGAAAGAGAAAATGAAAAGAGTGAGAAAGCACTTGAAGTTACTGAACAAAAAAAAATTACAGAAATGTGCCGGGGTGATGGTGGTGGTAGAAGTAACTGTACCTTTCACCTGTAGTGGTGTTTAACATTGGAAATGATGCCCATGTTGAGGGGTGGTATTATTGTAGTAGTACGTGTGGAGGGAGTAGAGATTTACAGTGGCGTGAAAAAGTATTTGCCCCCTTCCTGATTTTCTCTATTATTGCATATTTGTCACACTGGATGTTTTCAGGTCTTTAGAGAAAATGTAATATTAGATAAAGGGAACCTGAGTGAACAAATAACACTTGTTTTTTTTAATTTCACTTATTTAATGAAAAAAAGTTAACCAACACCAACTGGCACTGTGTGAAAAAGTAATTGCCCCCTTACACTTAATAACTGGTTATGCCACATTTAACTGCAATGACTGCAACCAAACACTTCCTATAATTCAATATCAGTCTTTCACATCGCTGTGGAGGAATTTTAACCCACTCTTCCTCGCAGAACTGCTTTAATTCAGTAACATCTGGTAGGTTTTCGAGCATGAACTGCTCGTTTCAGGTCCTGCCACAGCATCTCTATTGGGTTTAAGTCTGGACTTTGACTAGGCCACTCCAAAACTTTAATTTTACTTCTTTTTAGCCATTCTGATGTGGACTTGCTTTTGTGTTTTGGATCATTGTCTTGCTGCATGACCAACTACGCTTCAGCTTCAGCTGACGGAAGGATGACTGGACATTCTCCTTAAGAATTTTCTGGTACAGAGCAGAATTCATGGTTCCTTTAATTATGGCAAGTCATCCAGGTCCTTAGGCAGCAAAGCATCCCCACACCATCGCACTACCACCACCATTGTTTGACTGTTGGTATGGTGTTCTTACTGTTGAATGCTGTGTTTGCTTTACGTGAGACATTATGGGATCCATGTTGTCCAAAAGTTCCACTTTGACTCATCTGTCCATAGAACATTTTCCCAGAAGGCTTGGATCATCCAGGTGCTTCTTGGCAAATGAGAGACGAGCATTTATGTTCTTCTTGGTTAGCAGTGGTTTCGCCTTGCTTACCTCACATGAAGCCCATTTTTGCCCAGTCTCTTTCTGATTGTGGAGTCATGAACACTGACCTTAGCTGGAGGCAAGAGAAGCCTGCAGTTCTTTGAATGTTGTTTTAGGATCCTTTGAGACTTCTTGGATGATTTTACACTGCGCCCTTGGAGTAATTTTGGCAGGCCGCCACCTCCTGGGAAGGTTCACTACTGTTCCAAGTGTTCTCCATTTGGAGATTATGGCTCTCACTGTGGTTCGATGGAGTCCCAGAGCCTTAGAAATAGCTTTGTAACCCTTTCAGACTGATAGAGGGCAACAAATTTTTCTGATCTTTTCAGGAACTTCCTTGATCATGGCATACTGTGCTGTTGAATCTTTGTGCTGGCAACGTGACTCTGATGGTAAGGGCCAAAATAAGTGAGGTTTATATTGAGCAGGGCTGGCTGTAATCAAGCCTGGCTGTGTTCAATCAGCTGACTCTAATTATCCCTTTAATTGGGTTGATTTAACTAGGGAGTTACATTTTTCACACAGTGCCAGTTGGTGTTGGTTAACTTTTTTCATTAAATAAATGAAATAAGTAAAAAAAAAAAGTGTTATTTGTTCACTCAGGTTCCCTCTATCTAATATTATATTTTGTCTAAAGACCTGAAAACATCCAGTGTGACAAATATGCAATAACAGAGAAAATCAGGAAGGGGGCAAATACTTTTTCACGCCACTGTATATGGGACAACTGGATATTTGGATGAGTGCTGCAGTGATCCAGGAGCAGCACTATTTTTTTCAGGGCTTTCTCATGTGTGTGTTCAACATTTTTAAATATTCAGAAAATATACCTGTTATCATCTAAGTGTTTGAATTTGCTTCATATTCAACAGGTAGGGAAGATATGGATGGAACAGCAAAACAACATGGCAGCATTGACTTTCCTTTTTCTTTTTTTTTTTTTTGAGATTTTTTTGGTGTTTTTGTAGGTTTTCTCCCGCTTTGTTTCCCCCAACCAAGGCCCTGGCACATGGCTGTATGTGCATGTGAAGGCACACCAGAAGCCAGCTGAGCCCTGTCCACCCACCCGTACTGCTGCCCCCTCCTCACCTGCACTACCCCACTGGAACTCCACCCAGTGTGGGCAGAACTACGAGGGGGGTGACAGCCTACCCCATCACCCCTGAGAGCGGAGAACAGCCTGCCAGCTTGCTCAATCCTGCTCCTCCCTCCCCCCCATGCTGGCACTCGACGACCCGAGGTAATTTCTGAACCCAGGTTGCTGGTGTAGTGCGAGGTGTGGTGTCTAGCACCTCAGCCCTCAGTGCCACTTGGACAGCTGACTTTCCATTTACGAGTGACTTCATGAGCTCTGACTTATCCATGTTACAGCAAAGCAACACTGACATCCTCCCTCTAGCCTTTTTTCCACAAAAGGGCAAAGAGAATTTAAAAGTCAATATTCCCTCAGGTGTTGCTCAAAAGTACAGCCCAGTCTCATTTAATTTATTTATTTAGTTTTTGTTCACCAGGTAAGTGCACTAGACAAATCCTGCCTATTTTTAGGCACAACCCGGGGGAAGGGATACAGATGAATGCCAACTGACCTTGAACCAGATTAAGCTGTTGGTGGTATTTTTCCTGAATGGAGGAATTTGGCCATTGCACCAGGGAAATTCCCCTGCTCTTTTGAGAAGTGACATGGGATCTTTAACATCCACCTGAACTACCACCAGAACAGGCAGATGGGACCTCGGTTTAACGTCTCATCCGAAAGACGGCACCTCAGGAGTGCAGCACCCCCCTCATGCTGCACTACAGTGTCAGTAGTGGTATGTTAACCCAAGTGCCTGGTGTGGGGATAGAATCCAAAGCCTACTGATCTCCCGGCCTCAGAGGCGAGTGTGCTACCTGCTGAGCCACTGACACTGCTCTCTAATACATTGCTCACTAATACATTGCATCTGGTGAAAAGTCAAACAAGATCTGTGGCAAAACTCTGGTGAACAATCGATCAGCTGAATCGGTGTCCACATCTTTCATTCACCATGACAGCATTTGAACGCTATGCCATTCCTTTCTTTCATGTGGCACTGCCAGATGTTAGTTGAATTAAAAGGCTGTCCCAGCATAGCTGTCAGCTGCTTAGCCTTCTGAAGAAAAAGGGGGCCACCAACAGGAGCATTAATAGCTGCTTACTGTGAATCATCTCATTAATGCAGTATCAACAGTTTCACGTTTACTGCTGGTCTGCTTTTACTTCCTCTCTTGATTTTTTTCCTTTTTCCCACTGAGTGAGAAGTTTTTTTTTCTTTATTTGCTATAATTCAGGACACTGTAGAGATATTGATACCATACTGTTTAATGACATTGCTTCTCTTACTGCCTGGCTGCTACAGTCACTATATTAAAGTTAATGTGTCCCTCAGAGGCACAGCCACGTTTGTCCTCTCCATTCTGAATGTTATTGAAACCTGATCTTTTGATGCTGTCAGGTATGCACTGGATAACTTAACATCTCAGTTAAGTGTGAAGTGAAATGTGTATGTGCACTTAAGCACTGAATGAGCACACTTGGTGGTTAAAAAAATGTGAATGTAGGATTTGCGTTTAGGCAATGTGATCTTAACTGGTCTATTTTAGCATCACAGTCATACAAAAAAAAATAAGCATTTGTTGATGCCAACTGTTTGCTTACTGGTATTAGAATTGGAAGTGCAGGAATTAGACAGATGTAGAATAAGAATGGCAGTGAAGTACTGAACTTCACGCCAACCCCACCTCCACCCTGCAGAAGTAGACAGGCATTGGAGTATGTCTTTGGGTCATCGCTCATAATGCACATGACATTTCACCTCACCCTATCCTGCAGACACCGACAAGTGTTGAGGTGTGCCTTGTGGTGTTCAGCTTTACAGTCACCCTGTTGCATAAGGACATATTCTGAAATGAGTACAGTATAGGAGAATAGGGTGAACTCTGGGACTGAAGAGTCCAAGGCACACCTTGATGTCTGTCACTGGCTGCAGGGTGGGGGTGGGATGACATGAATATTACAGCCAGCAATGCAAAGGCACACCCCTGATGCCTTTCAATCTGTACAGGGTGGGACGTTGTGGCTAGAAACCCCTAACACCCTGGGTGTTTGCTGGTATTTGCACTGCAAATTTTCAACATGGCCTTTTTGTGATCCCCACCTGATGAAAGCATTTGGGAACTCTGCTCATGAACAGTGGCACTGTGATTTGGTTAATCTGTCCCGAACATTGATTTTCCACATTGACCACACCATTCTGCGCCAGATGTGCAAAACCACAGTTTGGGCAGGATGTGAAAAATGACAGCTGCACCATTCATAAGGCAGTATGAAGAGATGGCAATGTGGGAAACCTTGAGTGAAACTATTAAAAATTCTCAGTTACGAGCGTGCATGAAAACTGTGCAATGCATGCTCATAACACAGTCATTTTTTTGAATTCTTTCACCAAATTTTCAATGTAGGCATTGTGGGACCTCTGCTCATGAACAGTGTCACTATATTTTCTTACTCTGTCCCGAATGTTGATTTCCCACAGTGACCGTGTCATTGTATGCCAGATGTGCAAAAACACATTTGGGGCAGGATGTGTACAATGACAGCTATATTGTTCATAAGGAGGTATGTAAAAATGGCAATGTTGAAAATCTGGAGTGAAAATATAAAAAATTCTGGAAGTTACGAGCATGTGTGGAAACTGCGCAATGCACGCTCGTGACACAGTCATTTTTTGAATTTTTTTCACCAAATTTGCAACATAAGCTTTTTGGGAGCCCATTTCATGAACAGTTGCACTGTTGTTTTGATAATCAGTCCCAAAAGGTGATTCAGCTTAGTGACTGTGAAATCTCTTTTTGGGACAGAATAGCGCCATGACAGTGACTGAATTCATGAGGAGGGGTCCCAAGAACCCCATGTTGAAGACTTGGTGCCAAAACTCAAAAAAATGGACAAGATATCCACATAAGTTGAAAAAAAAAACATTTATGCTGTTATACCAGCCTACCGGCATTTCTTCAGTTCGTGGTTGGCTTTGAAGAGTGCAGACTTGTTCTCAGTCCACCAAAGATCATTGCACCCAGCTCCGGAGGTAAGTATGGGGTGGGGGGTATGGAGAAGTGAGGTGCACCAAGGGTGGGTGCAGGTCGGGGCAGGGGATCAGACGGCGAGGGACCGTTTTCTTGTTTCAGGGAAAAAACAAAAAATACAAAAGACGTTGCAGGAAGGTTTTTTTTTGCAGGTTTGCTTTGGGCACACTGGGGTGAGCTCCCAGTGATCCACTGCCATTTGTGGACAAGGGGGACTTAATCGGATGGAGATTTGACCTCCTGTTACCAAAGAAAGCCTGTTTGGGGGGACATGATGCTGAGGGGGATTGGGCACCCCCCTCGGCACACAACAAATTCGGGGGGGACATTATGCCGATGGGGATTGGGCTCCCCGTTGGAAAATTAACTGGGGCAGGGGAATACCAACAGGGGGATTGGGCATCCTCATCAGCTTTTATGGGGACTGTGAATGGATGGTGACAGCCACTGCCATGTTCTTTTGAAATGTTGCACCAGGCAAGGCACCACCCTGCAATGACAGGTCGCTCCCTCATTGCAGTGGCTAATTTGTTTCAAGTTGGTGACACACTGGCTGAACTAGTGTCAGAAGCAGTGTGTCACTGTATTGGGAAGCGAGGGCCAAGCCCAAGAATGCAGTGGTGGCATTGGCCGCCAGAGTGCTGCACCTCCTAAACCTGCTTCTCTCATAAGCTGCCACATAATGTTTCTTGCGCATGTACGGAAGCAAACATAAAAAACAACAGAAACTCCAGTTTTTTGCATTTAACTGGGATGCACACTTCTCTGATGTGCGCATAGGTGGGCTACACATGTGCTACCTAAATGGTATCCAGCTAGCCACTTTTGACTCAAAAAAAGAACTGGAAGCAATAGAAGATAATGACATGAAAAACACATCCCAATGTGAGACCACAAAGAAATGTGATCAAATATGGGGATGCATCAAAGAAAATGTTGCAAGCAACATTATAATGTATTAATTCGCATACAGTATATTGTGCGTTGATTAGGCCTCACCTGGAGTACTGCAGACAGTTTGGGGCACCGCAGGGCAAGAAAGAGGTTGGGTGGCATACAAAATGTAAATTCTTTTCAAAAAATCACATCTTACAAGGAAAACATTTTGTTTCCTGTTAACATCTACAGTTACAGTTTTAAATTGACAACTATAAAATCAGAAATGATTGCTTTAGATAAGGAAATTGCTACCTTGATATGAGTGGCACAGGCTTTACAGTTAAAAATATGCCACAGACTAACAAGATAAAAATGCTCTAAATGCTTTTTTAATTAAATTACCTCTGTACTCCTTATAAAAATTTGCATTTTTAGTAGTTTGTTGATGAGATAACTTCACTATTTTGTCACTGGTATCCTAGCAACAGGTACTGTTTTGCTTAACCGAGTGACCACGACCCCACTCTCCACACTGTGTGTAATTGGTCTACTTCAAATCATTATGTGTCTGCTCTGCTTTCCTACTTGTGTGTTAATGGTGTCTTCTTTTCCTACTCACAGCTATGAATCTCTGCGCCACACTGTAATGTACAATAGTAGTGACACTGTTACATAACATTGTGCTGATACAAAGACTTTGGCTCAGTCTTGCCCACTTCTGCTGCCTAGTAGTGAGCAGGCCCAGTTTGAATGTTTAAGCAGAAATACACTCCAGTGTTTTTGTTTTTTTGTGACCACAGCATGCCGTAGGGGCATTTGGAGGCAGAAAGATTTGTTGGATTTGCTAAGTATCTTGAACCACCTGAGAAGTGGTGTTATCCCATACCAATATACACACCCTGGAGTGTCTTATTACGATTATAAAATAGGCCCAAACCGAACAATAAGAAATCAGTTTCACTTTTGTGACACTGTGATGTTAACAGAACCCCTTGAATAGTGCCATTCTTCACAAATACCAGCTTGTTCTGTCTGTCTGGCAATCCATCCATCCATCTGTCTGTCTATTGATTTATCTGTCTTACAGTATTTATCGGTCTCTGTAGATGGATATATTACATGATTGGACCCCCTACTTTTTGCTGATTTTATTAAAGTCAAAAATGTTATTCATACTTTATGTATTATTTACTGTTCACACTTTTTTTATTCAGGGGTGTGACATTATATTATTGGCACCATGCATTTCTGCTTAAAGTTGAACCAGCATAATATTTTGTGGTGATTTGCATATATAGCCCATGATGTTTTGCATTATGGGGGTATGGGTGATTTTGCATTTCTTTGAAACTTGGCTTACTGTCCAATGCCCTTTGGGGTATCCCTTGCCTCAGTGCTTGCACACTAAGGTTCTTTGTCTTTTAGCTTGTGTTTTGTTTTTATTGGGCTCACCACAATCCAACCCAGATAGACCAACTTAGGGTAGCACATTCATTCCACTGGGGGGGGGGTCACACAGATGAGGCACACTGATGAGTCCCAGTAGGACGAAACACATGCCTGTTTCTTCTGTTGGCACTATTTGCAAACACTATGAGAGGCCTTTCGGCACCATGCATTTCTGCTTAAAGTTGAACCAGCATAATATTTTATGGTGATTTGCACATACAGCCCCATGATGCTTTGCATTATGGGGGTATGTGTGATTTTATATTTCTTTGAAACTTGGCTTTCCAGCCAATGCCCTTTGGGGTAACCCTTGCCTCAGTGCTTGCACACCAAGGTTCTTTGTCTATTACATTATTAAGACTGTGAACCATGAATAACAATGTGTGAACTGTGAGTAACTATTTGTGCAATAGTACACCTAGCAAAGCCTATTTGAATGGTTAGTATGCCACATGCAGGTGTTGCGCTGTGCTGTGATTTGCTTGCTCCATTATGTGGCTTTACATAAAGTGCCTCACTGAAAGGCAGTTAGTGCATCAAAGCTCATATTGTGCATGCACTCTAAATAGTACTTCTGTAAATGACTGCATTGGTGCTGTGTATTGGCACACTGCCATTCTGAAAACAATTCAAGAGTGCTAATAGGCTTGCAGTAACAGCTAGTTAACACTGTCAAATGCCTGTTTTTAACATTATGCACAGTGGTGCCCTTTCTCCCGGCATCTCTGCTGTCATGTTATGAATCATATAGTCCCATTCCCCTCAGTCTTATCCATTTCTGATCAGTTAAAGATATTTGCCTGAAGGTACTCTTGGGTGCCACTGGTTTCCCCACTCCTCTCCTCATTGTTATTGGTTAAAGAAATTCATCTGAAGGTACTCCACAGTGCCAGTGGTTCCCTCCACCCACATCTAATTCCAGTGAATTAAAAAACAAATTCTTATTAAGCACCATCTGTTGCCAGTAATTTCTGCCACCCTCATCCTTAATAAAATGGTTAAAGAAATTCACTTAAATATATTCCCATATGCCAGTGGTTTCCCATATTCACCCAGTCTCAATCAGTTGAAGCAGTTCATATGAAGGCACTCCTTTATGTCAGTGGTTCCTCCACCATCACCTAATCTTAACCATATTATCACTACCTGGTTGTCTAGTGGTCCATTCCCCTCTGATGTCTGTCATCAGTCCTAACACCTGCCCCAGCTAGGAGACCACAACCAGCATTTACCCTGCAGTCACCTCCATTGCTGGCTGCTGTTTTATGCATACAAGTATAGTCACAGTAGCTGTACAAGTGACACTGTTGACATTGCCCTTGCATGAGTACAATATTGTTACTGTGCTTGTACGGTGACTGTCCTTGTATGAATGAGACAGTGGCCAGCAGCGGAGGAGAGTGGAGGGTAAGAACTAGCCACCCTCTTGGAGTCGGTAGGGAGAATCTTGATAATGGAGACTGGCACAGGGAGAGTTAGACCACTAGAATACCAGGCAGTGGTAACATTAACAAGCCAGGAAGTACAGTAGCTGCACTCCAGCCAGAAGAGAGCATACCCAACAAGTAAAGCTCCACAAACTGTGATAACTGACAGATGCTTTATTCAGCTGATCTAAAACAGTGCCAGACAAACTTGAAAGCTGCAAGTAGATGACCAACAAACACTATCCAGATGCCCCATGTCCTTGGTAACATGATTACAACAGGAACTGGATGAGGTGGGGGAAACCTTTGGCACCGGGAATTACCTTTGAGTGAATTTTTGTAACCAATCGAGTGAGGGTAGCACCACTGGCACCAGGCAGTGCTTTTGGGTGGATTTTTTAACAAGTAGGTGAGGGGCCACAGAACACCCTTCTGTGCAATGCCTCAACACATACAAAGGCACAGAGGCATTGCACAGAATGGGTGATGGTCACATAGAATAATGACATGAAAATGGCCCCTTATGGCCTTGCATGCCTTATTAGGTATACATCATATTTTTATTCTAATATGTTAGCCCAGAGAAAGGATGCAAACCCATTTGGAACATGCTAGTCACCTTTTCTCTTTGGTATCCATATGGCAAAGAGGATGTGGTATAACTGGGGCTTGCCACTTAGTTCAGTGCTACCACTGCCCCAATACCTGCACTGTGAATCCCACATTCTGAAGATAGTCCAGTGCACAAATGAGGATCTGCATACCCATACACTTGTCCCACTCACCTTTCATCCTGCTAACAAGAGAAAAAGAAGATTTGGTCACAATAATTGGGAAATGATGTATCTCTCATACTGTAGACCTGTGATTGCCATCTGCCCAGGGCCAGGAACACCACCTCTGACTCCCCCAGAGAAGCAGCTTGTGTGGCTGCACCTACTTGGAATGACTGCGTTCAAAAACCTATCAGGTCCTCTCCTGTGCTGGCTAATGCCACCTTTACAACCTGTATGGATTGAAATTTGGAAGTATGAAGAGTCCTGAAGCCTGAAAACATGGGATCTGGATGTGGAAGGACCTCTACCTCATAGCTTCATATCTGCTTTGCCATGTCCCAGACTACCCATATTGGGAAATACACAATCATCTAATACCTTGCTAATCCATTTCTGAACAATGTATTGTTACCATTACTCCCTTCCCTCTGCATAGTACATCACCCCTGAGTAGCCCTCCTTGTTCTGCACCCTGCTTGCTTTAGTACACAACCTCTGACACCTGTAGAGCACCTTAAAGGTGAGATCCCCTCAGCCTTTTATTCTGTTTACTGGTGTAGTTTGTAGGCATGAACAATTACTGCCTCTACTACACCCTCCTAATTTCATTAGGCTTTAAATGTAAATGGAGGAACTTAAGTCTGGTGTGAAAACCTGCTTGACTCCATTGCAAAGATTATGACCCAACTCATGTAAGGCATTCTGGAATTTAATGAAGTTTTAGTGCTAATGCCTGCAGTAGTTATACTGTATTAATCAGTGCTGTTGCTGTCTTGTGCAGTTCCTATGTCCTTGTCTTATATTGGCCATGAACCTTTTTAAGGTATAGTAAGTGCCCTGCTATTTTTTATAGTTTAAAGTGTATCCAAGTTCGAAAAAAGGTGCTTTTGGAGAATACAGGGATATCACAATACATGCAACAGCCTGAATGACAGTATTACTTCTGCTGGCTTGTGCAGGTATGCATCAACTCCCCTGATGCCTTGAATGAGTGGGGTTATGACCTCTGCAATGAAGACAAAGAGGATTTCACACCAGGGCAAAACAGTGAAGCAACCTGAATTATATTTAAATTAGGATGACATTAGGGGTATGCAAGAGAGCGAATCATTGTTCATGCCTACAAACTACACAGGTATACAGAAAATAGGTTGTGGATTCCATTTAAACAACAGTGCCTCATACTGGGTGTTGCAAATATGAATGAGGGCTGTGTAGAGTGCTGCAGTCACTGCCAGTGCCAGAGGATGCCTGACATCATGCACCCTTCTTGCTATCCTGGCCCAGCCCACTGGCATTTTCAGAACTCTGAATGCTCATGAATTATCCTACAGCCATAGTGCTCTGGTGGACCAAATCAGCCCAGCCAAATTCCGGCTAACAGACCAATGCAATGTCCCTTGTGCCCTTGTATGCAATATATTGCCACACAGTTAGAATTCTAGGCCAGGCCTTATCTACCTACTCTATTTAGGCCTTGCACCACAAATCATTTCACCCCCCCCTTATATGCCAACCTTGCACTCAGCACTATGGAACACCTTATCATAGCTCACATTTCCACTTACCAGCTGCAATAAGCCTGCCAGCATCTAGTAGATGAGTGCTTCTGCATCCAGAGCAAGAGTTCTGAAATCCTGCCACTGAACCAGAGCCAGAGCATCAGCAATCTCATTATGCATCCCAGGCACATGCTTCACAGAGAAGGATATGTTAAATATAAAGTATTGTAGCAGAAAACCCCTGATCAAGTCCCCAAAGGGGCCTATCAATCCTGCATGTTAGTTTATGCAGGTGGAATGACTGGGTAACTAATGTTGCTTCAGAGGCAGTCCTGCCACAGAAGCAGCCTACAAAGTTTCTTCCTCTCACTCTGCTAATTGGCTGGTTCCCAGCAAAATAGTCCCTGCCTCTGAGGAAGGTATTGCCCCTACCACAGAGGCCCTACCTCCAAAGCAGGCATTCCTCCTACTCAGCTAGGCTCTGCCTCTCAAGTAGGCATTGCCCCTACACAGAGACATGCCCTGCCCCAGTAGAAGATATTACCACCACTTGGACAGGCTCTGCCTTCAACACAAGTTTTGCCCATAGAAACAGCCCCTGCCTTGAAATCAGTTTCCTCCTACTCAAGCCTTGCCTTGGAGTCAGGCATTGTCCCTGCTCAGGCAGACCCTGCCTCAAAGGCAGGCATTGTCCTTACACAAAGACAGTTCATCCCAAAGTTAGGATATGACATGCATAATTCAGGTACCCGATCAGGATCTGAGCATGTCTGAGTGGTAGCTTTCAGACTGAAGTTATCACTGCTACCTGTACCCAAGCTTGTTGACCTGATCCTGAGGTAATGTACACTCTAAATGCTGTGAACCTATCTCAGTCCCCAACATGGAGATTGTCATGGTAGGACCCTCTGTTCTATTGTGTGTTAAGGGCACCACCAAATGTTCTGCCTTCTTAAGATTCAAAATAACTGTTCTCAGAGGGGCTGCCTGGTTAGCCCCAAAAACAAAAAAATTGTGTTGGCAGTGTAGAAACAATTCCATCCTCATCTTCTTGGAAACCACCCAAACAAGGAAAGAGCTGGCCTGCTTGAAGTAAGTGCAGGCTATGGAGCATCCCTTCCTGAAACCGTCTTCGAGTGGAAAATGTTGTGGGCTTCAAGCATGCAAGGGATATGCACAAGAGAATCTTAATTGGGAAGGGGGGGTCATAGCCAGAGACCAGGTTGGGTCTGTAGTGACAGTATAGGCAGGGACAAATAGGGAGACTAGATGAGTCAAGCAGTCCTAATCTGTCAAACAAATTCTATGCTTCTATGTTTCTATTCCATTGGCATGCATTTGCCATAGTAATATTGTTCCTCAGACATCATTTCCAACAATGCAGAATCCCCTTGATAAACAAGAAGTAGACAGAAGGCCAACTTAGTAACTGCCTTGTCCATAATTGCCCCTTTACAAGTGTGTACTGTGTCAACCATGCTACCAAACGTAGCATACTGTACTGACGCAAGCTCAGAGTTATATGATCATTCACTAGTTCACAAAAGTCAGGTGTGGTACTGCAGAACTGGAGAACAGCACATGTAGTGTCCTTCTACAAAAGTGGTCCCAAGGATGACCCAGGGAATTACAGACCAGTCAGTCTGACTTCCATTGTGGGCAAGCTCATGGAGATCACACTAAAGGAAAGGTTGGTGGAGTATCTAGAGGAACATGGTCTCCAGGATGCAAGACAACATGGGTTCATGGAGAGGAGATTGTGTCAAACAAATCTGATTGACTTCTTTGACTGTGTCACTAAGACAGTAGACAGGTGCCAAGCAGTAGACATCCTTTATCTTGATTTCAGCAAGGCCTTTGACTCTGTGCCCCACAAAAGGTTGATCAGGAAGTTGGTGGATCTTGGGGTTGGGGAAAAGATGGTCAGATGGGTAGAAAACTGGCTGATGGACAGAACCCAGAAGGTGGTTGTGGGGGTAGAGTTATCTGGCATCAGAGAGGTAACCAGTGGGTTCCTGCAGAGATCAGTCCTGAGGCCCATGTTGTTCAATATCTTCAGCAATGACATGGGGATGGCATTAAGGGCAAAATGTGCCTATTCACAGATGACACCAAGCTCTGTGGGAGAGTGGACATAGCTGAAGGTATACAGGACCTGCAGGAAGATCTGGAAAAGCTGGGATAGTGGTCAGGATCTGGCAGCTTGGCTTCAATACCAAGAAATGCAAAGTTATGCATATTGGAGCCAAGAATCCCAGGACAGAGTACTGCCTGGAAGGAGTCTGAGTATCTGCATCAGAGGAGAGGGACAGGGAGGTATGATCACTAATGACCTGAAGCACTTCACACAGTGCAAGAAAGCAGCAGCAAAGGCAAACAATAGGCTGGGTTGCATACCTAGAGGGATCAGTAGTAGGAGAGAGGAGCTTATATAGCCCTTGTACAGGTCACTGGTAAGGCTGCATCTAGAGTATGGAGTTCAGTACTAGTGCCCACACCTCAAAAAGGACATTAACCTGCTGGAGAAGGTCCAGAGGAGGGCTACAAAGATGGTAGCTGGTCAGCAGGGTAAGACATACAAGGAGAGGTTGAGAGCACTGAACATGTACTCCCTGGAAGACAGGAGAGAGAGAGGGGACATGATTGGGACATTCAAGTACTTGAAAGGAATAAATAAGGTTGATAAGGAGAGTCTCTTTAAGCTGAGTAGCAGTCATAATATGAGAGAGCACAGTCTTAAGCTGGATGGTGGGAGAATTAAGAGGGAGGTAAGGAAGCAGTTCTTCACAGAGAGGATGGTGGACACTTGGAATGCACTGCTGGAAGAGGTCATCTCATTGAATACAATGAAGAGCTTTAAGAGAGGCTGGGATAGGCATAGGGAGAAGGTAAAGATCATGGGTAGGGAGGATGGAATGAGTGGGGAAGGAGGGCAGGGACATTAGCACAAGCTGTGTACCCTGCAATATGAGCAGACTTGATAGACCAAAGTACCTTCTTCTGCTGGCTTGTTTGTATGTTCGTATTCACAAAGTCTTATTCTGGAAATGATCAATGATTGATTAACCTAGACTGACCTGGTGCTGTCTTGGGAACCGACCCTATTGAGAAACCTGCAACTCATTCATTGTTGGGGCTGGAAATGGCTCCACCACTCTCTCTGACCTCACCTCTTTTTGTAGTGTCTTTTGGATCATTTCCTGTTTTTCTTTGGCTAATGTTAAATTGTCTGCTTCCGTTGTCCAGCTGGGTCACCTATAGTGTATGCAAAAACCCTGCTTCTGTCCACTAATTTCATTGTAATCCCCATACTGCAGCAGCCATGTCTTAATGTTATGGATGATTATCTGTATTACCAAACCTTGCCTTCTGTGTACTAGGCAGAGCGTTGCAACTGCTAGGCTTTCTCACCCCCTGTGCACTGAACAAGTTGGTGTGCCTTACCCCACAAGAATATATTCTTGTACCTCCAGTTCAGCATGGCACAAGACCCTTTATCATATTTATAGCACGGCCAACCCTGCTTATCTTTGGCCTATAAAAGACAGTGCCCCTGCTGGTTGACATTCACTGATTGCTGCTGTCAGCATGCTGCAACTAAGACCATTGCATATGTGTCTCTACTAATAAGGGCATAACTGACTCACCCAATTTCTTATCCAGGTTCAATTGTCTGTCCAGATAAAATACCTCATCATACCTAAACCATGCTCTCCTCTGATGATAAAAGAGCATTCAGCACTGTGCTCCAATACTTTAGCAAGCTCCTGCTCTGCTTTGGGTCCAGGACACATATTACACTTCCATATATTATGAAGACTGAGGATCAGCCAAGAAAAGATTCTTCCACCTGGGGGTGTTTTCTAACTTCTGAGGAATCCCCTTTCTTCTCCCACTCCTCTTTCTCCTTCTCCTTATGCAGTAGGGATAACATGTTCACAAACTCCCAGTTCAACATCTGTTGTTTAACCTTATCTGCTAAATGGTCATCTAGCAGTTCTCCCCATCTGGGGTAAGGGTGCCATGCTCCTTTTTTCCTCTGCTCTATCCCATGACTTTCCAACCTCTAATCTGCCAGGTGCTGCCACAGCACTTGTCTCCATCCACTGCAAAGACATTCCCTCCAACACCTGCCAGCAGTTTCCAGTCTCTACTGTAAGGGGGATATCAGAGGTGGTGTTCCTTTTTCTGATACTGGCTCCTGGTGACCATCCCACCCTTTGAATCAAAGATGGCACTATCTTGGCTTTGCTGTCCCCTTGTGGGGGGGTCCTTTTAGCTTTTCCTTGACCCCCATCTTGCATACTGCTCCTGTGACCCTTTTTTGGGTTCTTGTCTTGTGAATCCACTATGCACCATCAACATGCTCTTTAGCTTAGCCCAAATTTCATTATCAGAGATTTTGCCCACATAACACTTCCTCTTACCTTGCAGAGTGATGCTTTATCTCCTTGAAGCTGGCATCTCTGGATACATCTACAGGAATGGTTTAATGAGTTTCCCTCCTTTCTGCCCTCAAAAGGGGTCCACTTCATTTTATCCTTCCTGGATGATCCTGCTGGGTGGAGGGGTCATCATGCATCCATCGGCATGCCTTAACCCATGCTGACCCATTCTTGGCTGACATTTCCTGCAGCCTCTTCATCAGGATTCATCTGGCAATGCCATAGCCCTCTTCTTTTTGAGGGGGCACTTTTGTGTAATTCACTAATGAATGTCCCTGCAACACATCGCCTAACCCCCTGTTCTATTACTGTGGCTATGCTAACCTGTTCAAGCCTCATCTTTCACTTCTCCATTTTCTACCTACCCCTTCTTTTATTACCGTTTTTTAAATAAAATATAAGGGCTTTGTTTTCATGAAGCCCTATATGGTAGAGCCATGGTATACTGCTCTTGTTTTGAAAAAAAAAATGGGAGGTTAAGTAACTTGTTCAAAGTCATACAGTCAGTAGGAGGTATGAACCTAGGTCTTCTAGTTCTGAATCCTTCCCACAAACCACCAGGACACAATAATTCCACTGCCAAATATACTGTACCTCTTCTGGCTTTTTTTATAATATACTGTATCTATATGTTTCTATGTGACTGGCCTCTCACAGTCCCACCTGCCCCATATATGCTATTTGACATTTGACAGCAAAATGCCCTTGTTGGCATTTCACTGACCTGCTGCTCATTGTCAAAAAGGCTTGCTTCAACTATGCTTTTCATGTGGCATACCAGTAAATGGGGGTGGGGGGCTTGCCAGTGTTGGGAGGAAGTAGACCAAGCTGTCAGGCTGCATGGACAAAATCAGTTGCTCCCCTGCCATGCAGGGAAGAACAGAACTCCTTGTTGTGTTTTCCAGTCAGACCAAAATTGCAGGCAGACATCATTTCTACAGGGCCACTAGCCACCTTGCACTGCTCCAAGAGTAGTCCATTGAGGGCTCTCGCCAAAGTCCACATTCATGAGTCACCCACTGAACTGAGGCAGACTAGCTGCTCACTATGCTTCCTCTGCTGTATGGTTCCAGTTAAACAGCACAGGAACCGTAACTCTCTAACCCAGCATATTTGCTGCTACACCCATAAAGGTACCCTAATGATAGTACTCACTGCCTAGCCTCTCTGCCAAACTGCTCTACCACAAAGAAAAAAGTATTTCAACTCTCAAGATAAATCTCTGACACTTACCCAAACCTATTAATGTCTCCTGGGACTGCAGAGTATAACATGGTGGAAACCCTCAATAAACTGCTGTGTTACCTGCCTCAGTGTAGTCCCTGTGGTGGCAGGTCAGGTCTTCTGAGTCATTCAAAATCCCAGCTGCATGAAGCTAAGGGGCTCTAGCTCTGCCCTTTCCAACTCCCCACTTGATCTTCAACTCCCTGGTGGACCCTACCTGTTACCCTCCTGGGATTGTCCTGGTGTTCCCTCTCAGTCCCCCCTCCCAATTCTATTGATCTCTCTCTCCCTCTCTGCCTAGAACCCACTAACCTGCCCAGTTCAACTTGTTCTACCTGCCCCAGTTAACTGTCTACCTCACCATCCCCTCACCCTTCTAGGGAGGTCTATGACTGGGTGAGGGGAATGCAGAGACTGTGGTGGAAGGGGTAGGACCCAAAGGCTAAAGCTCCATCTGAATCAAAAACTCCCAGAAGCAAGCATCTGATCTTCATGCATGTTTTTTTGATGTTTGTCTCTGCTACTTTAAGTATGTGTTCTAGTAGAGTACCACCTGTTTGATCAGAATTCACCAGTCAAAAGGGTTGTTACTCACATATCAGACAATTATGAGTGATTTTGATACCATTAAGCCAGTACTTATGTGGCTGGATCCTTGCCAGAACTGGCAGGGCACACTGTGAGGAATCTTGCAGTGGCATTGTAGTTTCCTTATCACTTGTGGAAGTTACTGCAGTCTAGTGACAAGAAGGCAATACAGAAGGGACGGAGGTTGAGGGCCAAAACTGGAATTAAATGTGGTGACAAAGTTAAGCAATTTACTTTGCAGTTCAAACACATTCTCAGTTATTACACTTTAAAGCATAACAACTGTATTTTGTTTTTAAAGTGAGACAGTAATATGATACAGTACTTTGTCTTTTTCATTACTTTAGGCACAACTCCTAAATAAGGCTTTGAAACAAAGAATCATGTATCATTACTATAAAGAGGTGACAGCTTTTATGACTTTATTTACATAGTACCCTGATACCTTGTGTAGAGACAGAGCAGATGGAAGAGACATTTCTTTCTTAGGCAATTAAAATTCATTAAAGAAAACACATGCACAGCTGCTTCTAGGGATGTGTCATCTCACTTTTAGTTACAGAGATTTCCTGCAGTTTGGGGATCAGACAGGAGCAGGCAATAAAATAATGGATTATGTACTTATGAAAGTTGAAAGCAAACTAGCAGGATTTCTTTCTTTGCCTAGCTCAAAATAAGATCAGCCCTGTTGGGAGTGTTGATGCTCCTTTGTATCACTTGAGCAGGATGTGAAAAGACACTTCCTGGCTTCTCTTACCAAAAAAGGCAATAGTTTTCTAAGTATTTTGATTGGTACTAAATGTAAGGATATACTGTATGCTGGCATACAGTATATATGATACATACAAGATATTAGGTAAGAACTGTATGCAAGGAGTATGTGAGGATTGTGACACTTTCCATGCATGATATGTGCATACAAGAAAAAACTTCTTTCCAGTATTCATGAAATGCAGAAAGCATTATGTGTTGGGGTCACTGCACTACAGTGTCAGTGCTTGTTTTACATGTCCCTGATATGGAACTAGAATTTACAGTCTTCTGGCCCTAGAGGAGGCTAGGTGACCAAGTGAGTCAATGAAAGCGTGTTGTTCAAGTGTTTTGTAAAAAGGTCATAGACACGGAAGCAATAATCTTGATAATTTTTTTATTTCTTACATTATTAAAAATAAATGTCTTCTTCTGTTCCTAATATTTTTGAAATGAATGCACAACGCCACTCTTATTACTCTTAAGGGCCTTTTACACGGCGGGTTATACACTGCATCAAGTGGTGCAGAGCACCTGGAATGTAACTGTGTAGCCGTGTATAAGCAAGCCACTCCACATCAGAAGTGAATGTTTGCTGCCCTGGCATTTCCTGTTTTTCTAGGTTCACCATTTAATTTTGTCCACTTTGAGCCATTCAGTGGGACTGTGTTATCTGATCACAGCACCTACATCAATGCCAGGATTTTGCTTGTTGTTTAGTTTTGTACCTGAATTCAGCTAAATACATTAACAGCTAGTAGAAAGGAAGCTGAACTCAGGCAAGTAGTTTATTTTCATAAATGGGTGCTGAAAAGAACTTAAAAAAATACTGCAAAAGAGGAGCCATGATACTGGACATTCGCTTATGCATATTCATAGCAATATGAAACTACATAAGCGCATGCCCAGTATCACGGCTCCACTTCCGGAGCACTTTTAAAGTTCTTTCCAGACCTTGTTTATGAAATCTAACTACTTGCCTGAGTTCAGCTTTTTTTCTTTCTACTAGCTGTTAATGTGTTTAGCTGAACTTGGGTATGAAATATGTATGGCACCCCCCACCACCACTATGGAAGCCATGGTCTCGGCTGGTGGAAAAATGGAAGAACAGCCAGAAGATCCATGAGAACTGGGCTTTATAGTGTACAGGAACATGAATAAAAGTTGGGAAGAAATAAGGATAGATAAACAGAAAGGGCTTCAATAGAAACGTTCAACCCTCTTAGGCTCCAAAGTATCTCTAGTTAAAAAAAAGCATTGTATAATTTCACACATTCTGTAGAGACTGCTGATGTAGTTGGCAGCTAGATTCTGCTTCTGAGTTTTCTTTTTAAAAGTGAAAAACAAGCTGACCTCCATTCTGGTGCTACCACATGAAAAGGTGGTTATTTACAGTCTTTAATAAATACCCACTGCCACTTTCCTGGACTTGGGAACACTTCCAACATAGTACAGATGCTTAGGATGTAGCAGGAGGAGAGGAGATTTGCATCATTAGTGGCTGTTCTGCCTGGAAGTGTTCCTAATGTTCAAGAACTATGAAATAATAGTAGAGAAAGGATTTGAAACAAAACAAGGTTAGGTATAATTAAAACATTTGCATTAATTTCAGTTCTACTAAGAACAGAAGTAGATAAAACAACCAGTAACATCAATCAATTTTAGAGAGGCTAAGCAATTACAAAACATTGGCATTCAACTACAAGGAATATGTTGCAAAATGGATGACAGTGTCCCTTTTATACCCTATTGTCTTATAAATTCCTTTAGTAATGAGAGGAATGAGAACTCTAACGGAGACATGTAATATAAGCTAAATTGTGCCTAAATAGTTCATTTTTAAAGTTTTTACAAAAGTACTTGCAGCTTTTAACATCTCTGATTGTACCCCAAAATGTGTAAAAGCACCATGAAGCAATGCATTCTTCCTTGTGTGTGAGATGAGTAGAGCAATCTTCCATGTACATTTCTTACAAAGTGTCATTATTTATCATAATCCTTAAAACACTACATTTTATAATTACATGTTTCTTGATTAATATAAGCACAAAACATTTTTCTTGTACTATTATTACAAACATGTAAACTTGCAGATGTCTTGACTAGTTCTAAAACTTAAACTGTGGTCTTCCAAAACCTTGTTGTACTTGCAACAAATTCACAATAATACCACGCAAAAAATTAGTGTCTCTAATAAAATTCCTGCACATCCATGCAAAGATCAATAATTTTGATACTTAGTAAATGATCTTATGCTACTCTTACAAACTGTGCAAGGTCAGATACAAACCTTGCATATTTTTTCAATAAGAGTTGAGGATGGATTTAGCACCCCCAGGCGGAGTTGGGGGGTGAACTTTTTTTTACCTGATTAGAGATGAGAGTCACTTTCTAAGCACAACATGTCTTTCTATGTGCTAATCACCATTAGTACCTGGATTTAGCAACATGTAGAGTTCTCTGCAGCAGACACTTTGTGGCCATGTGTGGTGAATGACTGATATTAAACTCCAGCCAAACTCAAAACACTTCAACTCCTAAAGCATGATAATTGCTGGAGATGCCACTCCCCTTAGGAGAACCTCTTGCATATTTAGGGGGCTTCTCCTAGAATCCACTCTTGGTGGTCCAAGATCCAGAATATGTGTCCAAAATTCTGGGCTGTCTAATCTTGCTGACACCACAACTGTTCTTTCAAGGCATGGACCCTTCATCTCCACCTTATACTTGCTATTCCTTTGCTGGCTCCATATGGTTAGTGTAGAGGCCAAACAGCACATTCTTCTATGTTGGAGAAGTTACTCCTGAAACAATGGCTGTCTATGGTATGAAGCCTAGTGACCCTGGTCAGGATGTCCCACTTTGCCAAGAAAACCTCTTCTATGTACAGTATCATTCTGTATGGCACCCTTCCTGTCATCCCCCTTTGCTGTTGCTGATGCTATGCTGCCTTCCATGTGAGAACACTGTCAGGCAGCGTGATCCTGGTTCTCTCTAGGCACTTCAGTATATCAGTTGGGAATTTGTACTGTATTACTTACTTGTTTACCCTAAGATATTTTGTGCTTAGTATATATGACTATTTCTTTCTGTTTGTAGTCCTGTGCTGTACTTATTGAGTGTTGTTGTTTGTTATTGTCTCTTTTTAATCTCAATAAAACAATAACTGCAAGAAAATCTTCTGCACAAACATACGTCTTTCATTTATATTTACTTTTATGGCTACCCTTTTGCCTGTATAATAAAGGCATATAAAGGCTTACATTTGTTTATACATCTCCACTTAGTGGTCCCTTACATAGAAACATATATAGAATTTGATGGCAGATAAGGACAGCTTGGCCCACCTAGTCTGCCCATTTCCCTACCTAATGGATAAGCTGTAGATCCTAGTTAACCAACAGCCTACTTCCTCCTACTCCCCACTAGAATTGCCTTATGTCTGTCCCATGCATTCTTGAATTCTCCCACTGTTTTTGATTCCATGACATCCTCAGGAAGGCTGTTCCATGCATCCACAACCATCTCCATGAAAAAATACATTACCTCTGAGCCATCCCCCCTCTATCTTCAAATTGTGCTTCCTAGTTCTTGCACATCTTTTTTTTCAAAAAATGCTACCCTCTTGGAATTTGTTGATTTCCTTGAGGTCAATGAAAGTTTCTATCATGCCCCCCCCTTTCCTCAAGGGTATACATATTAAGCTCCTTTAGTCTCTCTTCGTATGTCTTCTGATACAGACTCTGCACCATTTTGGTCACCCTCCTCTGGAGAGCCTCCACCCTGTCTATGTCTTTGCAGAGATGAGGACTCCAGAACTGCACACAGTACTCCAGATGGGGTCTCACCAACTGTCTGTTCAGAGGGATAGCAACTTCTTGTTTTCTACTGCTGATGCATCTCCCTATGCATCCCAGTATCCCCCCAGCCCTACTTACTGCCTTCTCACATTGCTTGCCCACATTTAAGTCATCTGATATAACTAACCCCAGGTCCCTTTCCATTTTTTTTTGTTGTCAGTATCTCACCCCCTGTTGTGTACTCTTCCCCTGGGTTTTTATTTCCCAGGTGTATTACTTTGCACTTCTTTGCTTTATGGTTTTGGGGAGAGCCTGCACATATTTGTTCCTCAAAACCTTTCCTTACAGCCTGCAAATTAATATTGTCCAATCAAGATGATTTAAAAGTAGGACTAACTATTTATTTTGGTTAAGAAACTGAGTTTGAAATATGCAAATTAGTTATGCAAATGTTTGTACTATACCAAACTTAGCATTTACTCTTCTTAACTGGTTAAAAAAGATCACTTGTGATTTATATTATAATTAATTTTCTTTTGCAGAAATCTAACACATTTATAGTTCCAAATTTATAAAAAATACAACTTTTGTGATAGCTGGGTAGGTGCACTGACACCAAGGGATTGCCAGGCATGATCTGGGTGCATTAATAAGCAGTAAAATTGTAATGTCATCATTTATAGTATAGTGGTTTAACATATGGGAAGAGGAGATCCAAAATAGTGACATAGAAGTTTACATTTTTACAAAGGGCAAAGCTGTAAGCTTGGACAACATGAATAACAAACATTAGTTGCAGATTAATATATAGCAGGTTTTACAGTAGAGATTATTATTACTATACATTGATGCAGAAAGCATATCTACAAGAAGCAGGAGCAGGTACTCAGGTTTAGCAAATAATTTAATATTCCCTATGTGACATAAAAACATACATCATAGAACTGGTGAAATCATCATTGATCACCAGATGATCATTTATGGATTATCAAAAACCATCATGCTGATTTAAGCTTACATAAATAATCAATATTCATTAGTTTCTGAGTTGAAATCTACAGTGCATGTTTGATGACTAAACCATAATCTAGACCATGAACAACACTGATGATTGTATAATGACATTTGATGGTTGAAAACTACCATTCACAATTGACCTTAAAAAAAGCGATTTACTGATTTGTCTGGGTATGATGTCAAAATTTTACCATAACACATGGGAAGACAAATTAAATTGTATAAAAAAAAAACATGTTCTCTAGTAAACTGTAATAAGTTGAGTACAGTTTTTGAATTTATATAGTGAAGGGAATACCTGCTCTTTAATTAACTATTTAATTGACTATGCCATCACGTTTAAGTCATTGCTTTTTGACAGTTTATTTACTTGAAGGTAGCCAAACTGAAATACAACAGCTCATCATTTTAAGTGGGATTCTGTCATACAGGGGGGACTACTGAAGCACAGGAAAAGCAATAGATTTGCTCAGATTCTGTGACAGAAAAATAGATAGAATAGGCAGAAGAAAAAAACTAATTCCATTGGGCCTGTTCTGAATTTAACCTCACATTACTCATTGTTTACACCGTCCCTTGATAGTATTTACCTTCTCTTGGCAAATGATCCCATTGAAAGAATCCTATTGTGCCTTGAAACCATTTTTTTACTCTGAATTAACTATTGTGGAGCCTGCCATAAGGCAATACAATAGCTTGCAGTAAGTTACATGCCACAAAATACTTCATAACAACAGGACTTAATTGCCTTTGAATTACACAGTTCCATGTAGTATACTGAAGCACCCTGTCATATACTGAAGTGCTACTGTAATA
This sequence comes from Neoceratodus forsteri, assembly GCA_016271365.2. Taxonomy (NCBI): domain Eukaryota; kingdom Metazoa; phylum Chordata; order Ceratodontiformes; family Ceratodontidae; genus Neoceratodus; species Neoceratodus forsteri. Next base: position 777,836,065 of record CM057459.1, on the reverse strand, counting down.
CATCCTTACTGGTACCACTGTATTGCACCAGGAGAACTTTTCCATTTATTCACCACCCTTTCTGTGAAAAAAAGGTTTGCTTATGTACGTAATAACAAATCTTCCTGTAAGCTTTGCTGCATATTTTGTATTTTTGTATGTCTGTATATCATATTTCAGTAGCTGTGTACTCGTATCTTATAAAATTTAGTTTATACGTTCCAACTATTCATTTTAATATCTGTACTTTTTATCATGGATACCACTGTAAATGAGCTCATACTCAATGGTGTTATGTTTAAATAAAAATGAGAGGTTCACTACTGCAAAAATTGAACTATTTCTGTCATCCTTCTCTGTATTGTCTCTAATTTGTTCTTGTAGTTCCTTAGATGTGGGCTCCAAAACTTCATACAATACTCCAGATGTGCCCTAACCAATGACTTGAACAGTGGCATAATCACAAACCTACTGTGATGACTGGTGAAACTGGAGAAGGAATTAACTCATATCTGTAATTGTTTTTAATTTCAGTGATCTCATAAACCTACCACGTCTGTGTGCGTATGAACCTATTTGAAATTTTAATTTTTGAGTAGATGTTATCTGCTGCTGATTTTAAGTGTATCTGTATATATTTTGTTAGACTGTGTATGGCACCCAGAGCCTCCGGGATTGAGAACCTTAAAAATAACATTTGCCTTGCCTTGCTTTGCCTATCTTGTTGTTTTTTATGCATTTGCATATGTAGCATTATAGAATGTTTGCAGAGGAATACTTTTGTAATTAGGACCAGGTTTTCCTAAGTGTATTAACCCATATTAAAACAAAAACAAAACTTTTCTCATCTTCACAACCCCACTGATATAGCCAAGCCTTCTACTTGCTTTTTCATACACTTTTTTTAAATTGAGATACACATGTTAAACTGTCACTATTTACCACCCCTAGATGCCTTTCTTCCCTTAATATATTGTACTTTTCTATATTTATTATATACCCTCTGTGGATTCCTATGCCCAGTGTGCCCAACGTTGTACTTTTTTACCCAGAATGTCAAATACCATTTGCCTGACAACTTTTCCAGTGTTTCTACATCCCTCATTATAATTGACCAGCTCAGCTCTTCAGAACTGTTGAGTGGTTGTGCAATCCAACATGCCTTTAATCTCAAGGAGCTTTATCACAGGTCAGATGTGATAGGTTTGCTCAATTCTTTGTTGATAAAATTGATACTATCAGGATGGAAATACATTCAGCACCCTTCAACGGGCCTTGAGGTGATGGGCAAGAGGTTGCAATCACCTGGCCTGTCTGGTCTGACTTTGACCTATTGGCGAATGTGGACTTCATGCAGATCATCCAGGGATTGCATCCCAGCTATTGTAGTTTGGACCTGGGACCAATGTGCCTCATTGTGGGGTGTGTTGATGTCATTGGCCCGGTCCTTCCTAGAATAGTCCAATGCTCATTTAAGAATGGGATCTTTCCAGACCCTCTGAAGGAGGTGGCTGTAATACCACTCCTGAAGAAATCTTCTCTGTACTCATACTGCCTAGCTAACTATAGAATGTCACTAACCTGCCTTTCTTGTAGGTAAGGTTATTGAGAAGATGGCGGCCATACAACTGGAGGATCATTTAACAATGCATGATGTCTATGATCCTCTCCAGTCTGGTTTCAGGAAGAGGCATAGTACTAAGATTGCCCTTGCTTGGGTACTAAATGATCTCCTGATGGCGAGGGATTGTAGGAGTCACTCCATCTTAATTCTCCTCAATCTCTCTGTGGCATTTGACATTGTGGACCATGAGGTGTAGTTGGAGCATCTGTGGATTCTCTGTGGATTGTCTGGTACAGTTCTCAGTTGGTTTAGATTGTTTCTCACTGGCAGGACACAGGTAGTAGTGTCGGGGATTTATTCATCGGCACCTCTCCCCCTGTCATGTGGGTTTCTGAAGGGCTCCATCTTGTCCCTCATGTTGTTCACAGTGTATATGCTGCCTTTGGGAGACATTATAAGGTGGTATGGGCTGAGTTTTCACTGCTTTGCAGATGATACTCAGCTCTACAAGTCTTTTGTGCCTGAAAAGGGTGATGTGGTCTCGGTTTTTAGCTACTGCCTCACCAAAATCCAGGGGTGGATGAGTGCCAACTGGCTGAGGTTGAATCTGGATAAAACCAAGGTGTTAGTGATAGAACTATGTCACCAAGGCATGGGGTTGCAGTCTGGACAACCTTCTAAGCTTTGACTCAGCGGTGCCAGCTCCTAATCTCAAATCAGGTACAAAATCTGGGTGTTGTGTTTGACAGTGGCTTGACACTAAAATCTCAGGTTTCAGCCATTGTGAAGACCTCGTTTTACCATCTGAGGAACATCACTCAGATTAAGCGCTTGATTCTGCATGGTAATTTGTCAACTCTGGTTCATACCTTCAAAACCTTGTGCCTTGATTACTGCAATGTCCTGTACCTAGAGCTACCGGGGGTTAATATTTGCCAATTGCAACTAGTTCAGAATGCGGTGGCCAGGCTATTGTCTGGCTTGCTGAACTCTTGCCATATCATGCCTGTGCTTCATTATCTGCACTGGCTGCCAGTACATTGGCGAATCACCTTCAAGGTCAGATTATTGACTTATTAGGCCCTACATGGACAGGGACATGGCTACTTGCAAGATCTTCTTCACCCCTACTGCCTCCTCCACTAACTCTCCTCTGCCGATGAGGGAGTGCTAGAGGTTTCCAGGGTCCATTTAAAGACCTCTGGGACACATACTTTTGTGGCCTCGACCATGTGGAATGCTCTTCCTTGTCAGATTATAGAGTGCCAGATCACTGACAGTTTTAAATCAGTATTGAAGACCTACTTATTCAGCCAGGCATTCTTTGACTAGGGTTGAATCCAGACATACTGTATGTTGTATTTTATATTTGTACTAGATGTTTCATTGTAATTTTACCTGTATGTCTTGAATTTTATCTGTAATTGTAAAGTACTCTGATCTGCTGGAAGAGCACTGACAAATAAACATTAAATGATTGATTGATAATTCAGTCATGATTATCCACTATCCCACACAGTGTTATCATCAACAAATAAACTAACTTTCTCCTGTAGCCTAACCCAAAATAAATTCATATTCAAATTAAAAGGAAAATATCTTGAATCTGACCCCAGAGGCACCCAACTAGTAATATATTTTTTCCTTAGAGAATTTTGCCAGTAACAATCACCATCTGCTTCCTTCCCAATAACCAGATCCTAATGTATCTAGTGAATCCTTCTCTTAACCCCATGTCCCCATCTTTTCTACCAGTCCTCAGTGTGGTGGTACTTGGTCAATGACTTTACTGAAAACCAGATAAAGGATATCAACAGCATGATCTCTATCAACCAATTCTAGCACCAGCTGAAAAAGGCTATCAAGTTTGTTTAATATGACATATCCCTTTTGTACCCATGCTGATTACAGTGTATCAGTCTTTTTCCTCAAGAGATTCAACATGTGTTCTTTAAATATGGTTTCTAATAATATACCCACAATGGATGTTAGACTGACTGGTCTGTAAATCCCCAGTACCTCCCTTCTTCATGTCTGATATAATACAGTGGATCCATGCCCCCCCCCCCATCCAATGGCACCTCACCTATTGCTTAGGGCTCCTTAAAAATTGATACCAGGGGTGTTACCAGTGAATACATCATCACCTTAAGTACACTAGGAGAAATTTCATCCAGCCCCGGAAATTTATCTTTACAGATCTGTAGTCCTTCGAGAATCACATCTAATGGTATTCTGCCTACAGCATCTTAAGCCTCTGTCCAACAGATCCTTCAAATTTCATCAAACTATCATGCAGTGGACCCAACAAAACAGTAGCATCAGAATTAAACTGGTTCCACCAAAACAATCACCAGTCTATCTAAAATCATTATCATTAGATAGCAAGTATCAAATAATGTAGCTTTGCAAAAATAATCAGACTGGAATAGCCATAACAATGTTATTATTGCATCAACAGACAATAATAGCCATTAAAGGATTGCATATACTGTACACAATGAAGCTTATGCCTTATCTGATCTCTTACCCTTTGTCCAGAGTCTAGAAAGGTTCATGCATTACAGTACGTTTAAGTCACTGTGTGGGTAAATGTGACTGTTGGAAAAGGTTTTGATATAGAAAATATAAATATATAATTTGTCAGCAGATGAGGATGGCTTTGCCCATTTTCCCTACCTACAATGCCACCGGAGATCCTACTTGTTTTCTGATACCTTCTTACTCCCCTCATTCCTCTCCTCTCCTTATACTTCCCCCATACTTTCTTGATCCCCACCACTGTCTGTGCACCAACCCTCTTGGCTGGTAAACTGTTCCAGGAATTCTCCACTCTTTCTGTGAAGAATTACTTTCTCTCATCTCTTCTGAATCTACCCCCTACCAGCTTCATAGCATGTCCTTTTTCTGAAAAATGTTCCTCCTGTAACTTTTTCACACTCCTGAGGTATTTAAAGGTCTCAAGCATACCCACCCCTTCCTGTCTTCCAGAGTATAGAGTTCAATTAGTCTAACCTCATGGGGTTTTTGATGTAGCCCCTGCACCATTTTAATTGCCCTCCTCTGGACAGACTCCAGTCTGTCTATGTCTTTATTGAGATGTGATTTCCAGAACTGTACATAGTTTTCCAGGTGAGGTCTCACCAGTGATCTATACAGAGGCAACACCACTTCCCTCCTTCTGCTGGTGAACCCTCTCCCTATGCACCCCAACATCCCACTAGCCTTCCAAACTTCCTTGTCATACTTCCTAGACACTTTTAAGTCTTCCACTTTTGTGAAGAGGGCCTACATCTGCCCTCCTGCAATCCTCCAGTACCACACCTGTTTCTATGAGCTGTTAAATCAGACTGTCAGTGGTGCAGCCAGTACTGCCCTGAGTTCTTTCAATACTCTGGGATGCACCCCATCTGGTCCCATTGTTTTGTCCACTTCCACATTTGCGAGTCCCATGTGGACAATCTCCTCTGAAAAGGACTAGTGTCCATCTCCCTCCTTCCAGAGCTCCTATTACCTTTTGTGGCTTCTCCCATTCTCCTCCCACTGTGAATACTGAATAAAAGTATTTGTTCGGTATGTCTGCCTTTTCCTTGTCCCTCTCTGCACAGCCTACCGCCATTCCATTTTAACCTTACAATCTCTCTCCAATTTTCCTCTTTTCACCTACATACCTAAGACATATATTGTCCTTTTTCACTACATCTTGGCAATCCCAGGACCCTTAGTGCTCTGCAGCACATTGTCCTGATTTCTGCAGCAGGGCTACTAGGCTTCTGCAGCAGCATTTTCAGATTTCTGTGGTATGATTTATTCATTTCTGAGTCAGAATGTAATCCTGCCATTGGTCACAATATGATGGGATGTCATCAATGACATCATGTGCCAAGCACAGAGGAGGGGCTTCAGAATAAATGAGATGGGACAGGGACTATGGCACTATGGAAAAACTGTATATTTGAATGAAGTCACAAAATCAATAAATTCTGTGGCACTATATATATTCCGCAACATGATGCAAATTCTGCAGATAATTCTGCAACCAAGGAATCACAGAATACCAGGGGCCTTGGGCTATCCTCTCTTTAATTTGTTGCATTGTGATTCTCATTGCTTTCTTGGCTGTTTCTTCTGATATACCTTCCTATCCTCCTCCTCCTTCTTCTTCTTCTTCTGCATCTCCTTGAATGCTACCTTTTTTGCCTTTACCTTCCTTTTCAGCTATTTCTCTTGAGAACCACAGCAGCCTCTTTTTCCTCTTACTTTTACTCACTTGCTTAATGCACAGGCTTGTAGTCTTCAATATGGCCCTCTTTAGCTTTGCCCACTGTTCCTCTACCCCACCTAGGCCAACTCCCCTGTCAGATCATCCCTGAGTCATTCACTCATCTTTATAAAATCTGCCTTCCTGAAGTCATGGACCCTTGCCCTACTGTGGTTTGACTCTGCATCTGTCTTTACATTGAACTACACTGTCCAGTGGTCACTGCTCCCCAGATGACCTCCCACCTTGATGTCTGCCACACTGCCCCGTTTGTGAGCATGAGGTCCATTATGGCTCCATCATGAGTGTTTTTTTCACTAGCTGCCTGACAAACTCCCCCATATGGAATCCAGGATGTCCCTGCTTCTATTTGAAACTGCGACGGAGGTTCCAATCTATATCCAGCAGATTGTAGTCCCCCACTCGTAGTACCTCCCCTTTTCTGCCATTTTTCCAATTTCTTCCACCAATATGCTATCTAATTCTTGCTGTTGTGAGGGACTATACTGTGATATGGCTGTCCCCGTGTTTAACTTGTTATGCTATTATTGTGAGCAGTCCTTCCCTGCATTTTTGCACTTTGCATTTTACTTTAAAGTTGCAACCTGTAATCTTACTTCTACCTACTATTTCACATCTGTGTCATGTGCAGTAGGTTTGCCATACATTATTTATTGCCTGCTTGTTACCTTTGATCTTTGTGATTTCTTATGTTTTTGATTAGCTGTGCTACTGTGTGTTCTAACTAGTACTTCCTTGTGAATGAATACTTCTCAATGAAGCTTTTTCCTTGTAATTAGTGGTGGGCAAACTCCCCAAACTTCACTACATGGAGTACTTCATGTATAAATGCAGAATTCACATAGTACTCCACATTGCAAAGTGTATTACTTTGCCTCAGTTTTAGATGCGAAGTTCCATTGGTTTCAATGGACTTCGTGTCAACTTCGCTTTGTGTATAACTTCTTTCTTATTTTTAAAGCGAAGTGCCATTGATTTGAATGGACTTTGCATTAACTTCACCTTGTTAATGCTCTCTAAGGTGAATTTTGCAGTGATTCATGGGATGGCAGGTCACCTAGGCTCTATATTGCCTTGCACAGCATCAGTTCATTGTAGTCTATGCAGCAGAAAGCTGGAGACAGTTTGCTCTCAGAGCTCTGAGATTCAGACACTCTAAAAACCTTTAAAAAAGCATTTTTGCCACAAACATTTGTGTCAAAATTTGGTACATCAATTGAAGGAAACCCTCATGTGTTGATATTATTTAGCGGTTATTGATTTTGTGTGCATATTGAATGTTAATTTAGTCCATTCAGTCTCTGTACTGACAGACACTGTAGAAGTGTACTTCCGGGGAGGGGTGTATTTGTGGTGAAGGGAGATTCACAGTGAGAAAGGCAGTCTTCCTAACTGTTGTTGGGTAGCTAGTGTGTTAGTATTTGTGTGTTCTTGTACACACAGTAATACTTGTAGAAATTTTTGATAATTGTTTGCTGTTTGCTGTGGTGCAGTGCATTTTTTGAGTCAGTTTAGAAGATTTGATGATAGTGAATTGAACTGTTAAATGTTCAGCACATTTCCTGTAGTGTGTGTGTGCGTGTGTGTGCATTCCATCAAGTCAGACACAATTTGTTGTGCAGCACTGTAATCGCAGCACTCTGAGTCTCTTATCTGTCTGTGCTGTTTTTCACTGCTTCATTCTATCCACTTAGTGGACTGGTGCTGCAGTGCCCTAGCTCTTATTTTTCCATTTTTTGATTTGAGTGACCACTTGTTAAGGTCTGGTTGTGCCTGTATGGCTGCATCTCTTGAGTGTGCAATCTCCATCTGTCTGTGTGCCTGCATCTGTTTAGGGCAACATCTCGATCTGTAAGCCACAGTTGTTTTTTGGCTTCCCATCCAGCCCAACATTCAGAAATCTAAATTTGTTATTAATTTTGTGTGTAATCCCAAAGAAATGCCTGCAAAGAGATGTGCATGCAAAGATGTTTCTGGCCATGGCACTGCTGCAAGTGGCAAGAGTGGTCATGGCCATGGGCATGATAGCACACAGCATAGGGCCATAGTTGATAGCAGTAAAAAGAATTCTCTGAGTGTGTTTTTCACAGCACCATCAGTTGCTTCAGTGATAGTTGGAGATGCTGTTGTCTCCTTCTCCTTTAGTGGTGGTAGTGAAGTTGCTGATGGCATGATTATTGGCCCAAGTTCTACATGTGACAAATTAACAGGCTGCCAAAATATTGTGGACTGTAATGATGTGAGTCAGACTGTAGTTGATGTCACACCCACCGTCTCCATCCCCACATATCTGAACATGATTTTAATCCTAATGATGACTCACGGTCACAATGTAATGTTTCCATTGCTGCTGAGGTTATTCCTGGGTCATCCAACAATTCAAATGTTGAAGAAAAAATAGCGGATGATCAAAATGAGACTGTGTTTGGAACATGTTCTCCACAGGACAGCATCCAAACTGAAATTGTGGATGTGGATGATAATTATGATGACTTCAGTGACCCCAATTGGGAACCAGAGAAAAAGAAAGTAAATGTGGCTGTGTGCAAACAGTCTGTTAGTAAATCAACCCCTCCTCAAAGTTGTGATGTAGCTGTGCCTGTTGATGATGATGGCCCCATATTAGTCATAGATTGTGATGGTCAGGTAGAGTCCAAGTCTGCCCAACAACAGAATTCAAGCAGTACCCCCATTTCAGTGTCTGAAAAACTGGAGTCAAATATGCAGCATCAGGTACATGTGAAAGTATGGCTTCAAAATCTCTTGTTTGGGATTTTTTTGTGCAAGATGCAAGTGATGAAACAGTGGCAATCTGCCAGCTTTGCCAAGCGTGTGTGAGGCACGGTAAAAAGAGTAGCCAGTTGGGCACCAGGGTCCAGCATACACATCTGAAGAGCAGGCATATGGCACTGTGGACTCGGCATCAGTGGGGAGCTAATGCCATAGTGGGGCGTTCATTCTAGTGACACTATTTTACTGTCTGGCTGATTAACTCCCTGCCTGCAGCATGTGACCTGTAGACTGTGAGTCTATGACTCATGTGATCTATGGGTTGTTTCATTATCACTCCACCTTTGTGTAAAAATAAGGTGAAGTCAATGTGAAGTTGGCAATGAGAAGTCGCTCATTACTTATAATGGGGACTTTGCATAGCCATACATGAACGTGAGGTGGCCACTTTACCTGCACTTTGCCAAGCAATTTAAACTTTGCTGCATCTCTACTTGTACTACAAATAAATACAAATACCCCTTCTTTGAAAGCTATTGGTATGAATCAGCATTGTTACAAGTCAGATAAATACATGGGGATATTTTTGGTGTTTTTGATAGCAGGTAAAGCACATAACAGAGCAAACCGTTATGTTTCAAAATACAGACAGGGTAATTTGTCCCCAACTGACATAGCTTTTGCTGTTTTCTAACACTTATAGTAATTCTTAAATTGAATATTATAAAAGCCATGAAGAAATACAGCATCTGTTCTGTGTATTATTGATGCATATGCTTATTATTTACTAGTTCACTCGATCATGATTCATGTCCTGTGATGTCCTTGTTTATTTTGGAAAATGACTATTTTAGAAAATGTAAGGTGAAAGACAAACAACTGATTGGAGCTATACATTTCAGGACAATGGATATGATTGTTTTTGACTATAACTGATGGTCTGATACTTGATATACTACATACTAGTTTAGGATGGTAGAAGGCCAGATGATGCCCATTAATTCTATCCCCAACTGAATCGGTCCATATTTCCCTTCTTTTAGCAATGATGTGTTTTTCTACTTTTGATTTGAAGGTATTGTGGTGCTTTGCTTTCACAGTACCCTTGGTAACTCATTTCTATTCTTACCTGCTCTCTGAATAAAGAATCCACATCTGTTATTGTTTGTGGTGTTGTCTAGAATAATCTGCATATTGTGTGACCTTAAAGTATACTCTTTATAATTAATATTTATTTGTAGCTTGCCCATTAGTTCAACATTCCATAGTATTTTAAACATCTCAACCATGTCCCTTCTCATTCTTCTTTCCACCATTGAAAACAAGCCCAAGGTCTAAATTCTCTTCTGATAGGTAATGTGTTGTAGTCTTGGTATCATTTTGGTTGTTCTATATTGAACTTGTTCAAGTTGCTTAATATCTCCTAGATGGTATGGGTTCCAAACCTGTGAACTGTAGTCCACATTTAGTCTTATGAATGATTTACAGACTGGGATAATGAAATGCTCTTATTTACTAATAAATGAACACTTTGGGCCAGATATTCAGACTGCGCCAGGCAGTGGAGCAAGCCTGGATGCAGCACAACTGTGATGCGCTGGGGCCAGGTCCAGGTCCAAGTGATATTCAACAGGGATGTGCCATGACACAGCACCATTGAATATGGCAAGGCCACCACACATATTGCACATGGCACAGTGGCACTGCAGCAGCACAAGGCACAGCTAGGGAGCACGGAGATGCACTAGCACAAGTGCAGTTGCGCTAGGTGCAACACCCGTGATATTCAGCAGGAGGCATGCAAATGAGGCCATAATACATGCAAGGTGCAAATGAGGCCATTTGCATGTCATTATGGCCCCATTTGCATGCCTTGGGCAGGGCAGCCTGGTGCCTTGCGCATGGTGCCCTACACAACATGATGTGCTGTGGGGATCCCGGGGCATCCCCCACCCTGTAGTGACCAACACATGGCAGAAGTGTAAAAAGACATCCTTGGTAGTCTAGTGGCCACCCCCAGTCCCCGATTCCCCCATAAATACAACATATGAACATCCCTGGTGGTCTAGGGTTCCCCCCTCCCACCCGAGTCCCTGATGCCCCTTAACATGTACCGATGCCTGTCTCTGATGAACTAGTGACACCCCCACCCTGTTTCTGTGATCATGGTACATGTGTATTCCTACAGTCCATGGTAGTCTAGTGGACCCCCTCCCTCCCAAGTCCCCCATCATGGTAATATGCACACACAGCATTCCCTAGTGATCCAGTGGTGTCCCCACTCACTCCATACAGGACCCCTTGCCCACCCCGCTACCCTCATCATTGGCAGGCAGCTGCATCCCACCCACATAACGCCTGTCCACCTGCCGAATGACAGTTACAGTATGGGTTGTAAGCCCATTTTTCCCGTGTAGACCAATGGGCTTGCAAAGCATACTGTACTAGACAGTCCCAAATATGTGAATGAATTATTCACATATCTGGGACTGTCTAGTACAGTATGCCCTGCAAGCCATTGGTCCACACAGGACCAATGGGCTTACAGCCATGTCATCCGGTGGCAGGCTGGGTGGTATGCAGGTGGGATGCAACCTCCCACTGATGACGGGGGTAGCAGGTTTGGCAAGGGTCCCTGTGGGAGGAGTGGGGTGGTGGTGCCACTGGATCACCAGGAAATGTCGTGTGTGCATATTACCATGATTAGGGACTGGGAGGGAGGGGGGTCAACTAGACTATCACAAAATGTAGGAATACGCATGTACTGTGATCGCCGAAGTGGGTGGGGAGGCCACTAGTTCACCAGGGCAGTCATTGGTACATGTTATGGGACATCGGGGACTCGGGTGGGAGGGGGAACCACTAGACCACCAGGAATGGTCATATGTTAAATGCATTGGGGCTTTGGGGATTGGGGGGGCCACTAGACTACCAGGGTGTCATTTAAAATGTATGCTGCATGATTGCAGCTATGGGGGGATGGGTATAGTGAGTGCTTGTGGACGGTGTTCTGGGTGGGTGTGTGGCCACCCAAGGCAGGGCTGCTGTGTTGCTCCCTGCAGTACTGCAGCCCACCTTTGGGTGGTTGGGAGTTGCTCCTACTCTGCAGGGGCTCAACCTTGAGCCCCTCTGTGTGGCGCACTGCAGGGTTGTGCCAGCATATGTGCTGCACATCACGGGCTGAATATCAGGATGTGCCACATGTGCATGGGCACCCCTCCTGCATCTGTGCTGCATACCATTACATTGCACCCTAGTGCATTGGGATTTGTGCTGCTCCAGACAGCATTTTCAATATCCCTCTGGGGCACAATGTGGGGTTGCGCCAGCAAATCTCTGTTGCGCCAGGTGCAACGCCTTTGAATATCCAGGCCTTTATGTTTTTAGTTAGTCTGTTTGCTGCATTGTTTATTTTATTATAATTCCTCTCAAATTTTACATCTTGGCTGACTATGATTCTCAAGTCCCTTTCAGATTCAGTTTTCTTCTCATTTAGACAGTATTTCTGTATACTGTTGTTTCTTCCCAAGTGCATAACTACACAATTGTCAATGTTAAATAGCATTCTGTTCTCCTTAGACTAGTTTTCTTTCTGTTTTAAGTCATTATTAAGTAATCTCTACATTCTTGTTTATCAACTTTTCCTCCTAATTTTGTGTTATCTGCAAATTTAGTGATAATTCCTTTGACATGTTTGTGCATGTCAGAGATGAAGATGGAAAACAGTGCTGGCCCCAGCACTGAACCTCGAGGAACCACACTCATCACCCCCCCCCCAATCAGTATTCCTTTTATTCTTATACACTGTGTCCTGTTTTCTAGCCAATATATCCAATTAACTATGTTTTTGTTTATTTGGGCATTGCTTAGTTTTTGTATTAGTACCTCATGTGATGCAATGTTAAATGCTTTTCGAAAATTGAGAAAGATAGCATCCATAGGTGTTTGGTTGTTTATCTGTGTGTTTTTATTTTTTTATAGAATTATAGTATATTTGTTATTCAGGATCTGTTGTGTTTAAAACCATGTTATGTGTTGTCACTTAAACCCTTTTGATTTGTTTCAGTTTCCAGTTCTTGCTTTATTAATTGTCCCATTATTTTCCCAGTGATTGATGTTAGACTTATGGGTCTGTATTTAGCCATATTAGCTCTACTATCCTTTTTGAAAATCAGTATTACTGTTGCTCTTTTCCAATGATCTTGAATCACACCTGAACTAAATGATTTGTTAAAGATGTCAGATAATTATCCTACAATTTCTTTAGCCACCTCCCTCAAGATCCTTGGATGTAATTTGTCTGGTCCTGCAGCTTTGTTTGTTTTCAGTTCCATGAGTAATTTATGTCTTTTAATTTCATTACATTTCTTTGTTGGTGTATGTGTGTCCTGGTCATTAAAAATAGGTTTTATTTTTGAGAATTTTTGGATTAAAGATATTTATAAAATATTTCTGTCTCATGATAACATTTTAGAGAGAGACTGGTAATTGTTTTGTTGAAACCTGAGTTATGTATTCGGTATATATATTTTATATAACCTATTTTCTTTGCAAAAACATTGTTAATTCACTAGGTAGGGTTGAAGCGACAAAAGTAGGGTAATGTAGAGTTAGGGTTTCCAACCCTAACACCCCACCCCACCCTACAGGCAGCAACAGGCTTGGGGTGTGCCTTGGCATTGTCAGTTGTTATGCTCACCCTATTCCATGAGTAAATAAGGTGAGATGGGAACAGTTTGTGTGAATGGGGTGGCCATTAGGGTTGACAATCCCAAGATACACCCCACGCCTTTTACTGCCTGCATGGTGGGGATGGGGTGTTACAATTGGAAACTCTTAATGCCACATTTCACTATTCTTGTTACTTCAGTCCTAACTAGTGCATTAATGAATTGTATTCTCATTTTTCTGTGGGAGGACCCTGTGCTCCCATGCCTCTGTAAATATGTACATATATATTGCTGTGGAAGATTGCATTTGTACTAAAACAAGAATGAAACTGTCAACATGGCCTACTCAGTACCCCACCTCTTGAACCCTGTTATGAAAATTTTGAAATCCCCACCAAAACGTGATTCCCTGCCACTGCAATGCCATTTTGTAGCACAGGTGCAAAATCACAATTTGGCCAGGGTTTGAAAAATGACAGCTATCACACTCACGAGGTGATATAAAAAGATGGTTATGTTGAAAATTTTGTGTCAAAATATTTAAAATTGCCAATGTTACAAATGTCAATGTCTGCCCAAAACTTTGACATTTTTATATATTTGACCCCCAAATTTTGACATAGTTTTCTTATTTTTAATATATCAAATTTTATTATTTTCCTACTTTTGATACACTGCTCTCACAATGACCACCCATAAAAGTCAAAGTTATTACAAATATGCACAGAAAACACAAAGGAAGTCATAAAACAAGCCATCCTAAGTGACAAACATACATAGTATTGAAATACTGGAAAATGAACACTGTCTCTTAAAGGGAAAAAACAAAAGTGTATAGAATTCACCTGTTAAAAGGTAGTTAATACTCCTAAGTGTAGTTTAAAGCAGGCTTCCTTGAGGTAATTCAGGCTTAACCTTTACAGATGATACTTTGTTGTAGATACCACCAGAAAGTTGAGTAAAACTTGAATCGAGGGTCCAAGAGTTTGCAGGCTAGTCATGATGGGGTGGGGGTTTGGGGGTGGGGGTTATTTGAACACAAGTGCGATTGTAGGTACACTCCCCATTTGATCTGGAACTTGGCCAGCTGTCCCAACTGTGAGAATGAGAGACTCTCAAGTATGGCGACCTCCAGCGAGGCCGAACTCCACATAGGCGGGGGTATCAGTTTCCTCCAGTTCATTAGGATGGCTCTCTTTGCCTCTAGTAGGCCACTGAGGTCCATTTCTGTAGGGGGGGTGGGAGTGTATTAAGGGAGGTGGGGTCACCCAACAGTAACAGTGTGCCAGAGGCCACAATAGGCTGAGCAACTACCTTGCAGCAGTCCTCAAGCACTGCACCCCAGAAAGATATGAGTTTGGGACAGGACCAAAGAACATGCAAGAGATTTGCATCGGGCTTTTGGCACCTCCAGCAGTTGGAATGGGATAGTAAGCACATTGCTTGTACAGCTGAAGAGGTCCTGTACCACCGTAGTAAGATTTTTAGGTGGATATTCTGACTCTTAGCATCCCAATAGGTGATATGGACTAGCCTGAGGCAGCGGCTCCAGGTAGGAGAAAGAGATGTCAAAAGGTTGGTTTCCCATTTCATCTTGCACAACTTAGTGGGGCCCGGCTGAGCATCTTGTATAGTTCTGTAAAAGCCACCTGCAAGGCCTTGATGGGAAGTCACTTTATGTAGAGAGTGTAGCCAAAGCCATTATTGGTCTGCTGAAGTTTGGGCTAGGTATGCCTGGATGGCACTTCGTATTTGGAGAAACCTCAGAAAAATCCTTATTAGGGAGATGGTATTGGGTTTTAAGTTGCTCAAAAGACATCAAGGTAGTTGTGTCAGGTATGAGGAGGTCTTAGGCTACTTTGATGCCCTTGAGCTCACAGTCAGCCCAGTGTAGCAGTTGGTTACCTACAACAATCAAGTTGATATGCCAGAGAGGGGTGTACACCCTTGGGGGCCCCTAGCTTTAGACTGCATGCATGACAGAGACATGCACTGAGTCCATGCTCTGATGGTCTCCACCATGATTGGGGTGGCCCTCTTGACCAATGAAGGAGGAGTGGTAAGGAGGGACCAGAGTGGAGTATCCTGGAGCAGACTCTGTTCTAGCTTGACCCAAGTGGGAGGAGAGGGGAAGGGACAAACCACTTGGTGGTGTGGGTGACTAGCTAAGCCACATGGTAACTTTGAAACCAAGGGAGCCCCAGGCCACCAGAGGACCAGTGTGCCCATAGCTTCATCCTCCCCCACCTATGGGACTTGCCTTCCCAGATAAGAGAGGAGAGGAGACAAATTTGTCCAGAGAGTTAAAAAACAGGGGGAGGTCCAGATGGGGAGATTATTAAAGAGATACGAGACTCCGGGGAGTGCAAACATTACAAACAGCCTCCACCTTGCCACAGAGGGAAAGATGAAGCTTTCGCCATCAATCAAACTCTGCTGTGATGGAGGTAAGCAGGGGGGAGAAGTAGGCGCTCTCCAAATCTTGCCATCTGGTGGGAATTATTACACCCAAATATGAAAAGTCCTGTGGAGCCCAAGAGATCTCTGTACTGGCCAGCAGTACCTGATACAAGCCTCATTTAAAGGGGCCAGGATGGTTTATTTTTGGTTAACCATGAGTCCGGAGAGCTTAGTAAATTCTTGCAAGATTGCTTGGGCCTTAATTAGGGAAAGATGGAGATGAGCAAGGGTCAGTAAGAGGTCGTCTGCATAGGCATTAACTAGGTATGCTTGGCCTCCGATTTCCATGCCTATGATATCCTGAGCTTGTATGAGATTGTGAATTAAAGGATCGAGTGCAATAAGGAAAAGAAGCGGTGAGAGGGGGCAGCCCTGGCGGGTGCCTCTGTGCAGCTGAAAAGGGGAGGAGATGTCCTTATTGGTCAATATTCTTGCCGAGGGGGCATTGTAGAGGTAGAGACCTAGCCCCAGAATTAAGACCCAAGGCCATAAAGCTTCAGCACCTTGTGTAAATGCCCCCATTCAACCAAATCAAACACCTTAGAAAAATCCATGGCTAGAGTTGCCATTGGTATATTAGAGTGCATGGCCAGCCATTTGAGAATGAGGAGCAGCCTGAGGTTGTCAGCCCCAGACTTCCCCTTCATAAACCCAGCCTGAACAAAATAACAAAACATAACAACGCAAACACTATGAGGTGGTGCTCCTGCTGGAGGTAGCTAACCTCCAGTGTTGGGTAAGTTACTTTTTCTATTACTTTATATTATGTTTGGAAACTTCTTCCAGGAAGCTCTGTGCAGTCACTAGCGAGGATGGAGGAGTACTAGAAAAAGTAATACATCTCACAATTATAGCTACTTGTTTCTTTTAATACAAAAACAATACAAATATAATAAATAACTATAACAGATTACATTTTTTGAAAGTAATAGGTTAGTTACTAGATACTGTCAAATAAATCTAATTCGTTACAGTTACGCACTGTATTTCTTTTGTATAAAAAGACATAAGTAAATGTAACTGTAAGGTGTATTACATCTTTCAGCACTTCTCCATCCTTGCTAGTGACTGCACAGAGCTTTCTGGAACAAGTTTTCAAAAGTAATAGAAAAAGTAACATACCCAATACTGCTAACCTCAAACAGTACAACAAAATGCAAGCTAAGGAGCACTCCAGACACGGATATTAAGTGCAAGTGCAAAATAAATTTACTGTATTTGTATATTAGTTCCAAGCAATGGACGAGGACCCGTGTGCTTCAGCACTCTTGCCTTCTTAAGGGGGTAAACCCAACTTGGGAGGGATGCACAATGGATGGGAGGATCAAGATCAAGTGTTTGGCAAGCATTTTGGCCACTGTTTTAGTATTGACTGATAAAAGCAAGATCAGATGAAAGTTGGCACAGTCCAGAGGATCGTTGGATTTTTTTGGGACCAGGGTGACCAGGGCCTCCCTCATTGTAGGGGGAAGAGAATTACATTTGTGGGCCTCTTGTAATGCCTTCAGGAGGGTATCTAAAATATCTTCTAAAAGGAGCTGGTACAGCTCAACCATGATCCCATCAGGTCCCGGTGCCTTCCCCTTGGCCATCTGCAAGAGAGCCAGCCTTAGCTCTTCAGCTGAAAATGGTTGTTCCAATGTTTCCAACACCTCCAAAAGATCTGTGGTAATTCCACTGAGGCACAGAAGTCCATTAAAGCCTTGAGAAAGAGCTCAGGGTCTACTCCCACACAGGACTCATACAGTGCTCGGTAAAAAAGACTCATGGTCTTATTAATACTTTTGGGGTCTGAAACAATGGAGCCAGAACAGCTCCTCATGGTATGAATCTGTGAGGCTGCCTGTTGCTTCCGGAGTTGATAAGCTAAGAGCTTGCCTCCCTTTTCTCCCCCCTCCCAGTACTTGTGTTTGGTCCTAAGAAGCTGTCATTCAGCTCACCTCTGTAGTATACAATTGATCCGGTACTTGAGGCCAGTGATGGAAGCAACCAAGCTAGTGTCTTTATAGAATAAGGGTGAAGCTTTGAACCGGGCTTCTAATTGGGAAAGCTCTGCCTGCACGTATTCGAGTTCCTCCCTCCGTGCTTTATTTTGGGCCACTGAGTATGAGATAATCCTATCTCTGAGACACAGCCTTAAAAGCCTCCCACACAGTACCCACACTAACGTCCCCATCAGCATTGTTCAGAAAGTAGTTTATAGCTTCGGCTTTAATGATTGTTTGAAACTCTTGATCCTGTAGCAGTAGGGGGTTGCACTGCCACCTAGTACTTTCAGAGAGCTGACTGGCAGAAAGGTAATTTTAAAGGGTATGAGCATGATCGGAAATCACTACATTGTGTATTTTAGTGTCACTGGTTCCATGGGCAGCTGGGCAGTTGGCTAACCAGAAATCAATGTGGCTATGGGAAGCAAGCATGTACTGGGGAAGAATAAGTGTAATCTCTACCATCCGGGTTATCCCTCTGCCATGGGTCAATGAGCCCCCACTCCTCAATTAGCTCCTGTTGGGCTGCCCTGGCCTTAGGGTGTGTTTGGGAAGTGGGTTCGAACTTGTCCAGGAATTTGTCCAGTATGAGATTAAAATCCCCACCTAGCATTACTGGTGAATTGAGGTGGTCTTTGGTAAGCAAAATAAGGGCCTGGCTAACTCCCAACAAGGTGTCAACTGAATCTGTGTTGGGGCGGTAGATGTTCCCGACTATTGTGTGACCCCCTATGTAGGAGAACCTCACCACAACCCATCTGCCTTGGGTGTTGGTCTTGGCCTCCTCCACTGTCCAAGTGCAGGCTTTATGAACCAGAATCGCTATCCCTTTGGTTTTGGTGGGGGCCATGCTGGCAATAACTTGGCCCACCCACATCTTGCGGAGCCACATAACCATTTTGGCTATGAGGTGGGTCTCCAGGATAAGAGCTATGTCCACCTTGAGAAAGTGTATGTGTTGCAGCACCTTTGTTCATTTAACAGAGTGGTTCAGTCCTTTAACATTCCAGGAAACCCATCGCATGGCACACGGCTTGTGGACAGACATCTCCAACACTTTGTAGAACAGCAAAGTCACCTACCTGAGGGCAGTTCGCAATGAACAGGAGGAAAGGAGAATATTACAACCTGATATGCATCATGAAGAAGGAATCCTATGAAACTCAAGGGGAGATTAGCTGGAGGGTCTACAGCAAGAATCAGCAATGGAGTATACTGCATGATGTATCTATATGAATCGAACTGTATCAACGAGAAAAGAGACGCAAAAAGAAAATGAGATTCAAGGGAGAAAGCAACACTTGATAACAGTTAAGGCACACATTAAACAAAAACTTGGTACAAACCCAATAACTTGTGCAACCACTAAGGGTGGGGAAGTAAGCACGTTTAGGGGTGCCCAAAAAAGGAAAGCCGCCCCCAGCAACGTTGATTAGCACCACCCAAAGGGGGGGTAGAGAAAGGGTCAACAATCAAACTAGGACCCGTCACTACCCAGGTCTGTACACCCTAGTGGGTGATCCAGAGAGAGTAGACTAGGTGGGGGGGGTGGAGGGGGGCCCAGCTGCCATGGGCTGGGGCATATACACCTTATAATAAACACAGGAAAAACAATATTAGGAGCAGCTATGGACTCCAAGCAGGGGGATATGCCAGATAGTACTTGCACAGTTCAGCAGGGGGCCATGCCTGCGGCCTGCTGGATTCCCGGAGACTAGGCACACCTGGGGCTCTACTGAGCCAGAACAGCCAAAAGAAAACAGGGTCAGGATGTCAAAATGGGAGGTGCCCCTTTTAAAAGGGCTTTGGACTTTGCAAGGTCTGGCCTGATTGCCCGAGGGTAGTTGTGGTGCAGGTAAGAGTAGTAGCAGAGGTAGATACATATATTAGAGAAGGAGGGGGTGCCCCGTGCAACAATTTCTATCCCTGCAGGTAAGAAGAGGGGGGGAGGGAGGATGGAGCTTTCCATATACTGCCTAAGTTAGCCAGGCCAAGTCCCTCTAATGTGATGGGGTGAGGGGGCCCACAGTTGAGCAAGCATACCGAGGAGCATTTATAGCCAAAACAATAATAACAACAGATACAGCACCAATCCAGGTTCTTTCACCCCTCTGGGCCCGTGGAGGAAGAGGCTATGGTACCAATATCCTGGGGGTGAGCATTGTGGGAGTCCCTTAACCATGGCTGCAGCAAAAGAAATGAGGCCATAAAGGTTTGTTCTCCTCTTCTCCTGCCATATGCTCTGTTTCGGCCACCCAGTCTAATGGAGCAAAAGTATCCATGTCGTCAGCACTCCGTCACCGTTTGGTGGTTCAACCTCCTTGGAATCAGCATCCCCTTTGAGCAGCTTGGCCATGGGAGAGGCAGCAGCTTGGTGTTCAGTGTCTCTCCTATCGCAGCGGTGCCTCTGCTTATGGCCAGTTGGGTGGGGGACTGCAGGGCATTGAGAGTCTTGGACAGGTGGTTGAAAGGACGTTAGGTGTTGCAGAGCAGGGGGTGCAGGAGAGTCAGAAAAGATGAGTCGGCTTTTTGAACTTCACCTTGGGGGAGATCACGTGATGCAGCTAATGTGGCAGTACCTTTCCCCAACCACTCCCACACGTCCCTCTCCTAAAACATAAATTAAACTTACAGGCTGCCAGTGCATGATATTCAGTCGGGATCAACTAAATCACCAGTCTGGGCTGTCCAGGTGCAATTTTTGGTAGCTATAGCATGTCCATGGAGGCTGAAATGCATCTCGTGCTGCCCCATCACATGCTGCCAAGTACTCTGGAGAAGACGAGCAAAAAGTCAAAGGCCCAGTCTCACTTAGTTTCCTCACAGGCCATGGGGTGCCCACAACAAACCCCCCTGACTCTTGAGCTTTTAGAAAGGAATTTAAGCCTTTAAAGAAGAGCTTCATTCCCTAGGTACAGATTTCAAGAACTTGTCCAGAGCTTTAGAAGATCTCACTAGATGTACTAGTGACAACGAAGCCAGGGTTATATCAGCTGAAAAAAAACTTGCAACAATCAATCCGGCTATGGCGGCCACCAGATCCAGAATTGCCAAGCTAGAGGTGAAGGTCGAGGACCTTGAAGGATGAAGCTGCCATAATAATCTGATTCTGATTGGGATCCCTGAAAAAGAAGAGAGGGAGAATCCAGTACTTTTCATACAGAAATTCCTTACCAATCTAGCTGGTCCATCTCCATTTGGGACAGGCTAGATGATCAAACGTGCTCACAGAGCTTTGCAGCCCATGCTCCTCCTTGGGCCACCCCTTGAACCTTCATATTTAAATTTTTAAACTATCAAGAATGGCAACATATACTGTCTAAGGTGAAAGATCCAAAAGAAGTGCTATGGGAAGGGAATGTGCTTAGGGTGGCTCAGGACCTTCCCTTATCTGTTAGGCAAAAAAGAGTCTCCTACCACGTTGTAGTCACCAAGCTTATAGCGGCCAACATTAGATTGTGAATGGGTTATCTAGCCCATTTCCAAGTTCTGATTGCCGGGACAAGGCAAGCCTTCGAGGTTCCGAAAGCAGTTGAGGAATCCTTAAAGGAGTCATTTCTTGCCTTGTTTAAAGATCACTGAGGTATGACTGCAGCCTGAAGATAGGATGTGTCTTTTGGGATGATTGCTGGCCACGATTTGAATTATTTACATCTGCAGCCTGTGGCACATAGGGCTTGCCATTTCAAAAGGACCTGTTGTATTTTTTTTTTAAAGGTGAAAATGCAGATTCAACCTTTTGGGAGCATTACTCCCCAAGCTGTATTGGGCCAATATTTTTAATTTTACCTACAGCTGCAACTGACTGATCATTTGGTTTCTGGAAGGCCTGCGGTAAGGCCTTACGGGGAATTTTCTTTGCAGATCTACCATGTGCAGCAGCACAGGATCAGTGGGTTCTTGCTTCTTATGAGATAACTCATATTTGGCAGGATCGTGCACTGACTTGTGTTCTCATATAAGGATGGCCCAGGATAGACTCTGTTTTGTTTGCCTTGGAGGGATTTTATTTTCTTCTAGCTCTAAATGAATTCCTGGAGCTCCGAACTTAACCATGCTGCCAGACCTGCCACAAAAGCTGCATGAAGGTCTAATGCGAATGGCATGGACCAGCTACTGTCTATATGTTATTTGCTTTATGTACTTCATTATTGCCTTTTCCTCCATACTTCATTAGGCGATAAACGGGCAACGAAACTGACAAATTGGTGACTTTCCCAGCTTAAGTTAATGGAGATGTACTGAATCCCTCCCTTCATCTTCCTCTTACTAGCTTATACTGGTTTTACGTATGTTTGGCAGCCTTAATTGGGGGGGATGGGAGGAGGAGACGAGGCCACCATGATAAGGTGGATCACATACCATAAGGTTGATGGGATGGGGGGCTTTGTTCTTATTATTAGGCCGAACATTTTGGGGTATGTTGGTTGCTGTTGGTGGGGGATATTGGGCAATTGTTGCAGGTGGGGAGGAGGAGGGAGTGGGGGACCAGCTTGACAGGGTGCAAATCTCGGGGGGAGAATTGCCTAATAATCATGCATCTTGCACATTTAGAATGTAATACTGTGTTATGTTGAATACAACCAGGTTTCTTTCTTGGAACGTTCATGGGGTGATGAACATAAACAAAACATATCAGGTTCTCAAACATGTCAAATTACTTAAAGGGGAAGTCACATTCCTGCAAGAAACACATTTGTTGGAAACAGAGGGGAATCTACTTTGAAGACAATATGTGGGCCAAGTATTTCATGCTGGGTGTAGTACCCAATCTCGGGGGGTGGCCATACTAGTGGCTCAGGGCACACCTTTCCTTAGCGAACAAGTGATAGGGGACCAGGATGGAAGGTACATTTTCATGAAAGGCATATTAGACTGGAGGACCTTAATTTTAGGTTGTGTCTATGCTCCAAATGTTGACTCACCCCAGTTTTTCATGGACCTTCTCAAAGTACTAGCCCCCTTCACTAATACACCAATAATATTAGGGGGAGATTGGAATCTCCCATTTGCACCTGATTTGGACAAGTCAGAAGTAAGAAGGAAAGGCCTCTCCCCAGCTCAAAGAGCCCTTAGAGACTCGAATGACTACTTGGGACTCTGTGACCCATGGCGCCTCCTGCACCCCAATCTGAAAGAGTTTGCTTTCAGGTCCAGGGTTCATGGATCGATGTCAAGGATTGACTATTTCCTGATCAGTCATTTGTTGTTAAGAGGCCTTATTGATTCTAAAATAGACCCCGGGGTAATATCAGATCACTCTGCAGTGTCCTGATCCCTGTTTCTTAATCTGGATACTCCCAAGGAATCGATGTGGAAAGTTAATAACCAATTGCTCAAACATGAGGAAATTGTTGATCAGATTAAACAGGCAATCACAGACTACGTAAACTTAAACTTAAACTCCACACAGAGACCTGACTTAGAGTGGGGGGCATTAAAATGTATACTTTGCAGGGTGTTAATCAAGCTGACCTCTCAGAGGAAGAAAGTAGAGAACCAAAAGACACTGTCCTTATCGTCCAGTATTCGGAGCATCGGAGCATCACTGTCCCAGAATACCATGGAAACACAGCACTCTATGCTAATAGGGCTTTGGGATGAGTATGCCCAACTCCTGCATGGGAAGGCAGAGTAAGCGATTCTAAAGACGGGTATGAAATACATTGATCAGGGGGAAAAAGCAGGACATCTCCTTGCTTTATGACTTAACCAGGTAGAACACTCCAGGTTGGTTCAGGGTAATAGATCCCTGGTAAATGGATCCCTGCAACTTTCTCCTAAAGACATAATAGAAGAATCTGCAAATTATTACAGAGAGCTCTATGGTCCCATGATCAGCCCCCCAACAGATGACAAAATCCAAGTCTATCTCACAGCTATATCCCTCCCTTCCCTTACTTTGGAGCAACAGCAATTTCTGACTACCCAGATTTCGGACATGGAGATACTATCTCCTCTCTAGTTTCTGACAAGGCCCCTGGGCCTGATGGGTTTTCTCCCAATTTTTATAAGGTTTTCTCTTCTAGCCTTAGTCCCTGGTTGAAGTGGCTATTTGTGTGGATGATAAACTCCAATCCTATAGATGGCTCTTTATTGTAAGCTTTGATTACAGTGCTTCCCAAGCCTGGCAGAGACCCTTGCAACATCAATAGTTACAGACCCATCTCTTTATTAAATTGCGATATTAAAGTATTGGCCAAAGTCCTTGCCAACAGACTGAAATGAATCATACCTATATAATCCATCCAGATCAGGTGGGGTTCTTGGAGGGCAGGCATTCAGCCGACCACTTCCGGACACTCGTGCACATCTTCTCTGCATCCAGAAACTCCAATACTTCAGCAGGGTTGCTCTCCCTGGATGCAGAGAAGGTATTCAATAGAGTGAGCTGGAGATTCCTGTCCCTAACTATGAACCATTTTGGTTTCCCACAGACATTCATCCAATGGATTGCTTCCCTTTACCAACATCGCCATGCTCGTATTTATTGTAATGGAATATTTTCCCACTTATTTCCCTTATTTTCTGGCACTAGGCAAGGGTGCCCCTTTCCCCACTTTTGTTAAGCATTTATCTGGAACCTTTGTTGGCCAGACTAAGAGACCACAATGAAGTTAGAGGAGTCCAAGTGGACACTCGGGAATTTAAACTATCGGCCTATGCGCATGATGTCCTTCTTCACCTGATCACCCCAACTGGACCTTTCCAATAGTTGTATCCCTCTTAGCAGAATTCAGTGTGGTCTCTATCTGTAAGGTTAATATAGAAAAGACCACAGCATTCCCACTCAATCACAGGCTTACCAGAGGGGTAGTAATGCCCCTGGGTATACAATGGCATCCCCAAAGTCTTAAATACCTGGGCTTGTTATTAGCTAGAACAGAGCTGTTGATAATGAAATTAAATCTGGATCCTCTCCTCTTTACCATTCAACAAGACCTGCAGGGGTGGCAATCCCTTCCAATCTCACTCTGGGGGCAAATTAATATAATTAAAATGAATGTGTTACCCAGACTATTTTACCCCTTAAGCATGCTTAATTTATGGATTCCTGTGGGTTGATTTAAAAAAGTGCATGCTATTATCTCATCCTTTATCTGGCTTGGGAAACACTCCAGACGTGCCTATAGAAAATTGGCAGCCTCCACATCCAGTTGGGGGTTGAAGCTCCCCAACTTCAATCTGTACTTTTGGGCTAGTCAGGCGGCCAAATACTTGAGATGGCTCACCCCTACGGAAGAGATTGTCTCTCTTCTTTTTGTACCAGAACAGTTGAACTTGGAAAGGAAACTGTTAGTGGATGCTCAGGTTTCCCCTGACACTGTACTGCACGTGGCAGCCAAAGCCCTCCCAGCTACCTTGGCTAACTCCCCAATTGCCATCTCATTAAAGATACATGCACAATTATGCACTTTCTTGGGTTATAAACACACCAGAGAACCCAGACAGCCAGTGTCTAGGAATTCCAATCTTAAGATTAGGAGCCACAGTATCCCTACAGACTGGTTACCTCACTTGGGGGACCACAAGGTCATAGACTTCTTTCTGGATGGGAAGTGCCTAGAATCTGGAGAGATTTGGGCTAAACTTAACCTAGATAGACATAGGGTTTTCTGAGTTTTCCAACTGCCTCCTCCTGGTTAATTTCCAGAGGGATCTGAATATAGGTCCTGAAATGAGGGACTGTTTCAAGGAAATGACATATTTCATTAGTAAACCTCATGCGATATCTAGGCTGTATGCCGTTCTCTGGGAAATTTCATTGGACCCTCATATTGGTATCCCCAGGGCCTGGACAGATCATTTCTTGGGGGTAGTAGAAGATGGGAAACTATCTGGAAAGCTACTTTTAAATACATCCTGCAAGATAGACTGAGACTCACCCAGTATCAGATACTAAATGATATGTATTGGACTTGCATTAAACTTCAGAAGGTTGGAAGATCACCTGATGCTTTATGTAATAGATGCTGACAGCAGGTGGAATCCCTTAAGCATATCTTTTGGGACTGCCCAGAGACCAAGAAACTTTGGGATCAGATCAAACAAAGGGCTGACCCCTTATTGGGTATTGAGGATTTGTTTATCCCTGAGATATGCCTGCTAGGGTTTTTTCCCAGGATATCAGTGTGGATCTGAAGGTATCACATGGCAGTCCGTCCTTAACTGTTAAAAATCTTATTTTGCATCATTGGCTGGGTGGGCAGTCCATATCATACCTTGAATGGATAAAAGAGCTTCTCTTTAATCTTCGAATTAACAGTTGAAGGCTACCCTTTTTGGTTCACTGCCTCAGTACAAGAGATTATGGGATAGTTTCCATACACTTTATATACTTCTTTTAAGGGGCTTCACTGACAGATATGGAGGATGACATCTAAGACTTATGTTCCAAAGCCTTACATTCCAGCAATTAGTTCCTTCTCCCATTTAGGGAATGGACCATTTTAACAGCTCACATGGTAATGGTTGTTTTGATAAGGAACATTCTGTCTAACCTGATTCAATTTTGATGTTTGTCTCAGTTGCCAAGTTGGTAGGGAGGAGGGGTAGGGTTTGGGAGGAGGGGGCCTGGCATGGGTTACCTGTCTAATTTTATTTTACGTGTATGTATGACTCCATGTCCAGGTGTATAACTGTAAAAAGCCAATAAACTTGAATTAAAAAAAAAGAACTTGACTTGGGGAAAAGATGTTTGCTGCACAGTCCTGCCATGTATCATATCCCCCTGCATCTGCTTCCCTTCAGGCTGGTTCCTCCTCACATGGTCACACCCTCCTGGGACCCATAGCTTTCTGGGGGATGTAGTATTGTAATGGATGTTAGGCCAATACTTGGTCAGCCAGGCCTTAACCTCCTATGGATACTGGGCAAGCATCTCCTTCCCATCTTAGGCCACATATAGGGAGGTAAGGTGTTTAAAGTTATATTTAAATCCATGTTGGAGCAGCACTTTTTAATAGGTATAAACACATTGCATCTGAAAGCTACTTCTTGGGAGTAGTCTTGAAAGAATGAGATTTTGGATCCCTGCCAAGTTATGTCCCCCAGGTCTCTGGCTACCCATAAGAGATGTTATTTTTGTAGAGTACCTAAGGATGTAGGCTATGATGGGCTGAGGGTGAGAGGTGTGAGGGTCTGATTTAGAAAAGTGCCTGTGGGCCTGTTCCACCTCCAATGGGCCTCTCCAGTGCTCTCTGAGAAGCATGGGCAGTAGGTCATCGAGAAACTTTTCCATGTTGGGACCCTCCGCACCCTCAGGGATGCCTAAGATCCAGATGTTGTTCCAGTGCTCCCAGTTCTCCTGGTCCTCAGCCTTCTCCCACAACTTTGCCAGTTTTAGCTTGTGGTCATGTAGGCACCTGAGGTTCTGGTCCTGCTGACCCTCCAGGTCCTCCATGCATTTTTCCAGCACATGCACCCAATCCTCCAGGCTCCCTTACTGCTGTGACATTTGCAGAGAGGGCAGAGCTGATGCTGTTGACTTAGCAAAGCAGGGTCTCCAGCATTTTGTGATGTGTGTCAATGAGTCACTCACTGGTACCTGCTGAGATGGGCCACCTAGAGAGGGGCCAGAGGCAGTGGGGTTCAGTGCAGTGGTAGATTTTGTCAATTGACTGTGAAATCACCTTTCTGGCTAGAGTTGCATAATTCCACCTACATTGTTCATGAGGTGGGTTCTCAAAAAGCCATGTTTTAAATTTGAGCTCAAAGTATGCAAAAATTGCAAAGTTATGCCACAGAGTTGAAAATGCCATTCAAATACGTTGAACCACTTTTAACTTAGTGTCTCACATTGCAATCAGGGGTGCTTATTGGGGGTGGAAGGCACCACTAGACACCAGGGAAATAATAAAGAATATGGGGACAGCGATCAGTGGATGGGGGGAGCACCACTAGTCACCAGTGAAAGCAAGAAATGCTTACTGAGCATACTCAGAAGTTTAAACTTTAAAACTTAATAACCCTGAAATGGAGTAATATTTTTCACCAAACCAGCAAAAGGCACATGTGTGAGACAGCCTGTTCCTACTCTGAAAATTTCAGTCCAAAATTCTAAACTGTCTAGGCACTAGGGCTCTTGATAAAAACAACAAGGCAAACCCAGAAAAGATGTTCTCCTCACAAAAAAAGTATCTTTTTTCGTGACTCATGATATATGAAAAAATATTTTTTTGTATCACAAGTCATGAAAAAAGATTTATAATGTTAAGAAAACAACATTTGAAAGGCATTTCTCCAACAATTAAGTACAGAATCCAGCTGGGGGGAGGGTTACCATAAGCAATCTACATGTGTTGGTTGCTCTCCAGAATGTCATTTTTGTGGTGTTTAAAATTTGGATTTTTATAGAAAAAGGGGAAACAAGATGACGGCAAAGGGAAAGGGAAAATTGTTTAAGCAGGAAAGGCACACTAAGCTGGAGCTTGTTTCCAGGTGCAATCTGGGAGCACAAAGAAGTAAAATGACTTGCTCAGGAGTACACAGTATGCAAGTGGGGTCTGATGGGATTCAAACCCAGGTCTCCAGGTTTAAAGAACAAGGATTTTCTCCTCATGAAAAAGGATGATGTCAATATGAAAAAAGAATTATTTTTTCATTTCATACAGCTATTATTAAGTGCTTACTTAGCATGATCAGAACCAAGTATTCAAAATTTCAAAATTAAATAACTATGGAACAGATTGATATTTTTTCACTAAAAAGACAAAAGGCACATCTGTGGGCCAACATCTTTCTACCTGGAAAATTTTAGCCAAAATTCCAAACTGTGTGAGTGTTAGCCAAGTTGTTAGAAAACCCAGCAAAACCAACAGGGAAAAAATCTTGAAAAATTCCCTTTTTACACTATCCAGAACTCAGATCCACACATCTGACCAGGACAAAAGTTGGTACTTGCAGAAATATACCATGCAAGATTAAGTTTGCAAAATTGTATGCAAATATGATAAACAGCTGCCAAGTTATTAAAGTGCAAAAGTTGTGGTTTACCATTAAAGTGTCTGCTCAACTCTAAGTATAGGGGCAAGACTGCACCCCTATAATAGATATATTTCTATGAATAACTGTTCAACATTTGTATTATACTGTGAATCTAATAATTAAGATGTGTGATGGTATTATGTCATCATTGGTGACATCATCTTGGTGGGAAATGATAGGATGTTATACCAGATAAAATAAATAACAGACGTCCTCCACAACAACATTCCCCTTGAGAAAGTGTCAGTGAACTGGTTATTTTTCTGTGAGATGGTACAACCTGCATTTCAGCCTATTTGTGCCTGCATTTATTTGTGAGTACCCATAAAGAGTATATGTTTTTAACACTGTATGACTGATCATCTTTTTTAATATTTTGGTTTGCTGTATTTTTGTTAAGGGTCCATATCAGTCTGCCAGGCAGTTTTTTGTGCTACCATTGATACAGGATACAGTGCATGGATGACGTTTTCATCCATCTTTTAATACTGAGCAATGTTCTCTTTCATAATGCCACATATGTTCCTGTCAGAAGACCCTAAATAGGGGGTCTGTGCATATGGAGCAGATTGCCTACACACTCTAGGTCCACATGGGTAGGCAATCTGAAGTGACATTTGCATGCATGGGGTCCCTTGTATCCCTGCATGCATGCATGGAAGGGATACATCCCTTCCATACTGGATTCACCAGCTGGTCACATCACTGTGTATGTTGATGGTGCAGAAGAGCACCAGGGGCATGCCCACATTTCACACCATTCATGAAGATGCAGAGTGCTGGGTGAGAGAGTGCATGACGTAGCAGCAGGGCCATGCTGTAACTGTTGTGTGCCCCACCCATCATTTCCCTGCTGGCCATGGAAACCCATATTCTCTCATCATGCTACCCCAGCTGGTGAGGCAGGGAGGGCTGGGGGCAGCTATTTGAACACTCACCGAGCAATATACAATGTCATGACCTGAGCTGTCCACAAAAATTCCCAGATCAATGCAGAGCAAGTGATCTACTGCAGGACCAGGGGGATATCCAATTAGATGCCCACCTGAGTCCTCTGATCTGCACCAATCTGCCCCTCATGATCCTGCATGACATGGGCCAAGGCTGTGAACAGATGCTCAGTGATTATGAATCCAGAAACCATGAGTCTGTCCATGGGTGAGGACTTGCACAGTTTGGATATATACCTTTGTGCATGCCCGGCACATGTTTTGCATAGACTGCAATGCTTATGAGTCCTTCCTGTGCCACCTAACTGAACCCCCTCTGGGTGCACACATGATAAACAGTGGTACAGTCCTTATTTGTAGACTTAACTGCTTTTCAATGTGGTGCTAATACCCAAATATTCATCAAAGACTCTAAGTCGTATTACAAACAATGGCATATGAGCTGAGATCCCAACCCAAACTGTACTGCTTAGAATGAGATTGTTAGACTCAAAAGTTATTGTTAGAGAGACCATTCTAACTTTCTTGTAATCAGTTTGCTTGGAGAAAAGTCATTTGTAATAAAGAGGTGGCATTGTCCTTAGTTTAATAAGGTTCAGTTTGTAAGCTAAAGGTTTAAATCTTAAAGCATCAATTGTTACTGAATGATCATAGGCAATATAGGTTCATAGGTTGTACAAGTTCGAGGGACATGCCCATATTTGAACTCGCCATCATTAAAGTTAATGATGGTAGTAATATTTCTTCTCACCCATATACAGATGAAGTTCATATTTGAAATGGTCCATGTTTTGACTCAATACAACATTAACTGGGAGAGAATTCCACATATGTGGCACTCTTTGTGTTACAAAGTGTCTCCTCCGTTGGGTTTTACAGGTTTCAACATATAATCTTAGGTTGTTCGACCTACTCTCAATTAGTGATTGTTTCATCAAACAGTTGATTTCTAAAAAACAGTTCATCCCTTCAAGCCTTGTAGGCCCAACATATTTCACCCATAGTAAACCTATATTTTTGAGAAAAGAGTCCTAAATTTCTAAGCCTGTCCCCATATCCCAGGTGTGCTACTTTAGGTATGGATTTAGTCATCCTTCGCTGTACAGATTCATAGACTTTCATATCATTAATGGCTGTGGGAGAACAAAAAGGGGTACAGTATTCTAAATGTGTCCTAACCAGAGTAGTATACTGGGGAACCAGAACCTCAGCTTCCCAACTTTTTTTTATGTTTTAGAATGCATCTAAGTATGCCATGAAATTTTTTGGCAATTATGTTAATATGGTGATTAAATGTCATGTTATTAGTGATGGTCACACTGAGGTCTTTTTCAGAAGTAGTTGCTTCTAGCTTAGAATTATTTATACAATATATTCTGCTGTATGAATACTTTAAATTAAATTTACAACAAAATACAATGTAATTAAAAATAGAAAATGCTGACATGAACATCTACATTGTGTTTTTGTCACTGCTGGTTCTGCCCTAAGTACTTACAATAATAACATTATATGGGAACAGCATGATATCATTTCAATTGCAGCACTTTTTCCTTTCACTAAATTGATGTAAAACAAATCCCACAATATATAAGCAATAATTAAAAACAGGATCAGAATGGATTTGGCATAGAAACTTGGAAAGAAATAGGAATGTAAAAAAGCATACTGATACAGCCTTACATCAAATTGGAATGGCATTTACATGTTAACAGCAGCATATTACAAATCGGAATAGCATTTACATGTTAAAAACAGCATATTACTAATACAGTGGAGCCCAACAGGATTCAATATAATTCTGCAGAACTCTATAACAGAGTTACTGCCAAAAAGGAAAGACCTTCAATGGCAGTTCATCACTTTTTTGATGCATGAATGTGTCACACTTTTTTGCATCCTGTCAGGCCTCACTGTACATGATACTAATAAAAATAAAAATAAAAATACTATATTCTAAGTTGGTAAGGTCTTTCAAAGATTTTTTTTGTTTGTTTCTTTTAAGTAGGGACATAGGGCAGGAGTCTTTCTTTTTCATTGTTAATGGAAAATAAATGTTGACATTTTTATTGAAAGGAAAGGCTTTTTAAAGGCACAGTATTTTTTCTAAGGCTGCTGCCTTTGGACCATACCTCTCAACTCTCCCTGACTTTCAGGGATAATCCTGATTTGGCCTCAAAATGTTCCTCTGTCCCTTGTAAAATTTGTGTTTTTGTGACAGAACAGTGGGGATTTAAAGCACAAAATAATGTCAAACATTAAAGTTACAGACTTGTTCTTCTACAGAAAATGCTTCTTAACACATATCCTTTTATTCTATTGGCTTTCTGAGTGAATAGTACCAGTTTGTGGCAAGAACAATTGCATCTAATTCAATTAAATAAAAACATGCACTATTCTTTGTTAACAGTACCTAGGGTCCAGTTCTAGAAGGTGGCCGCAGGGCTTATGCCAAGCCCTGCATCCACCACAAAGCTTGACACAGATGTGCCAAAGCTCTCAGAAGCAACTCAGTCTGATTCCAGAAGGGCTGGCACAGTTGCAACATATTTCCTACTTTACAGCAGCGTTGTACAACAGATGTGGTGCTAGCTCTGTAAAAAGGGTAGCCCCATGGAAAGTGAGACTAGGGGGGAGCTGATCTAACTTTGCTGCATCCAGGACTTACAGCAGCTGCATTCTGGAATAACAGATTTCCCCCTGTTTGGCACAAGCTGACATATCTAGCTCTATCCTCTCCATTACATCATCAGCATTGTGATCTCACTGTTGACATCACAGTTGACTGACCTGGCAACCACTGAGTGGCTCTTCCTAAGAGTAGTGATATCACAGTCAGTGAGGTCACAATGCTGATGATGTATTGGGGGGAGATAGGTATGCCTGCTTCCACACATCTCAACTACTAACATCAAGTAAACAATCTTCTAATTTAACAAAGGGAAAAGAAAATGTAGCTCAGATATAAAAGGTAATGGTTGACTGCTTTAAAAACTAATATCAGTTTTAGGTAGTACACTAGCTCTTTAAAGAATAAAATGTCATGTGAAAGGCAAATTTGGAACAAATCCTATGTAGCACAACTAGAGGATGCAACAGTGCTGGAACAGAGACACTGATAGACTGCATTTTGATAAGCAGTGAAAGGAATATACTGTACTCAGGAACAATGACAGATTCTATAAATGGTCATGCCCAATTACTTGGTTTTGGAGCAACAAAAGTCCTAAATGCTTGGCAATAGTTCTAAGAACCAGAAGGGTTATGAAGTCAAATCTTTACAGGATTATGGAGGAACTAAAATGAAGTGATTGGGGAGCACTGGATACATTCAAACATGTTAAATAATGCTCTAAATGAATTTTGGACACTTTATTTGGTGTAAGTAACCCTTGCTGTGCCACAGACTGATATATCAGTCCAGAATTCCTATACATTCTAATTCAGTTGGCAGCCTAAAGATTAATACACATGCACAATTAATAAAATAAAAAGTATGAAACACCAAGAATAACTGGATAAACAAGGAATTTGTTTAACTCATGAAAACTCAGAAAGTTGCTACGCAGCAATACAAATACATAACATTATGCTGAGTGGATCAATTCGGAAAGCTGCAGAATAAGTGTAATCATCTAATAAAAAAAACAAAGGTGTACTACTCAATGGAAAGGCAAACCCCACATTTTGGGGATAACAATATATTTTTGGAAAGAAGAGAACAACCTTTTATATCCAAAAATAAAACAGATATACAAGCAATCAAAACTGTTGATAATTAATTTACTGTGAGCAGAGCCATCTTAAATTACACTTTTGCTAATTTAGAATGTTATGTAACTGAGCTTTTAGGAATTGAAAACAAGGAGACTGAAACAGTATAAGATAATCCAAATATTCCTTTAAGAATGATAATACCACATGAAAGTACTATAAGTAAATAATTAACTGGTCTTGATGCATCTAAAGAGCCTGGGTATCACAATGCAGAGGTAATATTTCTTAAAATACTGGCCATGGGTTATGTACAGTATGCTGATGGCAAAAATGTTCAACTTATCACAGAGCTTGCAACAGGTACCTCACCTTTGGAAGATGGCTTTCATTGTTCCTATACCTGAAAGAGTCCCATCTGACTCAGTAGGGAACTGCAGACCAATATCAATTATGTCACTTTAATGAAAAAACAAAACAAAACAGGAGTGATTACTACACATGCAGTTAACAGAATACTTGAAAATATATAAAGTCTTGTCATTAGCCTAGCATGGCTTCAGGAGGGTTTGTAGTATCATGACTGCTTTGATCAGGTTCACAAATGACCTATACCTAAATAAGGAGAGGGGCCGACATGTGGGTGTTCATGGACATGACAAAGGCATTCTGTTTGGTTCATTACTCTCTCCTGAAGCAAAGGCTAGCCCAACTGAGTTTTGCCCACCTGAAATAATTTTAGGTTATTTAACAAATTGAACGCAACAGGTAAAATTAGTAATAAGTAGCTGTAGTAGTAGAAGCAGTAGTAGTAGTAAACACCTTTTATTCATTTAGTGTGAACAGGTGACTCAATTGAGACAAGCTCATTTTCAACGAGACCCATTATGTACACATTGGTTACAATACGGTTTCATATCATTGTGTAGTGTAGCAGTCAGATAACAATACAATGACAAATAAAGTCCTCTACTACACATTGGTTACAATACAACTTCATATCATTATATAGTATAAAAATCAGGCAACAATAAAATTACAATTATATTCTTCTAGGTAAACTCATATAGATTCAAGAACAAATATAAATTCATGTAAAAATATACAAGTATGGCATCAATTTATATCTACAAAGTAGATTTCTGCTAAAGTACTTTTGGTTCAAAACCACTAATTAAATAGGGTCTTATCAACTTCTCACACACTATCCTTTGGGGTTCCTCAGGGGTCCATATCCAGGGACCCCTGTTATTCTCATTAATCATAAATAATGTGCCAGTTCAAAACTTCTTCTATATGCAGATAATGAGATCCTCTATTAGCCAAAAATGACATTAGGGAGTTAGGTAAAACATTACAACTAGAATATGATATGATGACAATTTGGCTTAAAGTTAGCAGACTAAGAGATAAAGAAAAGCAGACAAAAGAGATGCTACATATTTCGGCTGAAATGAAAAGAGGTGATAAACTAGGATTTCTGGTTCTGAGAGATGGAGATGATAGGTTAGAGGTGTCAAGTGAGGTTAGTGAACTGGAAGATTACCTGGACTCCCATCTTTCATACAAATGCCATATGCAACATGTTACTACTCAATATCACAAAAACGTGGGACTTTGTATGCGGGTAAAGGTTTACTTATGGATTACATAAGAAGGTAAATTGCTAAAAGCTGCCTTCTCCCCTCTGTGGGTTATGGAATTGTCATCTGAGGGGTGTCAAATAATAAACAGTACAAATGAATAACACTGTTGATGCCATTTGAAGATTCACTCTTAGGATAAAGAACAAAAAGCATCACTCTGACATGTATAAAAACAAAAATGGCTACCACTCAAAGACACAGACAAGCTATCTGTGGATAG
Organism: Neoceratodus forsteri; assembly: GCA_016271365.2. Taxonomy (NCBI): domain Eukaryota; kingdom Metazoa; phylum Chordata; order Ceratodontiformes; family Ceratodontidae; genus Neoceratodus; species Neoceratodus forsteri. The sequence goes on along the minus strand of CM057459.1, from coordinate 777,800,876 downwards.
AATGGTCTGTCATTTTCTTAAAACAGAGAGTGATGAACCAATTTTTAATATAATGAGATTTGAAAATAGTGATAACAGACTATAGTCCTCAGTTGCCCCAGCAGCAACTCATCCTATTTTCAAAATATTCATGGGTCAAAAATGATTCTCCTCTATTGCAGCTAAGGCATGGAACAATATATCACTTGGGATTAGACAATCCAGATCCACATACTAGTTTAAAACACACAATAAACATCACTTGCACAATGGGACAAGATGTCATTTCTTTAAAAATGCTTAGCTTCATACCATATATAATACTTATGTTAGCTTAACCCAGTCATTGAACAACACTTTCATGCTATTGCAGGATGCTTTTGTACAATGCTTAACTTATGCTGTAAATAATTCTGTTTAGCCTATGTTTCTATTCTATATTAGTGTATGTTTGTCTAAAATGCAATGCTGTTGCTAATGGTGCATACTGAAATTCTGTATATTGGTTTCTTGCTAGGGATATGCATATAAAAGGGCCATATGGCCCATTGCATTTTACTGGGTTACGTAACTTAAAGTAAAAATATATAACAAAACAAAATAGGTCAAAAGCAATGTACTGCATATGAGTAACTGATAAGTAAACAGAACATTGGGTAGCACAGTAATAGATTTTGTGAAACAAATTGCTGCAGCACACAAGCAATGTCATGCCCTACTCTTCAATATACTATGGTTCTGTTATAACATAAGGCATTAATTTAAGAAGAAAGTCTTGGCTATGAAGAAATCATCCAGAGAAATATGCCACAAGCTGAAATGCATGCTGCATGTCTCTTCCAGGCCCAGGTTTTCAACACACTTTATCTACTGCTGCTTCACACTCAGGCACCAGACTCCCACCCACCACACAAGAAAGGTTTGACAAACTACCATTCAAAGTGAGAGACATTCCTCCTCTTACCATTATCACACTGTTTCCTGTTCTCCTCTTCTGTGGAACCTACCATAGCAGTGCCACCAACTGACCACATAGCAAAGTAAAGGAACTATTTTTATTAATACAAGGTCATACATTCCCCAAGAATGCCAGACATGATGAAAAGCATATGAAAATCACCATGGAATAATTTAAAATGGATCTGATTTAAGCAAGAGTGTCTGATTCTAAATGGCTCCTAACAATCTGCAAAGACAGAGAATAGAAGGCATAAACATGTTTGAAACCTGGCTTTAATGCCAATGTCCTCCCTTGGAAACCCTTGTCTCAGTACTTTAACACTTATGTTCTTTCTCTTAGATATTTTTTGAATGTTACACTTGCACTGTAATCATTTTTCTTTTTTTAACATTTTTTATGCACACAAAACCATTGTATAATAGTAATACTACAAATTTACTATCGTACATCACAGGATATTGCCTCTTCTCAGATGAAAAGTCACTTGACCTGCAGCTTCATGGCATAAAATACAAAGATAAATAAACAGAAACAAAGATGGAACAATACAGTCGATACAGTGTAGCCAAATAAATGCAGAAGTATATTTACCAATTCACTTGAAGTATCATTATCCAGGATGGGCCTAGATAAATAGTGGTTAAACAGAAGAGTAGCTGGCAGCCATGCAGCCAACACATGTGGACACTCATGGGAAGACAACCTTAGGCATTTGCCCTACACAGAAGACTGTATGCAATGGATTGTTTGATGCTCTGGCCTTTTGAAGAGAGAGTTGTAGGTGCTGTCCTGATCCTCCAGTTCAATTGGCTGGAGGGAATCAGCTAGTGGTTTTGCTAGGCTCCACACCAATAATTCTGCAAAAAAATCAAGTCCTGTTGTTGGATGCATTTTCCTTTTGTCAATAGCATTAGAAACACCTTGGGTAGCTCCTTTGGAAAATCCTGCCCCTATAATGTAACCAGAATGTCAGTCAGTACATTCCAGTTACATTATAAGGGCAGGATTTTCAAAAGAAGCTATCCAAGATGCTTCTACTGCAATTTACAAAAGGAAAATGCACCCAGAACCTGTTAAACCATCTGTTAGATGGCCTAACAGCTTCCAAAGTTTGCATCCAAAAATGGATGTAAGTTTATCGAAACAAGACACAGCTCTAAACTGTGTCCATTTTCTGTCACAAATTTTGTATTTTTGTTGTAAACTGACACAACTTCTGAATATAGCAGCACAGCAGCCTGGACACAAGTGACTGGATGCTGACACAAGCATAGCATGCATATGAATCCACATACAACCCTTTAGAAAGTTCCTCCTAAATCTTTACGGCTTGATCATGATCACATGGGGGTTCCATTCACCTATTACTGCTTTTGTGACTTCAGATTCAGTAATGCCTATTGAAATACTAGCTGTTGCATTAATTTTTCCTAATTGTAATACCCTATTGATTGTCACTTTGTATCATTCTCCTAACTCTGACCATAATCTATTACCAGATTTGTCGGCATCCCACTCAGATTTGGGTAATCATTTTAAGTTGATTACTTTAAGCGGTTTTAATTCAGATCGGTCTTCTCATTCAGGTTTACTCTCAAAAAGAGGAATAGTGTTACTTCCCCTAAACTCAGCTTATTTCCACACTAGCTCATTTAATTGCAGTTAATTTACTGGTTACAAGTAGAGATGTTGATGCTGGCAAACTTCATTTCTCAAATTTATGCACAAAGTTGGCCAAATTCTTGAAGTGCAAAGTGCTGACTTTGCAAACTTTTCAGCATGTGAAGTGACCCTTTTTTCTAGAGAAATCATGTAAATTTGTTGGTAAATTTGCACCATACCTTCACTTACCCAGGAAAACTCATTGCAAAGTGGTGAAGTGGTCAGTTTGCAATGTTTTTGGAAATACAAATTTGCAACTTCACTGGAATTTTGCCAGCTAGGTAACACTTTGCAGTTTCTAGTTACCAGTAACATTGTTTAAGATATAATGTTTTCAGATTATCTAAATAGAATTTCATGTTAACAAATACTCTTTTTTGTTTTGCAGTTAAACATTTTATTAGAAGTTTTCCCATTTACATCACTACCAGCAACTGGGGCAACAGGATGTACAGTTCTGGGCAAAAGTAACATACAAAGGAATTGTAATACAGTTAGTTTATGTAACTCACCCTTGTTCTTCTTACATTCTGAACACCATTGATTTAAGGCAGGTAAAGTACAAGGCATCCACCACCTTGCAACAGAGTAAAACAAACCACAAAGATCCAGAACAAAACAGCTACAGTATTTACATACAGAGATTCTCAATGGGGTCTAAAAGCACTCCACAGTACATTACTAGACTATATCCTAGGATATAACTTGGGGAGGTGATGCGGGGTTATTGCTTCTTCATCCAAGCCCAGTTTGGGGTTGCACATACCTAAGAAAGGGGTGTCAACAGGTGTCATAAATCTGTAGGGTATCATTAGCTAAGTGGGAGAGGCAGTCCAGGGTCAACAGCTGAGTGAGTGAAGATAATAGTTCTTGACTGGTTGGAATGCTTACTGTCCATCATTTGCAGAGGAAAAGATGTTTGACCATTATGCTGAGTAGTGAAAGTCATCTATGTTCCAACTATGTTAGATGGGTGCCACAGACTTCATGCCCAGTACCCATAGTGGTAGAGAAAGTGGAATAGACTTCCCAAGAACTTGATAACTGAGTTTGCAAGCATGCTTATAGAGGGGGGTTGTAGCTTTGGGCAGGACCTCAAAATGTGAATTAAATCTCCACAGTGAGCATGGCATCTCCAACATTTGTCTGTGCTGAGGACGCCAGCTGCATGGAGTACTGCCAGGGTCCTATACCAAGAGTGAAAACTCTTGTTTTGAAAAAATCTGCTTCCTAAGGTACCATGTGATAAGAGTGATTGCAAAATAGTGATGCATGAATCAGCGAGAGCACATCATCGAATTCAATAACGGTGATGCACACTACACCGATTCCAATAATGGTGATGCTCCAAAACAGTCTCTAGCAGGGTGAAATACAGTAATATTTTTCTTCAGGGAGGCTCCGCCCGCCACATCCCCCATTATTTTTATAACCAACTCAGGAGGGGGCCTGACACTGGGGGTAAAGGAGAAACTTCAATGGGGGGGCTATTTGGAGGGGAGTCACATTAAGGAGACCCGGAGACCATACAGCACAAATTCGGCATGTTGGAGAACACAAAAGCACAAAAAAAAACCCTAAACATGGAAATAAAACAAAATTTCCACCCATAAGCTCTGAACCCTGGTCCTCTTGCACTAGTGGCAGTCACTCCTATTACTTGACTAAATGGCCAGCTGGGAACTGCCTGGCCAGACAACCCTCCATATACCCATATGCAATACCTCCATACACATTCGCTGCCCTTTCCTATCACTATTTTGGTCCCCTCACTGTCACTCTCACTGCACCTCACTGTGTTTTCATAGTTGCTCTTTTCAAATGCAGTCAAATTGAGTTATTAAATTTGACTTGCCCATATCATGGGTTACCACTTCTTAACATCCTTAAAGGCAGTATGTTCAAATTTCCAGCATTCCTGCCCTTGCGTATCAGGTATAGTTAAGTGAAGGACTGTCTCCCATTTATTTTTAGATACCATCGATTGACTGGGTAAGCTATCTTGGATGACTGAGTAAATCTTACTAGCCATGCTTTTTGAGCTAGACTGCCATAGGGGAGCAGTGTGGGCTTGTCATTGTAAGGTGCTTTCTGAAGGTAAATTTTTACAGCACTTCAGATCTGCAAGTACCTCCAGAGCTCCTCTGCTGGGATCCCCATCAGGTTTTAAGGCCCTGAAATGTATCCAGCTATAGCGAGCCTGGTACGATGAGGTCTTCTAATGTGCTAATCTCTTTGCTTGCCCATTTAGGCTAGATTACAGGGCTTTTTTATCTATCAGGATTGCTGAATTACTCCAAATTGGTGTAAGCTGCAGAGGCATTGTGTTTATGTCTAACTTGCAATGTACTTTAGACCAGTATTTAATAGTAGGTCCTATCATAAGATGAGATATCAGACCCGGGGGGGGGGGGGGTTGTACAACAGAAGTGGGAGGGAATGCACCTGGCTTTGGCTATGTTCCATATGAACCCATTGTGGAGATTCTTCCATCCTAGTTGTGAACCACTGTAGGTTTTGAATGATTTGGAAGGCCCATTTATATCCTTCAAACCTGGGATGACACCACTCACTTCCTTACAGTGTGCCCTTAATTTGTTATGGCTGTACCTGGGCTTGCTTCTCTTCCCATAGAAAGATACCTACAGTTTTGTCAAACTTCAGACACCAACCTGAAGGGAGATCCAGTTGGAGATATGATGTTAAGTAAAATAACTTGAGGGCAGTCACCATTTTAATTGCTGCAATGTTGCCCGCAATTGTAAGCTGCAGTTTTTTCCAGCAATCCAATTCAGTTGAAATACTGGCCAGCAGTGTTTGTAGGTTAAGCTCCCAAAGTTTCATCAGGGCTAATGTGACCTTAATACCCAGATATGTGATCCCTTCTGCTACCCATGCAGCCCCACCTCAATGGCATGGTTGGGTTTGCACAGTGGATTTAAGGAGAGGACTTCTGTCTTAGCCTGATTTATTTTTAGACTAGAGTTTAAGGCAAAATGCCGTAGTAGTTGCAGGAGAAGCTCTAGTGACTGTGTCATGTTAGCCAAACAGCCAAGTAGGCCACCCACATACATAAAGTTGGCATAGTGTTTTGTGCCCACTTTAACTCCTTGAATTCCATCATGTTGCCATATAGCCACTGCTAGGGGCTCCACCGCTATAATGAAAAGGAGGGGTGACAGAGGGCAGCCTTTCCTAGTTCCTCTCTCTATCTCTAAAGTGAAGGGGTCTGAGAGTACGCAGTTTCTCAGGATGTGGGCAGTTGGTGACATGTACAGCATTTTCATCTGGTATCAAATGCAACTCCCATGACTCATGTGTCAATCAATCAATCAATGCTTTATTTATTAAGTGCCTTTCAAAATCAAGACACTGTACAGTCATATAAAATCATCAACAGTATAAATTATTTTAAATAAGTCTGGATAAGCCTGAGAGAATAAATATGTTTTTAACATAGTTTTAAAACTACTGATGGTCAGGCATTCTCTTAACTGATGAGGTAGAGAGTTTCACAGGGTCGGTGCTACAAATGAAAAAGCGCGAGCCCCAGAAGTTTTCAAGTGAACCCTGGGAACCTCTAGCAATCCGTCATCAGCAGATCAGAGAAGATGACTGGGGGAGTAGGGAGACAGGAGATCTTTCAGGTAGTCAGGTCCCTGTTCATGTAGGGCCTTAAAGGTAAGCAAGCCTACCTTACAGGTGATCTGCACTGAACTGGCAGCCAGTGCAGCTCGTGCAGCACAGGCGTAATATGCCTGACCCTAGAAGTGCCAGTCAGCAACCTGGCTGCAGCATTTTGCACTAGCTGCAAGTGGTGGATATCAACCCCAGATAGCCCTAGGTAGAGGGCATTGCAGTAGTCAAGACGAGTAGTAATGAAGGCATGGACCAGTGCTGGAAAGTCACCCGGAGGAACCAGGTGTTTTAGCCGGGCGATATTTCTCAGATGGTAAAATGAGGATTTAATCACAGCTGACACCTGAAATTTAAGGGTCAGACCATCGTCAAAAATAATGCCCAGGTTACGCACCTGGTCTGAGGTAGTGAGCTGGACACCATCAAGCCATAGGCCAGACATGTGCCCAGCTCCAGAACCCACCCCCCGGGCAACCCGGGTCCACAACCAACACCTCAGTCTTTTCCAGATTCAATCTCAGCCAGCTCAAATTCATCCAGTCTTTGATCTCGGAGAGGCAAATATTTAGCAAGGAGACCACATCAACCTGTCTGGGCACAAAGGACATATACAGCTGAGTATCATCTGCATAGCAGTGAAAACTCAAGCCATGCTGTCTGATATCTCCCAAAGGCAGCATATACACTGTGAACAAAATGGGCACCAGTATGGAGCCCTGTGGCACCCCTCAGGATAGGGGAGGGCATCAGAGGAATAAATTCCAGTGACTACCCTCTGAGACATACCTATGAGGAAAGATCAAAACCATTTGAGGACTGTACCCGACAGTCCACAAAGGAACCCCAGGGTCTCCAAAAGCACCCCATGGTCCATAGTGTCAAAGGCTGCTGAGAGGTCGAGAAGGACCAAGATGGTACAAGCCTTTCGATCTCTCACCATTAGGAGGTCATTAAGTACCCGAATAAGGGCTGTCTCTGTGCTATGCCTCTTCCTAAAACCAGACTGGAGAACTTCATAGACATTGTGAGTCACAAGGTGATCATCCAGCTGCAACGTAACCACTTTCTCAATAACCTTCCCCATTAAAGGAAGGTTAGAGACAGGTCATTAGTTAGCTGGATCATCAGGATTTAAGGAGGGTTTTTTAAGGAGTGGTTGAATGACCACCTCCTTTAGGGGGTCTGGAAAGACTCCCCTCTCCAAGGACTTCCATACAATTTCAGCTAGGATCAGGCAGATAGCATCTACACAACCCACTAATTGGTGAGTTGGGCCCAGATCCAAACTACAACAGGTTGGGCACAAAGTCTGGATGATCTTCACAATGTCAGACTGGGTGCTCACCACCTCCCATCGACCTTCGCAACCCCTCGTGGAGGAAGCCGGGCTGATTTCGGTCCTGATGCTGGCAACCTTATCTGCAAAGAAGCGCTCTAGCTCATCACACTTATTTTGTGAAAATGCTCTTCCAGACTGAAGACAGATTGGATTGCACAATCTGTCGACGGTTCGAAAGAGTTGAGCCGGTCGATTTTGTGCAGCAGAAATCTCCCCGGACTGGAACTCTGCTTTCTTATGGGAGATTTCCGATTGATAGCCCTCATAATGTTCCATCAATCTAAGCCTGTCAGCATCAAGGCTGGATTTCCGCAATGCTCTCTCCAGCCTTTGACCAATTCACCTCAACTCCTTCAAGGACCCATCATACCAAGGGTTCCTTGGGTGAAGAGTAAGTGATTACACCCGAACAAGAGCAATCAAGTCCAAGGCATCTCCTACTGCCTTATTATAGGCTAGTACTAGATCCCTGGACTTGTGCTTTCACTCAGCAATCCCGATAGGTCAAGAACCGCTGACAGATCATCTGGGGTAGCTCCCCTTAAAGGCCGGTACCAGACCATCTCCAAAGGGTAGGCCTATTTGGTGGGGCCCCAAAACTGAACCCTATGGGATGATAGTCAGACCAACTGACTGGTTCCACCCTCAAGTCAGAGATCTCCATCCCCAGGAGGAACAGTAGATCCAATGAGTGACCTCTTATATAGGTAGAGGAAGTAACAACCTGTGTGATGCCCAGCATTGTCATTAGCTGGAGAAGATTTTGACCAAACTGCAAGAGTTTATCATTGACCTATGCATTAAAGTCCTTCAGAATAATTTATCTGGGAGACTCCAATACCGTGTTGATGATGAAGTCTGCAATCTCCTGCAGGAATGAACCCTCATCACCTGAGGAGTATCCTGCAACCTACACCCTTTCCCATGATACACTCAAAGGATCTAGTAATTCCTACTGGAACCTCCACAAGGCTCAGTTTGGTCTTAAAAAAGATGGCTACACCCCCACCACTATGATCCAACCTCGGGCGGTGAATCACTGAGAACCCAGCTGGAACTGCAGAAGCCAAAACTGGGTCAGCATTTTCATCCAGCCAGGCCTCAGAGACGCATGCCAGAGCCACCATTTCAACAAGATCAGCTATAATAGCTGTCTTGTTTTTGATGGACATGGCATTACATAACACCACCCGAGTTGGATGAGATGCTGAGGAAGACCTCGACTCCTGACCACCACTAACTGCTGGGCCCTTGGGTATGGGAACAAGACAGGGACTACCCCTGTCCTGGCACCATTTCTTCCCAGGGCATCACCTGGTTCCTACCCCCCCAATCTGTCCCCCCACCTTTCCATTCCCCCAACAGGCCCAGTTCCCCACTCCTTCCTACTCCTCCTAACAATCCCGAGGAATTGACAACACTTGTAGTCCTCCTCTGGAAGATAGGGCAATCAAAAGGGTGCAGTTCCCTGAGCCTGGTGGGGGAATGCTGCCTGACCGTCTTTCAGCTACCTCAGCACATTATAAAAATAATAATAATCCCACACTATATAACTTAATCCCTACTAAATCAACTAATATAATTACGAAATCAAAAATAAATAAATGTGCTGTAATATAACTAAGACAAAATCAATAACTATATAAAATTACAAATCATATACCCCCCACCACCTATGACAACAATAAAATAAACAAGTCAGACAATAATAATATGAGTCAGTGTTAGATATATGGAGAAATTCAAGCTGTTTTGAGGTACTGTCACTGCCTCAACAGTCAAATAATAAGGGTCTTGTATTGTATGTGTCTGTATTGAATAAAGGTAGTCCCATTCCAGCAAATCAAACTACTTTTCGAAGTCGATTGCTACTGCTACTGGGGAGGGAGGGGAGGGATTTTGCCTTTTGGATTAAGTTTACCAGGGTACAGATGTAATCAGTGTGGTAACACCCCTGTAGAAACCCCACCTATGCTTGGTGAATGAGCTAGGGAGGGAGTAGGTTAAGTCTACCTGCTAAAGCTTTTGTATACACTTTGCTATCCACATTTATTAAAGATATTAGTCAATAACTACTTGCCTAGGGTCTTTCCCTTTTTTGGGACCACTATAATGGTGCCCTCTCTAAGTGTAGGAGGAAATATGCCTGCTATTTCAGATTCAAGGTATAATTGTTCAAGGATTGGGGATATTGTTGGGGCTAAAGCTTGCCAAAACTACTGGAAATCCATCTCTCTAGGAGCTTTGCCCAGCCGTAAAGACATGAGGGCCTTTGTTATTTTTTCAGTATTTAGCAGAGTGTCAAGTGACACCACTTGTTGGGGGAAGATAGTAGGGAGGTATAGAGAGGTCAAAAAGGCCTGAATGGCAGTGGAGTCAGGGCAGTGGGATGAGGCATACAGGGATGCGTAATATGATGCCATGATATGGTTTACTTCTTTGGGTGTAGTGTGCACCTTCCCAGCAGAGTCCTTCAGACCAGCTATATGCCTTTCAGCCTGATGTTTATGAAGGCAATACACCAGCTGTTTACCACCCCATTCTCCCCTCTTCCAATATTTGTGCCTCAACTGGAGAATAGATATTTCAGCTTTCCTGGATAAAAGGGTATTTATTTCTAGCCTAAATTCTATAATTTTGCGACCTGAGGGTGAATGTTGATTTGGGTGAAGCATGGTTTTAAATTTACTTTCTACACATTTCAAGTAATGTTCTAATTGACTTAAATGCTTCTCTCTTTGCCTGTGTCTATGAACTGTATATCGACTAATTTTGCTTCTAACGGTTGCTTTAAAGGCCTCCCATGTGTTTGCAGCTGATGTATTTGCTATGGGGTTTTCGGCAAAAAAAGGAGCTAGCTTCTTTTTGAGCCCAGGAGATAAATTCTGGATCTTTCATCAGTAGGGGGTCCAGCTGCCAGGAGGGTGAGGAGATTTGAGTGGAGCCCCATAGTAATGTGAGCTGGACCAGAGTGTGGTCAGAGGTGACCACTGGGAGAATTGTGGATTCCAGAACTGACTGGGTAATGGATGGAGAAGTTAGCCAGGAGTCAATCCGACTGTGGGAGCTGCGAACTGCTGAATAGAATGAGTAGTCACTGTCCCTAGGATGAAAGAGTCTCCAAATGTCTACCAGATCTAGGTCCTGCACCATTTGCTGGACCACTTGCAGCCCCTTGTGGTGTGATTCTGTACTACTAGAACTCCTATCTAATATGGTGGCCAGTGCAAGATTAAAGTCCCCTCCTAGGATAATGGTCACTCATCCCATAGCAATGTCACCTAGTACCTAGGCTGCAGTGTGAAAAACACAGGGTCATCCTAATTGGTAGCGTACATGTTGCCCAAGAGAACATGCCCGGTAGGAGTATCCATGAGTGCATATACTCATCTTCCTATGGGGACCTTTCCATATGGACAGGGGTCCATCCCAGGGCTTTATACACCAGGATCACAACACCTTTTTTCCTACGGAGTGCCAATGTGTAAAATACCGGACCCACCCAGTCTCTGACCAGTTTTTCGTGATCTACAGTGGTCAGTTTGGTTTCTTGTAAGAATGCCAGTTGATATTTGGATTTCTTTAAATGGGACAGTACCTTTTTCCTTTTGACTTGTGTATGTAGTCCCCAGACATTCCAGGTGAGACAAGTAATTTCACCCATGGTCACAAAGGGGGCACACTATGAAATGAAAAGTATTAGCTAGCTTGCAAGAAAACCAAACCAATAGGCGGGGCATCAGCCAGTGCAGGACAGGGTAGGAGAACTTTAGGCTATGCAATCTACACTGTGAGCCAGGCGCATTGCAGTGCCATGGCCTAAGGCAGTTATACACTTTATTTATATTACCTGGAGACTTAAAAGGGTAGCTTAACATACTGAGAGAGCTGCTACCTGGTATCATGCAATCTCATACCATTTCTGACACTCAAGTCTCATATACCGAGAGTGCAGTATTTGCCTGTTTACCTGTGAAGTGAAGATATCCCTGTGTGGAGCATTCAACTGAAGCAAAGCAAAGCAAACTTTATTTATATAAGGTGCCCTTCCAAAGCTCAGGGTGCCTTTACAAAAATACCATACAAATTTGAAAACTCAATACATTGAACTTAGGTTAGAATCTCTATAACAAACAGTAGAACTGATAACAGACATATTTACACTGATATTTACAAGATAATGTACATTACACCATATGGGGCATAAAAGGTGCTGGGCCAGCAGCCACAGTGAGCTAAGCAAGGCCCACCTTTTTCTCCCTAAGAACATGGACTAAACTGTCTTTTGCATTGGGCTGTATTATTGTTCAGGCAAGCCTGGGGCAGTCATTTAACGTCTGAAACCCACCCAAATCACCTGTTGACCCTTAAGGACCTTGCGAACAAGGCCCCTACTTTTCTGCGGCACAGTGGAACCAAGTTCTGCGGCAAGACTACTATTTGCCGCAGAACTTCTGCGGCGGTGGTTTGTAATTTCTGCGGAAGTTCTGCGGCACTAACAAACTACCATATCACAGTGTCAGCTTGTCATCCTGACTTCACTTTCATGGCAGTGGTTATAGCAATCAGGATGGGGGAAAGCACAGTAGCACTAGTTCAAAAAATAACAGATTTATAGAAATAATTGTATGCCTAAAAAAGCAAAACAAATATCTCAGCCTATTGCAAAAATGAAATATGTAGAGGGGACCTTATGTGATAAATAAGGTATTTCTGTATGTATGGTATCTATACCACTAATGAGGTCTCCACTGTGTATCACTTATATATTTATACGCAATCTGTAACATACATGCAAATGTGTGTGTGTGTGTGTGTGTGTGTGTGTGTGTGAGAGAGAGATACTGTATGTGTGTGTGTGTGTGTGTATTATATATATATATATATATATATGTATTTTTTTTTAATTTCCATGAAATTGCATCCTCATTCATACAAGTCCCATTGAATATGGAATAAACAGAATAGAGGAGTTATTGCAAAACTCATTTTTCATGCCAGTCTGCTTCCCCTGACACTACGTAACACCATCAAGCCATGCCATGCATGTGAACCGATTGTGAGATAGAGCTCTCCAGTCCATACACAATGTGTCCACCATGTGACAGAACACTGCACTATACCTTCCCAGGCTCAGAGCAGTGATGTGTTCTCCCAATCCTTGTGCTGCCCAGACAGCTCCCAGAGCTAATCTCTGAACCTGAGTTGCCAGCACAAAAACATAACATGCTACCCTCTAGCCCAACAGCTAGCCCTGAACACATTTCTCCATAACTTTTGGTTGACTCTATCAACCAGTGACAATATGTAATCAATAACCCTGGCAAAAATGTGTACAGCGCAATTATTTATTTAACAGGTCTGTTCTTTCAGCAGGTCTACACATTATTACATTCTTTTCAAGATCATAACCAGGCACTCACCCAAACCAACAAGAAAAAAGGCTGAAGCTGCTTCAGCCTTATTTTGTAGTTTGTGAGGTTCGGTTATGATCTTGAAAAAGTTTCCAATTTTACTAAGAGCACCTCCTATTTTTCCTTTGTGGCCCTTTGTATGATTTTCACATTATTATATTCCACTTTTCTGGTGTAATTACTTTATTTTCTTAAAAATGACAGGTAAATTCATTTTACCAGTTATTCATTTCAGATGGCATCGCTATACCTTAAAAGGCACAAATACGTTTGCATAAAGTGAGTTATGGACTTAACAGGTCTATGCTATTGTCAAGGTTTTGTTTAAGTTGGCCCAAGTACAATAACGTAAGACTGAAAGTTGTATTAGGCTGTAGTGCAGGTTGAGCAAATATCACCATACCCGATGTGTTGTACTACTGCCTCTGGCAGTGGGAACTATGGTAGATAAGTGACTGTTCATTTCTGTTGCAGAATGCAGCCATTTCATTAGCTAATTTATGATGTTACAGCAATGATAACATCACATTCTGAGCATAGAGGGATTTTGGATATAAAAAGAAGGAAAGGGAACCAGGTTCTATGGATAAACAGAATTATTAATAAAAAATCACCAAGAACAGTGAATTATGTGGCATTGCAGAAGTTCTGCAGTAGATTGCAAGTTCTGCACAAAATTCTGCGGCCGCAGAATTCTAGGGGCCTTGCTTGCGAATGTATAACATTATAATGTGCAGGTATACCTGCCAAGGTGGTCTAGTGGCTGTCTGAGGGGGTGTAGTAGTATATCTTTCCTTAAAACTCAGGGATCAGGGGACTAGTTCTGGACTAGCAAGCCTGTTAGAGTAGGGGTACCTTGGGGTTTATGGGGATATCACCTCCCGCAGCCCCCCCCCCATCACCAGAGACATGATGTTGATCTATTGTTGATTTTTTCTATTAGTAGTAAAGCTGCCCTGGGTACCCTCCTAGCCACCTTAGGCTCTAAGACGGGCTGCAAAAAAGTGAATCTCCAGTATATATTGTTGTGGTTCCCCATATTGTCAGCACTGAACTTTAGGTTCGATGGCCATCTCTATTAGTAATCAAACTGCATTTCAACATGCAGATATGAGGACAAGACCTCATGTGTACTGTGAGGGAAGAGAGACTGTGGTTCTCCACTGTCCTATTTCAGGAGTCACCATGTATGTAAACTGCACAGATAGCAGATGGGGGGGGGGAGGCTATGGGTCTGCACCATCTTGCTTGCCACACGGTGTACCTTGTGTGCAGTTTCCGTACATAACTTCTCAATTACAGATAAAGATTCATTAAAACCATACTGTTAAAGTCTTTATGCAGAAACAAGCCATGGAGTAGTTTGCATTCTTAGTTAGAGGGAAGATGGGAAAGGGACGCCAACCAGAACTGGGCTTAGATGGCTATCCCTATGTCAGGAGGAGAGAGTATGCAGTGTGGCCTTGAATACCCTACCCATGCTATCATGTAGAATATAGTCAGCACTTCACTATCAGGGTATCAGTGTTCTCTCTCCCACCCCAATCCCCACTTCCCACTTCCCAGATTATACAAAAATAACTCCACTTATTTGATGCTCATCCAAGATCTTCAATGCAGTCTCCAGGAGTTCAATGCTCCCTCTCAGTTATTTTATGGCCTTCCATGTGTGTTGGGGCAGTGTCACTGTCACTTTTATCATTGTGAGTGTCCAGTGTCCCAGTCTTATTGGTGACCTTCTCTGCCCATGTAGGAGCGAGTGCAGTGACCGGAACAATGGAAGGGCTGTGCTTAGACAATCTGGTAACTGTGAGACCGGGGAAGAGGGCCTGAGTGCACCATAGCAATTATGAGCTTAGACAGGGTCCAAAACCTCCAGAGTGCTGTCCATGCCTTTCTCATTGCTGTTGTTGTGTGATCTGTATCTGCTGCTTGGGTGGTCTCCTCTGGTGTGCTTAGTCTTCATATTTCTTTTCCGATTCCAATGGGGAAGGCCCTGGCTGTCTTCTTCTCTTCCCTCTCGGTTCTCCATCTCACTGACTGGTTGATGCAAGGCCTCTCTTCCATGGTCTGCAGTTGGCAAGGGCATTGGAAAACCCCTGAGGCTGATTGCAGGTTCTCATTTCCAGCAGCCAGTGTTTTGGTAAAAAGTCTTCCAGGGCTTCTGGTATTGGAAAAGAGAGAGAGGAGAGACATTGCACAGCACCCTCATTGTAGCTGGGTATCTCAATGAAAATTGCAGCCCAATGCAGTGTATAACATGTCTCACATCGGTGTAGGCATGGTGCCTGTTACACAAGTCTTTTGAAAAGTCCTGATAAATGTGAATGGGGTGCTCTTGCCAGTACAACTGACCTATCTCCCTGGGCCATGTTAGAATTACCTGTCGAGTGCTGTAACTGAGGAACTTCACTAGGATAGGTCTGGGTTTCTCTCCTTTCCTTGGCACAAAGTAGTGATCGCCCGTGAGCTTTAACACCATTGGTAGGGCATGTTGCAGGAAAGCCACTGCATCTCACATTTCCACACCTTCTGGAAATCTAGAAGTCAGAGATTATTCCTCCAGCTGTGGTTCTCTGAATCATTCACTTTTTCTTGCAGTAATTGGATAGCGAGACCCTGCTCCCTCAGATTAGCTGTAAGATCTTATATTGCTGCCTCATGTTACTTTCCTCTCTGTCAGGAAGAACCTTATCTCCACTTTATTGATCATTTGTGTGGATTGTTGTAATGCTGCTGTGACTTCGGACACTTGCAGCAGCAGTCATGACAACATTTCTTCTACTGTAGACTGGTTCCATTTGTGCTTTGTTTCAATGGCAATGCTGCCATATGGGACCCCCGATCTGTACAATATAGATGTTTGGTGCCACAGAGCAGTTTACTCCCAAGATTTTTAGCTCTTTCTGCATGGCAGGATGTAACCTACCTGCTGATCCAGATATCATTGCTGCTAAGGTTTTTTATGCAGTAACTCAGAATGATTGTCCTCGAGGGATGCAGAGTGAAAACTTTCAAGTAGCCATCTCATTTAGTGCATAAGCCATGCCCCAGGGACCAGCTATTCAAAGCATTGTGCTGGGCACAAAGTTGTTGCACCCACATTGTACGTGATTTGTACCAAACTCCTTTATTCAAAGGGGAATGCCCCTATAAAAAAACAAGAACTTAAACCAGGGAAAGTCCCAGAGGTGGGTGGAGACACTGCAGCCCACAGTGCAAGATGGTACTCAGGAGAGAATACATAGTGTACTTGCTGCAACAGGTCGTACAGTAGGAGGAGAGGGACGATGCTCACCCTAGGCCCATGCACAGGCTACAAGGCACTATGCTGCCAAAGACAGTATTGACCATGAGTCACATACAAAGTCCTCAGTGATGAGCAGCTTGTGTGCTGGTACAGGTTCAACAGGCCCATGCTGAGGGAACTGTGTGAACTGCTGCATAGCTAGCTCTGGGTAGATACCCAGCACAGCCATGCATTGTCTGTAGAACTGAAGGTGATGGCTGCCATGTGTTTCCTGGCCACCAGAACATTTCAGACACCTGTGGAGGACACCACTGGAATCCCACCGTTGGCTACCTCGCACCTGTTGGGCCAGTTCCTAGATGCTCTGCTGGACCATGTCGGGGAGTTCATTATATTCCCAAGCACACCAGCAGAGCAAACAGCAACCATGCAGCAGTTCCATTGAGTAGTGCACCTACCATCTGCACTCAGTGCCATTGACTGCACCCATGATGCTATCTGGGCACCCACCCATGATGGAGTGGAGGCCTATGTCAATAGGAAGGGGTACCTCTCCATCAATTGCCAGGTGATGTGTGATGAAACAGGGTGCATCATCAGATACCTGGCACAGTACCCTGGCAGTGCCCATGATGCCATCATATGATACAATTCAATCCTGTGTGAAAGGTTTGAACATGGGGACATCCCTAGTGGCTACCTCATCAGTGAGTATACCCCACAGGGCCTCTGCCCCACTGTCCCATATGGTACATGATGGGTTAGAATCCTGTATGGAAAATAGGTTATGGGAATGTTAGGTTTATGGGCAGAACAGATGAAACAGTGGTCATTTCCTGCTATCATTGTCTGTGTGTCTATGCTTCTATATGACACTAACCTATGCCACTTACCTACATAGAGGACAGTGCCTGTTCCCTGCAACTATGGCTCCTCACACCTCTCCTCTGCCCTGCATCCATTGCATAGGACAGGTACAATGTGACACACACCGCCACATGCAGCATCATTGAACATGTGTTTGGAATACTTAAGATGTGGTTCCGGTGCCTTGACCGTTCAAGTGCTGCACTGCAATATACCCCTCACAAGGCCTGTGCCATATTCTTGCTTGTTGTATACTACACAGCAAGGCTCTCAACCATGGGTTATGCATACTGGCCACTGAGGAACAATTTGCATTGGATATGAAGCAAGAGAACCATGGGATACCAGAGCAGCTCAACAAACGTGATCCCAGAATGGCCATGAGGGCCCAGGAGTATAGAGCCTGAATCATTAGAGACCTCTTCAGACATGGCACATGACTATAGACCACACATGAGACTGCAATATGGTTAAGCAATGTATTATCAAAGATCAAAAGCAGTGAAAAGAGTGCAGTATGCTAGGCATGAGGGTAACAAGACAGGTGATACACAAATACATTGCTACCAGGTGGGGGATGCAAACAGGGCACATACAAACATATGTCCATGTTAGAAGAGGACCCAGAGGGGTGACAACAGAGATACATGACATCCAGGCAAGGGGCAGCAGATGCATGGCAAAACAGGCCCACCATGCATGGGGGCAGCACATTGGGTACATACAAACACAAGCAATGTGCAGAGAGTGATGGGTATGTATTCAGGGATACCTGTCTGCGAGGTGGGGTAGTAGTAGTAGTTTTATTTGATTTTGGTGCCCTTCCCCAGAGGACCAGAGCACCATTACAATATAATACAACAGCAAAATCAACCAATACTAATGCAAAGGACCATTATGACATGACAATAAAAAATTGAAAAACCATAAATATAAATAGATCAACTAAAATCAGTTAATCGGGGTTGGGGCTGTACTACAGGCTGTCCATGTCAGAGTTAGGACCACCTGGGCTACATCACAGAGGCAGATGGCAGTGTTACAGGGTAGAGCTGAGGAATGTAGGAAACGATATTTGTGAGGGATGGCCATCTGCAGCCTAGGTCTGTCCCATACCATCACCACGGGTATGGACTTTATGTCTGTGCAGTCCCTGTATGGGTGGGGGAACCTCAACCATGGTATGTGGGATGAGTGTGGAATGATGTATTCTGCCCTTGGCCATGGCCTCATTGAGTACTTTCTGCAGGGAGGAGCAGGTCAGGACCTAGTGTGCACAGTGTCTTAGGTGACCGGGGAGTCCAAGGTGTACTGGGCGTTCTCATCCTGGCACAGCAAGTCATCAGTGTATGTAATGGAGTCCATTGTAGGGTGGCACTATGTCCATTGGACAGCCAGGGCTAAGGCCTGCCCTTCCAGTGCTTGCCACCATGACTGCAGCCTCCAGAACAGTGGCACACAGGTTGCGGAGGACCGGCATGTACTCCTCATGCCATGCCTCCACTTGCTGCTTGGCACGCTGCATGTCCTCATTCAGCATGTGGCCCATTCATGTCAGCTCCTGCTGCACAATAGTCTGTGCCTCCATGGTGGACCACGGCAGCTGCTGGTTCTCAGTCATGTCCCGCTGTCACTGGGGACTGTCTATTAGGACAGGGTCAGGCTGCACCTATGGCCATTATATGGGCTGGGGCTGCTCCACTGTAGGTGTGGCAGCCCCTGGTTTGTTCTGCTAATTGGCTGTAGCCAGCCCAGTGCAACAGGGATGGGGCAGCAGAGCTATGGCCATGCTGGAGAATGTATCATGGAACAGTACTGCAGTGACTGGCCCTGCAGTATTGGCCAGGTGAGGTAAGGTGATGGTCATGCCATGGTTAGGGTCCTGGGGTGACACAGTGGTGGCTGTGCCAGAGACAGTGGTGACCTGTGCCCCTGTGACTGTTGGACCATGTGGGGAACAGATGCTGGACTCCTGTGGTATGGGGGCTGTAAGGGGACATCCTTTCCCAGTCTAGGGTGTGCCCACCTCTACCAAGCTGTCAAGGTATGTCTTGTCATTGTCCTCTTCCACATCCTTCTTGCTGCTGTCCATGGCTGGAGCATAGAGGCGGGTGAAAGGGGCTGCTAACATCAAGATGATCCTGGGGCATCCTACTCTTTGTCTGATTCCACTTGCAATGCTGTAGGGAGATAAGAGGGGAGTCATGTAGTACCATACCAGATGTGCAGACTAAGGCTGCATGCATGCCTGGTGTATGGTGCCACATCTCTCAAGCTGTGTGTGCAATGCACAGCCTATACCTTGAAGATACTGGAACACCCCACACTGGTGAGCACACACGACATCACCATGGGCCAAGCAACCCAGTACCAGTGTGCAAACGTCCCAGCATCAGTGTGTTCACACCTCCACACATTTGTAAATACACATAGAACCAGAGTATATGCCCCACCACCAGTGAACACTCACCTAGCACCAGTGGGCAGACACTATAACACCAGGGAGTACACACTCAAC
Organism: Neoceratodus forsteri; assembly: GCA_016271365.2. Taxonomy (NCBI): domain Eukaryota; kingdom Metazoa; phylum Chordata; order Ceratodontiformes; family Ceratodontidae; genus Neoceratodus; species Neoceratodus forsteri. The sequence continues at coordinate 777,781,247 of CM057459.1, read as the reverse complement.
ACAAGTGGACACACTCTCTAGCAGCAGCAAGCACACACCCACTCCCCAGGGAGCACACATCTTAAAACCATAGAACACACAGGTAATACCACATGGGGCATGATCATGGGCTTGAACACAGATGGCTACTTACTCAGTGACAGGGAAACAGTAGTGTGGCCTACATACAATGCGGTACATAGCACCAGTGTATGCGTGCACCCAGATATACACACATGGCCTATGGGACGTCACACTGGCAGTAGTGGTGGGCAAAGTAGCCCCAATTCGCTCTGCGAAGTGATTCGTGGAGTGAAGGCAAATTTGTGGAGTGCTCCGCAATGCGATGCAGAGTACTTTGCATTATAATGGGTAACACGAAGTCCATTGAAAACAATGACTTTGCATTACTCTGCCTTCCCAAACCACTACTCCACCAATTCTTAAGGCGAGGTACATTGAAAACAATGTACTCTGCCTCACTTCACCTTGTTTTTAAGCTCCAAAGGTGAATTTTGCAGTGATTCATGGGATTTCAGGTCACATGGGCTTTAGATTGTTCTGCACAGCCTCAGTTTGGGGTAGTGTGGGTAGGAAGCTATAGGAGACAATCTGCTCTGAGAGCTCTCTGTGATTCAAACCTTCTAAAAGTTGTTAAAAAAGCCTTTTTGGGTCATTTGTTTTGCTGAAACTTTAGTTCATCGATTATAGGAAGCCCTCTTGTGCTCATATCATCGAGCATTCATTGTTTTTATGTGGATTTTGAATGTTAATGTACAACATTCAGTCTGTGTACCGAGAAACAGTGAAGTGTGCTTTGGGGAGGGGTGTATCTGTGGTGTAGGTAGATTAACTTGGAGAAAAAGTGCTTTCTGTTCTGGTGATATTTTTCTTGTGTAACTGTTAATGTACACACTAATATTTTCAATAATTCTTGCCTTTTTTTGCTGATTGTTGTGGTGCAGCAGTGCATAATTTTAGTTTGTTTAAAATATGTGGTTATATTACTGAAGTTTTCAATTTGCTATGCATGACTTAGTGTGTGTGTGAGTATGTGTGTGATGCATGTCATCAAATCAGACACCTTTTATTGTGCCACATATTAATTTTAGCAATGTGAACCTGCTATCCACTGCAACTGTGTGATTTTTGTACTTCTTTGTGGTATCTTTACCAGTACTAGCGACTGTTACTGCAGCAGTGCAGTACACTGCCCCCCCTTCCCGCAGCCCGGCCCACCTGGCAAAGGTATTCTTTTCCAGATTTGAATTTCTGATGGTGGGCGCTGGTTAGGTGTTATGCCTTTGCATCTGCATCTCTTCAGTGCACAGTGCAATCTTAATCTGTCTGTGTATTTGCGCCTCTTTAGGGCCCAATCTCCATCTGTAACTTAAGTCACAGTTGTTTCTTTGGTTTCCCTTCAGAGTACTGGACCGGTGTGGTGCACAATTCTGCATGAACACTGTACTCATTAATATGCGTTTTTAAGTCAGGAACATCATCACTAGTCACTCGTGATACAAATCACGTTCTTCATCATCACGGTCACAAATACAGTCACAAATCACTATTCACAATCACGTCACAAATCACAACATTAATTTTTTTCTAGTTACTTGAATGTATTGTAAGCCTGTTTTGTAGTATCTCTCCAGGCCTCACCACCCCACCATTGTTCTCATTAGTGAGCGTTTTTAAGTCAGGGAATTTGTGGTACAGCTTATCGGGGAAGTACAGCCGTAGGCATTTGTGCTCCCTTCCCAGTACAGTTCCATATTGTTAATCTCACACCGTCAACACCGAATCATGTTCTTCATCATCACGGTCACAAATGCAGTCACAAATCTAGAGTCACGATCACGTCACAAATCACAACACTAATTTTTTGACTAGTTACTTGGATGTATTGTAAGCATGTTTTGTAGTGTATCTCCAGGCTTCACCAATCCACCATTGTACTCATTAATAAGCATTTTTAAGTCGGGGAATTTTGTGCTACAGCAGGTCAGGAAAATACAACCATAGGCATTCGTGTTCCTTCCCGTACAGCATGTGAGTTACAGTACTGTAAGTAGCGGTGGGCAAAGTGGCCCCAATTTGTTCCATGAAGTGATTCACTGAGTAATGTGGAATCCGTGGAGAACTCCACAATGTAAAGTGGAGTACTTCACTTCATAATGAGGAACTCAAAGTCCATTAAAACCAATGAATTAGCATTATTCCGCCTTCTCAAAACCACTTCTCCACCAATTTTAAGGTGAAGTACATTGAAATCAATGTAATTCACCTCACTTCACCCTGTAATTAAGCTCCAAATGAAATTCTGCAGTTATTCATGGGATTGCAGGTCACATGGGCTCTAGATTGTTCGGCACAGCCTCAATTCTGGCCTGGGTAGTGGGTGTGCAGTTGAAGCTGGAGACAGTTTGCTCTCAGAGCTCTGCGATTCAAAACCTCTAAAAGCTGTTTAAAATGCCTTTTTGAGTAATATTTTTTGCTCAAAATTTAGTACATCGTTTGTAGAAAACCCTTCTGTGCTCATATCATCGAGTGTTTATTGTTGTGTGTGGATTTTGAATGTTAATTTAGAACAGTCCGTCTGTGTACTGTGAAGTGTGCTTTGGGGGAGGGGCGTATTTATGGTGTAGGTAGATTAAGTAGGAGAAAAAGGTAGTCTTTCTGTTTTGGTTATATTTTTCTTGTATAAATGTATTAATGTACACACAGTAATATTTTCAGTAATTCTTGATATTTTTTTGCAGATTGTTGTGGAGCAGCAGTGTACAATTTGTCTGTTTAAAACATTTGGTTATATTACTAAAGGTTTTCAATTTGCTATGCATTACTTGAGTATGCGTGTGAATGTGTGTGTGATGTGTGCCATTAAATCAGACAACATTTATTGTGTTACAGAGTTGTTGCAGCAGTGTGAACCTGCTATCCACCGCACCTGCCTGAATTTTTTATACTGCTTTGTGGTATCTTTACTGGTAGAGGATTGGTACTGCCATGCACTAATCCCCCCAACTGGCAAAATGTATTCCTTTCCAGATTTGGATTTGTGACTTGTAAGCACTGGTTACGTGTTGTTGTGCCTTTTTGTATGCATCCCTTGAGTGTGCAGTGCAATCTTAATCTGTCTGTGTGCTTGCATGGCACCATTAATTCTGGGAGATTGCATTTCTTATTACGCTCTCATTTCACTTCGTCATCATTGTGGAATTTTCTGGACACGAAACAGTAGCATTTTGGGGATTCGTTAATTCTGGTGACTCTGTGTGACCTGACCACTGTGCACATGACTGAGTGGGCCATTAATTTTGGGAGACTTTGCATTTCTTGTTACACTTTCATTTCACTTCGTCAGCACTGAGGAATTTTCTGGACACAAGACAGTAGCATTTTGGGGGATGCACATTAATTCTGGTGACTCTGTGTGTGACCTGACCACTGCACACATGACTGAGTGTGTCATTAATTCTGGGAGATTCCATTTCTTGTTACACTCTCATTCCACTTCATCAGTACTAGAGTGTTTCCTGGACACAAGACAGTAGTACTTTGGAGATGCACATTCATTCTGGTGACTGTGTGGGGTGGGCTGCTGCCAATATTGTTGTCACTCCTCCTTACTTCGCGTTTAAGGCAGACTGACAATGCAAAGTAATAATAACAAGGCAAAGTGAGCCTTTCCTATTGGGCACTCCACATAGCGAAGAGCCAAGGCGAAGTGGCCACTTCATGTTCACTTCGCCGGCGGATTTTAAATTCGCTACATCTCTAACTGGCAGTCACTCACATGGCAGGGCAGGTGCCACTTGGTTTTCATAGCCACCACACCACACTGCCATCACCTCCGCAGGCCATAGGGTGAATGCTATGACCTCCTCTGCTGGCTCACGGGTACATGTGACCACTGATGCCTGTGGGTCTCCACATGTGGCATGAAGCTTCCTGCACTCCATTACCATGGCTTTCTTCATGCACCTCCTGAAGTGTTTTTTTCACTCCTTAGGCCTGTTTTGGTTGCAGACAGCATTTACCTCCTTGGCGACCTCATCCCAGGCCTATCATACCTAAGCATCCATGCTCTTGCACTAGGACATGACCTCACATCTGGCCTTGTAGACCAATGCCAGCACGTGTAACTCCACAGTGAAGTGGTGGGCCTGAAGCCTGTTGGTATCCTCCATGGTACCTGCTGTACAGGGGAGTGCAAGACAGGTGACTGGGGAGAACACACAGAAGCACACAGCTGAATGAGACAGTGTTGTAGCCCCTGACCCCCAACCACATAGGAGTACTGACAATGCCTGCCCTCCCACAGCCCTAGGCTGACTGACACCAGCCTGTCCATGTGTGTTCTCAGCCATTGTGACAGATACGGACCATGAGGGTTTGAAAAGGGCAGGGGTTCTCAGACCCCTGGGCCACCACCATATATGCATATCCATGAGGGGGTGACCCTACCGACAGGGTGCATCAAGGACTATGGGCAGGGTACCCCTCACAGACATGGCAGCAACTTCACCACAAGATGTGGACACCATTGGCCACCACTTCCATATGTCCAGGGTACTACTTCATATAGCATATACTTAGGAGTTGCATTGGGCAGGAGCCGCAAGACCTCCATCCAAGCATGTCCCCAGCATATGCCTAACAGGCCCACCACTGCCATCATCCAGCCCCCCGTAAGCCTGTTGCTGACTACCACCACCTCCACAGTACATGTCCACCACCTAAACCTCAGGATGTGATGGGTCCTCCACCTAAGCAGTACTTATGTGGTAGCACTCCCAGATATACAGGGCATCATGCATAGTACAGGGCAAGGGGGACATGCACATTGACAATGTATTCATGGTGTTAGAGTGGGTACACAGGAAGACTGGCTACCTTGTCCTCCCTCTTAAATAATGGAAAATTCTGAAACACTGGAGACAGAGTCACATCTTTCTCGGATCACTGTGGAATGTTCCCTGTGGGTCAATAACACAAGTCCCATGTTTCCCTGTAGTGTACATCACTGTCAATAGATAGATAGATAGATATATCGATAGATTGACAGACAGACAGATACTTTATTTATATAGCACTCCTTCCTGGAGGCTCACAATGCTGCACAATTCATAAAAACATCAAATAAAAAACATCTGAAATAGAAACATCAAATCGAAATAGAAAATCAGCAGCAAGCAACTTACAGAATACATAAACAATTAAATCAAAAATAACAGATTATATACATATCTACCTATCAAACAAGGCAGTCGGCAAACATATATTTATATTAATTAAATAGCTCATAGGCTTGACCAAACAAAAATGTTTTCAGACCCTTTTAAAAGGATTCCACTAGGTGCCTCCCTCAAATACAGTAGCTTGGTAGTGAATTCCACAGGGCAGTCATGGCCACTGAAAAAGCTTGATCACCTGACTGCAGCAGCCTAGTCCTGTGAGCCACTAGTAAGCAACCCTCGAAGGAACAGAGAGAGAGTGGGTTGGGCAATGAGGAACTAGGAGTTCTTGCAGGTATTCTAGTCCCAGGCCATGTAGGACTTTATAGGTCAGTAACACGATCTTGAAGATAATCCTCCATCTTATTGGCTGCCAGTGCATTCCACGGAGCACAGGCATGATATGATCCGATCTTAATGCATCAATCAACAGCTTGGTTGCTGCGTTCTGCACCTGCTGCAGATGGTGGATATTGCCTCCTGATAGGCCTAGGTGGAGAGCATTGCAGTAGTCCAACCTAGACGTGTTAAAGGCGTGCACTAAGGTGGAGAGGTCCTCAGCTGCTAACAGGGCTCAGATCTGGGCAATGTTCCTCAGATGGTAAAAGACACTTTGGACGATGACCGACACTTGAGTATCAAGTGTCAAACCATCATCAAGGAACACCCCCATATCCAAAACCCCGTTGGAGGAGGAATCAAACGGACACTTCCTAGCTTCAATCTGGGATCATTCCTCAATCCTCCACCATACCACCACCACCTAGGATTCACCCCTAGTACAGTACTTCCATCTTGTCTGGATTGAGTAGTAGCCAGTTATGAGTCATCCAATTCTGGATCTCAGCCAGGCAGGTATTAAACACAAAGGACACCATCTGGTTTCCAGGTGCACAGGGCATGTATAGCTGGGTATCATCAGCATAACAATGAAATTGAAAACTGAGCTCATACCGCCTGATAACATCTCCCAACGGCAGCATATACACCATGAGCAACAGAGGTGCCAGGACCAAACCTTGTGGGACTCCACAGTGCAGAGGCTTCGGGTTAGATGAGGATAACTCCATCATCACAATCTGCAGTCTGTCCGTGAGGTAGGATCTAAACCAACTGATGACAGTGCTGGTTAATCCACACCAGTTCTGCAGACAGTCCAATAGCACCTCATGGTTCACAGTGTCAAATGCCACAGAGAGATCCAGGAGAACAAGGATGGTATGCTTGCTCCCATCTCTAGCTAGTACAAGATTGTTAAGCACCTTCACCAGGGCAGTCACTGACCCTGTGCTATGCCCAGCCTAAATCCAGATTGGAAGTGCTCAAAAGTGTCCGAGGAGGCAAGACTAGCCTCAAGCTGAATGGCCACCCCTTTTTAAAAAACCTTCCCTAAAAATGGGAGGTTTGAGACGCTCTGTAGTTGGTGATACAGTCCGGGTCTAGTGAGGGTTTCTTAAAAAGGGGTCTCACCAATGCCTCTTTCATATACACCGGGAAGACCCTACTCTTCAAATAACACTGAACGATCCCAGCAACCACAGGTCCATGCAACCAACCAAAAGTTGTGTTGGACCTGGGTCTAGGTCGCATTTGATTGGCTGCAGTCTTAAGACCAACTCAGCCACCTCTTCCACTCCAATGGATCAAACTCATCCCAGTAAGGAGGGATGCCCTGACATTTCATGGCTACATTTCCTGTACAGTACACAAAGTGCTATGTTCTGGGAGCCATGCCAAGTAAATGCTATATGAAGCTGGGGATGATGCTGAAGCCAAAGCATACACATTGTCCACTGCATGCCCATCCCTTTCTAGGCCATTCCACAATATGCTTACCTTGATTCACCTGCAGTTCTGCTGTGGGGTCTAGGTGGTGCAATGTACTCCCATATATAGGTCAAGTGCAATCAGTCATGCTAATGTATGCAGGCCCATCTGTAATGGCATGCAAATGTGGTTGTTTGCCCATGAACTGCAAAATTACTTCATTCCACGAGGGTGCCTCCCTCAAATAGCTTGGCAGTGAATTCCACAAGGCTGTCACGGCCACTGAAAAAGCTTGATCACCTGACTGCAGCTGACCCTGGCTGAATATTGCAGTTTTGCCTGTTGTACAATCCAGGTTTGCACTTGCACACTGTCACTGCACTGCACCTGTGGTTGTGCATCTTAGGGCTGTGGCACAGGCATGATGTCATGTACTGCCTATGACATCATCATACTGCACAGACATGTGCACCACACTAGTGTACAAGTGTGTTGTGCAGTGCTGAGCAGCACAGCTCATGCACAACATGCACATTTGCATCCTACGCATATACCACCCCATGCTGGAGGCATGCCCCTGGGACAGTCCTTCTTTAAGTGCATGTTGTGCAGTGTAATGAACTGAAACAGTATACTACCAGGGCAATGTGTTGTGTAATAGCAAAACAGGCCTAATACAGGAAGCAGTGTGGCCTTAGACTGCTCTGCACACAGAGAGGGAAAAAGATGGCCAAGTAGCAATGCAGGTATGTTTAGAAGAGGGACCAATGGTGGTCCAGTGTGGAGCTGGTCAGCATGGTTGACCTCATTGTGGTCAGGGAGGAAAAGCTGCTGGGAGAGGAGACAGGGGCAGACAGGCCCTGCAGTGAAGTCTAAGTGTCAGTGGGGCAACACCTGACATGCCAGACACTGGGAACCAGCATTGGAGGGAGGAATGCTGCCTGTGAGAACTGTGGGCCATGGTGGATGTTGGCATTGTGCCAAGGCCAGGTGAGTGCAGATGGTTGTATGTATTATGTGTGTACTTGCTTGTATTCAGGCCTGTGACATGGTAGACATACAAACAGAGGAGAGAAAAAAGTAAATGCCTCAGCTGGGACTTGAACCCAGGCCACCCAGAATACTGTTCTGGTCACACTACCAGCTGCACCACCAAGGCAACTGGAAACTGAGCTATCCCAGAGCACATTACTCTTTCTCCAATGCACATCATGTGGCTGCACAGATAATTACATTTTCAATCACAAGAGTGCAGTGTGCCTATTTGTGGAACACATACAGACAGGGTGGAGAAAGAAGTAAGCATCATCAGGTGGTTGGCATTGGCCACTGTAGTTGCAGTACACTACTGTGTCCAACTGTGTGCATCAGACAGCTGCAGTGATAGTCCATTTACACTGGTGGCATATCCTGTTCCACAAGCATTGTGTGGAATGCCTCAGCAGCTCAACAGTGGCCTGCAGCTCTGGCAGAGGGCCAGAGGAAGAGGACAGTAGGGCCATCAGTGGCCAGTGAATGTAGGGTACCATGTCTGAGTGCATTGGTCACAGCCATGGTGGTGACTAACCAAAACAGTGCTGATTAGGATATGGCAACTCCATTCTACATGGTTGGGGCCTGCTATACCATCAAACACAGTTGGGCTGTGCAACCAATGACCTGTGCAGATCCTGTATTGGGGACACAGGTTCTGACTGGGGTACAGGGGGCCCTCCTGGGCAGTAAATACAGGGGCCAACCTGGGCAATCTGTGGAGATGGCACAGGGTGGCACACCAGTATTAGTATTTCACATCAGTGTGCTTCCATACCACTGTGGTTGAACCTTGAAATTACCTACAGTCCCATATGCCACATTCAAGTAGAAGATAGATGATACATATAGACAGTGTCAGGGTATAGAGAGTGTCCATGTACCCACCACAGGGTGGCCCACCTGAACATTTCCAGGTATTCTAGTGTCCCGGTCTGACACTGGCTACATTCTAAGTAGGGTGCACCTGCAACTGCTGGTACAGTGGCTGCCTCTAGGCCACACTGCATTGTGCACTGGTCTTGTAGTGATTGGGACACAATGTATTGTGCATCCCCCCATGTACACCACCACTGCAGTCACATGTATCATGCTTGCTGCACATAGTGCCACCTACTGGTCCCAGCCATGTTCAGCTGTGTTGTGTTCAACACATACGTGTGCCTGTGCCCCGTCTTGTTTGCAGCCCATTGATGCACCTGGATGTCTGTGTCCTGCATGCCACAGTTGGAAAATGTATTGGATGCCTGGTCACAGGCCATGGGATATGTGGGTGTACATCTTTGCAACTCGGGACAGGACACTGCTTATCAGACTCTGGCATGGTGATGCTGATGCATGTTCTGTTGGCATACCACTGCCATGATCAGGTTTTGCATGGGACAGCTGTTGCATTTGCACTCCTCCACTGTATGGGTTCACAGTTCTGTCACTGGTATGCCACATCCATCCCATTGTGGATGTTAGACACCCATCATCCCCATGTGGCATGGTGGCACACATGCTGGCTTGTTATACCTTGGCTTTGTATGGCAGGCAACATCTGTGTCCTGCCCTGTAAGCATGGCTGGCTGAGTTAATTTTCTTTCTGTCCATACATGTCCACAGGAGTGCCAGCTGTCGTAGCCATCCAGAAGCCCAGAAAGGGAGGGGCAACCTCCTGAAACAAACAGTATAACTATCAGTGATTACTTCTCCACTGGGTGGTGAACATGTTGGAGGCCATGCACGAGCTGGTGGTAGCCCAACTGCAGCAACAGCCACCACCACAACAATTGGCAGCAACAGGGCTCCTATGATTGTGCCTGCAGTGCAGACATCCCTGTTAACCCCATGGGTACCCACAATTTTTTCTGTTTTTTATCCCCCCATTCTATTGCTTGTTGATGTTTTGCGTTATGTTTTTATAGCCTTATGCCAATTTCTGTATTAAAGTGTATTTTTGACACTGAAGCCACTGTGTTGTGTATCCATCATTGGTGTCCTTCTCACCCACCCTCAGTCACCCCCATTAACATATCTTTGGATTTCACCTATTTAGTTTTAGCCACATTTATTGATATTCAGAAAGCCTATGATCCTGTTGATCATTCTTTGCTAAGTACAAAAGTCCATCAATTTGTATTTTCTTCTGCTAATATTAATTGGATCACTCCCTATTGGAAGAATAGGGTTCAATTCATAGATCATTCAAACACAGTTTCATTTTTTTCCATATGGTATTTATAGTGTACCATAGAATTTAATTTTAGGACTTTATTATTATCATTAATGATTTGCCCACAGCATGTTCTTTTTCTGGTATTATTTTATTTGATAACAATATAGTTGTTATTTCATTTCATAAGAATCTTAGCAAACTTCAATACACAGCTCTATTAAAGTTTGACAAAAATGTATAACTTGCTAAACTCTCATAAATGTCTTAATGTTTCTAAATCCAAAAAAAAAATATTGTGTTCCCTTTTCAAAAGATGCAGATTTGCACAACATGCTTTATTTCAGTTTTCAAATACAATGCCCAAGATCCAGACAGGTCATTATTAAAAAGATCTAGCTTTGTTAATTAAAAGCTGCTGTTGCCCTTAGTAAGACACATTTCACTGAGGCATTCACTGTAGAGTTTATAGTTGTATCTCCAGGTCATGCCATCGTTGAACAATTCAGAGCTGCGTTTCTAATTACACTTATTACACAGACTCACTATTTTACATTCTGCATCCAGATAGGTACCAAGTAAAATGAATTTGTATTACAATAGATCTACTCACTTTACTTTGCCCACCGCATTACTCATCATGTTGTTCTTTATTCCCAATTGAATAGTCTTTTGCGCAATTACAAAAGCTGTTTTCATAGCTTATGCACTTTCTGCAAATGTACTCATTAAAATTCCACAACATACTTAAATAATTTGATGATTGCTGCTGTCTTTCATTATGGCTTAAGGAGACTTGTTCAGTGAGATTTAAGAATTCAAAAATAAGGATAAACTGTGGTACCAGAAAGTTGTTTTCTGCTGTTTCAGCCTTCTGGAATTCTAACCCTCTTTCTATTATAAAATTCTTGTCATTTAACTCTTTAAATACAGTTTGTTGAATCATTTCATTGCAGAATCCAAAAGCACTTATTGCACTCACTGTGTTTGAAAATTATGTTTATGCTACAGCTTTTAACGTTATTGCTTATTGTATATCTTGTTAGCATGAGGACCTTATTCAACATAAGATATTCTGTCTCAATGGATAATATCTCAGTCCATGTACTGAGGACATGAATAAATACATGACATGAAATAAAAGATGCCATTCCCCTTTAAGGTTTACTGAAGGCAAGACAAAGCAAGGCAAACTTATTTGTTAGGCGACCATCCCAGAGGCTCTGGGTGCCATATATTTCACATAAGAACACAAATCAGCTTATCAAATCATATATATAAATAACATCCGCTGTAATAAAAAAATCTAAAACATTAATTAGACTCTACACTATCTACTAGTGAGATCCAAAAGCTGAAGAAAAACAGGTGAGTTTTTTCAGAAAGAGTAATGTTACAGACTTGAAATGCTGGGCCTGCTAGTGTTATACCTTTGGGCAATACAGTTTTGTGCTGACTGACTTTGTTGGAAGTCTAGACTACATAACACCCATGTGCTTTCCTAGTTTTTTATGTTTCCTTAAAGATGATAACAGATTGGGCTCTTCTCAACTCGCTAGGAATTATATTACATATACATGGGGCTGCTATCCCAAATGCATAAAAGGAGTGCAAGTTCATTATTAGTACTTATGCACAGCAACCAGCAAACATTATTCATCTGTTTTAAGGTCCTAGAACATGGTAGTAGTCACTTCTATAAATCAGTATAATAAACAACTGCTTAAATCAAAATCACAGCAAAGTAACAACAGATTTAGGAGACATACTACAAAAACATCAATTCTTAAATGAGCAAAACATGCAAATATCAACTAAAGGAAAGTAATATATTCACACACAGAAAACTATAATATAAATGTTGGGTGATATATTCAGATCCACTGAGCCATGTGTTTGACTGGTATCCTGATAAGAAAATTAAAATCTTACATAAAATGTTCCGATCTGAAAACTGCCTTTAAATTTCATTGGCAGTCCTATTGCAGTTACCCCTGCTGCTTTAAAAAATCAATATAATTGGTCACCAAATTAACTGATGTGATGCAGCAGCACTGCATGGTCACTATGTCAGAAATTAATTTATTATTTATTCCTTCAAAGTATCATTCGTGATAAAAAAAGTACATCATTGTATTGGAAAGCATGCTTTATTGTTTGCTTAAGTTTACTTACAATTCACCAGAATAGGTGTAAATCATTTTCCTACTCTTTTTTAGAAAAGTAGTGGTTGCCTGAGCAGTTCACCATACCTGGAACACTATATCAACTTGACATTTAGCCTGTATACTAAAGACTTCAGCTAAAAATAATTTGTTTATCATAGGCATACATTCAAGGACTTTTCATGTGTGGCATGAACCAGCATTGCTAAATTTAACTGGCCCTTTGTTGGAAAGGTTGTCTAGATGGGCAAACAACATCTCATTAAGGAAGCATGCTATTGGTGATTAGCAGTCTGACAGAAGTGACAGTGATCTGCTGTATGCCTAAACTTTTTTGGTTCATTTGTATGTGCTAATCTTCATTCAGGAACCTAACAAAGCATTTTGTAGGTTCATCCTTTGATGCTTCCTTAGGTATGCCAAAGGCAGACATACGGTAAATACATTACTATTTGATTGCAAAGTTAATAGTGTCTCTGAAAACCCTTGTCTGGTGTGCAGACATTACAGTATGTTGTGGAGTCAGTGCTCTGCTGAGATGAAGCAATATATTTTACTTCTGTGTGCACATCGCATTTAGTGATTCTAAACTGGCTAACCACATAGACCACATTGTCATTAAAGCTTACTAAAAAGCAACTGTTAACATAAAGGCTCTCTTAAGGGCTGACAAGAGCAAGGGCAATATGTTCTGAGATGATTAATGAGCAGTATCCTGCATGTACAACACTGTCAAAGGAGTTTTTTGTATTCAAAGTAATCCTTCTCATTCTGCCAGCAATATTAAATTGTCTTTATTGGGGGGCGGGGGGGCATTTCTTCAACTGGTTAATACTTCAAAATTGGATTTCAGTATACATATTTATGCTGCTTATTAACTTTATAGTCCTGGTGCCAAATAAAATTGAGTTTTTCAATTTTCCCACATGTTTAAAGGAACTCTGTGTCACTAGCAGAGAGAATGATGATATTTGGCTTGGAGGCACCAGTTATAGCACATTACTATACTATGTGGGAAACCAGTGTTCATTCAAAAGTCAAACCTCCCTACCCAAAGTCAGAGGGTACACTGTGAAGGCAGCAGGTGTGGGCTTTGGAGTGCTGCATGAGCACCTACTATGCCCAGTGAGGAGCAAAGCCATCACAGATGGCAGTGTAATGTTGCCCCCGCCCCAGGCCAGTGGTACATTTGTACTTAGCACTTGAGAGGAGAGTAAGAGACATCCAGTGAATTATTCCACTGGTCTCCATCAATGATGGCAGCCCTGCCACCCATGTCGTAGGGCACAAGACTGTCCCAGCACCTCCTGATGTCTGCCATTAAAAGATAAATTGAACAAATGGGGCAAACTGTAAATTAAAACAGAGTCTAGAGATCCTAGATAAAAAACAGAAATGCCCATTTCCAGCTTGGAAACCTGTTAATTAATGTTATGTGTTTAGTTGGTCTGCTATATGATCACTGCTAACAAAACAAGCTGTATGAAAGTTAACTTCAAACATGTGATTCATTTCATCTTTAGTATCTTAAATTTACAAACAAATTCATAATTTTATAAAACTTTATATTAATTTTATAGTATTAATTAAAAACCCACTTGGTAGTCCTATCAGGTGCTACACATTCGCTCAGAAAATAGGTTTAATATAAGGGCTATACAACTATCAAATATTAATTCCCTAATACTACAAATAGTGGTGTACTCGGTACCAAATGCCAAATATTCTTCATCATTTGGGGTTACTCATCTTGGTAACTAAAACACATTAAAAGGTTAAAAATGTTTAAAAAAAAAAAGAACTGGATGGCTCAGTGGATTGGTAGCAGATTAGTAAGCCTTTCACCTCTACCTAAATGGTTCAAGTCCAGCATAGGTTGGTAGTGGACGAAAGGCATTATCACCTGAGGGCTGTTCAGTGGCCTATGTGAAATAAGTTACAGTGGTCTCTGTCCAGTTCCCAGTGGGGAGTTATCAAAATCCCCAAACAACCAATGCAGCACTAATTGGCACCCTAGTTGTTAATCTCATGTGAGAGGCCAATGACTGAATGGGCATAGAGTCTGTACTACCCTCTCACCTATATAGAGGTCTCTCCATGGCAAGGTTGAGGCATATTGGCAGGGCAGTGTGAGGAAGCTTGCACTGCATTGCACAATTCTACACCTGTCATGTGGATGAGCAGAGGATTTCAGATTCCAGTGCTGTCAATCCAGCACCTTCACAAGCACTAATTTCCCACACAGAAAAAAATCTAAAAAATAAAATAAATAAAAAATGTCTCAAGCCCTACCTTGGTGGCAAGAGCTAGTCTTATTATCACCCTGTCCTCCTCCATCAAGTCATCTGGTATTCTATTCCATCTCCCCACTCTTAAAAAAGCTGACATTATCAGGTGTGTTTCTTTCAGCAGTTCCCCTTCTCCCTGGCCTAGCATTAATAATTTATCATATTCCACTAGGTAGTGTATGGCAAACTGATGACAGAAACTGCAGTTTTTGGTTTTTAAGATACAGCCTAAAATCTATACTGCTTTCCTTTTGTGCAACTACAGTTCCTACAATCACTGGGGATACATAGCTTGTCTGTGTTGCCTCTTTGTTATTATCCAAGTTAAAATGAGCAGTGAAAACTAAAAAATGCCACTTGTGTAAAGCTAACAAAATATGGCAGAAACACTTTATTTTGTACAATGCAGCCTACAGAGTCACCATCTTTGCTGTGTATGTATGTGTGTGTGTGTCTTCCGAGTTGTTGCCCTCAACAAGCCCAAACAGGAATCAGCTGTTCTACAAAACACATCTTCCTGCTCAAGTAGAAGCATGTCAGGAGTAGAACAGCTGATTACTTGATGTGAAAGTGCTTACAGTACACAGATGTCAAATCAAGCCATGCAGTCACACAGTGATCCCAAAGCATGAAACCCGAGCCTGTTTTCTGTGACTGTCACGCAGTCTTGAGCTTAAAAGCTCAGATGCATTATGATGTATAGTTATACCCATGCTTGTTTTGCTTCAAATCCTTGAGCTACTCTTACTGCATACTTCCTGAACACTAAAAACACCCTCCCACAGTGTAGCCACTCATGATGCAAGTCTCTATTACTTGCAACTCATAATGGGTGGCTAAACTGTGTTGGGGTGTTTCTAAGTCCAGAAAAGATGCAGTGGGAGTTTGTCAAGAAATGTAAACAGACATGTTTAGTGTGGTAATACCAGTATGGTGGGCAGTCAGTTTTTCACTTTTTAAAAGAAATCAGGAATCAGAATCAAACTACCAGCTTCATCATCTGTCTCCATGGAATATGAACAATCACAACATATGTTTTTTAAACTAGGTACACTTTGAAGCCTAAGGGGATTGACAGTGTCCCTTTAAGTTTTATTATATTTTTGTTACCAATTCTTTTCCTTCCACATTCTTCCCCTCACACTCTCCTAGCTTGATTGCCAAGACGAGCGTGAGTGCCAAACCGTGGGCTTGAGTGACTTTGTAAAGCTGTCACTACCACTTCCTTTTAGGTAAAACCTTGGACATTGGCATATTTATTAAGCGCTTATTATGACTGTCTTGTCATTGTGCATTTGGCAATGAAGTTGGGAGTATGTGTGGGAAAGAGGGGCAGAATTGATGATAAATAAAACATGAATCTTAATAAATAATACACTGTACACTACAGAGCTAAGTCAGTTTTCCCAGACCAGCTCTTTTGAACACCCTAGCATTCACTGAGCTGGCGATTTCATTACCTGGTTCAGATATTTTTTTTGGGGGGAGGACAAGAGACAACCTGTTATGCAAGACACTAGCTCTCCAGATATAAGCATGGTAAAGATTTTTTGTATCTTTTTAATATGATGGTCTCCCACAAGTTAAATGCAGGGCTGTTTCAGGGACAGCTGTCAGACTGCACTCATGCTCTCATTTTGGCAAGCAAGTGAGTGTTGGGGGAATTAATTGAATCAATGGTTGTGATTAAAATCATGATAAAACAATTTGCAACTGAGTGGTAATGCATTTCTTTAAGCCCTGCAATTTAACTGATGCTGCTTGTCCTGAATGGATGACAGTTTTACAGTGTTGAATACTGTAATATAAAAAGCTTTCTACATTTGCAGTTTACATGCAGTCAGCAGTGTTGACTTAAACTGCACTGCTCTGTCTGAGACAATTCAATAAATAAAAGGTCACATGTATAGGAGATGGCATGTTTGTATGGGAAACTCTGGCATGTTTTGGGCATCAGATAAATTGCAGGGCAGAAAGAAGTGCATTAGCCCTCAGTTGCAGAATTGCTTTATCTTTTGTCATGATCACCGATTCAGAAAACCACCCCAACACTCATTTGCTTGCCAAAATGAGAGTGTGAGTGCAGTCTGACAGAATTCCCTGACACAGCCCTGCATTTAACTTGTGGGACACAGTCACATTACACAAATTCAAAAAAAAATGATTACCCTGACTGTATCATGAGAGCTGTTGTCCTACCCTCATCAAAAAAAAAATCTTACTAAGGTAATGAAATTGCCACCTCACCAGAGCTGGGCTTGAGGAAGTATATTACCTCTGTAGTGTACTGTGTTTTATTCATTATTTTATGTAATCACCGATTCTGTCCCAACCACCTTTTCCCCCACAACTACTCTTTTAACTTGATTACCTTGCCATAACAAATACTAATGCCAAACCATGGGCTTGAATGACTTTGTAAAGCTATCACTACCACTTCCTTCTAGGTAAAACCGTGTACATTTTATTAAAAGATTACTATTACCAGTCTTGCCATTTTACTTTAGCAAAGGAGTTAGGAGAGCATGTGTGGGGAAGATGGTGGGGGATGGAATCAGTGATTAAAAAAAACCATAAACCTTAAAGAATAAAACACTGTGCACTACAGAGCTAATTTTAATTTCATCAGATCCAGCTCCAATGAACTTCCATTAGCATATTCAGTTGTTTTTTGGGGAGGGCAGCACACCAGCATTCATGCAAGGCTCAGGGTAAACTTTTTTGCATTTGTTTAACATGACTGTCTCCCACAGGTTAAATGCAGGATTGTGTCAGGGACTGCTATCAGATTGCACTCACACTCTCATTTTGACAAGTGAGTGAGTTGGGGGGGGGGGTAAGTGAATCACTGATCATGATTAAAATGAAGATAGAACTATTTGCATCTGAATGCAAATGCACTTCTTTATGCCCTGTGATTTATTAAATGGCGCTTGTCCTGATTTGGATGGCAGTTGTGCAGTTTTTGAAAACTGTAATATAAGAAAACAAGTTCTGTGTTTGTGGTTTACATGCAGTCAGCAGTACCCACTTAAATTACACTGCTCTGATTGAGACAATTCAATAAATAAACTGAAACACATTTACAGGTGATGGTATGTTTTTATGAAAAACTGTAGCATGTATTGGGTGTGAAAGTAAATAGCTAGATTTCCTTTTTTCCTAGCAAGGAATGTTAGTAATAGGTACTGACACAATGACTGTTTTGAGAGAAGTCTAACATTTGCCAGCTTACTGCAGGCATTGAAGTTGGCAGCAGAACAACAGCTGCAAAATCACAAACCAAGCAAGTCCCACTGTTCTCGTACAGAGAATGCAGGTGAATGGCTCCTTTCATTATTTTTGAGCAGCCAGGATTTTTGGGTGCCCAAAAAATGTATTTCTGTCATTTTTTAAAAACAAACAGCAGAATCTAACTAAATGCTCCTGTTTAGCTAGAGTCAGTGTTTTTTTTTAATATATAATTTTTATGAATGTTCAATGTTTGTGAGTAAAACAAAAATTGCAGCTATCACAATTGGTATTTTTTTCCACACAACATGTACATCACAATGAAAATATGCACTCACAACAGTTTTTTTGTTACCGTTCACATTTCTCAGTTATCCAAAAGCCCTTATAACTCAGCAACTGTATAATACAGTATTTCTTCACAAAATCTTCCAGTGGTGCACACTTGGCATAGATCTCTTCAACCTTTACAATTCCATCAAGAAATTCCACACTGTCTAGGCTGTAGATGAGAGAAAAAAAATGCAATGTTAAGTATTTGGTAGCCAAATGCATTTTTTTCCATTTTTTGGTGCTCTGTAGCTCAAAAACTGAACAAGATGCCATCACAACATTTTTTGTGTCTTGAGACTTTGCAACTTGACTATGAATGCCTTATTTTGGGCTATTTTGTCAAACAACGCTAACATTATTAATGTGCTCAAATTGGGGTTTAACATTAAATACTCTACTCAACCTTAACTAAAGGGCCACTGCCTTGCCCTTGTAATATTATAATGCTTGTGCATGTAATTAAAGTGTCAAAAATGGTCCTCCTGCCACAAGATGCTTAGTAATGCTGGATCTGTTCCTGTAATAATGCATGATTTTCTTTTTTTTTTAATTAAGACTTTATTGATACATTTCCCATTATAATGGGTAGTTACAGTGAAACAAGATGTGACATAACCACATGTGAAGATAAAACTGCCCAGCCCACCCACCACCCATCCCCCTTACAGCAGCAACTACTCCATATAACCCCTAAGTGCAATGCTCATTCCCAGAGGGCCTGTGAGAAGGTTTGAGATATGACATAATCACAAATGAGACAGTGAGAAGTAAGAGTGGAGGGATCCCATATTTTGTTGTAAACTGCAAGTCTGTTATGAAGGCTTGCAATGCCTTTTCTGTTCGAAGATTAGCAAAGATTTCATGCAACCACTCTTGGAGAGATGGGGTGGATTTGTCTTTCCAATGACGTAAGATGAGTTTCTTAACAGATAGAGCAATCATGGAAATATGAAATTTCCTAGTTTTGACCCTGACAGAGGACATATTCCCTAAAAGACATATATCAGGAATTAAATGCTCCTGAAGGCCCAGTAGGGGATCCAGAGACATCCTAATTGAATTCCGTAAGAGGGAAACTTTGGGACAGGACCAAAACATATGAAGGAGTGTTCCTTCTTCCTGCATACACTTAATACAGGTACTAGAATTTGAAAAACCCCATTTCTTTAATTTAACAGGGGTACAATACTTATTATGTAATATATGGTATTGCATGAGGTGCAACCTGTCTTAGGAAACATATTTATGGCAAGATCTCCATAGAGATTGCCAATCCAAATGGTATTGAGGAAGGAGCGAGTTCCAGAGTCTAGTAGGCCCAAAAGAGTCCCCATATTTTTTATGAAACAACACTCTGTATAATTTAGATACAGTGCCTGAAGATCCAATAAGTGAGGAGATCTCAGGTTTCAGGGCTGACACCGTCTGGGAAGGGGGAATATTCCCCAAGGCTATTGTGAGTAGGTGTCTTAACTGCATAACTTTAAGGTGAGATGAAACTGGAATGAGAAATTTTTCAGTGATATCACCTGGGGACAACCAGTGTCCCTCCTCATCCACCAAGGAGTACAGTTTTCCATCACCCAGCTGGGGCAACCATTTACTGGAAATCTGCTTCTTATTAATAGTGAAAGATGAGGAGTTCCAAATGGAGTGAGCTAAGTCAGTCTGGGGGGAATAATGAAGAAATGAACATAACTGTGCGAATACTCTTAATGAGGTACCAACTGTGGGACAATCTGCTATCAGTACCTGTGATATTTTAAGGTAAAATAGGGTAAGGGGCTCCAGGTTTTTAGATTTAATTGCATCTAATTCGATCCTAAGCCATACCGGTTGTTCCTTTTCAGGGCCCGGGGATACCCATCTCACACATTTTACTAAGTGGCTGGCCCAGTAGTATATTGCCATATGAGGAATCCACAGCCCCCCCTCAAATTTTGGAGCAGCTAGTTTGTAGTAGGCCAAATGAGGATATTTGTCAGCCCAGATAAGTCTAGTA
This sequence comes from Neoceratodus forsteri, assembly GCA_016271365.2. Classification (NCBI taxonomy): domain Eukaryota; kingdom Metazoa; phylum Chordata; order Ceratodontiformes; family Ceratodontidae; genus Neoceratodus; species Neoceratodus forsteri. The sequence continues at coordinate 777,761,052 of CM057459.1, read as the reverse complement.
AATATGCGATGTAATTTTTTAAACCAGCGTATAGGGATAAAAGTATTGAGAAGGGATAAGGGGTAAAAAATTCTAAGAAAAACATTCATCTTGATTATATTAATCCTGCCCCATAATGATATGGGAAGTTTAGACCATCTGTCAAGGTCATGAATAATAAGCTGCAAGAGGGAGTCAAAGTTATCCTTAAACCATGTTAAGGGGTTACGGGATAGCTTAATGCCCAAATACCTAAATGCTCTGGGAGTCCAACATAAACCAAAGGGACTAACATCGTTCTTGAATACCTTGTGGTTTAATGGAAAAAATAAAGATTTACTGGCATTCAGCTTGTAATTGGATAGCTCACTAAATCTAGTTATTTCATTCAGTAGAGCTGGTACAGATGATACCGGGTGGGATAGGTGTATCAACAAATCATCTGCATATGTGGTGACTTTAATTTCATGGCGCCCAACCCAAATGCCTTGCATAGAGATACTTTTGAGAATATTTTGAATGAGAGGTTCCAAATATAAATTGAATAACAGAGGCAATAGGGGGCAGCCCTACCTAGTCCCTGAATGGAGTGGGAAGGAGTTAGAGAAAGCCCTGTTTGCCAAGATTCTTGCTGTAGGGGTTTTATATAGTGCAGCAACCCAAGATATAAATACCGGAGGGAATTTGAAGGCACTCAAAACCTTGAACAAAAAGCTCCAGTTTACCTGATTGAACGCCTTCTCAGCACCAGAGAGACCGGGCCCACAGGGAACTCGGCATCTCTGGTAGCCGAGAAGACATGAGATAATGTATGCAAGTGGTCAGCTGATGAGCGTCCTTTCATAAATCCTACCTGATTCGTGCCTATTAACTCAGGGAGTACCACAGTTAGCCTATTAGCTAAAATCTTTGAAATAATTTTGATGTCTTGATTTAGGAGAGATATAGGTCTATAACTTTGGACAAGCTCTGGATCTTTGTCTGGTTTGGGGAGAAGTACTATCAAGGCTTCAAAGAGGTGAGAATCAACCTCTGCCCCAGAAAGAATGTGTTGAAATAATCGATTAAGTATTGGTAATAATAGATCTCAAAACGTCTTATAGAAAAGGGAAGAGAATCCATCAGGACCAGGAGCTTTATCTGAAGGTAATCCATTGATTACCTCAGCAATTTCCTCCTGTGATATAAAAGAAACTAGAGAGTCTTTGTGATGTGCTGGGAGAGAGGCCAAATGGGAGTCCATCAGGTACTTCTCCACACTCTCAGGACTGGAGGGGGTGCTCCATGTCCCTGTACAGCGTTTTGTAGTATAAAGCAAATTCTTGAACTATCTCGGTAGGAGATATTTTCAGAGACCCATCAGCTGACGCCCTAATTGGAGAGATGAATCTTGCAGATTCTTGTTACTTGATACGGAGTGCCAATAGGCACCCTGTCTTCTCTCCCTGATCAGTGTAACTAGCTCTGGTACATATAATAGCTAACTCTGCCTTTTCCCAGGGCAGCTCTAAATATCTATCTCTCAGCAATAGGAGCTTCCTCCTGTCTTCTTCTGGAGTGTTGCCGAAGTATTAATTTCAAGTACCCGAATTTGGGATAGTAATGATAATAGTTCCTTCTCCCTAGCCCTTTTCCTAGTCACCGCCATACTAATAAGAATGCCTCTCATGTAGGCCTTAAAGGCCCCCCATATGATATCTGGTTTTCCACTGTCTAAAGGGTTGGACAAGAAATATGCCTCAATTTGTTCCCTTATGAGTTTGCAATATTTAGAATCTTTAAGCAGTTGGTCATTAAGTTTCCATCTTGTTTCCCACTTTGAAAAATCCTGGAATGCCATGTACATAGCACCAATGAATGGTCGGAGACAGGACCAGGTTGGATCAACGAAGTCCTAACTCCAGGCAAGAAAGCCTGAGAAATAAAAATGTAATCAATGTGGGACTGCGAGTCGTGCACCAATGACGTGTAGGTAAACTCCTTGGAGTCTGGGTTTAAGATGAGCCAGACATCACAGAGCCCGCATTGATCCAATAGGTCTCTAAAAGCCCTCTGGCCCGGGGAACCCCCGATCCACTACCTGACCTGTCGAGATTTGAATTTACAACTTGATTAAAGTCACCTCCCAAAATAATCCTTATAGGAAGCAAAGGCAGGATTATGTTTATAAGTCCCATAAAGTACCCAGGATCATCCACATTAGGACCATATATACTGCCCAGTAGCAGTGGGATTGACCAGACAGTACCTTTAACTAAAACAAACCTACCCTCGGGGTCCTTGACAACTTGTGTAGAGACAAAGGGAATGCCCCTGTTAATAATAAGCATGACCCCACAACTATTGGCGGAGCCTTGAGCCTCGTACACCATCCCCACCTGTTGTCTCCTCAACTGTGAAGCTTCCACTTCTAATAAATGTGATTCCTGTAGAAAAGTTATCTGTGAGTGTAATAGGCTTAAATGTTTAAGAACCTGATATTGTTTAGATTTTTTCCTGATCCCCTTAACATTCCATGTTGCAAAAGTCACCTCCTTGGCCACCTGATTATGACTACTAGGTTTAATAAATTCGGCCCTGCATTCAGGGTGTGTAATACTTGTGATCTGACCCTACCAGTTGCTGCTGTAAGGCCCTCCTACCACCCTAACCCCCCCAGCAGAGCCAAGCTTTAGACCCCCCTGTACACCCCACCCCCAACAAGAACCCATACCTCCCACCCCCTCCCAACCCCCAATCTGTCACAAGCAACGATTAGCACAGCACTGGGTCATTTCCTCACTCTCCCACCTCCCGAAATTATCCTCTGCTGATGAGCACCCACATATCTCTAGGTACAAATGTAAATTACGAACAACTTTGGCAGGCCCTTAATACCTAAAGAGCGTCTTGGGCTTTCAGAGCCTATGGACACATGGTAATGAATCCAATAGGACTAGGAAAAATGAAACAAGCTATCAGAGACATGAATATAACAGGTAGCCACATAACACCAGAGAGAGAATTAAAAGTTGCCTGTCCCCAATAGAGAACTGCACCAAGACCAGAGCCAGAGGGAAAACTAGTACTGAGGGATAGCCCCAATCGCGAGCTGAGAACAAGAAACAAGAAATGAGGTGACAACTGAAACGAGACCCTGAAAAGAGAAGACTATGAAATGTGACTACTCAGGGGTTACCAACCCCTAGTTCCAAAATACCCCCTGCAAAAGCTGGAGTGGCATAAAAACTGAGAGAGATCCTTCTCAAATTCAAGACCACCCAGACATATATTAACTAGGCGAGCTGCGCTCTCTTGTGGTTATCTCCCAGTCCAACAGGCAGGTTCTTGCTCCCCAGCTTGACACGAAGGATCAGGATTGTCTGGGCCACTCGAGGCTCGGGATTTCTTTGAGGCCTTTTCAGGAGTGGCGGGGGGGTATGTTTCTATGGGGCTTTCTTCATATAAGCCTCCATTTACAGCACTGACGCCCAAAATTGGAGCACAGGATGCTTAAACAATGGAAGAATTTGTAAGCAGAAGAATTAGATAGATTTTAATGATAAAAAAGACAAATTTATATTCGGGAGGCAGGATCTGAGTGGAGGAGCTTCTACTCAGCACTCTGCATCACGTGATCTCCCATAATGCATGACTTTCTGCAGTAGCAACAGCATAGACAGGATGTGACACATCTGGGGATACATCTTGATCTGTTAAGTGTTGTGTCATGCTAATCAGGGGGTTATTGGGCTGTTAGAGCTGTGTGCAATAGTATTGGCACAATAACCATTGTGTGTCCAGCCCAGGAGAATGGAGTCTCTTATTTATAAGGCTTTTCATAATAAAAGTGATTCTTTTATCCCAAACTATTAACCACAGTATCACCATTTACTATATTCAGGTCTGTTTGCTAAATTGGTGGCAGAATAGTTGGAAATCATCCAACACCTAATGTCACTGTTAATAGCAATTGTTGACTTTTCCTGACACTTGCTGCCTTATATATTACATTATGAAAAGAGTATTTAGAAATGACGGCTCCTGATTGGTCAAGAGCTGCTTTCAGCTGGGCCATTACCCAGCACAACAGCCTGGGTAAATGTAGCTCCTGGCAGTCAGACTTCCTTACAATCAGGAATGGCATGTCACTCCCCACTATCAATGACTGCCCTCTCGCTATCGCTGCCTTTCTGGTTCAGTACATATGAGTCCCAGCTCTGGCCCAGTCTCTGTCACTACTCCCCATAATTCACCACAGCTTCCAACCATGAATTAAATCATCATCTACCACATGCTCATGCTTCCAGAGTTACCTTGGCAGCTCCCATCTACTCCATAACCACAGAACGAAAACAAAGATTAAAAAAAACAAGCATGCTCACACACTTGCCACCAGTCAGGAAAGTTACTGTTTTTTTCTCTTAATTCCTGCAGTTGGCAGTAGTGACACAGACTGGAGCAGGGCTGAGACTCAGAAGTACTGCAGTTGGAAGTTAGCAGCAGCAAGTGGGCAGACAGTGACAGTGAACAGGCAGGCACTACTTTTTTCTGTTTTCCATTATGTGTTTACATTTCTAATCATGTAGTAATTTAAAACACAGAAAGACATTCTTTTATTTATTTATTTTTTATTAATGGTATTGGGCCTCATTTCATAATTACAATAAGGCACTACAGGGGGTTGATATGGTGGGATTATGGCCCTTCTTGGGTGGTAGAAGCACTCGGCATCACCTCGTGCTTCAACCCACTTGAGGCAGGCCATTATCCCAATATAATGCCCCCCCCATCGTGCCTTATTGCTTAACTGGCACAAGAACTTATCTCTGTAAATGAGAACATCACACAGAGAGTATATTACATGTGCAGTATTGTATTTATTTTCTAATATGTGATCATGAATACATGTTTGTACATATTAAGTGTCAAGTGAAATAATTAATAGTTAATGTAGTATAAAGCATACAACAGGTTGGCCAAGAGTTGTTTCCTAGCTAGTTGTTTGTCTTTACATGGTGGGCTTAAGTTGGGGCATTTATGGATGATCCAGATATAGTGCTTTGTTTCAGAAAAATATGGCTACCTGGTTTGAACTGACTTATTTATAGAAGGAAGAAGTATGCAGATATTGTACAGTATTCATTTGTTTTTATCTTTTGCACACAGAGGGCATCTGTTTGCCACTTTTCTCATTTCACATTGACTCTCACCTTCTCAAACAAATAAATGACTTCATCTTGAGTGTGGTGTCTGGTGCTTGAAATGGAGCTTGCACTTAAACGTTTTTACAGTATGTAGTGGAGTTTAGATCCCAGGAGAAAACAAACATTTTTCTTTAGGGATACTTCAAATCTATCTTGGCAAAACAAGCCCCACACCTAACAATAAATAAGCCCCACATCTAACACTATTTTCCAATCTATCAAACCTTCTATTCAGTCATTTAAACATTAAAGCATGGCCAGAGATTGGATTTCCTTTAGTTAGTCTAAACCTATGGGGATCACAAGATAAGAGACAAAGCAAAGCATCTGATACCCCTAAAGTTAAATTAACAAAGGAAACCCATACCCTGGAATTTCTTATTGCTATTATAAAACTACACATTTTATTTAACATGTGTATCATCTCAATCTAATTGTTCTATTGCACATGAGGGGTTGTTATTCAGGCATGGCTGTAAAAACCACGCAAAGTACAGCTATGTCATATACCATAAAGTGACACTGTTCATAGTACTTTGTTTTGTGAAGACTTGATGAAGTGGTACCTCTCTGGTAATGTGGGCACTGCCATAACACTTCATATAGCAACAAGACACTTAATCTGTGAAGATCCACGTTATATTGTTCTTGTTATGCTTTTTCTTTTAAATGAAGAATAATCAACCCCACCCTCTAAGCACCATTACTACCCTTCTTCCCCAGCCTCAAACATTGAAAATAAACCCCCATTCCACCACCATTATAGCAACCAATGCCACCCACCTCCTCCCTCAGTCATGGCGATGTGAAGCAATACATTCCATTCATCAATCTTATCCAAACTGTGACAGTAATCTAATACTTCCAACCCTCATCAAGTTGTGATCAGTCAGAACTCCTATTAACCCCTATTCCTCCACCTCAAGGCACCCAAATATCCCCTTCCCCATGCCACTTTTGAAGAAGTTACTTGAATTGAAGCCAGTCGAGCAGTGGAGGATGGCAACTGACACATACCCTCATCTTACCACCATGGCTGCCCTGCATCTGATGAATGCAGCTCATGTCTGAATACAGTGATTCCCAGTGTCTGGTCCCAATATGGTGTGTCATTTTGTGACACTACTGTTGCAGTGTCTATAGTGATGACTAGTCAAAATGTCTGAATATACTAGGAAATTAAAGGCAATTAAGCAATTGATAAGTAATCAATGTTCTATTCTTGTCAGGTTTTCACTGAAGATCCTGATTGACATGTCTAGACAAAAAGGAATTTGACACTGGGGACCACTGTAGTAGTAATTCACTTATTTCTGCAGTTCTCAATGCATATTCCAGTTAGACAGTAAGAGGAGGGTCTTTGCCAGTCATCGTCTTCTATTGTTGGATTCCTTTCAGTTTGTGTATCTTTTTCAAGGGGGGCACGGGAGAAGGAGGATATGATTGGGTGCCTTAAGGGTGGAGTGATAGAGTGTTTACTGGAGTTTATCTGGTCAAGGTTGTGAGAGGTGTGAGAAGGATTGGATATCTATGAGGGTGCAGGAAAGGGTATGAGCAAAATCTTTCACTTAACTTTACTGGCCGGGGGAAGAAGGGTGGGATTGCTTGCTACAAGAATGTGAAAAGGGGTTACTTTTCAAAGTTTGGCCCTAAAGGGAGGAAGGAGGTAAGGGTGGGGAAAGGTTTTTCTTTTTCTAAAGAAAGTCTTGTCAGGTGAAGTTGGTAGTGGGCCATGAAACCATGCTACGTTTCACCTAGTGCAAAGTGGCCCACTTTGCAACAATGTCATTGGCAACATTTTCCTTTTCTGTGTCTCTAGCTGGCATGGTCAGACCACCTCCTGGTAAACATCTAAAAATAAGACTATCTCTTTAGAATGTGAGTCAAATGACCAGAATACTCCATTTCTGGTCATTGTTTCATAATAACATGTACACTAACATTTGTTCTAACTTGCAGTGTCCATCTTCTGTACTTACAGGTAAGATCATTTTGTGATGGCAAGGTATAACATGACTGGCATTTTACAGAAAACACCCCACTTTGTTTGGTCATAGTGGAACTCAAACTATTACCTGTATGATATCCCTTTGCTGACAATGTCACAGCAAGTAACCAGTGCAAGTCATTTATTTATATCTATAAATAGGACAAAACTGTGACAGGGTTAGGATCCCTACCCCAGTTATAAGGGTGAGCCAGAGTAAAAGTGGAACCACCACAGTAAGGTCCCACCTATGTGGTTCTGATGAAAGAAACAACATGCATTCCCTATTCTGTCCAATCCTGTTGTTTAGTTCCTACCACTTCTCTAAGCTTGTCTCAACAGTACTTCTGCTGGACCTAGGAAATGGCCTCTCTGATGGTTTGATGCCCAATTTTTTCTCCCATTTCAGTTTATTTACCTATCTGTCTTCAGCGGGTCCTGTTATCTTTTTTCTTTTCTCTGTCTCTTCTTTTACTTCTTTTTCTTCTTCTGTTCCTTTTGTAGGCTGGTAGGATGCTGTTTAAATCAGACACATGGATCTGGAGTAGCCCTATCAATGGCATTGCAGTTATATCAAGATAATGGGAGGGCTTAAACCAGAGGGTCAATGTGGGGAATAGCTCCTCCCACAAACTCTACTTAAGCCCACCACTCACACACCTCCTTGCTTTAATGTGTGTTTTTTTCCATGAGCTCCCTGTGTGTCTGATGTGGCTGTGACTCCTCTCTCCAGTGCGTTGCTGCTGCTTTCAGATTTGTTTCTCCCCCCCATGCATTTCCCCCTTCCCCTCCCCTCTCATTGTTTCTTTTCTCTCTGTTGTGCCTTTCCTTGCCTTTTTTCTCATGTCTGTCAGCTCTCCTCTCCTCATTGACTTCATTCTGCCTCCCCTGCTCCTCTCTGTATCATGCTAGTTCCTGAGTTGACCCCCTTCTGTGTTTTCTTTTTGGGCTTGTCTACCGCATTCCATCACCCTCACTCTTAGCACTTACGAGGGTCCCCTGCTCTTTTTCAACCATTTTCCTGGGACTTCCCTCTGGTCCCTTCCTGAAGCATGCCCACTTCCCATCCTTCCACTGTAGGCACCCCTTTCTCCTCCTTGACTTCTCCAGCTGTGCAGCACACCGTCTGCTCCATGGTAGTTTGGCATTCCTTCATCCCCAGATGCTCCCTCTGCTCATAACTCAAGAGGTCAAGCAACCATTAAGTTATCATCTGGCCTCTTTCCTCCATATCTCTCAACATTTTCATTGGGTTCCTTTCGCCATTATCTACCATAGGGTGCTGTAATTTGTACTGTAAGTACCACTGAACATTGTCAATTACAGAGCTTGAATCATAGCTGATGAAATGGGCTGTGGACTAGAGAAACAACAATGTAACTACCACATTTTTGCTTTCACCCTCATCACAAAGGTTTAGAGGAGTTAGAACTGTGCTTTGCTTGAAAATTTTCCTTTTCTGCAGCACACAACACAACAAACTCTGTATAACTGTACATAGAATAAGAGATTGGAAAAGGTCTAGCAACAGCTGGAGGAAAGCTTTATGCTCCCACTCCTCAGCTTGCTATGTGCTAGTGGGGGGGGGAGGCTGGAGGGTTGAAAGGCAGGTTGTCCTCAGAAAATTAACTTGCACTTTGGGACAAGTTCTGTTAAGGAGCTGTAATTTTCTCCTGACAGCTCACTATATTATTCTTCCTTATTTCACTATTCTTCCTATCTCTTGACTGGATGCATGTGGTACCTGTCCATTCACAGGAACATTTGAGCTATCATCATCAGGATGTTGGGGGTGTGTAGGAGGGGTGCTCCCAAACCTCTAACCAGGTTGTTCCCACTTAACCGCTCTTGCTGCCTATTACCTCAGTCACCTTCACCCACATAATTCTCTTCCCTGGTACATGCTTCTGTTTACAGTAGGGTCTTCCTCCCCTTCTATTGTTACTGCTTCCAAAGCTGGACCCTTCCTTCAATATATAGATGCCTGTTTATGTATGCACCATTCCTATCATCCACGTATGTCTTACCATACCTATGTACTATTCATCATACCTATCTCATTTCAGTTTCCTAATCTACACTCTTTCTACAGCAGCATTCTATGCTTTCTGCCAGCCCATACCAGCAGTACTCACCAAGTGCAGTCTTGTGGACAGTTAACAGAAACAGGGTAACCCTTCTGTCTGTTTTGTGGGTTTAAATCAACCTTTGGTCTCAGTTCTGGAGGGATTCAAATTGTGAACCTCTTGCTAGCCTAGCCAATGTACAGGCTCAGATAATTCTGCTTTTTTTTGGGGGCAGATATCTTTCAGCTATGGGCACCTAACCAGGTATACAAAATGAACCCTTAAAAACTCTAATAAAGACCTCAGATTACTCTTACATTTTCCTAGTTTGGTATTACCATATAAGCTTTGTGCAGTGTCAGCTTTAACCATGTATGCCTCCCTTGTAAAGAAAAAGAAATTCAAAGGCACACCAAGTAGTCTCGAAAGTGGAGGTTTACTTCAAAATAGATTAAAAAATGTAAAATGTAAATACAGAACCATATATCACAAAACATACGAATCACTTAAACAAAACAGGTTTAAAAGTGCAGACTAAATATCCTACCACAGTATACTTATTTCCTAACAGTATCTGATGTTGCTTTTTCAGAGTCCAAACATTTGTGTTTAAATGGAAAACAGAATACTGTTTAAAAACTGGCTTTGCCAATCTCTTTGTGTGAGGTCACCTAGCTCCTCCCTCTCAGAATATAAAAAAATATATCTATGCAAAACAGGATGTCTTATCAAAGTATTACATTATGTGACCTCAGCAAAACTATTGTTTTTTTAGATGACTTTCTTTGATCTATGAGCAGCTTCCCTTTTCCAGGACATCAAAGGACTTGTTATATCTCTCTGCCAGATCTCATGGAGGTGCAACATGCTTTGTATCACCATGTGAATGTTACTGTGTTTCCTCTGAATATTATAAAAGTTTATGATCTATCTTAGCCTTAGGCAAGCTGCAATTAGTCACATAAAAAGAGATCCTTGATGTTAAGTCTCTTCTAGCCTGTAATTATCTCTTGGCCTTCCAGGTAACACCTATTAGCTAAAACGTGGGAGGGGTGGGTGTCATTCCACAGACTGTCAGCATCTGTCATGATAGACATTCAATAACACATTTTTATATTACAAAAAACATAGGTTAATCAGAACCAGCTGTCCAAGTGTCACAGTTCCTCCCCACCTAGACTGAATTTGGGGGCTGTATCCCCTGCATGGGATGAGCTTCCCAAATCAGTTCACTCCTCATACACATGAGACAGCACATCAGAGTTCTGATTTTTGGCTCCAGCCCTATGTAGAATTGTCATATCATACCCTTGCAAAGCAAGACTCCATCTTAGCAATCTACCATTGTTTTTCCCTATCTGAATCAGCCAAACCAGGGGGTTGTGGTCAGTCTGCACCACAAAATGCTGCCCATGTAAGTATGGCTCCTATTTCTTTAGGGTCCACAATATGGCAAGACACTCCTTTTCCTCAGTGGAGTATGCCTGCTCCGTGGAAAGTAACTTCTTACTCAGGTACACTACTGGGTGATCTCTCCCTTGGCTGGATATCTGACTCAGTACTGCCCCAATACCCACATCTGAGGCGTCAGTCTGAACTATAAAGGATTTTCTGTAGTCAGGACTTGTCAAAATAGGAGCACGGCAAAGTGCCTCCTTTAGTTTGGAAAAGGCTTCTTCACAGGCTAGGCCCCAGGTAATTTTCTTTGGCATCCTTTTCTTTGTCAGGTCAGATGGGGAGCAGCCAGGGCACTGTAATTGGGTGCAAATTTCCTGTAGTACCCAGCTGTCCCTAGAAAACTCCTGACCTGCTTCTGTGTTTCTGGTCTGGGCCATGCCTGGATTACCTCTATCTTTATTTGGTTAGGATGGAGCTGTTCTCAGCCTACCACATGCTGATGGTATGCCACTTCTCCCATGGCCACCTGGCACTTTTCAGCTTTGACAGTGAGCCCGGCCCTCTGTATCATGCCCAGCACTTCCCTAAGGTGGGATAGGTGTTCCTACCAGCTGGAACTAAAGATAGAAATGTCATCCATGTACACCACAGCATACTCAGCACCATTTAACACCTGGTTCACCAACCTTTGGAAAGTGGCAGAGGTGTTCTTCATTCCGAAAGGCATTACTTTGAATTTTAATAAGCCTATCGGACTGATGAAGTCCAACCATTCCCTAGCTCTGTCTGTTAACTCTACCTGCCAATACCCCTTGGTCAGGTCAGTGGTCATAAGGTAGGTTACCCCTCCCAATTTGTCCAGGAGTTTGTCCGTCAGGGCATCGGGTGGGTGTCTGACTTCATGACTGCATTCAGTCCACGATAGTCTACACAGAAATGAGTAGAGCCATCTGGCTCAGGCACAAGGACTATGGGTGAGGCCCTGGGGCTGTGGGATCTCTGGATTACCCCTAAGTCCAGCATCTCCTCCATTTCCCTCCTAATGTCCTTTTGGACAGCATCTGATAACCGATATGCTGTCCACTGTATGGGTGTCTGTGTCCCTGTCTCCACATCATGCATCACAAAGGGGGTTAGTCCAGGATTGGTGCTAAACAATGGGGCAAAGTCTGCTAAAACCTCCCTTACTTTCTGGATCTATTCCGGGGCCAGCTGGGGAGACAATTTAACTGCCTCCACATAGGACTCCCACTTGCTTTCTTCCAGCAAGTCCAGAAGGGGGTCTCCTTCATCCATCCCCTCCCCAGGACTACACACTGCAAACACCATGTCAGCCCTATTTGCATATGGCTTCATCATGTTGACATGGTACATCCTTTCTGTCTGTCTTCGGTCGGGTAACTCTACAATATAGTTCATGTCATTTACCTTCCTAACCACTTTGTACAGTCCTGCCCACTCAGCCTGCAGCTTGTCTTTCTGGACCAGAATAAGGACCATGACTTCCTGATCCACCATCCTACGAATGAGCTCTAGCTCTGCAGTCATTCAACACTTTTTGTTTCTGTTGGGCAGCTGCTAGGTTGCTCTGGGCTGTCCCCAAAAGCTCCTTCAGCCTTTCCCTAAACCTAAGAACGTAATCCACATTGGAAGTTCCTGGGGTGTGTTTGTCTTCCCAGTCCTCCCAGATCAAGCCTAGGGGCCCATGTACCCAGCATCCATATAAGATTTTGAAGGGGGAAAATCCTGTCGACTCTTGGGGCACCTCCCTGTATCCAAACAACAGGTGGGGAAGGTAGTTTTCCCAGTCCCTTGCATGCTGTTCAGCAAACGCCCAGATCATTGACTTCAAGGTACCATTGAATCTGTCCTCAAGCCCATTGGCTTGTGGGTGATATGGTGTTGTGCATCTCTGTACCACGCCACAGTTCTCCCATAAACATTTCATCAGCTCTGATGTGAAGGAACCCCCTCGATCAGTGATAACCTCCTGCAGAAACCCAACATGGAATAAAATCCCAAGTAAGGCATCTGCCGCTTTTTCTGTCCTCAGTGAGGATAGGGCAACAGCCTCTGGGTACTGGGTGGCATAATCCACCACATCAGGATGAATTTCTTTCCTGAGAAGCTGGAGGGTATTTAAAGGCCCCACAATATCCATTCCCACCCTCTGGAATGGTTTCTCCACTATGGGCACTGGAATCAGGGCAGCCTGGGTTTTCTTGCCCGCCTTCCCTATTTTTTGGCACTGGTGACAAGACCTGCAATACTCCTTCACCTGCTGGGTGAAGTTAGGCGAATAGAAATTCTGGGCCAACCGGTGCATAGTGCATGTGATTCCCAGATGACCAGACAAGGGAATATCATGTGCAATCTTGAGCAACTGCTTACGATACCCCTGGGGAACAATGAACTGCCTGCCTAGCACCCCTCCATCTGTCTGCACAGCCTGAGTATACATAAGTCCATCTTCCCAATAAACCTTATGCCTGCCATCACCTCCTTGTGCCCCATCAGAGTCTGCCCAAGCCCTCAGCTTCTCCAGACTAGGATCACTTCTCTGAGCAGCTGCAAACCCCTCACACATTCCAAGGGCATGGGACAGGTCCCCTTCAGTCACTAAACTAGGGTTCCTAGCACTAGCATCAGGGCACTCAGGATCACTGTCAATTCCAACCCTCTGACAATGGGTCACCCCTCCCTTTTGGAGTAACCCTCTGTAGCTGTGTAGTTACTTACTACTGGGGAAATTTCTACCCCCCTTTCATTAGTCTCCCCATCTGGAGACACAGGCCAGGGAACCAGCCTCTCAGTTGTTTCCACAATGGCTTCTGTGGGGTTCAGGGAACTACAATTTTCCCTTGCCACTTGGCTACGGATAACTGCACATACCATCCCCTGTTTGAGATTGTTGCCCAGGATCACATTCACTGCTAACATTTTGGCTACAGCCACCTGTTGCAGAGTTCCCCCTGTTTCACCCCAGTCCAGGAGAATACTAGCGAGGATTAATGTTTTCACCTCTCCAGTAAAGTCCTGTACAGTGACATATTTATTGGGCATAAGCTGACCAGGTTATACTAGATCCCCCTTTATCAAGTTCAAGGATGCCCCTGTGTCTCTTAACCCTTGTGTCTATACACCATTCACCATGACTAGGTGCATGTGTTCCCTCATGTTCACAGCCATGCCTCCAGGGACACACAAACAACTCACTTCTTTTCTAGTACCACTCTGTGTATTATTGCTCATTCTTTTGGGACACTGTCTGGCAATATGCCCAGTTTCTTTACATAACCAACATTCCCTTCTCTTTTCAGAGAAATCTTTTCTCTGAAACATGGTGCTAACTGGTTTCAGTGGAGGCAGTGAGTGTTTTAGCTGCCCAGAAGGAGCACTTTTCCCTTTCTGCACTGCCACGCCCTCCCCATTTGCTTTCAGAGCAGGTCTGCTCTTGACATCATGGTCCAAGAGTTCAGCAGCCTCTTGCACTGTTTTGGGATCTCGGTTCTCCAGCCAGGTTTTTAGCTCTGCTAGGCATGCGCAATAAAACTGTTCTAACAAAATCACATTTTCAATTTTATCAACAGAGCTTGCTCCAATTCCTTCCCACCAATGTTTTAAAAACTGACATTGTTTTCTTGGCTATCTCCATGTAGCTCATGTCAGGGCTTCTCCTGAGATTACAAAATTGAGCTCTGTATGATTCAGCAGTTAATTCAAATTTTTTTAAAAGTGCAGCTTTAAGTTTGCTGTAATCATCACTGTCCTCATTGTCCAGTTGACCCAATGCATCCCGAGCTTTCCCAGTAAGTATTGGGGATAGCTGGAAGCTCCAGGACTCTCTAGGAATTTTAACCTGAATACAAACTTTTTCAAAAGAGTTTAGAAAGGCATCCATGCCCTCTCCCTCTTTAAATGCAGCTATCAATTTGGAATTCAATTTGTAACCCAGTCCTATAGTCCCAGTTAAACCCAAGCCACTTACTTGCTCTGGTGTTGGTGGTTAGAGTCGTAGCTTCTCCAGTTCATGTTGCCACTGGCACTCATGCACCTCACGGTCTGCATCTTGGCATTCTTGCTCCCTGTTCTCCTCTGCAGCTTGCTGTTCATGCTTCTCTTCTCTCTGGAACTCCAGCTCCATTCTGTGCAACTCAGTTTGCAGCCTGAGTACTTCTGGATTCAGGATACCGGTGACCTTTCCCTGCTGATGTGGCCCTTCCTACTACTCAAAGGTGGGAATAGAGTAAAGCCACAAAAAGTACTACAAGTTACACAAGCACTAATACCTCATTTCTATTTCCCAAATGTTGAACTACTGAATGCAGACAGAAATAAAAAGGGCATTGGTAATGAAACTCTGTTTACCTGCCTGTTTTGCTAGCAGCAGGAGGGAGTGACTTTTATCCACTGAAGACTCTTTAGCCCTTGTGTTTTCAGCCTGCTCCTTGGGCTGCTATGTATGCCCAATTTTTTGGGATGAGAAAAGGGTCTTCTCTGTGGTTTCAAAAGAACCGTGCCCATTTGCTCTTACCACCACTTCTGATTATGCAACGGTTTGGTGGCCAGTAGAAGCGCCATGCTCCTCTGACTGTGGGGTTCATTACCGGAGTTTCTTTCCCCCCTTTGCTGTCTAACCCATGGTCACTAAGTTACAGCAGTCAGGTGGCCAGCAGGGAAATCCAGAGGTTCCACACTAAGGGTCCTTCAGAGACTTTAGCTGTCAAGGCAATTTCTGAGTCCACCTAATTTCAATGACCCACATGCAGCTCCATTAAAGGGAGTGAAATGAAATATTTTAAAAGATCTTGTTCCCTTTAGTTCATTGGCACAGTGCACAACTGAATCTGGTGACTAACTGGGAAAATGAGGGACCCTAACCATTAGGTCATCACGTTAGCTGAGCCCACTACCCTAGTGCCTGCCCAAAGAAGTATTAGGCAGGCAGTCCACCAAGGGGGATTCTGAATGCTTCATCAATCATAGTTTTTTTAGTATTAATGTCAATGTAATTAATCATTAATTACATGCAACAGTTATGCACTTGGGTGCCAGGAACCACTAATTTTGCTACAGACTGGGGGAGTACAGTTGGCTACTACAGAGGAGGAAAATGATCTTGGGGTACTGATCACAGGGCAAATGAACCATCCAGCACAGTGCAGAAAGGCAGCAGCTAAGGCTAACAAGATGCTGAGGTGTATTGCCAGGGGTAAAACATCAAGGAGGAGGGAGGGAGGTTATCTTCCCACTGTACAGGTCACTGGTCAGACCAAACCTGGAGTACTGCCTGCAGTTCTGGTGGCACTACTTAAAGAAAGATATCAAGCTGCTGGAGGGAGTTCAACACAGAGCAATCAGGATGATCACTGGTATGGAGGAAAAAACATATGAGGAAAGACTAATGGAGCTCAATATGTACTCCCTAGAGGAAATGAGGGATAGAGGGGATATGATCGAAACCTTAAAATATATGAAGGGCATAAACAGGGTCAACATAGAGGGGATTTTTAGACTAAAAGGAGAGGAGGGACACTAGGGGGCACAGTTTGAAACTGGAGGGGGTAGCTTCAAAAGAGAGATGAGAAGACACTACTTCACAGAGAGGGTGGTGGTAGAGTGGCATGCACTTCCAAAAGAAATGGTATCATTGAAGTCAGTGGAAAGTTTTAAGAGGGGGTGGGACAGGATCAGTTGGAGGGTTACTACTGGAAAGGGAGGGGGCAGCCACTGAGTAAAATTGGATAGCTGCACAGCCAAGCAGACTCGCTAGACCTTCAGGCCTGTATCTGCTGGTGTTTTTTGTTTGTTCATATGTAACAGGGTAATTACACTGTAGTTTCTTCTTTGTTGTATGTGACTACATTTCAATTGCAATGCAGTTACAGTGTAGTTACAGTGTAGTTACACTGTAACTACAGTGTAGTTAACCGAAGCTTAAACTGTAACCACTTTGTGCCACTGAGCCTCTAAGTAATAATAAGATGCGGTGTTCTGGCTCCAATGGCTAGACACCTCAGTATTTAAATATACAGAGGAGCTTAGCTCTGGTTTCATAAAGTGAGACATATTGGTAGATGAATAACGGATCTCCTCTTCTATAGCAACTGAATGATTCCATGCAGCAGACAGAGAAAGAGAGAGAGAGTGTGAGAGAGAGAATTACTAAATATGTTTCACTTTGCAGTGCAGTTCTTTTACATTTTAAAATAGGTAGCCAGGATTCTTGAGTTTTCGGTGGCTCTCTGGTAACCATTGTGTAAGCAAGAACATGCAAGCTTTTCCTTCAGCTCCACAAGTTAAGGACAGGTACAAAGAAATACATGTATTAAAGAATAAGTCTTTCCTCCTGTTTACCTAGGAGAAGGAAAGCAAAATTAGAGCAATACCTAGTACTTTGCGCATGTGTTTGTGGTGTTACTGTTCTTGTCTTTAGCAAGCAACTACAGAGTTCCAACTGTAGCCTGCAGGGTTTCTTTGAAACCAGTTTCCATTCTGTTTCTGCTCAATAAACTGTCTTTAACACTGACTGGTTCTTAATTTTAGGGAAAGGGTTCAATTGCTTGCATGGAGCCAAAACAATTACATTTACACAATTTAAAAAAATGTAGTTGTACTGCTAGCTTTACAGCCTGCTTCTCCACCCCAGAGGTAGAGAGTTTGACTTGCTAGCAGCCATTTATGGGACCAGCAAACCTCCTGATTCCACATGTTCCAGTAAATTCATAGAGGGATAAAAAACCTGAGATGGCTACCAGCAGAGTCAGGAAGATAGGGACATAATCAGCAAAGTTAAAGGCAATGATGGAATTGGAGGGAGGAGTCAGGCCATATGCAGCAGGCCTGGATCTCTGACGCCGAGTGTGGATAGCACAGTGGGCATCTGAATTAAATCAGATCATGATATTTTCTTATCGAATCTAGATGTAATTGTCAAGTCTATTAACAGGGTGGAAATCTTATTGACAGATCTCAAGGTAGGCCTAAACAGAATAGAGGTGCATACAGTAGTGACCAAAACAGCTTTGGGAGAAGTTACTTACTGAATCAGCATTCATAACAACACCATCCTCTATTTCTCCCACAGAAAGAAGGATCTTCAAAATCACATTAACGACCAAGAAAACCAGCTTGCTTTAACAACATTTGTGAGCATGGTGTTCCCGAAGACATGGAGAAGCACCTTCTCCACTGTGGAGGACTTTATGGGTCACTTACTCAGTTCAGTGTTTAAAATTCCAGATAATATCTCTCTCCCCATCAGACGGGCACACCAATCCTTCCCACAGAAGCCCACTGATCTAAATGCCTGGCCACATGTCATCATGGTGAAAATGCTTGCATACCAGAAGCATCAACTCATCTTACAGACTGCCTGGAAGATTTAAGACCTACAGCTGGATGGACAATTACTATATTCTTACAAGGATTTGTCTGAGCTTTGAACGACAACTGTAGCACAGTTTGTGGCATTATTAGACAAGCTACAGATAAAAATATCAAAATCCAACTGAATTACCCAGCCAGACGTAAGCTGTTTTTGGACACTAGTGTCCAATTCTTTCATTCTCTCAGAGAAACAGTTCCTACCCTGTGTCAAGGGACTGGAGTGTGGCTACCAGCTATACAAAATGCTCTGCTGCTTAATTATTAACTTGCCTCTCAAAGGCGATCACTTGATATATGACCAAAACAGGGTAGCTCCTTTCAGTACTTCTTATTTCTATTTAAGGTTTCACATTGCATTTCTCAATGGGGTTTTGAGAATGCACTGAACACAAGCAGGGTTATTAGATGAGATGTGATTGACTGTTGGATTGAGGGGAGACATCCACTGAGACACTGGGGACCTGGAATATAAAGGGATATCCCACTAACACTTTATTATTCCAGACTGATTTGGTCTCCTTTGATCTCGCTATAGAAAAACTGTCATTGCACATGGTTGTCAGGGCATGTGTTCTGCCCAGTCTGGGAGCATGTGCTTCTAACTTAAGGGGTGGAAAGGCCTACCATGCATAGTGTGGTATGCAGGCCATCACTTCTTTGACATTTTCCAGGGTGTTGTAATGACCCCCCAACACCACCAAGAGATGGTTCCTTGACATGTTTTAGTTAAATGGTCACAGGTGGCCACTCAGATTAACAAGCAGAAGACTGATTGTTGAACTCTGGAACATGTATACTTTGAAGCTGATGTAGCAGAGGTAACTTATAGAGTGTGCTCACTAGGAGTCCTTTTCTGGGCCAACCTTCTATGCCATGCCTGGTAGCCAGGGATGCTGAATTTGTCCAGAGCTATTAATTTTGGAGATGGATCTTCAGGTAAGTAGTTTACAATTACAGGCCTGCCCTGACATGGGCATAGTAGTAGCAGTTGAGTTCACTGAGGGACGGGGGCATATTCTTGATGGTAGTTGTTAGCTGGCTTGCCAACTGGGGGATCAACTCACCTGATGACTGTTAGTGTTGCACCAATCTCAGCTGGGTAATTTTCACAACCAGTATTCTCAGAGAGAGATCCTCCATGTCTGATGGCTGCTGACCTTGGTTAAGGGGAATGTTTTGATCTTAGATGGACAAAATAATATCATGCTACCATTTTGACCATGACTCAAGGTGGAGGGCTGATTGTTTACAGTGCCACAGGCTGCCACACCAGAAGCCCTGTGCTTGAGACCTTCTCTGATCTTGTTTCAACAGATCAGGCTTGCAAACAACTGCAAGCAACATAGCTTACTTGTTACATTTTCCCTGTCTTGTACAGGGTGACATCATAAAGCTTAGAAGTACAGTTTATCCATTACATATGATTTTCTATTCCAAATTACTCTGTTCCAAAGCAGTTGTACACATTTTTAATGTCTTATTGATTATTACTGTTGTAAATTCTACTAGGATGATACTGGGCCCTCAAGTATTTATTAGGAAGAGATTAAACATAGTCATTCCCACAGAACCAAGTATGTTGGACAGATATCAATAGCATAGATATCAATAAGTTGAAGTTTCTGTCCGAATATGCCCCAGAAAGGATCAGCAGCCTACCATTCTCTGAAGCCTTGATGTGATGTATTTCAAAAACCATATCCCTGTGGAATAAATTTGCTGTCCCTGTCAGGGTGAGTTAATCTAATCATAAACAATGGGGTCCCTAAATGTAGCTTCACTGAATGTCCAGGGGATAAACTCAGCACCAAATAGAACAAAGATCCTAGCTCAATGGAAGGATATGCACTATGATACAGGGTTTATACAAGATATCAGAATCTCAGAGGCAGAACATTTAAAGCCACAGATGAGCATGATTGGGAAGGTGGTGGCCTCATCACACATATCAGGCAAAAGGACAGGGACAGCAAATTTATTCCACAGGGATATGGTTTTTGAAATACACCACATCAAGGCTTCAGAGAATGGTAGGCTGCTGATCCTTTCTGGGGCATATTCAGACAGAAACTTCAACTTATTGATATCTATGCTCCTAAAGCAGACACCTCCACATTTTTAGAAGTGTTTTCTCATAGGTGGCAGCATTAGGAGAGGGTACTATTCTTACTGGAGAAGATTTCAACTGTGTGATTAATCCTTGTTGGACTGCTCTTTGTGTTCTACCTCAACAAATAAACTTATGCACGGGGTGGTTAAAGTGAGGGTGGAAGAGGTAGCTTTGGTAGACATCTGGAGGGCATGTAACCCCACCACAAATTATTTTATGTTCTGTTCCAACATGCATAAGTCATACTCCAGGATAGACTATTTTTTGGGGGTAAAATAGACCTCCACAAATTCACAAATTGCTCAGCCCACCCTAAAATAATACAGATCATGCTGCAGTCTCCATAAACCTCAAACTGGGGATCAGACTAGGACAATATGCTGGAAAATGAACTTCTCCTTACTGGGTAAGAAGAATTTCAACACATAGATGATAACACAGTTAGTGACTTACAGAGAGACCAAAGTGGCACTGCCATGAAAGAGCAGTGGTTATGGGACATATTAAAATTAAAACCCAGGGGGACAATCATCTCTTTTGACTCTTGTCTAAAGACACAACAGACAGAAAAGCACACTGTACTAGAATCCTCTCTACCAGAATTAGGATAGCGTCAAAAGAAGGGAGACCCAGACTTATTTGCACACATGACAAAAGACAGTCAAGAATTACAAACCTGAGCCAGTCTGGTGACACTGAGGGTTGAGGCTCTGGATGCCACACCTCACGCCACACCAATGACCTGAGTTTGGGAATGAGTCTGGGCTGCTGGGGGTTGGCAGGGGAGAAAGAGAGGATTGAGCATCTGGAGTACTGCTTTCCTCTCTCTGGGGAGGGAACTGGGGCCATTTGGCATCCTGGTGACCCCAATGGAGATCGGGGGTAATGCAGGTATGTCAGCCAGAAGAAGGGGTGGGAGTGTGGCAGACATCAGCAGGGAAGCTGTGCACGGATGTCATTGCACGTCGCACTCCTGAGGGGAACTGAAAAGCAGAAAATCCCCTATGTCATTAGTGGAGATGAAGGGGTGCCAGGGACACAGCCCACATCCCGACTGCCAGCCCTATGTCTGGAGGACTCCAAGGCTGACCTGACACCGAGGTAGGTTCTCCCTAATTTCAGACAGGCCATCATGGGAGGTTATCCAGGGGGTTAGGTCTTCTGGGGTGGTCGGGGAAGTCCCTCCACTAACTGCGGTTCAGGCAAGGGAGTAGAGGCTGGGGTTGAGTGCATACACTAGAAGGATGTCCAAGTGAGAAAGGAGCATAAATAAAGTAAAAAAAAAAGAATTACAAACTCTTATAGATCATAAAACAGAGAGTTGCCTATGATACCTTAACCAAAAATACTTTGGAAAAGAAATAGGGTGGGGCACCTTTTTGCATTCCACCTTCAGAGAGCCCAAGCTGATCAATATAGTTCGAAAAGGTTATATGTCTTTGGGTTAGTGGTTCAGTAGCTTTTTTTCCCAAGAAAATTGCCTCCCACTTTTTGTCCTATTACTAGTCATAACAACAAAAAAATTGTCTAATGAACTGGAGGATGGCAGGAATCCAGATATTTTAAATAAAGTAAAGCTTTTTGGTCCAATGATGGAAGACAGAGACATTACTGATGCTCCCATAACACTGGCAGGAATAGAGAGGGTATGTAATAATGGATATGCAGTCAGGAAAGTCACCTGGCCCTGATTGGTTTAACAGAGAATATTATAGAACTTTTAAGAATCATCTAGTGCCACTTCACAGTAAAGTGTTCAATGCAGGGGAGGGCCCTAGTGATTTTCCTCATGCTGGGTAATCAGATTTCATAACAGTAATGCCCAAGCCAGGCAAACCATCAGATCTGTGTAAATCATACTGTTCAGTCTTATTGCTGAATGTAGACTCAAAACATTTAAGCAGATTTCTTCCAGTTAGGGTTAACAAGGTTCTACACAAAGTGGTACACCAGGACACATAGCTACTAGGCCGGGGCCCTCATCACCCCTGTTGTTTGCACTCATCCTAGATCCACTGGCAGCAATGGCGATGTCTAGCCAGACATTCATGGCATTAGAGTGGGAGGGGAAGGGAGGAAAATCGGATATCATTATATGCCGATGATACCATGCTGTATCTGAGGGACACCACTAGCACCTTTCCTGTCCTTCAGCACATTTTGTGGGATTAAGGATATGCTTCAGAGTTCAAAATTAATGAAGGCAAGATGGAGATGGTCCTAATCAATGGTACACTAACACCAAATCTAAAACAGATGTATTATCTCTCAAAGCCATTAATTAGGGATACATGTTCCCATAGGTTTGAAAGGAATTTATCAACAAATTATGGTAGACTCATAAATGAGGTTCCATCAGATTTGAAACACTGGGAGAGTCTCCCCTGTGCCTGCTTGGAAAGTTGGATTCCATATGTATCAATGTCCTACCAAGTTTTTTGTTCCTTTTGCAGATGCACCCACTTAATATTTCCTGGACATATTAGATCAAACTATACAAAGCCCTACACTTATTTATATGGGCAGCAGAAGAGCCAAAATATGGTGGGGGGGGGAACCTACTGAGGCCCAGTGAACAGGGAGTTGTGGGACTTCTTAACCTCAAAATATACTACCAGATGGGGCAATTGCTGTCCTGGATCAAATTTAGGAAAGATAACACAGAGAATTTATGGGTCACACAAGAGAGATGCAGTATCAGGGGCTGCCACCCACTGGATTTATTTCAAACCCCCTTAGGCAAAATATCTACCATAGCAGTGACAAATCTGTGACTCAAACAACTTTATGCTGCATGGGAAAATGTGAGATGTGAGCTGAACATCTCTGCTTCTATAACCTGATTCACTCATTTAGGTAGATGCTTTGGGCCCGATTCGTAAAGTTCCTGAGGGAGCACAAGGGGCTTGCATCCCAATGATTGGCACAAAGTGCCCTTTATGACAAATGATGCCCCGGGAATGATTCAAAAATGCTGCCTGGTGTCCACTGCAGGCTGCCTGCACTAAACGAGGCTTGCATCATCTATGAACCACAAAATAGGCTGCAGCAAGGTGCTAGTATATGGGCTTGTGGCAGACACAGGCTGCCAAAGCTCCACAAATGGTATTCTCAAAATCCACACAGAAGGCACATTTCTAAGTACCCTTAGACCAGCCAGGGCAGGTTTAAGGATACTTAGAAATTCATCCTCTGTTTGAGTTGAGCACATTGCGGCAATGTGCCCCTGTCCTCTGCCCCAGCCCATTCTCCTGTTATAAAAATGAGGCCCTCCCTGATAGCCTAGGTGGCCCTCCCAAGACCTGATCACCCAGTATAAAAGTGAATAACTCCCTGGTAGTCTAGTTCCCCCTGTGACAGGGTTGAATATGACCCTGTCCCAGTTGTTATGGAGAGTTTAAATGCAGGGATCTGTTCTGTTCTTTTCTTTCCTGTCTCTTGTCTGTCTGGTTGCACAACCAAATTTTCCTGTGAGACCTAGGATTTGATCACCCCAACAGTCTCGCAGTTCTTTGCCTCTCACTGTCTCTCAATCTTCCCTTGCTTTTCGGTCTATTCCTCCCTTGCATATCTGCTGGTATAAAAATATATGCAAATCATTATGTGAAAATGTAATTAATATTGTTATCCCTTTATTTAGAAATTATATAGTGTTACTGTTGAAATGTGTATAATTATAGTTTGAGATGATAGCAAAAAGCTATTGGAAACTCAAGGAGTTAACCTAAAATGCAATTTGTAAGCCTTTTGCAGAAGCTGTGGAGAAGGGGCCTTAGTTATGGGACATTGTGTTCTACCTGCACCTGCCTGAAATATACAAGAACATTTTAGAGAAAAACAGGATGCTTGTTAAGAAGGGGAGGAGGTTGCAAGGACTTATAAAAAACAGAGTTGCAATGTTTTGGGAGACAGAGATTGAAGGAAAACGTAGATGGATATTCTTTGTTTATTCTGCCTTTGTAAGTAGCTATACTGAACAGTTGTATTTTTTTATTTTATTGTCATTCATAATAAAACTCTTGTTGGGAATTTTACAACTGCTGTTGGTTTTTCCTATGCTTCCTGACCTGTGCCTAGACAACTCCCCCACAAGCCCCGATCACCTGTTATAATAAAGCCTATCTCCATGGTAGTCCAGTGCCACCCTGAAGCCCTGATCTACCCTTATAAATATTAAAATCTCTCTGGTAGTCTAGTGCCCCCCAAAGCCCTGATCTCCCCATATAAATATAAAAATCTCCCTGGCAATCTAGTGTCCTTCACCATGCTCCAATTGCCCAGTATACAAATTAAAATATCACTGGTGGTCTAGTGGACCACTCCAGCCCCAATCCCCATTAAGTGTACTTCCCACATACCTGGTGATCTAGTGGGCTCCACACCCCACAGTGTCCTACCACCCCACTGCCCCAACCCATAAGGGAGCTGGTGACTGGCACAGCCCACTGCTCACCTCCATGGCCAGCCACTGACTGAGCTCTAAATGAAAATGTACTGTATATAGGGGGCCACTAGACTACTAGGGAGATTTTGACATTTATAATAGGAGATTGAGGCTCGGGAGGGCCACTAGACTACCAGGGAGATTTTGATATTCAGAGGGGGAGATCTGGGCTTGTGGGGGGCCATCAGCTAGACCACCAGAGAATATTAGGGGACTTTGTTGTATGAATGCCTATGGCTTGTGGCACCCTATCCAGGTGTACCCTCTGTTTGGTGCATCCCTATGGTTGCTGCAAGCTGTGAGACTTTGCTGCCAAGACAATACATAATTGAGAATCTGGTGCAGGGACCCTGGCACACTGGTAATCGGCACAAGCCACCTTTAGCATACCTTGCACCATCTTTTGAGAATTGAGCCCTTGAATTTTATCCCACCCCCAAATAGACATTATTTTACTCAGATGGAGGAGGCTGGTCTTTACAGTTTGTACACAATAGAGCAATCAAATATTTTGCCCAGATGCAACTGGTATTGACTTTATGCAGGTTTGACCTATTTAAGGTGTCTGCAAGTTACATCATACTTCAGAGAGGGTCCAAGGCTGAGGAATGTCCAGGCAGAACAACACGTCTTAATCAGGGTAATTGAACATGCTGGAGATGGGAAAATACAGAAGAAATACATCTTCTACCTAGTCCAGCACTATTTGCACAGGGGTGGCTCACCATTCCCCTACTAGACTGCCTGGGAGAGGGAGTCAGGTATAGCTTTCTCCTCACAATCACAGTTTATTTATAAAAAGGCACTTTTCATAGGGTATCAAAGCACCTGCGCAAATACAGCTCAATAAAATCAGAGATAAAATCTGCAATCATAAAATACAAATATAAAATCCCAAAAATTAATCAGGACTGGAAATCTATCTGGGAAGGGATATACCGTGCATCAGCTTAGAACAATTGGAAGGAGCTTAGGTGGAAGCTGGTTAATCAATATTTCTTTACCCCATTCAAGGTAAAACATTACTGTAGTGAAAACAATTACCATTGTTGGAGGGGTTATGGGGCAGAGGGAACCCTTTATCAGATGTTGTGGGACTGCCATCTGGTCTAGGTCCTCTGGACTGTGATAAAACAGAAATATGGTACAATGGCAGGTGTACAGGGAACACTTGGGTTTGAATACTTAATTAAAGGTAGACTACCCAAAGGTAAAATGTCAAAGGGCCTTTCCAGGAATTCTCCTAGTAGCAATGGGCAAAATCACTACTAAGATATGGTTTTCTCAGTCTTGCCCCAGCTTACAGGACTGGTTATCCATAGCTGAAACTATATGTCAACTATATATATCAAATGGGAAATAATCATGGTAGATCTATGCATTCAGACTGAGAAAATGAAGGGTGTGTGGCACCATTCATGCACTTGATCAAAGACATCAAAGGCAGGTCTGTCCTGTCCCAACAGCCTGAAGGATAGAAAGTACTTGCAATGACACCCTATGGGTTATTTGATTTGCACCATACATGCAATAATTCACCGGTTCAGCTTCATTCTACCTGTTTATCTGTTCTGTTATATTATGTGATATACCCCCCATTTTTCAATGTCTATAAATAGTGACCTGTATTAAACTTAGTTCTGGTGGGTACTAAAGTGCTTTTCTTATTACCAGTACAGACTACAGATTAGGCACAGACCTTAAATGAAGCACAACACAACAGACTCTGAGGCATAACAATACAGTACACCAGAAATACAAAGAAACTGTTAATATATTTGTATGGACAGGTTGTAAATCTAATGTTATGTACTGTACGTACGTTCTATATTCATGCTACTGTACTGTTGGTTAACTGAATGATGAAATAAAGACTTTTATTCATGTGGCTTTTACTCATAGGAGGACTGGCTCTAGTGGGCTCTCAGCCCTGTCCCTGTCTTCCCCACCCTGCATCTTACCAAGCTTTGGTGATATGGGAGTAGGGGCAGACAGACAGGGCTTTACTGATCTGGAGCCATCTCTTATCCATTTTTTTCCCTGTTCCCATGCACTGGGGCATGCATATAGACCCGTGTGTGTGGAGGCACGCTCACGCCCAGTGTCCCGCAGCCCTCTCTTCCACTGCCCTCCTAGGCCCACACTGCCACCTGGCCTCCACCAGGTGGCAGTCATTTGGTGGATCATGCAGGCCCTTTCCCCAAGGAAAGGACAGCAGCCATTGAGAGCTCAATCCTTCCCCTCCCCAGCTGACCCCCAGCAACCTGCACTTGCTGCAGAACATGGCTTGCTGGTGTGGCAGGAGGTAAGATGCCAGCACCTCATCTCTCCACACCACTGGGACATCCTGAAATAAATACATTTAAAAAAAATAAACATGATACATAGGAGTCATTTTCTAACTGCTATATATTCTAGAGTACTGTACAGTCAGAAAACTGTGTGAACTAGTGGCAAGTGTACCAGATGTTAATGGTTCTGCTGCAAGCCAACTGCCCAGAGCCCCTGCTTGGAAGAAGGTCCTGAAACCACCCAGAAGCTGGGCGCTGAATGAGGGTACACTAAATTTTACATTAAAGCTGTTTGAGTTAATGACACCTCAAAATACATCAGTAGGGTACTTTGTAAAACTAGCTGTAGCAGTTTTTCAGTTGATATGAAATGTCTTGCCATGCTAATAGAGGAACATTCCTACTCCGTCTCTAGAATTTTTAACTTTTCCCTGTGCTGCATGCAATTTCCTTAGAGGTGGAAATCCACACTGGTTACACCAGTTTTCAAAAGCAGAGACTGCACTAGCCTTGCCAATTGCAGACCCATTTCTATTTCCCCCCCATTCAAGGCCCTTTAGTGAATAGTCTTTGACCAACTTGTCACATACCTCAAACAATACAGTGTCTAGTGTGTATAGCAGCATAGCTCCCAGAAGCTCCACAGCACCAACATGGTGCTCTTGGAATATACCAATTATGTTCACGATGTGTTTGATAATGGTGCCCTCATCATACCTGCATATATTGACCTTACTTAAGCCTTTGATCTGGTCATCTATATGCTCCTGCTTAATAAACTGCATGACCTGGGTTAGTCACAGAACACAGCTGAATGGTTCCACAGTGACCTCACCAGTTGCTCCAAGTGTGTGAAGATTGATAAATCTTTGCCTGACATTAAGATAGTATGTATTGGTGACCCCCAGGGTGCTATCTTGGGTCCACTCCTATTTGGCCTCTTCATAAATTAAATGCACCATGCCTGTTGCACAGCAAATGTACACTCTCTGCCAATGATGCAGTCCTCTTGTTCCAAAAACCTGATTGTGACAGCCTTACTGCCCCTCTCCAAAGTAACTTTAACACACTAGGAAGCTGGTTCTCCAACAACAAACTGGTCCTCAATACAAAAAAAAAAAAAACTAACAAGGACCATGCTTTTCTCTAGCCTCCCACCAAAGAGGAAAGTTATACCCATTGTCATCTGAAATGGCCAAGGACAAAACTTTGGACAGTTGGAGACTTTCAAATACCTTGGAGTAACTCTGGATGACACCATATCTTTTGACCCCTATGTGGACAATCTGGTGGCCATATTTCATTGAAGACTGGGTGCCCTGTGTAGTAACTGGAACAATCTCACTGGGGATGCTAGATGCCTTTTAGTGGCCTACTCTATTCTGTCACTTATAGATTATGGGCTCCCTGTGAATCCAGCTGCCTGTGACCCTGTGCTAAACAGATTAAAGCTGATGTATAATAAGGCATGCTGCTTTGTATGTGGTGCAGACTCACTAACTGGCTACCTTTATCCAGCAGAATAAAGCTCCAGTCTTGCTTGCTAGCAAAAAATACACCTTTGGGCCTAACACTCCCACTTCAACAAATTGCTTCTGCATGGTCTCCAACCAATACAACACCATAAGCAAGGCCAGGAATGCCCTTAAAGGTGATAGGAAACATTTTTTTTTCACACCCCAGATGCCATTCAGTTGTCCTTTTAGTGTCCATCAAATATTCTGATATGTTTGGACATTTTATGTTAAATTAATCATCTAGTTTTGTTGCCTTTGTAACTATCCTGAATCACTCTCTCCTCAGCAGTTGCTACCCTCTCTTTTCATAATGCCTGAACATTCTATAACATCAATAACTCCATTCCAGGCCATTCAAATGAATAGTATTGAATAGTATTGAGTCATAAAATGTCTTAGAAATATGAAAAGAAAGAGCAGTATCTGGTGAGGAGAGTGTAACTCTATATAACTCTGAGGGTACCCCAAACCTAGAGTATTTATTTATCGAAAATTGGTCAATACATATCATAATACATTACTGTCATGGAAAGGGGCCAGTTAAGTATGTAAAAATCATTTCCAATCTTCTTTAAACCTCCTTTCTGCCATACTCAGCTGGGCAAGGGGTCATTTGCTGTCAAGGCAGCTAACTGATTAAATGAACTACCTGATACTCTGCTGAATCTCTACAAATTTAAACAGTTGAAGAGATCTATGCAGTCTGCATTTGCAGTCCAGTGCAATTGTAAACATTAAACCATTTTATTTGGTTTCTCTCTGTATATAATCTGTGACTTTTTGTATAATGATCTGTATGGATTTTGTTTTCAAAACTTTGTGTAATTGTTCTGTTGTAAGTGATTTAAGCCTATCTTGACTACATTTCCTCTGGAACTGCTTACTGTACTTGTATTTTTTTTCAACTATGTATTTACTTGGAACCTTTGTAAATGAGTTCTTGTGCTCAAAGGTAATCTCTGAAGTTTTCAATAATTAAATAAATAAGTAAATTCCATGGGCACCCAACCCCAATGTCTTACTAGCTCTCTAAAGATTGCTGTGTGCATGTGTCTGTGTGTGTGTGTACTTTTAAAGGGTATCTAAACCAAATTTGTTTCTTTCATTTTAATAGCAAGGTTTCATTGCCCTTTAAATGTTGTTGTTTATATTCATGTTCTAACTGTGCTTACTTAAATAACATACACTTTTTTGTAGCATTTGCAAAAATATACAATTCCCCATTCTAAAGACCTACTCAAAGAATCCTAAGATTGTTTGCAATGTGATGTCCTTGGAGTGAAAATCTTTGATAAGCCCTATGATAAGCACATTATTCATTAGAAAAATAGTGAGCACAGTTGCCATTCAATGTCAACAAGATATACAGTACAGTATACAGCTGATAAATGCCTTTCTATAATGCATGTGGCTGGCATTTACTGACAACTCCAGTTAGTATTTTACTCTAAAGTAAACATACACAATACAGTAAATATTATTTTTCTTGGAAATCTATATTAATGTTAAAATAAAACATGAGAAGTTAATGATTTTTCTATAAATGTATACTATTTGAGATGAATTTCAGCAAGATGTAAAATGTAATATATAAACATAGTGTAGTATAATGCAGTGTGACTCGAAATGTAACCAAAGTAAATGGGAACTATTTTAATGATGTCTTAGAGTGAGTCATAGGAATATGAGAGGCATTTTTACATGTTTTAAATATTGCAAAACTGCTCTTATCTTTGTTAAAGAAATGCAGTTTCAGTATTAATGACTGTAAACCACCTTTACTTTCAAGGCCTACGAAGCCATTGTTTAAATAACAAAAGAATCTGATTTTCATTTAGGTATCCTTCATAGTTTGAGAAATAGCTGTTTAGTCAGGTAAATTATAACATTGTCTAACATAAAAATAGCTATATTATCTGAGGGCATATGCATTCTAATATCTGAGATACTACATGATATGTACAGTAGGGATTATTAATCTTATTTTCTAATCTTCCTGGGACATTAAGGGATGTGTTTCACTTATATTTTAAAACCTAGGAGAAAATCTTTAGGAAATAAATGGCAATGAGCAGGGTTTTATAGGGGAGGATGCTGATGCATGGGCCAGTTTCCCATTCTGTTAGTGTCCTCCAATTTCCATAAAATCTTGAGTGTTCTATTGTTATAGTTGCTCAAGTTTTTGTAGCAATTTTCCTTATTTAAAGTAGCTTGCAGTTAAGAAAGCACATGAATCATTTATTTTGATGCAAGTTTTGTGCAATTGTGCAAAACTGTGGCAGAAGTTTAGATGCAAGCTTCTCCATCAATTCCACAAAATCGTACTGCGAATGAACTGGAAAAGCTCAAGTACTATTACAGCAACAGTGCAAAGGTATAAAAAGGTAAAGCACCCACTGGTGCACAAGGAAGCCATACAGAAAAAATATATTGCTCATTTTTAATTTATTAACAGCAAAAAGTGGTGATGTAATAATTTACAGGTATAGTGTGATATACTGTACACAATGGCAGCTGAAACAGACATCCCTGTGACATCAGTACATCTTACATTTGGCCAAGCCACTTGCTGGACTTCATCAGAGATAACATGCTGATAGTGAACTGCCTTCTAAACACTGAACCTTTGAAGTCATATGCACATACAGTATTCTACAATAACATTATACAATTATACAATTATAAAATACAATTATCATGATATGAAAAATATACCAGGTACAAAACTTATATACACTGCACATGATTTTCAAAAAGTTGTGTTCGCCACAAGAGACTTGTGGCAGAGAATTTGACACAAATGGTGATTTGCATTGAACTGTGTCACAGCATAGTTAGGCCAGCTCCCCCCTTGCATAACTTTCCATCCATGGGGGAGCTGGTTTATGAGGCTTGTGCCACAGCTTTGGCACAATCTGCCATAAAATAAGGCACTGTTGCAACTTGCATCTAAGGTTGTAAACTCAGGTGCAAGTTCCAGCAAACCCTTGGATGCAGGTGTGGCAAACTTTGCAGGGACACAGGGCTTGGTCACAAGCCCTGCTCCACCTTTGAAAATCTGGCCCACTGTGTTTAAGGACAATTGTCGTAAGTACAGAAGCACCAACCATTACCTCTTCATAGACTTTTTTCTGTTAAATAAAGCATGGAACATTTTTTCTAAAGAATTACTGCACAACTGGCAACACTTAAATTACAAGAAACCATTTAAAATGAAAACAACATTTTGTAACTTTTTTATTCTTTTAAGAATAAATGCACCGATATTTTAGTGGTGTGGTAGCACCACTAAAGTTAGGATTGAGTAGGCTATTTAATGCTGAACCCCTAACTTTGTACTTCTATAATTTGCCCCCCACACACACATTCAGTGGATGTGCATGAAGTTTAGCATGTGCAGTCTGTGGGAAGGTCTCTTGATGTGCCAAGTCTCGCTTCATTCGGGTGTGCAGATTCTGAGATTCTGATACTGAAAAAAAAGTCAGGGGGGTTGCTTGCTTTTTTGTCATCACCTAGCACTCAGATGGTTTGGAGTTTCATTCTGAATTGTTTTGAGCAGAAATGGCTAGCTCCAGGATGGTGCCTTTCATTGGCTTGCTGAAAAAATATTAATCCATTCCAGAGTCACAAAGATATAAGATTTTGGTTCTGAACATGCTCAGTATAGTCTTTTGAATAGCTGTTTAGTACAAAAGAAGAATTTTGCAATATGAAAGAGGATTCTCTTTTATGAGGATGATAATCCTGTTTCATGACAAAAATTCTTTTATATGGCAGCCATCTTGTTTCTGTTTCTTCAATTTTTTTTTGTGAAAACCCATTCAAATAATATCCTGCAGAGACACCAATACATGCATCTTACAAAATGGGAACCCATTAGCTTGATTCTGTCATTAGTTTTTGGAAACAATGTCCCAGAAATGTGTTTTTAAAACATTTTTAAAATTCAGTTTCATAAGATGATTTTCTCCTTTCATATGGCCTCACAAAAGAGGAATAAGGCAATATGAAAGAAGATTAGGTTCATGTGAAAGAAGAATTTGGACTTATTGTTTTTTCACATTCTTCTTTCACATGAAAACAATTCGCTTTTGTGAGAATGTCACAGTCTCAAGAAAGAGGATTGGTTGATACGAAAGAAGAATTTTGGACTTAGTTTTTTTCACATTCTTTTGCATTAAACAATCTTCTTTCATGAGAATGTCACAGTCATATGAAAGATGATTGGTTCATATGAAAGAAGAATTTGGATTTAGAGGTTTTTTTTTCACATTTGAACTTTAGCAAGCCTTAATCCCATCAATATTTGGAGTTAATGGCCAATCTATATATCAAAAGAAAAGTTTTAGTGAGTACTACAACATTAACACATAATACCCTCAAAATAATTCAGGGGCTATATAAAAAAAACATAAAAATAAAAAAATAATAAAGTTGCCATAGGATAACACTGCAACCTTAGGAAGCTGTTACTTCATCAGTCTTTGAAGTCAAGGGACAAGCAATAGATCAAAATAGAGGCCTAAAGCTATAGTAGAAGAATAACACATGATAGGCCCCAAAACTCATCAGGTACCATATGCACAACACCCCAAAATTGTCTCACAACTACTTTCAACCCTAACTCCCCACCCCCACCCCTCAAGCAGAAAAAGAAAAAACATTTTTTTCCTGTCCTGAGCCATGGCAAATCAGGAGTGTGGTCTTCCTTGGTTCTCAACCCTAATGCTCACCCCATTCCATCACCAGATAAGGTCAGATGTGATCTGTGTGCTTCAGCCAGGGCCTACAGGTTGTTGGAAATATGTGAAGAGACACAGTTCTGTATATTTGAAGACTATATCATAATGGGGTGAGCATTAGTATTGACAACTCCAAGAAAGACCCCCACCCCAGATTCACAAAGACTCAGGACAACAAAAAACATATTATTTTCCCCTTTTGCTACTTGGGTGGGCTGCAGAGTTAGGGTTGGAAACCCAAACATAACATTTCCCTACTTTTACCACTTTAATCTGAACCCCAACTTGTGCAGAAACACATTTTTTAAAAAAATATTATGTTAAAGGTAATATAATATATTAGATGAAATTCAGATAAAGTATAATTTTTAGAATTTACACAGCTCTAAACATTCTTATTTTTGTAAGAGCTAATTGCATGTCCCCCTACCTCTTGATACAAAAGTAAATTGGTCTCTAGTGAAGCATTTGCAATGCTGTTAAACAAGAAAGATACTGGATAGCTAACTACTGCATGTAAGTGTAATAAACTAATTGGGTGATTAAATAAGCAACTCCAATCAGTATTCTATGGCAGCAAGGCAGTGAAATTACATGCCAGTTTAAAAAAAGGGAGATGTGTGGGAATTATAGTGGAATTTGGACTGGTGAGGCTATATTTGGGGTACTGTAAACAATTCTGGACAACACTGTATCAACGGCTCCTGTTCACAAATGTGTGGGATATAAACCCAATTCACGCATACAGAGTCCATGAACCTCACACACACACACACACCAGATGGTATTCACCATTGCCAGCTGCCTGTCTTTGCCCCACCCCTCCCAACATGCAGCTTATTGCACAGGTGTGGAACATGGCTGCATGGGGGATGGATCACCAGACTGGGATGGGTATCCAATTGGATGCCCGTCCTTGGTCCCAAAGTGAATCCCCTGCTGCAAGTGCACAGGGGATCCTGGGAAGGCATAGACCCAAGTGAGGGGACACCAGTGGGAAAACACCTGAATGGTTGCCCGCAGCCATCCCTGGTAGCCTGCTGGACTGGGCAGCGGTGTTCAGGTGGTATCTGTTGCCACCATGCCCCATGGATATCAGTTAGGGGTGCTTAAAAGTTATGTCAGGGTTCCCCATCATGTAACTTTTGCCCCCCAGATTGGCACAATGTGCCTTAGTGAATGATGTAGAATGTGGACACACTCCTGGTATACCCCCAAACCTCCTGTGGTGAGTAACTGTATGGGCAGCCAGGGCATCTGGTGTGCAAGGTGCTAGCATGCCTGTAGTGAATGCTGCCAGTTGGCCATTGGACCCTACTGCACATCATTCAGTCATATGCATGCCTACACACCACAGGAGGAGGAACATAGTCTTTCGTAACTAGGCCCCAATATGAGTAAACAAAATGTCAGCATAGATCAACCTATCTGGCAACAGAATTCAGGGCTTTAAAGAGTACTGACAAACACTTTTGTTATGAATTTATTAGTGAGATAATGGAATGAGTTGTCTGAACACACAGTGCAGACAAGTAGCACAAGAGTTTTTAAATCAAATCTAGACATGTTCTTCTAGGATATATCATAGAAAAATATTTGGACTATCAAAAATGGGCTATTTGGAGGGGGCATTGTGGTCACATTGGTTAAAATGAAGTACTGTGACTGAGAGGGGCCATAAACCATAGAAAGAAGTGCAATCATGTCACTTTGTGCACAGACAAAATTTGTGTAATAATTTGGGATGCATGTTGTGAGAACAGGGAATAGACCTGATGTACTGACATGTCTGATTGTACCTCATGACACTTTAAGTTCCAACAGTATGTAACTGTAAATACATCTTTTTAAGATAAGTGAATCATAAGCAAAATGTTTTGTAACAGAAAACAGTACTATTCATTTAGACATAGTAATGTAATGTGCCAATCCCTCCTCCCCTAAGAAAAAATGTGTGCAACAGTTAAAATGCATTCTAGGAGTTTCAGTTTCTGAGTAACTAATGGTTTGGAACTTTAGGTAATAGGATCTGTGATGGAAAACTACAGTCCCCTGAGCTAAGTAGGAAAATAGTCAGTCTATCATAACTGAGACATCCAAAACTTGTACATGTGCAATCTGATTTCTCCTGCAAATTGTAAAGTGTTTTTTTGGCATCTTAATACCTGTCCAAAATATCAAGATACATCATCATAATATCAAATAGCTTTAAGTTCTGGTCATGTCTCCAGATATTCTGGACAGATATTTTTCTGCTAATACAGTGTTTTAAAATTTGCTGAAGAAAAAAAATACATATGACATGGATTTAAATATCCAGGCCTAGGATTGATGCATCATAATTAAGCTGTTAGTCTGGGAGATATATGTATTGCATGGAAAACTATAGTTCTCACTCTTACACGTGAACATAAAAGATAACATTTTGGAAGCTAGCAGTATCAATAAATTATAACCAAATGCATACATTTTGTACACTTAGAAGTCACATAAAAGTGATAAAATACACCATATACATATACATCAGCACCACCCAGGCTGCAACACAATATGTTGTTGTATAACTCCAAAATGTTGTTGTATGCTGCAGAAAACAATATTATTCAATGGCAACTAAGACCTTTTGCAGTGCAGTATTTTGTGACATGTCATTTACTTCAAGGCACTGCATTATATCCTGGCTAACTCCTGTGCACAGGTGATGGTCTTAAACTTTATACCTCTTTTGTACTTCTTTGACATTATGATTATCTGTAATTTTTTTCTGGTGATGATAGTTTCAAGAATAATGAAATGTTTAGGCTTGCCAAGGTAAGCAACATTAAAAAACAAGGCTAGGTAGACAACACTAGAAAAAGGGCATTCTTTATAATAACCAATATAGTTACATACATTTTAACTCATTTACTAAAGAGCCTATAGATATGTTAAGAAACATAGCATTAATATCATGGAAGTCAACATGGAATACAACACTTTTTATAATTATAAAAAATTGAAGGCAGGACAGCAGTAACAAAGTGCCCAGATTCTGTTTCATGCATACAGTAATTACAATAATTTATTTATAACAAATAGTTTCTAGAGATGTCGTGAAGTTTTATTTCCACTTTCCACTGAAGAATGATTTCAGTTTTTGTGTGAAAAACCAGATTTGTTTTCCACCCAGGAATGTGCAATATTGAAAGACAGTAATGTTATGTTGAAGACGTCTGCTGACTTACTTTGCATATATGACCATGTACTTGACCGCGTGCTAAGGCGAGTAGTTTTATTCTATAAAT
Source organism: Neoceratodus forsteri (assembly GCA_016271365.2). NCBI lineage: Eukaryota > Metazoa > Chordata > Ceratodontiformes > Ceratodontidae > Neoceratodus > Neoceratodus forsteri. The sequence continues at coordinate 777,724,659 of CM057459.1, read as the reverse complement.
GATCGATGCAGTCCACAGAGCAGCAGCAGTTAAGTGCAGTTGACAAGTGTGAGGGAGTTACGTTGAGAATAGGAGTTCAAGCATGCTCCCTAGCTCCTTGTATCAACTAGCCATCAAGTCCTGCACAGAAGCCATCACAGAAACAGAACCTATTTTGCCATCCTTAACCTGAGACAAGCTGAACTGTGACTGCTCATGGTCCATATCAAGCAGAGACCCACAGCTTAAAACAGTATTGAGAGTGCTACATTTCCATATGTATTTCAGTAACTGCAAATAACCCTGAGAATATTATCCTATGTGTTTTTTTTATAAACTTGAATGGAAAACCAGCTATCCTTTTTGTGCACTTTACTGACATTATTTGACTTTTAATTTCACCATTTACAAGACTGCTGTTTAACAATCTGTCCACTTATTGTTTTAATCTCAGCAGCTTTCCTCAACAGCAGGCAGTGGAAGAGCCCTAATGGGAGGAGTTATACCCTATAAAAGATCAATGGGTTTCACAGAGTGGCAGTGGTTAAGTGCAGCTGACAAGTCCAAGGAGGTCACGTTGAGAGTCTCTGGAGGGGGGATCCAGGGCCAAGGTCACTCACTATGGTTATTTTGTTCCTGAATCTGGAAACAACAAAGAACTGTAGAACTGCACACGTTTGCTTGTTGTAAACTATGATAGATATTTGCACTATGTAAAAGAATACATGCAAAAACTTTTATAGTGAAAATTGATATCATAGCACACTGTTATTTGTTAAAACATGCAATATTAAGATCTTAGTTTAAGCCCTTTGGTAACTGCCATGCTAGAACTAACAGAACACTGCAACCAGTAAGGTTCTCTGTTAAATAGCAAACTGTATAGACAGGTACATTCATTTAAGAAATCCATTGTTGTAGGGAGTTTCAAAATTATTTTCTTCATAAGCACCCTCTAAAATAGTAGAAAGATTTTTTTTTTGTTTCAAAACTTAACTGCAAATTTCTTGTTTGACCTACAAGTTAAGCTTAAAATTGTAGATTTCCTGTATAGGAAACTTGATTACATGCTTTTCTTTTACTTCTTAAAGTTTAACTACTGTAATAGTGGTATGCCTATTGAAAGAGCATTTATAAGCAAAGGATTATAAACAATATATAATATGTTTGGCAACTAAAGCATAACCTTAGCTTCTTTTATTTATATTAATTAAAGATCTCATATACAAATGCAGTTTTTTTTTCTGGGTAACAGACTTATTTTACTTTAGAAAGATTGTTTTTGTTTGTTTTCTTTGCATTTTAAAAATGAAGGTCTTAGGTAGTTTTTACATTTTTAGTAAGTTAAAGTTATTTGTTAGGTAGTAACATTTTATAGGAAATTTAGAAAGTCAATTTAAAAATTGTGTGATGGTAAACTCAATGCTTAATTTAATTAATCAAAACATTGGGCATTTAGTCAACAGAAGAAACTGTTTTAGAAATGTATTGGGGAATTAAACAAACTCTTTTGTATTCTCAAATCATAAAATTGTGTTTCCACAACTTAGAGATAGTAATTATGTGTTAATCATGTTTCTGTCTCTGAGTGGCAACACAGAATCAAACCCAAGACCTAAAACCAAAACCTACTTAGCCATTGGTCATGAAAATGCTTGTAGTGACATTAAAAAGATGGGCCTAATGAGAATCTGGACCAAGGCTGAAAACTTGGATATAATAGGGCTGCCAAAAACATAGCTTCAGGCAGGTATAAATGACAGGTGAGATTCAAATTCAAGGATCTGGTTTGATAAGGCAGTACAGGATAAAAGAGGAGTGGGTCATGCTTTTTTACAAGTAGCCTGGGGCAGTATAAAACTTTAATATTGGATATAATAAAAGGGATGGACTTTCTGGTTGTTTAGGTTTTCTCCTTGTACCTGGTGGTAAAATTAACATAAACTATTTGACTGACTGGCAGATAAGATTCTGGAAGTAGCAAAAAGACAAAAATTATACTATTTGGGGACTTCAATGCAGACTGGACTCAGGACAGAAGAAATAAACTAACAAAGTTTTGCTATTTTAGGATTACAACAAATAATATAAAAACCTACTTGCTGCATAAAGTCAGCAAATAAAAGTCTCAGTACAGGACTAATATTTCTCCCAGAAGGTACTAATGTACAAAGGTATAAAATATTACAACGAATCAAAGTGATCATTATCCAGTTAAATGTTTACTGCACATGGATAAACCCAAGAGCCCCAAAAATAACTTCCTCTTGGAAGATAAATATGAGGAAATTCAACTTAGGATCTTTTAGAGAAAGTCTGCAAGCAGTTATGTGGGACAGATATAATCCTGTACTTGATCTCAACATTGCAATTCAAGATTTTCTTCTAACATTTATTTCAGTATGTAACAAACCTACTCCAAGAATTCAAAAGACCCACTGCAGAAATCACTTGCCATGGATAACTGATATAATTTAAAAATGTGTATGAATAACAAACTGGTTTTGTAAGAAAGCAAGACAGATAGGCAATTTAGAAGATTAAGAGCTTTTAAAAGTGGTGAAATAAATGTACAAACAAAATTATAATAGCAAAAAGTACATATTACAAAAACAGTATTGACCAGGCTGAGGATCCAAGAAAATATTGGAAATGTGCAAAACAACTTCAAAATCCCATTTGTTCAAAACTGCATATACAGCACTGCAGAATTCCTTGAAAAGGAGAGTCTTGTGAGTGACCAAGCTAATGTATTAGTGATTTTGAATCAATACTTTATTGATTTGCCAGATTCTGATTTGGGCAAGCTGGGGGCTGACATTTCAAAATCTGTGGTGGGCAATGTGGAAGCTGCTCCTTGCAGGGGGTGTGGAGTAGACAATGATGCAGGGACCCCTGATTATGCCCCTACAAATTCTACATTTTGACTAAAAAAAATACAAATCAAGAAGTTCTTAATGAGTTAAAAAAGTTGAATGTAAATAAAGAAAAAGGAATGGATGAAATTAAAACACATTTTTTTTAAATTAGGTGCAGCTGTTATAGTCCCAACATTGACATATTTCTATAACTGGAGTCTAAATTGTTCCATTTTCCTGGATTTTTGTCAAACAGGAAACTATAACCTAATGTACAAAGGAGTAGATGGTTTTACACCATCAAATCATTGTCTCATTGTGTTGCTGCCCATACAGACTAAAGTGCTGGAGTGACTGACACATTGAATGCTTTACCAGTACTTGGAAAAGCATGGTTTAGTGTCAGAAAAACTGGTATGGTTTTTGTATGGGAAGGTCCATATATATATATGGGGACTGTGTTCACGGACCTCAGTAAAGCATTTGATTTAGTGAACCATCAGGTCCTTCTGAAAAGGGTGCAAAAACTGAGTGTTCAGGGTGAGCCACTGAAGTGGTTCCAATCAAATTTGTCCAATTGAAAGCAGTGCGTAGCCCAAGGTATTGTAACATCAGTGTCTAACGAAATAAATAAGAAGTCCCACACATATTGGGCCCTCTGCTTTTTAATGTTTATGGGAATGACCTTTCAGGCCTGCTTGTGAACAGTGAGGTCTGACTGCATGTGAATGATACAATGCTGGTGGCCTCCACATACATTCGGACTGAACTGAAATGCAAACATCAAGCAGCAGTGCAGTGAAATCGGGCCAAAAATGTGACCCTACCTTTTTTCACTATGAAAGTTTCCAGGCATCTTCCAGTTACATTTGGTGGTACAATGTTCTAATTCCACCAAAATATGAGTATTTTATAAATGTTTTAATTTAATTTTTTCTCAGGAAAAAAAGATGGCCAAAGCATCTTGCATAGAAATAGCATTGTAGACCTGGCAAGGGTTAGGACTGAAAAACAAGACTCATGGGCCCAGATATTCAAACTGCACCACAAAGTAGTGCAATAGCAGCAGCAGGTGCAAGTACGGTGTGCCCATGTGCAACACACGTGATATTCAAACACAGCGCAGGCCAAGGTGTGCTTGAGCAACACAACTGAATATCATCGCCAACCACACCATGGCGCAACCAGGGATGCGCAGTGGCGCAAGGCTGATGCACCGTAGCACAACCAGGGATGTGCAGTGGAGCAGGGTAGCAGCACAGAAGCACAACCAGGGATGTGCAGGGACAGGATGAAGGGGTGCACCACCCATGGAAGACATGGCAGAGGAGCAAGCAGCAGACAAGACAGCACCCCCCACACCCCATGAACTGCACAACCTGTGGTGAGCTGGATGAACCACCAGCCCATGAACACCAGTACCGAATCCACAGCTGGGGCCTGGTGCCCCAGCACACCCCCTGGCAAGCAGTGACCATAACACAAGGAGGTACGACCACCCTGTGCCACCCCATCCCACCAAAGCAGAGCACACCCTGCACAGCGATCCCCAGACACCCCACCCAGGAGCAGCACCCAACAGTGTATGGCTCTATATACATGCCACCACCCCCACTGTGATAATGCAACCCTGTGCACCATGGAGCCATGCATGGCAGCCCCATTGTGAGCACCCCACAGCAGACAGCAGCAGCCACCAATGCAACAACTGCAGACACAGTGCCACCCTGCACAGCCCCCCCATGGCACAGTGGAGAGGTCGACCCTGCGTCGGCACCTGAGGTACCCCACATGCGACAGGTCCTGCCCTGGACCCCACCACCAGCACGACAGCACCCTGCACATCCAGCCAATCACACTCCCTGTCCCAGCACTGACCCCAACAGCCAGCTCAGAAACCCACAGTGGTGCATGGAGGCATGTGCCACTCAGGATGCAGCACAAGGCACAGACAAACACCTACCCAGGCCCAAGGGCACCCCAACATAGGGACACAATAGCGGGGCAACAAACCTGCTGGTGTGTGACCACAGCAGCTTTGTACCCACAGCCAGCACCCCACCATGGCACAGGTGTACCAGCCACCCTGTGCACACACCATAAAGCCGTCCACCACTAGCATCGGCTAGAGCACAAGTGACAGACATCGGAGCACAGACCATGCAACAGACACCAGCAACAGCATGGAGGGGGGACAACAACAGCAGAGACCACAGTGCCACCCAAGGCAGATGTGCACCATACTGGTGACAGGAGGCAATCTGCCATTGCGCTGGGTCCAGGGGGTGGCCAGCATGGACAGCCACCATTGACATGCCAGCAGACTGTGCATAGCACAGTCATGCAAGGGTGTCAGCTGCACGGGCCATGGACATACTGACAAGGGCGCCATGGACACAGTGCATGCACTGGGGACCACTGCACACTGGTGTCCAGTGCACAGGGAACAACACACGTACCACAGACAGTGACCGAGTCCCCCACCCACACCATAGGTGGGTCCCTGCCAGACACACACATGCCCAGGACTGCACCACCCCCAATGCCATGCACACCACTGCAGCCAAGCACCATTAGTCCACTGCAAATCAGAGACCACCACAGTTGTCATAACAAAACAGATATATTAAACGATTGTGAAAAACAAAACATATGTACAACTATATACAATGGGGTGGGAGAAGGGCCACAAACCAGGTGAGGGTGGGCATGGGGTGGGGGTGAACAAATGGGAGAGGGATGAAGGGGTGTGAAGGTAAGTCCAGAGGGGAATTCAATAAGGGGGCATAGAGGGCCTATCTCTGGCCCCTCTCCCCACTTCTGTGCCTTCACCATCTTCCGTGGTGCCGTACCCCATCCTGCTCCATCCTTTGCAGGATCTCAAGGGTGGCTCTGGTGAGCTGCAGCAGCTCCTGTACCTCTTTCTCCAGCACTGTCCAGTGTTGTCCACCTAGGACAAGGGAGCAGAGTCAATACACGTGACTGGCCAGACCCCTGCAGCCCACCCATTGTGCATGGCATACAGCCATGGGTCATGACCCTGTGATGGCATGTGACCACCCACAGTGACTGCACCCACAAGACCCACCTACCCAGGCACCCAAAGTAATGTGGACTGCTGCACACACCCACCGCCCATGTCGCACACAGCACCACCATGGCCGTACAGTGACATGGCTATGCGGTGCAAAGGCAGTGGCACAGCCATGTGCCCAGTGCATGCATGGACCACCAGCGATGCCCACCCACACATGCAGTGCCACAGGACAGTGCTGTGTGCACCGTGTGGTGTGCACGGTGGTGGGGCCAAGTGCTAGTGGCCATGCCCCACCACCAACCCTGCAACACAGCATGCAGAGATATAAGGGGAAAAAAGGCACTCACCTGCATCCAGGCCAGCTGGGTGCTGCTGGCCCATGGCCCCTCCTCCATAACCCTGCTGCAGCTGCGGCGCATCAACCCTGTCCTGCTCTGCTTGGGCTTGCCTCACCCTACGGTGCTCCTCCGGGCCTAGGGTACAAACACAGAGAGGGGAACATCAGTACAAACCAGTAGCAAAGCCCCCTGGTGTGCATTCCCACACAGCCCAGCTATGTCACAACTCCACCACCACCGCCACCATCCCCACTAGATGGCCCCCACCTCCCTGCAGGGTGGACACATGCACACTGTGATACCCAGATGGCTGGATGCTACCAGTGTATGGATGGAGCACCTACCTGGCCATGGCACAGCACCTCGCCAGGTGTGTGCCTGCAGATGCCCCAGTCTGTCCGGGTCCCTCCTCAGGAGGTCTCCATACTGGTGGCAACACTGCTCACCAAACCTGGCAATACCAGTGGCCTCCTCCATGCCCTCAGCAACCTCCTCCCACATGGCACTGCATGGCTTGTCGAGTGGGTCCTGGCCGAACAGGGCCCCAGCATAGGGCTCAACAATGGCCACAAGGTTGGCCAGCTCTATGATGCTCCATTGCTGTGCTCACCTGCGTGACATCCTGCAGTGAGTACTGATAACAAAATGGCACTCTGTAGGGCATGTTCCCCACGTGCGGAGGCTGCGCGGTACAGCACTGCCATTCCCCATCATGCTGTCACTGAACTGCGCGATAGGGGTGCACCCATGCAGACGCATGGTGCCTAGAGGGCAAAGGTCGACCGCAGGGTCAAGGGTCTGTCCGCACATGGAGCGTAGCACTATTGGGACTCCCTGTGTGTAGTGCGGTAGGGTGCCTGTGTGTGACACCCTGCAGTGGCCTACAGTGCTGTGGCTCCATGGTGCCTATGGCACACCTTGGCATGAGCACCACACAGGCGAACAGCACACTAGCACCACTGGCACAGTGATGGCCATGCCCTGCACTGCCTCCCATGCACAGCACTTCATCAGCATAGCACGCGTTGGCATCAGCACCCTGGGTATGTGCCGTGCGGTGCCTACTGCACACATCACAGAGCTGCGCCATAGCCTGAGCACACTCAACAACATTGCGCAAGGCACAACAGCATGATATTCAGCCAGCATATGCAAATCAGCTCATCAGCAACTCCATGGTGCAACCACTGCATTAGCATCCACTTAAAGTTGCGCCTCGCCTCATTTGCATGCATTGCGCTATATAAAAGCAACATGGGGCTGCAAAGGGCATAGTTTGCTATTGCAGTCTATTGCGGTGGGTTGCATGCTGTTGGGATGTGTGGACTGTGGTTTGTGAGGGCTGAATGGGACTGCACATTCAAAGGTAACACCTGTCATTCCCACAGGCTCGAACATGACCAAACGAGAGGATGAGGAGGAACAGGGACAGGGGAGAAGGAGGAGGCCCAGCTTCACCCGGGCTGAATCAGATGCCCTGTTTGAGGCATATCTCAACAGAGAACCACTGCTCAGCGGACAGCGGGGAATGCCACAGGCCTGTGCTGCTGCATGGGGTGAGGTGGCGCGTCCCGTGAACCAGCATGGCAGCCACTAGCAGTCCATGCAGGAGTGTAAAAAGAAGGTCGGCACGGACAGGAGGAGGACAAAGGATAAGGTGGCTGCCATCAAGGCAGCATGTGCTGCCACCGGTGGTGGACAGCCGGATGTGCCATGCCTGACACCACAGGAGGAGTGGGTGGCCAGCAGCATGCGGAGTTGTGCCATAGAGGGCATTTCTAGTGGTGGCTTCCAGACATGTGGCAGCCCATCACTGCATGGTAGGCCCTGTGCTATCACTGTGTGGGTGGTGGGGGGAATTTCACAGGGCAGGGCAGAGGCAATAATGCTACTGTGTTCCCTTACAGCTCCTGAGCGTCTACATGGGTCAGCGGTGGTGGGTGTGTCCACCAAGAGTGATGCCCTGGACATGGAGGAATGCCCATCCACCTCCACAGGTGTCTGAGGGATTGGACTAGTGCATACCTGCCTGTCTGTCCGGACTGAAGATGGTGATGCGGGTGCGGACGAGGCCCTGCCTGTGTCCCAGCATGACAGCGCCCATGGACTCCAGTGTGCTGGGACATGAACTGGTGCTGGATCCAGCACTGATGATGATGGATCACAAGTCCTGGACAGTGAAACATGTGGGATGCAGAATGGTCCCACAGCAGGAAATGGCATGGGCGTAGCTGTGGGTGGTGCCACCGTGGAGGTCTGCATGACAACACAGTCCCAACCTGTGCCTGTATGTCCCAGTGGGGCAGCACTGGAGTGCATCCAGGCTGGTGGGGCTGTTGCAGCCACTGCAGTGGTGCCTGTGAGCCCTGGTGATCATCAGCCAGAGGGGCAGTGCCAGCAGTCGGCCAATGGTGACGGAGAGACAGTGTCGCAGGGTGGTGGCAGTGCACCACATGGGGACATGCCCCGGCATGGCTCTGGTGTGCAGCACCCATCATCAAGGGGTGCTGCCCAGCAGGGCCAGGAACACCACGTGGGACAGCATGCTGGACCGGTGGATAACCTCCTTGACGAGCACAGCCATCTACTCCAGGCTTCAATGGATCAGCAGTTGTGGCTTGTGACTGTGGTGAATGCACTCAGTGTGGTTCTGTGACAGGCACAGGAGCAGAGCAGCAGAGACCATGGTCTGCTCCTGGCAGAGATGGCCCGGTAGCGGTGGATGTGACCACTGCCATTGACAGGCAGACACATGCATTCACAGCTGTCATGGCCACATTGGGCACCCAGTTTGGTGCCCATGCACCACAGACACCATGCAGTGTCATGTTTACCCCCCATTCCCGGCGCCATACAACACCTTCTATGTCGACACCGGGTTCAGCTGTGGGCATACTGAGCACGCCTGGTGTGATCATGTTCCGTGAGCTGCAGACCCCTGCGCGAACACAGTCGCGTTCACGCAGCGTCACCCCTGGGGGACCGTTGGTGCCACCCATGAGGTTAATGGTCAACCTGGCATGGCTGGCAGGTCTCAGCGGGGCTGCCCATGCATCCATGGCAGCCATGGCACTGTGCTGCATGACTGACCTGTCTCCCACCATGGCCACTGTCTGCCACTGCCCTATGTGTAGTGTGTTGTGCATTGTGTGATGCACGGGTGGGGTACCCGGCCCTGCACACACACAGTCCCTGTGCACACCCTCCCAGCTGCTGGCCACTGTGGCGTATGCACGATGATGCCTGCATTGCATTGTCCACCACTGTGCAATAGTGCCCAGCATCTGAGGCACGCACAGTGATGGCCACTGGGCATGGTCATGTGTGGACCTGTGTGGCGGTAGGGGTGGCATTCGGGATTGGCGTGCCGTCTACCCCTTCTGCATATCTTGTGGGGGTGTGTGTGAGTGTGTGTGTGTACACATGTCATGTTTGGCCTCTGCCCATTCCTGATGCCGTGTGCGGTGCCACACTCAGACCCATTCCGTTACCGCCATCCACCCCTGGGGTTCATCCCTGCCTGTCTGTGGGCTGTGCCCTTGCCATTGGTGGTTGCACATGAGCCCGTGACCTACCTGTTTTTACCAAAGTGCTATTCTGTGATGGTGTCCTTGTGCAGCTGTGACATCCGGATCAGATGGGGTTCCTTTGCCCAGGGGTGGCTGCCCATCATCGTCTGGACCAGCGTCCTCATCGTCCCCACCGCTGTCACCTTCTTCGACCTCTAAGGCTATCCCACAGTTGTTGGCCATGTTGTGCAGGATGCAGCAGGCCACGAATAGCCCACAGATCTTTGAGGGGCTGTACTGTAGGGCACTGCCAGACGTGTCCAGGCACCAGAAACATGCCTTCAGCATCCCGAACACCCGCTCGATGACATTCCGTGTTGTGCTGTGTGCCTCATTGTACCATAGCTGCAATGGGGTCGTGAGGCACCAGTATGGTGTGAGCAGCCAGGGACGGAGTGGGTAGCCACTGTCACCTGTGTGTAGAGGGTGGACATTAGTATGGTGGTCTGCGTCGCATTGCCATGGTCCGACAAGGCTGGTACCCATGGCACCTCTAACTATGTACCCCTCCACGTCTGCTCATGTCATCCTGTCTGATATGCATACTCACCCACTAGGTGGCCAGTGGGGATGTCCCCACTCTCAAACCTGTGGCACAGTGTGGACTGGTGCCAGATGAAGGCATCATGTACTCCCCCAGGGTGCATGGCACAGACATTGGTTATGCAACCCCTGGCATCACTCGCCACCTGGCAGTTGATGCTGGCATACCCCTTCCAGATGATGTAGGACACACCACCCAGGCCAGGTGGTGTGCGGATGGCCACATGGGTGCAGTCAATGGCCCCGAGCATGCCAGGCAACCGTGCTACCCTGTGGAACTCTTGTATGTGTGCTGTGCACTCCACCTGTGTGCTGGGGAAATGGATGCACTCCGCAGCATGTGGCAGGAGTGTTCTGAGGAATTGTGTGAATAGGCGTGACACGGCCGACTGGGTTATGCCTGTTGTGTCCCCTGTTGGTATCTGGAAGGTGCCCATGGTGAGCAGGCACATGACAGCCATCACCTTCATCTCCACTGACAGAGCATGGCTCTGTCGTGTAGGTGCCTGCATCTCATCACTGCACAGCTCACAGAGCCACCTCAGGATCGCCTGGTTCAGGCAGTACTGGCCCACAATCTCTGTGTCAGATTGTGTTCGAAGGTGGTGCGGGCTCGGTACTGCCTGTTCTAGGTGTACCGCAGATGGTCCCTTCCACGGCTGCCCCCCTGCTGCCTTCCTTCTCACACCCCTCATTACCCGCTCCATTTGAAAGGTGGCACTGGCCATATCCCTGGCTGGTGTTCCTCTCCTGGCGGCTGTTATACCATTCCCCCCGCTGTCTGTTTCTGATGCTCCCCCTGCATCGGGTACACCTCTGGCCTTTGGCTGTGGCTGTCCTGACTTCTGCCACTGCCCTCAGTCAATTGTGGCACTCCACTTTCAATCCTTCACAGTGACACAGGCTCCCCACTCCTATCCTGTTCTTGGATCACTTCAGGTGTGCCCTGTCCTGCTCCTGCCCAGTCCTGCTCACTGCTGCCCTCTGTACTGCCCTTGTGTCTGTCAGCATGCTCCCACCTGTGGCTTCCCTGTAGCATTCTTGTGCCCCTCTCTTGCTCCTTTTTATTTTGGATCATTTCCGCTGTCGCGCAACTTCCGCTAGCTCCCCTATTGTGCAAGGTCACATGCTGTTGAATATCGCACTGTGCATGCTATTCATGGTTCCGCTCCCAACGGTTGCGCATGCATTCATTACTATTGTGCTCTTGAGCATTGCTACTTGCGCTGCACAGCTGACTCCCACTGAATATCGCTCAATGGCGCATTTCCGTACTTGCACTGGTGCATCCCTGTTGTGCATGGTGCATCCCTTTTGAATATCCGGGCCCTGGTGCATAGCACAAGAAGTATCTAGACAAGTACATCTGACAGGTATGCTGCTATTTTTATTAATTATAGCTGAAACTATCTTTTTTGGAGAAAAAAATTTCTCATTGCACTGCTGCTATAAGTTAGATCTTAATACAAATGGAAAGTGGTTTGCCTATTTGGGTCTTTTTGTATATGGTAACAAAACCCAGTGTGCCAACTTCACATAGGGAGAAAACAAAAATAAGAATCTGGATTTAGACCTTTTGTTTGAAAATGCACAAAAGGTGACAAACATAAATATTTATCAATACATGGGTGTCCAGAGAGATAGCAAACTGTTCTGTTTAGCACATTAACATAATGTTCAAAAAACTAACCAAACTCTATTGGCTCTTTGTAGAGCGACCCCTTGTTTGACCAATGAATCAAGAGTTAAAATTGTCAAACAATTATTGGTTCTGGTTTTGGAATACATAATTTTATTATATAGAAATTCAACTAAATATGCTCTTTTGAAAATAGACCATATGTACAAAAAGCTTGCTAGCTTTGTCATGAGAAATAAAATAGATATTCATCATTGTGAGCTATATGAAACTTTTAATTGGTTACAACCTGACACTAAAAGAGACTACAGCTGGCTGACATGGAGTTATAAACTATTAAAGTCTAAAATTGAACATCCTCTGAAGATGTGAACAGTAGTTATCTACTGGCTGGCAGTATAGCCTAGCGGTTTGAGTAACGAGCTGTGAATGAGCTTAGTGCATCTAGCAGACCTGGGTTTGATTCCGACAACCTCCACCTGCAGACTGTGTGACTCTGAACAAGTCACTTAACCTCCGAAGAGCTCCTGGGTCACCCCTGAAAACAGGTACTTGCGCCTAGTGGGCCTTACCTTGTTACCAAAGAAAAAATAATGAAAAGATAGAAAAAAGTGTATAATTATTGAAACCAGCCCATTTACAGAAGAAAGGGTTCTGAAAGAACTCGTAAAACTGAAGGTGGACAAAGCAATGGGGCCTGATGGGATTCATCCCAGAATTCTAAAAGAACTAAGGGTAGAACTAGTGACACCACTGACTACCCTCTTTAACAAATCATGGGAGGATGGGGTGGTACCCGAGGACTGGAGGAGGGCAGATGTGATTCCCCTTCACAAAAGTGGGAGCAAGGCAGAAGCAGGAAACTACAGACCTGTTAGTTTAACCTCAGTGGTAGGGAAGATGATGGAATCACTTCTGAAGGAAAGAATTGTCGAGTATCTAGAGGCCAGAGGGGCACAGGACCCAAGGCAGCATGGATTCACAGTGGGAAGGTCATGCCAGACAAATCTGATAGATTTCTTTGACTGGGTGACCAAAGTAGTAGATCAGGGAGGGGCTGTGGACATGGCCTACCTAGACTTTAGCAAGGTGTTTGACACAGTCCCATACAAAAGATTAATATACAAGTTAGCCAGCCTGGGAGTGGGTCCCAAGATGACAGCCTGAGTAAAGAATTGGCTGGAGAATAGGACACGGAGAGTAATAGTAAATGGAGTCCACTCTGAAGAAAGGGGGTTACTAGTGGGGTACCGCAGGGTTCAGTAATAGGACCGGTCCTCTTCAATGTCTTTATAAGCTACATTGCAGAGGGACTGGAAGGAAAAGTATGTCTCTTTGCAGATGACACAAAGATCTGCAACAGAGTTGATGCACAAAGTGGGGTGGAAAGGATGAGAAGGGACTTGGCAAGGTTAGAGGAATGGTCAAATGTATGGCAGCTTAGATTCAATGCTAAGAAGTGCAAGGTAATGCACCTGGGAAACAAAAACCCAGGGGAAGAGTACACAATGGGGGGTGAGATACTAACAACGACAAAAATGGAAAGGGACCTGGGGGTAGTCATATCAGATGACCTAAAGGTGGGAAAGCAATGTGAGAGGCAGCAAGGAGGGCTGGGGGGATACTGGGATGCATAGGGAGAGGCATCACCAGTAAAAAACAAGGAGTTATCCCTCTGTACAGACAGTTGGTGAGACCCCATCTGGAGTACTGCGTGCAGTTCTGGAGACCCACTCTCCAAAAGACATAGACAGGATGGAAGCTGTCCAGAGGAAGGCAACTGAAATGGTGGGGGTCTTCACTGGAAGACATATGAAGAGACTTAAGGAGCTTAATATGTATAGCCTCGAGGAAAGGAGGGATAGGGGACATGATAGAAACTTTCAAGTACCTCAAAGAATCAACAAAGTCCAAGAGGTAGCATCTTTCAAAAAAGAGGTGTGCAAGAACAAGGGGGCACAATTTGAAGATAGAGGGGCAGCTCAGAGGTAATTTAAGGTATTTTTCACAGAGAGGGTTGTGGATGCATGGAGCGGCCTTCCAGAGGAGGTTGTGGAGTCAAAAACAGTGGTGGAATTCAAGCATGCATGGGACAGTCATAAGGCAATTCTAGGGGGTTGGGGTAGGAAGAAGTAGGCTGCTGGTTAACTAGGATCTGCAGCTTATCCATTAGGTAGGGAAATGGGCAGACTGGGTGGGTCAAGTGGTCCTTATCTGCCGTCAAATTCTATGTTTCTATGTTTCTATGAAATCCCCCTAAGTGATAGATATTCACTAAGAACTGAAGTCAGCTGTTTGCCTCATATGTTTGTGCACATCAGCTATGGTAATATGACCCTGAAGATTTGCGTGGCAAGATCATGGAATAAATTATAAGACGATGTGAGAGCAAAAAAGCACATTGAATGAGATTCAGGCTGCTTTGAAGAAAATGCTGAATTTACAGTGTGAATGCTTGAAGTGACATCTTTACAGTAGATGAATGTGTATATCTTTATGTATATCCTGGTATTGTGTATTGAGCCATGTTTTTTCTTTTTATTTGTTATAACATAAATTATATGTAATTTACAGTTGTGCCATCACTGTTACATTTGGTATACATCCCCGACCACAAACTGCATACAGTTCTACAACTAGGTGGTGATAAAAGGCTAAATCTGATCTGTGCCTACAATCCTCCAAAGGGGGCTCTCCCTGGCTTAAATGGGCTCTTGGATTATCTGGCCACTCTAAACAGTAGATCTGAAGTCATACTAATGGGAGACTTCAACCTAGACCTATCAGGGAGTCACGCCGGTACATATACTGAAGCTCTCGCCTGACTTAACCTCGCTCAACTTATCTCTAGCCCTACACGCATCTCTTCCAACTTGGAGCGCCAATCTCTCCTGGACTGGATGGCTACAAATAGAGCAAATAAAATAATTGCTGCAGGGACCTTTTCGGATTCTATTAGTGATCACCTGCCTACGTTCTGTATCTGGAATGGCCACTGCCTTAAACCCCCCAAGAATCATTCAATTTCGGGATTTTGCCAAACTAAACCGAACTGCACTTCTGAGGATATTAATAATATAGACTGGTCTCCCATCTATCACACTGATGATGTAAACACAGCACTTGAATACATACCTGATAGTCTCAGCTTCTGGCCCTTCAGGATCTGCACATCCCTCTGAAAAAAGGCGTCTTAGGGCTCCCTAATAAATGGCTTAAAAAGACCTCCTTGACCATGATAAAAGAGACAAGGCCTGGACCTTGGCAAAGAAGTCCCAACAATCAGAAGACTGGGTTAACTATAAACAACTGAGAATACCTGCAAAAAGATATTGGAAGGCTAAAAGGAGCTACTGCCTTAGCTTCTCCAATCGTCAGCGGGTGATACCAGGGTTTTGGAACCACATCAAAAATTTCATTGGGCAAAGGCCCAAGATGGCCATTACCGACATGACACTGAATGACGCAAACTGTAACAAGTTACCTACTATTGCTAATGCTCTTAATGCACAATTCTCGGATCTCTCCGAATACACTGAGAAATTCATCCAACCTCTTTCACCTCCTCCTGAGGAACAACTTTCGCATGAAACCCCTTTTCGTCTCACATTAGTCTCCTCCACCGAAGTGCTGCATCTCCTCAAATCAGTATCCACCTATGGATCTGCTGGCCCGGATGGGCTACTGCCAGCCCCTGCCCTTGCTGTTCCTATTGCAAAAATCTTTAATCTTTCCATAATAACCCAAACGGTACCAACATTGTGGAAAACCGCTCGCGTTGTCCCTGTTCACAAAAAAGGGGATACCAAAAATATGTCAAACTATAGACCAATTGCCATTCTCTCTACCCTAAATAAACTTCTCGAGAAGGCCATCGCTACTCGGGTCACAAATTACCTGCACCTTAACAACCTTATATCCCCTACCCAGCATGGATTCGAACAGGACACAGCACCACAACTGCTCTACTTCAGCTGACAAATGCAGTCCTTACAGCGATGGATAAGAGCCTGCTCACTGGGGCTATATTTATCGATCTCACAAGGGCATTTGACCTTGTAAATCACTCTCTGCTACTTTCCAAACTGTCCCGCCTTGGCTTTGACCTGTCGTCCATCTTATGGTTCGATAGCTACCTCTCAGGGAGGTTGCAATTGTCCAAATTGAATCCGCCGTCTCAAATCTTTCCCCTACCTCTGTTGGAGTCCCCCAAGGATCTATTCTTGGCCCACTACTTTTCTCCCTTTTCATTAACAACTTGCCCTCCCTTCCCTGATCCTCCTCATTAATCCTTTATGCCGATGACATGGTGCTTCTCTCCAGTGGTAAAGATCCCTTATCAGTAAGAGCACATCTTCAAGCAGACTTCAACTGCTTGCAGGAGTGGTATTACAGAACAGGCTCCTAATGAATGCTAAGAAAACTGTAACTATGCTTTTGGCCCCTGTCAAGAATCAGATCTCTTACTCCAGACTTATTGATACATTCTCTAGATGACTCCCTCTTGAATTCGTTACCTCCTTCAGGTATCTAGGAGTCACTCCGACCCATCTCTTGACTTTAACCTCCACATTGCGGCTACATGTAAGACAGTTTACTCAAACTTGGTCTTGCCTTTAAAATTAGGTCCTCCTCAATGATGCTGCCCGGCTTGCTATTGCACAAGGATTTCTCCTCCTGCTCTAACATATTGCTCTCAGGTTTACCTTAAAGCTAGCAAAGGAGCACTCCAGAAATGGAGCACCTGCTATAACAGTATATGCAGATTTGCTCTCTCCGCCACAGACTTACCCATCATTGCCTGCTCTACTCAAAACTAAATTGGCTCTCCCCAGACTCGCTCAGACACTATTCTGCAGGCTGTACAATTGACAATATGATCAGAACGGGTCCCTAAATACCTTGCCAAACTATTAACTCAGCCCTCCCAAAGCATACCACCTCAGGGAATCTGCTCAAACCCAACTTGAAATTCCCAGATATCTCACACAAAAGGAGAACGATCCTTTGCCATATCTGCCCCCGCCTGGAACTCCATTCCTCCCACATCAAACTCTCCAAATCCCACAAGGCCTTTAGACTGAGTCTTGGGCACACCTATTAGAATCCGACTGCTGCTCTTGTGCTGTAACTTGAGCTTCTCTCTAGCATTTTCTCTTCCCTATGGCACTTACTGATTTCCTACTGGTCTCCAAAATCTGAAAGTTTCCCACATCCAGCAGAAATCCTATTGTTATAATGCTACTTCATTTAAGTTTTGTTTGCTGTTTGTCGTTTCAATTTAGTCATTGATGTATCATCAGATGAAAATAATTAATGTAATGTTATCTGTTTCTCTTTGTCGTTACTGATAATGACCGTTCCTGGATGTATACTGTTCAAATGTTTGTTCTCACCTCATGCTGCATCATGAAATACTCTTTAATGTTGACTCTGGTCTCCCCTGTCTGTACTCTCTGGGGTTGTGCCTGAATATAGGCAACATTGTTGTCTAGTGTACTTGCCTGGTAAACAAAAACCAAATAAATAAATTTCTAAAGCAACCGACACTACAGCGACAACAGCGCCAGGTTGCTGTAGTGTTGGTGCTGGATCCCGGCACTGCTTTTGGGGGGTCTTGCACCCCCTACATGAATCAACTATGACTTGGAGTTTATTATTTTAAGTGTGGGGGTGTGAGGGACACAGCCCCCCCTTATGGGCATTCGGGGGGCTTTGCCACCCGAAGAACACATGATAGACTGTAACTGCCATTATGCTGACCACAAATGTAGTCAACATAATGGTGCCACTGCAACAGTGGTCGACACTGAAACTGCCTACCTCTGGTCATAGATCTTTTACATTTTTATGTACTTTGTAATATACAGGGCTTTTATTGAAAATAGGGCTTGTCCCTAATGAAATGATCTTGTATAAAACTAAAAATTTTACCTACCTACTTATCTACAGTATGTATATCTTGATACTAGTGTTGTAATTTGCATAGAATGAATATTATTTAGAAATTAGCTGAAGGGCAGTGAACTAACTATAGACTCCTAAGGTAACCCAAGGTTAAGTAGTCTAAGAGGAGAATTCTCTCTACTGATGTTAGTAAGCCTTGAGCCAGTCCAGGCAAGATTAGACTAGCCCAGGATGTTTCAGTGTGTGCAAAAGGATAGCATGGTCCACTGACTCTAAGGCTTTCTTGAGATCAATAAAATTTGTCCCATCATAATAGCCGACTGTGTGTTTATTACAGTTGATAGAATTTCTCATGCAGTATCTTGTTGAAAACTAGTGGAAAAGAGATGGGATTGTGGTTATTGGGATCATCTGAAGATCCAGATTTGAGAATATCGGATCTTATTTTTAAGAAATCCTACCCATCAGCAATCTACATGGCCAGCTTTATTGTACAAACAAAAAAGTAAACCATATTGGGACAGGGTCAGTGCCCCTTTTCTCTTTGAGCTATCCGTGCTACTATACTGGCTTTTTTTAAGCTTTTCTTTCACAATGCATGCTGCATGTTGGCCACTCTCAGTCCTGGACCACTACCCACCCTTCCATCCCCTCTTGCTTTACCAGCCCTCTTAACCTTGTCTATGTTTCTCCTGCCTTTTTCATCCTTTCTTTTCTATTTTGATGGGTTCCTCCTCCAACTACAGTAAAGGTAAACAGACCTGCCAGTGTCTGTGCTAGCCCAGAGAGGATGGTATTAAACTAAATGAAATATCAAAAGATGACCTTCCAGGATCCTTCCCAAACTTTAGCTGGCCAGGTTAATGTAAATTGTTAATAAAAGTAACCATGGTGCATGTAAAAAAATGAGAAATATTCAAACTTCAAAAGAAACTACTCCATCGGTGGTACAGGACCCCTCAATTATTGCTTGCCCGTGGAGTGCTTTCTCACAACAGATGCTAGCTCTCAGGAAGGTTCTCTTTCCTATCTGCTTTGGTTTTGTCCCTTTATACTCCCCTTCTGGGATCACATCCTGCAAATATGTATGAATATCCTTCCTAGATTCATGCCCATTGATGCTTCTTTTATTTTGCTGGGTCTTTCCTCCCCCATCACACCTTATTCTGATCCTCATGCTCAATGGGCCTATTCTGCAATACTTACTGTCAAATGGCTTATTCTTCATTATCAGTGGTCCACTGATACTCTCTCTCTGAAGGAATGGCTCCTGGCTTTAGGCCAGCTTGCTTCGCATGAACACCTATCTCACCTGACTATCACCCAAATGTCATAATATATAGACATTTGAGCTCCCTTCCTTGCCTACTCAGAAGCTTGCTCTCCTTCCTTTTCCCCTTCATATGCCCTTTTCTAATATTCACATTGCTCACTGTTTTGCCAGTCTTCCTCCTCTTCTCCTTTTTCTTCCTGACCACCCCATGTATTCTTATGTGCTTCCCCAGTCCCGTTAGTATCCCTTTCTTTACCTTCACTATATATTTGCCTTGATATTTTTTCTTTTCACTACAGGTTGCAATGAAGAGCTTATTTTCTTTTTTGTCTTTTTCCTGTTGGTGAACAGATTTCATAGTCAGTTCTTTGTTTTTCCTTGTTTGACCAGCCTTCACAATTCTTGGCTGTAAACTTATATATAGTTCAATGTTTTAGCCCTGTGCTATTAGGTTGTTAGATTATTTGCTGTTGTTACTGTTTTTTGCCCTTTTCATCGTAATATATACTATTATGTTACTATATCATCTTCTATCTTTTCGTATGTATGACTTTGTTTATGGTTGACCTTGTTGGTATTCTGTTTCTTTTTGAATCTCAATAAAAAGTTTTACATTAAAATAATTATAAAAACAAAAAATATGCAGTATGCATATCTGAAGATATGTTCACCTCCTGCAGCTGCCATTTTAGGGAGCAGCAAGCTGAGACCTGAAATGCTGCAAAGACTGATAGGATGATACAAACACCCTCAGCCCAGAGCAGATAAGCACTGTTGTCCTGAACCTAATGGGTGTTCTGTCTACCTTGAGGGTTTTCTCAAACTTAAAGCCAGCCAGAGAGCTGACTTACAGTAATTTGGAAATGTTCTAAATGCACACCTGTTCCACTCCATAGAGCTTAAACTTTTGGTTCCTTCACAGACTATAGGTCATTCAAAAACACAAAAAAAGGGAAGCTGCTTCCTCTCAGACCTCAGAATAGTTCACAGTCCACAGGACACTGTGCAGGTGAGACACCAGAATAAGGTAAGGGATAGCTGTCTGTTCACAGTACACTCTGCAGACCAGACACCAGACCAAGGTAAAGAGATTACACATTAATGGATACTGTTTACAAAAGCTAGGGGGAAGTTATCGACAGAATGTAGCCAGAATTCCTGCCTGTCTATAGGTTTATAAGAATTGCAAAATGTCTGACCATGTCAGTGGCTGCAACTGTAGTGTGCACACAGGATAGGTTAGGTACAGGCAAGTGTTTAAAAAAGGGAAAACAAGAGACACACTCTGTAGGTAGGGTAACAAATTAGTTTCACGAGAGCAAAGGGAGGGATTTTTTAGGAGTACAATGGGAGCAGGAGGGAGACAGAAAGGTACAGAGAATTTTAAACAGACACTAGGCAATGGAAGGAAAAATCATGAAAGTGGTGCAGTACAATAGGTGTGGGGCCACAGTCTTTCAGTACCTTCAGGAGAATGAGGTGCTGCCCCTTTTGTGCTCACCTCTCTGGGTTGCTGGCAGAGGTTGCTGAACTCTGGTCCAAACTGGAAAGGGTACAGAGGAATGTCCAGTCCAGCCATTGACCACCATGTCTGCCACCATTCCCCCAGAGGATACCTAGGGAGATGCAGAGTGAATGGACCTTGGTGGGCTCCGAGAAAGTGGGGGTTGTAGGAAGGGTGCATGCTCCTCAGCCTATACTACTGCAGAATTCCTTTCCCATACAGGTGTGATGGGGCAGCCAAGAGGAGGCACCTGTTGTAGTGGGAAAGAGGAAGTGGGGGTTCTGAGAAGTGGAGTCCTGAAGGAGAGAGTATAAGGCCCTCAGCCAAGGAGAAAGCAGCTGCTGGTGAGGAACTCCATTATTAGGGGATAGACTTGGGATTGGGAGGGGGAGGAAGGGAGAAGGAGGAAACAACATAGAAACATAGAAAGTGTCAGCAGATAAGGGCCTCAAGGCCCACCCTGTCAGCCCTATATTCTACTTTATTCTAATGTGACACTGTAGACCCTACTCTGCCTCCAGTTCCTCTTCCCTCACCCTTTTGCTTTTATCTTTTCCTTAGGTAAAGTGCCTGAGAGGTGCTTTGGATTGGAGGGATGGCAAGCATATTCAGAGGATTGCTAGAGCAGCAGAGATGTGAGGGATTTAGACATTATTGTCCAACTGGGGACAAGTGACTTGACAAGGGACAGGGTAGGGGTAGTGTAGGGTAACTTCTGGCACTTCAGGAGGGCCCTTTTGTAAGTAACATTCATGGTGGCTTTTTCTAAGGTGTTACCTGTGAATGACAGGGAGGATTCAACAGTATATCACAGCAGGGCATTTAATAAGTGGTTATAGGTGTGCTGCATAGAGGAGGGCTTCAGCTACATTCGGGACAGGGGCTAGTCTGGGAGAATATGGGCCTCCATAAGAGAGATGGCCTTCATCCTTCAATGAAGGGGACCTCAGTCCATGGTGAGAATTTTAAATGCTACTTGGATGACCATTTAAAGTATCCTGGGGGGAGGCAGTAAAACAATGGGAGGCAAAAATTATCCCACAGATGATGCAACAGTAGGGAGGGAGGGCCCAGGGGAGAAATGCCTGCAAGGACAGGGGCTCAGAAAGGCAGGGATGGGGACAAGACAAAATAAAGGCAAATGAAATTTGACAGCAAATAAGGACTGCTTGGCCTATCGAATCTGCACATTTTTCACTGCCTTCAAGGGGGGTGTAAAACTCAGGTAGGAGAGGGTAGAGGATTTAAGTAGATAAGGAATGCAGAAATTAAAAGGTTGTAGGAAAGTCATGAGGAGTTTCATGGAAAAACACAGTCAGGAATGAGAGGGGAAGCAGGGCAGCAGGCAGAGGAAGGAGGGATTGTTTTATATGTGAGGAGGAAATCAAAGCACTGGAGGTACAGAAGCACCAGGTGGAAAAGGATGTGCTGGAGGTGCTGTGGGTCATCCTGGAGTCAGACTTCAGGGCCACTATCCACACCAGTGTAGTGTACAGGCCTCTAGCACAAGGCAAGGAGTTGGATATGGTACTTGGAAGCTATCATCAGAACGGCAAGCAAGAAGAACAACTGCTAGTTCATGACTTAAATTTACCAGATGTGGAGCAGAGCCTTTTGACTGCAACTTTCACAAGGAGCAGAGCAATCCTTGACTCCTACATGGGGCTTTTCTCAGGCAAAGAACTTACTAGATTAAGGGCAGTGCTGGACATGGTGTGTAAAAACAGGGATAGCATTGCAAGCATTGCAGTAAGTGGTCCCCTGGGTACCAGTGATCACCATATAGTGTGGTTTAACACTAATACATGACAAGAGTATAGCTATATGAGGAAGAGGGTCCTGCATATAGAAGGGTGCATTTTAATTAAATGGGGGACTGCCTCAGAAACTGCCTCGAAGGGCTGAATTGCCAGGGAGTGGAGGAGACTCAGTGGGCAAAAAATAAGAGAGGGTATAACTGAAGCAACTGACCTCTGCATGAAGGAAGAGAGTAAAAGCAGAAGGAAAAAGAAACTTTTATGGTCCTCTAATGAAGAGATAAAGGTGGTGAGGGAAAAAAGGTGGCATTCAGGTAGTGTAAGAAAACACAGAGTGTGTAAGACAGGGAGGTATACCTAGTAAAGCAGAGAAAAGCAGGCAAGGCAGTGAGGGGAACAAAGGTGTAAATAAAGGAAAGAATCTCCAAAGGGGTCAGTAAGGGGGATAAGACTTTCTTCAGATACACAAGTGAGAAGAGGAAAACAAGGGGAGGGATAGTGAGGATAAGAAGGTCAGAGAGGGAGGCTGCACAGAACAGGACCAAGAAACATCAAACATCCTGAACAGGCACTTCTGCTCTGTCTTCCGAGTGTTGGGGGGGAGACCACTGGTGAGTAGTAGGAATGGAGCGAGTGGGAGGACACAAGTTCATTTTCTGAATAAAAGGTCCAAAAGGGACTTATAGCTCTGAAGGTGGACAAAGTTATGGGACCAGACGGGGTACATCCAAGGGTTGTAAAGAAACTCAGGGAAGTGCTAGCTGCCCCATTGACAGCCTAGTTCAATAGCTCACTGGTAACAGGTGTTACTCCTCAGGACTGAAGAAGAGCTGACTTTGTTCTTCCACATAACAGCAGCAGTGGGGAGGTGGCTAGTAACCATAGACTGATAAGTCATACATCACTGGCAGGAAAATTAATGAAACCCCTACAAAAGGAAAGAATGGTTGAGTATCTTGAATCCAGTGGGCTGCCAGACCACAGGCAGCATGTATTCACTGTAAGTAGGTCATGCCAAATGAATGTGATGGATTTTCTTGACAGAGTGACCAGGGAAATAGATCAGGGGATGGCAGTGGATATGGCCTATCTGGACTTCAGCAAGGCCTGCAACATTGTGCCACACAGGAGGCTGATAATTAAACTGAACCACCTAGGGGTGGGATCCAGAGTAGTTAAGTGGGCTAGAAACTATTTAAAGGATAGTAGACAGAGGGTGGTGGTTAATTGCACTTACTCAAATGACAGAGGAGTGATCAGCAGGGTGTCACTGGGCTCAGTACTGGAACCAGTTGTCATTGATGTCTTCATAAGTGACATTGCTGAGAAAGTTGAAGGGAAGTTATACTTTTTTGTCGATTATACCAAAATCTTTAATAAGGTGGACACTCAGAAGGGGTGGAGAGAATGAACCGTGATCAAGGTAAACTTGGGGAATGGTCAAAAGCATGGTACTTGGGGTTCAATGCCAAGAAATGTAAGATCATTCACCTAGGATATAGGAACCCAGACACTGCATAAAGGATGATGGGGTACTAACAGTCATTAAACAATAAAGGAACCTTGGGGTATCATATCTGATGACCTGAAGGTTGCAGGGCAGTGTGGCAAAGCAGTGGTTAGGGCTTGTAGACAACTGGGGTGCATAGGGACTACATCCAGCAGGAGGAAGGAGGGGATGTTGCCACTGTATTGCTTGCTGGTGAGACCCTGCCTTGAGTACCATGTGCAGTTTTGGAGGCAACAGCTCAAAAAAGACAGACATGGTGGTGGCAGTCCAGAGGAGGGAAATTGAATTGGTGCTGGCTTGCTTGAGATCTCCTTTGAGTAGAGACTGAAGGATCTCAACATGTACAACTTGGAAGAGTAAGAGTGAGAGGTGACATGATAGATACCTACAAGTACTGCACAGGGGTGAACAGGTGCAAGAGGAAAGTCTCTTTCAAATAAAAAGTATCACTAGGACCAGGTAGCATGAGATGAAGCTGCAGGGGAAGTTTAAGAGTGATGTGAGGAAATATTTCTTCACTTAGAGGGGGTAGATGCCTGGAACAGATTGCCAACAAAAGTAGAGGAGGCAAAAACGGCGTGGGGCTTTAAGCATGCACATGATAGACTTTGGGGTGTATTAGAAAATAGGGATAGAGATGGGAGGATTGCCAGAGACCAGTTAGGGTCTGCAGAAGAAGACTGGGCATGGAATATCTGGACAAACAGGCGTAGGGTTATCACCCATCCTGATTTTTGCATGGCAGTCCTGATTTAGGCAGCTGTGTCTTACAAAAAACATAAAAAATACTACATGTCCTGACCGCACTGTAGAAAAAATATTTTCTAACTTTCCTTTAAATGTTGCAGAAAACTATAATACCTTAATTAACCCTGAGACTGAAGACAGAATTAGAATTTATAGGAATTTAGGATTGAGACCTCAGTCCACAGCCCTGCAAGGGTTAAAATACCTCAAAATTATTAGAAAGAATAGAAACAACTACAAAACTACAGCACTTAGGGCCTGATTTTAGCAGGGTAAGCCCTGCATCAACCCTGATGTTTGGCACAACTACGTCAAATGCATCTTCTGCAGCTGTACCCAGTTTATAATGTTTGGTGCAGTTACAACATTTTACTCAGTTTACAGCAGCTTCCACCAATGCTTTGGTGCAACTCTCAAAAACTGTCTCCACCAATGGTGCAAAGATAGACCAGGGGGAGTTGCTCGAGCTTGCTGCGGTTGACCCAGGGGACTTCCATTGGGTTTGTGGCAGTCACCCTTTGAAAATTGTGATTGCTACAAGGATTGCCTCAAGCTGTCCCTTGCATCAACCTCCCTGACACAAGTCCCTTGTGACAATCCAACTACTTTCTAAAATTGGGCCCTTAGCCTTAATTTTGATTATTTAGAGAAAAGTCTGTTGCATTGGTCAAGGTTACATAGTGCACTGTGAAAAATCATGTTTCAGTAAGAAATGTTCCACTTTGGGCTTCTTATTTTTTATTTTATTTATTTATTTATTTCAATCTAGGATTACAATACCTTTGAGCCGAGGCTGTTTTACAAAGGTTCCATGTCAGCGTGTGCAACAGTCATCATTTTTAGTTACAAACATATAGTCACTGACTTACAGACATGTAATAACCATCACAAAGACTTGAGGTATGAGCAAGACAAGGGGGGAAGGTCGGTGGCGGGAGAAGTGAGGGTAGGAGATCGAGGGGTGGTAGGAGGTGCAGGGGGTAAGGGGAAGTATGGGAGGTGGTTGGGGGCAGAGGCAGGAGTGGAGATACAGGAGGAGGTGGGCGAGGGAGGGAGACAGTGCAGCCAGAGGACCTTGTTGAGGGAATATGACAGGTAAGGTGCTAGGGGTGCAATGACTGATTATAAGTGCTGGGTACTGGGGCATGTGCAGCTGGAACGGTGGTAAAAGGTGGTAACACCAGGGAGGGCCAAATGACCTTTATCTGACACCACATTCTGTATTTCTTTTTGTGTGTGTTACTCCTGTGCTGTACTGAGGGAAGCCACAGAACCATGTGTTCTATAGGGTTCTGCCTTGCAGACACTGCAGTTGTTGATAGCTGCAAAGCTACTTTATGAATGTTAAAGTGTTTAAAAGAGTATTGATGTAAAGGGGATAGTATTAGCAAGTCATATACACTGTGTTGTAAATTTATTTAACTGTAATACCTGAAAGAGAGGTGAAAATAGTTGTTAAAATCTACAAAAAGCTAAAATGAATAACAAAGGATTCTGACCTACGGTTTGTAAAGCAAAACTGCATTTGTGAGGCCATTTGGCTTCACCTGGGATACATTATACAGAAACAGGAGAGATGCGGGGGTGTACTGTAAGTGGATCCATCGAAGGAGCATTTGGAGGAAGTTCTCAAATAATTCTGTTTATTTTCTGTTTCTTCAAGGAAGTTTATGCTTACATTAGGAATTTTTGAATGTTTAAAATGTTTGAAACAGATTATCTGTCTTTTGTGAAGGCTACATATTTGTATAGAGAAAGAGAAAGCAACTTATGTTGCTATGATATGTTAGGAGACTTGGGAGTCAGGTGATCCTAGGGAGAGGTATTTAGTGGGTGTGGTTTCCTTGTGCTAAGTGGCTGTATTTCAGTTGTACCTCACCTGTGTGTGAGAAAAGAACCTAGCTGCAGAGAGAAGTTAGAAATAGCCTTGTGACCTGTATCTTTCCCCCTTTCCTATACTGTACATAGAGATCTATGAATGTCAAAGGAAGTCCTTCTACAGGTATTGGAACTCCTTATTACTGCCTTAACAAAGAACGCCTCATAGCAACTTACATTCTGCCTGTTGTTCATCCAGCTTGAAAATAACCTTTATAACCATTGTAAAAGTGACTTTATGTTTTAAAATAAACATATCATATCCCACACTAGGGCCTGTTTACCTGCAAACCTACCTGTCTTTCACTTAATGGCTCCCCATGGCACATATAATCAACAGGGCAGCTCAGGTTTTGAGATTTAAATTGGATAGATTGCTAATAGTAAGAATACAGTAACTGACATCTAAAAAGCAGTTGAGCAGAGTGGAATGTGACCTATAGTATGAGACCATTAAACTAATCTTTAATGCTCAAATGGAATAGTATAAACACAGAAGAGACCCATATGGAACAGTCATTTCTTTTGAAGGGGCACATTTCTTTTCCACAGGTTTCTCAACTTTGCTGTCAGGTTCACCAGCAGAGTGATCTAATGTTGCACTGAAGAAGATTAGTGGAGGTACAAAAATGCAAGCCTATTCATGCCCTTCCTCCACCCCTGAGAGCAGAGGAACTTACATCCATGATACCACTTGCTTGCTAGCCATTGGGCAGGACAACTGAATCTTGGTATCCAAGACAGGGTATGACAAACCACAACAATTTGGGCATTGAGGGAGAATATTAATGAAAATAAAATCCTCTTTGACACATGATATGTAACTGCCAACATAAAATTAATCTTTAATTCCTTTCCATTAGATATTCTATATATAAAATATCACATTAAAATACAACCTGTAAAACAGTCCACTAGTTTCAGTAAGGTGGACAGGCCTCAGAGAAGTGCCACACACGTTTAGACTAGAAGGCAGCAGTCCTTTCAGGGGCAAACAGCCTAATGTTCCATAACTGATAAGTTGGGAAGGTAACAATGCTTTCCCATAGCAGACATATGGCATCCAATCTGTTCTCAACAGTAGTGAGGGTTTGTGTTTCATCTACATGGTTTTAACATTCTGAATAGCACAATATCCTGAATATTAAGTATTCCAAATACCTTGTTTACTTGAAATGGATACTATATTTCAGTAATTATTCTGCTTTTATGTGTAACTCTGTATTCTGAATAAGTTTGATTTTGGGCAAGCTCAGTATATTGTTCTGTGAAGAATTTGAGGCCATTCTGCAGTGTTTTTCCAAATACTGGGTACACTGTATCCAGGATTCCACTTGTATTCAAGATATACAAGCAATAATACCTGACAGGGTTGGCTGTATTATGCCATACCTGCCTGCCCAGAGGTGTAATGAGGCCGATGCCAGAGGTGGAGGGCCTTATAGCCCCTGGAAGGGCAGGTATAGCCCAATACTGCCCACCCTGGAGGATATTATTGCACTTAGAAAATGGGTTCTTGCCTACATTTTAAAAAAAGTTGAAAAAAATCAAGAAAAAGATAAGAAAAAAAGAAGCAAATAAAAGTTATTTTTGTATGTCAAATAGTCTCTCCATGACCATATTAGTGACTAGATGGTGCTACTCTTTTCTACTAGAAGCACCACAGCAGATGGCCTGAGGTCACACTGTGACTGACAGTGCAGAAGTCTAATAGTTTCAGTGTTTTTTTTTTATGACACTGTTACTGTGTCTTTTTATTTTTCAAAGAAGCACTGGGTGTGGGCTTGGTCAGTCGGCAGCGGGGATATGGACATGGTATCGGTTAAGTGGCATGTCTCATGGAGATGAGGAGACTCAGTTTCCAAGTAAGTGTTTATTTTTTTCTAAATCATGTCTGTATTTATACTTTGTTATGTTTTTATATTATGACACTGTTTCATGAAATGGCGTGTGCGAGCTCAATCTGTCGGCAGCAGAGATATGGAAGCAGGGTCAGTGAGCAGTGTAACTCAGAGTTTAGTGGGAAACGGAGATGAGAAGACACACTTTCCACTAAATTTTTTTTTTTTTTCTTGTCTTTAAACATGTTGGTATCTTTACATTGTTGTGGAAAGTGCCTGAGTGTTGGGGTGGCAGGGGTGGCACCCCCGCCAGCTCATTGGTAAGTGAGGGAAACACGACAGGTTTGAACTTCAGATTTCGATCATGGCTCATGGATTTCTCTGGGTAATGGGGTACTTGGTACATCAATTTGTTTTAGGTGGGCATTGTTGTCTCATAAATGCCCACCTAAACAAATCTCTGAGCCACTCAAAATCAAGAATCTGTTTTACCCATTTTCTAAACTATAATATCTCATCTGTCTTATTTCAATTTCTAGATTTGGGGATGCTGGTAACACATGCAGAATACTCATGTTTACATGACTGAATTATTTATTCTGAATACTTACTAAGGTATTACAAATAATACTGGAATACTAAATGCCATGTGGGTGACCAAAGCAGTAGACAAGGGAGGGGCTGTGGACATGGCCTACCTAAACTTTAGCAAGGCATTTGACACAGTCCCACACAAAAGATTAATAAACAAATTATCTAGCCATGGAGTGGGACCCAGGGTGGAAGCCTGGGTAAAAACTGGTTGGACAACAGGGCACAGCAGGTAATAGTAAATGGAGTCCACAGTGAAGAAAGGAAGGTTACTAGTGGGGTACCACAGGGTTCAGTACTGGGGTCGGTCCTTTTTAATGTCTTTATAAGTGACATTGCAGAGGGGCTGGAAGGGAAAGTATGTCTCTTTGCAGATGACACAAAGATCTGCAACAGGGTTGATACACAAGGTGGTGTGGAAAGGATGAAAAGGGACTTGGCAAGGTTGGAGGAATGGTCAAACATATGGCAGCTTAGATTCAATGGAAAGAAGTGCAATGTAATGCACCTGGGAAAAAAAAATCAGGGGAAAAGTACACAGTGGGGGGTGAGATACTGACAACAACAAAAATGGAAAGGGACCTGGGGGTAGTCATATCAGATGACCTAAAGGTGGGCCAGCAATGTGAGAAGGCAGTAAGGAGGGCTGGGGGATACTGGGATGCATAGGGAGAGGCATCACCAGTAGAAAACAAGAAGTTGTTGGCCCTCTGTACAGACAGTTGGTAAGACCAGATCTGGAGTACTGTGTATAGTTCTGGAGATGCAAAGACATAGACAGAATGGAGGCTGTCCAAGGGAGGGCAACCAAAATGATGCAGGGTCTGCATCAGAAGACATATGAAGAAAGACTAAAGCAACTAAAGATGTATAGCCTCGAGGAAAGGAGGGAGAAGGGGGACATGATAGAAACTTTCAAATACCTCAAGGGAATCAACAAAGTCCAAGAGGGTAGCATCTTTCAGAAAAAGAGATGTGCAAAAATAAGGGGTCACAATTTGAAGATAGTGGGGACAGTTCAGAGGTAATGTGAAGAAGTATTTCTTCACAGAGAGGGTTGTGGATACATGGAACAGCCTTCCTGAGGAGGTCATAGAGTCAAAAACAGTGGGGGAATTCAAGAATGCATGGGACAGACATAAGGCAATTCTAGTGGGGGGGTAGGAGGAAGTAGGCTGTTGGTTAACTAGGATCTGCAGCTTATCCATTAGGTAAGGGGAATGGGCAGACTAGGTGGGCCAAGCGGTCCTTATCTGCTGTCAAATTCTATGTTTCTATGTTTTTGTGTTAACTGTATGCATGCCCATAATTTGAACCCAACACTTCACAGCTGATTGTACAGAGTTAATTGACATTTCTAACTTTATTTCCATGGCTACTCTAATTTGTAAATTGTTTTCATGTTTACATATTGTATGAAAAGTTTACCTTTCTATTCATATAGTACAAGCAATAAAGAGAGCGCTATATATATGTACAGATCTGTGTGTGTGGGGGGGCGGGGGGCAATTGCTGTTGACTGACCCTCTAATCTAATTCAGAGACTGTTCTTGGAGTTCAGTGGATGGGAGTACTCACTCACAACCCCTGCCTGAGCTATATTTGCCAGCTTCCTCCAGCCTCACTTAAAGCACTGTTTCTGTGCTGCAGCCAGAGGCTCTGCCCCCCTCCACCCATTTGTCCTCTGCTGTCCTTTTGTGCTTTTATGTTTTCTGTTTGGTTTGTGGCTCTAGCAGTTTTCTAGGTCTGTATTTCATTTTTTCCTACCTTCCTGGCTGCAGATTGTGTTTCCTTCTTCTCACAGTCAACTGCATTCTGCTGCATTTCTGTTCTCTTGTTACTCCTGTTTCTTTCCATTTTGATTTTTGTGTGCTTATTAGTTTTCACAGTGTCCTGGTTTGTCATTCTCTGGTTTACTTGTTGCTGTTTGTTCCAGGCCATTTGTTCTCTTCCAGTTCAACCACAATATTTAAATGTGTGTTTGTTTTATTTATTTAAACTGGCAAGACCACGGGCCAATGACCCATTTTCGTGGGTGACCAGTGTACATACAATATCACATACAATACATAAAAGATCATTATACACTGCAGACATGACTTGGCACAAACAGAACAATAAAATTATTATACAAAACATTTGCACTGACTCTTAAATAAAAACCCTCTCAACTTTACACATGGCTGCTAACAGGCAGACACTC
The DNA here is from genome assembly GCA_016271365.2 of Neoceratodus forsteri. Classification (NCBI taxonomy): domain Eukaryota; kingdom Metazoa; phylum Chordata; order Ceratodontiformes; family Ceratodontidae; genus Neoceratodus; species Neoceratodus forsteri. Next base: position 777,693,485 of record CM057459.1, on the reverse strand, counting down.
CCATTTTTGTACTAGTGGTTTATTTAGTTGTTCAGTTCAGAAGCATGTTGCTTCCTAGTTTTCAGTTCTTATATGCTCCTGTTTTCCCTGACAGATTCATCTGTTGCTCTATACTTCCTCAGCCTACCTGACCTGCAGTGCATCAGCAACAAACTCTGACCTCCTTTATGGAACTGGTTAGCATGCATTCACCATTCAGTCTGAGCATGTATTATTTAATCTCATACAGTGTCCTGGTTGTCATTTGATGTTTCAGTCATTCAGCCTTGCCTACGTTTTGTTTCCACCTTGTGCTCATTGCCATCAGGCTTTGTCATCAGCCTCTCTCTCTCTCTCTCTCTCTCTCTCCCCTCCTGCACTTGGATGAATGCCAGCCATGACCACAAAATGTTTTTTAGGACTCCCTATCCTTTATTCTGACAATCTCGCTCTGCCCTCTCAGAGTCCGCATCTTGAAGGTGGGTCCCTTGACTCAGGCAGGATCCTTCTCTTTCTGCCCATTGGGTGAGAATCTCCTACACTCCGGGGAAGCTTTGTTCATCCAGATCAGCCTGGTGACACCTCTTGATGTAGTGTTTAAGATTTTGGCTGCCAGAGGGTGGGGCCCTCTAAGTCCATGGGAGCTCCTTTAGCTGCACTAAGAACATCAGCAGTACCTTTGAAAGCTATTTCCCCTAGGGCCACCTAAGGTTTTCCTGGTTTCAAGCAGCTTCCCTTCCTCTGCCACTCAAGGGTGAAGATCATACAATTATGCAAGTCCTGGACTCTCATGGCCCATCTCTTATGCCTTCACCTCAAGGGTTTGACTTTCTATGTAGGCCTCTGCTTGGTGGTGGCTAGGTGAGTGACTTTCAGTGGTTACTGCTCTCCTCCTCCCACCTTGGGGGGTGGGCTTTCTTCACAGAGGATCACCTTTAGCTGCAGAAATTGGCTTATGGCACCTCCACTGTGATCCCGTTAGAGGGTGAGAGTAACAGCTCTTCCTCTAAAATCTTCCCCATGAATTGGGTCTATAAATTGCAGCAGCTGAGACATCACTAATTTTATCCCAAGCCTGGAGGGACAGCACCCAAGGCCTTGCATCCTCAAAGATTTCCTCCTCATAAGCAGTTTTTCCTCTCCTCCATGCTAAAGGTCATTAAAAGTTATGTAGTCTACTCAGGAGGTGTTCCATAATGTAGGAGTGGAACCCTCCTTTGCCATAGTGGTATCCTGACAAGGTGGTAGTTAACTATGGAGAGTGTAAACGGACAAAGTATCCATGTATGACAGTCAACATATTCATTCAAAGACTTTCAAACTATCAACAAAGTTGCACACGCATAACTCCTCACTAAGTTGTGTACGCCCATTGAACTATAAAAAATAGGCTTTCCAGAATGAAACAATGTATCTGGTGGGTGCCAGCTTGTGAAGATGGGGCTGGCAGTATAGCCTAGAGGTTAGAGTAATGAGCTGTTAATGAGCTTGGTACAGCCAATAGCCTTAGGTTTGATTCCTACAACCTTCACTTGCATACTGTGTGCAGCAGAGCAAGTTTCTTAACCTCCCCAGTGTTCCCTGTTTGCTACTGAAAACAGACACTTGTGGATAGCGGGCCTTACCTGATTTTCAAAATCTAAATAAATAAATTATACATGACTATTAGCTCCATTTACCTCCATGTTACCACTGGACTATCAATGTATTTTTTTTTCAAGATATCACACTGTATTGCATCTCACTAAAGAATTCCATGATCTGATCATCTGCCTGGGGGTGGAGATAGTGAGTGGAGGAAATCTGTGACCCATACAAATTTTTTTTTGAAATTGATTTAACTTTTTTGCTTTAGTCGACAACACAAACAGACTTAAACAACCAACATACAATCAGAGTAAAATATAGATAACCAGATTCAGTGAAACCCACATTCAACAACAATCCCCTCCCCAAAATCCCACCCCCAAACCCCTCCCTATGAGCATGCCTATGAACAAAGCATTAAGTGAAAAAATCAAACCACGAACATTGACCCATAGAAAGGTTACTAAACAGTGGACTAGTGGCTCAGGAAACATACCAACAGTCAGGAGAAGTAAAGGGCATAAAGCTTTCCCCACCTCTTATGGAATTGGGAAAGACGATGCCTAAGACTAGCTATCATACTCTCAGTATGAAGGGCAAAGGAGAGTTCTTGTAACCATTCCGCATATGCAATGCAGGAATGGTCCAACCAGTGCCTGATAATTAACTTCTTGACCACCAGGGAGATAAGGGCCATGTGGTATCTCCTCTCCAGGACCAAAATCTGTGAAAAGTTACCAAGGATACAAATTTCAGGGGAGAAGAGGCCATCTAAGCCCAGCAGCGGGTCACTTCATGTTTCAATTTGTTCCCACAGAGATTATACCTTTTCATATGCCTAGAAGATGTGCTAAAGGGTGCCCTGCTCCTTACCACATCCTGTGCAGATGGAGAGGGGAGATGACCCATTTTAGCTAGTTTAATGGGTGTATAATACGTGTTATTCAATATATGATACTGGGAGAGTCTGAGCCAGTCTTGAGAGAGATAGGTGTGGAGATCTTTCCACAAAATGGGCCAATTAATGTTGGCCTGTGTGAGCAGGGTGTTCCAGATCTTAGAACCTACCACTGAGAGAGAAGGATGAGCAGTAAGCAGCCACAGATATAATTTGGAGGTGCTGTGGGGTTTAGATGCCCAATCCAGAATCTGCATGTGAAGATCACTGTAACCAGAAGATAAAGGGGTGGAGCCAAACTGTTGTAAGAGCAGGTGATGAAGCTGATACATTTTGAAAACATGGGCCTAGCCTAGATGAAATTTCCCCAGTAATTCAGGGGTTGCTAAAAGAGAGAGAGGATTGTGAATAGCAATCAGCCACAGTGGCATCCTGTGGTAGAGGAAGCCAGCCCTGAGTTAAAGGTTGTTCACCAATCCTAATATTGGGATTAGCGAGAATGGGTTGTGCATGATCTTTGACCAGGGGGATTTTAAGGTAGGAGCAAATCTGGGAAAGAACTTTGAGAGAAGTACCAATAGGGGAAAAAGTGATCTGGTCTGGAAGAGCCTTCCAAGCAATATGGAGTATACTGGAGGGAGAAAGGTTGTTTAGGGTGAGAAGGCAGGATTCTATTTGTAGCTAGATTGGAACATATTCAGAGTCTGAGGTGGGATGGGGGAGATAACCCTTTTCCTAACTTATAGAGATGACTGGCCCAGAAATACAACTAGAAGTTTGGAAGGAGGAGACTGCCAAAGGATTTGGAAAGTACTAATTTAAGATACGAACTTCTGGGTGCTTTGTCCTGCCAGATGAAAGAGGTAAACAATGAGTGGATATGCTTGAAGAAAGAGGGGGGTAGAACCACATTGAGCAAACTTAGCGGGTAAAAGAGTCTGAGAAGAATATTCATTTTAACAGTGTTAATTCTACCCCACAATGATATAGGAAGGTCCTTCCATCTCACCAGATCTTGCCGAATCACACCTTAAAAGGTCCTTAAGGTTCATCTTCACTAATTGAGATGGGGCAGAGGAGGGAGATATGCCCAGGTATCTGAGAGAACAGGGGGACCATCTAATCACTAAGGAGACAAAATCAACACTGTGCGTGAAGTGATTGAGAGGGTAGACTTCAGTCTTGTTGAGATTGAGTCTATAACTGGAGTATCGGCTAAATTGCTCTATTATGTTTAAGGCCTTCGTTAAGGAGGGGAACGGGTCAGACAGATGAAGGAGACTATCATCAGCATAGACTGATATCGAGGGAGCCAGGTCTTTGATTGGAATACCCTTAATATTGGGAGAAGACTTAAGCCGTCTAATGAGTGGTTCCAGGTAAAGGTTGAAAAGAAAGGGAGATAAAGGACAGCCCTGACATGTACCCGAATATAAAGAGAAGGTGGATGAAAATACCCCATTACAATAGATCCTGGCTGATTGAGATAAGTAAATCATTTGGATCCACTGAATGAAGGAGTCTGGGAAATTCATCTTTTGAAGGACTAACCATAGGAAGGAACAATCGACCCTATCAAAGGCCTTCTCTGCATCTAGAGAGATCAAGGCCATTGAAAGGGGGAGAGTTCTGAACCACCTAGAACAGATGACTTAGCTTCCACAGATGATCAGCTGAAGATCTCCCTGGGACAAATCCTACCTGTTCTGGACTTAAGAGACCTGACCAGACTGACCTAATGTGAGTAGCTAGAAATTTCGCAAGAATCTTGATATCGCAATTCAGTAGGCAAATAGGGTGATAACTTGAGGGACTAAGGGGTGGTTTGTCAGGTTTAAGAAGAGGAATTACAGTGGCCTCCAAAAGAAATGGGTCTAATTCATTGGCTGAGAACATAGATTGATATAATTGGAGTAAAATAGGGGATAAGTCTTGATAAAAGTTTTGTAAAAATTAGAGGGAAAGCCATCTGGGCCAGGCGCTTTGTCTAGGGTGAGGCTGCTTATAGCAGCTTCCACTTATGCAATAGAAATAGGGGTGGAGAGCATAGTACATTGAAAGTCAGTGAGACAAGGCAGTGGAGCTGAGTCTAAATAGGCTGACATCTCTGAAACAGACGGGGGAAAAGAACATTTACCGTATAGTGCGTAGTAGAAGTTTTCAAAAACTGCAGCCACATCCCTGGGAGTGGATTTTAGAGAGCCATCTGGAGTGGAGATTGAAGGAATGATCCTGGAGGATTTGATCTGGCATAAACGAAGGGCAAGTACCTGACCCACCTTTTTTCCTTGTTCTATATAAGTGGATCTCGTTTTAAGAATGGAATACTCTGCTTTCTCCTGGTGGAGGGTTGCATTTTTGTTTCAGAGAGACAGTAAGTTAGCTAAAGAATCAGAGGAATTAGCAGAGGGGGGAGAGTGTTCTAATGCACGGATTTGTGCAAGGAGTGACAAGGCCTCCGCTTCCCTCCAACGTTTCCGGGTTGAGGCTAATCTGAAAAATTCTCCCCGTAGATTACATTTCTGGGCATACCTCTAGTGATCTTGTTTCTTGACAGTATTCTGGTTGGTGACAACAAAGGACTGAATGAGACTTGAGATACTAGAGACCACATGGTCCTCTTTAAGCAACTGTGTATTAAGCTTACAGGAGGTATCACGTTGCTGGCAAAAACAAGGCGTGATAAGTTACCAGGTCACCACATGATCTGAAAGAACAATAGATTCAAGACTGGTGTTACACAAACGAGGGAGTAAGGATGGGCTAATGAGCAATTAGTCAATCCTGGAAGATGTATGATGGACCATGGAGTAAAAGGACTAAGTACGGGACAGAGGATTGAGAACTCTCCATGCATCACATAACCCCAGCAATTCCATGAATTCTCTCAAGGCTAGCTGAGCAGAAGAAAGAGGCTTAAGAAGGGAAGAGGACCTGTCGAGATTTTGAGTAGGGGAATGTTCCAGTACCCAGCAAGTATAAAGGGGAGATTAAGGAAAGATGACAGCACATCTGCCAGCTCCATGAAGAAACTTGGGTCACCACCCACGGGGCCATAAATGCTGCCTAGAACCACTTCCAGGCGGTCAAGAATACCCATGACAAGGATATAGCAACATTTAGGGTCTTCAATTGTGCGGTTAACTTGAAAGGTAACGGAGCGCCCAATCAAAATTGCAACCCCTCTATGTGAAGCTGAGTGGCCAGACGCAAAGACTTGACTGACCCCTTGTCTATGGAGTCTGACAGCTTCATAAGTAAGGAGATGTGTTTCCTGTAGGAAACCTATTTGAGCATGTAAAGTAGAAAGGTGTTTTAATATCTAGTACCTTTTAAGCATGTCCCTGAGTCCCTGAACATTCCGATACACAAATTTTAAGTTGTTGCTAGCCATGGTTATCATAGACAAACACTGCAGTGAAAAAGTTGACCAGATAAAGGCACACTCCCACCCCCTGTAGCCCTCCTAGTTCCCCCCAAAAACTGCAACAAAGCTATCCTCCCTCCCACCTAACTAACCTTACTACTTGCAACTAAGACAATTAACTGACATACTAATCCAACATGGAAATACAAAATCAACTGAGAAACTGCCACATGAAAGTATATATAAACCCTATTAACACTGTTCGTGGAGGGGTCTTGATGCAGAACCCCATTGCTCTCAGTATTCTCCACTATGTCAAAGAAGCTAAAGGCAGACATATGAACCCTATCCAAAAAGAACTTTCTAAAATCTTCCTCAAGAAAATCAGTGGGCAAGAGGAGTATAATTGAAGAAAGGATCCCCCCAGACAAAGAAAGTCCCCCCACCCCTCTCTCTTCCAGAGCCATGGATTGAATAAAGACCATAGTGACATCCCCTCCTCCCCATGTTTAATGAGACTTTAACTTTATTGAACCAGAATAGTATCAAAAGAAAGGAAGGGATCAAAACCCCAATTCGTCCCTCCCACTAAACACCCTCCAAATGCTATACCCCCATCAACCCCCACAAGGAACTATAAACATTGGCTCCTTCCAGGAATCCGGAACTCAGAAAGCAGTATACCAGTCTAGAAGGAGGCAACACAAACCCCAAATCCCATAAGGGACCTGCACCCAGGCCCAGAACCATGCAACCCAAGCAAAATGTACTTGATAGGGGCAGAGGAAACACATGATGCCCAAGATTAAGGCCAACAATTCGAATCTCTAACCCCTAGATCAGGGGTCAACCTTAACTTTTTTTTGCACTAGCCAGCTGGACAAGTTGATTAAAAATTGCACTAGCCCACAGTAATAATGATAAATATTGATAGGTTATACAGGAAAAATGCAAGCCAAGAAATTCTCTGATTTTTCATATTAATCCTGCTCCCACATTGCTTCCTGCCCCAGCAAAAGAAAAGGCTGCAATCCCATCACATGCAGAGTGTACCCCCACTGCTGTTTACCATGTGCCCCTTGTTTTCTCTTTCTTCATCCCACCCTCCTCACCAAACCAGAGGATACCATAATAGCAAATGTTCAGTCAAGAAGTTCTAGCTATGCACACACAATAGCCAACATGATCATGCACCTCACCACAGTCCCATCCTGACCTGCAGTACAATGTACAGAGTCAGGCAGAGAAAGACACTCTCATCCCTCACCCTCCCTGTGATTAACCAGACCTGCTCTTCTGGAAGTTTTCTTACACTGCGAAGTGAGCCTGGGGCAGTTCTAGGATTTCATGCTAACATACTAAAAGCCAGCAGAATAGGCCTAATGGTCTGTAATGTTTGTTCGGTATCCAGGCACCTAATGGGTGCTCGCTTTCCTGCCCCCATCCCCAGAGAGGGTCTTCTTCGGCTTCAGTTTCCCCTTGTACCTGTCCCACCCCTTCTTGAAGCCCTACACTGTGCCCTCCTCCACCAGACTCCCAGGTAATGCATTCCATCTGTCCGCCATCCTCTCACTGAAGTAATGTCTCCTATGTTCTCCCCTGTAATTTCCCCCCTCCAACTTCCACTCATTCCCCCTGGTTGTTCCCCCCTTTCTTTGGAGAGAGTTAAATAAACACAAGAGGCTTGGAATGTAAGAAACTTTGACTATCTGTTTATATATATATATATATATATATACATACAATATATATATATATATATATGCATATAAATGTCAACTGGCTCAGCCCCTCCTCCTCCTCTACCCGTGACTCCTTTTCTGCAATAGACCTAACACAACTAGTTACCCAACCTACCAGGACTAACCCCAAAAGAGGCTCCAGTATCCTGCTTGATGTGGTACTCACCAACCGCCCTAATCGGATCCCCAATGTACAAGTCCTCCCAGACTCTCTCAGCGATCACTCCCCCATTCTATTTCACTGGTCATCCTCAGTCCCCAAACCCATAGCACAGTCCACATGCTGGTGGCGTCTAATACCTGGTGGTCTGACAAAACTTAAGGAACTTCTGTCCCAAATTGACTGGTCTCCTATACAGGCAACTCCTGACATTGACACAGCTCGCTCCTTCTTTACCCGAACTTTTAATAATGCCTGTGATATCTTTGCCCCAATGTCGACCCGCCGTTCTAAAAGGCAGAATGCCCCCTTGGTAACCCCAGCTTTGATCCACCAACTCAAACATAAGGGACAACCTATGGCACCATGCCATTGAGACTGGCCAGCCCAGTGACAGGCAGTTATATGCTGCCACCGAAACAAGTGCACTGGGCCATCAGAAAAGCCAAGTCTGAGCACTATCGGTTCCTCACTCACAGCCTCATGGGGAACCCCAGAACCTTCTGGGATAACATTAAACAGTTAAATGGGGTGCACACTCCCCCACCCACCAGATCAACATTAATGGCTGATCTCTTCAGACACAGCCCTCTAGCCAACCACCTCAACACCTCATTCACTGACCTTAGCCCTATCCTCCCTACAATTTTTTGACCCTCCTCCCCAGCACCTGCCGTAAATCTTTCTACGCCTTATTTTCTCCTTGCCGTGTTTCTGCCCAAGAACTTGGGCACTTTTATATCCACTGCCCTCAAGAGTAGCCATGCAGACGGTGACACCCTGAATCCGATGTATCCCTACGGCTGGTCTTAGACACAGTCCTTACTCCGATCACGTGCCTCATCAACCACTCTCTTTGCCTGGGGAAGGTTCCAACTGCCTGGAAAGTCGCCACTGTCACCCCTATCTTTAAAGGTGGTGATAGGACTGTGGCTGGAAACTATCAGCCAATCTCCATTCTATCTCTTCTCTCCAAGGCCTTGGAAAAAGTGGTAGCCTCTCAAATCTCTGACTACCTCTCCACCTACAATGTCCTATGTCCTGAGCAGCATGGCTTCCGAGCGGGCCACAGTACCAACACAGCCCTCCTAGAGTTCTCCAACTTTCTCCACTCCTCCTTAGACACTGGTTCTCTGGCTGGTGCGGTCTTCATTGACCTCTCTAAAGCTTTCGACACTGTCTCCCACCCCCTCCTTCCTGATGCCCTTAGACTCTCTGGTTTTGCTGCTGGGCCTATCTCCTGGTGCACCAGTTATCTGTCTGACTGCTCACAGCATGTAAAAATTAATGGGACCTACTCAGACATCTGTCCCATCTTTTCTGGGGTTCCCCAGGGCTCCATTCTGGGCCCCTTACTATTCTCCCTTTACCTTAACACCCTTTCACGCTCTTGCTCAGGGAACATTCTATTGTATGCTGATGATGCAGTCATCTTTGCTTCAAGTCATAACCCTATTGCCCTCCAGGACTCGCTGCAGAAGTCCTTCACTGAAGCCGAGGGCTGGTTCAAGGAACATAGATTGGTGATAAATCTTAAAAAAACAAAAACCATGTTCTTCACTCATCCTCAAAACAAGTCCTGCAACTTCAAACTGCTCATTCACTCTGGGTCCTCTTTCCCACTCGAACAAGTTTGCTCTATAAATACCTAGGGATCCATTTGACCCTCCTCTCCTTCCATGGACACATCGCTGCCCTAGCCACTGCCACTAATATCGATTGGGCATCTTACATTGGTATAAACACTGCCTCCCCGGAGCTCTTGACTCTGATCCTCCTCTATCCTGTCCCTAGTGGACTACGGACTGCCGGTGTATGGTGCTGCTGATCAGACTGCACTCCATAAGATTCACACTACTCAATAAGGCCTGCAGGTTAATTACTAGGGCACCTAGGCTAACACACACCTGTCTACTGTCGCTAAGCGCTGGTGCAGTGCTTGATGAAAGCGCCTCAAATATCTGACCTGTACCCTTACAAAAGACCCTCCTTGGGCTATCCCCACCTGGATTGACCACCACCATCCGCCGCTCTGTCCCACTAGTTCATACTCGGACCTCTGGGAAAACCTCTCTTGTTATCCCTAGAGCTAGGACCTCTCACGGCCAAAGAGCCTTCAGCTTTAGGGCCCCCTCCTGGTTCAACACACTGCCCCCCTCCATCTCCGAAGCTCCAACTAAATCGTGCTTCAAAACATCCTTACGGAACCACCTTGTTAACACCCGAAGCTGTAATTGCCACTAGTCAAAGCCGTACTCAATACTAATGACAATGCTTACTACTAAGCTGCTAAGGACAACATAACTCCGGTATTGTTTGCATCAATCCTACCTGTACCAGCTTGTTTGTATCTATGTCTTAAGTTACTGTTATACTGTGTTATACTGTGTATTTTCATTTGTCTTACTGTGACAAGGTACCTTTGTAAATGAGCCTATGGCTCAAAGGTTTTCCAAACTGCTGTCTAAATAAATAAAATAAAATATATATCCCAGGCACAAAAGTATTGATTTAACATGCTCTTCCCTAACTACAAACAGTAAAAACAGGTCTGAGCACACCTGAATTGAACAAAAATCTCTCTCCACAAAGCAAGTAGGGAAAAACTATTTTCCTTTTACTGGTGGTATAACAAACAGTGATGGCAGACATAAAGTGCGTATAATATAGACACAGAAAAACTCCTCACGCATGTTTCACCTGATCACAGGCTTTGTGGGGCTAGTTCAATTCAGGTGTGCTCAGACCTGTTTTTACTGTTTGCCGAAGGTTTGGTCTTAGAGCACCCATACCTCTGTGCGGCTCTTTCTCTTGTTCTTCTGTCCTAACTACAACAGATTTTTCATAACAGTGTCCTTTCATCAGCCAAAGGGAAAGCAGTATACAGGCATAATGCTGTACTACCTCTCTTTCAATATAGAGTGATCTATGCACACCAGGAATATCTATTTTAACCTTTCAAATTATATATTTTACTAAGGTTTTGCTTTGTACCAAACATGTTTCAAAGCATTGTTTTTAGGATGAAACTACATGCTCAGTGGTATAAGGGTGGGACTTTATGGATGGCATTGACTGGTGTGATCCACTAAGAGGAGCTGTGGACCCCAGCACCAGTCAGTAATGGTGGTTTGGGGTCTATGGATGCCCCCTTCAGAGTCTAGTCTGCAGTGGTGTCAAAGGAAACTATAGAGTTCACAGACCACCTGACTGGGCAGACTGTGTATACATCATAGCATTCTGTCACTGCAGTGTTGGATGCAGACACTCAAAAGGTTGGGAAATGAGGCACACTGGTCTTAATATTGAGGGACAAATCAAAGACAAGTTCAGAAAACTGGAAGCTAGTGACTTAACACTCTACCCTTGATCACAGCATGCACACTAGTTGAATGTCCTAACAATTGAGTAACAATGACTCACATTGAGTCTTTTGTTGGAGCCCCCTCTTGAACTGCCAGTTATTGCAGCTGTTAATGAGCTGCTAATATCACCAGGCCACCAGGAACACTGAGGGAGATTAGCAAAAGGACTACAGCCTGCCAAAGTAGGTACTTTTTCAACTTCATTAACAGTCATGAAAAACCTGCACTAGTCAAGACGGAAAAGTGGATGGTTAGCTGCACTAGCCCTGATCATTTTGCACTAGGTTTAGGGTTAGTAAAACAATGTTAAGGTTGAACCCTGCCCCATATATTTAGGAATACAGACTAGCAGGTGCTGAGACTGGATAAGAAGCTATAGGTGATAAAGCAAAGGTCCCACCCCTCTGTACCCCAGAATGTGAGAACCAGTGGCATAGAACAGAACCACACCAGGAGCCCCCACTTGCTCCTAACAGCTACCAAGATGGCAACCATGCTGGATCAGCCACTGTGAGCTTTTGCTCTGATCTTTTATTATTAGTATTATTTTACTAGTTATTTTAATCTAATCATTGTTTTGATCCGCTTTTGAGCTCTCATTGATGCCTGCACATTTCAACACTTGCAGCACAATTTTAATGACTGTTGGACCTAGTCTTCGGCCCAATTTTCTGATCACAGTGCTTTTGGTAATTTGCGGGGTACATTTTGCCACTGTGTGATACAGGACTTCAGCCCATTTTCTCTGATTACGGTGCTGTAACAGGCTGTGCTTTGAAATAACTGAGAAGCTGCATGGGATATACTATATTGGATTAGAAATCTGCAACTGATCTCTCTTACTTACATCTGAGGGAAGTGTTCCTTACTTTACAGTCTTACATTGGGATTGCTTTGTGTTTAATTTCATTTTTAAATCAGGAAGGGGGTTTTCAAAACTACTTATCTTGTGAGCAACTTCAGAAGGGTTGAAATAACTGCATATTTGATTTTCCTTTGTGGCTATCTGGACTGTCTGCTAGTATTCTGACAGTTTACATTAATATAGTTGGAAATAAAACAGTTGGAAATAATTTACTGGTAGTAGCTGTGTACTTTGAATAGCAAAGGCTGCAGTTTGTAATTTGATGCCAGACACAGCCTCAGGTGGTGGAAATTGTCTTCACTTGTCAGGGAGACCTTGCATCATAGCCAGTTGTTTTGTGTGGATGACTATTCTAGCATTGATCAATTACTATAAACTACTGGTGTGATCCTGTTTCAGACAGAAGCCCATCTCTTCAAGTGGTGTAACAGGCTGTGCTTTGAAACAACTGAGGAGCTGCGTGGGATATACTCTATTGGATTAGAAATCTGCAACTGATCTCTCTTACTTACATCTGAGGGAAGTTTTCCTTACTTTACGGTCTTACATTGGGATTGCTTTGTGTTTAATTTCATTTTTAAATCAGGAAGGGGGTTTTCAAAACTACTTATCTTGTGAGCAACTTCAGAAGGGTTGAAATAACTGCATATTTGATTTTCCTTTGTGGCTAACTGGACTGTCTACTAATATTCTGTAACAGTTTGCATCAAATTACTTTTAAATAGTTGACAAATCAGTTACTGGAGATTAGCTGAATTACTATAGAGGGCAGTACTCACCAGGGTGGTGGAGCAGTGGTGTATTTGATTGTTTCTAACAGTCACCAGTGGTTGTGGACTACACACCCACCCTTCCCAACACCCCACACCCCGCAGGTGTGACGTTTCCTTTATAGCCAAGGTTCTGACATCACTTCCTCAACAGGTCTTGGGGTAGAACTGTTATATTCTTAATAACCCAGCACAGTGCATAAAGGGTAAGAACACACCACACAAAGGAAGAAAAAAATATATATATATATATATATATATATATATATATATTACATATTGTATATTATAAGGGAGAGGGACATGTGGGGAGTGGTGCAATGCACTGGCTGTGAGGCAGCAATTTTCCAGGAGACCTTCTGGAAACTGCATTGCTGTCCTATTTGCAGGCAACTGTCAGCTCTGAGGGAGGAGGTAGCCCACCTCCAGGCTGAACTGGCAAGGACTAAGGAGGCCTCCCCCACCCAAAGAGCACCACTGCCACAGAGACTGCCAAGTATGAAGAGCAGGTGGACCACAGTGGGTTCTGGGAGGGAAGGGTGGTGGAACAGAGGTGAAGCCCCCTAGTTATACCTCTACACAAACCATATGCCAGTCTGGCAGAGCAAGGTTCCTCTATGATGGACCCTCAATGGAGACGAAGAAGAATGCTGAGGACACCCATAAGGCAGACTCACAGAAGAGTGGCAAGGGACACCACAGGGGAAGGAAACAGCTTCTGATAGGGGACTCAACTGTTAGAGGGGTAGACCTGGGGAAGGGAGAGGAGAGGGAAGTAAGGTGCCTGCCTGGTGCCATGGCTTGGAGGGACAAGAAGCGAATCCTCAGGATTGCAGAAGCAGCATCACAGGAAAGGGAACTAGATATCATTGTCCACCTTGGGACAAATGACCTAGCTAGGCATGGGATCAGTGCAGTGCAGGGTGAAATTGTGGAGTTGGGGAGGGGCCTCAGAGAGGTAAATCATACAATCGAATCCAACAGAAAAACAGCGCAACACTACGAGCGGGTGCTCACAGTGTGAGGTGCAAACCTCAATACTTCACACAAAAGCCAAGGTAATGAGTGCTCATTACCTTGGCTTTTGTGCCTCAGACAGGTAGCAAGCACAGTTACCTTCTCAGAGGTGCTGCCAGTCCATGGCAGGGGTGAGGCTAGGGTACTACACACCATGCAGTTTAATGAATGGTTGCAAAACTGGTGCAGAGCACAGGGCTTTGGCTTCATTGGGGACTGGGAGTACACCTGGAGAGATGAAGGTTTATACTGGCACGATGGTCTGCATCTGTCCATGAAGGGAACCAAGATCCTAAGTGACAGGTTTAAATACTTCCTTGGCAAGCTTTTAAACTAGCTATGGGGGAGGTGCTAATAAGAGGCAGGAAATTTCAAGCCTCCCCCCACAAAACATGATGGGTAGTAAGGTAAACACTGAGGTACAGTGCTCAACAGAGGGCAGGACAGGGGTAAATGGAAAAATAGACAAGGGCAAAAAGAGCGGACATGGGGGAAAAAAGGATAAAGCCAACATTAAATGGAGGGCAATGAGTACAAATGCCCGTAGTCTGGGAAACAAGCTTCCTGAGCTAGTAGCCTTGATGGAAGATGAACACTTGGATATTGTGGCAGTCACAGAAACATGGTACACGGGGAACCATGACTGGGATGTCAACATACCGGGGTACACAGTCTACAGAAGGGACAGGGAGGGGAAAAGAGGAGGTGGAGTAGCTCTATACATAAGGGAAGGGATCAAAGCTACAGAACTAAAAAGTAAAGGGGGAGGACAAGAGGCACTCTGGGTCACCTTGGAGACAGGGAATGGCATCACAGTCTCCACAGGGGTTGTATACAGACCCCCATCTCAAGGGGAGGAAATGGACAAGAAAATGATAGAGGACATCTCAAAATGGCTGAAAAAGGGGAGATACTGTTAATGGGGGACCTGAAATATGCCAGATGTTAACTGGATGACATGTACTGCAGCCACATCCAAGAGCAGGGTCATTCTCGATGCCCTGCAGGGGGCAGGCCTTAGACAGCTAGTGTTGGAACCCACTTGGGAGGAAGCTATACTAGACCTGGTACTCTCAAATGGAGAGAGGATCACAAATTTAGAAGTTGGTAGACATCTGGGAACAAGCAACCACTGCACAGTGTGCTTCACAATAAGCACAGCCATGGAGACAAGCCATACAAAAACAAGCATACTGGACTTTAGAAGGGCTGACTTTGGCAAAATGGGTGAATACCTGAGGAATACACTAGCAAATGGGCAAAAAGGAGGGGTGGAAGAACAATGGAGAAAAATCAAAACTGCCATCATAGAGGCAACAAGCCTTTGTGTGAAACAAATAAAGAAAACAAAGTGGAGTAAAAAACCACTATGGTTCTCAAAAGAGGTGGCAGGGAAGGTTAAGGAGAAAAAGGCTGCATTCAAAAAGTATAAGGCATCACAGAAGGAGCACGACAGGGAACTGTATCAATTAAAGCAGAAAGAAGAGGGGAAGGCAGTCAGAATAGCAAAAGCCCAAACTGAGGAAAAAATAGCCATGTCATTTAAGAAGGGGGATAAAACCATTTATAGGTACATTAGGGAGCATAGAAAGGTTAAGGGAGGAATAGTGAAGATTAATAAGGGAGAGGGGAGGTGGGCAGAGGGAGACAGTGAAAAGGCAGAGATACTGAATGAATACTTTTGCTCAGTATTCACAAAAGAAGAAGAGGAGGAGTTAACTAAACCAGACAATAGAAGCACTCTGGGTAGGGGGGTTGACACCAGTCCATTTACAGAAGAAAGAGTCCTGAAAGAACTCCTAAAACTCAAGGTGGACAAAGCAATGGGGCCTGATGGGATTCACCCCAGAATCCTAAAAAGAACTAAGGGAGGACCTAGTGACACCACTGACCACACTTTTTAACAAATCATGGGAGGATGGGGTGGTACCTGAGGACTGGAGGAGGGCAGATGTGATTCCCCTTCACAAAAGTGGGAGCAAGGCAGAAGCAGGAAACTACAGACCTGTAAGTTTGACCTCAGTGGTAGGGAAAATGATGGAATCACTTCTGAAAGAAAGAATTGTTGAGTACCTAGAGGCCAGCGGCACAGGACCCAAAGCAGCATGGATTTACAGCAGGAAGGTCATGTCAGACGAATCTAATAGATTTCTTTGACTGGGTGACCAAAGTAATAGACCAGGGAGGGGCTGTGGATATGGCCTACCTAGACTTTAGCAAGGCATTTGACACAGTCCCGCACAAAAAAGATTAATAATCAAGTTAGCCAGCTTGGGAGTGGGTCCCAGGGTGGTAGCCTGGGTTGCAAACTGGCTGCACAACAGGACACAGAAGGTAATAGTGAGTAGCACACATTCCGAAGAAAGGGGGGTCACTAGTGGAGTACCTCAGGGCTCAGTACTGGGTCCAGTCCTCTTTAACATCTTTATAGGTGACATTGCAGAGGGTCTGGAGGGAAAGGTATGCCTCTTTGCAGATGATACAAAGATCTGTAACAGAGTTGATACACAAGGGGCGGTAGAAAGGATGAGAAGGGACTTGGCAAGGTTGGAGAAATGGTCAGACATATGGCAACTTAGATTCAATGCAAAGAAGTGCAAAGTAATGCACCTGGGAAACAAAAACCCAGGAGAAGAGTACACAATAGCAGGGGAGGTACTAACAACAACAAAAATGGAACGGGACTTGGGGGTAGTCATATCGGATGATCTAAAGGTGGGTAAGCAATGTGAGAAGTCAGTGAGGAGAGCCAGGGGGATACTGGGATGCATAGGAAGGGGCATCACAAGTAGAAAAAGGGAAGTGGTTATCCCTCTGTACAGACAGTTGGTGAGTCCCCATCTGCAGTACTGTGTGCAGTTTTGGAGACCTCATCTACGCAAGGACATAGACAGGATGGAAGCAGTCCAGAGGAGGGCAACTAAAATGGTGCAGGGTCTGCATCAGAAATCATATGAAGAGAGACTGAGAGAGCTTAATATGTATACTCTTGATGAAAGGAGGGACAGGGACATGATAGAAACGTTCAAGTACCTCAAGGGAATCAACAAAGTCCAGGAGGGTAGCATCTTTCAGAAAAAGAGATGTGTAAGAACAAGGGGGCACAATTTAAAGATAGAGGGGGGATGGCTCAGGGGTAATGTGAGGAATTT
This sequence comes from Neoceratodus forsteri, assembly GCA_016271365.2. Lineage (NCBI taxonomy): Eukaryota > Metazoa > Chordata > Ceratodontiformes > Ceratodontidae > Neoceratodus > Neoceratodus forsteri. The sequence goes on along the minus strand of CM057459.1, from coordinate 777,676,583 downwards.
TTTTTTCACAGAGAGAGTGGTGGATGCGTGGAACTGCCTTCCTGGGGAGGTTGTTGGGGCTAAAACAGTGGGGGAATTCAAACATGCATGGGACAGACACAAGGCAATTGTAGTGGGGGGTGGCAGGAAGTAGGCTGTTGGTTAACTAGAATCTGCAGCTTATCCAGTAGGTAGGGAAATGGGCAGACTGGGTGGGCCAAGTGGTCCTTATCTGCCGTCAAAGTCTATGTTTCTATGTTTCTACCTGCCACTTGTGTGTGTTGTGGGATTTACCTGAATTGGAGCAGATAATCAGCTTGGTGTGTTTTCGGCTGTGTTGTCGATGAGCTGTGGACAAACTAAACCTTCTGATTTATGAGCAGAGGAATTAGAGGAATTACAGATTCAAGGTATTGTGACTGTGACCGTACCTGAATTGCACCCGAGAACTGACTAATTGTCATGGAAAGTGCAAGTTGGAACTCTATTAAATTACTGAAGTAGATGGTCTCGACCAGTCTTGGGAAGAACTGAGTCGAGCTGGTTTGGATTATCCCCGACTGTGTGTTTTGGAGCTCTTTGGAGCTGTTGTTCTCAGTTTGACTGATAAAGGTGCTTCATCGGTCTGTGAATAGTATGTGAATTATACTACAGTCGGACTTTCTGTTGAAATAAAGATCTGACTTTTATTGGAACAAGCATTCAGACTGTGAATTTGGTGGACTGAATTTATTGCTATATTTGTTCCGGTTGTTATGATTTAGAGCAAATTTGGAACAATTGTGGGGGATTGTTGCAGGGTGAGCAGCTGGGGCGCTTGTTGTCCTTGCTGGGCCTGGGACGGGTGGTGCTGGTCCTGGTCTGCTGGAGGGTGAGCACGGAGAAACTGGTGCCTCTTAGGCCTGCTGGAGGGGTCCACTGGTGAGTGGTCTCTTTCTGGGGGCTGCAGTCCTGTTCTCGGTTGGGGTAAAGTTCCCCATAAAGTTTTTAAGAAATATAGAAACATAGAATTTGATGGCAGATAAGGACCGCTTGGCCCACCCAGTCTGCCCATTTCCCTACCTAATGGATAAGCTGCAGATCCTAGTTAACCAGCAGCCTACTTCTTTCTACCCCCAACCCCTAGAACTGCCTTATGGCTGTCCCATGCATGCTTGAATTCAGCCACTGTTTTTGACTCCACAACCTCCTCCAGAAGGCCGTTCCATGCATCCACAACCCTCTCTGTGAAAAAATACTTCCTTACATTACTTCTGAGCTGCCCCCCTCTTTCTTCAAATTGTGCCCCCTTGTTCTTGCAGACCTCTTTTTTTGAAAGATGCTGACCTCTTGGACTTTGTTGATTCCCTTGAGGTACTTGAAAGTTTCTATCAGGTCCCCAATCTCCCTCCTTTCATCAAGGCTATACATATTAAGCTCCTTTAGTCTCTCTTCATATGTCTTCCAGTGCAGACCCTGCACCATTTTAGTTGCCCTCCTCTGGACAGCTTCCATCTTGTCTATGTCCTTGCGGAGATTGGGTCTCCAGAACTGCACACAGTACTCCAGATGGGGTCTCACCAGCTGTCTGTACAGAGTGATAACAACTTCCTGTTTTGTACTGATGATGCCTCTCCCTATGCATCCCAGTATCCCTCCAGCCCTCCTTACTGTCCTCTCACATTGCTTGCCCACCTTTAAGTCATCTGATATGACTACCCCCAGGTGCCTTTCCATTTTTGTTGTTGTTAGTATCTCACCCCCCATTGTGTACTCTTCCCCTGGGTTTTTGCTTCCCAGGTGCATTACCTTGCACTTCTTAGCATTAAATCTAAGCTGCCATACATTTGACCATTCCCCTAACCTTGCCAAGTCCCTTCTCATCCTTTCCACCCCACCTTGTGCATCAACTCTGTTGCAGATCTTTGTGTCATCTGCAAAGAGACATACTTTTCCTTCCAGTCCCTCTGCAATGTTGCTTACAAAGACATTGAAGAGGACCGGTCTTAATACTGAACCCTGCAGCACCCCACTAGTAACGCCCCTTTCTTCAGAGTGGACTCCATTTACTATTACTTTCTGTGTCCTATTCTCCAACCAATTCTTTACCCAGGCTATCATCTTGGGACCCACTCCCAGGCTGTCTAACTTGTATATTAATCTTTTGTGTGGGACTGAGTCAAATGCCTTGCTAAAGTCTAGGTAGGCCATGTCCACAGCTTCTCCCAGATCTACTACTTTGGTCACCCAGTCAAAGAAATCTATTAGATTCATCTGGCATGACCTTCCCACTGTGAATCCATGCTGCCTTGGGTCCTGTGCCCCTCTGGCCTCTAGGTACTTGACAATTCTTTCCTTCAGAAGTGATTCCATCATCTTCCCTATCACTGAGGTTAAACTAACAGGTCTGTAGTTTCCTGCTTCTGCCCTGCTCCCACTTTTGTGAAGGGGAATCACATCTGCCCTCCTCCAGTCCCTGGGTACCACCCCATCCTCCCATGATTTGTTAAAGAGGGTAGTCAGTGGTGTCACTAGTTCTACCCTTAGTTCTTTTAGAATTCTGGGATGAATCCCATCAGGCCCCATTGCTTTGTCCACCTTCAGTTTTAAGAGTTCTTTCAGAACCCTTTCTTCTGTAAATGGGCTGGTATCAACTTCTGTATCCAGAGTGTTTCTATTGTTTGTTTTAGGTACCTCCCCTATTCATTTGTAAATACTGAGCAAAAATATTTGTTTAGTATCTCTGCCTTTCACAGTCACCCTCTCCCCTCCTCCCTTTATTAAGCCTCACTATCCCTCCCTTAGTCTTCCTTCGCTCCCTGATATACCTAAAAAGGTTTTATCCCTTCTTAACTGAGTTGGCTATCTTTTCTCAGTTCGGCCTTTGCTGTTCTGACTGCCTTCCCAGCTTCCTTTTGCCTTAACTGATACAATTCTCTGTCCTGCTCCTTCTGTGATTCCCTGTACTTTCTAAATGCTTTCTTTTTCTCTTGAACCTTCACTGCCACCTCCTTTGAGAACCATAGTAGTTTCTTACATCATTTTGTTTTGTTTATTTGCTTCACACAAAGGCTTGTTACCTCTGTGATGGCAGTTTTTATTATTCCCCATTGTTCTTCCACCTCTTCTTCCTGCCTATTTGCTAGTGCATTCCTTAGGCACTCACCCATTTTGGCAAAGTCAGCCCTCCTGAAGTCCAGTATTTTGCCTTTGTATGGATTGACTCTATTGCTGTGTTTATTGTGAACCATACTGTTCGATAGTCGCTAGTTCCCAGATGGCTACCCACTTCTACATCTGTGATCCTCTCTCCATCTCCATTTTAGGCAGCTATTTTCCCTTGCGAACCTTACATTTTACTTATGCCATTAATCCTGAATGGGTTATAAGCTTGATAAATTGCCTTGATTTAGTTATGCCCTTATAGATTTTGGTGAGAGCAGAACTTGAATTCAGTTGATGGATTGGGGAAGTGAGAGGCCTTAATCCATAAATAAGACATCTAATATGGCAATTTGAGTGATATTGCCATTTCAGGATTGTGTGGGACACATTTTTTAGGACAGTATAGTTACTTATCTATGTGAAATTGTTAGATGAACATGGTCTGATTCATGTATTTTTTAATGATCCATTGAGTTTCAGTTTGTATATTGTGATTACTGAGCTGCTTATTTGATATTTTGGCATATTATTGCTTTTTGAAATGTACTGGGAAGGTGTTAAGATGGTCAGGAGCAATTCTCCCACTTTGCTTTGTGACCTCCTCCCTTTTCATTGTCCTCCCTTGGTGGCTGATGTTTATGTCGAATGCCAGTCATTGAGGATAGTGAGAAGGCATTTTAGGGGTAGATGGTATGGGCAGAGTAGGAGAATGGAAAGGGATCAATCGATAGTGGTAGTGGGGACTAAGAGACACCCTGGGGCAAAATGGGTTCAGAAGAGGGGTTCTCCCTGCCTGATTCCCATACCCAAGGGTTGAGCAAATTGTGGGCCAGTATTGCGCTCCTCCTCGAAAACCCATCCAACCCGGGCGGTGTTATGTAATGCCAGGTCAATTAAAAACAAGACTGCTATTATAGCGGATCTTGTTGCAACATCTGACCTGGCATGCATAACCGAGACCTGGTTGGATAATAATGCAGGCCCCTTTTTGGCATCTGCTTCTCCAACCAGGTTCTGGGTGATACACCACCCAAGGCTGGATCATAGGGGTTGGGGTGTAGCCATCTTTTTTAGAATAGAGCTGGGTCTTGTTGACGTGCCAGTGGGTTTCACTCAATCCTTTGAGTGTATCCTGGGAGCAGGTGTAGGGTTCAGGATTCTTCTCATCTACCAACCACCCGGTGATGGTACAGAATTCCTGAAGGAGTTTGCAGACTTCATTGTCGACGTAGCATTGGAGTCACCCAGGTGGTTAATACTGGGTGATTTCAATGCTTGGGTTGATGATGAACTCTCGCCTTTTGGGAAAAACCTCCTCCAACTTATGTCAATGTTGGGCCTTACACAGGTGGTTACCTCTGCTACCCATGTAGGGGGTCACTCTTTGGATCTAGTGTTCCTACTGGAGTTGAAAGTCACACATTTGGGGTGGAACCAAATGTGTAGACAGACCATCATACCATAAGATTCAGCTTCAGGGCACCCCAAAATAGGCCTGCCCCTACGGAGATGGTACAATATCGTCCTTTAAGGAGAATTACCCTAGAAGGCCTTTCGGAGTATTGGATCTATTGGGTATTTTGAGTGAGTGCATGGGTCCAGAGGATCTTGTACTTGCCTATAATAAAGCTGTGGGTGATGCCCTGGATCAAATTGCACCTGTTTGTGTTTGTCCCCTCACTCAGCACCCAAGATCTCCATTGTTTGATGGTTCTTTGAAGGAGCTGAGGAGAGTGGGGCGAAGGCTAGAGAGAGCTTGGCGAAAGTCCAGCCTTGATGCTGACAGACTTAGATTGATGGACCACTATTGAGCATATCAATCAGCAATCATCCATAAGAAGGCAGAATTCCTGTCAAGGAAGATTGCTGCTGCGTGGAATCAACCAGCTCAACTCTTTCAGACCATCGACAGATTGTGCAATCCACTCTGTCTGCAGTCTGGAAGAGATTTTTCACAGATGAAGTGTGATGAGCTTGCTCGATTTTTCACAGAGAAGATTGCCAGCATCAGATTGGGCATCCATCCAGCTCTCTCTCTAGGGAGCTGCGGTGATCAGTGAGAGGAAGCAAGCCCTTGTGTCACCTGGTCTGACTTTAGTAGGCCAGCACTCATGGAAGTTATGAGGATTATTCAGACTGTATGACTAACCAGTTGTAGTTTGGATACAGGCCCCACGCCACTTTTAATAGGTTGTGCAGATGTTATCTGCCCGATCCTTGCTGAAATTGTCTGGAAGTCTCTGGAGCAAGGGGTTTTCCCTGCCCCCTTAAAGGAGGCGGTCGTTCGACCACTCCTTAAAAAACCTTCATTGAACCCAGACTGTCCAGCTAACTACAGACCTATCTCTAACCTGCCCTTTGTGGGTAAGGTTATTGAAAAGGTGTTTGCGATACAGTTAGATGACCAACTTGTAAATCACAACATCTATGAAGTTCTCCAGTCAGGGTTTAGGAAAAGAAATAGCACTGAGACTGCTCTTGTCCGGGTTTTAAATGATCTCCTAATTGCGAGAGATTGAAAGGCACATACTATTCTAGTCCTTCTTGATCTCTCTGCAGCATTTGATACTGTGGACCATGGCATGCTGTTGGAGTGCCTATGCTTTCTTTGTGGACTGTCTGGTACAGTTCTACATTGGTTTTGATCCTTCCTCAAGGGGCGGACTCAGAGGATTGTTATAGGGATTTGTTCCTCTGATACCATTTCTCTGTCCTGTGGGGTGCCGCAGGGCTCCATTTTGACACCCATGTTGTTCACAGTCTATATGCTGCCATTAGGAGATATCATTAGGCATTACAGTGTGGGTTTTCACTGATATGCAGATGATACCCAGCTGTATTTGTCCTTTACTCCCGGTCAGGATGATGCAGTCCCTCTGCTTAACAGCTGTCTTGCCAAAATCAATGACTGGATGAGTGCCAGCTGGCTGAGGTTAAACCCGGATAAGACCGAGGTGCTGGTTGTGGACTCAGGTCACCTTGAGGCAGGCCATAGGGCTGAAGTGCCATTGGGCCTTTGGCATGGTGGTACCCAGCTCTTGACCTCAGGCCAGGTGCGTAACCTGGGCGTTATTTTTGACAGTGGTCTGACCTTGAAATCTCAGGTATCAGCTGTTGTTAAGTCCTCTTTTTACCATCTGAGGAATATCGCCCAGGTGAAACACTTGGTTTCTCCGGCTGACCTTCCTACTGTGGTCCACGCCTTTGTGACCACTCGCCTTGATTACTGCAACTCCCTTTACCTGGGGCTACCGTGGATTGATATTCATCGCCTGCAGCTAGTGCAGAATGCAGCAGCCAGGCTTCTGACTGGGACAACTAGACATAGTCATATTATGCCTGTTCTGCATGGGCTGCACTGGCTGCCAGTACAATGGCGAATTACCTTCAAGGTCAGCTTACTGACCTATGAAGCTCTGCATGATCAGGGATCGCTGTACCTGAAAGATCTCCTTACTCCCTACTGCCCCTCTTGCTCACTCTGCTCCGCCGATGAGTGATTGCTAGAGATTCCCAGGGTTCATCTGAAAACATCTGGAGCTCATGCATTTTCATATGCTGCTCCTTCCCTGTGGAATTCTCTACCTCGACGGATGCGTAGCTGCCTGACCGTTGAGAGTTTTAAAGCAGAGTTAAAAACTTCTTTATTTGCAAAAGCTTATGGTATATGATTTTATATTGTTAATGTTGTATTTGTCTATATTTATTGTTATTAGTACAGTGCTTTGATCTTTGGAAAGCACTTAAAATAAATTTTTACATACTTACTTACCCCACCCACCCACCCATCCAGTCTCCAGGATCACCCTGTGTTCCAACATAGCCATAAGATAGGGAGAAGGCAACAGAAAGAACAACAAAAGGTGCCTACCTAGAAATGTCAGCCTGCTGAATCATTGGAGTTCATGCACCTAAGCCCACTCGAGAATGCATGGAATCGATTACAGGATAAGAAAGGAGAGCCGAGGAGAAACATGAATGTACCATCTGATTAAGGATATTATGGGTGTTAAAGGGGGAAATACATGGGTTTTCAGACACCCACAGAGGAGGTGAAGCACACCAGCTGGCATGACTAGCCCAGGCATTAAGGAAGTGAAGAAAACAACAAATAAATGAGGTCAACTGAGTGCCCTTAAATAATGCAGCAGTAATTTATTAATGCAGTGCTCGGCCCCCCCTCAAGAACTCCCCAATTGGAGGTTCTGAAAGGCATCCAGGGGAACCAAAACAATGATGTAACTGGTCCCATTGGAACCTTCCTCCCGGGGAGCACTGCCAAAAAAACTAGGTTCCAAGGGAAGTAAACAGAGTTGGCATTTGAGTAAGGATGCTTCCAGGACTGGAATCCCCCCAGAAGCTGCATAGTCCCAAAGGGGCATACTCCACAAGAGTCCAACTCAGTCCGGGAGGAGAAGTTCAGCAGGATCACCGGGGAGCAACATCAAAGGTCTATGGAATTCCATCTAGTCAGGTGATGCTGATAGCCACCATAAGCAAGCAGGTAAGGTTAGCAGACAACAGCCAGCGAGACCTCAAAGCAGATCCTAGGGTTCCTCAGGGTCCTTGAAAAGATCTGGAAGCTGAGTAGCTAAGTCCCTGGTAGCCTGAATGGGGGTGTCATAGGCAAGCCAGGAGCCCACGATGAAGGCCTGGAGGTGAGCGGGGTAATTCATCCTAAATTTGAGGCCTGCAGCTATCAGTTTATTCACCAACGGGTGAAAGGCAGCCCTTTTTTGCCTTATTTCATAGGGGAGGTCTAGGGTTATGTGCAACTTTTTCCCCTCCCATAGTATGGATTGAAGCTCCTTAGTTTTAGAAAGAACATGTTGCTTCTCTAGGTAGTTTAAGAAGCGAGCAATAATGGGTCTGGGGGGAGCTGATTCGGGTGGTCTGGGGCATAGTGAGCGGTATGCCTGTTCAAGTTGATAAGCTGGGCTGTGGGGAGAGGGGCCCATGATCCAGGTCAAAAGCTTTTGAAGAAAAAAAATCACAACGGTGCCCTCTTCCCCCTCTGGGAGTCAAAAAATTAAGATATTATTTTGGCGCAAGCACCCTTCCAGGTCCTCAGTCTTGAGCTGGAGCTTCTGAACTTGTTGTCAGAGCTTAATTATTTCAGGATCCATTCAGTCTTTCCCATCCTCCAGGGAGGCTGTTCAGGCCTCTGAATCCCCTACTCTCTGGCCTAGATTGCTTAGGCTGGTCCTAGGAGACTTCAGCTCATTGTTAATCTCCGTAAGTGTTTCTTTGAAGAGAGCGAATTCTTGTAAAAATCTGTCTTCTGTCAGAGGGATCAGTGGAGAAACAGTTGCAGTACCTTTGTTCTGAGGCTTAGATTGTGGTTTGTTCCTTTTAGCAACCTTCTCGGGTGTAGCTGGTGGGGTATGCCTCAGCAGGTCCATGCTGGTGTCCATCTCCATCGTGGTGTAGAAACTCCAATAGTGATGTGGAATGGCACCCAGTTAGAAGCAGTTGCAAGTGTAAGATGTCTCCAGGCAGCTTTGGAGCACAATCGAGTAAAGAAAATGCAGTTTTAAATGAGGATGGGTGGACATGGCAGGAGAGCTCCAAGGATGAGCTGCCACTATGCTGCAGACATCACATGATCTCCAACCCATACAAAATTGTTATGTTGCTGTAGTGGGCAATTTGAAAACTTTTGTTCTTGTTACAATAACATGTATATATATTACAGTGACACGGTAGTGCCACTATAGTTAGGGTTGAGTACCCACTTTAGGGTTAAATCTCAAATTTTGCACCATAATAACTTTGCCACCGTACAAAGGATTTGCCTGAAATTAAGCACGCACGGTCTTGTACCATAGATCCCTGGATCTGGCAAGTTGTGTTATGGTTGGATGTACGGTTGCGGAGCTACAGAGCACCAAAAAATGAAAAAAGAAAACAGACTTTTTGTGTGTTTCTTTGCTCGTGCCTACAGACCACACCGTTTGCACGTTTAGTCCAAAAACTTCAGGGAACCTGCAACCATGGTCCCCGATATGCAGTATAGTGCAGTGGTTTAAGGCTCAGATCTGCAAATCTGGAGACATGGGTTTGAATCCCACAGCCCCCACTTACATACTGTGTGACCCTGAGCAAGTCATTTAACTTCCCTGTGCTCCCAGGATGTGCCTGTAAACAAGCTTTAAGCTTAGTGTATCTCACCTGGTTAAACAATTGGAAATAAATGTCTTTTGAAGAAGTCGTGAAAAAATATTAAACGGTTCAAAAGTTATAAAAAAAATGGAATCCCATTATAGTCTACGGGAAAAGTTAACAACAATTGTGTCACTTTCACAAATGGCTGCATTTACTGTTGCAAATTACCTTTTTACTTTCATGAGTCGATCATTTTGTTTTAGTTACAGCTCAGAAAAATGCCTGGTGTTTAAAATTGGGACCCTCTAGGGACACAATTCTTGTTGTGTTCACCTAGTCGAGTCCTGAAGATGCTAGTCATATCTTTTTTGGGGGGTTTAACCCCCAGAAATATGTTTTTAAAATTTTTGTAAAAAGTACGTTCGAAAAATAGTGTTGCAAATGCGAAAGTGTTGCGATATTTTTTTTGCGAAAGTGTCGTGATTTGCGAAAGTAATTTGCAAAAGTATGGACAAAACAACAAGAAATCTTTGCCACCCTCCTGCAAAACAATGGTTTGGTCTTTTGGGCTGAAATTTGCAGGAAGAAAGAAATAATTACTCACCTTAGTAATTATGTGTCTTCTAATGGAGTTTTGCTGTATTCTGACTATTGCAGTTAGCCCCAGCACTCAAACTGCCCCGGAGAGTAGAGGGTTAATTTCTATGTAGAGCATAGAACGTTGAGCTCAAGCTCAGTTCAGACCTCTGTCTGCTGCACTTTGAAGCACAACTATCAGATTCTTACGAACTAATAGTAACTAACGTGGAAATTGTAAAAGTTTTTCTAGCCAAATGGCAACCAAATATTTTGGATCCCCAAAAGACTCAAGTCAAGAAATCCAAAATCAAAAACCAGGTAGTGAACAACTTAAGACTGTTAAGTAAATAATATAAACCACTCCCCCTCTCTAAAAGGAGGGAGTACCCAAATGCACCCCTGGGGTGCAACTCTGCACCTGCCAGCCCACTTCCCAAAAATAGGTTCTGAGGGGGGGTAGGGAGGGAGGTCAGAATACAGCAAGACTCCATTAGAAGAAACATAATTACTAAGGTGAGTAATTTTTTCTTCAAACAACATGAAGTCTTGCTGTATTCTGACTATTGCAGACTTACCAAGCATTACCTCCACCGAGAGCAGTACCTCATGGAGGAGGGAATCGACCTACCTTGGGAATAGGTTGTACAGTACTTCTGTACCAAACCAAGCATCACTCCTAGCCTGGATGTCAAGGAAGTAATGCTTGGTAAATGTATGGACTCTTTCCCAGGTGGCTGCTTTACATATATCTAGCAAAGGAATATCCCTGGCCGCAGCCAGGGAAGCAGCTGTACCTCTAGTCGAATGAGCCCGCAGGCCTGAGGTAGGTATTTTGCCTAGCTTCTCATAGCAGAATTGAATAGAAGAGACAATCCACCTGGCAATAGTTTTCTTAGTGGCAGGTTTGCCCTTACCCACTTCCCTATAAGTAAGAAACAACTGAAGGGAATCAAACCTGTGAGCCTTAGTGCACTCAATGTAGTAACTAAGGGCCACAGGGAGAGATACAGATTGGTTCAGATGAAAATCTGAATCCACTTTAGGTAAAAACCTCCTACTAGTTCTAAGGACCACCTTATCTCTATGGAATGAGATAAAATCAGGCTCCACTGACAGAGCTTGCAATTCACTGATATGCCTGGCAGAGGTAATAGCTACCAGAAACATAGTTTTTCAAGTCAAGTACTTAAACTCTGCTGAAGATAAAGGCTCAAAAGGGGGTTGCATAAGCTGAGCAATGCAAACATTAAGATCTCAAGCATGGGTAGGATCCCTAAAGGGGGGATTGGTATGAAGCAATTCCTTAAAAAAATTACAGAATACAGGGTGAGATGACAGCGAGGAAGGCTTTCCCACTGACAGAAAAGCAGAAACAGCTGACAAATGTACTTTGAGAGTAGCTGGTCTGAGGCCTAGGCCATTAAGATGAACCATATAATTCAGAACAGTAGACAATTCAGCAGTGTCTGGGGATATATGCTTCTTGTAACACCAAATGCTGAATCTTTTCCATTTGGAGTTGTAAGTTTTTCTGGCGGCAGGTTTCAAGAGGCTTTGAGAATATCCAGAATCCCTTGGGACAGATGCAAATCAGCATACTCAAACTCTTCAAGAGCCATGCCTTGAGATTTAGAGACCGAAGGTTGGGTTACCAAATCCTCCCCTGAGAGGAGGTTAACAGGTTGTAATTCTTGGGAAGAGACAGGGGAAGATGGACTGCTAGGGACAGCAACAGGGGGTACCAAGGCTGCCTGATCCAGTCTGGAGCAATCAGAATCACTTTGCAAGGTTGTGACCTTACCTTGACCAGAACCTTGAACAGTAGAGGAAAGGGAGGGAAGGCATATAGAAATTTCCCTTCCCAGTTCAAAATCAGAGCATCCAGAGGGACTGAGCCCAAGACTGGGGGTCTGCAACAAAACAGAAGAAGTTGGTGATTGTCAGGGGCTGCAAAGAGATCTATCTTTGGAGTGCCCCACCTTGAAAAAATCACTTTCAACAGCAGAGGATCCAGGGACCATTCGTGATGGCCCTGGGAGATCCTGCTCAATGCATCTGCTAGCATATTGTCCTTCCCGGAAGGTGGACTGCTATCAGAGAGGTCTGCAGAGAATAAGCTAGGGACCACAATTTCATGGCTTCCATGCACAAGGCCGTAGACCCAGTGTCTCCCTGCTTGTCAATGTACCACATGGTGGTGGTGTTGTCTGTCCTGACCTGAACCACCTTGTTCTGCACTGACTGAGAAAAAGCTTGCAGGGCCAGAAAGACCGCCCTGAGTTCCAAGAGATTGATATGAAGAAGGGATTCCTGAGGAGACCACAGTCCCTGGGCCGTGAGAGCCCCCATATGGGCTCCCCACCCCCAATAGAGAAGCATCCGTGGTTAGGACCACAGACTGAGACTGAGTGATGAATGGGACTCCTTGCCTGAGGTTGCCCTGATCCTACCACCATTGGAGAGCCTGGATCAGAGTCTGGGTCACTGGAACTAGTTTGGTTAGAGAATCTTTCTTCTGAGACCAAAAGGCCCTCAGGTGAAACTGAATGTTCCTCATCTGAAATCTGGCCCCTTGGACCACTGCTGTAGAAGCTGCCATGTGGCCCAGAAATTGAAGGAAGTGCCTTGCTGTCTGAGAGACCAAAAGGTGGAAGGAAGACGCCAGTTCTACAATAGCCCTTGCCTTTTCCAAGGGAAGAAAAGCTCTTGCTTTGATTGTATCCAACTCTGCCCCTGTGAAGGTAAGGAGCTGTACAGGCTCGAGAACTGACTTGGAAAGATTGAGAAAGAATCCTAGGGAAGTGAGCACTTGCTTAGTCACTTGAAGGTCCAACTTGACTTGGTCTGGGACTGTCCCACAATGAGCCAGTCATCCAGGTATGGAAATATGGAAGTCCTTTTCCTTCTTAAAAAGGCCACTACTACTGCTAGGCATTTTGTGAATACCCTTGGAGCTGATGTCAGGCCGAAGGGCATAGCTTTGAACTGAAATTAGCCTGAAGGCAATTCGAACCTGAGATACTTTCTGTGGGAGCACCTGATGGGAATGTGAAAGTAGGCATCTTTTAAGTCCAGGGAGGCTAGCCAGTCCCCTGGCCTTAGAGAAGGAAGGATTATTCCCAGAGTTACCATTTTGAATTTTGGTTTTAAAAGATGTTTGTTCAGGTATCTTAAGTCTAGAATGGATCACCACTCCTCTGTCTTTTTTGGGGTAAGGAAGTACCAGGAGTACAGACCTTTGCCCCTGTGCAATGTAGGAACTCTCTATAGCATTTAGAGCCAGTAGAGATGAAACCTCTGTCTCTAGGGCAATGGTTTCAGAGATGCTTGCAGGTGGAAAAGATCTGGCCCTCAGCTTTGGACATTTCTTGAAGCTGAGAACCAGCCTCTGGCTTACCACCTCCAGGACCCACTTGTCTGAGGTAACAGACATCCAGTCCTGGACAAAGTAAGCCAGCCTGCCTCCTACAGAAATGGGGGAGTCGACCTGGGCTGACACATCAGGGTGTCTGCTTGGCAGGAGCCTTTGGTTGAAGGGATGGATGCAGTCCTGCTCATTCCCCTTCTGCCTCTCCCTCTGAAGAACCCCCTCTGAGGAAAGGGAGAAGAGGCCTGTGCTTGGTAGAAAGGTCCATGAAAAGGCCTGCCCTTGCCTCTAGCCTGCTGCCTTTGAGGAGTTGCCTGCCTTTCCTTGGCCTGTGCACTCCTATAGGTGGTCCAATACTAAAGGAATAATGCACGACAGGGTGTGTGTCGTGCTGGGATAAGGCCACGCCTGGGGGGGTTGGGCACAAGGCCGCAGGCCGAGTGTGTTCAATGCCCCAGATGTGGCGTTATCCCAAATGACACACACCCTGGAGTGCATTATTCCTATTATACAATGGCTCTTTGTTATACAGAATAAAAAAAATAATTTAAAAGATGTTTTTGTGTGGAAAAATATTTTTGGTTTTTAAGAGAAGATGAAACAATCAATCAAAGGCTCCATAAAAGGATCAATCAAGGGCTCCATAAAAGGATCAACCAAAGGCTCCATAAAAGGATCGATCAAAGGCTCCATAAAAGGATCAATCAAAGGCTGAGCAGCAGGTTCACAGTGCTGAGACTAGACCTGTGGCGACGTGCTGGGATAACGCCATGGGTCCAGCCCCAAACTGACCAATCAGAGACCAGGATTCTTTCTTGTCATTGTATGATCATCCATCTTTTTCATGTAATTCTCTGTCTGTTCCCCAAACAGAGAATTACCCACCACAGGGAAATCCATTGTCTTAGCCTGGGTGTCCTGTGAGAGACTAGTACATCTGAGCCAAGCCATTCGCTGAAGAGCCACAGATTTAGCCATGACTCTAGATAACACATCTTTGGAGTCCACAGCAGCATGGAACTGTACCTTAGATGCCTCAATCCCATCAGCAGCCACCCCCTCCAGCTCTGAGGCTAGCTGGGGGGAGGCCTGCTTAGCCAGTATCAGTACAGTGTCCCACTTGGACTTCTGGTACCTGGCTACATAGGCCATATAATTAGCCTGCTTGAGTCCCAAGGTGGATGCCATGTACTGTTTCTTTGCCATGATATCCAGCTTCCTAGAATCTTTATCTGGGGGGTGTGAAGCCAAGGGTATATTAGCCTTATCACAGGCTGCAGCCTGCACAACCCCAACATGGCTGCATTGTTGATACAAGTACTCTGTATCTGAACCTGATAAGGTGTGCCTTTTGTCCATCCTTCTGTCAACAGGAGATACAGAATTTGGAGTTTTTAAAATCTTTTGTGTCTGTTTCCCAAAAGACTTATGAAGGGAAATAGACAATCTTGTGGACTCTGGGATGTCCAGCATTTCCACATAATCAGGTTCCTCTTGTTCCTCTACAGCTTCTTCCACAGGGAGCTGGAGGGTTTCGGCCACTTTCCTGTAAAACATGTAGTGGGAAGGGGACTCAGAAAGCCTAGGAGGGGAAACACCAGAAGGCCTGTCTGGGGAGATGTCAGGTTCAATGGGCTCAACCAGACCTCCCACAACATCATCATCATCATCATCATCATCATAATCTTCATCCCCCTCCAAATCCAGTTCATAGAAATCGTCAGGGGCATAATCATGAACTGGAGGAACCGACCAAACTGAGCACCTACCAGAAGGCGCTGGATCAGACGGAACCTGGTGAAGCAATTCTACAATCCTTATGGCATTGACAATCTCTTCAGTGGTCGGAAAATGGGTCTCCTGATCCGAACTAGCTGATTTTTCTTTTCTTTTTCTTTTTGTAGGAACCAATCCCTCAGGCTTGCCCAAAGAAGTATTGCCCTGGTCAGAGGGCACTCCCTCAGGTTCGGTCAGAACTGAACCAGGCTGGCCATCTGGGTCAGCGGACTTCATGGCCTCCTTATCCCTGAGCCTACCTAATCTTTTTTTCAGGGTAGACTTAGGGAAATTTTTACAGATTTGGCAGTCTGAATCGAGGTGGTCAAACCCCAGACAATAAACACAGGTGGTATGGGGATCAGCCTTAGCAAAGACCTCCCCACACACACTGCAGTGTTGAAACCCAGTGGGCCCAGTTTTTCTTTTGGGTTTCTCAGATGTAGGCATACTAACCACAGACTTATCCTTTTTATGGCAAACAACCAGGGAAGACACCCTTATTGGTTTCTAACCGTGTCACGGGTATTGGAAAAAAACAAAAGAAAATGCAGTTTTTTTAAAAACTATAAGGACCGGTAACCACACTCTAAGTTTAAAAACAAAGACAGAATAAATCACTAAATGGCCGGGTCAGCCGAACTGGTTGAAAAATCAATTTTTACAATTTTCACAAGTTTAATATGTCTAGTTCACTACCTATTACTCATTGTACCACAGACAGAGATCTGAACCGAAACCTGCAAAAAAAATCGATAAAACCGAGGACTTTAACCGACTTCGAACCGTGAGCAAAGGAGAAATCTCCGGAGCAGCCGTTCAGTTAGGTGGAATAAAGAATTTGACAGTTGCACTTCAAAGTGCAGCAGACAGAGGTTTGAACCGAGCTCGAGCTCAACATTCTATGCTCTGCATAGAAATTAACCCTCCACTCTCTGGGGCAGTTTAAGTGCTGGGGCTAACTGCAATAGTCAGAATACAGCAAGACTTCATATTGTTTGAAGCTAAGACTCCACATATGTGCCTTTTGGTGGTTTGGAGCCAAAATATGACAAAGATCCAAAGTTACAGCACTCCTAAGTTGACAATTTTTCCCATAGGATAACATGGCATCTGCTGCGCCTTTAGGGTCCCGTATCTCCAAAACAGTTCAAGATACAGGCTTTACATCGCAAAATTTCTTAGCCCTACACAGGGGGCTAATTGCAAAACTAGCTTGGAACGTCATAAATAATATGAAATTTAGATTTTTTTTCTGCCTCATATGGTTCCTGAGAGATAAGCAATTTAGTATTCCAAGTGCTCATTTTCCTGTCTGAGGGCAACAGTTATGCCCACATTCTTTGTAGTCACTGTGCTTCTTGATGCACCTGTTTCAGGCACAAAGCGTGTGCATTAGCATTACTGTTAGTGCTAGTGTTTGTGCTTGCATTTCTATTATCGTTTGCATTAGCATTTCTGTTTGCGTTACCGTTAGCATTTGCATTTGTGCTTGCATTTGCATTACTGTTACCATTTGTGTTTGCATTTCTGTTACCATAACCATTAGTGTTTGTGTTTGCACTTGCATTTCCGTTACTGTTTGTGTTAGTGTTTCCTTTTGCGTCTTCGTTACCATTACCATTTGTGCTTTGCATTTGCATTTGTGGTACCATTACCATTTGCATTTACATTACCATTTGCATTTATGTTTGCTTTACCATAACCACTACCGTTTGTGTTTCTGTTCATGTCTGCATTGGCGTTGGCATTACCATTACTGTTTGCGTTACTGTTACCATTACCGTTTGCATTTACATCTGTACTTGCATTTCCATTACCATTTTCATTTGCGATTACGTTACTGTTTGCGTTACCATTTGCGCTTGCTTTTGCATTACTGTTTGCATTTGCATTTACATTTGCATCACCGTTACTGTTACCATTAGCACTTCAGTTTGCATTTTCTTCAACATTAGCATTACGGTTAGCGTTACCGTTTGTGTTTATGGTTCCGTTGCATTCCCGTATCCATTTGCGTTACTGTTTCCATTCATGTCACCATTACCGTTACTGTTACCGTTTGCAATTCCACTTGCTTTTGCATTACCATTTCCTTCCCATTTATGTTTGCATTTCTGTCACCATTTGCATTACAGCTTCCATTTCCATAACCATTTATGTTTGCATTTACGTTTGCGTAACCATTACTGTTACCATTAACATTTGCGTTTATGTTAACCTTACCATTACTGTTTGCTTTTGCATTTGCATTGCTGTCACTGTTAGTGTTTGGGTTTGCATTCATGTTTGTGTTTCCATTACCATTAGCGTTTGCGTCACTGTTACCTTTACCGTTACTGTTTGTGCTACCATTACTTTTACTGTTTGCATTTCTGTTTTAGTTTGCGTCATCATTACTGTTAGTGTTACTGTTACCATGTGTGTTACCGTTACCATTTGTGTTACCGTTTGCTCTTCTGTTTGCATTACCATAACAGTAAGCATTTGTGTTTGACTTTACATTTGCATTCCTTTTATAGTTACCATTAGCATTTGCATTTCAGTCACTGTTACCGTTACTGTTAGCGTAAGCGTTACTGTCATGGTTATTATACACAAACGGGCAGTATGGTGGGAGCGCCACACTCCCACCACCACATATCATTAATTATTTATATTGCACATTCTCAAAAAGAAGGGAAATTCATGGCAAAAAACTCAGTTAATACATCAGATAGGGTTGTTTCACAGTGACAAAAGCAAGGAAATTCAGCGTTTGGATTCAAAACCCTAACTGTGCATTCCCCCCATCCCCACCACACACACACACACACATATATACATGCAAGTAGGGGAAGGACCAAGGCAACACAACCAATCACACACAACCAGGAGATGTACACCTGTATTACTGTAGCAAGTGGAGAAATCCAATTTCAGGTATCAAACAGTATTTCCAAACTTGTTCCATGAGGTTACTTCACCTAAAGGTGAACCAAGCTGCCAGTAGCGAAAACTGTGTACCTCACTTCATTTTTGACATATGAGTGGCGAAAGGCACCATGGGCACTGTAATGTTAGTCTATGGGAAACTGTTCAGTTTTGGAACACTGTAAATTTGTCATCCTTAACTATTTTACCACCAAAGCAGCAAAAGGCACATCTGTTGGACCAGGGCTTTCCACCCTGCAAATTTCAGCCCAAACAACCCAACCATTTGCTTGCAGAGGATGGCAAAGATGTGCAGTTATCAGGAGCATACTTTCGCAAAATACTTTTGCAAACACGAAACTGTCGCAGATGGAAGACACAACACTTTTGCATTTGTGAAAGCATGTAAAATACTTTTGCAAAATACTGTCGCAATCATGAAAGTGTTGCAAATTCATAGCACGACACTTTAGCATTTGCAAATGTGATTTGCAAAAGTATTTTCAGGGAATGTCCAAAATCCTGTCTTGGGGCTTGTTTACCCCAAAATAGCATACAGTATGTGCAGTCTGTGTTATGTGTTGGTGGCAGCATGGGGCCCAAGATGCCCAGTTGTCTGTAGTGATATGTGTTTGGCGGAGCATGAAATGTCCAGGATCAGAGTTAACAGTGACAACACCATACCACACCCCGACATCTGTTGGCATGTGGAAGATGGGAGCATGGGGGTATGGTTTCTTGGTTTAGATAGTTGTATGTTATTTCTGTTATCTGCTGCTTGTTGTGTGTGATTGGTTGTGTTGCCTTGGTCCTCCCACTACTTGCATGTATATGTGTGTGTGTGTGTGTGTGTGTGTGTGTGTGTGTGTGTGGTGTGGTGGTGGTGGGGGAATGTGCAATTACAAAACTGGACTGTCATATACGGTATGGCTGCACGCCCATTGGCTCTGCTCTGCACCAATGGGCGCGCAGCCATACCGGGCTGTCAGTACGGGCTGCGCGGGTGGACAGGGCGGTGGATGTGCCGCTCGCCGCTGCCAGGGGAGCGGGTGGTGGGGCTTCGTGGATGGGTAGGGTGGGGTCATAGCCACCAGGGCTATGTTCGGGGGTTCTAAAGATACCGCCCGCGATCGGGCACCGTCCACTGGACCACCAGGGAATATGAACAGGAGGGGGTTAAAGATACTGCCCACGATCGGGCATTTCGTCCACTGAGGGAATATGAAGGGGGGAGCCACATTGATGCCCACGATTGGGCTGGTGGGGGGGGACAATATGCCCGTGATCGGGCTGCAGGGGGCATCGGTCCCTTATGGCTGCTGCCTGGCAGGGGGCCAGGTGCAAGTCCTCGGGATCGGCGCACCTAGATGCTAATGGCATGCAAATGGGGCCATAATGACATGCAAATGGCCCCCCTGCACCTTGCATGTATTATAGCCCTATTTGCATGTCACCTTTTGAATATCGTGGATTTGCACGTGGCGCACTGGTACTTGCGCCACCACAAGTTGAATGCTCCACTCTGTCAACTTTGCGGTGGCGCAAGTTCCACTATGCCATGCACAGTGGCTGTGGCTGAGGGTGATATTCAAAGAGTTGCTCAACAGCGCAACTCCTTTGAATATTGCCCGGGACACACCCCTGCACATCTATTTTGCGCAGCGCAAGGACTTGCACCTTTGAATGGCGTAGTTTGAATATCCAGCCCCGTATGTTAAAATGTTAAAAAAATAAGTGTTTAATTTTGAGATACACTGTAAACTATGTAAAGTATAACTATGTACAGTATATAACTGATTTTATTGCATTCATTTCTAAACTTAACGAGGAGCTGGCAAGTTGGAGAAACAATTTGGTGCACCATGTCCCTTTATTCATGCACATCTAAGCAAACTTTGGTGATCAGTGTTATGGTGCTTGCATGAGAACACCAAATGAGCCCAAGAAAACACACAAGCAGAGGAAAAATATAAAGCTGTCTATAATGGTGGTGACAATCAGAAATGCAATAGCAAAGGCAGTTTACTGAAGCAATCACACTGGAAGCAGCACTTGCCAAAAATACACAGTTTATTGCACTGTTCTCCTGGGATTGGACTGTGCAGCTCAGTGCTTATACTCTTATTGCACATTACAATTCTGAACTGTTGAAAAAGTCATCCATTTAACAGAGACCTCTATGTACCAATACTGAAAAGCATACTGCAATTTGTAGATCTGCCCAGTTCAAAAGTCATCCTTTTGTGTCCCATTATGCTACATATTATAGCTCCACTCAGTTAAAAAAATATTTTTTATACAGACTTGTTGTTATAATTATGTACTTGCAGCACTTACTAAAACTGTAACATTGTACTCGAGCAATGTAGATTGTGATGTTCCTAGAACCGATGGACCTAGAACACAAAGCTTAGTCAGATGAGTAAAGTTGAAAATCAGGAGAAATTACCACTTCTGCAATCCCCAAATCAAGTATCAGCCTCAGCTGCCATTATAACAAACAGTTTCAGTCATCAGAGCTATAATTTTTGCCAGTTCAGTTTTGGATCTTCACTCACTGAGGCTGGGTCCAGCAAAGATGAATGAACAAGAAGTGAGAAAGGTGCAGTGGGAACACCTTCCCTGTACTGATGTCACTCATGCATGTGGATGCACTGCTCATGTGCGAACTTCAAACAAAGAGAAAAAATGCAGAGACAACTGTGGCACAAAAATGTTTAAAAACTAAGCATCTGAATATATTTAATACTTAACTTCAGGGGAGCTGAGCTTTGCATCACTCAGTGAAGGGAAGTTAATCTGCAAACATGACATCGGGGAAGTTGGTAAGTCACTTTAAGTAATCCTTTTTTTTTTTTAAGTCCTGATTTGGAGAGAGCTAATAGCACTAGGTTATCTGCATAGTCCAGTGCAGGGCAAGAATGGAAACCAATCGCTTGTGAGTCCGATATCAGATTCTCAAGTCCCACCAATAGGTTTTTCAAATAAATGCAAAAGAGACTGGGGCCCAGAACACATCTCTGTCTCACTCTCTTATTAGTTGGAAAGACAGAAGAGAGATGCCCCCTAGTACTCAGTCATATTTGTGTCCAGGTTTCTGAGTATAGATCTTTAATGATGCTGATTAGGTTTGGGTCAATTCCCTGTCCCAGCATTAGTTCCTATAGTAGGTATCAAGATAGCACATCAACAGCAGAACTGAAATCAATAAGTGCTACGTGTAGCCTTTGTTTCTTCAGATCCACATATGTTTCTATTAGGTGATCTAATATGAAGCAATTGTCCATTGTGCTATATCCTAATCTAAAGCATGTTTGTAATGCTGAAAAACCACCCAAGGTTCCTATTTACTTTAATAATCTAGAAGGAATTATTTTTGTGAAGATTTTGCCGGAAATATCTATCAGATAAAAGGATCTATATATTCTGGGGTCCTATCTATTACCTTTTTTGTAGATTGAAATTATGAGGGCATCCCTCCAAGATGAGGGAATATTATTACTGTAAATACAAATGTTAAAAAAGGTGTGTAAGACCATAGTCCACAGACAGAGGTTCAGCAAATAGACCTCTAGGGGACACGGTCTAGACCTGGAACTTTCTTTTTCTTGAGACCTGCACTTGCCAAATAGACTTCCTGTCTCTGTATGTGTGGAAAAAATGACCCATCTAGTTCGGTAAGAAATAAGCTATCTTCAGTATTTCATTGATTAAAAAATGTCTTTATAGTATTGTACCAAGGCATCTAAAGGTATATAAGCATCTATTTTGAATATGTAGTTATTTGTGCCATTAGCAACCATAAGCCAAAATGATTGTACATCATTTTTGTATATAGCCTCCAGCATCTTTCTCCATTGACTATGAAAAAAAAATCCTTTTTAGCTAAGAAAGTTTTATAGTTCTTCCTGTTTTTATTGCATGTCCATATGTTATTCCTATTGAGACATTATTTGGTTTTCCTTACGATATTTGTTAACCTAGATTTTTGCTTCTATAGTCATTATCAAACCAAGTGGTTCTGCATTTAGGATGTTGGTTGTTCCTGGCTGTTCTATACATTTGTTCTCTTATGCTTTCATAACATCTGAGCAAATCTTCATGAAGTACTTTAAAGTCATTCTGACTCCAGTGACTTGGGGTGAATGGAGTTAAGCAATGTACTAATTTTCCCTGCAGTTGGAGGTTCCATCTGTTTTTTGTAAGATTCCTCACCTCCATTTCTAAGGTGGGACCAACAAGTGGTTCTCTTTTTGTTTTGCCCTGTTATTCTCCCATTCAGTTGAGACTGGGGAGTAGTCACTATCCTCCCCCCTTGGAATAACCCTGCAATTGTCTCATATTTTCATGTGTCCACTCCATAGAATTAAATTGATTTCTGAGAGACAGCTCTACGATGCCGGTTCAACAAATATTTTGTTGACCGACGTTACAGCGAAGGATTTATGTTGACCAAAACTGCAGTCGGCATAAATCTGTCCATGTACACTTTGTTTTCTTTGGGGGGGTCTTCACCCTTGAACCCCCAATGCAGGGGGCTCTGCCCCGTACCCTTCTACTAAATATTATCAACTCCAAGTTGGAATTGATTTGGGGTGGAGCTGCAAGATCCAAAGAAAGCAGTGCCAAGATCCCGCAGTGACAGTATAGCAGCCCAGCATACCTCTCAAGTGTCCCTGATTTTCAGGGACGTCCCTGATTTTGCCTCAAAATTTGACTCTGTCCCTCCTAAAATTTGTGTTTTTGTGGCTAAACAGTGGGGACTGTAAGCACAAAACAATGTCAAGCATTAAAGTTACAGACTTGTTCTTCTTTAGAAAATGCATTTTGCACTAAGCTCAATATTCTACCAGCTTTCTGGGTGGATAACTCTAATTTTGAAGATGTGTCCCTGATTTTGGTCTTTTGTCCCTGATTTTTTTAAGCCTTGTCCCTGATTTATGAGGCAGGAGGTTGAGAGGTATGCAGCCCAGTGCTGTGTCACTGTACTGTCATTCACAGTAATGGTGTCACTGTATGACTGGCATATGCCGAGATACCGATGGGAGAGGAGAAAGTAAATTCTTCATTCATGTTGCCCTTGATTCTGTTGTTTAAGGGGGCCAGACTGTCAGCTGACATGAGCTCAATCAGTTTATATCCAGTGGTGCTAATTATTTTTATCCTTAGTATTTCTTGGAAAATGTGGGGCCACATCATCTACGTTGTTCTTAATGACACATTCTGTACACCCATCAAAGGAGCCTATTCTTTCATCAAAGTCTCCAGATAAAAGAATGTCAGTATTCCCATTAAGATCATAAATTTTGTTTAATGTATCATTTAATGTGTCCCAAATTAAGCTATTGCAGAATTTAGAATTGGTTTGAGGGACATATATAATCAGTGGGCAAAAGTTAAAAATGGTCATCTCTGTATAAAAGGATTGAAAAAAGAAAGTTTCAGCAATCCAGATAACCTTCGTATCTGGAGTTAATTTAACTCATGTTATTAAACCACCAGGGGGTCTATCAGCTTTTATAATGCTATTACCAGATACCTGTTAACTGTCATACCCATTAATGGATGTCTCAATATCTCTGTTGTGCCAGGTTTCTTGTTGGCAAACAATATTGTAATTGCCTTTGAATTTCCACCTTTCATTATCTACAAGTTTAGTAGAAAGAACTCAAATATTCCATGTGATTAAGGAGAAACAGGATGTTGGATCTGTTTTATAATGAACTGAAAGTATCCCCTCAGCTCTGCCTTGTGTCAGCCTTGTTGTACCACCAGAGGAGAGTATTTGTTATTTTCTGGAATATCAACAATTCTGGATGATTCATGAGCATTACATGAGGTCTTGTTTTCCCTTTTACTGTCAGACTTTCATTCTCTTAACTTTGTCTAGTACATATGGCCAAAAAAAAAAAAAACTAAAAATAAACGTGCAATCTAACATTGTAAATTGCTATACAATAAAAAATCATTAATTTACATAATTACTTATTGACTTTTAACAGTGCAGTATTTACTAAGGAATGTGTTGCTTCTGTGGCAGTGTTTCCACAGTTAATGCCTAACTAACATGTACTTACAAAGTAAGTACACAGAAACTGACACTGAAATAAAGTGTAAGAAGAAGGGTGTAATAGTGCTGTAGTTATTAAGGAATGTGCTGCTTCTGTGGCATTGTTTCCAAAGTTAACTCCTAATTAACATGTATTTGCAAAGTAAGTATGCAGAAACTTAAACTTAAAATAAAATATATGAAAAAGAGTGTAACTACTGTACACTTACACTGAATGTCAATGCTGTAGTTTTGATACATGCTTTCCTTCAGAAATCATTCCCTCCTGCACTTACTGCTTAATAACCATGGTATCTAATATTCTTAATTACTATACAACTACATTGTTTACTTATACTATAAAAATCATTTACATAATTACTTATTGGCTTGTAACAGTGTTGTAGTTACTAAAAAATGTGCTGCTTCTGTGGCATTGACCCACACCTCTTCTGCACCCACACTCCTGGCCTGCTACTGCCCAGGTGGGTGGCTGGGGGTGGGGCATGACTACATACCATGCAATACCACCAATCTGCTGTGTGGAATGGTGGTGGGTAGGAGAAGGATACACATGTAGGGACCCTTCCTTAGCCATTACATGCCCTTCCCACTGGCCGAATGCTGTGCCTGCCATTGCACCATCCATCACATCAAGCTACCCCATCACTCTCACTATACCATGAGGGCTGGTGGCAAGGCAGTAAAAATAGGCAGACCAGTAGGTAACTTTACTGGAAAACAGCAGTAATAGGAAGACCACCCATAACCCATAGTTCCCCACTCCACGCACATTGCAGGATCCAGTCTGTTCCTGATCAGACCATTTGATTGAATGGTTGCTATTGATCACCAGGCCTGGGAATGCACATTTGACACTTTGCCTGCCACCTGCGTGAACAGGGTCCACTGTTAGATTGCATGTTTAGTAAGCAACAAGTTTATGAAGGACTGATTTCTGAATGAGAACTTACGTCACAACTATAGTACTGATATTTGACATATGTAAGTGCGTGCAACTGCAAATACATATTAACTAGGCATGAACTGTATAAACAGTACCATTATTTCTTAGCCACACTATTGTTATAGTGCCAATTAGTAATTACGCAAATGAAATATTTTTTGTGTACAGTTACATATCAATTCACAATATTAGACTGCATTTTTACTAACCTGTTAGTTCATGAAAAACTGGAATACAGACAAGGAACATCATCTAAAGAGTTGTCAGTCAGTGCATATAACTGTAGTAGACTGATGTTGCATTGTATTCATATTTTAGTCACCGTTCTCATTGCACTTTAAACATTTTCTGTGTGATTACCATTGAAATAAATGTCAGGTAGACATAGACAGTTGAAACAGTGCATAAGACCTGCAGTTACAGCATAGTTCCATACAGAAGTTACAGTGTAGCAAAGGACACTTAAAGTGTTACCAAAAAATGAAAATTACATACCTATCATGATTCTTGATCTTCCTGTATATCATCACCATTCATCACTGTCTGTGTGACAGCTTGATGTGCCGCACCCCACGGGAGCTTTTTTTTTGTATAGTAGGGGGAGGAGCCACCTCTAGAGGCCAGTGCATTACATGGTGTTGGTGAGTTGGCCAGCAATTGTTTCTGGCTCTCCTCCACCCCAGTTCTACTCGCCAGAGAGAGAGGAAAACAGATGGATAGAGAAAAGATAAGGTCAGGGCAAGGAAGCCCAAGGGATAGCTAAGGAAAAGGATGTAAAACTGAAAAAGGATTAAGCTGGCCAGAGGACAGAGGAGGAGGAGGAGGACCTGAGGGTGCAGGCTTTGGTCATAGCCCCTGGGTGACCAACCAGACAGAGGGAGAAGAGAGAAAGGTAAAGTAAAGAGGAAGAAAGATGTGGAGGAGGAAGAGAGAGGCCCCACCACATCCTATACCTAGAAAGAATTATGGGAAAAAGATGTTGTTTGACATTTGGGAGGTCATTGAGCCTGTTGCTGTCCCACGGGGACTATAGAATTTGGCTGAAACAAAGCTAGACCAGGCACCCAGAACCTCCAGCTGGAGGAGATGAACAGCAGTTCAGACAGAGACTCAGAACTGAGTACTTCCTGGCTTGAAAAGGTGAGAGCAGCGTATTAGATGGACAGTCTCAGACATCAATTCTTCCCAAAGAAAAGGTGTGGTGAATGTCTCCCCTCTGCAGTACAGGGTGGTGACAGCCACCCCAGGTCAGGACCCCCCTCCAGTTACCATTGTACTGAGAGGGAGAACACAGGGATAAGGGGGTAATCTTGTCCAGGACAAGTTCTATCCCCCAAAAAAAGGGGGGGGAGGAAAAATTTTATAAGGAGGGAGAAGGAGAGTCCCCATGGGTCTTTTCCTCACCAACCCACCTAGGGGAGATCCCCCACTACTATGAGTCAGTCACAGCCCAGAAGACCGGACCAAGTCCCAGAGGAACCCCCCTGACTGAGAAGGGAGGACCACATGGAGTCCCTAAGACCAGGGCATGAAGCCCTACTTGCCCTCTCTCCCAGGGTGGGCCCTCTGTCATTTAGGAAGGTAATAGATGACCCGGAGGTACCAGTGGGACCACACCCACAATTGGTCTCAAGGAGGGGGGATGGCAAGCAAGGAGGGGGCATCACCAAGGGACTAAGGCCCAGAAGGGAAGGTTGGCAGGTGCCAGTGATGAATGGTGAAGATACACAGGAAGATCAAGAATTTAGATATGTACATAATTTTCTTATCTTTCCTGTGTCAATCTTCACCATTCATCACTATCTGGTTGAGTACTGAGCTACCCTGATGGGGTCCAGCACTTCCCTGAAGGATGTGAGTCCCTCAGCCTCTCACTGGGGAGGGCCACAAAAGAAGAGACCCATTACAGGCCAGTTAGGCCTGTAACTGGTCAGGGTGGAGCAAGGTCTCCCATTGCCTTGGAGAATGAAGTTATCCCTGTAGTTCCCACCTCACCCAGCAGGAGAAAAGGTGGGTCCCCAGAAAGCTGAGGCAAGCACCATACACTGGGCCAAGGGTGACAACTTTTATTGATGAAGCCATGCCGTCCACCTAATGCAGATCGCTGTCTCCACTAGTCTTGAAGCTACCTCATTGGTATCAAAAGATGCCCTTGCCTGATGCCTTGTGAGATCCAAGTCCTGCACAGAGAGAGCAATGGCCTGTCTGCTTGCCTCCATATCAGGCAGCAATGCCAGCACCTGGCCTAGCATTGACCACAGATGCCTGTTGCAGGCAGCGTGGTGTGCCTGATGAGAGGCAATGCTGAGCATGATACACACCAAGGAGAACACTCTCCATCCCCAGTGATCAAACTCCACAGAGTCTGCATCTGGGGGTCAGTCACGCACTGGGTGTCTATGCCCAGAAGTGGTATCCAGTACCTTCACTCCCAAAGTGAGATGATCCAAGGTCCCTGGAGACACCTAGAGTGCACACAACCTGTTCTGATTGTCCACACAGGCTGGAGTTGGGGCAGATGGGCACTGTCAGGTCCAGGATAATGTCTCCTGGAAGGGAATTGGCCAAGAAGGGACCACCAGGTGGTCCACACTGAATTCACTAAAGAGGACACATGTCGTCCTCTCAGTACTGCATCTTGCAATGTGGGATTGGTGCAAATCACTTACCAGCCCGACTATGAAACGGTGATACTCTGTCTGATCAGCATCTGAGGACAGATGGACAGAGGTATCCTCTTCCTTGAAGGAGGAAGATGAGGAGGCCAATGAATCTGAAGAGTCTGAGTCCAGCTGCTATGGGGGAGACAGGCAAAAACCCTGCTCATCCATGGCTCTAACATACCTAGGGAAGGCAGCAGCAGCAGTGGCTTTGAACTGCTTCTAGACCAAGGGCCAAGAAGGACCCATGTGGTCTGGGAAATGGGGGGGCTGCAGAGACAATTTGGGGACACACTTCACGTTATGTGAGAAACCTCTGCCAGGGCTAGGGGATCTCACTGGTGATCTTGGACCTCCTGGGGGTTCGCTGGTCCATGCAGTTACTGGCCACTCAACCAGCTCGAAGCAGTCAGCACTGAGCCCTGAAGGAGAAACTCCCCTGTGAGGAGACTGGGGCCACATAGAACCAGAAGGGCAGACCCCTACCCCACCCAATAAGGCCTCCCTCAAAGGGGATGAGGGAGAGAACAAGGGCTAGGCACTGCAACTCCTCCCCAAACCCCAAAAGGTCCCTGGGGAAGGTTGCTGCCCCATGCCCTGCCCCCTCAACCCCATTGACTCTGAGGTCAACCTCATCCTCACTTCCAAAGCTAGGGAATGCTGCAATCCTGCAGGCCCCCCGAGGGAAGCAGCAGAAGAGGGAGTCCCTGTTCCAGCCCTGGGGGGTGAATGGCACCAGCACTGGGACTGGCAGCTGTCAGTGCCCTCAAGACCCAAAACACCATCCCCTCAGACTGAGGGCAACTATCAGCAGGTTAGCTTCTGATGTCACCACTGGCATTGGAGCCAGCACTGATCATAATTACTGGGGCCAAGGGAAGGGATGCATGGGAGGGAACAGAGGTACTGTGCACCAGAGAACCCTCTGACTTCAAGGAGTCAGGCAGCCAGTCCAAATCAGTCTCCTGATCATCTGGCTGTGGTGAGGAGGAGATCCAGAAGACCTCCTGGTGAACAGCCTCTGAGGATTTCCCACTCACAGTACGGCAAGCAGTGCTGCGGGAGTGCCCAGTACCACTCACAGGGCTGTGCCAAACACCAGAGCTGTGAATGGCCCCAGGATCCAGAACAGCACTGGTAGGTTGTGCTGAGCAGCCACCTGTATTGAGCCCAGCAGGCATGGGCTGCTACACTGGGGGAACCTACACCTCTGAAGAGGTGACTGCCTGTATAGTGCTACTGGCTTGGCTCCTGAGAGGGCTGGACCATTTCTCCTGTATAGAACCAGGAGGGGATCCAGAGGAAGGGTGGAGAAACCTGTGCTTGGAGTCTCTTGTATGATGCCACCCTCTAAAAGTCGGTGGACCATGGCCGACTTTCCACATGCACTGCTCCAGTACTCCATGGTCCCTGGAGAAGCAAGTGTCGCAACTATCCATATCATGAGATGGTCCCAGGCAGGTGACGCATCAGTCATGCTGGTCTGTGATGGACATCTGCCAGCCGTACGGGGACACAGATGAATAGGAGGCTGGCCCACCTTGGAAGAGCACTTTTTGTCCCTGGATGAACCTGACATGACTCTCGGTAACTAAAATAATAATAAGAAACAGATTTTGTGCCACTTCAAGAAAGAAAAATAAATGGTTGTACCAGTTTCCTGCATAAAATGGCACTGAGTTACTAGATGATGGCAGAACTGAAACAGAGAGAAAAGATCATCGACAATGGCGTTGAAACAACTGATTAGGCTGCAATATTGTAGATGAAATTTCTTCAGCAGGTGCGATGTTCTGCACTGTCTATGTTGGGAGCAGTAGAACTGAGGTGGAGGAGGAACTAGCGACCATTGATGGCTGACCTGCAAGTGCCACATAATGCTTTGGCCTCAAGGGTGGCACCGTCTTCAGCACTGGCTCCTCCCCTAGAAAAAAAAGCTCCTGCGCCTCCAGCTATCACCCAGACAGTGATGAATGGTGAAAATTGGCACAGGGAAGATTGGTAGTATTGTGCTATAGTCACACAATTCGTATGAAGTGGTAGTTACTATAATTACTGTTGTCTCCTTTCTGCCTCAAGCCAGTTCTTTCTAGCAAATGTAACTATGTATGCTGCACTTTGCAACACCTGTTACATGTGTAGTTACGCTTCCAGCATAAATTAATTTTTCTGTTGCACTTTGCAACTACTGTTACATGTGTAATTGCACTTCCGCAAAATCATTTTTTTCTGTTGCACTTTGCAACAGCTGTTACATGTGTAGCTACACTTTCAGCATAAATGAATTTGTGCCAAAAGAGAAATGGTTGTGGTTGCATGTGTAACTACCACTTCATGCAAATTGTATAACTACAACCAGTCAAATGTGAAATTAATTAACAACTACATAGTATTTAAAGTGCATTAACTGTGTAGTTACTTTATAGAAATGTGTGTCTAGCTACATAATATGCAAATGTGAATGTAATTACCAACTACATTGTAGTTGCATGTAACTACACAGTACTTACATAGCAGTTATAGTGTAGTTATACAGTAATTACAATGTACTTAAGGACTCTTAAAATAAAGTGTTACCGAATATTGATAAAAGTTTGAGTCAACCATATTAAGTGGAGCTCTACATAAATTATATCAAATCACAAGAAGAAAAAAATCACTGTAAAATATAACAAGAAGGTATATATAAATGTACTATATGCAGTATCTTGAACTGCTATCTTATGAATGCATCACAGTTAAATGTAGAAAATCTGTTGAGATTCCTCTATACAGTATTGTGATATCATGAAACTGTGGCATGTTTGTTCATTGTCATTGACTGGAAATGGAATAAAGGATATCTTTTCTTACTTTCTGTCTTGTGAATGTGGAAGGGGGCCAGGGGGCTATGCATGATAACAAGTTAAACTATTGGTGGGTTAGTGCATGGGAGATTATGGCCAGCACGCAGCAGAAATTACTATTCTTTTTTTGAGAAGTGCCATAGGACCCCTGAATAAACTATATGCAAAGTACTACTACTTGCTTACATGTCATGATGATAACCATGCCTGTACCCATGCCTGCCTCCTCTGCTTTTCTTTTACCGTGTCTGTAGCCATGCCTGTATCCATTGATTTTCTTTTACCATGCCTGTAACCATGCCTGTATCCGCCTTTTTTTTTTTTACCGTAACCACCTCATGATATAACTCACAATGCCTCAAATGTTCCTTATGTCCTTGTTCATTCTTATAACTTGTATTGTTCTCCCAGGTCACCCCTGAAAAAGGGACCTTCGGGGCTCAGTGGGCCTACCCGGTCACCAAAATTTAATAAATAAATAAATCTTTAATATCCAAATAAAAAAAAATTAACCAATCTGCTGTCAGTCCTACCCAAGTCAGGGTAGATGGACAGCAATGTAAATGTAGTTAGAAGAACATCCTGCTTGGAGAAAATGTAACTTTTGATAATATGAATCAATTTTCCACTATCCACATAGCACTTACATAACTGAAACAAAATTGTTAGAAATCTAAACTAATTCCTAGCAAATTACTTGATATGCAGTATGTTTTAGGGAAAAAAATGTAACAAGGTATTGCCTCTGAAAAGTCGGAGGTGGGTGATCCCAATGGGCAATAAGCCTTGATTTGTTCTGCTTTGCATATGCTTATATGTTTCTAATTAAGTTGATACTGTATCTGGTTTGAGTTTTTTTTTTTGAATTCTACTTGAGGGATGTCTTCTTCATTATGTCATAATATCCATTTGTACCTCTCATAGCCCTCTTCCAGGATATTGTATACCTCTGCTTTAGAAACTGGTCAACTGTCATCTCACTCATTTTGCTTCCTATAATTGCTCCATGATTTCTAACCCATCCCCCACATGACATGGCCCTATGGGTGGCAAAGAACAACACTGGGCTGTAAAAGGCTTCGATACACACCTGGGTTATCTAAATACAAAACAGACATATTTACCATTAGGTGATCTGGTCTGCATCTTGATCTTGTTTAGTATTATTTTATAAATTTGAAAGGTGTGCCTGATCCACTCTTAGACAGGTATCCATGTTATTCATATGTAGCTGACCCATGTAGTTCTGCACCAATATGCCAATCTGCACAGGATGCCATCCACAGTCCTGTGATGCCTCTGTCCACATGTGCAGCCTGAGTAGAATGTCCAGGAGTGGGGTAGAGCTGTACTGGACACACAGCTCCAAACTGGAAGCCCATATTGGCCATTGAGTGGATCCCCTACTATGCATCAACAATAATGTAGCACAACAATATAAAGGCTTTTTCAAATAAAATAAACATCTTTCGTGCCTTTAAGATCTTTATTATGGGGCTTGGGTGGGTGTGGGAGGGCTGCTGTTTGGGCACGGTGACTTTGGAGAGGCTTAACTGGAGTGCACAAAGTGCTCACCTTAGGGGTCCCACTGGCATAACTTGTAAGCCCTCACAACACCCAAAGTTAAGCATAAGTAGCATTTTGAGGTGCACAAATTGCATTCTGCCTGCATGTTTATCCTACATAGTTCCACTGCTGAAGCAGAATTAAGTTTGGGGAGTACTTGTGCCACTGTATCAGGTTGATGACTGCCACAGAGTGCTTTGAATGGGCAGAGGGGAGGCATGCCTCATCTGCAGGAGACACTCAGCCAAAGAGGAAGTCTTTGTTTATTGTACCATAAGTATTACTAAACTCCATGATTTTCATGTTTTATTCGCCCATGTATCTTTTACATTCCTTACTTCAAGTAAGGCAAATCAGTAAAGAAATGTGTGAAGATAGCGGTTTGTAGCAAAATTAGTTTCCCAGTTAATTATTTTTTTTTGTTTCGGATTTTAAACTAAGACATAATGTACTTTAAACCTAATTGCCTAAAGTGGGAATCATGTATATCCCATGAGCAAGGAGACATAATAACGTAAGCACCACAGGCACAAATGTGCTAGAGTAATCTCCATGGAATCTTTTTAGATATTTCTTAGATCTAAAGAACACTCACTCTGTTTTCTAATTATGTGAGGGATGCTTTATATTAAAGTGGTTGTGCATTATTAATGATATTGTGAGAGAGCTGTTATGGCAGCAGTGAATTCCTTATGACATCATAAAAGAATCATTGTGCCCTTGGAAATGAAAATAAATATTCACAGCATATGCAGACGTTAGTAATATTATATCAGTAGACTTTTACTGAGGGAGAATCAAGGTAATTGCCCTAGTACGTGTTTTTTAAAGTAACTTTTGTCTTAGCCAGAGTTACATTTGGTATGCCAGAACCACTTATTGCTTAGACCTTAAAAAAAGAAGTGGTGATCTACCATTGGGAAAATGCTAGAGACTTATTGTCTATTTATTAATACCTCTGTGCTGTTTGTTTATTCAAATCATAGCAACATTCTGCTTTATCATCACTTCTGACCTGAAGAGTGATTCTTTAAAATTGTTGAACTATAGTTAATGTTTTACTGAATTCATATTCCAAACCATAAACTGCTGACTTTTTATTCACAAAAAAGTTGTGGTCTGGAACAGTTCAGGTTCAAATAAATATATAAATTATGGTGTTCTACAGTAAGAAAACTTGCAAGTCTTTATAACAATAGTGTTTATAGTGTTTTACCTGTTATTCAAAATGTGAAAAGCAAGGATTAAAATAAGCTGCATGCATTTAATTGAAAAAATAAAACCCAATGGCTTCTGGGATGCATTACACTACATTAGATATACAGCACTGATAAATAAACAGCAGAGGAGCTGACATAGCCACTGCAAATGGCTCTGATCTGAAGTTTTATCCACACTCCCAAATGTATCCTAGTATTGTGATTTAGTGGATTTGCTGTGACTTGGGCAGGGAACTTATCCACTCTCTTCACTTTTGTGCAGAGCCGTCAATTATCTTTTAACTAGATAATTGGCTTTATGTGTATGGGATCAGAAACTGACTAGCTTGTATGGGCTTCCTTAGTAATACTGGAATTTGTTTTGATAAGTTGGTTTTAATAGTAAAGGAAGATCGAGAATTTGAAGGTTGTTGTAGCTCTAGAGCAGCCACAGGTAACTTGCACAATTTTTTTAACTACAAAGACAAAACATCAAGTTAAAAAACAGGGGAATTTTAGAAAAGACAGCAATGCAGTTTGAATTAAAGCAACATTTGTTTATGTTGCAACTCTGGTGCAAGACATTATTGCAATTTGTTACACTCTAACATTAGAAGCAGTTTCATGTTCACCTCATGTTCATGAAGATTAGTCTCTCATCGACTGCAGTAAGATTTTATATGATTTTTTATTTCAAACCATGTGCACCTTAATAATTCCAAATGTTTCATGGACCCCTCCATCTATTCATGGGTGGAGTTACATATTTCATGTGAGAATTTAATGCATCTCCTTCTATTTCCTAAAGGAGGCAGTATAGCATTGTGATTTAGGGCACTGAGCTGCAAACCTGGAGACCTAGGTTTGAATCCCACAGTCCCCACTTGCATACTGTAAGACCCTAAGTAAGTCACTTAACTTCCCTGTGCTCCCAGGTCACACCTGGAAACAAGCTTTCAGCTTAGTGTGTCTCTCCTGGTTAAACAATTTCTCCTTTCCTTTCCTATTTCCTTTTAAGATTCTCCTCCCCTGCAGTTTTCATGTTCTGCTATTAAAATGCAATACTTTCTACAGAAGCTGCAACTCTTCTCTGTAAAAGAGATGCTTGTCTATGTCAGGACTTATCAGAGACAGTGGAGCACTGCATCCTGTGAAGGATTTCTGCTGTAACTTATGAGAGACTTGTCGTCTTGTTGAATGCATACACATTGGTTATACAAAGACCTCACCTACAATAGAATAGAAACAGTCATTGGGTGGCTAGGATTTCTTCACTATGACACTTTTATGCTGTGTCATGTGTAGGTGGATACTGTACAATGCTACCCTACAGGATGAAGTGCAGCATCAC
Source organism: Neoceratodus forsteri (assembly GCA_016271365.2). Classification (NCBI taxonomy): domain Eukaryota; kingdom Metazoa; phylum Chordata; order Ceratodontiformes; family Ceratodontidae; genus Neoceratodus; species Neoceratodus forsteri. The sequence continues at coordinate 777,642,082 of CM057459.1, read as the reverse complement.
AGTGTCATCCAGTGATATCTCACAGGATACTGCAGGAATCAGTTTACTCCCTATTGAATGTATTCCACATTTTCTTGCAGGAAACTGTAACATCAAATTGCAGAGTGCTAAATCCTGGCTGGATGCATGGACAATTATAGAAAAGAGTACATCTGTTATTGTTATGTAGACTTGATTATTTTGGAGCTCAATGAGTTCCTTTAAACCTCCCTCTTGTTTCTAATTACTCTCTCTAGGCATCTCATTGGGATTTGAACCCTGTGATAGTGCTGGAATCAATCACTTCTATGGGTAGTGTGTTCAGTTCCATAACCCTTTCTGTAAAAAAATGCATTCTTATTGCTTTGTTGATATACCACCAGCTAGCTTTAGGTTGTGTCCTTTAGTAGTTATATGATTGTTTATCTTAAATCCATAGGGCTGGGTTTTGAGTCACATGCTGGAGACCTGAGGCATGATCATGCCACATCCCTAAATCTTTCAGTCATAAGTTATACAACCTATCAGATTGTCTAGTTTATTTGTGCATCTGCCATGGTTTGCAGCAGTTCAGAATTATTACAATAGTGCATGCATCACTGTATGATAAATATAGTAATGTTTTAAAGTAAAACAGTGCCAACTGAAACAAATGTGACACATCATTAGAAAAAGCATTTGCACATTGTGTTCTATTTACCCTGCCACAGGCACACCTCAAAATCAAGACTTGCACCTAGGGCAGGACCTCTGAAAATACAGACCATTGAGACTATTTTGTAATGCCACTATATATCCTGTAGGTTTCTACCACATTCTCTCTCTCTATCTTGCTCTCTCTCTCTCTCTCTCATTCTCTCTCTCTCTCTCTCTCTCTGTCTTTCTCTCTCTGTCTCTCTCTGTTTTTCTCTCTCCCCTATTCTCCAATGACCACATGCTGTATTAAGGCTCTCTAACCTTTCTTGATTGAGCCTTCCTTATTGTCCATGAATCATCGTTGTTGCCCTTTAAAGAACACTTAAAAGCATACTAGACGAAGTAGGCATATCTTCTGGACAGAATGGTTGTGTTGCTCTTTTTGAGAAGTCTTATAATTTAGGGCATTTTTCCCTACATTTATGTATCTTTCTTATCTTACTGTCTAATGGGTATACTATTATGTATTTTCCTGTTATAAAAGTGCTCCAAGCACTGCAGGGGTGATTTAAACAATACAGTTCTGGTACTATGTTCCTTCCTTTGGATATTTTTCAGTCTCTCCTTATCTTTTTTATTTCAGCTGAGGGTTACTAAATTATATATAGTACTGCAGGTGTGGCCTAACTATCAACCTATGTAGTGTCATGTTCACCTTCCTGTTTCAGCTAGTGAAACCCAATCTAATACACTCCAGCATCATATTTGCTATTTTATGTAATTCCTCACACTAAGAAAAAAACTCACACTACTGTTTATTATTACACCTACTGTAAATCCATTTCTTCTTTAGAGGGTTCAACAATGATTATTTTTATTATATTCTACATCAGATTTTTGTTGTCTGTAAGAATCATCTTGCAATGTTTGGTACTGCATTTTACGTGGCATGCTCTAGACCACTTGTCTCTCCTCATCACTCTTCATTTCAATTGTTGCCTCCAGGGCTCAGCTCTGGGATGCTTCAAGGCTCAATGCTGTCCCCCATGTTCTTCATGTTATACAGTATATGTTGCCCATGGGAGAGGTTATTAGATAGTACAGTCGGATATTCACTGCTATGCATATGGCACCCAGCTAAACCAGTCATTTGACCCTAAGAGGGTTTTTTGATCTCCATGCTGGACAGATGTCTGATCAGACTGAATGACTAGGAGTCTACCAGTTGATTGAGTCTCAATTTAGAAAATATGAAGTTGCTATGGATTTCAGCCTGGTGTCAATATTACTGCAATGACAGGCAGCATTTCCACCTGGCCATCATTAAATGACCCTGCTCAGAGCTGTGAATAGGGTGAATAATCTGGGGTCTTAGTGGGTCACAAACTAATGCTAGGACATCAAATGTCAGAGACTGTCAGCAGTGGCTTTTTTCCATCTCCAAATCATCACAAGGACCAAACCATATCTTGCATATGGACAACTGGAGATGACAGTACACATTGAGGTGTCATCCAGATTGAACTATTGCACTGCTGTATTCTTAGGGCTATCTAGAAGTTTAATGCATGACCTGCAGTTGTTGAAAAATTATGCTGCCAGACTGATAGCTGGAAAAAGGATTTTCAACCATATCTTGATGATGCTGTGTGAATTGCACCAGCCACAGCTGACCAGTAAGGCCCTGCATAGTCTTGTTCCAGGATACATGAAAGATCTCCTGGTCCTATATGCACCAGGTTGTCTTCTCTGCTCCACTGATGCAGGAGTACCATACTGTAGGTCTTCCAGTATCATGGGGCAGTAGTTTTATGTCGGCTGTCCCAGCAACTTGAAACAGGAGGAAGTCCCCCTTGGTAAAGGCATTTGAAAGGGGGCTAACATTTAATCTTTTCCAGAAAGCTTTTATAGACACTCAGTGAACTTATGTTTGAGAATTATTATTAGAAACAATTGAAACAATTGTTGCTGCTTTGCTTCATTTGCACTACTTTATAATTTCATGGTCCCTATATTCCAATTGTACCACTAACATAAACATGTTTAACACCAGTGCTAACCTTGGTTTGCATTCTGCTCTTGATGGGGTCATATTCAGAGGCCACCAGAGTGCTGCCCAAACCCAGCAGTGCCAAGGTGCTACCCATACTCCTATGCCTGTCCAAATGAAGGGATCCCTCTTACATACTGGCACAGTGGTATACACAAAAGTTTGTGTCTGTGTTAAACAGCCTCCCCCCAAGTGCAACAGTTTACCACCACTGAAAACCACATTTTATCTGAGTGCTAAGCCTGCACTCCACCTCCTATGGCAGAGTGGCTGCACTGCAGCCACCTGCTCCTGTGCCAAGTGGCTTCCCCCGATCACACTTCCAGCATTTGAAATGGCAATCTCTGATGGTTCAGCAGTCCCTCCACCCACCGATTGCCCTTCCAGCATCTGACATGTACATTCCTTGTGGTTTAATGGTTCCCCTCACACCCCAATCACCCATCTTGTTAGTTAAATGCATAGCCCTGGTAGTCTAGTTCCCCCCAACCCCTGACTGATTGCAACCCCCCCACTGAGGCCCACTCTACCCCCCCACTCTCCATCACTCTGATCCCCAGTCACCATGACTACCAGTGTGGAGCAGTGGTTGCAAAGCCCTCAGCTCATCCGATTGGCTGGCCACTGTCTGACAGTCATGGAGTGCAGTCTCCACTTGTCATCTGCCAGGTGACATTATAGTAGATAAGGAAGAGAGAATCCTATGGGATGCCCAACCATCCTCTTTCTGGCCTTCCAGCAGCCCAGGCTCAGGGAGTGAACCTGGGTTTTTGGTATTGCAAGTGACAGCCCTACTGCTGGACTAATCAGAGGGATGAAAACCTAATTTATATAATGAAAGCAGCTAGATCATTGCTAACTTCCATGATCTGTCTTCTGTATTTTTCTTGCCTACCTTTTACTACAGCAGGGCTCTGAGATCAACACAAAGTCTTTATTCTGCAAGAATTTTCAGGAACATCATGCCACAGGAGTTTCTTGGGGAATAATTAAAAATAAATTTAAGGAGATCACTATATGTAACTTTTCAAGGCTTCGTCAGCTCAAAAGACACTACTTGGATATGAAATTGAGGATGACATGACACTTCTAGACTTTATGGGCATGACAGCACTGGAAAATACTGAGTTTACAGGAAATGCATTCCTTAGACCTCCATTATTTCACCAGAAAATTTACAACATTGTCCTGTTATATAGAACATTACAATTTGTAGGAAACTGAAGGAAAATCACAGTGTATTTGGTAGAACAAAATGTCTAATTGGTCTGGGCACCCCCTTACTGCATATCCTGGAACATTGTCCTTACTGATTACATGAGCTTGTTAGTCACTGTGAGAGCACAAATGAAGATGCTGATGGTGATTTATTAGCTTTCAGTGGGTTCATATTTGTTACAATGATGACCTTAATTCCAGCCCATTTAAATATCTGAAAACCTCAATAAGCTTAACTGCAAATGTGTTAGGGCCCAATCCACAAAAAGCTCCTGGCCTCTCTGCATGTGCTGAGGGCTGGGAACTGCTGTGGAGTCCCCACTTCTCAAATGATGCCTGTCTGTGGGGCACACATGTGAGGACTCCGACCCTTCCTCAACTGATCCTGAGCTTCTGTAAGACTATGCATAAGCATGGACAGGCAGAGAAGTGAGAATGACCATGTGCAACATCCTCTAAGAGAGAAACATGAACCCCAGGGCCAGCAATGGGGTCAGAGACTTGGCTGCCCTATGGGCAGTAGTGGTGGCTACAAGACTCCCTATGCTCACCACAACTCTATTCCTGGGACCTGATCAACCCCCTTCTCTAGTCCTCAGCTCTCAGAGCCTTTACAGTGGCTGTTTGAGAAAACAACAATGTCGAGCAAGGTTTAGGGATAGGGCAGTCCTTGAAGGACTGCATTATTCCCATCATCCTCTGCTCACTACAGTGGAAAGGGAATCAATGTCATCTCTGCATTGACATTCAAGGCATCCGATTAGGTCCTCATAGTATGTCATGGTTAAGCTCCTTCTGCTGCCCACTACCTCTACACAAAGATCCATACCTGCAGACCATAGCAGACAACAATTGTAAATGCAGGAAGGTGTGACCACTCCTGCAGATGCAGGTCACCACATCCCATATACATAAAATTAGTGCATACTTGGGGAGCCTTTGAGAATCAAGCCCTCAGTGTGCTTGTGCTTCCATATGTAGCCCCCCCACCCTGGGGACTTTTGAAAGAAGCTGTTTTCAGCTCAGTTGCCTCTCCTAGTAAAACTCTTTCAATAAACTTATAAATACATGCTAAAAATATATAAACTAACAGCAACTTATTAACTACTGTACAAATTACAAATTGCATTACAGTAAACTCATTTGCTTTGCTGCTGTTAGCTTCCTTCTGGGCAGCTTCTTTATGAACAATTACAAAAATGTGCACTTCTGAATACCTGGTAGGTGCACATGAAGAACAGTAATGACTACAGTAGCATGCTAGCAGACTCTTGTGGTTGTATCAGATCACAGAGTTGTAGAGCTATTCACTACATTTTTCACGTGAAGTTGATTACGAGCTTTCACTGATTGCCATTAGTGGTAAACTTGGAGTGATTATATAAGATCATTACTACAGTATGATCTTTTAGAGCATGGTGAGGTTAGGTGACTTGTTCAGGGACACACAGTGTATAAGTGGATCTAGTGGGAATTGGGCCTGGATCTTCTTGGCACCAAGTAATTTGAGCACTGAACAGTGAAACAGGAGATCACAGTTCACCTGAAACTGCAATGACCTTCAAGTTCTTTAAAGAAAATTGGTGACAGAGTACTCCTAGTGAGGTGACAGGAGAGAACTTCATGCACTAATGGTCTAAAAATGTATCTAGATTTTATTTTTACCATGATTGTTTTACTGTGTTTGAGGAACTTGTTTGATGAACTTGTTTGACCATCTGGTGCTGCAATTCCCCATTTGAAAATGTGTGAAGAAGCAGGGCTCAACTGAAAAGAAGTTGTGTCTCAACTAGGTAGCAGGGGTAAATAAGCTGTAAAAAATTAGCAACAGTATAGATAAATAGAGAAATTGTTTTTATGCAGTGCCTTAAAGTTGCAGTGCAATGAAAAACGTTTCCCAAAAAGCTGGTTACAGCTATAATTAATGGACCCTATGCACACAGGGGCAGGAATTATGCACCAGAGGCATGTATCCTGCCCACAGAACTCCGCACCTGCAGACAGGTGCGTACCTGGCATCATTCATGGTTGCTGGCTACCTGTCTATAGCCCCCCCGCAGCATGCAGGATTGTGTGGGTTGGCCAGAGGTAGAGCTGTTGACCCAGGTGGACATCCAATCTGATGCCTGTCCTGGGTCCCACAGTGGATTCTTTACTCATTTGGGTGGAAATTGACTGTGCATCCCTGCAGATGTTGGATGGCCGGTGGCCATGGAGGTGTGTGGAGAGCAGTGCTGCTGGCCGTCCCGAGCTACTGTTCCAACTGGCTGATGACATGATGGGGGGGTACCATTGGTGCTGTGAGGGTGTGGGTAGGGCTGAGATTGTGGGGGCTGCAATGCAGAGATGGGGACATGGTGCCAGTGTGTGGCATGGGGGACTTGCCACTGCAGTCCAGAGAGGGTAGGGCCACCACTGCGGGTGTATGCAGAGGGGGGCATGCGGGACATTGCTATTAGGATGGAGGGCTGTCACTGCCATCCTGGACTGGGCAGAGTTGTACGAGCTTGATGGCACATATAGGAGTTATGGCAGGGTCCCCCATGCCATAACCAGCACCCTCCTCCGCATCCCCGCAGGCAGCTCTATGCACCTTAGTTAATGGCATGTAGTGCTGGCATGCCCCCTACCCTCCCCCAGCACATTGTTCTCTATGAGGCCAGGGGATTGGGTATATAACTCACTTGCACCTCATTCATGAATGCCATGGGGGGTCTGTGGACCCCACTGCATGGCATTCATGCATAGTGATGCCAAAGCAACTGGTTCTTGTGGCATGTTGGCATCATTCATTGGCCCAATAATATTAACATACCTGTCAAATCCACTTTTCGTAGTACCTCCCACAGTATGGTGTGCACGACAGGCTTGATTTTCAAAAGTCCCCTTAGCTCATAACAAGGGACCCCCTGCTTGTGGCAAAACCAGGTGTGCCAGGGACCCTGCACCAGATTTTGGTAAATTGTGGATCCTGGCACCAAAGTCCCCACAGCAGCTACAAGCAGAATCATTCACCAAACTGATGGAACAAGGGAGGGGGTTTGACCGAGGCTGCCTTCATCCCCTGCACATCGAAAATCTGTCCCAAAGACTTTTAATTGATGCTTCTGTTACTACAAAGAGTATGTTATATCTAATTAGGTGACCACAGTGTTAGGGTCATGATGAAGAAGCTGTGCCCCTGAAACGCTACCCATTGGTATACATTGGTGGCAAGAAATATGACAATAAAGGAAGACAAACTTAATTCTTATGTGAAGTGAGTTCCTTTTTCCTAATTATTATGACTTTATGTTGCCATGCAATACAAGAAATTATTCCAGCATCTATAGGAAGTTATATAGACGAGCCCCAATTCTAGGATAATGGCTGCTAGAACTTCATCAGCGCAACATAAAAATAAAACGAAAATATTCTAGGGGCCAGATTTTCAAAGATGTGATCACAGATGCAACTGCCTGCCTTTCTTGTATCTGTCTGCTTACACCCGACCTCCCTTGCTTCTACTCTTGTTTCAAGAAATACATCTATTTGAAACAGAAAAGCATGCTTTTTGTCAATTTGCATCACAAATTATGCAAATTCAATCTATATTTTTTTGTATCCACTTTTGTCCAAAATTTGGATGGACAGATGTAATTGTTAAACCATCTAATAGATGGCTTCACAGTCTTAATGGAGTCAGTGTTTTTTATTCTATTCTTTATTCTTTTTTTGGTAACCAGGTAAGGCCTACTAGGCACGAGTGCCTGTTTTCAGGAGCAGTGCGGGAGCACTGGGGTGGTTATTTGCTCTGAGTCACACAGTACGCAAGTCAAAGTTGTGGGAATCAAACTCAAATCTGCTGGATGTAGCAGGCTTTGATGACTGCAGATGCAATTCTCCAGGTGGTTCCTGGTGGACAAATCCTTTCTGGAAATCCCACTATATTCCATGGAAGAAAAATGACTACTTTGAAAATGATTCCAAGCTTATGTATGCTTTGGCTGAAATATGGCAACTAAATACTCATACGTTAATTAAAGTAACACATAGACAATAAAGAAAAAAAAATGAAAAGATACAAACTTATTACAAGCCCCTTTTGAAAATAACTTGGGGGAGCAATGGACTTTGATCATAGGTTTATACTGTATATAGCTACCAATCAGCAGCACCTTGTAAAGTATAATAACTTTTTTAAACTGAATGAATGAGGCTGGATAGAACATGTTACCTTGCAATTTGCTTAGAGCAGCTGGACCCTACCAGATCAACATTAACATAGACTGTAGGACAGTTTGGCATATAAGGCCTTTCACTTACTCGAGTGGTTTAAAGTCCATAATAATATACAGCACATGTTCCTTTCCCAGGAATTGTGCTACCTATCATTTTTATAAGTTGGCCAGCTAGTCTACTATATATGGAAATAATCATGAATGAACAACTTTATTTACATTCTAAACATTGTTGAGGCAGCAGAAATATCTATTTTGTGAACTGCAGTTTTACCATTTGTTGTTATAAATTGATGACTACAAGCAATATTAGCATGTGTCGAACATGGTATATGCACAATTGTAGTGCCTTTCTTGGAGGCAGCCTTACAATAAGTCTTTCCTATAAATTGATTGCTAGTACAACAATTAATAAATTATAAGATAAATCTACCTTGAGTGTGAACTTCTGATCAAAGTTGCATGGACAGGATCCCTTCCCACCCAACAAAGTCTGTAAGAGTGGCACATGGGGTGTTAGACCAGCTCAGGGCTGGTCTAACTCTGGGTAGGTGCTACAGACTTTGGGGACCTTGCAGAATCCCACATTAGGGGATACAGCAGCAAGGGTCTGGTGCACAGCCCCATCCACCATGACATACCCTCATGACTTGGTGCAGGGCGGGTGCAAGGCAAGTCAATTCAAGGGCATCAAATATTATCACTGCTTGTACTCAGAATGGATTACCTATGGAATCCCATAATCCAATCTCTCAAACTCCACTAGACCAAGTTCAGGAGACTGAATTTTGGCATCCTGACAGGGACTTACAAGCAACGTGAGGGCTCCGCCACCCACCCCCCCATAACTAAAATAACCAACTCCGAGGGGGAGCAGACCTCGGAGTTAGTAAAAAAAATGTTACGGGGGAAGAATGGCAGGGAGGCAAAAACTTATGTCACACTGGGAATTGAACCTAGGTTCACATGGCCATGCTGGTCAAGCTGCTTGTGACTCAGCCCTCCATGCCATGGGAGCAGCATGGCCAGCATGTCCTTCCTCTCACTACTCATGTAGCGAAACTGTGTTTTGCCCATGCAGAATCTATTGCACATAATTTTGCACAGTGAAATACAATTTCACAGAGCAAAATTATTTCGTGCATCTGTATCTCGGGATATTGAAGCCAGTCCTGTGAGTGTCAGGATTTCAAGATTCAGTGTCCTGAATGGATACCTTCAAAATCGGGATTGCTGCAACCTTTGATGTAAGGTGTTCCTTGTGTCAATTCTATTTGACACAAGCACCTTGAGTCAGTTTCAGGGCTTTGAAAATCAAGCCCCATGAGTTTTTTTTCTCAGTCCCAACCCTTTCCATTTGTACAGTGTCTAACCCAAATGTGAAGGCAGCCTTTTTTCTTAAGAATAAACTAAATCAATACATTTATGAAATACTCAAATTTAGATGGAACTAGAAAAATGTACCCCCAAATAAAACTGGAAGATGCTTGGAATCCTTCATAGTGAAAAAATTAGTGTGCAACCACATAGAGAAACTCAGAAAGGAGATTGAGGGTCTGCAGGAGGAACTAAGACAGGCAAGGCAGACTGGGGGTGGGTTTAGCACAATACTGGAGAGAGGAAGAATGGGAGATGAGGGAGGGTGATTTAAGCCAACAGTGGTGAGGAGAGGGTCAGAAGAAGGGAAGCAGGGATAAGGGGGCCCAGGCCAGGAAGAACGATTGTCGAGGAAACCAGGTCAGGAGACAAAAGACAGATGGAAGGAGGGGATAGGGACTTGTGAGGGGAGGCAAAGAAGTGGCAAAAGTCATGGAGTAGAAAGGAGAGAACAGGTTACTATGAAGAGAAAGGGCGCAGGCATTTGTGAAGGGTCATCAGAAAATAGTTTTGCACTGCTATAGAGGAAGAAGGTGGAGGATGGAAATGATGAAATTAGAGGAGTAATTGATAAATGCCTGGACCAAACCAGAGTGAGGGGAAGTTCTGCTGGGAGAATTGCAACAGGGGCAAAAAGGGGAAATAATGTGCAGGAGGAAGATGAGGAACCGGAAATGAGAGAGGGAGATGAATGGAAGCAAGCAGGGAGTAAGAATGGAGGAATCTTAGTGCTGGGGGACTCAATACTAAGAGTAGTCAGGTGGGGTAGCAAGGGGGAGAGGCATAGTCACATTTGGGTGGAGGCCATGCCAGGAATGACAGCTGAAAGGGTGGGACAATCTGTTTTGAAATATGCTAGAAGTGGTAGGGACAAACCTCATTTAATTATACATCTTGGGATGAATGACCTGGCTGACAAGACAGTAGATATAGTCCAGAGGAGGTTTGAGAAACTAGGACAAATATGTGAGGGGGCAGGAAGATCAGTAACTTTTTCAGAGATACTTCCAGTGCCCAAGGCAAGCACAACAAGAAAGCTGAGAATAGAGGAATTTAACGGATGGCTAAGAACCTGGTGTTCTGCAAAAGGGTATGGGCTGTTGGGGGGGTTGGGAAGGGACCTGGGAGGACAGTAGTCTCTATGCCAAGGACAGACTACACTTGAGTGAGGAGGGAAAGAAAGTGTTGAAACAGAGGATGGAGGAGTACATAGAGGAAGTAGGGAATTTAAACTAGGAGTGGTGGGTGGCAATTGGGCAAGAGACATGCAGAGACCACAGGTTGGGAAACCATATGAGCTTACCCTCCATAACAGTGACAAAGGACAAATGACAAGTACTATTGGTGATGCTAGTAAAGGAGGGCAGGATGGGAGGGGGGTAAGGGTGGAAGGTGGTTACCCTTAATGCTAGGAGCCTTGGGAGGAAGACTGCAGAGTTACAGGTGCTCATGGCAGACGGAGAGGTGGACATTGCATCCATCACAGAAACATGGGCCACCCAATACAATGACTGGGACCTGTCTGTACCAGGGTACAGGTTATTTCGTAGGGACAAGGTGATTGGGAAAGGAGGGGGTGTGGCACTACATGTGAAGGAAGGACTGAAGTGTGTACGGGAGGAAGGGGAGGAGGGTAGTACAGAGCCAATTTGGATGCAGATCCAGGATTCTAAGAATAGGATTCTTAGAATGGGAGTGGTGTACAGGCCACCATCTCAGATGGAGGGGAAGGGTAGTGTGGTGATTGTGGGGGACTTCAACATGCCAGGAGTGGACTGGAGTACCTCAACAACCAGGAACAGAAGGGAGCAGGCACTGCTGGATGCCTTCTAGAACAGCTTCCTGCTGCAAATGGTCAGTGAACCAACCAGGTTAGGGAATACCCTTGACCTTGTGCTGGCAAATGGGGACTTTGTGAGAGAACTTACAGTGGAGGAACCGCTGTTAGGGAGTGACCACCACTCAGTCTGGCTCACATTGGATATGGGCAAGGAAAGAGTAGAATCTGGCACAGGAGTGCTGGACTTCAGAAGGGCCGACTTTGAAAGGATGGGGGAAGTGGTAAAAGGGTACCTGGCCAGTATTCAATCTAGTATGGACACTAACCAGAGGTGGGAGCTCATAAAGCTGCGGATAGTGAAGGCAACCAAAACCTGCTGCAAGGCCCAGAGCAAGAAGGCTAGGGCTAAGAAACTGAGCTGGTTGAGCAAGGAGGTCATGGAAAAGGTAAGGAGGAAAAGAGCTGCCTTTAGGAAGTACAAGAAAACAGGGAGAGGGGAGGACAGGGAGGAGTACTTGACAGAATCGAAGGAGGTGACAAGGGCAGTAAGGGGAGCCAAGGCATCTATGGAACTCAGACTGGAACAAGGCATTAAGAAGGGGGAGAAGGACTTCTTTAGGTACATCAGGGAGAAAAGGAGCTGTAAGGACCACATAGTAAGGATTAAGAAGGAGGGGGGTTGGGTGGAAGCAGGATGCAATAAGGCAGAAGCACTAAATGAGTACTTCTGCTCAGTATTTACTAAAGACAAGAGGAGGAGACACCGAGGGGAGAATGGCAGAAATGGGGGGTGACAGATGGGGAAATCATGAGGGCAGAGTTTGGGAGGTTTGAAGGCACTGAGGGTGGACAAGGCGCCAGGCCCAGATGGCATTCCACCCAGGGTACTGAAGGAGCTGGCAGAGGTCCTTGCAGGACCTTGCAGACCTATTAATGCCTCATTACATTTGGGTGTGTACCTCAGGACTGGAGGATGGCTCATGTGGTGCCCTCCACAAGAGTGGCCCCAAGGATGAACCGGAACACAGACCAGTGAGCTTCACATCCATCGTGGGTGAGTTAATGGAGATTATCCTGAAGAAAAGGCTGGTGGCCTCCTAGAGGCCAAAGGACTACAGGACAGCAGACAGCATGGCTTCATATGGGGCAGATCCTGCCAAACCAACCTGGTGGAGTTCTATGACTGGGTAACTGGGCAACTGGATAGGGGCAATGCAGTGGATGTCCCTGTATCTGGACTTCAGTAGGAATTCGACTCGGTGCCGCATGGAAGGCTGGGAAGTAAGTTAGTAGGCACAGGGGCAGGTGCAAAGCTGGTGAGATGGGTAGGGAACTGGCTTCAGGGAAGGCAACAGAGGGTGGTGGTGGGTGGGGAGCTCTCACACACAAGGGTAGTGACGAGCGGTGTTCCACAGGGCTTGGTTTTGGGACCAGTATTGTTTGGGATATTCATTGCAGACATATCATTGGACATCAAGAGCAAGATCAGTCTGTTTGCTGATGATACCAAGGTAGGAGCAGTGGTGGATGGCCTAGGGGGATGGCAGGGGTTGCAGGATGATCTGGCAAAGCTTGAAACCTGGCCAGACACCTGGCAACTGGGGTTTAATGCCAAAAAGTGCAAGGTGCAGCATTTTGGGATGAAGAACCCAAGGAGGAGTTACCAGCTGGGGGGGGGTGCAGCTAGCCCAGCCAGAGGAGGAGAAAGATCTGGGGTTGCTCATTACAGGGTCAATGAACAACTCAGCACAATGTAGGAAGGCAGCTGCAAAGGCCAACAAAATGCTGGGTTGAATTGCAAGGGGTGTATACTCGTGGAGGGAGGAGATTATTCTGCTACTGTATAGATCATTAGTTAGACCGCACCTAGAGGACTGCGTGCAGTACTGGCACCCGTATCTGAAGAGGGACATTAAGTTAATGGAGGGGGTGCAGCGCAGGGTGACAAAGATGATCAAGGGGGTGGGGGACTTATCATATGAGAGGAGGCTGAGGGAGTTGAACATGTACTCACTGGAGGAGAGAGGGACAGAGGGACATGATTGAAACCTTCTATTACATGAAAGGAATAAACAAGACAGGTACAGAGGCTGTTCAAAGGAAGGGAGGGAGGGACTCAGGGGCGATGATATGAGACTGGAGGGAGGAAGGTTCAGGAGGGAGATGAGGAGACACTTTTTTACAGAGAGGGTGGTGGCTGGGTGGAATGCATTACCTGCAGAAGTGGTATCTAGTAGAACAGTGGACTGCTTCAAAAGGAGATGGGAGAGGACAAGGGGGAGGGTCAACAAAGGGGAAGGGTGGAAGGGAGGGGCAGCTGTAGAATAAGGGGTGCTAGATGCACATTCGAGCAGACTTGATAGACCTCTAGGCCTGTATCTGCTGGCAAATTTCGTATGTTCGTAAAAAAAAATGTAGGACCACATTTCTTGCCCAATTTCATTGCGCTGCTGCTTTAAATTCAAGCTGTATCTCAAAGTACTTTACAAATTAATGAGTTAGACACTGGGGACTAGATTATCAAAGAACTGTGGCACATTTTCATAGCAGTTGCACCACTTGTGACATGACTGTTAGACCACAAAAAAGGTGGCCTATCTTCATGTCACTAGTGCTGCAAGTTATGTAACAAAATGAGGCATACATCAAAATAATGATGCATACATCATGTTTTTGCTGCAAAGATATCGAAGTGTTTCAAATATGGCAAAATATTTGAAAATGGACCACAAGCATTTTCACACATTTGCAATGACTAAGCTGCCATAGAAAAATGCTACAATTCTTGCTTTCAAACCTTTGAATATCCAGGCCTGATAGTGCATGTAGGATGTCCATATATACGGCATATTACCCTTGAAGAACTGCGCTAAAGAGCTTTTCATGCTTTATTCAACCTGAGGCAGGCAAGCCTCAACAAGGTGTTACCTGCACCAGGATGTAAATAAGCAACTGAAAACAAATTTCATGGATTAATTAAATACATTGACTTAGCGGCCCTATCCCTCCCGCAGTGGAAAATGTTTCATCATTTTTTATAACATGAATCAACATTTAAGCATTTCCTGCTAGATCACTCCAAGTGTTTTAAAAGTTTTTGGGTACTGCTGTTTGAAACAGTTTCACTGTTATAAAATGTCACTGTGTCATAATGTCGCATGACATTACGCCGCATGCATATAGCATGCTGCCAATACAGCATGATTTCTTGCATGTGGCATAAGACTTTTTTTGTGGGGAAGCTCTGCCCCATACCCCCTGTTAGGGGCTGTGCCCCCTGAATCCCCGCTAACTAAAAAAACTAATTCCAAAGGGGATATAAAGTAAATATCGCACAAAGTGTGAAAACAAAATTTCTATGCATCTGGGACCGGGAATCGATCCTGGTCCCAAATGCTCTGCCTGCATCCCTTGCTGCCAGTGGCTCATCTTGTCTAGTCACAGCAGCTGCTTGGTGGAAGCTCATCCCAACAGAGGTCTTATCCTCTGCCTGGGACAGTGAGAAGGTGCAATACAGCTCACAGAACCATTTGCAGCATTTATTTATTTATATAATTATTTATTTCAATTCAGGTTTACAACCTTTGAGTCGGATACTCATTTACAAAGACACCTCGTCATAGGGAGGGCAAAAGTTACAGCAATTAAACAGTGCAGAGTATAACAGTGGATAACTTTAAAGGTGAAGTGAGAACATTTAACATTGAGACTCTTAAGTTATATACATTGCAGTTTGTGTGTTACTTAGATTACATAATGTTTCAAGTTGAGGTTGCAGACAAGAAATGGAGGGTCATCAGGCAGACAGTGGGATTGCCTCCCTGATGCAACTTAAGGGGAGGGACGGAGTGGGTCAGGGGAGAATGGAGTGGCAGTCCAGAGGACATTGTCATTAAAAGGGCAGGTGTGCACAGGTTACAGTAGGGGGTTAAAAGCACCTGCAACTGCGGGTATTAAAGATGTGGTTCTGGAGGGCTGTTTTGAATGGGCCAATTTTGGGCAAACTGGAGATGGAGCTTGGGAGAGAGTTGAACCTGGAATGAGCTTGATAGAGGTGTTTTGGTTCTGGGCACCTGGAAAATGGTCTGAACAGATTTGCTTGTGGAGATGGATGAGGATGACTGCAGTAGGGAGGTGGAGACCCCCAGTGGGGGAGTGTCTGAGCAGGGATTTCTTAGTAAGCAGGCAAGTCTGATGAAGCAGTCACTCCTCAAAGTTGAGCAGATTGGTGGTAGAATAGAGTAGGCAGGTGTGAGTGCAGCTGTGGGCACAGGTTAGAAGTCTGCAGGCCTTATTGATTGATTGATGGATTTTGGAGAGGGCAGTGTTGTCAGCAGCGGCACAGATGGGCAAGCCATAGTCCACGAGGGACAGGATGGAGGAGGTGATGGCCTGTCTAAGGGCAACCGGAGGTAGGCAGTCCCCGTGTCGGTGTAGCAGGCCAGTCGGAGAATTGATGGCAGCTGACAAGGCATTGATGTGTGTGTGGAAAGAGAGGGCAGTGTCGAACGAATGCCTAGGTATTTGTATGTGTTGTATAGTTGTACAGTTGTACAGTTAGTATTGCACCCTCTTGCTGTCATGTACTGTGCTGTTTCTGTTTAGCGCTTTTGTTGAATGCTGTTAGGAGTATGACATATCGACCAGTTACATTATAAAATGTGGTTTAAAGTAGCCATGTTCGAAAAAAATTTCAGAGGTGGAAATCAAGCGAAAATCTGACTTTAGCTTCTGCGGTCCGGTGGCAGATGATCCAGTGGGGGGTGAGACCTCTAGCCACCGGAGGTAGTTTATTTTATTTATTTTATTTATTGATACATATCAGAATTACAACCTTTGAGTCAGAGACTCCTTTACAAAGGTTCCACGTCAGGAGATTACAGAGTAATTACATAAGACAGTTTACATAGAGTAGAAAAGAATAGCAGGCGTTTACAATGAATGTTTTGGAAAATAAAATACAGAGACATCAAATTCTTAGGCCACTGGGGCAACCAGTGGAGCCTATATGAGAGCTTCCTACTAACAGTGTGTCATTTTCAGAAGGACCAGCATAGAGAATGGTCCTTTGTCCAAGGACATGGCTTATCGGCTGATCTAAGGGGGACAATAGCAGTCACAGGCAGCCTCCTGCTGGATGTGGATCCGAAGGAGGGATTTGTAATGGCCAAGTCTGTGGACTGAGAGTATGGGCATGGGGAGTGCATTGGACCAGAGTGGAGCCCTATAGTGAAAGGTTCTCTGTCCCATCGAGGTTTTGCAGAGGGGGACTTGAAAGGGGGATTTCTCAGAGTGACATGTGTTTTTGGTGAAATGAGCCAGTTTTAGTAGGGATGTGAGACATGGGGTGGGGGTGATGCCTGTACTCATTTTTTGAGCAAAGAGACAGGTCTGGTACTTCAGTCACCCATCGAATTTAAACCAGTTACCACAGATGTAAAGCATACATGTGTGGGTCAGGTAGTCACAGCTGGTGGTCAGCCTGCAGGCTTTATTCAGGGAAGTCCTGACTTTATTAAGGGCTGTTTTGTCAGCTGCACCATAGATCAAGGTTCCATAGTTGATGAGCAAGAGGATAGATGAGGAGATTACCAGCTTAAGGGCATCGGGGGGCAGTGTTTGTAGCAGTGCAGTGCAGTAGCCCAATGCGTGAGCAGACAGCTGAGATTAGGAGGCAGATATGTTCATGATGTGTTAGCCCTGAGTCGAGTATAACCCCAGGTACTTAAAAGAAGTGAGTTGCTCCAGTGTTTCATTACGGACATTTTTTATGAGTGGGGGTGTGAACTGTGCTTGTTTTGAGGGTGGACAAATACCATTTTTTTTTTTTTTGTAGTGAACCATGACTCAGCCTCAGTGAAGAATTTTTGAAGTGACAGTTGGAGGGTGGTAGGGTCATGGTGGGTGTGGAACAGCTCTGCATCATCAGCATATAGAATGAGTTTACCAGAGTACACACTCAGGAGGGTGTTGAGAAATAGGCTTAATAAAAGGGGACTGAGAATGGATCCCCGAGGGACCCCCAGTGTAACTGGGAGGGGAGAGGACAGGGTATTGGTAATTCTTAGTTTTTGTGTTCTGCCAGTAAAATAGTCACAGAACCAGGAGAGGGCATCTTGTGCCAGGCCAAGGTGGGTAAGGGAGGATAGTAGCAGTGAGTGTTGAACAGTGTCAAAAGCTTCTGACAGATCTACGAATACAGAGCCTGCTAGTTGACCAGCATCTAGAGATGTGTTGAAGGCATTGGTGAATTCCAGAAGAACAGTGGTGATGCTGTGCCTCTTCTGGAAGCCATGTTGTTCATGGCAAAGGATGCTGTATTTGGTTAGGTTGTCAGAGAGCTGAGTCTCAATAATTGTTTCTAAGGCTTTGGAGAGAGGCGGGAGTACTGATATGGGGCGGTAGATACTGAGCAATGTATAGTCCCCGCATTTATGGATAGGTGTGATAAGGGCAGTTTTCCATTTTGCAGGGAAACAACCTAGTGATAGGGAGCAGTTTAGAAGAGCTGTGAGTGGGTGGAGTACCTCATTAAAAGTCAATCTCAGCAATTTAAGGTCCAGAGAATCATTGCTAAATCTAGAGTTGCTAATTGCCTTTAGGACGAATGGGGCAGCTTCGTGTTGGGAGACTACTCTGAAATGAAAAGGGGACTTTAGAGGCAGCAGCAATGGGGGTTGGGGCAAAGAAATTGGTGGGGAGCACTGAGCTGAGATTAGAGAATGAGGAATTAAGTGAGTTAGCTATACGTTCTGGGTCAGTTGTGACACACCCATTTACACACATTTGGGGGGGAGTGTTACAGATTTACCATCGAGTTCTTTAAGGTTTTTCCAAAAAGTTCGTCCTGAGCTCCATGTAGCTGTTAGGGTAGTACAATAGTATTTGGCCTTAGCCTTGTGGGTACTCCAGGTGCATTTGTTCCTGGCCACCTGGTAACTCTGCCTGTCAGCTGGTGACCCAGTCTCCAGGTCTCTGTGCCAAAGGGCATCCCTTTCCTGTATTTGATATAACAGAGATTGGGAGATCCAGGTGGTGTCAGCACCCTTGATGATTCATTTTCTGAGAGGTGCAAAGAGGTCACAGGCTTCATTGAATGAATGCATAAAGTATTCTAGGGCAGAGTCAGTGTCTGGAGCTTCAGTGATGGGGACCAATCCCGGTGTAAAGGTATTGTTTGAGGCATCCCAGATTACCAGGTTTGAGCCTTGCAGAATAGTTTTGGGTGTTTTTTTTTAGCTTGCTAGGTCCAGTGAGCCTAGGACTGGGGAATGGTCACTCACTGTGTTTTGTAGTACATTGACTTTCATGAATTTGTGTGGGCGATTTGTGAGTACAAGATCAAGGAGGGTCAAGGCACCCATTCTTGGATTGTAACAGGGCAGTGGTAACTAATTGGGTAAGATCAGAGGTTGCTATGGCATCATTTAGGGGAGCAGAAGTGTTGGAGAACCAATTAGTACTGAAATCACTTAGTGCGATGATTTTGGCCTTGTAAGAAAGTTGGGAGAGGTAGGTAATGACTGACTGGAAGACAGCTTTTTGGCTCCAGGGAGATATGTAAACTGAGGAGATGAAAAGTGGGGCCCTTGCAGAGGTGGTGGTAACTTTCAATGAGAGAACCTGTGCACCTTTTTCCAGGGCTAGGGGAGCCAGGATTTGTCCTTGCAGGGAGTCACCAAGGTGTATGGCACATCCCCCCCATGTTTACCCAGTCGGTCTGCTCAATATATTGTGTAGCCTGCAAGTGAAACTGCAGAGTCAGAGGTGCTATTATTACATCAGGTCTCAACTATGGAGATGGTGTCTGGTCACTGTTGGGCAACCCAGCCCTGCAGATTGTCAAATTTCTTAAGAAGGCTACGGATGTTCAGGGATGCAATCCGAAGCTCACTGGCTGCAAAGCGCTTGGTTAAGGGGGAGTGGAGGGGGCCAGGGTTGAGATGAATATTACTGGAAAGGAGTTAGAGAAGCAGAAGGGCTTGATGGACTGCTAGCATGAGTACTTTGATGGGCCTGCTATTTAGCTGTCCTAGACTAGTGGAGTGGGGAACAAGGACTGGAATGGGTAGGTCATGAATGAATAGGATGACATGACAAAAGAGGGTCTGCATCAGAGAGGGGTAAATACCACAAATAGCAAGAGGGGCATAAGTGGGAGGCATGCATATGTCAGGAGGGGCATGGCTGGTGGAGGAGGGGAGTGGGTGTGTCCACATGAGAGTGAGGGGGCATAGTCCAACTGGGAGTGGTAGGGGGTGGAGGCAGCAGTGGGTGTGTCGGCCATGCAGGTGATGAGCAATATAAGGAGTAGAACATACATCAGAATGGAGCAATGGTCAGTGCTAGCCATGGAGGTAATCAGGGACCTAGTGGCCACAGTGGGGGGAGGGTAAAGTAGCAAGGTAAAAAAAAGAGGGAAGAAACCTATACAGTCCTGATGGTACAGTGGTAGAGACACGGACTGCAGAGCCAAAAGTACAGAGTTTGATGCTGGGGGACGGAAACCTGGGATGCACAGGCTAATAGAGGAAATTCCAGGCAGTAGAGCAGGAAAAACAGTGAGGACAGCTGAGTGAGGAGTAGAGCTAGAGTCTATAGGAGAGGGGGGAAGAAGACAAGAAAGTAAGGGGCACAAGTGCTTCCTAATGGTCAAAGGGTATAACTTGCTATTAGAGAAATGGGGACTTCGTTAAAAGTTAGGGCTGTCATGTGACCCCTTGGGATCAATAAAGGGAGAGCCAGCCTTGGGTGGGAGGATGACTGGAGTGGATGGGGTAGTTGATTCACAGCATCAATAGGTTAACACCCCTCACTAAGATCCAGTTGGAGAAGGAAGGCAAGTTTACCTTTAAAGGCTCCCAGGGACCTGCTGTAGCATCCTGCTTGTGTGTGTACTTGTGGGGCGGGTTGGGGGGAGTGACCACTTGCCACCAAGGCTTTTAATAATGTAACCAGGTGAAATTTCACCTGTAAGATTCACAGAAGATTTCCACTTCTCCAAAGGTGGATGTTTGGAAACTTCCGTGAAAGTTTCCTGATTTTTGTGGAGGTTCTGCCATGGCAGAAAACCCCACTTTTGCCCACCCGTAGTTTAAAGGTTTGTTAAATATGTTCATGATCCAAGGTATAAAGTCCTTCGTTGTGACAGGAAACTCGTGAATGTATTCTTTTTGCAACTTTAAACCCACAGATAATTGGTAGCACACTGTAATAAAAACAAAAAAAAAAAATTTCTTGACACAAAGCCAGATTAAGTAGCTGGAAATTTCTGGGACTAATTTTATAATGCAGTAGGTGTACACAGCATTATGTAGTTTACAGTTTTCTGTTGGACTTATGTTTGCAGACTTTCATAAACTTTTAGCAATGCATTCCCAGTGCTGTAACAAGGACAGACCTGTTCTGATGCATCCTTTGTTTTCATTTCAAAATATGGATGTTGTACTCAAGTGCGGTGCTCACTTGCATATTGGCCTTTATAAAAGTAGTTGTTTGATTTATTCTGAAATACAATAAAATAAAAAAAAAACTCTGCCGCAACCACTTCAGCTCTGTAAGCTTTGAAGTCACGAGCAGTAACTCTGCACCCCAAATGGCATTTTATGATGTTTAATGAGGGACAGGCTACACCATGTTAAATGTAAAGTGTAGTAGAATGAGGAAGAGATGAACTGTTTATAGAAGTTCTTCTCAGCTTAGCAAGGCATTTTTCATTATTTTTGTTGTGGTACACTTTCAAGTTCAATATACTACCCTAATAGCCTGACAATGAATGGTGGCTTATTAAGGAGATAAAAGTGGTTAAATAAAGCCCTTATTCCCCATACTACTACAGTTCACATTAAACATTATGTAGCCCTGCCCCTTACTTAGCAGCATCAAACTGCTGGTTTTGGGGCACATCTACAGCCTGATAATTCAAGCCTTATTGAACCAAAATGGACTGTACAAGATTGTCATCTAAATAGTGAAAAACCAAAAATGCCTGTCCAGATCCTGTCATTTTCTCTTTGGGATATATATATATATATATGTATTATGATGGCAAGGTAGTGCCACTATAGTTAGGGTTGAGTACCCCATTTTAAGGCTAAAGTCTGACATTTTGCAGGTTAATAACTTTGCCACCATATCACGGATTTGCCTGAAATTTGGAATGCATGGTGCAGTACCATAGATCTCTGGATCTGCCAAGTTTCGGAATGGTCAGATATATGGTTACTGAGCTTCATAGCGCCATAGAAAGTCATATTTTTTCCACATTCTTTGCTTGCACCTACAGGTAGCACGGTTTATGCGACCAATCCAGTACCTTCAGGGAACATGCAGGGGTCCCTGATGTGCCTTTCAAAGATTTCGTGAAAAAACATTAAACGGTTCAAAAGTTATTCAAAAAACAAGTTTCCCATTATGGTCAATGGGAAAAGATAACAAAAAGTTTGACTGTGTCACAAATGCAGTTTTTAGTGTCGCAAATGACCCAGTTTGGCATTTAAAACTGGGACCCTCTAGGGACACAATCCTTTTTGTGTTCACCTAGTCGAGCCCTGAGGTTGCTAGCCATGTCTTTTTTTGGGGATTAGCACCCCATAAATATATTTTTAAAGTTTTATAAACTGTAGTATGGTAGAGCAGTGATGTCACCTTGCAGCAGAAAGTGTCACTAAATCCATGACACTACTTTCACACTATGGCCAAAATCACAGGAATTCTTTACCACCCTGCTGCAAAAGAATGGTTTGGTCTTTTGGGCTGAAATTTGGAAGGAAGAAAGCCAACATCCCACAGATGTGCCTTTTGGTAGTTTGGTGACAAAATATTTTAGGGCTGAAAAGTTACAGCACACTGAAGTTGAATATTTTTCCCATAATCTAACATTACGACGTCCGCCACACTTTTTGGGCCTGTGTCTCTGAAACGCTTTAAGATATGGACTATTTGTCAGAAAAGTGCTTAGCCCCCCACTTGGGGCTAAGTACAAAACTAGCCAGGAATGTCATAAATAATATGAAATTTATTTTTTTTTCTACTTCATACGGTTCCTGAGATATAAGCAATTAAGTATGCCAAGTGTTCATTTTCTGCTCTGAGGGCCATTATTATGCATACATTCTTTGTATTCACTGTGCTTCTGAATGCACTTTTGGGGACAAAAGTGGGTGCATTCATTACTGTTACAGTTAGACGCATTTTTCCGTGACCATTTGTGTTAGCGTTTACAGTTACATCGCCGTGTGCGTTACCCTTTGCATTTGTGTTTGTGCTTGTGTTTGCGTTACTGTTACTATTTGCATTTCCATTACTGGTTTTGTTTGAGTTTGTGTTTCCTTTTGCATCACCATGTGCATTGCCATTTGTGTTTGCGTACCAGCTTCCGTTTGTGTTTCTGTTTCCTTTGGCATCATCGTTACTGTTACTCTAAGTGTTTGCATTTCCAATTACATTACCGTGGCCATGCGCATAACAATTTTTCATTTATTTATGAGCTTGCATTTCCACTTCCATTTCTGTTACTGTACCCTTTGGCTTCCTCCTTGCTGTTACCATGACCATTTCTGTTTCCAGTTATGTTACCATTACCATGGGGCCCCACCCTCGCACCACCACTTTCACTATTTGTATAGCACATTCTCAAAAGAAGGAAATTCATGGCAAAAAAACTTTGTTTAATGCTTCAGTTAGGGTTGTTCCACTGTGACAAAAGCCAGGAAATTCAATGTTGGGTTCCACCTTGCACTCCCCACCCACCTGCCCCAACAACAGGCTTCAGGGGTATGAGTTGGGGTCATCGGTCTAACTCTCACCCCATTCCATGTGCAAACAAGCTGGGTGGTACAGTATAAGGAGAATGGTGTGAGAGTTAGCAGCTATGACCCCAATGCACACCCTGATGCCTGTTGGTGAGGGTGGTGTGGTGGGGTGCAAGGAGTGGGAACCCTAACACCGAATTTCCTGGCTTGTGTAACTGTGGAGCAACCCTAACTGATGCATTAATGGATTTTTTGCCATGATATATATATATATATATATATATCAGGGTTTTAAATAATTGATTAGCAGTTTTTTTCTTGGGACAATACTAATTGTAGAGAAAGCATTTATATAGGTTCTTTAGAAGTATTACGTTTGTTAAACACAGTGAGGCAAGTGCTATGCATTTTCACAATATTTTAGAACTTTTATGAGCAAAACGCTAATCAATTTTTAGAGTTATATAAAACTCTGATATATATATATATATATATATATATATATAGCACAATGGTTTGTTTACTTCACTTAACTTCTTACCTGCCTATACAATGAAACCACAGTGATGTCCGGTGTCATTAGAGTAATCAAAATTGCAACTTCATAAGCCTTTTGAAATTGACAGCAACCTTTACATTTTATTTTCCAAATTTAAGAGAGGTGCAAAATGACAGTTATCAGTTAATTAACAGAAAGGGAAATTATCATTAACTAGGGCTTAGCAAAATTAGCAAAATTATTTTTTGGAATGTTCATGAAATTCCACAAAATCTTGCAAAAGGTTGCAAACATTTGTGGTATTTTTTGTGGGAAATTCTATAATTGGTCATAACTCACTCATATCTAAATCTAGAGATCTGCAATTTGGCATGTTTATTGTTTGGAAGAGACCTTGAGATGATACCAAGGTTCATGACATTTGGATGAGAGGCAGAGAAGTTATAGGCAAGGCACCTGGAATTCTGCGGTTCTGCGGTTGCAGAATTTGCATCATGCCACAGAATATATATAGTGCCACAGAATTCATTATTTTTGGTGAATTTTTATATAAATGTACTGTTTTTCCATAGTGTCAGGCTTTCTTTCCCACCTCGTTTATCCTGAAGCCCCTCCTCTATGCTCAGCATATGATGTCTTCAATGACATCACATCATATTTAGCCAATGACAGGACTGCATTCTGCCAGAGAAATGAATTAATCATGCTACAGAAATCAGAAAATGCTGCCACAGAAGTCAAGGAGCCCTGCCGCAGAAATCAGAAAATTCTGCCGCAGAACACCAGGGGCCCTGGTTATAGGGGAGCAGATCTAGCTATTTATTACTTACAGTATGTGAAAATTTTTGAAAATATGTATACAGTATGCTTACAACTTAGTCACTTCTGAAGCTGAATAATTGACAATGTATATGTATATTTTCTTGGAAGAGTCACAGAAACTGATAAACAGCGAGGTAATTGGTTGTGCAAATTGTATGTTATAGGAGTTGAGCATTTCAAAATGTAATTATTTGTTAAATGTGTGAAAATATTCAAGATATCTTTTCATGTTTATTTCTCCACTGATATTGAATGTATACACTGAAGATTTGGGGACTACTGTATTTAACTCCTTGGTACCTGGCCCGGTAACTGTCTCATGTCACCCCTGTGCCTGTCCTACTTCCCCCTCTCCTCCTCCTGGACTAGTCCACCTGGACAGGCCCTTGGTCCCCGATTGGCTCATCCTACCTGCTGGCACTTACCTCTGTTTTGCACTGACTGAACCTGTCAAAAAAAAATAATATATATATCTCTGTGCACTGTACTTATCTTATGCTAAATCGTATCAATTGCTGTTAGCTACCTACTCTAGCCCTGTTAAGCTTGTCTTGTATCTAGATGTAAAACTCGGATATTACCTGATTGTATGTAAACTCAACTTTCTCTGCCCTGTTAAGCTCGTCTTGTATCTAGATGTAAACCTCGGATATTACCTGATTGTATGTAAACTCAACTTTCTCACTGTTCTTCTGTAACCTAGCTTGTAACCCTCCCGGGTCTTGCCTGAAAATAGGCACTTGGCTGTCTAGTGTGACTTACCCGGTTAACAAAAGCAAATAAATAAATAACTAAGTGTGGATTAGTAGGCTAAAATTTATTGTGGATACTTTAGACATTATTTATTGGCATGATTTGCTCAAATATTCATGGATGCATAATAGGCAATGCTATTAAAATTCCACTTGTGGAATTTAACTTTTGCAAAGTGCTTATCACCACTGAATCACCTTACCTGCACTGGCCTCATGGTCCTGCAATAACCCTCCAAAACTCCTATGACAGTGATGCCAAGCATCATGCTCCATTATGATTAAATATATCCAGTTACTTCTGTCACAGTGGCCTAAGTTGCAAGTAGTTTTAAGGCTTGGCATCACTTGGTGCCACTGTTCTCAAACAGTAAAAGTAAACATTGTTACCTACAGGGTTGTTAGAGTCTGCAGCTGGCATTGTACAGAAACAATGCTGCACATGGATGTGCTTCTGCAAGTCATTAAGTCAGTGAGCTCAAGTGGTTATGTGGCAAACTGCAAGAATTTAGACTAGTACACAGTGATGTCCATGACAATTCTTCATACATTGTCAATCAGGATAGGGACCTGGAATTTGACTCCACTATACATTTACTATGGAGCCTCCTGTGAATGCTACCTTATCACCACTTTACCCAGACTTTTCCTTCCTTTATAATGACAACTCAGGTGTATGACTGGGCAAAATGTATGGACATGGATTTGACAAAAGTATCACAACATTTCATAGTTTCACAAAAGCTCATGAAATGTAACTTTAATTACTGATGAAGAAGTACAAAATCACACATACATCCATAATGCAAAGCATCATTGGATGTATAGGAAAATCACCATGAAATTTTAAGCTGCTTCAGCTTTAAGAAAGAATGCATTGTACCAATAGACTTCTCACACAATCTGCAAAGGGTGCTAACCAAAGACACAGACATGTGTTTCATCCTAACAAGGACTCATCAGTGTGCCACATCTGCATGACACTGCAGGGGAAATGAACCAGACCCTAAGTTGGTCTTATAGGTTTGGGTCATGTAAGCCCCTTCAAAAGAAAAACACAAAACAAGCTAAAAGACAAAGAACCTCAGTGCAAAAGCCTTGCCTTGCATCAATGCTTTTGCATTCAAGTTATTTGTCTTTTGTTTTGTTTTTCTCAAGGGAGGAGTCAACATGACCCAAATCCATATGACCAACTTAGGGTCTGGTTCATTTTTCCTGGGGTGTCATACAGATGAGGCACACTGATGAGTCTTGGGTAGGACAAAGTACATGTCTGTGTCTTCCATTTGCACCCTTTGCAGATTGTATGAGAGGCTCTTTGGTACCATGCATTCCTGCTTGAAGCTGAACCAGCCTAAAATCTATTTCATGGTGGTTTGCATATATATCCCATGATGCTTTGCATTATGGGGGTATGTTTGATTTTGTATTTCTTTGAAACTTGGCCTAATGACCAATGCCCCTTTGGGTAACCCTGGCACGGAGGTTCTTTGTCTTTTAATTACTGATGTTATTTTAAAATATTTGGTAGCTTATAACTTGACCAGCCTTTGAGAAAGAGATTATACATTTGACACACAGCCTCTTTTTTCCCCCATATTTCTTCTCCCAGCCAGCAGTTCATCTGTCAGGGATACCCTGTTCACAGGAAGATACCCCAATCGGACTGACCCCAGCCATCAATCAGCTAGCTACTGGGTTTTGGGTTTTTCTCAACATTTGTTTCCCTCCTGTCTCCCCGGGTGGGGATGGTGCTCTGTCAACATAGCAGAGCCACAGCAAATTATTCACAAAAGGTTGAACTTCATGGCTGTCCTGTTTCCTGCAACTTTTATGAGTCATACATTTAATTTCTTGGGCTAGATTTTCAAAACTGATTTTGACACAATGTGCCTGCATGAAACAGAATTAATGCAAGGGGCACTTAACTGGTGGAGTTTGTGATCAAGGAAGGCCAGCTATGGCAACCAGGGGACCCCCTGCACCAGACCGGCTGTGCGCTAGGCCTGCAGCAAGTTTGGGGGAGTGCCAGGGTGCTACAGTGCTTGTGGCAGATGTTGGCTCCCACAACCCCTTCCATTGGATTCTGACAGTCAGTGGCACCTGCCAAGACTTAGCCCACCCAACAGATGTCCTAACTACCCTTGTGCTTCCCCCTCAGCCAGTGTGGGGTGGGAACAGGAGCTGGCCTAGTGCCCAGAGAAGTTAGCAGCTGTGTGGTAAGCACTGTGGAGGTCAGCAGCCATGTGGCCAGGTGCAGACTTCACCAGGAACAGTGCCACCCACACCCCTGAGGTGTGCCCTGTCTGCCTACTGGACCTACAGCAAGAATGCCTATTGTCAGTACTGTTCAGGTCCTGGGTACAGCCCCATAAACCCCCTCCACTGCCTGTACCTCCTCAGGCACTGCAGCCAACATTAGCTCACCTGGACTTCTGTTTGTCTCTGTGCTGTATGATAGGGGTGGCAATCCATGTACCCTGCTGCACCCTACTCCAGACTCCTCCTGTGAGACATATATGTGGTGCACAGGAGTGGCTGCCACAACAAGTGGGTGTTTGGTGCTGGGTTCCATCCTGAATATGAATCAGGTGCAGGGTCCAAGGTACAATGAGGATCAGTGCAATCTGCCATTTGCACTGCTTGTGCCTATCTTTGAAGATTGAGAATCCTGTTTCAGAATGTTGCTCTTTAAATAGTAGTGTGTAGCTATTGTGGAAAAAAATCATGAAAAATTAATTAAAGGAGAACTTGGAGAAGATTTTGCATTTGATGAAGGTTCCTTAAAATCTGCTCCATGGGTATGTGTTTTAATTGGTGCTGGAGTGACTTTTAGAGGCATTTATTTACTCCTAGTATGTTGGCAATAATTGCTTCTGTTTCACACTAGCACAATATAGTTTTAAACTGGAGTACCACAGGATGATTTGGACTAGATAATCATATGCCTGAGCTTGTATAAAGTGGTAATTGATTTTAAGACCTAGCAATATACTGTATATCAGGAGACAGAAGTAGCACTAAGAAGAACCATCCTGGGAAATCAGGGAATGACAGCAGGGAATTAGATGTGTTGTGCCAAGATGAATACTGTTCAACAGTAGCAATAAGCAGAAGGCTTGTCAGTTTTACCTGTTAAAATAAGGAGTTATGTGATAGCCCAGCTTTAGTGGAAAATCTACCATTTTGTATTATTCCCAATCTGGTTCTCCTTGTCTTTGGGAGATATAATCACCTCTAATTTTGTTAATCAAATTATGGATCTATGTTAATTTCTGCATTCCTTATAAATTAACAGCACGATAACACAAATTTGAATTTGAATTGAAAAATTGAATTTGCAGTGAACTTCACCATTATATGCTATCCAACTTGCTTCCACCAGTTCTGTATCAAAGACATCTGTTTTTATTACACCCCAATCAATACATCCTCTGAAGAGCTGTAGCTTCAAGAATAGTTGCATACAATATCAATTGTTATATACTTAGATGCTCTGAATTCAATTACTGGTGCATTTACTCAATGAACTGACTTTTATTTGTTATTGATTGTTTCTCAGACTCTTTAGTCTGTTCAAAGTGAGAGCTATTAGTTATTGATTGAATGACTAATCTGTTTTTTCCTCCCCAGTAACAGTAATAGCTGCAGTAGCAGTATATTGATACCTCCCAGCCTGCAAGTATTAATGATATAGCAGTGGTCTTTATAATGTGGAGCAAATAGGCAAATGTATAGCACATTTCTTTGTTCAAGGAAAAATTGAATACAAATATTGGGTATGTTTAGTGACAAATAATGATTCTATAAAGTTAATTTAATTTTGTAATGCTGTGTATTTTCAGAAATGGCATTGACATTGTAGAGTATCAGTATATCTTTGTGGCACAAGGGTAGATTTAGGTGTAATATGAGTAGTGCTATGCATAATGCATAACACTTGAAAGGTATGATCATTAGCTGAAATTAGAGGCAGAACGAATAAACCAAAAATATAAGGCCAGGCCAGAGTAATACTTTGTGGTTCAATCATCAATCTTCTATTAGATAAAAAGCAAACATTTTAAGATGACAGTGCACAACATCAGTGCAACCAGGGCTGTTACAAATTAACAACATCATTTTGGAGGCTCACATGTTTGTCAGGTTTTGGTGCTCCAGTGAGCACTTATGTTTATGGAATGTTACTTTGTCTATATTTCCAATCATTATAATTTTAAAAAATAAAAGGAGGGAGTACCACTGTACAGCACTAGGCTTTTATACTAATGCTACTGATCCCTAGGTCAGAGAAGGGTATAATATAGACAAAAAATATTTAAAGTTACCAGAAAAGGTCTCCAGATAATTGTTTTACTGATGGCTGAGAGGAGTGATATAATAGAGACCAAAAACTTCCTGAAAGGAATAAACAAGGCAGACTGTGAGGAACTATTTAACAGGCCTAGAGAATCTACAACACAAGAACATGAAAGGAGGTTGGTGGGAGGGAAATTCATATCAGTGTCAGTGGCTCAGTAGGTAGCACACTCACTTCTGGGGCTGGAAGATTGGATGGTCATGTGTTCTAGCCCCATACACTGCACTTGGGGTAATGTCCATAATTGACACTGTAGTGCAGTATGATGAGAGTTCTTTGCAGGTGAGGTGCTATCCTTCGGATGACATGTTAATCCAAGGTACCTTCTGCCCATCTCTGGACACTGCCCAGATGGAAGCAAAAGATCGCTTGGCACATATTGAAGAAGAAGAGAGGAGTTTCAGGTCTGTGTAGCCCCCCTCCCCCCCCCCGACGTACCTGAAATGAGTTATAATAACTTTGTGTGGCTTTTCTGGTCAACAATTACAAATAAGTAAATTCAGGAAGGATGTGAGGAAGTTCTTTTTACAGAGAGGGTGGGTGAGTTATGGAACATCTTGCCAGCTGAGGTGGTAGGTAACAAAACCAAGAACAGCTTCAAATATGGTTGTGAAAGAGCTAAGTGCTTAATAGTCACATCTTGGGATAGCAGCAAGGAAGGGAACATGGTGGCTGGTAGCGAGGGCATAAATCCTGTATAGATACTGCAACTTGGGGGTAGGACTGGGTATTACTAGCAGATTAGAGGGACCAGTGCTCCTTTTCTGAAGTCACTTTCTATGTTTCTATGACTTCAGTTTCCCTGTGATGAACTCTGACATTTACACAGGAGAGTACAGGTTAATTTAGCATTTGGTGTTCTCCTCAGTGACTTTTCCTCAACACAACATGTGAAAAAAGGGACCTAATAGGGAATATTACTCAATCTAGTATTATCTAGATGACACGATAATGTTGCAGCCATCAAAGTTGAAGGATGCCTGACTAACAGTGAGTGTAACTTTGGTTAAAGAGCCTGTGACACCTCTTTGAATATACTGGATATTATACACATTTTTAGCAGAATGTCTATATTGTTAGACTGAGATCTATCCCAGAAAATATTTACATAGATAGACTGACTGACTGACTGACAGACAGACAGATAATTACTATTCAAATGAATTAGGATTACCGGTGATGTATCTAGATATAGTAACACATACACGTTCTGGGACTTATACCATATCTTCAATACTGTTGTATTTCCAGATTTTATTTTCCTCTACTATCAGTTAATAAGGGAATTTGTATAGAAACAAGATTAATGCCCTTTGATGTTCATATGCGCCAACTGTTTTTCTTTGCATAATATCATAATCTCCTGTTTGTGACTTCATAATCATTTCTTTGCAACTTATTCATAAACAGAGGATTATAACCTCACATGTAAACAGGCAGCTGGAGTAGATATACTCTGAGGAACAATGGTCCTATTTACAAAGACAGGCCCTTAGTATTTGAGACAGAGGGGGAAAAACACAGAAAATATATAAAATATCTGATGCATTTTGTGTAATTTTTAAAAAGTTTTCCTAGATGTCATGAGCTCTAATAATATCAAAACCAGTCACGGCATTCACCACACACCACCAAATCAGAGTCCAGAGGCTGATAAAGATGTAAACAAGCCTTAACTGAAGTAGCAGCAACACATACAAAGTTAGCAGATACAATAAATCTTCTTTACTGTGTCTGCTAACTTTGTATGTGTTGCAGCTACTTAGCAAAGACTTATTTACATCTTTATCAGCCTCTGGGCTCTGATTTGGTGGTGTGTGGTGAGTGCCGTGATTGGTTTTGGTATTATTAGGTCCTCGGAGTCACAGAGCACCCGGTGCCCTTGTGTGGCTCTATCTTATTAGTTACACATCACAGGCTCTTTAACTTTTTTTCAAAATGATTTAAAATAGATTTAGAAATAGTCCATTTGAATAAGCTTGCTATGAACAAAAACAATACCGTGGCAGTGTTATTTGTTTCGAAGGTGGTTATGTATGCCTACCCCACCTTGATATTGGCAGTCTTAAGGGATACATCCATGACAATGTATCTTAGTTGAAATATCTTGGGTTGACAGTAGAGGTTCTATATGAAAACCACAAAAGGAAAAACAGCATGGTCATTTATCAGGGCCATGAAAATAAATGAATACAATTCACATGGAGGAATTGCAAGGGGTTTTCACAAAATTTGTTGGATAAAATTCTCCTGAAACAAATTCTCCATTGAAAATATGAAGTTTTTAAAACAGTCCTGTGAAAATATTCACCCAAAATTAATTTATTTGACCACACACCTTTTCAGATGCATTATTTTAATGGTACATTATGTAAGCAATAGTACCTGACAGTGTGGGTGGTATTGTGCTATACCAGACTGCCCAGGGGCATAATGAGGCCTGACACCACAGGCAGAGGGCCTTATAGTCCCTGGAAGGTCCAGTATAGCACAATACCACCCACCCTATTGGGTATTATTGATTACATAATGTACCATTAAAATAATGCATCTGAAACAATGTGTGGACAAATTAATTTGTGGTGAATATTTTCACAGGACTGTTCTAAAAACATCAGATTTTTAATGGAGAAATTGTTTCAGGAGAATTTTATCCAACAAATTTTGTGAAAACCCCTTACAATTCCTCCATGTGAATTTTATTCATTTATTTTCATGGCACTCCTTAAAAATCTTCTCTGGACCCTAACTGCCCTGCTAACTACAGGCCAATCTCTAACATTCCCTTTATTCGGAAGATATAGAGAAAGTAGTTGACCTTCAGCTGGAGAAGCGTTTGACCATCCACAACATCTACCATCCCCTCCAGTCCGGTTTTCGGAAGAGGCATAGTACTGATCCTGCTCTGGTTCGGGTGCTCAATGATCTTCTGATTGCCAGAGATCAGAAGTGCCATTAAGTCTTGGTCCTTCTTGATCTCACTTTAGCCTTTGACACCATGGACCATGGAGGCTGCTCAAGTGCATGAGGGAAATCTGTGGCCGGTCA
Organism: Neoceratodus forsteri; assembly: GCA_016271365.2. NCBI lineage: Eukaryota > Metazoa > Chordata > Ceratodontiformes > Ceratodontidae > Neoceratodus > Neoceratodus forsteri. Next base: position 777,609,588 of record CM057459.1, on the reverse strand, counting down.
GGTATGGTCCTCAGTTGATTTAGATCTTTTCTCACTTGCAGAACTCAGAGAGTGGTGTTGGGATTTATTCCTTGGCCTCATTCTCACTGCCATATGGAGTTCCTCAGGGCTTTGTGCTGTCCCCTATGTTGTTCGCAGTGTATTTGCTACTGTTGGGGGACATTGTGAAACAGTATGGGCTGAGGTTTCACTGTTATGCAGATGACACCCAACTGTATATGTCTTTTGCACCCAACCAGGATAATGCTGTTTCTTTCTATAATAGCTGCCTTGCAGAACTCCAGGACTGGATATGGGCCAGCTGGTTAAAGTTGAATCCCAATAAGACTGAGGTGTTGGTGGTGGATGCGGGTCATGGGATAGAGAGGGCTGGGGCCTGGTCTGCCTTGGGGCTTTGGCTCAGAGATAACCAGCTCATGCCCTCTGTTTGGGTACGGAATCTGGGAGTGATATTTGATGAGGGGCTGACAGTGCATACGCAGGTGTCAGCAGTAGTCAAGTCCTCTTTCTACCATCTGATGACCAATGCCCAAATTAAGCATATTTTTCCATCTCACAGTCTTCCAATGCTGATCCACACCTTTGTGACCTCTCACCTTGACTACTGTAACTCCCTCTACCTAGGGCTTCTGGGGGTTGATATCAACTGCCTGCAGCTGGTGCAGAATGCTGCTGCTAGGATACTGACAGGGACTTCCCGGGCCAGCCATGTCACTCCTGTGCTGTGCAAACTGCACAGGCAGCCTGTTCAGTGGCATATCAACTTCAGGGTTAGTTTAATGACCTATAAGGCCCTATACGGACTGGGTTCTGGCTACCTGCAAGAGCTCCTGGTTCCTTACTGCTCCCTCTGACCCCTCCACTCAGCTGATGAGGGATTGCTAGAGGTTCCCAAGGTTAGACTGAAAACTTCTGGTGCTAGAGCATTTATGTATGCAGCCCCAACCCTGTGGGACTCTCTACCTCACCGGATTAGAGAGTGCCTGAACTTGAAGAGCTTTAAGATGGCTTTAAAAAACTATTTGTTCAGCCGTGCCTTCAGGGATTAACCATGTGAATGCTGTGGTTGTATAATATACTAATGTATTTGCACTGTATTTTATTGCTTTATCTCTGTTTTTATATTTTACTGTACAGCGCTTTGATATGTATTGAATCGCACTATATAAATAAATGTTATTATTATTATTATTTATATGTGACACAGTTTGCAACAATGGAAAACATTTTTGTCTTTAAAAAAATAATAATAACTCATCTGCCCTTGCTGGACTTGCATAGTAGTCAGGAGGGATGCAAGGGAATTGCCAGTTGAGAATGAATGGGATGTTAGAAGCATGCCCCCGTTCTTAGCCTGCTGTTAACTCATTCAGTTCTGCTGCTCAGTCAACTCGGTAGTCTCTAAATAAGGACAGGCAGCAGCGCAGCACATTTATTATTTATTTCTTTTATGTAAAACCAATGGAAAAATTTAAGCTGGCAGCCAAGAAAATGGAATTGTCCCAGAGGTTAGGAGCAGGAAGATGCATGGTGGTGAGAGACAGCAGATGAGCTGTTGAGTGCTGAGGAGGTACGGAATGGTGGTGAAGTATGGCACCAGAAACATTTTAAGTTACCAGTAGTCTAATTTTAGTTTGCTTTCTGCTCTACTGACAGCTTTTTTCATTTGCTTCTGGACTATAGTAGCAGTTGCTTCATTTAGAAATGTGTGGGTCATTGAGTAATGTGGAACGGCCATACAGCACACCAAGGGACTCTGCCTGGTTGTCTTGCCTATTGATGGATGCATGCTGCCGGCTTGCGGTTTACAATTTAGCAGCCAGTTTTCTGGAGCGAGAGATACACTTGGCTGCCTAAGACATTTTTATGGGTGGTGTCACTTCATGGCATGTATTTTTGTTTTACATCTTCTTTTACTGCATTCCGAATTATTGGGGTGGGGGACAAAATGGTGAATAGGGACAGAAAAACAATGTGAGCTGTGCCACTTGAAAACTGTGTTGCCCTTTGATATTTGTGGTGTGGTCCTTGACACTGGTACTTTTAAAACCTGTGCTCTGTTGTCTGATACATGACCACCCTATCAAGCCTATCAGACAATCAGAGCCCAAGGATTTTTTTGACCATTTTTTAAATGGACAGTAGATCCATATTTGGACGTCTCTTAGCATATTAAGTCTTGTTTTTCCTAAACTGGGCTCTCTCTAGATGGTAAAGAGCTTCCGCTCCTTCACTGCAAAGAGGTGTCTCATAGCAGCTGATTTGCCACCAGCTATTGGATATGCAGATGTATTCTATGGGGCAGCACCTGCAAATTCAGCTAGCAAAATGGAACATGTTATACAGTTCATATGTTATCCAGCATTCTGGAGAATATTTGTTAATCCTGCAGTGTTTGGGTTGAGTGCCTGGTTTCATTTTTTTTCATTTCTAGATTATAGAAATCACTCTACAGATTCATCATCTGCTGAATTCATGTACGGTTAGATGGGCTGGGCCTCCCTAAGCCATTCAGTAGACAAATTTGCCACAGACACAGACACAGAAGGTGACGGCAGATAAGTACCATGTGGCCCAACTAGTCTTCCTCTTTTGCCTAACTAATGTACCTTATATGAGTAAAATTTGATTTGGCTCACTTTTTCTCTACTTTAGCAGCTTGGTTTCACCTCCTACCATCTTTGGCACCCATAGTCCAGTGGCGCCAGCCTGTATGTAATGCAGTAATCACAAAATGCTGCAGTGTATTACAGGGAACAGTGTAATTCAATGGCAATTTAGACCTTATGTCACACAATATTTTGTGACATGTCACTGACTGTAAGTTACTGCTTAGCACCGCTTAGCTTCACTATGATGCATTTGAATATTCCCCAAGAAAAAAGAGGAAAGCAGGTCTAGTCACTTTTTCATATGCACTGCATTGCATTTGGAATAACCTACATGCCTTTATTAACAGCCCTTGTAATCTCCAAATGGCCAAATCCAGATTGAAAGCACAACTATTGGTGATACTTTATATTAATTAGACAACCGTTCTTGTAGTTTATATTTCTTATATTTTTTTCTACTTTCCTTCCTGACTGCTAGTCCAAGTTCCTTTTGTGCAAATGTGTGTACTATGTCCTTTACTAAAGCACTGTTTATTTATTATCATTTGACATTGTTCACTTGTAATAGTGGCCCCTGTGTTTGATGGTGTGGAGCGTATCCATGCCGCATATGTGAGGTGCGGAGACACTCTGCACCCATTGTGACCCCATGCAGAATTAACAAAATGGGACATGTAGCCCCTATGCACTCAATCCCCCACTCACTTGGATTGCAACATGCAGAGGACAGGTGGGAGGCGTGCCAGCAGTAGGCGGCATGCACATACCCACGCAGAGTTGTGCACCGGGGTGCGTAGTGGGTAGCCAGAAAGCTGGCAAATCCTGCCATAAGCCCACTACATGCCTCATGCCCTGTCACTCAATAATGAGACCCAAATGAATACCAAGACAGTCTGCCCAGGGGCACCCATCCCTGCACTCAGCCATGCCACCCACCTCCCTCATGCATGCCAACCCCCAGCCCCCGACACACTCATACACCTGGGGGAACCAGCCCCTGGTTTGCAGCCCCAGCAAACCCTCACCAGCCTGTCTCTGTGTTCCCTCACCCCACATCACTGCCCAATGGTGTGGTGGGCAGCGTGAACCCTTCCCTCCCTCCAACACACACCCTCGTGCCAATGCCCCCCAACCCTGTTCATCTCCATCTGTTTGGGGGCAACTCACAGCTGGCAGCACATCCCACCTCTCACCTCCATGGCTACCGGTTATGTGGACATCCATGGGGGAGTGCAGTCAGTGCATCCCCCCCCCCACTGCATAAGGGATCCACTGAGGGATCTGGGATGGGCTTACTATTGGATCCCCACCAAGGTTCGTGGATCAGCCCACTGCCACCCTGTGCACTGGATGGTGGGGCCACTGACAGGTGGCTGGCAGTCGTACATGCTGCTGGTGTACACCTGTCCACAGATGCGAAGCTCCATGGTTGGGATATATGCCTGTTGGAACATAGGCCCCAGTGCTAATTGTAAGTTACAGCTGTTGATTGCTGCACCAGATCTACTGGTAACCTAACCTTCCCTTCACCTAGTTAGCAGCAGGATATTAAATTTGTCATTTGTAATTTATCTCTGCTTTCCTGGCAAAGATTAAAGAAGTGACTATATATTACACTGGTGTGACAGTACCAGTTTATTTAGGGTTGAGAAAGGTGTTTACTGTTAAACCCCAGTTTTGTACCTTAATAACTCTGGCAGCATTCAGTGAAATAGCCCACATGTTGCATGTGCAGTCTTGCTGGTAGTGCATCAATATGTAAAAACCTGTGTGCTAGCATCTTGCATGCTTCATGAGATATAGAATATCAATTTTTAATGAAATTCCATTTTTGCTGTACTTAACATATGTTTCTTTTGCTCTCACATACAGCCTAGACAGTATAGATTTCTTTTCACAATATGTTCTGGTTTGAAGCGGCCTGTGTTGAGGTAGAACCTTTTAATAGTTAAAAAAATATATATTAAACAGTTCCATAGTTATAAGGATGTTAAGTTTCCCTGAGTATGGTTAGTTTGGTTTTTTGATAACCCTCTGATACGAATGATTAAAAAAACATTTACCTTGAGGACTTCTTTTTCATGATTTAGTTCTAGGGAGGAACAATACCACTTGTGATGGCCACCATCTTGTGTGTTGTTGTTTTTTTTATTAAAAAGCATTGAAAGCACCTAAAGTGATAAACTGTATTATCAAAAAACAAGCACCTGAACCTAAATAAATGGGAACTGTTTTGTCAGATTTTGGTGTTGGAGTTTTGAAAATATACCTCAAAATATTACTGTATTCTGGCTACTTAAAAGTCCTTAATGCCCAGCTTCTTAATATGAGAACAGTGGGACTTTCTTGAATTGTGAAGTTGCAGCTGGAGTCATGCTGCTGGCTTCAGTTGGAGCAGTAAGATGGCAATCCCTGATATCTCTTACTCTCTAATGGTAGAATATAGTTAACTCTCAGCACCCATGTATAAATCACATATGCACATGACACAAATGGAACCATATGAAAGAATACAGGTACTCCCAAACTCACAAAACGTGTAGTTGGACCAGCTCTATGTTAGTTGTAAGATAGGCTCAGAGCAATATGCTAGAAGTCATAAGCAATTTCCATCCAGTAATATGGTCTCATCAACAAAATATTAAGTTTGGACTTCACATCTCATTGTTTACTAAAGTAATCAATACAGTAAGTATTTGTTGTTCCTTCTTAAAATATTGTCATTGCACATATTCCAAACTCTCATTGACATTAAAATGTGTAATCCACACATAAAATCATTAGCATAAATAAATGCCTGTCCCTTTAAGCTAATGAAAATGTGTTAATCACAAGCACCATAAATAGATGTGAGTCTCTTGAAGATGATGAAAATTTGTTATTCGCAAGCACCATTCAAATGTGTGATCCATAAGTGAAATCACTGGCATAAGTGAATATCTGTCCCTTTAAGATGATGCAAATTTATTACTCACAAGCACAGCCATCAACATATATAGTACTCTGTCCTTTTAAGCTAGAACTTGCATCATACAAATCTGTTTCATATATCAATAGAGACATTTTTTAAAAGATTCTGTGTGATTTGGTTCTTCCCTTCAACAGAATTTTGAAACCCCATAAAGCCGCTTTTTCCATCCATGTGAAGCTAGAATTATTTCTTCACACAGTGAGATTTGTAGTGCACATTCCCATGTGGTATTCTTTCAGTTTCACAATATTCTTCGCATTTAACACTTTGTAATAATTTTGCACATTACTACCTCAAACATGATACACGGGATTTCAAAGCTCTATTTTGCTGACACTAAGCACTTTGTAATAATTTGCACATATTACTCTTGGTATTAGTTCATTGTGTTTTAAAATTCCATTGAAGGACATCATGTCATTATTGGTATATATTTGGAAGAACCACATTACAGAGATCTTTTTTAAACATGTAGTATATCTCTTCATATATGAAATGCATTTGTATGGTGGAAGTTCTAACGTAAAAGGACAGAGTTCTATTTATGTGAATGACAGTGTTTGTGAATAATACATTTACGTCATCTTAAAAGGACAGATATTCATTTATGCCAATTATTTTACTTGTGGATTACTCATTTGAATGGTGACTGTGAGTAACACATTGTCATCTTCTTAAAGGGACAGACAACTATTTATGCTAATGATTTTACTTGTGGATTACACATTTGAATGTCAATAGGAGTTTGGCATATGTGCAATGAAAATATTTTAAGAAGGAACAACAAATTCTTACTGCATTGATTTCTTTAGTAAAAAATGAAATATTAAGGAGTGAGTCCAAACTTTATTTTTTGTTGTTGAGACAATATTTCTAGATGGGAACTGTGTATAACTTTTAGCATGTTGCTCTGAGACTATCCTACAACAAAGAGGATGCTGATCCAGCTATAGGTTTTAGGAGTTTGGGAGTACCTGAGTTCTCCTTTGTTCTCTCTCTCTCTCTCTCTCTCCTTTCTCTCCCTTTCTCTCTCTCTCTCTCTCTCTCTCATCTCTCTCTCTCTATCTATCTATCTATCTATCTATCTATCTATCTATCTATCTATCTATCTATCTATCTATCTGTCTATCGCTCTAAAGCAGACCAGAGTACTTACAACCAGTACTGCTACTTTCTATCTCCCCTCCTCTCCATGTTGCCCACTTGCCTTCCTAGTAAGAACTATAATTTACAATTGCCAACTGGAGAGCCTACCTCTTGTACTGCTTTTTTTCATCCCTCCCTTCCCTCCAGGTCAACCCCCCCAAAAAAGCAATAGGTGCGGCACCAGGGTACCCACCCATCCCCAGTGTTGCTGAAGACCATCCCGACATTGGGGTGCCCAGTCCCCATTGGTGGCTTGCCTCTTCCCCGTAAAAGAAGAAGAAAACACTCCCTCGATGCTTTAGGTTTTTTGTAAAATTAACCTGTAATAAAGTGTTCCCTCGTTGATCTGAACCCCTGGCCCCACCCACCCCACCCCACCCAACCCACTCAAGACTCTCCACCCACACACCCTTCCCCCATGCAACCTTCACTCACCTGAATATGTACCACATCACAGATTTACTCTCCAATCAAAACATGCCTTTCTGCTGGATCTGTTGTATACAATATGAGAAAATAAGGTAAGTCTGGTTTAATGTATTTTAATGGGGTTTGAACTTTTACCCATAACTTTGTCATTTTTTAATATTTTTACACCAAATTTTCAGCATGGTATTCTTGTGATCCTGTCTCATGAACAAGGGAGAGAAGACTTTCAGATCCATCCTGCAAGGTGATTTTGCAGTTTTTGCATGAAATCACATCTTGGATGGGATTTTAAAAACTTTCACCTACTGGGTTCATGAGGTGGGGTCATAAGAAGGTTATGTTGTAAGTTTAGTGTAAAAATATGGTAAAATGAGCAAGTTATGAGTGAAAGTTGAAATTATTTCAATGTTAAATCATAACTTTGCACATTTTTAAAATGTTTTCACAAAACTTTCAACATGGCCTTTTAAAGACTACATGTCATAAACAATGCAAGTAGAATTTTAAAAATCTGTGCCAAAAGGTGATTTCACAGTTCCACCACAGGATCATGTTTTGGCTGGGATTTGAAAATCGTCACCTACCTTGTTCCTGAGGTGGGGTCATAACAAGACAGTGTTGAAAATTTGTTGGAAAAATCTGATGAAATATTGCTGGCCAGTGGCGTGGATGGCTGAGGCACTGGGTGTCTTACCTCCTGCCACTCCGGTGACCCTTGGTCAGGAATGCTGTCAGGCTGCTCAGCAGCCGGCAGGGAGCGTGAGGATCAAGCATCCCAGGACAGCTATACTTTCTCATGGAGGGTGATGATGTGGCTTATTGCTTGCCTGCAACCCAGTGGTAGATGGTTGGCAGCTCATGCAGCGCCACTAAGATGGGAAGGGAAGGGACCCCACATTCAAGTCACTGGGGATGTCTCCATAGGGGTGGAGTACATACATTGAGCCAATGCATATCCTTGGGCCCTGAGGAGAAAACAGTAGAAGAACAGCCTGGTGGCAGGATGAAGTTCGACCTTCTGCAGGCCCTGCACTGGTGACAGGGCACAACCACAATCCTGCAGTAGGATGACAGTGAAGGTAAGCCACGGGGAAGCTGGGTGATGAGCCTCGGGAGGTCATTCAGAAAGGGGACTGCCAGGGCAGAAAATGAGGACAAAAAGCGTATGATAAAGAAAAAGAAAAGAAAAATATGGTGAAATGATCAAGCTATGCATGAACATTGAAATATTTTAACATTCACTCATAACTTTGCAAGTTTTGAGTCTTTTGACTCCTTACTTTCAACACTGCCATTTTTCAGACCAGCTGAGAAACATGACAGGTGCCGTTTTTCAAGTTCTGGCCAAAATGCGTTTTCACACATTTGGTGCAAAATGACATTTTCGACAATATTCTATAAATTGCACATGTCATATTTACTGTATAAGGTGGAGTCATAAAATGACTATCGTTAAATGTGGGATAAAAATAAAAAAAAATTAAGAAATGTCTATAGTGCCACACGTTACTCCAGTAGGTAGTGCTTTGTGATCCCATGCCTGTGAGCTGAGTTGGGGGGTGAGCTCAGTGAGCCAGCTGGATGGTCTGAGGCTGTCATGCAGCACCACCAACCTCCCAGCCAGGGAACAGAATGAGCAGAGCTGCCTGAATGGGATCCAGTACTTTATAGCATAGAGAAATCTTCTCTTGGTATAAAGCCCTGCACCTCTGTACCCCTGACTGTCAGACAGTCCTGTGCTTCACCAGTCTGATGGACTGATTGCCCTGCATGTCTGTATCTGTAGCCACATGGAAGTGCAGGGCCCATAGGTCACTGTACTTCAGCAGCTGCTAGACAGCCACTTAAATTCTTGATATCCATTACCACATGGAAGTGCAGGTCCTGAATGGGCCCTGCACTTCCACATTTAGACTAACTCTTCCCTTAGCAGAAGACCCAGGCAGCCTGCACATCTGAAACTGTGGTATGATAGCATAGTAGGGGAATGAAGAGGCCAATATGATTAGGGAAAAAAAGTGTCAGATGCATTCAAAAGGAAGGGGTTAATCAAGAACGTAAAAGACATGTAATGGTTTAGTGCATGCTGTATTATTGAGAGGTGCACAAGGCACATGAAATGTATTCCAAGGAATGCAAGATGTTAAAACAAAATGCTACTATAGCTATAGCAGCTATGCCCAGCAATAAGATTTTTATGCATGCACACTGATGGCCAGCAGTACACCTTTCAGTAGCATGCACCAAATGATTGCCATGGCATTGTTTACATTGTCATTGTCACAAATACAATCTGCAGGTCAGGCCCTCTGCTCCCACAGTGCCAACCTCAGAGCACAAGAGTGTGAACAGGAACAGACAGGGTAACCCTTCAGTCTGCTTTTGGGTCTGAATCACCTTTAGTCTCAAGTTCTGGGGGGATTCAAACTGTGAACCTTATGCTAGTGTACCCAAATGTTCAGGCTCAGATAATATTCTCTTTGGGGGGGGTGCAATATATGTTTTTACTAAGGGCACCTAACCAGGTATCCAAAATGAATCCTTAAAACTATGTAAGAGACCTTAAGTATATTGTTACCTTTTTCCCAGCTTAGTAACATCATCAAGCCCTTGAACAGTGTCAGACTTAATTTCCATTCAGCAATAACATGCAAAAAATGATTGAGGAGACCCAGGCAGTATCTTAAGAAAATGTTTACTAAAAATGGATAAAAACAGTAAGATAAAATACAGAACAAATATCAAACAGCATCATAATCACATAAAAGAAAAACAAGGAAAACTACAGAACAAACTCCTAGCGCAATACATTTAGATCTTTGCTATCTAATGTATTACCTCTGTAAGTGTCTTTAAAGTTAGATCAGAGAGCTGTGTCTCTCTAGAGTCCCAAGATGACATGACTTACATTTCAGACACAAGTATCAGTTTAAACTCTGTGTCTCAACACCCCTTCTCTGAGTCTTCTAGCTCCTCCTTTAAGAACATAAAATTACAAAACATGAATTCCTATCCTGAGGTATGTTAATAATGTGACATCAGCAAAAACCCATTTCCCAAATTATGAGTCTTTGATCAACCAGTTCCTTTGAGTTTTACAACCCTGCAGTCCATCACCCAGGTGTGAGATAGCCAACAGAAATCAGCTAAATGATGCCCTGGTCCTGGTGTAATAAAATGTATATTTAGTTTCCAACTTCAGAAGCATGAGATCACAAAAAGGCCATAAAAAGCAACTTCTCAAGAAGTTAATTACATTACAGAGCTCTCCTGGTCAGTGTAATACATCTTGTGATTTCAGCTGCTGACACCTTGTAATCTGAAAGGGCCAAATCTCACAGACTGACATTTCATACACTGACCATTTATTTATACTACCAATATCATACAATAATCATAACCAGCTGGCCAAGCATCACAGTCATAAATGTAAAACACAACAAGAATGTGATACTGAAGTTGCACCATGACATGCTTATGGAAAATGCTCCACTAGCTATCACAGTATCAGACAAAAGGAGTGTACAATAGACTGCAGTCCCTGAGAAACTTCAGAAATTGGATAACATCTAACTAGTGACTTTGATGTGATACTCTCTATACAATTGTTTTACATCAATGTTCACAAAAGAAAGTAAATGCATGCATTGTGAACTATCGTGTTACTTACTCATCATCCATTGTACAAGGCACTGCATTCATTGTTGTTTTTTATTTATTCATTACAAATTGGGTTTACAACCTTTGAGTCAGAGACTGATTTACAAAGGCACCTTGTTGTGGGGGGGAAGACATGAAGACAGTTATTACAGTGCAGATTAAAACAGAGGATAACATTACAAGTGCAGTAAAAGGAACATTTAACATAGATACACTTAGGTTACATAATATAGTAGTTTGTATGCTACTTAGGTTACATAATGTTACAAAACTGTGAGTTACACTCATGGATATAGTAGGTCCTCAGAGAAGACAGTGGGTTACATCCCTGTTTGGACCTAGTAGGGAAGGGGTAGGTCTGGGGGAGGGAGAGGCTGTCCAGTGGATGTTGTCGAGCCAGGGGACATGGCGGGCAGGAACTACAGGTTACAACAGGGGGTTAGTTGCACCTACAACAGCGGGTATTAAAGATATGGTTCCGGAGGGCTGTTTTGAAGGAGCCAATTTTTGGCAAGTTGGAGATGCAGCTAGAGAGGGAGTTGAACCAGGTGGAGACTCGGTAGAGGAAGGATCTCTGGGCAAGAGAAGTCTTGGTTCTGGGCACTTTGAAAGTGGCCTTAACAGAGCTATGGGTGGTGATGGACGAAGAAGGCTGCTGTAGGGAGGTGGAGACCCCCGGGGGAGAGTCCTAGCAGAAATTTCTTAGCGAGAAGGCAGATCTGGTAGAGCAGTCACTTCTCAAAGTTGAAAAGATTGGTGGCAGTATAGAGAAGGCAGATGTGAGTTCGGCTGGGGGCACCGGTCAGGAGCCTACAGGCCTTATTGATGGAGAGTTGGATTTTGGAGAGGGCAGTGTTGTCAGCTGCAGCATAGATGGGCAAGCCATAGTCCACGAGGGACAAAATGGAGGAGATGATGGCCAGCCTGAGGGCAACCTAAGGCAGGCAGTCCCTGTGCCGGTATAGCAGGCCAATCCGAGAGTTAATGGCAGCTGACAGGGCAATAATGTGGGTGTGGAAGGAGAGGGCAGTATCGAACATGATGCCTAGGTACTTGTATGTGGGCACTTGTTCTAGCAGGTGCAGAGTGCTGGGAATAATCAAGAGGGGGTATTTTTAGCTTTATTTTAGTGGTAGGAGAAGAGCATTGATTTGGTTTTCTTTAGGTTAATGACCAGGTTGTGGTCTCTGAACCACCTTTCGGTTTGGTTGTAAGCTTGCTGGAGGGATAATTTGAGGGAGGTGGGATAGGGATGTGAGGCAATGAGGACTGCATCATCGGCATAGAGGAGCATTTTACCAGTACATGAGCTGGGGATGGTGTTGAGGTAGAGACTAAAAAGTATTGGACCGAGGATGGAGCCCTGAGGGACCCCGGAGCGAATGGGAAGACTGCTGGAGAGGGAGCCACTGATCTTGACATACTGGAATCTAGCAGAGAGGTAGCTAGAGAACCAGGAAATGGGATCACCAGAGAAATCGAGTAGATGGGGATGAGAGACAGTGTCAAAGGCCTTGGAGAGGTCAACAAACACTGCTCCTGCAAGGCTGCCAGAGTCAAGAGCAGCATGCAGATTATCTCTGTTTTTGAGTCCCTGGAGGAGGGGTGGAGTGATCCATGGGACATTGCATTTTTTGGAGCGGATCCTGGTGAGGGGGGAGAAAAGGTCACAAACCTTACAGAAGGCATTTGTGAAGTGGTCAAGAGCTGAGTCAATGTCAGGGGCGTGCTGGATAGGGCACCAATCTAGTTGGGCTAGGTATTGTTTTAATTTTCTGAGGCCACCAGGGCATAAATGGTGGCATAGAGTGGCCTGGGACACTGGCTTCAGAGTGGAGGATGACCAGAGACAGAGGACTGGGGAGTGATCACTAAGAGAGTTGGGGAGGACAGTGACATCCCAGATTTTGTAGGGGCGGTTAGATATAACAACATCTAGGAGCGTGCTGATGCCAGTAGAGTGGTTGAATCTGGTGGTCTGGGTGACTTACTGGGACATATCCAGGGCAGCAAAGGAGTCCCTTATATGTGAAGCAGTGGAGGCAAGCCAGTTAACATTGAGATCACCTAGGATGACTTGCTCCACTTTGTGAGGGAGAGATGTGAGATAGTCAATGAGGGACTGGACCAATTGGTTTTGATTCCTCGGGGGTACGTAGGAGACTGTGAGGAAGAGAGGGCCTCAGGTGGGGTCAGGTGTGAATTTTAAGGTGAGAGCTTGGGCTCCATAATCAAGTTTAGGAGCTGGAGTGCCTAACCTATATAGGAGTCCTCACAGACAGTAGTGCGCAACCACCACCGCGCTTGCCTACTCGGTCTTCCCTGTAGCTGGTATATCCAGGGAGAGTGATAGCAGAGTCAGGGTTGGGTTTGGAGAGCCAAGTCTCTACCAGTGCAATTATGTCAAGTTGATGTTGAACGACCCAGCACTGGAGGGCAGCAGATTTCTTTAGAAGACTGCAAATGTTTAAGGATGCAAAGCGGAGGCCAGTTGCAGTATAGGGTTTAGAAGGGCTGGAAGCAATAGGTCCTGGGTTTGGGTGTACATTACCAGATAATAATAATAGCAGTGTAATTATTCTGGTTAGTGGCTGGTGGCGATGGAGACCCTTGGGTCAACACCCAGCTGAGGGCTTTAGAATCAGGGTGCATGAGACAGATAAAGTGCAAATGGTGGGAATGGCAGGGGAGCTGGGTCCAGGTCAGGCCTTGGAGGGTGGAGGTAGTGGGGGGTTTTGGGGTGTCACGGGTGTGTCGAGGGTGGGGGAGGGCTGAGTCACTGTGAGGTAGTCTGGGGATGGGGTGCCTAGTGTGGAGGAAAGGTGCTCCAGTCTGTGTAAGGTCTTTACCAAGAGGGTGAAGGAGAGCAGACTTAGTAATGGAGTGTAGGTACCCATAGCAGCTGAGCAGTAAAGGAAGAGTGCCAGGAGTAGTAGAGAGTAAGGAAATGTAGAGCAGCTTTGGAATGGTTGGGGGAAACTCCTTTAGTGGGCGAAAAGACTATAAGCTGCAAATGGGAAAAATCAGTATCAATCAGTAGAAGAGAGAGGGGCAAAGATAGATGAATAGTGATAGAGTGACCACACAAAAAGTGAAATGAGACAGGAACTAAATTATGTTAGACTGGGTAAGTGTGCTTATAACTGGGCCCTCTAGTGGCTAAAGGATATCATCTGCTAATGGAAAAGTCAAAAAAGAACAGGCACGGAGGTTCTGAAGCAAGTTTTTTTTGGGGGGGACACTGCAGAAGCCTCAATGGGACACCGAGGTCAAGGGTGCAGCCCACAGACTTACAGCTCTAAGAGAAGGGGTACAGCGCTCAGGGCAGATAGCAAACTCATAGTACCTTAAGACCTCTCTCAAAACTTTAATCAACTCTTAAGAAATCTCTACATCAGACTAAACATTACTTAAAGTGAGAAATCAAGAACACGTCAAGCAGAGGTCAGTCCTAGCTTTAATTTATTGCCTGCAGTTCCTAGAAGATTTCTGGATTGCTGCACAAAGTGTGAGAAACACTGGCAAACAAGGGCAAGTGATATTCCTCCAGTGGTAGATGCCAAAATTCAGGGTTCCAACCCGTACCTTGCTTGGAGGGTGGGCATCGGGCAGCTCCTCTTTGTTCTACTTACCAAACTGCAGAATGCAGCTTGTTTGAGAGGACAGAGCCTGAAAGGGCAGAGTTGTCCCCTTGCTTGGAGGGTGAGCGTCGGGCAGCATCTCTTTATTCTGCTTACCAAACTGCAGAATGCAGCTTGTTTGAGAGGAGAAAGCCCGAAAGGGCAGAGTTGTCCCCTGGTTATCCACATTGGGTGGTCATAAGGGACCTAGCCAGATAAGCTACACCCTTGGATTCACAAGGAACTGATAGATGTATTAATTGTACTGTATCACTAACATGAACCTCTTTGAATTTTGTTAGCAGCAAATATGTAGTTAATGATTTGAAGGTAGTGAATGTAATACCTATATTATAAAGACATCTGGTCATATCCTGATAACTACTAACTGGTGAGCCTCACTCCATTATGAGCACTAATTAAAAAATTCTTATCAAGAACTGCACTGTAGGGTACATTGCAGGGAACAGATGTTTAGTATGGATTTACTAAGGGTAGATGATGTCACACAAATCTGTTACTATCCTTTGAGAAAATCACCAACAATTTGGATAAGAAGATTCCTTTAGATGCAGGTGTCAAAAATGTTAAACAATTTCCAGTTATATCAGGTGGTAGGTTCAAAAGATATAAAATAGGCAACATTCCTGACTGTGTTCAGTAGTGTCTTCAAACATAAAATGGATGCAGATCCTTGGGTAGGGTTTTCAAAAGTCATTATTTATTTTACTTTAGTCTTTGGTAACTGGGTAAGGCCCACTAGGCACAAATATCTGTTTTAAGGGTGACCTGGGAGCACTGGGGAGGTTAAGTGACTTGCTCAGAATCACACATTAAGCAAGCAGAGGTTGTGGGAATCAAACTCCAGGCTGCTGAATGTCTCAAGCTCATTCACAGCTTGTTACTCTAACCTCTAAACTATACTGCCAGCACAAATGGATGCCACTCATAGTCACATTAATAAAAGAGATACTGTGCTTAGTCTTGTTGGAGCTATTTTTAAAAGTTAGGCTTATCTGCAGCAATGTTACCTGTTTTATGGTACAGTTACAGTACATCCAGTTTGGAAAGTGCCAGACATACAGTTACAGCAGTTGGCATGGCCAGACACATCCTGACACTTCCGTGATATGTCTAGTGAGATTCCCTCTCTGCCTACAGTAGCACTGTAGGTCCACCAGTGAGAATCTTTTGAGTAATATAGTGAAATATCTGAAATATCTGAGCATGTCTATTGCTGCAACTGTAGGCACAACTGACAGACCAGGTTACATTCTGTCTGAAAATTGTGGCTATGCACATTTATATCCAAACTTTCCAAACTGGACATAAATAAGTCACAGTTTTAAAAAAGTTTAGACTTAGTAAGGGCCCAGTGGTGTGGAGGGCTAAGGCTCTGTGCACCTCACCTCCTGGCACACTGGTGACCCATGTTCAGAAATGGACATAGGTTGCTCAGGGGCTTGCTGCGTGAGGGAGGTTTGAGCATCTGTAGGACTGCTCTCCTCCTTCCTGGAGGGGGGGTTGCTGTGGCTCACTTTCTGACTGCCACCGAGTGGCAGCTGGGTGGTAGTGCACGTGACATCACCAGGTATGCAGTTGTGGCTGACCCAGTTATTTGTAGGGGGCAAAAGGGAATGGTGTACAAATGGATTGAAAATAATAAAAAATCAAGTTTTATACTAAGACTATGGAGATAATTCCATAGCTATAACATGCTTCTGTCAGGACTCATATGGAACATTGCTTTTGTTCTGGCTGCTGAATAATGGCAAGGATATGCTTAATTTATTTATTTATTTGCTTTTGTTAACCGGGTAAGCACACTAGACAGCCAAGAACCTATTTTCAGGTGCGACCCAGGAGGGTTACAGGGTAAAGATTGTACATGAACAGTTGAGGAGTTAAGTTAAACATACAGAGAATAAACAGGCATAACAGGGATTCCACAAGGTAGCTAACAGCATTTGAGAACAGATTGGCACAAATACAATACAGTAAATGGTACATACAGGATGGATTAGGAGTCGAACAGCAGAGTACCTAACAGGTTCAATCAGTGTAGACAAGACTAACGATAAGTGCCAGCGGGGAGAATGCTATGGGCAGGATGTCAAATACTAGTTACTTGACCAGTTAACAGAAGGAATAAGTGCAAGTAGCGCTGAGGCCCCCACTCTACCAGCCTAGGGAGAAGTGGGGCTCCGCTCATGAGCTCTGAGGTGCAGGGACATGTGGTGGAAGATTTAAAAGTTCCAGAGGGAGGCTTTAAAGCTGGGGTGGGAGCAGGAGGACTGAGTTAGGGCAGGGACCGAGTTCTAAAACTTTGGTGCATATCGTTGAAGGCCCGATCCTCTCTTGGTCACAGGTTCTAGGAACCATGAGATCCAGTTGCACCCCAGATCTAAGGTGGTAGGATGGGGCGCCGGGCTTGAGGGGAATGGCGAGGGCAGAAGGGGTGGCCGAACTCATAATGTTGTCGATGAAGTTTCCGAGTAAGATGGAGTGGTGCTTCTCTGGAGGGAGCCACTCCAGACGGGAGTAGAGATCACAGCAGTGAGTGAGGGAGGGGCTGAGAGCGCAAAGTGGCAGATATTGTTGTAGGCCATGTCCCATTTCGAGATGCTGGTTTTTGGAACTGGTGCAAATGTTATGAGCCCGTAGCAGAGTGTAAGGAGGAGAACCCCCCCTGGCTAGAGCCACTCACGGGCAAGCGGGGTGAGGCAGTTTTGCTCATAGGCCTAGGCCAAGCATTAGTGACCTTACAGACATTCGAATGTGTAGGGTAAGGTCCAATCTGCGGGTCCAGGTGATGCCCAGGTATTTGACAGCGACGACCATCTGCAGGGGAGAGCCGTTGGCCCCGAAGATTTCCAGGGGAGCGGGGCAGGATTTTATTTTGTTTGAGGAACCAAAAAGAATGGCTTGGGTTTTCTTGAGATTGAGGGTGAGCCTGTGGTCCCCCAGCCAGGTTTGGATGCACTTGAAGTCAGAATTTAGTTGGGAGTTTATTGTGGAGATGTCCTGAGAACTGGCCAGGATGACGAGATCATCCGCATATAGGGTGGAATGGCCATAGGCAGTGATGGACGGTAGTTCGTTAATAAAAAGTGAGAATAGGGTGGGACCAAGAACGGATCACTGAGGGACCCCACAATGGACTGACGAGGGGCAGGAGAGGGTCCAATTGAAGTTGGTATATTGCTGCCTGTTTAGGAACCAAGTATGGGTGGGGGGGGAGAACCCAAGAGATAGGAGCGTGGAGCTGATGAGGGAGTGATTGACCCTATCGAAGGCCTTGGAGAGATCCACAAAGATAACACCGGTAAGATTGCCTTGGTCAGCCGCGGTCCTGATCAGTGAGGTGACTACAGCAAGGGCAGTGGACGTACTATGCCCTTTTCTAAAGCCATGCTGTGCGGGAGAGAGGATATTGTAGTCCTGGATATATTGGGATAGTTGGGAGGTGACAGCTTTCTCAAGTAGTTTGCAGGTAGCGGACAGAATGGCAATAGGTCGGTAGTTAATGGGATCTTTGGGGTTCCCCTGCTTTAAGATAGGGACGACCTTAGCCACTTTCCACAGGTCGGGATGATCCCAATATTGAGGGAGGTGTTGAATATGTGCATGATGGGCCTGGCAAGTAGGTTAGTAAGCACATTGAGGAGGACTACAAAGATGAGCAGTGATTTAATGGGAATTAGCTGCTGTGTAAGGATAGATTAAATGAGATAAGCTACAATCAAACTGTAAATGAGAAGGATAAAGCTATATGATAATTTATAAAATCATGAATGGTGTGATCAAAATCTATAATGTTGATTTGTTCAAAACCATTAAAAAGAAATGTACTAAAGAGCATCCTAAAAAGCTTAGTCATGATAATTCTAGTGTACCTGAGAGAAAACATGACTTTTCCCAAGGGATTGTCATATTTTGAAGCTTTACTAGACTCTGTATTCCAAGTTGGATTGGTGCTGGGATTTAAGTTGTCCATGGACAAGTTACTGCCTTAATAAAACATTTAGTAGTACAGCTTTTGAACTGGGAGGGGGAACCTAGCCCTTATTTTTCCCAAAATACATATGTTAACATGTGTGTAATACTTAAATACACTTTACTAACCCATACAAAACAGACAAATATACAGGCAGTGAACATCTGACCACAAAGGCTTCACAGTGCAGGAAGTGCAAAGTATTTTCTGTCTTTGTATTTCTCTACCTTTTGCCTTTCTTATGGATTAGTAATAGAGCATATTTTAGTTTTCATCATTTATGTTTTCATTGGAGCAGTCTAGGTGGACCAGGAGATCCTTTCTGATGAAAGCTTCTATGTTTTATGTTTCAGTTTGCAGATTATTTCTGGTGTGCTGGATTTTGTTTTCTTCAACTGGTTAATGAACTGCACATACTGCATAATTCAGCACCCAGTATTGCGAGGCAAGTATCAGAAAACTTGATAATTTGTGAAAAGTATTTTTGAAAAACTGAAAATAATGACCTTTGATAGAGAACATGATTACTTCCAACTACATAAAAAGAAACTAAAAGCTCAGGGAGCACCTTATTATCTGATTGATGTTCCATAGTTGGATGACATTTAAAGCCAAATGGATGAATAAAAAGCAATCTTAAAAAGAAAGTTTCTTGTTAGTCAGTCATACCACATAGTGTTCTCAAGTGGTTCTGTATTTAGATAATGGCCACATTAGTAGAACTGAATTGAGTGCCCCTTACAACCGATCCAAGGAATTCATAGATTATGAACTGTAAGACAGAGCATAGATTCCAGCATTTGTAAACAAAGCACAACATGTAATTAATTATAATATTTACCCATCCCCTTCAGTGTTTCCCAAAACTAAATCTAGCTGATAATATTCTCTCATATAAAAAAAAAAGATCTGAGCAAAATGGGCATGCAGCTAAATATGACAAAACATTGAAGTGATGAGTCTCTAACCACAATTGTCTATAATTACAGCCTTCATTATCTGATCAGTGTTTTTCCAGAAGGGGATCACTTCTGATTAGGCCATTTTAGGTTTTTTTTTTTATTTTATTAATAATTGCATTTAGTCTCAGTTGTATAACTGTGAGTGTGTGTGTGTATGTGTGTGTGTACTACATACTCATTTACATGACATGACTGTGATATTTTTCATTACAGAAAATAATTAGTTACATGGGAAGAAAAGGAAACTCTCTGGTACCAGCTAAAAGATATAACCATCAGAGACATCTGTGAAAAGGGACCCTATTCACCAATATAGTTAATAATTCACAGCTCGTGCAATTCTGTAATTTATTTTTGCAAGCTATATGAGCTGTTTGTCATGTAATTTTTAAAACTTAATTTGAAAGCTATGAGCTGTAATAAGCAAAAAGGGCAGACGTAATATGCAAGTAGAATTTAGTTTGGGGATAAATGTTCAATAAATAATTCACTAGGTCTATAGATATGAAATAACCTGTTTGACTGAGAAATGTTCAGATTGGTCATTTACCCTGTCTGTCTTATGAAGGTGCCACAATGCTTAGCCACATCCCAGTCCTTAGAGATACTAAAAGGACTAGCCCAATTGTTGGAAGAAACACAGGGGGACACATTATATGTCAGTCTTTGAAGAACAGACAGTGTTGGTGAAGCAAATGAAAATTGAAGTGTAGTGACAAGAATTTATAACGGATGCAGAAGAGGCACTCTTTCATGGTGTTGAGGGGCACAGCTTAAGTTGTCCACTGCCCCCCAATGAACTACAGTGTTACTACGCATCATGTTCCCTCATGTCTAGTCATGTCAGTCAGTATCATCAGTAAAGAACTGCTAAAACAGTCAGTGCTATCACTTTGCACTATCACTGGCAGTTTGCCAGCTATTTATAAAGCCCACAGGCTAAAGGTTTTATGGAGATACCACTTAGGCAACACTGTTTCTGTACATGCCACCTGATAACTCATTAACAACTCTGCAGATGGTGATATATATTTATAGCATTTAAAAACACAAACACCGACAATTTCTCCCAGTTGTGATAGAGGGCATAGTAACAATAGTATCAGGATATCATTAGTCATGATGAAACCTGATATTGGGTACAGCTGTACAGCATGCAGTACAGATCTTTGAAATTCATTATGTATGCTTACCAGAACAAGCATTTGTCAAGGCCAAATGTTTGCTTGCTGATATTAGCACTGGACATGCAGAAGTTAAGATGCAGAATAGGAGTGGCAGTGAAGTATTGAATTCACGCTAATCCTACCTCTTCCCTGCAGAGATAAACAGGCAATGGGTTGTGCCTGTGGGTCATTGCCCATAATGCTCATGGCATTTCACCTCACCCTATCCTGTTGAAGCCAAACACCCCAAGCATTGAGGTGTGACTTGGGGTGTTCGGCTTCACAGTCACCCCCATTTCATAAGGACGTACACTGAAATGGGTGCATTGCAGGAGAACGGGGTGAAGTCTGGGGCTGAAGAGTGTAAGGCACACCTCAATACCTGTCACCAGCTTCAGGGTGGGGGTGGATGGCATGAACATTACAGCCAGTAATCCAAAGTTACACCTCTGATGCCTGTCAGTCTGTACAGTGTGGGACATTATGGTTAGAAACCCTAACACCCCAGGTGTGTGTTGGTATTTGCAGTACACATTTTCAATATGGCCTTTTTGTGACCCCCACCTCATGAAAGCATTCTGGACCTCTTCTCATGAACAGTGGCACTGTGATTTTGTTAATGTGTCCCGAACTTCAAGTTCCCACAGCAACCGTACCATTCTGCACCAGATGCGTGACAACACAGATCAGGCAGGATGTGAAGAATGACAGCAGTACTATTCATAGGGAGGTGTGAAGAGATGGCAGTTTTGAAAATCTGTAGTGAAAATATTAAAAATGCTCAAAGTTCTGAGCGTACGTGGAAACTCTGCAACACATGCTTTTACCACAGTCATTTAGTGGAATTATTTCACCAAATTTTCAGTATAGACATTTTGTGACCTCTGCTCATGAACACTTTCACTATGATTTTCTTAATCTGTCTGAAACATTAATTTCCCACAGCTACTACACCATTGTGCACCAGATGTGTAAATGCATATTTTGGGCAGGACATGAAAAATGACAACTATACTGTTCATAAGGAGGTGTGGCAAAATACCAATTTTCAAAATCTGGAGTGAAAATATTACAAATTTGTGAAGTTATGAGGGTGCATGGAAATTGAGCAACACATACTTGTAACACGGTCATTTTATGGACTTTTGTCACCAAATTTTCAACATACGCATTTTAGGACCTCTGCTCATGAACAGTGTCACTGTAATTTTCTTAATCTGTCTCAAACATTGATTTTCCGCAAGCGATCGTGCTATTCTGTGCTGGGAGTGCAAAAACACATTTCAGCCAGGATGTGAAAAATGACAGCTGTACTGTTCATAAGGAGGTGTGGAAAAATGCCAATGTTGAAAACGTGGAGTGAAAATATTGCAAATTCGTGAAGTTACGAGGATGTGTAGAAACTGTGCAGTGAATGCTCATAATGCAGTATTTTTTTGGTATTTTTTCACCAGATTTGCAACATCGGCCTTTTGAGACACCACCAAATGAACAGTGATACTGTCATTTTGTTAATCAGTCCAGAAAGGTGATTCCGCACAGTGACAGCAAAATCACCTTTCGGGACCGAATAATGAAATGACAGTGACTGAATTCATGAGGTTGGGTCCCCATAACCCCATATTGAAAATGTGGTGCCAATATTCAAACAAATGGCCAAGATATGCACCAAAGTTGAAAAAAAAAATTATGCCATTACACAGCTTACCAGTATTTCTTCAGTTTGCAGTTGAATTTGAAGAGTTCAGGCGTGTTTCCGGTCCACTGACAATCATCATGCCAGACTCCAGAGGTAAGTATGGGGTGAGGGGAGTGTGGGGAGGTAGAGTGCACAGCAGGTGGGTGTGGATTTGGGGAGGGGGCATGGGGCTCAATATGGGACTGTTTTCTTTTTTTACAGCATTTAAAATTAAACAGGGCTCAATAAGGGATTGCTTTCTTTTTTTACAGCATTTAAAATTAAACAAAGACATCGCAGGACACTTTCAGCATGCAGGGGTGGGCTCCCAGCATGCTATCTGGCTGGGTGTTTGTTGGGGAAGTGGGTACTGGAGCCGACGGGGATTGGGCACCCCTGTCAGCCATACAGTGTGGTGGTGGGCGAGTGGGAGCACATGAGCTGAGGGGGATTGGGCACTCTATTGGCACATAACAAATGTGGGGGGTGAATCATGCTGATGGGGATTGGGCTACCCTGTCAGCAAATAAACTGGGGATGGTGACACGCCAACAGGGGGATTGGGAACCCCCAAGTCGGCTTTTATTGGGCAAGGGACCACCCTGCAATGACGGTCGCTCCCTCATTGCAGCGATGGATTCCTTTCATGGTGGTGGCACACTGGCTGAACTAGTGTCAGCAGCAGTGTGCCACCAAATTGGGGAAAGCAGGCCAAGCCTCAAAAGGCACTGGGGGCGTTGGACCCCTCAATGACCCACCTCAACCCACTTCTCTCCTAAGCTGTGACGAAATGTTTCTTGCACATGCATGCAAGCAAACATAATGAGTATGTTTGAAAGTTTTTGCCACATTAAGTTTGGCTGTTCACTCTCTCTGTCTCTGCCTTGTGAACAAGACTACCATCCACATAAAGGTAGCATAGAGCATGTCCTTACGATCAAAGGAATCTCTCCAGAATAAGGGCTCCATCTTGAGGTCAGAGGGACTAAGCTCATTGCTAAAAAGTTTAGAAGAATAAGTTGGGTGCAATTTTCTGAAGATGAGAGAAAAAAATGGTAGCACCAATTACCAGCTAACTGATCACCATCCAACTCCAGTTCACAGTAGAATGGTACTCTTTCTTCAAGTGTTGCTAGCAAAAATCCTTGCAAGTTTCAAAAGTTCATTAACTAGAATGTTAATGACCAAGTCATCTTGTAATTGCAAATGAAGTCCTGTTTTAAACCCATATAGCAAAATGTTATTGGCTTAGACCCCTGTTATTGCAAATGTTTGTTTTTATACCAAATGCGTATTGCTTTAGTTATTTAAAGAAACCAGATAATAACCCCCAAACTATATGGTACCATTCGGGGACTCCATCTCTCTGACCCATCACCAAAACTACGAACTTTGCAAGGTGTCACATAGCTCTGCTGTATGATTAGGTGACCCCTTTTGCAAGAGTTCTACCATCATAGGTTTCAAAAACCCAATCAGAGCTGCTCCCAGCCGCCGTCTGAGTCTAACTAAGCCGCCCACCCTTGCCCCGGGCTCCTGCCTGACCGGAACTGCTCCCAGCCACCGTCTGAAGCTAACTAAGCCACCCACCCTCGCCCCAGGCTCCTGCCCAATTAGAACTGCCCCCAGCCACTGTGTGAATCTAACTAAGGTATGAGTCTCTACCCATGATGCCTCTGCCCAGCCCGAGTTAGTTTTTCTAATTTTAAAATCTGGCACCTTTTTTCTATTTGTTACCATCTGGCCACCAGCATTTTCCTCTCCGCGGACTGCTCCTGCTGAAATAGCGCTGAGTGGTTAGGGAGTAGCTGGAGCCAAATAATACCGCAGACTATTTTAAAAAAGGAGACTAGCATTTGTGAATTCTATTTTGTAAGGAGCCTGGCGTCTTACTGACAACAAGGATTTTCTCCCTTCCTGAGGACTCAGCAGCTGTTTTTTTGCTTGCTCTGATACAGCCAGGCTCCCTCTCGCGCTCTCATCAACCTGCTGTTATAACAATTTGAAATTGAATGTCAATGTTTTTTATTCATTTCATATATTATATTTTTATAATATTTTCACAAAGAGTTTAAAATATACCCGGTTATATGCTGTTTGCTAAGACCCGGTTTTAAAACCAAAATCTGCTACATAACTGTTTTAACCTTATTGCCTGCATTTCTGCAACTAAATCTATTACCTTTGCTCTGAATTGTTGGTTTCTCTCTTGTCTCCTCCCTTCCCCCTGATCTAAGCCACTTTCACTGGGCACCTCTACTCATTTCTTTCTCCACCCTGCTGTATCTCCCACCCCCCATCTCTGCACTCCACCACGTCATCCAGCTGATTTCTTTTGTTCTTTTACAAATCCTACTTTATCCTCAGCCACTAATCCTTGTCCTCAGCTCTCTTTTGTCTGTTGTCCCCTTCCTCTCATTATAGCCTAGAGGTTAGAGGAACGAGGTGTGAATGAGCTTGATACATCCAGCAGACCAGAGCTGAGTTTGATTCTCACAACCTCTACTTGCATACTGTGTGACTCTGAGCAAGTCACTTAACTGCCCAGTGCTCCCAGGTCACCCCTGAAAACAGGCACTTGTGCCTAGTGGGCCTTAGCCGCCCACCCTCGCCCCAGACTCCTGCCCTATTGGAGCTGCTCCCAGCCACCATCTGAATCTAGCTAAGGTATGAGTCTCTATCCGTGACACTTCTGCCCAGCCTGAGTCCATTTTTCTAATTTTAAAACCTGGTGCCCATTTTTCTGTTTGTTACCGTCTGGCCACCAGCATTTTCCTCTTCGTGGACTGCTCCTTCTGAAATAGCACTGACTGGTTAGGGAGTAGATGAAGCCAAATAATACCTCAGACTATTTTAAAAAAGGAGACTAGCATTTGTGAATTCTATTTTGTAAGGAGTCTGGCGTCTTACTGACAACGAGGATTTTCTCCCTCCCTCAGGACTCAGGAGCTGTTTTTCTGCTCACTCTGATACAGCCAGGCTCCCTCTCACTCTCTCATCTGTCTGCTGTTATCCCCGACACCTGCTGCCTCTCCCCACCCACCCCCACCTCCCACCCTATCTGGGCATTTACTTTTATAGTGTGCTGTGACCAATCATGAAATAAAACTAACTCCTCACTTTTCCATTGGCTCGTTATAGAAACCAGCCACTGGAGGGCACCCTTCATTAAGTTTCCCAATATCTGTCTCATCCACTGTGCTTAAGCTGTTTTTTTTTTGACTGATCAACATTTGTGCAGCTTTCTACTCACATATTGCAGTTTCATTTGGTATGCTACAGCTATCAGTTGCTCTGTCAGCTGACACTCTAGTACCCTTTTAGCAATCAAGTATACTCATGTTTAGGGATCTCTGGAAATGAGGCGAGCCACAGGATCTCCTAAATTTAGATGGACCACTGCAAAGTGATAGTTTCTATTTATCCTCCTCTGCATTTTCCAACCCCCCCCCCCGGTCTTACTCTCCTGTTTACTCAAACATCATACAGAATGGCTTGGAAATCTCTATTACTGCCCTCTCTTATCCTGTATCTGTCATTACTGAGTTTCTTTATGGTACTTGATTTCTATAATCACCCCCACAGTAGGGACATGGATCAAAGAGATTTCACTTACTCTAACATGTTAATCCTACCAGAATGAGGACTTAATGTGACTCCTGCCCTCCTCCCTAGACTCCTCTTCTACTGTGCTACTGCATCTGCTACTAAATGGTGGCATATCTACAGACAAAATAGCCTGAAAATTACCTTGCATAAGCTAGGGTACATCATATTGCTGGCCCTATTGCTGTCTGGGGACATGGAGCTGACCCCTGGACCAATGCCAAGTAAATTACCACTAAATTGTACTACCTATGATATGAAAGGTTTTCGCATGATACATCTTAATGTTAGGAGCCTTCTCCACAATCATGCAGAACTTGAAGCCTGGGTGGTGAACTACTACCCTATGTGCTCTGTCTTTCTGAAACATGGCTAAAACCCTCTATCCCGGATAACTATTGCATGCTCCCAAACTACAACCTTCTTAGGTGGGACAGTCCACCCCCAAAGCGGGAAGAGGGTGCTGTAATCTATTACAAAAACAATCTAAACCTAACTATGATAACTGACAAGTGAAGCTCCCTATATGAATATAGACATACCATACTCAGACTAGGAGCTAAAAAACTTCACATTGTCTGTGCCTATAATCCCCCCAATAGCAGGCTAAATGGGCTAGTGGAGTTACTGGATCATACAGCTGCATCTGCAGGGAAAAATGAACTCATCATTCTCGGTGACTTAAACTTAAACTGGCTTGGCAAATCCCAAGATTCCTTACAATCTCTGGTGCAACGCTACAAGTTACACCAAACCATCACCGACCCCACTACAGTGTCTGCCACCACTGTTTCCAGCACCCTTATTGATTGGATACTAATGAATCACATGGATAGAATTGCAGGAACAGGTACGCTGCCGGACACTGTCAGTGATCATTCCCCTGTTTTCTGCATATGGAGTCCATCTACTACCTTCACGTCCCCCCAACAATTTATAAGCTTTAAGAACTTCGTCAACTTAAACCAAGCCCATTTTCTGTATGACGTGTCTCACACTGACTGGTCCCCTGTCTACCAAACACTGAATATGGATGCCGCCCTCCAAGCTTTCCTGAATAGATTTGTGTTACTTCAAGAAAAGCATACTCCAATCATTACTCAGTGTGTCCATAGTAAACAAACCAGGTGGCTGCATAAAGACCTCCTAGCATCCCTCAAAAACAGGGACAAATGCTGGAGACAGTTTAAATTCTCTGGTCTTATGGCAGACTTTAAGATCTACAGAGAACAGCGCTCAAACTGTAAAACACAAATAAGACATGTAAAAAAGCCAATACTGTCAGGGCCTTCTGATGGATGTGGCTGGTGACCCTAAGAAATCCTGGTCTCATATCAAAATTTTCCTCGGATCCAAGCAAACTCTCCTGAACAGTGACGTGATACTGAATGGTGTTCACTGTAATGACCCAGGCACTATTGCCAATGCATTTAATTCTCACTTCTCTGACCTCTCCAGTTACACCACTACTCTCTCTACCAATAACTTAATCCCTTGTATCCCCACTGTGAAAAATACAAAAATGACACCTCCCTTCTATTTTAAAGCTGTCTTGAAGAAGGATGTCCTCAAACATCTCAATTCTATATCAGACCATACTGCTGTTGGGTCAGACTGCCTTGAACCTAAACTCTTAAAGCTGGCAGCACTGTTCATTGCAGGACCACTGTCCAGAATACTCAATTTGTCCCTGAGTGAAGGTGTGGTGCCTGATATATGGAAACTGGCCAGAGTCATGCCAGTCTTTAAAAAAGGTGACAAAAAAGACATTGCTAATTACGGGCCAATAGCTATACTGTCAGTATTAAACAAGGTCCTTGAGAAGCTCGTCTCAGCACAAATCTCAGACCACCTGTCCAAGTACAACTTCCTCCACACAAATCAACATGGTTTCAGAAAAGGCCACAGTGCTCAAGCTATTTTATTACAGCTGACAAATGATGTTCTTCATGCCATGGATCAGGGTTCCCTAACTGGCGCAATATTTATCGATCTGACAAAAGCTTTCGATCTTGTAACCCACCCTCTTCTATTGGCTAATCTCCAAACCCTAGGTTTCTCAACTGGAGTTGTAACTTGGTTCAGTAGCTACCTATCAAATAGGACTCAAGCTGTATAATTCAACTCGGCCACCTCCAAAAAGCAGTCATTAATGTTGGTGTACCGCAGGGATCCATCCTAGGACCCCTTCTCTTCTCAATCTTCATAAATAATATAGCACAAAACATATCCTCCTACTCATCATTGCTTTATGCTGATGACCTTGTTCTTTACACTAGCTCAGATAATGTTCAGTCTATTAACCATAAACTAATTATGGATCTACTAAATATTCAGTTCTGGATCACTAGGAAGAAGCTCATTCTCAATACTGGTATGACCCAGGTTATGCTCTTTGTATCTTCTATTAAACTAAAACAGAGCCAGGAATTTTTCTGGGTCTCCTGGGCTGATGGTTCCCCACTGGAGATGGTAACTTCTTTTAAATATCTGGGTGTCTAGCTTGATGGATCCCTCACTTATGACACTCATATAGCCTCCACATGCAAGACTGTAAATGCCAAGCTGGGATTAGCCTACAAAACAAGTCATATTATAACCCCTTCTGCAAGGCTGGTCATTGCTAGAGGAATCCTACTCCTGGCACTCTCATATGGATCTGTACTCTATACTAACATGCCAAAGGCTACTCTTCAGAGATGGGACACAACTTATAATAATATATGTCGGTACACCTCAGCATCCCATAGGTAAAGACATCACTGCCTACAGTATTCAGATCTATAGTGGCCCTCCCCCATTGCACACCGGCTCCTCTCTTTTGGGAACCTTCTGGACAGCATACTGTGGTCCAATATGCCTACTTACTTCGCCTCCATGCTGACCCCTCAGCCCATCTCCTACGGTCTCTGATCTTCTGACCTCTCCCTGCTTAGCATCCCCAGATGTAGAACTACCAAAGGGAAATCAGGATTTTTGCATGTAGCTCCCAATTAATGGAATTCACTTCCCCAAGATGTACGCATGGCACCTAGACATGCTATATTTAAGAAGAAGCACCACTCCCTCTTTTCCTTGCGTGCCCAATGCACCTATTTCAACCCTCCGTAGAACTTGGCTCTTTCTATTTGTGCAGCCCAGCAGTTTCCCTCCTTTCTTCTATGGAAATTGTTTCCTTTTCTATCCTACCCCTTTCTTCCCATCCCTTCACCTCTCTCTTTCTCGCTCTTGCTAGGCTATATCTCTACATTATCTTTCCCCCTACCTCCTCCAAAAACTGTGTTATTTTTTCTGTTTTCAGCTGATTGCATGATGCCACTGCACTGTATTGATACCTTGTGGTATTTCGTGCACTTTAAATGTTATATCATTATAACTGTTTACTCATGGGCACCTTTGTTCTATCTGTATAAATACACCATCTGTGCCTTGGTACATTCATTGTTTTAATCTTCTTCAATCTGATATGTGATGTATGATATGTGATGTATTGTATTTTTTTTTGACACTGTATTTTCATGTGCCTGTATCTTTATGTGTTGTCGACCTCATGGGTCATGCCTGAAAATAGTCACTCTTGTGCCTAGTGCACCTACCTGGTCATCAAAAAATAAATAAAAAAAAAGAAGGCATGACAAAGTCAAACAAATCTTGTGTGGAATATGCCAGATACCTATCCCAAGGAGAGAAACAGAACTTCCACCAGTGGAAGGCTGTTAATGTATGAGTTGCTTGAGAAGGATCAAGGTAGCAGAAGGGAAATCAAATCGACTCCTGAAACAGTGACAGCAAAAGCACAAACTCCAAAGTGCACAAGGAGCAGAAGAGATGATGCTGCATATTGAGAGGAAGAAGCAATAGTAAAACAGGAAGCAGAAGCAGCAGCAGCAAGTTAACAAGGAAGCAGAGCAAGAGCATACAGAACCACCATCGAGTAGCTGCATGGTTCCAAAAACAGACCTAGAGATGGAGGCAGACCAAAAATGGAAGTACAGGGCCTATACAGGGAAAGGAACCATCAAGGCAGGGAGTGCAATCCTGAAATCAAGTGGTAGCATAAGTGACTGAAGGGCATAGCTCAAATATATTGTAGGGACACAGAGACCAGTAGATGGAGTGGAAAAGGATTGACTGCACAAACCAGTAGAAGATTCCTCTCATGAGGCAGGAGAAGAAAGGGGCCTAATACAAAAATTAAAGGTTGCATTAGGAGCATAAAAATCAGAGTATAACTGGACAAGAGGGCAGTGACATCAGGGACCAGAGTAGTAGAGGGCTGGACATGATAGAAAGTTGGCTGCAGCAAAAATAAGATTCCATAGCTGACTCAAGGCTACCACAGGTAAAATAAAGACTATGAATTGTTATACTTGCTCTTCAGTTATCCAGGATAAAATGTGCTGTGCAGCTTGTAAATCTATACTGGCAGCTACAACAAGAGGACAAAGGTTGTTTAAGGGATAGAATAATGGCAACTTAAGACACCATGTTAGCTAGTCTGCTGAGAATGAGAAGTTTGCATCAAGGGACAAGACTGAGTGGAACACTGTAATTTAAAAACTTTTGCACAGCCAGACAGGGCTGCAATTCTTGACTAGGAGGCACAAGTGCAGTGTGGTAGACTTTGAGGTGAGTAAACTGTGCTGACCTGGGAATGGCATATGCAAGATTAATGAGCATTATTGTGCATAAAAGAGGCAGTCTATGCAAAGCAGTTTCATCCAGTAATGAAAGCTGAGTAGCAGTCAAAGACCTTTAGAGTAATAGTAGCAGCAAAAAGAGGTCCCTAGTGGTGGTTCATGAGATTAGCAAATTTCATGTGAACAAGCTCTCTAACATCCTAGCTTGATGGACTTTCTCTCAGCAAAAAGATAAGACAGGGCATTGGTAGTAGTAACAATGAAGTGCCCAGGGCCTAAATAAGGCACAAGGTTACAGGCCAAGTGCCTTCAGCCCCTGGAAGTCCAGTTGTCACAGTATGGACAACACCTTGGAGTGTCTTGTTGCACTTGTAAAATGGGTTTGTAAGGAACTTTCTAAAAGTAATAAAACAACCTTTCAAAATAAAAAAAAATACCCATTGATTGTACTGTCACGATGCATGGGTCGTAGACAATCAGGATGCAAGGATTTCCCTACCCATTTTATAAGTAATTTCAAGACCATGAGTGACAATGTTTGGATGCTTTTTTGTGCCTGGTTTGATTCCCAGCAAGGCTTGCAGGGTGTGTCTGCCTATTTAGAAGGAGCAGACATAAAATGTACAAAACAGAAATGTCACCAGCAATAAACAACAAACTATGGCAGACAGTCTACTAGGCATCTTGACTTGAGATGATATGATAACCTGAGGAGCTGATCAAATCAACTCTAGAATGATATGAGTGAAACCTTTGGTGATTATAAGGTATGTTAGTGGAGAGCTACAATAGGCACCAGTTAATCAGACCCCTCCCTCAGGTCTGCAACTTGTTCATGGACCTGAATAAATATGGACTTGTGTAGCTGGTGCAAGTTGTAAATCTGTGAGTGAGTGAGTGAGAGAGATTAATGCAGGCAGAATGGCAGTGTGTAGTATACTTATTGAGAGAGAGAGTATCATCAATGCCGATGTGCTGCCCATTCAGTCGATGGCTCAGAGAAGGCAAAGTCTCTTGCTTCCTACAGTACACTGGCTGCATGATGGGGAGGGAGAGGGAGTCTTCTCATCGTGTACCACTTAGATGTTTTGGAGGGTCACTGCATGTCAGATGTTGGTTCTGGTAGTGAAAATCGAAAGCTCCATTATCCAGTCCTCACCACCAGCAAAGAAAGAAATAATGTGACTTGGTACTGACACATGGAATAATGTGACTTTGAACTGACAAATGAGAACAGTGTTGCTGACGTCATGGTGGATAGCCACCTAGGGACAGGTGATCATCATATGGTGTGGTTCAATATAAGAGCTGGTCCAGTGTCAGACCACACTAAAACAAGGGTCCTGAACTTCAGAAAGACTAATTGCAAGAAAACTGGAGAATGCCTCTGGGCACCCTAGTGGGATATGGAATCTGGATGGAGCTGAGGAACAGTGGGCAAAAATAAAGGAGGGCATTGGGAAGGCAACAAACTACTGTGTGAGGCAGGGTAACAAGGGCAAGAGAAAAAAGAGACCACTATGCATCTCTAAAGAAGTAGCAGAGAAAGTAGGGGCAAAAAAGTTAACATTTAGAAGGCACAAGACAACACAGAAGGAGGAAGATAGGGAGAAATATCAGGAGAAACAAAAGGAGACTGTGAAAGTAGTTAGGAGCACAATGGCACAAATGGAGGAGAAATTGCCAAATCAGTAAAAAATAAGGATAAAACATTCTTAAGGTATATAAGCAAAAAGAGGAGGACCAAAGAAGGGATCATAAGGCTAAAAGGGAAAGGAGGTGTTTGACTGAAAAAAAAAGCAGACATACTGAACTAATACTTCTGTTTAGTATTTACGGAGGAAAGGATTGTTAACAGGCTACAAATAAGGGACAAGAGCATTTAAGGAAGGGATGTGGACAGTTGCCCTTTCATGAGAGAGAGAGTCCTCAAGGAACTATTATAACTAAAATTGGACAAGGAAATGGGGCTTGACGAGGTACACCCTAGGATACTGAAGGAGCTCACAGAGGTGCTGACTGTACCTCTGATAGCCCTGTTCAATGTATCACTATATATGGGTGACATTCCGGGGGAATAGAGAAGGGCAGATGTGGTCCCACTTTACAAAAGTGATAATAGGGAGGAAGCAGGAAATTGCAGACCTGTCAGCCTGGCTTTGGTGGTGGGTAAAGTAATGGAATCACTATTGAAGGAAAGGATTGGGGAATACCATGTGACCAGTGGATTATAGGATCCAAGGCAGCATAGTTTCACAGGGGAGAGATCTTGTTAGACAAAACTGATCGAGTTCTGTGACTGGGTGACCAGGGAACTGAATCAGGGCAGAGCAGTAGATGTGGCCTACTTGGATTTCAGTGAGACCTTCAACAGTGTTCCACACAGAAGACTGGTGAGCAAGCTGGGCCTAGGAGTTGGTCTAAAAGCAATAAGAAGTTGGCTAAGCAACAAAAGTCTGAGGGTAGTGGTAAATGGTGTTCACTCTGAAGAAGGCAAGGTGACCAGTAGGGTGCTGCAGGGGTCATTACTAGTCCTGGACCTCTTCAATGTCTTTGTGAACAACATTATAGGAAGAACTAGAAAGGTAAAGTATGCCTGTTAGCAGACTACATAAAAGTCTGCAGCAGAGTGAACACGCAGAGGTGGGGTGGAAAAAATGAGGATGATTTGAAAAAGCTGGAAGACTGGTAAAGGGTTTGGAAACTGGGTTTCAATGCAAAAAAGTGCAAAATCATGCACTTGGGGCACAGAAACCCAGGGCAAAGTACCAACTGGGCAAGGAGGTATTGGCAACCACAAAATAGGAAAGGGAATTGGGGGTAATCATTTCTGATGACCTGAAATTGGCAAAGCAGTGTGATAAGACAGTGGATAAAGGTATCTGGATGCTCAGGTGCATAGGGATGGGTATCACCAGCAGAAAGAGGGAGGTAGTGTTACCCTGTATAGATCAATGATTAGGCCCCACCTTATGTACTGTGTCCAGTTCTGGAGGCCTCACCTCTGGAAGGACATAGATAGGATGGAGGCCGTACAGAAGAAGAAAACCAAAACGGTGCAGGGCCTGCATCAAAAGCCCTTCAGGGAAAGACTCAAGGAATTAAATATGTACTCTTTAAAGGAAAGGAGGGAAAGGGGGGAGACATGATAGAATCATTCAAATATCACATAGGTATTAATACTGTACATAAAGGTAGCATTTTACATAGAAAAAGATGCTTAAGGACAAATGGTCATGCTATGAAGCTGGAGAAGGAGGCTCAGAGGAGATGGGAGGAAATACTTGTTCACCAAAAGGGTGGTGGATGCCTGGAACAGCCTCCCAGCCAAGCTGGTGGGTGCCAAAAGGGTAACAGGATTCAAGCATGCATGGGATGGACATAAGGGGACCTTAGAAATAAGGCAGAGGGGGAGAGATCAAGTAGGGCCTGCAGTGGCACAATAGGTAGGGAAAATAGATCGGACTAGGTGGGCCAAGCAGTCCTTCTCTGGTGACAACTCCTATATTTTTATGTTTCTGTGACTTGGTATCAGGGTGTATAACCCGGAGAATTTACAGTGCCAGGGTTAGAGAGCAGGAGATATACATTACAGAGGAGAGGGAGAGCAAGAGAGACAGGAATGAGTGTGGGGCCTAGGGCTAAAGTTACAAAAAATGGAAACACTCCTCATCAGCGAACTTAAGAATAGCAAATGAGAACAGAAAAGTCAGACAGAAAGAAGATCAATAAGGGCAGGGGGAGTGTTTACTGTTGCCCTGCTGGGCCTTGCTGCCTGTCCTTACTGTACCTGCAAAAAGAACTGCAGCACAAAATAAGCAGCAAAGAGATACATCGAAAAATAAAAATAATTAAAATGGAGTCTTTAGAGTGAGAGATAGAAAGAAAGAAAGAAAGAACATTGGTAGCACTTCAAATTCATTAACGAGCAGCTGATGCCTTCAGGAGAACATTAACAAAACATAATATTTAGGCACATTTTGGCTTTTATTTCACATTGATTCTGCATTCCTCCTCTCCATTATTTATTAGTGGTGTAATCTGTATGAAAACAGAATATTTGTTCCTGAACAGTTCATCTGTTTCTGTTGCTTTCTCCTTACCTGGAGTCAAAATCCACTGCTTGTGGCATCACAGTTACTCACATGGTGACAGATTGTGATGTTACAACAGAGGATTATGACATGAAGTAGGGACTAAGCTATAAAGGAAGATGAACTCTGCGGTACAAAGATCATGTATTCATGCAAATTTCCTTAGTAATGATTACTGTGCAGCATAAATATATGGAATATATATGGAATGCAAGCTGAATTGTACCTAAATATTACATTTTTCAAAGTTTTCTTTGAGGTGTCAGCAGCTCATTAAAAAAGCACTCAGCAATAGGGGGCTCTAGTGAGACAGGGGTATTGAAAGAGATGGGAAGTGGGTGCTGCAGTACTACTTTTAGCTGCTTGGGAAACTATACACAGCAGCACATATTTAATAAAACAAAAGTCAAAACAAAGAGATTGACAGATTTTTTAGTTCAATTTGTGATGTAGGATGATGGGGAAGGGAAGGAAAAACAGTATTCTACCTGTGTTCACCCATGTTCTTTGCTACAGAAATGAGAAAAAGAAAGAAGCAAAAACAGTGCTGCTTGGCAGCAGAAGGAATTTAAAAAAGTAAAAAGACACAGATTAGAGAGAGCCTGAGTGAGAGAAAAAGGACATATCAGGCAGTGAATATGCTGGCCACCTTTGATTGTGTCTGCCTGCAAGGAGCAAAACAAACGAAAACAAGCATTTGTCAGTGCCAAATGTTGCCTCACTGGCATTGGCATTGGTAGTGCTGGAATTAGAGACACATAATAAGAATGGTAGTGAAGTATTGAAGTGATGCCAACCCCATCCCCACCCTGTAAAGACCGACAGGCATTGGGGTGTGCTTTTGGGTCATCAGGTATAATGCTTATGCCATTGTACCTCACCCTGCCCTGTAGACACTGACAAGTGTCGTGGTGTGCTTTGGTCTTTAAAATATACTCACCCCATTGACAAGGAAATACACTGAGGTGGGTGCAATAGGAGAATGGGGTGAACTTTAGGTTTAACAGTGCAAAGGCACACCATGATGCCCCTGTCACTGGCTGCAGGGGGTGGTGGGGTGGAATGGCATGAGCATTACAGCTGATGATCCTAATCACACCCTGATGCCTGTCAGTCTCTACAGAGTGGGGTGTTACAGTTGGAAACCCTAACACTATAGGCGTGTGTTGGTATTTTCACTCCAAATTTTCAACATGGGCTTTTTGTGAGCTCACCTTATGAAAAGTGGCACTATCAGTTTGTTAGCTGAAAGGTGGTTTTGCATAGCGGCTATGCTGTTTGGTGACACGGATGAAAACACATTTTGGGCAGGATGTGGAAAATGACATCTGTATTGTTCATGAGGAGGTGTAAAAAAATGGCCACGTTGAAAATCTGTAGTGAAAATATGAAAAATTGGTGAAGTCATGAGCATGCATAGAAACTGTGCAACACACGTTCCTTAACTCAATTATTTTTGGGAGCTTTTTGCACATTTCAACATAGGCATTTTGGGACCACCCCTCATGAACAGTGGTGCTGTGATTTTGTGAATCAGTCCCAAAAGTTGATTTCCCACAGCGACCACACCATTGTGCGCCACAGGTGCGGAAATACATTTTGGGCAGACTGTGAAAAATGACAGCTCTACTGTTGATAAGGAGGTGTGAAAAAATGCCAGTGTTAAAAATCTGGCATAAAAATTCTGCAAATTTGCGAAGTTACAAGGGTGCATAGAAACTGCTCAATGCATGCTTGTAACACAGTCATTTTATGGACTTTTGGCACCAAATTTTCAACATAGGCAGTTTAAGACCTCTGTTCATGAACAATGTCACTGTCATTTTCTCAAACTGTCTTGAAAACTGATTTTGCACAGTGACCGTGCTATTGTGTACCAGACGTGCCAAAACAAATTTTGACCAGGATATATAAGATGACAACTGTACTGTTCATAAGGAGGTGTGTAAAAATGCCAATTTTTAAAATCTGGAGTGAAAATATTACAGATCCACAAATTTACGAGCGTGTGTTGAAACAGCATAACACATGGTCATAAAACATCCATTTTTGGGATTTTTTTCACCAAATTTGCAACATAGGCTTCTTGAGAGACCCCCTCATGATTAGTGGCACTGTCATTTCATTACTTGGTCCTGAAAGGTGATTCCACGCAGTGACCATGAAATAACCTTTCGGGACCGAATAACACCATGAAAGTGACTGAATTCATGAACAGGGGTCCCAGTAACTCCATGTTGAACATTTGGTGCACAAATGCCAAAAAATTGCTGAGATATGCCCCAAAGTTTAAAAAAACCTATTTTTTCCATTATACAGCTTACCGGCATTTCTTCAGCTAGCAGTTGGCTTTGAAAAGTGCAGACATGTTCCCGGTCTACCAAAGACCGTCACGCCAGACTTCAGAGGTAAGTATGGGGTGAAGCGGGGTGTGGGGAGGCAGGGTGCACAGAGGGTGGGTGATGGTTGTGGGAGAGGGCAGGGAGACCACGAGGGACCATTTTCTTCTTTCACAGGGGTATAAAAAAACCATCACAGGACGATTTTTCTTTTTCTGGGGATTTGGCATGCTGGGCTGGGCTCCAAGCATGCCACCTAAGTGTTTTGTGGGGATGCTGTAGCCAACTGGGGATTGGGCACCCCCGTCACCACATAATGAAAGTGGGGGGGCAAGAGCTGAAGGGATCGGCACCCCTTCAGCATATAACAAATTGTGGGGTACATGATGCCAACGGGAGTGGGTCTCCTTCAGCATATCTTAAGACAGCATGCTGACAGAGGGATTGGGCACCCCCAAAGTCAGCATTATGGCAGGCAGTGTGCTGCCATGTTTAATTTTTTTTTCACCAGGGCAAGCACGTCAGGAGGTGCCACTGCATATGATGAGCTTTGCTCGCATTGCAGTAAACCTTTCCTTAGATGTGCTCGCCACAGTATGTATTCATGGTGTGGTGCCAGCATGCAGGCTTATTGGGGAATGATGGATGCACCTACTGATGCATGCCCTGCATTCGTTCAACAGTGACCGCACCTCCAAATCTGCTACTAACGCAATATGTTGGCTGCACATGCACAAGCCAACATGAAAAAACAGAAACCTGAAAAAGTGTATCTGTCATAGTTGTCCCCCTACTAGGGTGCCTGGCTTGTTTGTCTCCCTTACACATTAGCAGATCAGCTTTATTTTTTATACAAATAATTATCTTTAAAGAATTCCCTTCCCCCTCTGTGTTAAATATTCCTAAATCCCTCAAAGCACAGCCCAGACAGACTGAATCATAAGCTCCTCCAGTTTTCTGCCCTGTTTCTCACCCCCCTCTCACACATCCTGAATCTGTCCTTCTCACTGTCAGCTATTCCCCATGCTTGGAAGTTGGCCAGGATAAGTACAACCTTCTGTGCGACCTCCAGCATGGCTTCTGCAAGCATCACAGTACCTCATCTGCCCTGGCACTCTTCTCCAACCATCTCCTTAGAAACATTGACATAGGTAAGACCACAGGTGGGTTGTTCCTCAGCTTGTCAAAGGCTTTCAATCTTGTTGACCACCACCTTCTCCACTCCACCCTTCAAAACATTTGGCTGCTCTCCGGGAACTGCTGCCTGATTCCATAGCTACCTTACAAATAGGTCCTAATTTGTGTTCATAGGCAAAGTTGCCTCTGCTTCTCTTCCTACTCATACTGGAATTCCACAGGGATCTATTCTTGGTTCCCTCCTCTTTTCCATGTTTATCAATGCCCTCTCTGCTGACTGTCTGAACAGCAATGCACTCTTTATGTGGACGACTTAGTCCTGTACTATAGTGACAAATCCCTGGAATCCATCTTCACCACCCTAACTCTGAGCTACAATGCTGCTCATAACTGGTTCGTCTCTCAAAAACTCCTTGCCAATGAAAAAAAGACAAAGGCCATGCTTTTCGGCTCCAAGCCTTTCCTCAATACAGTTCCCTCATGTTGGAAATCCACCCATATTCTCCCCCTATTTAAGTCGGGAGATCCATGTGCTCTCAATAGTTATAGACCTATTTCAATACTACCCATCCTCTCAAAAGCATTTGAAAAACTGATTTACGCCCAATTGAAAAACCATATTGTAACTCAACATATCTTAATCCTTCTTCAATCTGGCTTTCGCCCAAACCATAGTACCATTACAGCTCTAGCCAAGGTTACTAATGATTGGGTTTCTGCAATGGACTCTAAGAAAACTACTGGTGTGGTGTTCTTGGATCTAAGCAAAGCTTTTGATACAGTAGATCATAATCTATTAGTTCACAGCCTTACTAATCTTGGCTTTACTCCATCCACAACCCAATGGTTCAAAAGCTACCTATCGGGCGGACACAGAAAGTTAAATCAGGAAATTTGTTTTCATCCTCCCTACCTACTGCTAGGGGAGTCCCACAGGGATCTATCTTAGGCCCCGTCCTCTTTTCCTTATATATAAACAACCTTGACCATCAGATTACCAAGTCCCAGTTACACTTCTTTGCAGATGACACAGTCCTGTATACATCTGGGCTCTTGCTAGAAGAAATTAGGGACACCCTTCAAGCCGACTTCGTGCAATTAGAAAAAAACCTAATTAATACAAAGTTACTCCTTAATGCCAAAAAAATGAAAGCCATAATCCTTCGCCCATGCTCCTCCCACACTGTTACTCCTGTTTTACCCAATGATTTTATAAATACTTCCCTAGGTGAGCATCTGGAAATGGTTTCAAAGTTCAAATATCTTGGTTTCTGGCTCGACAACAGGCTTTCCTTTAATGATCACCTCGATGACTTGGCTAAAAGGCTCAAAGCCAGGTTAGGTTTTTTTCTTCTGCAATAGATCTTTCTTTCCCGCGGAGATTAGAACCAGATTGGTTCAGGCCACTTTCCTCCCCCTCCTTGATTAGGGCAATGTAATCTATAATTCTTCAGCTTCTACTAATCTCCATAAACTAGATGTTCTCTATCACCCCTCCCTACGAGTCATAACAAACTCCCTTCCAGTAAGTCATCACTGTGATCTATATGCCTTTGTTGGCTGGCCCTTGCTCACCATTAGATGGACAGTCCACACCGGCACCTGGACTTTAAAACTTCTCCAGAATAAACTACTGCAATATCTGTCCTCTTTAATACACATAGCGCGCAGTGTTTACTCACTTCGGAAGACAGAGTTTCTCCTTCTCGATGTACCTAGGACCCGCACTTCCTTTGGAAAACATGCTATATCATGTTCACTGCCAATTATTTGGAATCAATTACAATCCTTATTGAAATTACCCAGTATTGTCCCTGTTAACTTTTTCAAAAGGCTAGCCATGGCTAAACTAAAAGATACCTGTAACTGTCTTTAACAAAATACTGTCCCCGGGGCTACAATCTAGTAACCCCATGATATCCCAGGTTCCATTCCTCCACTTCCTCAACTCTGTTTTGCACCACGTTCAGTGTCTCCAGTGGAATCTTTATTTTATTGTTATGTAATTAGTTACTTCCTCCAGGAATTTTAATTTCTCTGAGGAAATCCTAATGTATGCAATGTATTGTTTTTATAAACAGTGCAACTTCCCATCATGAACTTAGAGTACCCTGGGAGCTCTTTATCATTATGTATACTGTGTTTTATGATGTAAGCACTTAACCTATTTGATTGTACGTCAGTCTCAGGACCTCATTGTGAATGTACGTATGTCTCTCAGGACCTCCTTGTGAATGAGCTTGCTCAACGGAGTTTTCCTGCAATAAACTTGAACTTGAACTTGAACTCAACAAGGTCACCAAATCAAACTCCTCTCTCTCTGTATAGACACCTGCAGACCCCTCCCCCCGAGATAGTCACCGCTTTTAAAAACTTAGGTGTTGCTCCTGATCACTCCCTCACTTACAAGGAGCATATAAATCTGACTGTAAGCAAAATACACCAAAAGCTAGGTGTGGTTTACTGAGTTCACCAACTGCTAACACCAGAGTCTTGCCTAGCTGTTGCCTAAAGCAACCTTCTGCTGTTCCTAGACTACTGCACCGCCATTTACTCCTTCGTGTCTGCAATGCTATACTCCCACCTTAACACTACATATAATTCCATATGTCATTTTGCTCTCAAAGCCCTCTATTCTACCCACCACTGTACACTTTATCAAACACTGGTGTGGCCACCTCTACAGGCCTGTTTTGACTATGACCTGGGCTGTCTCATGGATAATGTACTTAGGAGCAACCAGTCATCCCCTTATGTGCCACTACTTACTAGTAGGAAACTACTAGGACCCTTAGGGCCTCCTCAGCCCCTACCCTGAAGGTCCCTCATGTCAATTCAGTGATGGGCAGTAAGGCCTTCTCTGTCACTGCCTCCTCCCTTTGGAATAGGCTCCCTCTGTCCATTTGCCACTCCTTGTCCCACATGTCCTTCAAAGCTAATTTGAAGGCCTGGCACCTGGAAGAATCTACCTGCAACTGCCCCCAAGATCATGCTAGCACACAATCTCCACCCTAGCCCTTCCTGGGTGGTAATAGGGTTTCTGACTACGCTCCCTATCTGACCGCCCCTGCTCTCATACTCTCTAGCTTAAATGTACCCATGCATTTATCTCCTAACTTTGTTGTCAAATTTAACCTGCCTATTTGAGTCTCGAATCACTAACTTTGTGTAACTTTATGTTTATGACACTAGCACCAGCTCCTCTGCAACCCCAAGGGTGTGGACCCTATATTTCCTGTCCACCATGTCTGCATGATGCCTATATGATAAACATCTATGCTATGTAACTCTCTGACAACTGATGCCCTTATACCAAATGCAATGTTTACTATTGTCTGTTTTGCCTGTATGATGAATGTCTATGCTATGAAGCCATCTGTTGTCACTGATGCCTGTGTACCATTTGCTAAGTTTACTTTGTTTGTCTACTGCCACTTTGCAGCCCAGGTCATGAATGAAAATGGTCCTTGGATCAGTTCACTTACACGGTTACCAAAGACATACATACATACATACATAAATAAATAAATAATAAGGACTGTTTCCCACTCCCTATATGCCATGAATGTATCTCCAACCTTATACTCCCCATTTTTGACTATGCCATTGTGGTCTACAGTTCGGATCTTCCTTCATTCCTTGCCAGACTAGACACTGCATATAATGTAGTCTGTTGCTTTACATCTAACTTGACCCACCACACACACCCACCATTGTTCATTATAATCAACACTTTCGCTACCTCCCCTTCCAAAACACCACCTAACTCATAGCTCCATCCTTATTGCTAAGTACTAGTATGACTTTTTATCCTCATACCTATCTTCACTTCTGTCACCTATGACAGGGTCTAACTTTACTCTTCGTTCTGTGGACTCTTGCACCTTCTCCATACCCTATGCAGGCTCTTGTGTGGGACAAGCTGCTTTTTCATACTGGTTGCCTACTCTTTG
This sequence comes from Neoceratodus forsteri, assembly GCA_016271365.2. Taxonomy (NCBI): domain Eukaryota; kingdom Metazoa; phylum Chordata; order Ceratodontiformes; family Ceratodontidae; genus Neoceratodus; species Neoceratodus forsteri. The sequence goes on along the minus strand of CM057459.1, from coordinate 777,567,578 downwards.
GAACCAACTTCCTTCCTGTCTCTGATTTTCCCACTCCCTCCCCTCTCTTAAACACCTTCTAAGGCTCTACCTTCAGCCCTCCTATTCCTGCCACCACCTTCTTTGATTCCATGTTGTATAATGCCAGGGAGTATTTACCTTTCTCCCTGCTCAATTGGATCACTAGACCTGAAAGCCTACTTAGAGGTGTGCAAAAAAAAAATCTGCTGGTCAAATTGAAGTGAAAGTCAGACTTTCTCTTCCGCAAACATTCATAAATCCATTTCCATACTTTCAAGGAAATTCTGCCTGCCCTGCACCCTATAAAAAATGATTACTTTTCCCTTGTGTGTAGTGCTGCCCCCCTTCCACCAGTCACCAATCACAGCTGGATGCATAATAAATTAATTCCCTAACCCCTGGTGGCTAGCAGTCCCTCCCCCCACCCAACCACCAGCTGCATACTTAAAAAAACATACATGGTGTCTATTGGCTTCCCCCCCAGCCGGTTGGCAATTACCACCCAATGTATAATAAATGATTTCTGCTGGCTAGTGTTCCCTCCCCACCCAATCACCTGCCCCATATTGAAAAAAAATCCATGGTGGCTAGCGGTCCTTACACCCACCTGATCAGTGTAACCCCCCATTCCAGACCCCCATATAAAAAAAAAAGTTTCTCAGTGATGGTCTAGAGAACTCCTCCCTATCCCCAATTTCCAGCCTGTAAATTACAGTTTTATTCCCTAGTGGTTTAGTGCACCCCAACCCATGCAGGGAGTGTCCACCACCCTGGGCTGGTAAGAGTCATGGGATTGCTGTGCTTCAGTCAGATTTGTGTTTCAGTTTAGGTACTGCATGAAATGAAAAGTTCTAAATTACTTTCTTTTCTCAACATTTTATGTTTATGTATGAGATTTACAGTCATAATTAGAGGACATTTACATATTCAATTAAGGTTACCTCACAATGGGGATCATAACATGATTTCAGAAACTGTAATGTATAGGATAGCCCAGATAAATTCATGGGTGGGATATGAAGTAAATAAAATGATGGACTATGTAGGATAAACATATTAAACCCCAAATTGTTGCAATATGTATATATAGTATATATATATATATATATATATATATATATATATATATTAACTTTCCAGTCCATTTATATTAAACTGAGCACTTTGCTTCTATGATCAGTCAGATATAACATTATACAAGAAATCAATTCTAACTTTCTATCCTACAAACTTCACATATTTAAATAACACTCTGAAGTTCAACATTGTTACCATAATACCTCATGAATGAAGAAATTATTTCTCAGTTGAGTTCATTATATCAATATCCATGCATTTTTGTCATATATTTTACACACTCATGTTTTCCAAAATACTTATCATCTCCTTTTTAGAGCCATTGGAGAGTGTGGGTCATCTGGATCTGATGTATGGGAGTATTGCTCTCTCAAATACCTGCCTACCTGGTCCACATCAAAATAGATTTTGACCTTTCCATCTCTTATAGTTTTTACTTTAGCATGTGGAAGTACTGCAAGTAAAACCGAATGCTGGTTTCAAAGACATTTTGCTTATAAGTAAGAATTTTACTTCTTCTTTGCTGAGTCAAAGAGTAATGAGGAAAGACAAAGTACCATGCAGTTTTATATTCAAGCACACCTATTGTTTTGGCCAGTTTAAAACTAAATTCTCAGTCAAACTCAAACGTCACAGTTACCAAAACTGTAGCTTCTGCAGGAGCTGACACTGTATTTTTTAACACCAAATGTTTTACCAGTTACAGCTGGAATACCAGAATTCAAATTAAAAGTACTCATAAAAACATCCTTAACAAAATGGTGGAAAGTTTGAGTCAATTGTATCAGGCAGCACCACAATTCTCACGTTTCCATATCAAAGCTGATTCTCAGCCTGCTCAAGTGTACAGCGTATGTTATAAGTATCCTTTCTGATGGCCATGATGTTTGCTTCAAATGAGGTAAACTTGGAGTCATGCTGCTATATCTTTATTTCATGCTCGTCTCTCTCATAACAAAGTTCTCCGCAACTGCCTTTAGATTAGACTGCAGAAAGTCTACTTTAATGATGACAGCTTCAAAACAGTGGTCAGTGTACTTGGTCCTGGAAATGATTGGCTCCATTGCTGTGCTGCTTGTGCTGTCTCAATGACAACCCAGTGGGCGGCCAGCCATGAAGGAGAGATGAGGTCTGTGCTGGTTGCCCGCTTGGGTTTGGGATTGGGAAGAACAGGGTGGTAGGACACTGACTGCAGGAGTGGAGGGGCAGGGGTTGTACTAGACCACCAGGGAATAAAATTATAATTCATGGACTGTCTGAGGATTGGGGATTGGGAGGGGGGTTCTCTAGACCACCACCAAGAAACTATAAGGGTATTGGAATGGGGAGGTATACTAATCGGTCAGGTGATCGGGTGGGGGGAGGGACCGCTAGCCACCAGGGATTTTTTTTAAATATGGGGCAGGTGATCAGGTGGGGGGAGGGACCACTAGGCACCACATAATTAATTTATTATGCATCGGGTGGCGATTATCGACTGGCAGGGGGTGAGGGAAGCCAATAGACACCAGGTGTGTGTTTGATTTTAAGTATGTAGCTGTTGATAAGATGGGGGGAGGGACCACTAGCCACCATTGAATTAAATTATTACACATTGGGCAGTGATCGGTAACAGTACAATGAATTAGGGATAAGGTCATTGGGGAAAGTATCTTGCCAGACAGGGTGTAAATTTGCCCCAAAACTGGCTGAAGATTTTTGATCCACCATAGGCGGAAGTTCAGAAACTTCTGGTGAAAGTTGTGATATTTCACAGAAGTTCCACTACAGCGGAAATCACAACTTTCACCCTCCTCTATGCCTATTTGTAAAATTAATACTGTAGGCGTTCATGCCTTGGCTTCAATATACTATGCCTATGTGAAATATGAGTCTTGTAGCCCTTGATAGTCTTTTGTTAAACCATTATTGTTTCATATTATTTGTTTTTGTTTGTACGTACTACACCAACATTTAATATTGTGCCAAACTTTCCTGATTAGATTGTTACTACTTAGTTTTATTCTGTGTATCGACTGTTATTTTTATCATGTTTGCAACTACCCCTTTTGTACCCTGTCTCCAGACTGCACCTGGAAACAAGCATCAGCTCAGTGTGCCTTTCCCAGTTAACAAATTTAAAATAAATAAACAATAAATATTAAATATTTTCCCACTATTATGCACATTTTAACAAATCTATTGACATATCAATAAATAGCAGAACTAATCAGACCCTCCCTGTGTTCTGGTTCTTATAAGGGTCAAAACTTGTTCAAGTTCTACAAACCTTAGTGGAAATGCAGAACATGGTCATGACAATACTGTATATACTTGAGCCAAGAGCTGCAAACTCTGCTTAGTTTAATACCAAAGATAAACATGGTCTTCCTTAGATGAGTTCTTAAACCAGATAGGATCATGTGACCTTGAGCAAAACAAATGGAATAAAGTAGAATGATCATCATGCAAAAATTGCTTCTGATCTGCAAGCGGCCTTTGAATGTGAGAACTTCAGAAAAGCCTTGTGGTAAAAGAAAAAAACTGTACACCAGACAGAGAGTGTGAGGTTTGAAGATCAGGTATGACCTGGGAGCAAAGGAATTAAAACATGATATGAAAACTTTCCTTATGTAGAATGACATGCTTACATTGAAACAGATAGAGGAATGGGATTAAAACTGGAAAATTAATGTATGTTTGAGAAGGTGGAAATTGTAGCAAAAATAAATGACTTCTGTAAACTGTTTTCCAACATAAAAACAGAAAACCAGGAAAGGGTGATTTTGTTGCAGAGTTTAGGCCCAGTGATTGCAAACTGGCAGTACCCCACTAAATATATGTCTGTTGGGCGATCAAATATGGATTAAGAAGATGAGATAAGATTAAATACACAATAAGGCAGCTGTCACCATTGTCATTAAGACAGTCATACTATACATACTAACATAGTAATTTATGAACAGAAGGGATTCTTAGTCCAGCAAGTTCCCCCCACTCTGCACAAGAAAGAATGCCAACATACCAATTAATGGGGGTTCCCTACAAACTCTACCACTCAAGATACTCTGTCATTCCCTTAAAAAGTAGACATTTATTCAGGCTTACCCAGAAGGTCTGTACTGTTTTCATATCAGCTGTCTCCACTGGTAAGTTGACTATGGGTTTACCACCCTCTGAGACAAAAAGTGTTTCCTAATGTTACTCTTGAATTGACCAACTTTAAGCTTCAGAGCATCTCCCTTTGTTTAGCTGGAGGACAAGAAGATCAAACATCTCTGACTATTCTTCTTTGCTGATACCCTTCACTATTCAGAATCCTGAAATTGTGTTATTCCTTAGTCTCCCTTTCTCTAGGGTGAACATTTGAAGGTCCTTCAGCCTTTCTTCATAGCTTTTGTCCTCCATACACTTGAGTACTTTGGTGGCTTATTATTGCACCCTCTTGACTCCCTTAGTATTCTTTTTGTATTGATGAAAATAAAATTGCATGCCATATTCCATCTGGGGCCTGACCAGGGTCCTGAAAATTATCAGAATTACTTGTCCTGTCCTTCTAATCACCCCTCTTTTGATGTACCTCATCATACTGCTTGCTCTCTTAACAGCAGCCATGAATTGCTTGTCATGCCTCAGACCCATGTTTGTTGTTACTCCCTGTCAAACAAATGAAGAATATAAAGGTCCAATTAATACTCTGCTTTAAGCAATCCACAGATATTGAAGGAAAAATGCAGATGATGGGTTTGGTGAGTAGGCTTGGAAGTATAAGGATCAATAGAGGATCCAGATCACTAGTGAAAGACGATCATCATTTTATGCACAAGAAGAGCAGAAGTAATGAATGCAATGGTGCTTGACAAATATGCATTCTGACTGTGGCAGGGTAGGTTTTTACCAGAGTTCATGATCATTTCACCATCTGATCAAGTGAATAAAACTCCAGAAATGGTTAGGAGGGAATTAGGTTGCTCTGGCATAGTTTGTCTTTTATAAAGTCATGCTGAGCAGGTGTAAAACCCTTGACCTCAACCAAGTGCCTCATTATTCTGTGCTAGATATTGTCCCTCAGGACCATGACCATAATGGATGTCAAGCTGACTGCCTTGTCTGACATTGCCTCTGAATAAATCTTGCTATGACACTCACAGAAATTACAGTGATGGTGCTATTCAGGAACAAAAGGCACCGTAAAACATTATGCCACTCTAGGCAAGATTCACACTTACAACTTTCAGAAAAGGGCACAGCATCTAAAATACAACAAAACTGCAGAATGAGACAATCACCCTGCTACAGATGTGCCATTCTGACCAAAAAAAAAAAAAAAGAAATCACACTATAAAACTTACACAGAACGACACAAAAGCTAAAAGTGTATTTGCTAGTGGTCACGCTCACATGAAAGTCAACATCTCAAAACTTTTTTAAATGCTCCTCCAGAACAGTAGGTGAAACTTTAAGGAGGTACCACTATACTGCTATGGAGCAATTTATCCCCCCACTGTTGTTTTAAATCAAAAAAACTGCATGTTACTTTTTAAACAGACTTAGCCCACACTTGAGCCAGCTGAGGCTGAGCAAGTTGCGGTCTGAAGTTCTTGATTCCTTGAAAGCAAGAGCATGTCAACTAGAGATATGCTAGTGTTACAAATTGAGGGAGCCCTCCCAACAAATTCCTTTTATCTAAGCATGATACACTGTTATTTTGTGAAAAGTTTCTCATGCACAGTTGCCATAGAAACTGACACATTTGGCTAAGGTTTTAAACAAAATTATATATATTTGAGCATGATCATTAACCCTTAGACTGCCAACAGAATTAGAACATGTAGGAATTTTGGACTGATATTTCAGTCCATGGCCATGCATGGGTTATTACAGTATAATTACTGGTGACTCTATTTATCAACTGGATTACAAGTAGAGTCACATGATGTAATAATCTGAAATCCAGTTACTACAGCATTTTCAAAAGTTTTTCCATTCAGTAGTGTGTCATCAGGCATCAGTTATTATGAACGCAGCACATCACTGGCTCTTTGGCTGTGCATGGACAGGCTGAACACTTGAAAAAACATGGTGGCTCCATTATATTGCTGCTGAGGACTCGCGCTGAAGATATTCCCTCTAACTCCTTTGAGGAAACTCATTCTTTTACTGTTCATTTGCTTGATCTTGCTTTTACAACTGAAAAAATATCTGGTTGATCCTGCTTTTTGAAAACTTTGGGTGGGTGGCACTTTGGTAGACAGCAAGTCAGCTTGGGAATAGACCTCATTGACTGCTGTCTACTAGAAGTGGGTGAAATGGCAACTCACAGAGTAATACGGAATCTGTGAAGTAATCTGCAACACGAAGCAGAGTACTTTGCATCATAATGAAGAACGTGCAGTCCATTGATAACAATGACTTCACATTACTCCGTCTTCCCCCAACCATGTCTTCACCAGTTGTAATGCAAAGCACATAGAAATCAATGTACTTCACATCTCTTCACCCTGTTATTGAGCTTCAAGGCGAATTTTGCAGTGATTCATGGGATTGTAGGTCACATGGACTCTAGATTGTTCTGCACTGCTTCAGTTCTTTGTAGTGTGTGTGTGTGTAGTGGTAGCTGGGGACAGTTTGCTCTCAGATTTTCTGTGATTCAAACCCTCTAAAATCTGTTAAAAAGCCTTTTTGAGACATTTTTTTCTCATAATTTAGTACATCGATTGTAGGAAACCTTCCTGTGCTCATATCATTGAGTGTTTATTGTTTGTGTGTGGATTTTGAATGTTAATTTAGAAAATTCAGTCTGTGTACTGGCAGACACTTGAAGTGTGTTTGGGGGGGGCATAGCTGTGTTGGAGGTAGATTAACTGGGAGAAAAAGGCTGTCTTTCTGTTTTGGTTATATTTTTCTTGTATAACTGTGTTAATGTACACACAGTCATTTTTTCAGTAATTTTTGACATTTGTTTTGCTGATTGCTTTGGTGTAGTAGTGCATAATTTCAATTTGTTTAAATGATTTGGTAATATTACTGAAGTTTTTAATTTGCTACATATTACTTGTAGTGTGTGGGAGTGTGTGCATGATGCATGCCATCAAATCAGACACCTTTTATTGTGCCACAGAGTAATTGCAGCAGTGTGACCCTGCTATCCACTGCACCTGCATGATTTTGTACTGCTTTGTGGTATCTTGGTTTTGGACTGTTACTGCAGTGCACCCCCCCCCCCCCAATCTGGCAAAATGTATTCTTTTCCAGATTGGATTGTGACTTGTGAGCACTAGTTAAGGTGTTGTTGTGATTTTGCATCTGCATCTCTTCTTGATTGCGCAATGCAATCTTAATCTGTCTGTACTTTTGCATATGTTTAGTGCCCAATCTCTTTCTGCAAGCCACAGTTGTTTTTTTTTTTAGTCTTCACATCCACTGTCCCAGACAGAAAGTTCAGCAATCTAAATGTGTCTAGAATTTTTTGGTGATCCCCAAAATGCCTTCAAGAGACGTGCAAGCAAAGCTGTTTCTGGCCATAGCACTACTGCCAGTGGCAAGACTGTCTGTGGGCGAATTAGTATACAAAAGTGCATAGCTGATGTCAGTAAAGCGATTTCTCCATCAATGTTTTTTTTACAGTGCAATCTGTAGCTTCACTCTTAGTTGGAGGAAATTATATTGTCCCAGCTGGTTGTGTTAGTGCAGTTTCTGCTGCCATGATTATTGTTGCCTCAAGTTCCACTTCTGACCAGTTAACCATTTCAAAAAATATAGTTGAGTCTAAAGCTGTGCCAGACAGTGTAGATGATGTCATACTCCCCATTAACATCCGCATGGTAACTGAACATGATTCTGATCCTGGGGACAATCAGTTACAATGTCACATTTCTTCCAGTGCTGTTGAGATCATACCTTTGCCATCCAATGATTCCAAGCATGGTGCAAAAATATCAAGTGATGATGATGATGATGATGCTGTGGTTGGAACATGTTACCCACATGACAGTATCCAAGCTAAAAATATGGATGCGGATGATGTTGATGAATATGATGATGATATCGGTGACCCCCATTGGGAACCAGAGAAAAAGAATGTCAAGGTAGCTGTGTCTGTGTCTGTTGACATTAAATCCCCCCTCCTCAAAAATGTTGTGATTTAGTAGTTCCTGTTGATGATAATGATGATGACCCAGTAATAATCATAGGTAGTGATGGTGGTCAGTTGGAGTCCAAGTGTGTCCAGCCTGAAAAATCATGTAGCACCCCCCCATTTCAGGGGTTAAAAAAACAGAGTCCAATAAGCAGCATCAGGGACATGTTTAAAATAGGGGATCACAGTCCCTTGTTTGGGATGTTTTTGTCCAAGATACAAATAATAAGTCAGTTGCAATCTGCCAGCATTGCCATGTGCATGTGAGTTGAAGCAAAAAGTGGAATCATCTGGGCATGGGCGGCCAGCAGGCACATCTTAAGAACAGGTATATGGCACTGTGGACCCGGCACCAGATGGCAGCTAATGCCATATTGGGGCATTCACCCTCATCATCAACCTTAGTGAGCATGTTATCCTCTTCCATGAGTGTAAGATCAAGTAGGTATGTCTGCAGTAGTGATGAAATAACACCAGAGGATTACTACAGGCATGATGAGGGGGAGGATTACAATTTAGAAATCTTGTCAACTGGTGGTCAGAGTAGCAGTGGTGGTGGTGGTGGTCAATGTAGTATGTCTAATGCAAGTGGTACATCAACCCCTGTCCATAAAATGGGGAAAATAACTTCATTTGTGGACTTGTCAAGTGTGCACCACTCTTCATCACATGTCCACACCCCACCCCTGGCTATTCGCAGAGCAGAGTCATTTGTCACACCCCGTGCAAAACATGTAAGTCAGCCCACGTTGGAGAGAGTTTTTGCCTGTAACCACCTGCCTGCCAGCCTGAAGCATGTGACCTACACTGTCTAAGCCATGTAATGTGTGTGGGCTGCCTGAGAATTTTTATTCCGCCGTAAAGTGGAATAAGGCAGAGTGCACAATGCAAAGTCATAATTACAATCCGAAGTGGAGAAGTGAGGGTTTAAAATGGGTACGTTGTGTAGTAGAATATTAGCGTGAAGTGGCCAGTTTGAGGCGGAATTTTACTTCACTGCATCTTTACTGTCTATCTAGCATGCTTCTGTGCTGGCTCCACAAAACATCTTTAAAAAAAAAAGAGCACAAGGGAAAAAAATAAAGAAAGAGACAGACGGAGAGTGCGTGTGCATGTGTGTGTGTCTGTCTGTCTGTGTGTGTGTGTGTGTGTCTGTGTGTGTCTGGGTGTGTGTGTCTCCCTCTCTTCACAGAACTGCTTCTTAAAGTGCTGGCAGAAAAAAAAAACTCCCTGCACCAGTAATTATAAAAAACATTTAATATCCAACTGTGTTGTGATGTTTTTTTACACACCCTCAGTGTGATGGCCTCATAAACCTCTTGAGCTTTGCTCTCGAGGTTTATGGGTTATCACGCACCTCGGGTGTGGAAAACAAAATCCATAACACACATTTGCCTATCCATTATTCTCTATAATGCCACCATTGAGGCCACTCTTATGGTTGTAAAAGTTGTCTCACTTATATCCTTAGGGAATCAGAGCTACTTTCCTTCAGTTCACAGCACTCATATCCTATCATAAGACCAGTCTTACTACCATAAAAGTTGTCTTGGTGGCATTATTAACATACACTATTTTACAAGGCTTGTATTTTTTTCTGGGTTCTACAAATAGTGATACAATGGTAGCCCTTGTAAACAATTGTTTTAGCTATATCTAAGTTTTGAAACTATAATATCAAATTACCTTGTAATAGGCATGTCCTTACTGGATTTGAATGAAATCTATTGAAATGAGTTAGCATTAAACTCAAATTATGTTCCTAACTTATTTATGAATAATTTATCTTGCCTAAAATTAGCAAAATCTAATTTATCTGTGCCAATTACAATTTATGTAACTGGGTCTTGTCTTTTTTTGATCTATTTTATTATGTATATACAGTATTTTTTTTTCATGTCTAGGAACTGTGAATCAGAATGACACTGAAAATAAAATGGCCATTTGCTTGGTCCAAATTGTCATATCTTATTAAACAACCTCTGGCCAGAGCTGATAGGGCTGCAGCTGAGGACTTTGGGGTAAAAATATTGTAAATTTGTTTTTTAATATTTTTACACAAAATGTTCAACATAGCCTTGTTATGACCCTGCCTCATGAAGATGGGCAGAGAAAATGTTCAACTCCTGGCATAAAGGTGATTTTGCACAGGGACTGCAAAATCAACTGTCGGGATGCTAAAACACATTTTTGGCAGAAGCTGAAAAATGACCATTGTCACATTCATAAGATGCTGTAAAGAAGTGGCTATGCTGAGACATTGAAAATTTGCTGTAAAAATATTGAATATTATCAAACGTATGAACCTGTGTTTGCAAAATTCAACGTAGGCTTATAACTTTGTTGAGTTTTAATATTTTTACACCAAATTTCCAACATAGCCTTCTGATGACCCCACCTCATGATCAAAAACAGAGAAAACTTTTGACTCCTGCCTGAAAGGTGATTTTGTACAGGGACCGTGAAATCACCTTTTGGGGTGTAAATAAAAAACAATTTTGGCCAGGATTTGAAAAATGACAGCTATCACATTCATGAGGTGTTGCAGAGATATTATGTTGTAAATTTGGGGTAAAAGTACTGCCAATTACCAAAGTTATGAGGCTGCATTAGCAAAATTCAATGTAGGCTTGTATCTTCATTGTTTGTTTAATATTTTTAGACCACATTTTCAATATAGCCTTCTTATGACATCACCTCATGAACAAGGGAAAAGAACATTGTTAACTCCTGCCCTAAAAGTAATTTCATTCAGGGACCACAAAAACCTTTCGGGATGGAAAAAAAAAACATTTTGGCCATGATTTGAAAAATGACAGCTCTCACATTTATGATGTGCTGTAAAGATATGGCTATGTTGTGAATTTGAGGTAAAAATATTGATAACTACCAGAGTTAAGAGGTTGCATTTGTAAAATTCAATGTAGGCTTATTTCTTTGTTTTGTTTTTTTAAATACTTTTACACCAAATTTTCAACATAGCCTTCTTATGATCCCATCTCATGAACAGGGACAGATAAAATGTTCAGCTCCTGTCTAAATGTAATTTTGTGCAGGGATCGAGAAATTACCTTTCAGGACAGATTTGCCTAGTGACAGTGACATTATTCATGAGATGGGGTCTGAAAGAAGGCATGTTGAAAATCTGGGCTAAAAATATGCAAAAATTGCCAAGTTATGCCTCTAAATTAAAAAACCCATTGAAACGTACACTGAATAGCATACCTGTTTCTACAGTTCATGGTCCGGCCTTAAAGAATGAAGACATGTCTGCAGTCCAGAGAGGATTATGACATTGGACCCTGATGGGTAAGTAAGGTCTTGGGAGGATGAGGGGTGGGTGCTGCATGTGAGGGTCAAGTGGGGGGTCTGAAATGGCCCAAAAGACATTGATGTACAGTTTTGTTGTTACAGGTTAAAACAATAGAAACCAAAATAAACCAAGATGCCGATCGAGAGACTGGAGGATTGGGCAACCCCAGTGTCACTGTTATGTTTTGGGGTGTGTGGGGTGCTGGGTGCTGAGAGGGAGAGTCAGGTGGTGGGAGGAAATAAAAAAAAACAAGAAAAAAGATATAACCGCACATGCATGGTACTGGGGGGGAGGAAAGAGGATTCATGCACTAGGGGATTGGGCACCCCCCCAGTGGCACTGTTTATGTTTCTGGGGGCAATTACCAAAGTTGTCAGCCTGCATTGGCAAAATTCAATGTAGGCTTATAACTTTATAGTTTTTTTAATATTTTTTACATCAAATTTTCAATACAGCCTTCTTATGACACTACCTCATGAACAATAGCAGAGAAAATTGCTAACTGCTATCATAAAGGTGATTTCACACAAATACTGCTTAATCACCTTTCCGGATAAAATAAAACATTTTGGCCGTGATTTGAAAAATGACAGCTGTCCCTTTCATGAGGTGCTGTAAAGATATGGCTATGTTGTAAGTTTCATATAAAAATATTGACAACTACCAAAGTTACGAGGCTGCATTTTCAAAATTCAACATAGGCTCATAACTTTTTTGATTTTTAATATTTTTACACTGAAGTTTCAACATAGCCTTCTTATGACCCTACCTCATGAACAGGAGCAGCAAAAATGTTCAACTCCTGCCTGAAAGGTGATTTTGCACAGGGAGCGAGAAATCACCTTTCCGGGCAGATTTGCCAGGTGACAGTAACATTGCTCATGAGGTGGGGTCCCAAAGAAGGCATGTTGAAAATTGGGCTAAATGTATGCAAACATGGCCAAATTATGCCTCTGTGTTCAAAACCCCATTGAAATACATTGAACGGCATTTCTATTTCTTCAGTTTACGGTCTGGCTTTGAAGAGTGAAGATGTGTCTGTGGTCCAGAGAGGATTATGGCATTGAATATATAATGGGTAAATAAGGGCTTGAGGGTGTGTTTAGTGGTGGATACTGAGTGGAAGGGTCAGGGGGTCTGAAATGATGCAAAAGACATTGATGGATGGTTTTCGTGTTACAGGTTAAAACAATAGAAAATAAAAATGCACTGAGATGCCAGTCGTAACAATGGGGGATTGGGCAACCCCAGTATCACTGTTATGTTTCTGAGAGGGGTGTGGGGTGGTGCGCACTGGAGAGGAGGGTCGGGTGGGGAGGAGGAAATATAAAATATGAAAACAATGCACATGCGCAGTACTGGAGTGGTGTGAATGAGGATTCCTGCACTGGGGGACTGGGCACCCTCCCGTGCCACTGTTTACATTTCTGTGGAGGAATGGGGTGGTGGGTGTTGAAAGGGAGAGTTAGGTGGGGGTTATGTATTTCAGTGGTCATGGACCACCGAAAATAAAACAAAAATAGTGTGAGTGTGGAGTGTGTTGCATGCTGAAGTGACTGCTTTGTCACTTCATTGTGTTGTTTGTTCATAAGGGATGTAGGAGTCCTTTTTCTGAAGCAAAAGGTCTGCTAGGCTCCTCCCACTGCAACTCGGAAAATAATATTGCAGCAAATATATCTCCTTGTTATTTCATAATTCAGTGGATAGTATATGCTCAGCACCCCATGATTCTTGGTTATTCATAATCAAGCTGTTTTTAAAAGAAAATTAAAAAGAACCTCTACCCTTCCCAGGTTCCCAGGGCTAGTCCTGTGGCTACCCTCCCATCATCACACAATCTTCCCGTACTGAGCTGTTTTGTTTCTTTAAAGTTGCCAGACTTCTGACATGGGGCCAGGAGCTGAATGCTTTTTTTAATTGCACCCCTGTTCCCAAAGGGCTATTTATAACCAGTGGTCCCCATCTTGAACTCCAGTTCATGATTGAAAGGATAATCGCAGTTAATATCTGGTATGCCAGGTCAGCTGGCCCTTCCCAACCAACAGCACAGCTTTTATAATTCATCCAATCATCTGAGAGAAGTGGCATGTGCTGAGTGCAATATGGAGGGAGGGGACAAGTGGGTCACTTCATTGATGACTGTGCACAGACTGATTGGTTATCTAGTATTTAATACTGATTACTTACAGATCCTTAATATTAGATCCTTTTCTTTCCATCCTTCAACTCCACTCATCTCATAGGGCTTAGTCAAGCATTATAAGGCAGTTTGTCCTTTTCTTGCTCACCGTTTTCTCAAAGGTTATATCCTCTTCATCCCTCTACCATTTCTCAGAATTTAGTAAGCAGCTGAATGCAGGTTTGGTGAATGATCTCCATTTACTACCACTGCATCATGAATTCTGCCTGCCTTCCTGCCTGCTTCGCTGCTGCTATTAAAATGCTGTCTGTCTACTGTTGCTACTGTACATCAATGTTACCTGCTTGCTAATGCTCCAGTGACTGTTGCTTAGTGTCTGTCTTTCACTGAACTGGTAAATGCTGCATGGTTCTGTGACAGTAAATGCTACCAGTTTTCCATTTTTTCAGTCAACACTGCTTGTCAACACTGCTTGTCTGCCATTTTGCTGGTGAACACTGCTTATGTGTTGCTATTTAGGATAATGCAGAGTCATGCTCATGTTCCTTGCCTCATAAAATTCATTGTTCCAACTGTTCCAGGCACCTGCAGAATCTTTTGACAAGTCCACCATTTAACCAACTGGCATCCTTGCCAGGTTTGTACCAGGAGTGAAACGCATGTTGCTGCAGCCAAGGGGACTGCACACAAGCAGATTGAGAGCCCACTCCTATTGTGTGTTGTTGGGCAGGTGTATCACTTTGCCTTAGTTGCAGTCTGGATTTCACAGTCCACTGAGGCCACAGCCAGTCTTTGCTCACGGTTTAACTCTGGGGTATGATCTGTTGTGACAGTCACCAAGAGGAGAGGGTATGGGATAGCCGGCATTAGGGCTGAGTGAGTAAAAAATATGAATTACCAAATACCAAGTAACGTGTTATGTTTTTTTCATTATTAGGATCTGAACAATATCAGGCCCTATTCAGGTATTATATACTCAGGAATTTAAAATACAGTTTAAAAACAGAAAAAGAAAACATTAACACTCCCCAGGTAGCCAAGCCTAGACCTGTGACCACACAATCCCCCTCAGTCCTCTGTAGCCGTTCTCCAATAAAGAAGAAATTCTATGTTTCATGGCCTACAAGCCTCTCCCTCACACCATTAGTCTAAAGCTATGCCCTTCTTAAGCCAGCCATTCCCAAGTTCCAAGTTCCAAGTTCCATGAACAAAAGTGGCAACTGTCTCATCAATATTTTCATTCACCCCAACCCATGATTAGTGTAGGGTAACATTTGTATTATGCTTGCAAAAGTGCATGGAACGCTGATTTTCCATTTGTGCAATTTCCACAAAATTGTGCCCAAAATCTCATAGCTCTCATAGGACTTAGTCAAGCATTATAAGTCAGTTTGCCCTTTTGTTGCTCACCTTTTTCTCAAAGGTTTTATCCTCTTCATCCTTCTACCATTTCTCAGAATTTAGTAAGCAGCTAAATGCAGGTTTCTTGAATGATCTTCATTTACTACCACTGCATCATGAATTCTGCCTGCCTTCCTGCCTGCTTCGCTGCTGCTATTAAAATGCTGTCTGCCTGCTGTTGCTACTGTACATTAATGTTACCTGCTTGCTAATACTCCAGTGACTGTTGTCTAGTGTCTGTCTTTCACTGAAATGGTAAATGCTGCATGGCTGTGTGACAGTAAATGCTACCAGTGTTCCATTTTTTCAGTCAACACTGCTTGTCTGCCATTGTGCTGGTGAACACTGCTTATGTGTTGCTGTTCAGGATAATGCAGAGTCATGCTCATGTTTCTTGCCTCATAAAATTCATTGTTCCAACTGTTCCAAGTACCTGCAGTAGCTTTTGACAAGTCTACCATTTAACCAACTGGCATCCTTGCCAGGTTTGTACCAGGAGGAAACGCATGTTGCTGCAGCCAAGGGAACTGCACACAAGCAGATTGCGAGCTCCACTTACTGTGTGTGTTGTTGGGCAGGTGTATCACTTTGCCTTAGTTGCAGTCTGGATTCATAGTCCCCTTGGCCACAGCCAGTCTTTGCTCATGGTTTATCTCTGAGCTATGAGCTATTGTGACGGTCACCAAGAGGAGAGGGTATAGGATAGCCTGCATTAGGGCTGAGTGAGTAAAAAATATGAATTGCCAAATACCAAGTTCTGTATAATGTTTTTTTCATTATTAGGATCTGAACAATATCAGGCCCTATTCAGGTATTATATTCATTATTAGGATCTGAACAATATCAGGCCCTATTCAGATATTATATACTCAAGAATTTAAAATACAGTTTAAAAATAGAAAAAGAAAACATTAGCTCTACCAAGGTAGCCAGGCCTCATCCCATGGCCACACAATCCCCTTCAGTCCTCTGTAGCCCTTTCCCATCAAAGAAGAAATTCTATGTTGCATGGCCTACAAGCCTCTCCCTCACACCATTAATCTAAATCTACGCCCTTCGTAAGTCAGCCACTCCCAAGTTCCAAGTTCCATGAACAAAAGTGGCAACTGTCTCATCAATATTTTCTTTCACCCCAACCTATGATTAGTGTTGGGTGAAATTTGTATTATGCTTCCGAAAGTGCATGGGACGCTGATTTTCCATTTGTGCAATTTCAGCAAAATTGTGCCCAAAAATCTGAAGTTATTTCATAAACACTTTTTTATTCATATAGTGTCATTGCTCTCCTAAATTGAGCACTTTTTTTTTAAATGTGAGTTCTTAAAACTATGTAATTACAGCAAATAGAAACATTTTCCTTATCTGTGCATTTTTCCAAAAAGTGTTTTTTAAAGAAAACACAATTTTAACGAACACTGGCCATTATATACACACTGTTCTAGTCCATGAAAGTTTGGAAAATTACACAAACTCGGCACAATTTCATGAAGAGAATGTGAAACCAGTTTTTCTAATTTCAGCTGGTACTTTCTAATGTTAGAAATGTTATATAGTTTAAGTTTGCCAGTGAATTTATAAAATTCTCCTTTGTGAAAAGCTTTGCAAATTGCCTGCTTCTCAACTTTACCACTTCACAATGAGTTTTGTTTTGGCAGTAGGACTTTTTCAGTTAAAATCAGATGAAATCATGGTGAAAAGTCAACTTCACTTGCAAATTTGCATGATTTTGCTTGAAAAGGTAGCTGAAAATTATAGACCCATCTCCATTCTCTACCCTCTGGTGAAAATACAGGACTGCATTCTCTGTAACCACCAACAGGATTACCTTGAATCCTATCACTTTCTGTCAGCCTACTAACATGGGTTCAGGAAGAATCACAGCACCCTCATACCTCTAATAAAAGTGTCAGCTGACATACTTAGTGCTTTAGACCAAGGCCTCATCACTGGTGCTGTCTTTGTAGATCTCACAAAGGCATTTGACCTGGTCAATCACAACCTCTTAATATGAAAACTTCACTCCTTGTGCCTTAATCCCATTGCTCTCACCTGGCTCCTCAGTTACCTATCTAAGTGCACCCAAAGGGTTTTGTGTGATCAAGGGCCCTATCGGACTTCAGCCCACATATCCCATGGTGTGCCTCAGGGTTCCATTCTAGGACCACTATTATTCTCCCTCTTTATCAATGGTTTACCAAACAATTGTGGTGGAGCTTCAGTTCACCTCTATACAAATGATGCCATCATCTACCCCTCCTCTTCATACATTGGTTGGATACACAGAAATCTATGTCTGACCTCCATACTCTTGAGGGTTGGTTTTTAGAAAAACATCTAGTCCTCAATATAAGCAAGCATTTGTCAATGCCAAATGTTGTCTTACTGACATTAGCATTGGTAGTGCAGGAGTTGAACAGATGCATAATAGGAATGGCAGTGAAGTACGAAAGTGAAGTCAACTCTACAGAGACTGGCAGGCACTGAGGTGTGCCTTTGAGCATCGGCCATAATGTTCATGACATTTCATCTCGTTGTACCCTGCAGTGTGACAAATATCGCATTGTGCCTTGGGGTCCTTGGGCTTTACGCTCACCCTATTCAGCCATAACACTCATGGCATTTTACCTTACCCTATCCTGCAGACACTTACAAGTGCTGAGATGTGCCTTGGGATGTTTGGCTTTACATTCACACCATTTCATAAGGACATACACTGAGATGTGTGCAGCATAGGAGAATAGGGTGAACTGTGGGGCCAAAGAGTCCAAGGCACACCTCGATGCTTGTCAGTGGCTTGAGGGTGGGGGGATGGTATGGCGTGAGCATGACAGCCGGCAATGCAAAGGCACACCCCGACACCTGTCAGTCTGTACAGGATGGGACATTTTGGTTAGAGACCCTAATGCTCTGGCCATTTTTGGTATTTGCACTGCAAATTTACAACATAGCATATTTGTGACCCCAACCTCATGAAAGTGTTTGGGACCTCTACTCATGAATAGTGGCACTATGATTTGGTTAATCTGTTCCATACGTTGATTTCTCAAAGTGACCATGCCATTCTATACCAGATGTTGGAAAACACCAATTGGGCAGGATGTGAAAAATGACAGCTGTACCATTCATAGGTAGGTGTGAAGAGATGGCAGTGTTGAAAATCCTGAGTGAAAATATTAAAAATGCTCAAATTTACAAGCATACGTACAAACTGCACAATGTACATTCATAACACAGTCATTTAGTGGAATTATTTCACCAAATTTTCAACATAGGCATTTTGGGACCTCTGCTCATGAACACTGTCACTATGATTTTCTTCATCTGTCCTGATCATTGATTTCCCACAGCGACCGTGCCATTGTGCGCCAGTTGTGCGAAAACACATTTTGGGCAGGATGTGAAAAATGACAGCTGTACTGTTCATAAGGCAGTGTGCAAAACTGACAATGCTGAAAATGTTGACTGAAAATATGACAAAATCTTGACGTTACGAGTGCACGTGAAAACTGCGCAATGCGCACTTGTAACATACTCATTTTGTGGACGTTTGTCACCAAATTTTCAACATAAGCATTTTAGGACCTCTACTCATGAACACTATCACTGTAATTTTCTTAGTCTGTCTCAAACACTGATTTCCCACAGCAACCGCGCTATTCTGTGCTGGTAGTGTGAAAACACATTTTGGACAGGAAGTGTAAAATGACAGCTGTACTGTTCATAAGAAGGTGTGGAAAAATTCCAATGTTGAAAATCTGGAGTGAAAATATTACAGATTTTGAAGTTACGAGCATGCATGGAAACTGCACAATGCACTCTAGTAAAACAGTCATTTTTTTTTTTTTCACCAAATTTCCAACATAGGCTTTTTGAGAGCCCACCTCATGAACAGTGGCACTGTAATTTTGTTAATCATTCCTGAAAGGTGATTCCATGCAGTGACCACAAAGTCACCTTTTGGGACTGAATAATGCCATGACAGTGACTCAATTCATGAAGTGGGGTCCCAATAACCCCATGTTGAAAATTTGTTGCTAAAATTCCCCAAAATGCCTAAGATATGCACCAAAGTTGAACAAAAAATTATTTATGCCATTATACAGCTTACCGGCATTTCTTCAGTTCGCAGTTGGCTTTGAAGAGTGCAGACATGTTCCCAGTCTGCCAAAGATCATCGAGCCAGGCTCCGGAGGTAAGTATGGGGTTAGGGGGGTGTGGGGAGGTGGGATATGCAGTGGGTGGGTGCAGGTTGGGGGAGAGGGCCACAGACAGCAAGGGACCATTTTCTTCTTTACAGGGTTAAAAAAAAAGTCACCGACATCACAGGACATTTTTTCCATTTCACAGGTACTTTTGGCATGCTGGGGTGGGCTCCCAGCATGCCATCTGTATGTTTTGGGGTTGGGGAACTGGCACCGATGGGGATTGGGCACCCCTGTCAGCACATACTGGGGGGGGGGTCGCACAAGCTGTGTCAGTGGCTCAGCAGGTAACACACTTGTCTCTGAGGTCAGAAGATAAATAGGCTGTGGGTTCTATCCCCACACCAGGCACTTGGGTTAATATCCCAATACTGACACTGTAGTGCAGCATGAGGGGGGTGCTGCACTCCTGAGGTGCCATCTTTCAGATGAGATGTTAAACTGAGGTCCCATCTGCCTGTTCTGGTGGTAGTTCAGGTGGATGTTAAAGATCCCATGGCACTTCTCAAAAAGAGAAGGGGAATTTCCCCCGTGCAATGGCCAAATTTTCTCCATTCACGAAAAATTACCACTATCAGCTTAATCTGGTTCAAGGTCAGTTGGCATTCATCTGTATCCCCCTCCCCTGGGTCATACCTGAAAATTGGCAGGATTTGTCTAGTGCACTTACCCAGTCAACAAAAACTAAATAAATCAATAAATAAAATTGGATACCACCTCGGCACACAAGACATGGGGGGAACATGCTGATGAGGATTGGGCACTCCCACCAGTGAATTAAGTTAGGAAGGGGCATGCTGACAGGGGGATTGGGCACCCCTGTCAGCTTTATGAAAGATTGTGTGAGGTGGCGGCTGTCCCTCAGCTTTCCTGTCGCCACCACCACCACCATGTTGCTTACAGGGGACACCAGCAGTAATTGGCTGCTGCAATCAGGGGCCACTTCATGGTGCTCCCTGATTGCAGTGCTAAATTCTTTCAAGGTGGTGGCACGTTTTCTCAATTGCTGTCATAGACAGCATGCTATGCCATTGGCGCCACAGAACCCAGCCACAAAAAGAGTGGTGCCATTGGCTGCAGCAGGACTGCACCTCCAAAACCCGCTTAGCAACTGAAGCAACCACAATATGTCATCTGCGTTGCATGCACAAGACAACATAAAAAGACCAAAAGTATACTGTTCCACAACCATGCCATTAAACCCCATCTCAGCACCCACTCATGATCCATTCCCAGGATGGTAATGCCCTAGAACTCATCCATTCATTAAAACACCTGGGTGTTGCCCTAGATCCATTGCTTACCTTCAAAATCCATGTTAATTCATTGACTAAGGCAATCAACAAAAGGCTAGGTCTGTTGTATCATCTCCATCCCCTCCTATCATCTGCCTCTTGTCAAAAAATTGTAGTGCCAACACTCCTCCCTCTCCTATGGTACCCATCTGTTCCTTTAAGCCAGGGCCACCATCCTCTCATACCTCAATCAGCTTTATCTTAGAATAGGAGGTTTTACACTTAGAGTTAACCCCAGGCATTGTCATTGTAATGTCCTCTCAACTGTGAGCTAGGCACCCCTTGAGTCTAAATTCCAACACACTACCACATGACGTGCTTCATATTTAAGCTGGTCTACCTCTACCCCCCCCACCTGGGTGACCTTATCAATCTTAGACAGTGCCAGTGTACTCTATGATATGCCGCACTCCCCATACTGGTAACTCCCAACACTCAGTTGGCAGTCAGCATGAGATCCTTTGCATATTCTGCCACATCCACCTGGAATTCCCTCCCACATGCTATTCTCTCCAGTCTTTCTCTTCTAAAATTTAAACATCATATCTCATGTAACCTCTTTGCCACCTCTCCTTGTGCCTGTTTTTGCTGACAGCTTACTTGCCCGTAAGGAAGAATTCCCATTATCTGATTTAATTCTGGTTCCACTATGATTCACTGACAATTTGCCGGGACTGTCATATTCATGTTACTGTACTTTAATTGACCTGATGTTATTTACACTGTAGTTTTAGCTCTGAATCTGTCCTGACATTACACTGAATTCGTATCGTTGTTGAATGACCTGTGTTAGTACTCCCCTGTTAGCCATTGTATTTCTGCTCCTCTGTATCATATTGTATATGTAACTTGTATGTTCTGGGTCACCCCAGAAAAAGAGACTGTAAAAGGGACAGCTCCTTGGAAGGTACGGCAATAGGTGCTTCCAGCAAGCCCACTCTGATTGGCAAGGACTTTTCCCCTGCTTTGCCACCTGCTTTGTCACTTTTTACAAATAGATTTTAGATAGAAATACACACATTTCAAGTGTGTAATAGGAGTTTTTTTTTTAGTTTTCCATTAGCAGGTTATACAGACTTGCCACTAGAGGGATTCTTGTTCTTTCATTTAGAAGAAAAAAAAAAAAAAAGTCTACCCTCTGAAAGACACAGTTTCTTTACTTGCTATATACCTTCCTTCCTTCCTTCCCACCCTCGAGATCCTCTCCAACTGGGTAAGATTTCCCTGAACCCCGAATCATACTTTAATCATGCACCTCCACCATTCTCTACCCCCATTCTATTTCTTCTTGCCTGTCTTCCTCCCCTACTGCACTCCCCAAAAGCCTGCTTTCCCTCCCTCCCCACAGCTTCCACATTCCTACATCCTTCCTCCACATAGGCACACTGCACACTGGTCACTGCCCCTTACCCATGGTCCATCCTACCACCATGAAACTGTCCTACACCCACACTGGCCCATGCCCTCCACTCTGGTTTCCCCTGTCTATGCTTACCCTCACCCACTATCGCCGATGCTTGGCAACTTCCCGAGATGCCAGCAGGCAAAAACATTCCCTTAAAGAAATACGCCGCAGCTCCTTGAGGCTAGTCCTCCTCCTTCTCCTAATGCTGTCAGGCAACGTGCACCCAAACCCAGGCTCATTCTGCTCTAAAGCCACTAATCTGAGCAAGCCTTCGGGTGCCGTCTCATTCATATCAATCAACATCTGCAGCCTCCTTCCTAAAATGGATGCCCTACAGGCCTTCACCAGCCAACACTGCCCTGACATCCTGGCAGTTGTCGAAACCTGGCTCATGCCATCAGTAACGGACCATGCAATCAGCCTTCCTGGCTACAATGTCTTTAGGCTGGATCGCCTCTCCAAAAGAGGCAGGGGCTGTGCTCTCTACCTAAAAGACTCCATACAAGGGCATCACATCATTACCTCAATCCAACCCACAACTGCTCAGATACTGCCAGTGAGAATCCTCCTCGGTGCCCAAAACAAAACCTTCACTGTTGCCACCATCTACATCCCTCCCAAAGAACAAGAAACTGGCCTAACAGCTGTTCTTGACTTTGTAAAGTCACTCCCACCAGACACCGAATCCATCCTCCTAGGCGACTTCAGCATCAACTAGCATGCGGCCGATGCTGGTGCACACAGAGATACCATTGCTGCGGCGAACCTCACACAAATGGTTGACTCACCAACCAGGAAAAATTTCAGGACCGGCACCAGCACACTCTTGGACTGGATCCTTACCAGTCATCCATTGCGGATATCTAACACTAATGTCCTCCCTGACTCTCTCAGTGATCACTCCCCTGTTAGCTGCAACTGGTCAAATAAATTCATCAAACAACCACCAAAAACAATCACCAGCAGGGTTCTACCCAGTGGTCACCTTCCTCAACTCAAATCCCACCTCCTCCACCAAGACTGGTCCCCTATCTACAATGCAACCAACATAAACACTGCCCTTGACCACTTCATAAACATCTTCACTGTGGCCTGTGACATGTATGCTCCTATTAAGAAATGCAAAGTCAAATCACTGGGTAACCCTTGGCTCTGGGTGACCTCCTTAGGATGCTAAAACAAGAGACCACCTATGGAAGCTGGCCAGAAACTGGAAGGCAAAACGACATCCAAAACTACAAACGTGCCCGCAATGACTGCACCAAAACCATCCGGCAAATGAAGTCCGCCTACTATAAGCATGCCCTCACAAACTCCTGGGGCAATGGTTGGGAATTCTGGAAGAACATAAAGGAACTCACTGGGAATCCACCCAAACCCCCCCCATCAATACTCAACATCAACGGAACCACAACCCTCAACCCAAAAACCATTGTGGATACCTTCAACAAAGCCTTTATCGACCTCAGCGCCATCCTACCTCAGGACTACTTCAAAGATGGTGTAGCCCCCCCCCGTCTGCAATGAACACTACTCCCACGAGCTCCCCCTGCTTCTACTTCAAAGCAGTCAAGGCTCACCAAGTATGTAAATATCTTACCATAGCCCTTGGTAAATCAAGATTCAGTAATGACTCCCTCGATCTCAAAATCCTGTCTTTCACACTTGATGAAGTGCTTAGTCCTCTGACCAGAATTTTCAACCTCTTTCCTTTAGCCTTAGCCAGTTCCTGGACAGATGGAAATCTGCCACTGTCACTCCAGTCCATAAAAGTGGTGACAAAACTGCCCACGATAACTACAGACCTATCTCCCTACTACCCCCACTCTCCAAGGCACTAGAACGCATCATCTCGGACCAGCTCACAGAATACCTGGATACGTACAACATCCTGTGCAAGCAACAGCATGGGTTCCACAAAGGTCACAGCACCTCCACAGCCCTACTTGAATTCACCGGCGCAATCCACAATGCACTTGATTCCGGTGAACTATTAGGCTCAATCTACATTGACTTAACTAAAGCCTTCGACACTGTCAATCACCACCTCCTACTTGTCCAGCTTCAGAACACTGGGCTGTCAACCGACAACATTAGCTGGTTTAAGAGCTACCATGAAGAACGGTCCCAAACAGTAATAATCGCTGATACACACTCAGACCCTAGACCAGTCTGCTCGGGAGTCCCCCAGGGCCCCATTGTGGACCCTCCTCTTCAGCCTACTCTTAAACTCACTACCGGACAGCTGCCCAGAACAAATAATTCTCTATGCCGACGATGCTGTGATCCTGACTTCAGACCCTGATCCAAACCAATTACAAAATAAGTTTCAGAGGGCCTTCTTCTCCATCAAATCCTGGTTCCTAAATCATAAACTGCTTCTCAATCAGAAAAAAAACAAGTCTATGGTCTTTTGCAGCCCCCACAACAAATACAAACAACTGCACCTCTCCATTGCAACCGAACAAGGAGCCATCCTAGAGTAAACATAATCGTTCAAGTACCTTGGCATCAACCTTGATCCCCACCTCTCATACACTGTCCATATTAGCAATGTGGCAAAGTCTGCCAATGTGAGGTTAGGCATATTATTCCGGCACAGGAAACACCTAACCCCAGAAGCACTGTCAGTGGCTGTCCAAAGCTCCATTGTCAGCATCATAGACTATGGCCTTATCATATATGGGTCTGCAACTACCACTGCTCTCAAATGTATTGCAACCTCCCTGAATAAGGCCTGTCATCTCATCACTGGCTCACATCACCATACCCACACATGTGACCATTATTCCCACTCTGGATGGCTTCAACTGGACAAATGCATAAAATACCAAACCTGCATCACGGCCAAGAAAATCATAATGAGACTTGCCCCACCTGGTGTCTGTGCCCTCCTTAAGCCTAGACATAGGAATGTCACTACAAGGAGATCCAATTTCCACCTACTACATATCCCACAATATCGCACGACCCAAGGACAAAGATCATTTGCCTATCGGGCATCCAACTGGCTCAACTCTTTTGGCAGCGACATAGTGACCACTCCAACACTCAGCCTTTTCAAGTCCAAGCTGTGCCTCTCACTGCTTGTGTCCTGCAATTGCCCATCTTAACTTTTCCACCATTCCAGCTGCACATGCCCCAGCACCCAGCACTTACAATCAGTCTTTGCACCCCTTACACCTTACCTGGCATATTCCCTTGACAAGGCCCCCTGACTGCACTGTCTCCCACCCTTGCCCACCTCCCTTCCTTATCTCCACTCCTGCCCCTGCCCCCACCCACCTCCCGTACTCCCCCTTACCCCCTGCACCTCCTACCCCCCTCAATCTCCTACCATCACTTCTCCCCATTGACCCCCTCCTCCCTTGTCTTGCTCATAGTTCACGTCTTTGTACTGGTTATTACATGTCTGTAAGTCAGTCACTTTATGTTTGTAACTAAAAATGATGACTGTTGCACATGCTGACGTGGAACCTTTGTAAAAGAGCCTCGGCTCAAAGGTATTGTAATCCTAGATTGAAATAAATAAATAAATAAAATTGTCTAAGTGGGCCTACCCGGTTACCAAACTTCAGTAAATAAATAAATAAAAAGTGTCACTTCACCTGCAGAAAATGTCACAATGTCGGCAATTTGCATTTCGTGAGTTTGGCAATCTTTGCCTATAAATATGAAAAGTGAAGTTACTAATTTTGCACATCTCCACCTACAATCCATGATGTGGAAGGACATTGGATGTTTTTTCAAACACTCTTTTTCACCCAACACAGTCATTAAAACTGACCATCCTAGCCTGACTCACCCATCTCTAAAGGCCCAGGATAGTAAAGTTCTGTTCCTTGACCCATGATTCATAATGGGGAGCTTAAGGGTCATAGACAAAACTGGTTGCTCATTTGTTTCCACCCTTAATCTTCATGGTGCAGTCTCAGTCAAGCTGTCAGTCAGCTGATCACAACACTGGTGGGTATGCAATGTGTCACAGTAATGAATAACAAAAGTGGAATTCATTGATGTATTGCGTAGCATACTGCATTAGAAGGCAGTATCTTACCTGCTTGCTCCATCCTAGCCAGAGAATGAATGCAATTGAGAGCATGGAACAAGGAAATAAAAGAAATAAAGAAAGAAAATAATAAAAAAAATGCTGCGTTATACTGTTAAAGTGAGATTGTTCTGTTGTATGGGTACTCTGTCAGTCCTTCCCTACTAAGCCTTCCAACAGACTGAGAGTTACATAGTTTGCATGCCACACATCTGGCATAGAGGAACTGCTTCCAAAATTCATCCAATCCCTTCAAGTGATGTCTTCCAAAAAGCAAATTGGCACAAATGGATCAGATGCTCACTATCAGATCTGAATGGAGGTACACAGATTTAGACGACAAATACAACAATATCTGCAACTGGAATGAGTTTCCATCAGTTTATATTTAAATGAGACTTCCTTACAAACTTCAAGGTGATTATGTTTCCAGAACATGCAAATAAATATTGAAACAGTAAATAAAATTTGTTCATTTTGAGCTGTATTGTATTTTTCTGTCACTTATACATACATACATACATAGTTTTCAGTATTTCCATGAATGGATAATTGGGCTTTTAGCAAAATGAAAGTTGCAGGGAGTTGTAGATTAATGCATAACCACACTTTTCACTAGTACAGAGGTTTAATGCTTGTCTTGCTGCCAGACATATTCAGATACTTCTTTTAACCTACATCTCATGTTGGTTCAGTTGTAGCAAAGTGTTTGTGAGTTGATCCTTTTCCACAAAGCATATTTGTTAGTGGTTTGAACCGTCTTCTCTAAGATGAAAACATGCCTGTTACTGAGTACATAAATATAGGGTGTGAAACCTCTGACTGATATTAATGTTTCATATCAGACAATCAATGCTGGTGAATTCCCATAGGCAGATAAAAATCAGTGTATTGTAAAGGCAGTTTGGGGTTTATAATAAAGATAAACAATCTAGTTCAAATAAATTCTGAACCCCTTCATAAACATGGCCATTTCTAGGTTCTGAACAAAGCCATCATTTGAGAAAAAGGTCTGGACAGCTAGACATGCAATTTAAAATGATTACAGTAGATGTGTATATTGATTCCTTTCACATTAAATGCAATTTGCTCACACAAAAATGATCAGAAATTAAAGATTTTTAACATTTTTTAAAATATTTCTGATTCAGATTTTAATTACTAATCCAAACCCACAGTCAGCAATTGTCAACCATCTCTAACTTTTACTTTGATTTAAGCTAAGCCATGCTCAATTTACTATTAAATAAGGCCTAAAAATGATGGCAAGTGGGAATAGTACACCTCTCATAATATATTGCATCAATAGAGGAGTAAAATATGAACTGATTTTGTCGGTTCTACATTGAATATTTCAGCAAGTAAAATGTTCATGTATGCAGTGCATTAGTGAACTCATTTGTGGAAATAAATAGAGGTGATAAATGACACTGTCTTTTGAAAGGTGTTTCACTGGAACATCAGGCAACTTGAGAGGAATATTTAAACAACATAAAAACAGTTGATGTAGCTAACACATCTGATAGATTTGGTGGATTGGATGTTAGGGACTGCATATGTTTGTATTAAATTAATTGAGGGAATAAGTGATTATATGGTAGGATCTTTTAATGCTTAGCCAGTGCAAGTGTTGGTGTGCACTCTCTCCCAGTCACAGGTACTGCTACCCTTTTTGAGGTGTCATAGAGACAAAGGAACCCTCTGAATGAGAGTTCCAAACCTAAAAGTGCAGCAGGCAGCAGGTCCCCTTTAATCAAAAGGCACCTTGGGGATAAAAGACCCAGAAGTCCCCCAAAGAGAGACAGAGATTCCACCATAGGAGGAGGGTAAGATAGCTGGAGCAACAAAATGATGGTTCAAAGGATGCTGACGCATGTGCGGATATCGACTTTAGACAGGGCATGGTGAGTATTGCCTGTTGCCCTACTAAGCAATAGCAGATGATCTGGAAAATTGAACACAGATCTGGCAGGTCTGGGAGCAGCCCAGAGGGAAATCCTGAAGGAGCCTGACCAGAAGAGAAAAGGAAGCAGTCAAGTGGAACAATCATTTAGTAGAGCAACCACAGAGTCTGCAGCAGAGGTGTCAGGGTCAAAGGCAAGCCAAGAAGAATGAGTGACTTAATGAAAAATTGCAAACAGAGGGAGCAGGTTAACTTGTAGACTTCTGCTGAGAAACAAAAAGTCAGAAGAGCTCTGGAAAGGAAAAGGTGAAGCTTAGACACCAGATGAGATGAACAATACACCAGAACTGAGAGTCTAGAAGGAGATCAACTTTTCAAGCTCAGGGAGTGAGCAAATGAAAGCAGTGGCAGACAGGCTATGGAGATCAGAATGAAGTTGTCTTAAGCAAAGGGTATGCAGAGGGCTTGGGATGGAGGAAATGAGTGCTTTCTGCGGAGGAAAGAGGAGACACAGAATGAGACAGGTAAGTTGCCACACAGAGCAATGGTGGGGCACAAGCTGGCACCAGAAGCCCAGAAATGCTGCAAAAGAGGAAACTCACAGGGCACGTGGTCAAAGATGAATGGGAGCCAGTCCATGGTAAGGAAAACAAGGGAACTGATGCTGTCTGAGCAGCCTGCAGCAACAAAATGAGCCTCTAAAAGATAATGAGGCATGCAGTTAAGTACACCTTAGAGAGGGCATAATGAAGGTTCACAGCTGCCCCACCAAACCAAAGCAAACTTATAACTATTGTGGAACACATCAACTTGAAGGCATGTTAAATTCAGAACAAAAGGTTGCTGTGTAACCTTCTGATCAGAACTGTGGTGTTAATAATTAAATGGTTTGATCATTGTACAAATAAAGGTATAAAGTAATAAAGCATTAGGACATGTAGGAATGCTTTTTTATTGATATTTTTGGGGAAAAGAGTGGAAAAAAAACATTTGGCTCACTCCAGATGTGGCTGTCATGTTTGCTGGACAAATGAATAATTAACATTTCATGCAACTTCAGACCCTCTTTCTTACAGAAATAATTATATGAAATGTTCTCATGCTGCACACATAAAACTACCCATGTGATATGCGTGCTGCAAGTATGATTTAAATGTTAAATTGGAACCAATTGCATCCATAGGGCATGTGTGCAGCAAGCAAGTGTGAAAACCATGATTTTTATGTTAAATTGAGAAAGACTGCATGCATGTGGCATGCTTGCAGTAAGCAAGTGGTCACTGAAAAAGTTAAGTGACTTGCTCAGGATCACACATCACACCATACACAAGTGGAGGTTGATGAGATTTAAACCCAGGTCTTCATACCGTCAAGTCTCCTCACTTGCAGTTCAGTGCCTTTAACCACTAAGCCAAACTGTCTGCACACATACTGTGAGGCTCGCTTGTACTTCAGTACAAACTGTATCTGAATACATCTGTAGTCATGTGCATGCTTATAGCCACTGTTATGCTTTTCAGTTGTCTTCTCTCCCTGATCTCAGTTTCACAGTTGAATTGTAGCACACATACCAATGGAAACACATGGTTTTTCCCACCCCAATACACAAACTTACCCACAAAACCACTTAATTACTTCTGTCTGGTCTGTACTCCTACTATTTTCTCTCCATAGTTTTGAATGCTTCAACGCAAACAGACTTTCAGATGCAAACACAAAAGTAGCAATAACTCAGCACACACACCCACATAGCCAGTCCCCCCCCCATCCATGCATACACACTGTAGCGGGTATGGCCATGTAGCTACAGACAACCCAAGTAATGATATAAGTAAAAAGTCTCTTACTTGAGTACTAGGGAGGCTGTGGCAGGAGTCTTTAAGAGATGATGTCCATGGGTCAGAGTGCTGGGGAGTACCCTTGAAATGAATGAAGTTATTTTTTATTACTATTTTATATGTTATGATTGTGAATTGGAGAATAATGATGGCCAGTGTTCTACTAACAAGGCCCTTGTTAGTCAAGTGATGGCCTTCATTAGTCTCCAACTCTCCACCAATAATGTATAAAATAGTAATCAAAAAATACCCCATTAATTTTAATGGTGCACACCCCTGCAGTCTCCTTTGCCCTTTGTCATAATGTGCCTGATCATGGGGATGTGGAGGTCAGCTTCACTGGGGGGCATAAGCCTAACTATAGTGGGGCTCCAATTGTCAGTGCATACCATACCACTCAACTGCCCATGAATGCAAGGGACAGTTCTAGAATGTCTGAAAGTGAGCCTGTTTTGTGTTGACAATGCATAAGAGCTGTCTGGAATGTAGAACTCCACAGGCAGCAATCAGGCAGAATATCAGTGCTGCTTCAAATTGCTTTTCAGATATTTTACTAAATTCCACAGAACTGTGAAAGTCTTTTAATATAATTGCTAATTTGTTTTCAACTGTTTACACAAACCAAAGTTAGTTGTCCACAGTTTGCAGAAACTAATCCATGGTTCAAGTAAACTGTGCAAAACTAATCTGCATTTTACATAAACCTTGAGCAGTAGGTTGCCAATGAATCCCCATATTTATCAACTTCTAATACTTAATCCGGATGATTTAAGATGTCTGGCAGATGAGCCTGTGAATGACAGAAGAATGAGCCTTAATTATGACCATTGATAGACTGGTGTTTCTGGAAATGGACCTGCCAAATCCTAAAAAATCAGAACAATGCCACATATATGAAAGGTTTACTATTTATTTACAACTTGTTGATCATACAATACGCAATGAGTTAAGGTTCATTTCCAAGTTCAAGTTCAAGTTTATTGCAGGGAAACCCCATTGAGCAAGCTCATTCACAAGGAGATCCTGGAGCATGTATACAGACAAGGAAAACAATACATAGGATACAAAAAAGCATCACAGTAGATACAATACAATAAAGTTTAGGTTCATATGGTACATAGTGCTCAATTTAGGGCATAACAAAGTAGATATAAACTACATTTACCTTGTGCAACATTAGTAGTAGAGGGTTACATTCAAGGGTGAGAGAGAGTAATTACATAGGCACAAACATCTGAGGAAAAAGCAGCCAGGGGAATAGAAAAAGGGATGGAGGGAGTGAGGTGGTAAGATATAGGTGGAGAGCATAATGATAGAAAGGAGTTTTAGGAGAAGAATAGAGAAGGGGGGCAGGTGAGATAAGTGACATGGTAAGGGTAGAGGAGAGGAGAGTCTTAGATCAGCTGAAGAGATTATTATAATTTGCCAGTTCTAGTAGGATACCAACAGGACTAAGGCAGGTACCAGGACATTGGGAAGGCATGAAGAAACATATAGGTGAGAAGAGATTTAATAACTGTAAGTAGAGCAATAAATCTTACTCTATTGCAGGTTCTTGTCTGGATTGCCAAAGTAGAGAAACAACAAACGCGTGGTTACCAGAGTCTGATAATGATTTATTTCTGGTATATAAAACAGACTTACTACCAATCAGTGATAAAAATAAAGATAATTAGCACTGAGAGAGATAATCAGTCTTCCTAATTTCTTAGCCTGGGTAGAATCAGTTTTCTTCTCTCTAAGGATTCTAAGCTAATACAGTCATTTTTATACTTTGATTATTCCTATAGAAACCAGTAAACGAGACACAAAAAACATATATAATTGGATGAACAAATATGATGTGATTTGTACTAGCCTGGGAATATGCACTGAAGTAATAAAAACACTGATAAGGGGAAATAAACCATCTTTGTATGCAATCAGGTCATGATGACCCTTACCTAATAATTACTTTGCACTAAACCTAAAGGTGGCAGCCTTGCACAACTAATTATTGTAATTATACAAGTGTCCAAAACAACAGTATTTTCTCAGTGCAATAGTACATAATGATTTTCAGTAAAACACAATGATTCTTATGAACACACAATAATAGTAGAATATTGATGATAACAGTATATAATTGTATATAAGGCACTGTAATACATATATATATATATATATATATCTATCTATATATATATATATATATATATATATATATATATATATTATATTGGAGGCAGTATAGCGCAGTGGTCTAAGGCTCTGAGCTGCAAATTTGGTGACATCCAGCAGACCAGACCTGGGTTTGAATCCCACAGCTTCCACTTGCATACTGTGTGACCCTGAGCAAGTCACTTAACCTCCTTGTGCTCCCAGGTCGCTCCTGTAAAAAAGCTTTCAGCTTAGTGTGCTATACCTGGTTAAACAACTAAATAAATAAAAAATATATAAAGTATTGTGATTATATAGCAAGCATTGTAATCAATAGCAACAATGATAATAAAAGAGTAGAACCCAGATCCTGACACTTATGCTTATATGATAAGTGCCTGTGCCCTAAATATTACTGTCAGTAACATAGGGCCCCAATCAGGGGTGGTGGTCCATAGATAACATTCCCCTCTTGATGCCTCAGAAGGGGCATCAATCCCAAGTAGGTATGTAGAGATGGAGCTAAAAAGTCATTTACAAGCTGACACTTGAGCCTTGTAAAGAAACTTGAGTTGTTTACAATGTTGTTTGAGGGTACGTCGCAGGCAGCAAAGATGTAAAATCAGAAAAATAATCAAAAAGGCTTGAATAAAACAAAAACCTTAAAAAATAATTCAACCCAGTAATTACCTACAGCTAAGCTTAAATCACCATCATGAATAAGATCATTGAGAATATTATTTGCTTTATATACATTGTTACTAACGTAGATTAAATGATCATCTTTTCTAGCTAAAAGAGATCTCAAAGTGATTGTCAAGGGATCAATGTGCACGTTAAAAATAGGCAAATAGTGAGACAAGGCAAGCCAATATTGGGAATCAGTATCTATAACGTCAAGTTCAGGGAGAGGAACAGGCATAATAACAGTGTGACCAATAACCATTTCCTGCTGTGGAGTAAAACAGAAGTTAATTTTATCAATATTGCAAGTGTGTAGACTGTAGGAGAATGTTTGACAATTTGTAACAATACAGTACTGCCCTTCGGCAGTATAAGTGACTCTGAGGTTGGGAACTCTCCAACATTGCAGGTGAACTGGACAAGAAAATGTAGAATTGGTGAGCCGGGTAGTGAAGTGACGTATCTCTTCAAGACAGCTTCGAGATGGTGCTGTTTCAGAGCCGAACGCTGAAGATGCAGCAGGAGGGATGTCGTCATCTGGATCAACGTCAGTAAGGTTACTCGACTGATCATCACCCAAAGTCAAAGCCCAGTCAAGATGTTCCGGAGAGTAGCCACATACAGGTTTCACAACGTCAAAGACATCACAGTCGCACAAGAAGTAATATCCTTTCTGGGCACAACAGTTCGTATGAGGAGAAGGCCAAGCTTGGAGCACAGGATGAAACATCAACATAACTGGAAGTTCAGTTCTTTCATGAAAAATGTCATTTTCAAGATGTCCAAGAGAATGTATATTTGCAAGTTTATCAAAGACTACTGTAGCTGGATCAAAATGTGGAAGTGACACTGTAAAGGTAATGAGCATGTTCTCCCTGATAGAACATGTCTGGGTTTTGTAGCAAGGGACTTAGTTGGGAAACCTGGAAACATAACCAATGTTATGGACAGTTGACACTGAAATATTGAGAGTATTTTTCAAACACATAGAAATACAAACTGTACCTGTACAGTGGGGGCAATACCATTTACCCAATCTGAGATCATGAATGAGATCAGGAATTCTGCCTGATTCCAAGTCCCTGAAGAGAGTGTTAACAGTAGAGATACCATAAGAGCCATAAGCAGAACATAAAATGTCATGCCCAATAAAGTGCTTGTCCGCCTCATGGTTGTTCTGAAAAATAAGATCATTAAGTTTGTTTTTTGTTTCATGGAACCCTTGAGCAATCTCTTGCATATTGTATATAGTATATCTTTCTTCCTCACTTAAGAGTATTGACACCTTGAAAGATAGGGGGCATAACATCATTACCAATTGTTTATTGAAATTTTAGTGTTTGTGCATTAATGGAAGCAATATCAGCTCTATCCCAAATAGACATTCCTGAACCAAAAAGGCCAGTAAGAGTGCTGGTGACTCCAGTAATACCAGAGACAGTACCAGCAACACCAGCTGATGCTGCATCTTGCTGGGTGCATGTTTTCCTAGGTTTGTGGTATTTACGGGCAGGTCTCAAAACACCTACATGATCCATGGTGTGGGGCCCACCAATGGGATCATTAGTCGTGTTTGGTACACAGTAACAATATCAGTAACATCATACTGTGAAACTTAGAAGTATCAGTATCTTGACATAAACCAAAGTCAGCCATATTCCAATGTAATAAATTGAAAATAACTGGGACATGCATAAATTGTACATTGTTAATAAGGGCACCTGGGAGTGACATGGCAGTCAGACCACTAGGAGGTCCCTCGTTGAGACAAGGGCAGATGAGATGTTCTTCCTGGCTTGGTGGAATGACAGCCAGATAGATAGATTAAGAAGCAGCATAGTTTTGAGAACAAAAATCTCATGCCACTAATGAAGGGAGTTGCTCATAGAAGGCAGAGTCAATAAGTGCAGTAAGGTTATATTGACCAGTGTGTCTTGGGGAAGCCTGTCTGATAGAGTACCATTCTGTGATATGTCAGTGTTAGGCCAGCCATGGAATGTGCCCTTAGCTAGGTGTGCTACAGGAATTTTGTAGCCCATTGCATCAGTATCCCATTGGATAGTAAGAGAGGATTTATCTGGAGCAACAACAACAGCATCTAATAAAGTATCTTTTCCTTGAATAACTTTAATATTTTTGTTAGGAATTGTAATTTTAACACCCATATCAGATTTTCCAAGCAACTGTGCCAGAAGATTCGGTTGTTTTGGTAGAAGTGGAGGAGCAAAAACTGTTAGAGGTAGAAATCCACACAGCAGGAGAAGGATGTGCAAGATAGCCATCTTGCGACATCTGAAAGAAACAGAAAGGGTTAATTAGCTGAAAGTACTATCCGCCCTATGGGGGTTAGGAAAAGTATGTTTAGTCACCTTTATACAGTTTGAGTTGGTTAGCATGAAACGACTTGTCAGCAGTCTTTTTCAGCTTTTGCTGTTGTACTCTGATTTCATACACAGCAGGGCTGAGCTTGTTTACAATGGGATAGAGACCTTCCCATTTACTGGCAAATGAGTGAGGGGGTTGTCTGTATCGGAGAAGCATGACTTGATCTCCAACTTGCCAGTTCACTTCTTTAACATGTTTGTCAAAGTGGGCTTTTGCTTGCTGTTGGGCTTTACCAATGTGCTTTGCAGCAAAAAAATGTGTTTCATGATGTCATCATGATGCTTTTCTATGTACTTGTCTATGGATAATCTATCTGCAATGGGGGGGGTGAAGATCAACCAACAGGTGTTCAGGTAGTCTCATAGCTCTACCAGTCATAACCTCATAAGGGGTACACTGAGTAGTGGCTGCAGGTGTGACCCTAATTTCCATCAGGAGTAGTGGCAAAAGGGAATCCCAATCTTTGGGGTTATTATCAATGAATTTAGATAACATCTGTTTGATGCGTCTGTTTGCTCTTTCTACCTGGCCTGAGGATTGAGGATGGTAGGGGATGTGGAA
The DNA here is from genome assembly GCA_016271365.2 of Neoceratodus forsteri. Lineage (NCBI taxonomy): Eukaryota > Metazoa > Chordata > Ceratodontiformes > Ceratodontidae > Neoceratodus > Neoceratodus forsteri. The sequence continues at coordinate 777,532,070 of CM057459.1, read as the reverse complement.
TTTTTGATCAATTCCAAGAAGTTGGAGTGTTTATTGCATCAGTTCGGCTGTAAAGCAGGAACCCTTATCTGAGTCTACCTTGAGGGGTAAACCCCACTTGGAGAATAGCTGATCCATCAGGATTTTGTCAGTTGTCTTTGCAATGTTGTTCTTAGTGGCAAATGCTTCTACCCACTTAGAGAACAAGTCTGTGACAACAAGGGCATACTTGTTGTTCTTACTAGAGTTAGTAAGAGAGCCAATGAAATCAATTTGAATTGCATTCCATGGTCCGCATTGCCTTTGGGGTAGCAATCTTGCATTTTTCTTTGCAGGAATGGGATTGTTCTGGACACACAATATGCAGTTGTCAACATAGTGTTCCAAGTCTTTGGCCAAACCAGGCCACCAGACAACTGTTTTGAGGGTGTTGTCCATCCCCTGGTGTCCACCAGTGGGAGTGTCATGAACCATATGAATAAATTTGGTTTGCAGTGAGTATGGTGCCACCCACAGTTTGTCAGCTGTATCCTGTTTGTGATACCAGATGAGCCTTTGACCACCAGACAAGTGGAAATTGTCTGCATGTCTCTTGTATGGACTGCCTACAGGCAGTGCCTGTTCAGGTTCTTTGTCCAGGAATTTGAACACATCTCTGATCTGTGCATCTGCTTTCTGAGCAGCAGAAAGATCTAGTGGGAGTTCTGGTACTGTTTCTTTTGGCAGCAGCAATTATAGATGTTACAATAGCTGCTATACCCTGTGGGTGAGTCATTTCCCATGTCTCCCCCCTCGAGCACCTGCTTTGGCAAGCAGGTCAGCTGGCTCATTGTACTCATAATAAGGATTAGATTTACAGTGAGCCTTAACCTTTTGTATGTGTACGGTAGCTTGTGTGTGAACATTTAGGTGAGGGTGTGTATGTACACAAACAGTTTCCTATATTTGACTGGGGTATCTTTGGATGAGGCAAAATTATTATTTTGCCAGAATGGAAAGAATTCATTTAGGGATGAGCATACCCAATTGGAGTCTGCAAAGATGATTGCATCTGTGTCACCATGGGGTATAATCTCTAAGGCACAGGCCGCAGCTGCGAGTTCTGCATACTGTGAGGAGAGAACAGTGCATTTCCTAGAAATGTGTCTGTAATCACCCTCATGATCCAGTATGAGCACTCCAAGGCCCGCTACCTGTTCTCCATCCAGATAGGATGCAGAGCCATCTGTAAAGATGCAGAAAATTGTTTTGTCCTCCAGGACCTCAGGTGTTACTGGCAGGAAGGGCCCTGGGTCAGGTAGGTCAGGTGGTTGGAGATCACAATCATCGGGCTTACCTGTGTATAGTAGGCCATGGGCCAAGATGGATGGCATTTTGGCAGGCAGTACCTTGATGTCTCTGTCCTGCAAAAGCAAAGACCAATGAGTGAGTCTGATTTTGGAAACTGATCCATCTTTTACTTTGTCGGACAGCAAAAAAATTGGTTGGGGTTTGGCAAGTATGCAGAATGATGGAAGCATACCCAATGATGTAGAGAAAGTGTTTGACAGCCCAAAAGGTTGCCAACAGTGTGCTTTCACAAAGACTATATTTTCTTTCTACAGGAGATAGCATCTGTGATGCATAGGCAATGAGCCTGAAGCAGCCATTGTACTTTTGTGCCAGCACTGCAGACATGGCCACATCAGAGGTGGCATTTTCCAAATGGAAAGGCAATTTTGGATTTGGGTTGACCAGTGCTGGGGCTGAGGCTAGGGCCTGTTTAAGTTGGTCCACAGCTTCAGTGTGTGTTTTTAGCAGTTCATACAGGGGAGCAGCCTTCAAGGCAAAGTCATTGATGAAATCCCTGGAGTAGTTTACCATACCTCAAAAGCACCTGAGTGTTTCCATGCTTGCAGGAAGTGGTATATTTTGCAAGCCCTGGATCTTCTTAGTTGCTGGGCTTCTGCCTTGGTCTGTAATGCACAGGCCAAGGAACATGACTTCCTTCTGACACAGTTGTGCCTTAGAGGGGTTGCACTTGAGACCTGCTCTCCCAAGGAGAGTCAGTAGTTCATCCAAAAAGTTAGGTGTTCTTTTTTGATGAACGTTGCTAAAAGCAAATCATCCACATACTGCAGGAGATTGTTGGGTGTAGAGAACCACTGCAGGGCATCCATCATGTGCAGATGGAAGAGGGAGGGGCTGTTATGGAATCTCTGGGGCAAGCACGTCTAGGTGTACTGGTGGCCTTCAAAGGCAAAAGCAAACTTGTATTGGCTTTTCTGGGCTAATGGGAGTGACCAAAACCCATTAGAAATGTCAAGAGCTGAAAATCACTTTTTGTCGGATGTCAGCAACTTGAGCACATCAGAGGCTGATGCCGCAGTTGGGCACAGCTGGGGTGACTTGATTAAGCTTCTTGTAATCAATTGTAAGCCTCCAAGCTCCATTTGGATTTTTAACAGGCCAAATGGGTGAATTGATGGTGGAGACACAAGGTCTAATCACTCCTTGTTGCAGCAGTGACTGGATGGTCTCTCTCAATGATGGCAAGGCTTCAGCAGGAAATGGGTACTGCTTTTGCCTCACAGGGTCAGGCCCTGTGATCTCAATGGTGGTGTGCATCCTACTACAATCATGCTTGTTGGTAGCAAACACACCAATGTGTTTTTGCAATAAAGGTGCTAGTTCAGAAAACAGGTGATGACTGTTGAACAAAGCCATGACATCATACTCCTTGTTGTTATGTTTGATGGCTGCCACAACATGTGAGTCTGGAATGGTGACAGCATGGCATTGGCCCTGGATCTGTAGAATAGCCTGTTAGCTAGGTCCACTACACAGCCATGCTGTGCAAGGAAATCAATTCCCAATATGCTTGGGTGGTGACGTAATACCATGAGGTCAAAAACAAATTTAGTTTTTAGGTGGCCTACCCGCACAGGTAGTGCTACAGATTGAAAAGTTTGTAATTTGGTACCATCTATACCTTGTGCACTAGTCTGACAGCCAGTGGACCATGCACAAGTGGTTGGGTTCTCATCATGGAGAACTGACATGGCTGCTCCTGTGTCTAGGAGCATGTTGAGTTGGCGGCTCCCGACCGTGGCCCTTACACAGGGCCATCCATTTGTGTCAACAGGCAAGTCACTCACAATCTGAACTGGGGCCTGTAATTGTCAATCTGTATAGTTCTCTGATTCTTCTTCATCTTCCTGTCCCTGGGCCTTACAGCCTGTAGGGGCCTGTTGGGCCCCTCCCCTTTGGGGCATCACAGAACAGGAATACTGTGCCTGTAACATCAGAGGTGCAATTTCTACTTGCTCAATGGGCAGTTCCTCAATCACTGCACCGTTCTGGCCAGTACTCGGTGCTGCGAAGGGGTTTGTTCCTCAGCCACTTGACTCTGCCGAGGCTGAAGACCTGAATGAGTTTGTATTGCTGAATGGTGATAGGGCTGCAACAGAATGGCCTGCAGTGCCATCCGTTGTGGCAAGGACCTCCTCCAGTTGTTTATGGAGGGTCTCATTTTGATCCTTTAATTTCCTATAAGTAGGCCCACTATGGTACTTATTATTGGAATTTGTGCTTTGGCAATTTCAGTTGTTATTGCTATTGTTTTTGTAATTTCGGTTGCCCCCTTCTTGTGGGCCTGAGCCTGATGGATGTCAGAAGGGGCATCCTGTTTGGTGTTGCCAACTTCCACTGTGTAGTGAGTGGGGGCTGAGCCAACCACGGCAACTTGTGCTAGGTCCGTTTGTGCCATTGAGGTAATGGTGGTGGCCGTCTTGTTCTTGCCAGAAGTGAGATTATGGAGGTAAACCTGAAAGGCACACTCCGTCTTGGTAAGGATCTCTTGAAAAGTGTCGGTCTGTGAGGAAACTTTGAGTTCAAGTTTTTCCCGGAGACCCGGAGTCATGTTTTGGATATACAAGTCCTTGTACTCAATTTGGTCTCTAGTGGCAGTCTCTCCTGTTAGGCCTTTGCTGGCCTGGTAGGAGAGCCACAACCGTTGATGGAAAGCTGCTGGGCTTTCTTTTATATTTTGCTTAAATTTGTAGGCCAAGCAGGCTGTAATGATACCTTGGGAATTGGCCGATAGAAAGGCTTGTGAGATATCATTGAAATCAAGTGTGTCACAGTTGCAAATGTCATCTGAGAGCTTGGCCCAGAGGGTTGGCTCGATAGTTTGTCTCAAAACTTGACCTGATACTCGGGTTGTAGAGAAAGTGTCTCACAAATGGAGCACACCTTTTTTTAAATGACAGCTAAGGTTGTCATTGGGACCCATTTGTCCAATGCCTTGGACAATTTATTGAACAGAATGAGCCACCTGTAGTGGGTTGGATGTCAGGCCTCTTGGAAGGCTGAAATTTAAAGCACCACAAAGAGTGGCATCCACCGCCGCAGTAGTGACTGCATGGAACGTAGTATCCTGGCTGACAACATGCTCAACCATGAATTCAATTTGACTGCACAGGGTCAGGGCATCAGGGTTTGACACAGCACTGGGGTTTGTAACTAGGTTAGTAATTACATCCCGCACAATGATGCGCACCTCCACACTGTCCTCCATGGTGAGGGGAGCCAGTGGAAGCATGTGGCCTGGTGGTGGTGGCTGTCCTCCCGTATCATGGGGGCTGCCATATTTGTTGTTATTGGAGCGGCCATTTTGGTTTTCATGGGGTGGCCATTTTGTATATCATGGGGCTGCCATTTTGGTTGTCACATGGCAACATGGGTGATGTGCCAACATGGTGGCCATCTTGTGGATGGCTATCATGGGGGTGGCCATTCTGGTTGTCACATGGCAACATGGGCAATGTGCCAGCATGGCGGCCATCTTGTGGATGGCTAGTGAATGCCACCGCCCTGTGGGGTGGGGGTTTGAATGTGATGAGGTGGCCAATGTCCTCGTAATCCGAATCGTCATCGCCTGCTGATGTAATATCAATGGGTGTGTACTGAAAACCATTTATGGCTTTAACATGGCCAGCGAGAATGTCTTGCTAATGGTGCAGTTTCGCCATCTTTGCCTTACATTTTCTATGACAAGATTTTGCAGTGACCTGCTCAATACCTTTCTCAACCTCACGCTGCATAACTCAATATGCAGCACCCAATTCAACGTTTTCCCTAAGCTCTTTGTCTAGCTCATTCATCAGCCTTTTATTCTCCTCTATCAATTGCACATTATCATCAGGAAACATGCATTTGTGTCACTGAAAATATCATTTAAATAAGACAACTGTGTTTTGTCACATTTCAACCACTCATTATTCTCTTTTAACATGCAATTTTCACATTCTGTTTCTTGAGCAGTACATTGCAACAGCCTGTTATTGTGTTCATGGAGTGACTATGTCTCCTTCATTAACTTCTGTTCCATTTTCAGGAACTCTTGTGCTTGCAACCCCCCTCCTTTTTTAAAGAGGCATTTTGCAGCTCAAGAGTAGCACAGCAGGTAAGCAGAGAGTTAACAGCTGTTTGGAGAGCAGCCAGTAACAAATCCTTAGAGTGATAGTTGGTTGTTTTTTGCTTGGACTCAAGATATTGGTTTGAGATAGCAAGCAAGGGGTCATCAGCTGATGTTGCATCCAGTGCAAAATCAGTGCAGCCTCCATGAGAGGTGAGGCGGTTTGAAACATCTAGTCTCAACTGTGTGCACAGTTGAGACATTGGACACACAATGGTTAACAGACAAAACACAAAAAAAAGTAAAGAAAGGAAAAAAAAAGTGGAAGTCTGTTTTAAAAATCCTGGGCTCTGACTTCAGACAGGTTTCCGGACTCCTGCTAGAAGCAGTTGAGCCAAGGCGGTACACTGTAACTCACAAAGAAGTTTAGTTTACCAGAGGTCTGGGGGGTTTGCCCCTCTAGACCAAAGCAAAAGAAGTTTGCAAAGTGAAAACCATGGTATGTCAGACAGGTCCAAGTGGCATCTAAATTGTGCGACACTGCTGAATATCTGAGATCAAAGAACTGAGATATGAATCTCACTCTGACACTCCAGTCCTGCATTCCGGTAACCAGTGTAAGTAGAGCAATAAATCTTACTGTATCGCAGGTTCTTGTCTTGATTGCCAAAGTAGAGAAACAACAAACACGTGGTTTCTAGAGTCTGATAATGATTTATTTCTGGTATATAAAACAGATTTACTACCAATCAGTGAAAAAAATAAAGATAATTAGCACTGAGAGAGATAATCAGTCTTCCTAATTTCTCACCCTGGGTAGAATCAGTTTTCTTCTCTCAAAGGGTTCTAAGCTAATACAGTCATTTTTATACTTTGATTATTGCTATAGAAACTAGCAAAAGAGATACAAAAAACACATATAATTGGATGAACAAATATGATGTGATTTATACTAGCCTGGGAATATGCACCGAAGTAAAAAAAGCACTGATAAGGGGAAATAAACCGTCTTTGTATGCAATCAGGTCATGGTGACCCTTACCTAACAATCACTTTGCACTAAACCTAAAGATGGTAGCCTTGCACAACTAATGATTGTAATTATATAAGTGTCCAAAACAGCAGTATTTTCTCAGTGCAATAGTACTTAATGATTTTCAGTAAAACACAATGATTCTTATGAAAACACAATAATCGTAGAATATTGATAATAACAGTATATAATGTTTTATAAGGCACTGTAATAAATATATATAATATTGTGATTATGTAGCAAGGATACAGTCATGAGCATTGTATTCAATAGCAACAATGATAATAGAACAGTAGAACCCAGATTCTGACACTTATGCTTATATGATAAGTGCTTGTGCCCTAAATATTAGTGTCTGTGACATAGGGCCCCAATCAGGGGTGGTTGTCCATGGATAACATAACAGTTACAACTATTTCTAAATTTGGATGTAGTTAGCTTTTTATAAAACTTAACAGAGACAGTACAGCTGATTCAAAATGGTTGGGAGAGCATATGATATGGCCCGTTTGCCAAAAGTGGTGTGAGTCCTAGGCACATCAAGGGCGATAAAATCAGATTTTGTAAGTGAGCATACACTGCGAGAGATGTGGATAAGAGATGTAATACAGCTTGGTAGCTTATTCAGGAGTATTTTAAGAGTCCAAGCACCAGCATGGCGTAGACATCGAGTGGTAAGTGAGATCCAAACATACAGGTCACAATGGTGGATTCAGTATAGTGAGTTTGTAATGAACCGCAGAGCATGATGATAAAGAACATCCAATTTATTTAGGCTTGAGGTTGGGGCTGACAAGTAAATTAGGTCCCCATAGTCAAGTAGAGGAAGGAATGTGGCTTGAACCAGCCTGGTTCTAGTCTCTATCGGAAAGAGGGCCCTGTTTTGGAAGAGAAAACCTAACCTGATTTTTAGTCTTCTGGAACGGTCATCAAGATGGTATTTAAAGGAAAGCTTATTATCTAAACAAAGGCCAAGATACTTGAATTTGAAGGTGACTTTCAATGGTTCGCCTAGGGAAGTGTGACCCAGGTGATGGGAATTACAGAGAGGAAGGGACTACAACCAAAAAAAAATAAGCAGAATAAATGATGCAATGCATAAATAAGGATACCACGATGATAAATGGGATCATCATCAGGCAAAACACAACTACGATAAATTAACACATGTATACTGAGAAAATAAAATTGATAACTGAGGCAGTTACAATAAATATACTGTATACACCAATATACATTCAGGTCTAGGAGTGACAATAGGGGAATGGGGGTTGGGAGGGATAACAAAAATGAAAACAGTGGAGCAGAGTTAATGGCACAAATACAATAAATTAACACTTGCTAATCAATAAAACAGAAATGATAACTAAGGCAGGCACAATAAATATATACCCTTATGCACATTCAGGCATAGGAGTAGTAATAACTGAGGATCGGGGTAGTTATGATTAAAACAGGGGAGCAGGCTTGGTGGTTTTATCATAAGGGCAAGCATGAGGGGGCTAGTTGTAGAAAAAAGTGTTTGGGAAACGGTCACAAAAGAGATCTTTGAAGGGAGGGAGGAATAGAGGGAAGGAGGGAGGCTAAGAGGAAAGGGAAACAGGAGTTGAAAGCAGGATGCCTGCAAAGGTATTGAAGCAGATACAGAAAAGAACTAGGACATGGAGAATTGGAAGTGTAAGAAAAAAGGGAGGGATGGGAAGAGAGCTAAATCAGAAATTAGGGAGTAAGGCGACTCATAGGTACACTTGCAGGGTCTTGAGTGATAGAAGGGAGAGGCAGGAAAAGAGAAAGCAGTGTGAGTATTAGGAGTGCTGTTAAGGTTTAAAGAATGAGTAGATAAGAGGGACCAGCCTTGTCAGTTCAGTTTTAAGGGTAGCACTAAACACCATGAATGCATAGTCAAGCATTGGGAGCATCATGCTGTGAATAATCTTGCAGCAGACAGGATGTGTCAGTCAGGATTTGCAGCAGTACACATTACTGTGTTCAGGGAGGTAATTCATGTGGAAGCCATCAATGTGGAACGAAATCAAGGTTATGATCTAACCACACAGCAGGATACTTAAACTGTGGGATTTCGTCATAGTGGAACCATCCTATGCTCCAAATGCGGGGCTTTTGCGGAGGCCAGATCATCCCTACTTACAGTAAAAGGTCACACAGACAGTAGCTGTGTCACTAAGTCAAAGATGATTCAAAGAGAACCAGTTTTAAGCATTGATCAATGTCATGTTTTACTGTTGTTTCTGACCTAGAGAAGAGAAGCACATAACACGGATAAGCTGATGCAGAATTTGCATTCAGTGAACGTGTTGAAATCCTATGTTTTAGCTGCTAGTGAAGCAGGTCAAAACAAGCTCAGTTTGTTTATGTCACTTTGGAACTTCAATGTAACACTTTCTACAGGGAGCATGCACTGAGCATGTTCAAGTTGTTGGCAAGTCACATGACTTGCAGCAGTCAATCGGCAAAGCTGGAGATCAAAACCTCCTTCTCTGTTCATATTTTAGAGCCTGTGCAGTTTACTCTCTCAGGGAAGGACCAGGCTACCAATGGAGCGCCTGTTATTTGATAGTGACTTTTGATAAGAACATTTTAAAAAGCATCAGAGAATCATGCACTGTCATTGTAGTTAGCTAATACTCACTACATTTAAATGTAGTTTCAGGCAGGCAAGCTATTAACATCATCCTGCAGAGGAGAGGAGAGGGTGATTGACAGCTGCAGGCCTTGACTTGAGCAGGAGCACAGCAGAGAGAATTTCGTAGGAAGTGAAATGTGCATGTGGATTTTTAAAAATCTAGCAAATAGTTTTTAATGAATGCAGGTGGTATAGAGGGAACTGAAATATGTGCATGGTTTTTCATTTTTTTTTTCTTTTTCCCCCTTACAGCTTGAGCAGAGCAAAGGGAATTTAGCAGACTGGGAAAGGTTTGGGAGAAGTTTAAATTTAAAAAAAAATAATGTGCCTGCTGCTGGTGAAGTAAGGCACCAGAATCCATCTTTAAAGTTTTTACTTTTGTGCTTTTGAGTAAACTAGGCTGCTGCATTGAGACATCCCTTGACAAATCCTCATAGTGGGTGAAATGCACAGTCAATGTGCCATGTGGTGAAATGCTCACCAAGTTATATGTGTTTTCACTTTATTAAAAGGAAGCCTTAGCCACTTTATTTCAGGATGGATGGGCTCTTTTTTTGGATAATAGTGACTGTGTCTGCATCTCTATACTCTGATTGCTGCAGTAAGACAGTAGGCCTTTCATTGAGGATAATGATGAGGAGGGTGGGTCAGAGTGAAGAAGGTGTGTACATGCATGCGCACCAGTGGTGGAGCCAGAGGGGGGGCTGTGGGGTCGGTCGCCCCTCCTGGCTGCACCAGTATGAGTAGTGGCACCCTGCCACCATCTTTATTCACTGTTTAGTGCCCATTGTGGAGCCTGTCATTGACTGAATGGCCCTTCCTGGCTCCCAAATGATCCCAAACCTGGCTCTGCTACTGACGTGCACATGTGTGTGTGTGTGTGTGTGTGTGTGTGTGTGTGTGTAAGCATGAGCGTGCACTGGTGTCTGCCATCTTGTCCTATTGAAACCATTAGAAAAAGAAGTAGAAACTCACAAACATAGAATTTATTTGTAGAAAATTATTGTTTGGTCCACCCAGTGGGTCCAGATGAAATGGAGGAGAAAGGGATGCAGGGGAGAAAAGGAACAGGGAAAGGTTCCACCATGCCAGTTACACCAAGTACCAGTTCTGTCACTGGTGGTGGTGGCAAGAATGGAAGTGATGATAGTAGTGGTGGAGCAGGTGGTAAACCCACTAGTTTATCTCAGTAATCACAACAACAGAAGCAGGATATAATATTAATTAAAGACATGGCAGAGATGTTTTTGAGACAACATACAGACAGGTTTGACAGAATAAGATCACATGCATTATGTGATATGGCAAAACTGCAGGAACCCAGATGTAAAGATGTGTTAATTTTCTCTAGATTCATGAAGTATGTGAAACAGAAATTGTTGCAGACACCTATGACAGAGCAGTACAACCACTGAGAAAATGAAAAGAATGTACACACAGAACCCCCTGGTTGTTCTGCTTCTTCTCTTATGTTGACTTCACTTAGAGCCAATGCCAGGCATTAGTGTGACATGGAAGAAGACTAAGATAATGATGATCCTGACAGAACTGAGAATATGTGAAGGTTTTCTGGTACTGAATGTAGCACTGCTCATATATTTTGGAGGAAGGTTTGAGCCTGTTTCTATAGTGCAGGATGCAGGATTCTGTAACAGAGCCATGGACTAGTATAAATAGTGATCCAGTCTCATTCTGGCAAGACAGGTTTCCCTCCAACATCAGTTGCTCTGGAAAAATGTTTCAGTACAAGTTGGGATGTTGCCTCACCACATCGCATAAGCTAGAAGACTGTGTCATTGCTCAGACCAAATTAAATTAATGTACAATGACAGAAAACATATATAAAATGGGAAAAAAGAAAAATCAAACAAAAAAAATCCACAAATTAAAAAATATTGTGAATGGCAATGTAACACCCTGCATAGATATATATTTCCTTTTGTTTTTTCTTTGTTTTGAGAATGAGGACATAGGAAGCTAATGTCTGGCTCATACAATAAGTTTCTAACACGTGTTGTACTTTTTTTTAAATTTTTATAATGGTGGTACCGGTATGTGGTCAATATCAGAAATAATATCCAGCATGCATGCATGCACACATACACACACACACACTGGGAAAAAAATGACGTGTAAAGGAGTCTGTAAATCATTTAAAAATGTTTCTTTTCTCTTACTTTTTCTTCATTCCATAATTTTAAACAGGTGTTTTGGTTTCATAAATAAGATGAGTTATGATTAAGCTTGACCACCAATGACAAGGTGATCCCTCATAGGTCAGGTACCTACTGCTTTATTGTTGACTTCCCAATGTATGACAAATATGATTTAAACTTATTGCATGAACAGGGGGTTGCCCTTGCTATGTCCTTCATCATCAAATGATCAGGAGAGGTGGGGAAAGCTCCTGTTTACTGTAGCATGCTCCCTACTACCCACCTGTCAGCCTCTTATTGATAAGCATTCTATTTAAAGCAGCATTATTTAATTGGCAAAATAAACATACAGTTTTTTTAGCAGTATAATTGATATAATTAGATGTATCATCAGTATATTTTTATTTCTCATAGATGTTTTTGAAATAACTTTTACTACCAGCTTTATAATTCATGACATAAGTCATTAAAGAGGACCACCATTAGCAATTTTTAAAATTCCATTCTCAAGAAGGTTACATTTTGACTTTACATACTAGACAAACAGTATAGATGTAATATGAGGATGCCATTGCACGTTTATAATTGCAAACAGCACAACACCACACCAAAATGTTTTAATTGTTCATTGTGGGCATGGCCAGAGAACAAAGACTTCTGAAAAGCTTGAAACCCTAGCTCTCAGTTCAGACCAGAAATATGCTGAAAAGAAATATATGTTTTTTGTTTTACAGAAATACATTATTATTAGAATACTATGTAATAATCTTGTCCCCACTAACAATTACTGCTCCTTTAAAATAGAAAGCTAGAAGGCAGTCTTTTTTTCCTTTTTCGTAACTGGGTAAGGACTGTCACAGATTCAGTCAGCAGGTCAGGCCTCTCTACTCCCAAAGTGCCAACTTCTAAGTGCAGTCTTGTGAACAGTGTAACAGACAAGGTAACCCTCTTGTCTGTTTTTGTGAGTTCGGATCAACCTTTGGTCTCCAGTTCTGGAGGGATTCAAACTGTTAAATTCTTGTTAACATACCCAATGCACAGGCTCAGACATATCTGTCTTTGGGGGGCCAGATTTCTTTGCCTACGGGAACCTAACCAGGTATACAGAAATGAACCCTTAAAACTTTAATAAAGACCTCAGATTTAATACGCTTCTCTTTCCAGTTTGGTACCACCTTACAAGCTTATGTCTGCTGTCTGCTATAACCATACATATTTCTTAGCAAAAGAAAGCAATTCAAAGACAGAACAGGTTTTCTCTAAAATTAGAGTTTTTACTAAAATATATAATAATACGTCAAACATGCAATACAGAAGACATACATATCTTTAAACAAAACAAGGTTTAAAACAATGCAATTCCTACAACAATATTTAGATTTTGTCTAGCTTTCTAAATACTTGTTTTCAGTGCACAGATGTTATCTTGGTCAGAGTCAGCTAAAAGTGTCTCTGTAGTGAAAAAAGAATAATCTTTACAAGCTGTATTTGCCAACCCCTTTTTGACGTGGTCACCAGCTCCTCCTCTGTCAAAATATCTAAAAAATACATATTTCGATACAACCACAGGATGTAATTTCAAAGTATTTATTCTGCAACCTTAGCATAACTCAAGTTTCAAATGACACTTTCTTTGATCTCATGCTGTACCTTCCTCACACAGGCTTCATATAAGCATTTATGACCACTCACCTCTGTGTAATAACCTGCGTTTTCTCTTCAACATCATAAACCTTTTTTATGATTTTCCCTCTTAACAAAGTTAACCCAAAACAACTCTGTAATTAACTCAGAGAAACAGGATCCTTGATTAATGTCTTCCAGGTAACACATTGTCTCTAAATACTGAGATGTGTGATACATGCTGTCAGCAGTTCTCTTGGCCTGCAGCTGTGAGCTGAAATCTGCGGGGTGGGGGGTGAGTGAGATCATTCCTAGAGCATTTGATTTTTCAGAAGAGACAATCATTAATACATTTATATATAAAAAAAAATACTATACAGCACCCAGAACAGGCTGTTTACGTCACACGCCTCCTCGCCTAGACTGAATTTGGGGGATCTATCCCCTACATGGGATGAGCTTCCCAAATCAGTTCACTCCTCATAGACACTAGACAGCCCATTGGCATTCTGATTCTTAATGCCTGCCCTATGTATGATTGTCAGATCATATCCTTGCAAAGTAAGACTCCATCTTAGTAGTCTCCCATTGTTCTTTCCCATCAGTGTCAGCCAAACCAGGGATTGTGGTCAGTCTGCAGCACAAAATGCTGCCCATACAAGTATGGCTCTAATTTCTTCAGGGCCCACACTATGGCAAGACACTCCTTTTCCACTGTGGAGTATGCTTGCTCCCTGGGCAGCAGCTTCCGACTCAGGAATACTACCGGGTAGTCTGTTCCTTGGCTAGACGTCTTGCTAAGTACTGCCCCAATACCCACATCTGAGGCATCCATCTGAATATAAAGGTTTTGCTATAATGCAGATTTGTCAAAACAGGAGCACTGCACAGTGCCTCCTTCAGTCCAGTCAAGGCTTCCTTACAGGCTGGGCCCCAGGTAATTTTCTTTGGCATTTTATTCTTTGTCAGGTCAGATAGGGGAGCAGCCAGGGCACTGTAATTGGGTACAAATGTCCTGTAGCACCCTGCTGTCCCTAGAAAGCTCCAGACCTGCTTCTGGGTTTCTGGTCTGGGCCACGCCTGAATCACCTCTATCTTTATTTGGTTAGGATGGAGCTGTCCTTGGCCTACCACATGCCCGGGGTATGCCACTTCCCCCATGGCCACCTGGCACTTCTCGGCTTTGACAGTGAGCCCAGCCCTCTGTATCCTGCCCAGCACTTCCCTAAGGTGGGAAAGGTGTTCCTCCCAGCTGGTACTAAAGATGGCAATGTCATCCAGGTATGCCACGGTGTACTGTTCAGCACCATTTAACACCTGATTCACCAACCTTTGGAAAGTGGCCGGGGCATTCTTCATTCTGAAAGATATTACTTTAAACTCAAATAAGCCTATCGGAGCGATGAAGGCCGGCCTCTCCCTAGCTGTGTCTATAAATTCTACCTGCCAATACCCCTTGGTCAGGTCAGTAGTCATAAGGTAGGTCGCCCCTCCCAACTTGTCCAGGAGTTCGTCCGTCCGGGACATTGGGTGGGCATCAGACTTCATGATTGCATTCAGTCCACGATAGTCCACACAGAAACAAGTTGAGCCATCTGGCTTGGGCACAAGGACTACAGGTGAGGCCCAGGGGCTGTGGGATCTCTGGATTACCCCTATATCCAGCATCTCCTCCACTTCCCTCATAATGTCCTTTTGGACAGCCTCTGACACCCGATATGCAGTCCGCCATATTGGCGCCTGTGTCTCTGTCTCCACATCATGTGTTGCTGAGGGAGTTAGTCCAGGCTTGGTGCTGAACAAGGGGGCAAAGTCTGTTAAAACCTCCCTTACTTTCTGGACTTGGTCCAGGGTCAGCTGGGAGACAATTTTACTGCCTCCACAGAGGACTCCCGCTTACTTTCTTCCAGCAGATCCAGAAGGGGATCTCCTTCATCCGTCCCCTCCCCATGACTACACACTGCAAACACCATGTCAGCCCTATTTGCATATGCCTTCATCATGTTGACATGGTACATCCTTTCAGTCTGTCTTCTGTCAGGTAACTCTACAATGTAGTTTACATAATTTACTGTACCATTCTAACCACTTTGTACGGTCCTTCCCACTCAGCTTGCAGCTTGTCTTTCTGGACCGGAATAAGCACCATTACTTCCTGACCCACCATGTACAAGCGAGCTCTGGCTCTGCGGTCGTACCATACCTTTTGTTTCTGTTGGGCAGCTGCCAGGTTGCTCTGGGCTGTCCCCATAAGCTCCTTCA
This sequence comes from Neoceratodus forsteri, assembly GCA_016271365.2. Lineage (NCBI taxonomy): Eukaryota > Metazoa > Chordata > Ceratodontiformes > Ceratodontidae > Neoceratodus > Neoceratodus forsteri. The sequence goes on along the minus strand of CM057459.1, from coordinate 777,516,975 downwards.
GACTTTCCCTAAACCTAAGGACATAATCCACAATGGGAGTTCCCTGGGTGGTGTGCTTGCCTTCCCAGTCCTCCCAGATCAAGTCTAGGGGCCCATGAACCCGGTGTCCATACAAGAGTTCAAAGGTGAAAAATCCTGTTGACTCTTGGGGCACCTCCCTGTATGCGAACAACAGGTGGTGAAGGTATTTCTCCCAGTCCTTCTCATGTTGTTCAACAAATGCCCAGAGCATTGACTTTAGGTACCATTTAAATGTTCCACAAGTCCATTGGCTTGTGGGTGATATGGTGTTGTGCATCTCTGCACCACCCTACACTTCTTCCATAGACATTTCATTAAGTCCAACATGAAAGAACCCTCTTGATTGGTGATTGCCTCCTGCAGAAGCCCAACATGGGAGAAAATTCCAAGCAAAGCATCTGCCACATTGTCTTTCCTTAGTGAGGAAAGGGTGACTGCCTCTGGGTACCGGGTGGCATAATCCACCACAGTCAGGATGAATCTCTTCCCTGAGGAGCTGGGGGTATTTAAAGGCCCCACAATATCCATTCCCACCCTCTGGAATAGCTCCTCCACTATAGGCAAGGGGATCAGGGCAGCTTGGGTTTTCTTGCCCTCCTTTCCTATTTCTTGGCACCCGTGACAAGACCTGCAATACTTCTTCACCTGCTGGGTGAAGTTAGGCCAGTAGAAATTCTGGGCCAACCAATTTGTTGTGCACATGATTCCCAGATGACTGGACAAGGGAATATAATGGGCAACCTTGAGCAACTGCTCACGATATCCCTGGGGAATGACAAGCTGCCTGCCTAGCATCCCTCTCTCTGTCTGTACTGCCTGTGTATACATAAGTCCATTTTCCCAATAAACCCTATTTCTGCCATCACTTCCCTGTGCACCGTCTGAGTCTGCCCAAGCCCTCAGCTTCTCTAAATTAGGGTCACTTCTCTGAGCAGCTGCGAACCCCTCACACCTTCCCAAGGCATGGGACAGGTCCCCTTCAGTCACTAAACTAGGGTCCCCAGCACTAGCATCAGGGACCTCAGGATCATTGTCAATCTCTACCTTCTGACAAGGGGTCACCCCTCCCTCTTTGGAGTAACCCTCTATAGCTGGGTGGTTACTTGCTACTGGGGAAATTTCTACCCCTTTTTATCAGTCTCCCCCTCTGGAGACAGAGGCTGAGAAATCAGCCCCTCAGTATCTTCCCAATGGCTTCTGAGGGGCTCAGGGAACTGCAGTTTTCCCTGGCCACTTGGCTACAGGTAACTGCACTTACCACCCCCTGCTGGAGATTGTTACCCAGGATCACATCCACTGCTAATGTGTTAGCTACAGCCACCTGTTGCACAGTTCCCCCTGTTTCACCCCAGTCCAGGAGAACACTGGCCAGTGGCAATGTTTTCTCTTCACCCGCAAAGTCCTGTATAGTCACGTATTTATTGGGTATAAGCTGACCAGGCTGTATCAGATCCCCTTTTACCAATGTCAGGGATGCCCCTGTGTCCCTTAACTCCCACGTCTGTATGCCATTTACCATGACTGGGTGCATGTGTTTCCTCATGTTCACTGGCATGCTTCCAGGGACACACAAGCAACCCACTTCCTTTCTGGTACTACTCTGTGTATTATTGCTTGCCCTTCTTGGACACTGTCTGGCAATGTGTCCAGTTTCTTTACATAACCGACAATCATTTCTTACTTCAGAGAAATCTTTTCTTGGAAACCTGAGGCTAAATGATTTTGGTGGAGGCAGTGAGGGTTTTAGCTGCCCTGAAGGCGTGCTTTTCCCTTTCTGCACTGCCATGTGCACCCCATTCATTCTCAGAGCAGGTCTGCTCTTGGCATATCGATCCGAGAGTTCAGTAGCCTCTTGCACTGTTTTTGGATCTCAGTCCTCTAGCCAGGTTTTTAGCTCTGCTGGGCATGCCCAATAAAACTGTTCTAATAACATCACATTTTCAATTTTATCAGCAGTTTTTGTCTCATTTCCTTCCCACCAATGTTTTAAAAGTTGATGTTGTTTCATGGCTAGCTCCTCATAGCTCATATCAGGGCTTCTTCTGAGCTTAAGGAATTTAGCTCTGTATGATTCAGCAGTTAATTCAAACTGTTTTAGTAGTGCAGCTTTTAACTTGCTGTAATCATCACTGTCTTCATTGTTCATTTAACCCAATGCATCCCGAGCTTTTCTGGTAAGTAGCGGGGATAGCTGGAAGCTCCAGGACTCTCTAGGAATTTTAGCCTGAATGCAAACTTTTTCAAAAGAATTTAAAAACATGTCCATGTCCTTCACTTCCTTAAACTCAGCTATTAATTTAGAGTTCAATTTGTGACCCAGTCCTGCAGTCCCAGTTAAACCCAATCCACTTACCTGTTCTGGTGTCGCTGGTCAGAGTCGTAGCTTCTCCAGTTCATGTTACCACTGCACTCCTATCTCCTCTCCTCTCCTCTCCAGCTCTGCATTCTCACTCTCTCTTCTCCTCTGCCTCTCAGTGGCGCTCACGTTCCTCATGGTCTGCCTCCCTCTGTTGTCACTCAACCTCCAGTTCTATCCTCCGCAACTCAATTTGCAGCTTGAGTACCTCTGGATTCAGGATACTGGTTACCTTCCCCTGCTGCTGTGGCCCTTCACTGACAGTGGTCCTGCTGCCCACCTCATCGGCTCGTGACCCCTCACTGGCCACTAGTTCTGCCACACTCATGGTCTGGTCCCTTTCAGTCACAGTTGGTGACACGCTGCTCTGGGTATCTACTACCGTCAGGGCCTCTGCGAGGTTCTGCTTACTGGCTTTCACCTTAAACAGGACTCCTCTGTCCTTGCAGAACTGTTTTAGCTGTTCTACAGTGTGCCTGTTGTAGTAGGATGCCATCTTTCCTAACTACTGCTAATCTGACTTTGCACTTTAGAAAATAAAATGAGTAGGAACTCAACTGTAAGCCAAGTGATATATAATTGCGTTTCCTTTTTAAAATAAAACTCTGCCTTTTTCTTTCTTTGTAAGAGAGCCTACGGTCTCTGCTGACACAGAACAATTAGCTTGTGATACCAAAATTAATGCCACCGCTGCCAACCAATCTGTCACAGATTCACTCAGCAGGTCAGGCCCTCTGCTCCCAAAGTGCCAACCTCTGGGTGCAGTCTTGTGAACAGTGGAACAGAGAAGATAACACTCTTTTCTGTTTTTGTGAGTTCGGATCAACCTTTGGTCTCCAGTTCTGGAGGGATTCAAACTGTTAACCTCTTGTTAGCATACCCAATGCATAGGCTGAGATATATCTGTCTTTTAGGGGGCCAGATGTCTTTGCCTATGGGCACCTAACCAGGTATGCAGAAATGAACCCTTAAAACTTTAATAAAGACCTCAGATTTAAAACACTTCTCTTTCCAGTTTGGTACCACCATATAAGCTTATGTCTGCTGTATGCTATAACCATAAATATTTCTTAGCAAAAGAAAGCAACTCAAGGACAGACCTGGTTTCTCTAAAATTAGAGGTTTTTACTAAAATATGTAATAATACGTCAAACATACAATACAGAACTCTTATATTACAAGACATACATATCTTTAAACAAAACAAGGTTTAAAACAGTGCAATTCCTACAACAATATTTAGATTTTGTCTAGCTTTCTAAATACCTGTTTTCAGTGTTCAGATGTTATCTTGGTCAGAGTCAGCTAAAAGTGACTCTGTAGTGAAAAAGAATAATCTTTACAAGCTGTATTTGCCAACCCCTTTTGGATGAGGTCATTCAGCTCCTCCTCAGTCAAAATATCTAAAAAATATATATTTCTATACAACCACAGGATGTAATTTGAAGTATTTATTCTGCAACCTTAGCATAACGCAAGTTTCAGATGACAATTTCTTTGATCTCATGCTGTACCCTCCTCACACAGGCTTCATATGAGTATTTATGACCTCTCACCTCTGTGTAATAACCTGTGTTTTCTCTTCAGTGTCATAAACCTTTTTTATGATTTTCCTTCTTAACAAAGTTAACCCAAAACAACTCTGTAATTAACTCAGAGAAACAGGATCCTTAATTAAAGTCTTCCAGGTAACACATTGTCTCTAAAAACTGAGTGTGTGATACATGCTCTCAGCAGTTCTCTTAGCCTGCATCTGTGAACTGAAATCTGGGGGATGAGTGAGGTCATTCCTAGAGCATTTGATTTTTCAGCAGAGACAGTCATCAATACATTTTATATAAAAAAATATACAGCACTCAGAATGGGCTGTCTACATCACAAGGACCACTAAGTGCAAGTGCCTGTTTTCAGGGGAAATTTGGGAGCACTGGGGAGGTTAAGTGACTTGCTCAGTGCCACACAGTATGCACGTGGAGGTTGTGGGAATCAAATTAACATCTGCTGGATTTACCAAGCTCATTTACAGCTCATTACTCTAACCTCTAGGCTATACTGCCAGCCCCCTGTCTTCACAAAAGACAGAGACAACAGTTAGTTGAAAGTTCATAATGTCATGTGTGTAGATGTGGTGGTATTTCATTAAGGAGGAGCTGTTACCCCTTTTATGCAGGGGAAAAACGTTTGCATGCTTCCATGACAAATGAATGCTGCCAAGAAGAATGATGAAATAGCAATGGTAGAAGCACAGAATTGCAGGACTGATGGGTCAAGCCTGTTAGCATTCAGTAGAGCAGTGCAGTTAGGGTAATAGCAGGAGAGAAGCAAAAATAAGGGGGTAAAAAGAAGAAGGGTGATGAGAAGGATAAAGGGAAGTCAGCAGGTAACATGAAGCAGTGGGTGAGTGGCAGCAGGTGGAGGGTCTTAGGGAGAGGGAGGGAACACTGAGAGGGCAAAGATGGTGAAGCAATTATTAGAAGAGGAAACCTCAGCAAGGGTATATATTAAGGACTTCTCAAGTCTGAAGACTAAGGTGTCTGATTGCAGTGGTATCAAAAACAGAGTTGGTCAACTTCTGGAAATTAGCTGGACAAATAATGTTATTTATGAGATTTGTGGAGAGCGATTATATTTGGCTTCTCTAATGAACTTGACACTGCTGTTATTGAGTTGTTTGTGCCTCAAGAAGTCCTTTGGGGGAGCTGGAGGCCTCATGTTGGTACCACGCAGGGTTCTAGGCTTTTAAGGGTAGGAAAGCAGATAGACCTGCTAAGATCTAGGGAAAGTAGGCATCAGTTACACATGTCATCTGAAAAGGAGCATGCTTGCTGCAGACAGACAGGAATTTGTAGTGGAAAAAGGAGAGAATCTTGTCTTTACCACTGCATAGTGGTGATGGGGGACCAGTTAGTGTGGTAGGGATCATAAAGCAGGGAGGCCAGATGAAGAGAATAGGGTGACCTGCACAAGATGTATTTTATGGGAACTTTGGTGCAGCAGATCTTTTGAACACAGGAAAACAACAGGTGGTCACTAAGTGTGGCAGGAATAGGGTCAGCTTTCAAAACACAATGCATGGGGAAACAAAGGACCCTGCCAATAAAGGAGGGGTTGGGAGAGTCAGGTTGCAGCTGGTGGGCTGAGAAATACATTGTGTGAGATTGAGAGATTGAATTGGGCAAGTGAGTTTTCTAGTAGAAACTAGGGCAGAGCTAATTATGTTAAGATGAAAAGAACTGGGTTTGTTACAAGAGCACAGAATCACAACTAGTAAATAATGGAAGGAAAGAAAGGAAGGAGAGGTCAAACAGGAAGAGTTCTTATGAGTAGGTAGTAGAAGACTGAGTTATGATGTCACTGTTGAGGCTGAGACTTAGAAACATGGGACTCAGTTTTCAAAGTGCCATGAAGGCCACTAGCCCCTGATGTGCCAATGGTTTGGTGCATGGGGCTTGTGGCATTCTTCCAGCTGGATATCAGGATTTTCAGTGCTGAGTACCAAATGCAGCAAGTTAGACCAACTTTTCCTTCATCTAGGTTGTGACACTTGGGCCTTTCTTGGGGGGATTCTCCAAATATATGGTGCAAGCTGCCATAAACTAAGGAAGCTGTCGCAACTGCACCCAACAATAGAAAATTGTGTACAGTTGTGGCAAAGGAGTTTGGTGCAGTTGTGCCAAAATTGGATACAACACAGGCTTGACACAATATCAGCCTATATATAGCCTATATCAGGCTTTGAAAACTGAGCCCAATGTCCCACTGCCCCCTCTATACTCTTTCCACAATCATGTCTGTGAATTGTATAACCAGTGATAGAGGTGTCCATATCACTGATTATGGCAAAGAAGCAGGATTTGGCAATGACAAGGATAGAAACATAGGAACATAGAATGTTACAGGTGGATAAAGACTTAATTTCCACCCAGTATGCCCAAATGCCATAACTAAGTGGACTGACATGGTCTCTCTCTAATCCATATGGGGCATTGAGTGAAGGCCTCTCATTTAGGGCTATGATCCATCCTCATGCCACCCCATGAACAATACCAGCCCATTGAATCTGTCCCAGCTAGGCTTGAACCCAGATTCAGACTGATAATTCAGGCCTCACAACCTATATTGCAGCCACTTAATGACTATGTTCCAAATGTTGATATGAAGGTTACAGTTAAGTGGACATCTTCGACCAGCAAGAGCAGAAGGGCAATGATAAACCTAAAACAATGGAAACATTTTCAATGGGTGGAAGGAAGATGAAAGTTAGGTGGGAGGGGGACAAGGAGTATGGGATTGGCCACCAGGGGTCTTTAAGTCTGAGGGGTGGAGAAGAGAGAAGGTAATTACCAATTACACCAGGATAACAGGAAAGAGGGAGAATGGGGAAGGGAGAGGAGAAGGAAAAGAGATGGAAGAGGCAAGGAGGAGAAAGAACAGAGGGGGAGAAGAGAAGTAGACAATGTGGAGAGGCACAGAAAAGGAGTGACCCCAAGGAGGGTAAGAAGGAACAAAGGGAAAAAAATTGCCATAGAGAGGAAGCTGGATGACAGTTAGGAGCTAGAGAAAAGGAAGTGGGTAACAAGGGGTAGAGGTGAAATGGAGGTGAAGACAGAAAAGGGATCAAGTTGCTTACATCTTGTGAATAGCCGTTGATGAGGGTGTGGCTCAGGATGGCAATGGGAGTGAGGCATGGAAGGGGGAGTGAAAAAATGAGAGAAAAATTACAAGGCCATATGGAGAACCAGTGAGAAGAGTGAACTGGGGATCAGAGGAGACTATGGAAGCAGGAGAATACAATTGAGGGAAGAAAACTAGACTGCAAGCCAGACTCTGAACACAATTTCAGTAAAAACAATAAGAGTGCAAAAGATGAGAATAAGCAGTCTAATAAACTTCTGTATTTAGGGAATATTATGAAGTAGTCAAAGCAAGCATTATAAGTTGATTAACTCATACAGGAGAGCAGTGAAAGGAAAACAGAGCAATGAAAATACAGTAAGTTACAAAGTGCAACTGTTTAGCTAACATAGCTAACTGGATAACACATTTATTTAACAGTTAATACTTATACAATATAACCAATATGAAGAGGTTCGTTGCCTAGCAACTGACAGGAAGAGTAAGAGGGAAGGGAAGTGGAAAGAATTAGAATGGCAGCAGACTGGCTTACAGGCAACAAGAGCCAGCCAGCAGAGGTGAGCTGGAGGACTTCAGTCTAATAGTCTGAAGACTAAGGACACCATATTGACACCTACAGTATGTATGTAAAACGCATACTTGCTGTGTCCCTCACCCTCAGTTCTACTATGCTGGGGACCCTTTGGTGGTGCTGTGAAGAATAGGGGGAAGATGTCCCACCTCCTACTGTCTCAGGCAACTCAAACAGTATTCTTAGTGTTTTTACTTTTTCCAGAAAGAAAAGGATGATGTCAATATTTATTTATTTAGTTAGTTTTTGTTGACCAGGCAAGTGCACTAGAAAAATAAAATGCATATCCTCAGGTACAACCTCAGAGACTCACAATAACAGGTTAACAATACAACAAAACAAGATAGGCAAAAAGCAGAAATGTACAAAGCATATAGAGAGTTTCCAAAACAGCTACAAGAAATTAAATAAAACAGTAATAATAGTAAAAATGACTAAAATACAGAACATAAAGCAGATAGCCATAAACCAGCAAAAGCAAAAACAACCTCACCATAGGTGGACATGAATTAAGTAGGTGGATTCAGGAACAGTAGTGAGTGAGCATGAGACAGCAAAATAGCAAGAGTAGCACTAGGAGAAAAACAATCTGAGGTAAGCAAAATAACCAAAAGGTAGCCGATAGGCAAAAGGCAAAACAAAGTGAGAGCAGAAGGCATCAAATAGGATAAATGTCTGAGAGGTATAAAGTGGAGTTTGAGAAGTCAGGAGTAGGAGCATACTTCAGAGGGAAAGGATTAATGCAGAAACACCCAAGGTAAAACAACTAGTCAAAGACAGGCAAAAGCCAAAAGAACAAAATAAGGGTGAGAGGAGAAAAGCATCACTAGAGGATGATGAGCAGAAATGGGTGAGAAAGTAGTATCAGGGAAGTCAGGAGCAAGAGCACACTTCAGAGGAGCTAAACTAGTTGAATGCTTCTCTTTAGAATGTGAGGTGGGACTAGCAGTCCATGATGTGAGAAGGCAGAGAGTTCCAAGCTCCAGGAGCAAAGTGGGTAAATGCCTGCTCATCCATTTTAGAGTAGCTCTTGGAAATGACCTGGAGGGCCTGATCTTTTGAGTGAAGGGGGTAGGCAGAGTCAGCAGGAGTGAATATTGAGGCCAGTAAGATAGGTTTAGAGGACCTAAGAATGTTACCAACTGAACAGCATAGGATTGGGAGGGGGTGTTATTTTAGAGTAGATTGAACAGCGATGGGTAACATGAGGAGCAGATATGGCAGCCCTACACGATTTTTATAGGACACATTCCATTTGTGGAAGCTGCTTGCACTGGCATGATAAAAGCAGGTAATTGCATAGCATAGGCTAGGAAGTAGGACTCCCTGGGCAACAGCAATCCTGGCTGCAGGAGTGAGGGCATAACGGATCCTATAAGCAAGTCCAAGTGTAGTATTAACACACTTGTAGCTGTTAGAGATGTGCAGTGAGAAGTCCATGAAGGAGTGAAGTGTAACACCAAAATATTTGAAATGGTTGGTCATGGAGACGAGGGGGCCATCCAGACAATTGACGTCAACACTGGAGCTGCAGGGCTGAATCTTTTGAGGGGACCCAAAAAGCATGGCTTGAGTCTTGCCAGCATTCAGTGCAATGCAATTTGGGGTCAGCCAGTTCTGGACTTTGTGGAAGATGAGTGAAGATTTATATTGCTACTAGTCTGCCACTATATTTTCTTCAACAATGTTGATACCCATGGTTTCAGATGTCTCTTTAAAGTTTGTCTAACTTTAGTGAATGAGGAAGCATCTCTTTATCATGATCCAGTGTACACATATTCCAATGCCAACATGCCATCTATAGACTAGTTTACTTTCTTCATTTCCCTCTAACATGGGCATGTTTCTGTCATACCTGACACTGGTATGTCATACACAGTTCTTTATGAATTTGTTTGAGATTTCAATTATCCTTACATTGTAATGAAACTGTGTTTTTATTCTTCACCTTTGTAAAAGTGTAAAAGGGACTTACCACAGTTGGCTTGTCCATTAAACAAAAACAAAGGTCCAGCTCAGACACAAATATTTCATTTTTGTCATTGCAAACTACCCTTTGTGATGTGGGATTTACCTGTACTGTCTTATTCTACTGACTGCCTGCTGCTTAATCAGTTTATCCAAGTCCTGTAAGTGGTACAATTCTCAAAATCATTGGTAGCCTGCCTTGTGCCAACCACTGCAGGACTGCTACCTCAGCTATAGAAAATGAATTGTTTTTAATTACCAAATTTATGATATTCCTTTCTATGTAAGAACATCTTGAGCATAACATAAGGGAATATCACGGCAACCTGTACTGTACAACCTGCTGCAACCAGCACTTCAAGTCATGAATAGAAAAATCTGATCTTTGACTATCCCAATGACACTTTTTTATCATGCCCAGTATATACAAGTTTTAAACTGCTGGCATCTTGTTCAGACTGGCAGCACTATATCTTGGGTGACTGTTTCATGGTCTGTCTGTGCCATTAATAAATACTGTAGCACCTTAACCATCAAATAATACATACTAATATTCAAATCAGGTTGAACATTGGCAAAATGGTACTGGAATAATCCTCAGTGTTTTAATTACTACTAATACTCTTAACTCTGGCAAGTGCTCCCTTTAACCTGCCTTCACAGCCTGTCATCCTGCCATCTCCAGGGCTTACCTTCCTGTTGTTTTGCCACAAGGCATGGCTTCCCATGGTAAGGTTGCTGGAAGTACAGCAGAGGCCAGTTCCTTAGCAGTGACTGAATCCAGATTCATAAACACAGCTTGATCATAGGGTGTGGGACCTGCCAGATGCAGGAATCATCCTACTTCCTGACTGCTTTTTTATCAAGTTGTCCATCTCTGAGTCAGCTGTGTGAATGCAAGAGTTCAGGCATGCAAAGGACATGTGCATGGATAGAGCCAGCTGACTCCTCAGTCCACTTGTTATTCAGATGTACAACACCTTCCATGCTACTACAGGAGGTGCTTGTGCAGCAGTTCCATCAGGCACCATCCCATAGAGAAGGCTAGTGTCCATGTTGATGCACAACCCTCTCACCTTAGCTGGCCATCCTGTGACCTGGGATCTTTCCTGGACCCAGATCCACAGCATAACATGCAGTAGCCCTACTGCTGTGTCAGTAGACTGGTTCAATGATCCTCATTGTCTGAAATGTTTAACTTATACAGGATGCCAAACTTTAATTAATTTGAAGACTTATTTCTATCATTAATACTAAAAATCAACAGGATTTAACTACAATACTGATAATATAACACTGAGGGGGTGATCTCTGAGTTGAAACCATTAACCACAACTGACCTTTAAAGATCTCAACACCCTCTAAAGGTCCTGGCATATGGACAGCACTATACCAAGCTGTGAATATATAACCACATTTTACATTGCGTGATGATTCACTGTTATGCAAGTGCTCATGCTTATTTTAATACGTCCTTGAAGATATTCCTTTTAGCAACTAATATTAACAGGAGTGAGACAGTTTCACAGTGGTCCTGTTATCTAGATTTCACCTTTGGAAGACCAATTTCAGATTTTGCCCATATCACATGGGAAAATAAGTGTTTGCGATAAAATGGGGAAAACAGTTGGCAGCCTTTAAGCAGAAGAGACTAATAATTTAATGAGCATGTAATAAGTATAAACTTCTCATAGATGGGCAGAATTCTGGTCTTTCCTGAACAAGAAAAAAGACCAGGGAACAGATAACTAAAACATTTTTGCACATGCAATTTGGCTGTTCCAGCAAATTTTATAATGCTATCTGTGGCAGAAAACTTCCTGTCCAGAGTATTCATGGTCATTTCCTTTCTGAAAATCAGTAGCTCACATGACAGCACTCATTGCTGGGCCTGGAAAACTGAACAATTGACTTCACATCTGGGAGCAGGCACTTGGACAATTAATACCCAAAATGAAACTTCAGTGTTGTACTGTGGAAGGGGCTGTACAGTTGGAAAAGTTACTCTTTCAATAAAAGATTAAACTGAGGTCTCTTCTGCCCATCTGTGGTGGCTACACTTATGTAAGGTAAAGATTTGGAGCAAGGTTTAAGAGTGATGCTATCAATGGAATCTGAGCCAACAGTTCATCTCTCAGTCACTTATGATCTTCTTTGAGGATGTCTCCCTCATTTGGGTCACATCATGGAATTGTGAGCAGTCAGCATCAGGACCACCTGGAACTTGTTTTCTGGCTGTAGTCACCCATGTCGATGCACTTCAATGACACCTGTATAACATGGGCTTCCCCAGCATGCATCAGTTCTTTATCCTGATATCAACCACTTATTGGTCACCACTGCTGAAGAATGCCATAGAACTTTTGAAAGAAGTCACTAAGGCTGCTACTATTCCACATTTCTTATCTTAAACTTTCTGTTATGCCACAATTAGGGTTACCAGATTTTGGGACACCAAAAAAGAGGACACTTGCTAAGGACTAAGTATCAGTCAGCTGCATGGTGCCATGCCATGGTCTGATCTCTGATCAGCCTTCAAAACAGGGCTGAGTCTTACAATCTTACCCGCCCCCCAACTAAGCAATGTTGTTACATTAGTTTGAATAGCCACTCAGCATCATGGTCAGTCAATGTCAGTGAGCCAGTCTGATCTCTGAATCAGATCAACTTTACTGTGGTGGACTGACAACATAACCTTAAACATCCCGCCCAATGATGTTACATGTATTTCAGCACTACTCTCACTCTGACTCAGCAGCATGGTCAGTTGTCTTCATCAAGACTTTACCAAATTGGGTTGCTGACAGCAGCCTCCCCCCCCCCAGCAATTGAGGGATGTTACATTTGAGCAGCAACTGTGAGCATGGCCTAGTCTGTCTGTGTCTGGATCATGAGTCTTGACTCAACTAAGCAACTACTTACCAAAATAATTGATCTGCAGGGTTGACTGGCAATACTAGACTGTTCTGTTCTGGTTCCAACCACACAGGTTTATTCTCAGTCACAAGTCGGTGGGGGTCCTGTCCAGGTCGAGACCTTAAGGAGTCTTTCATGGGACCAGAATGATGGCAACCATGGGACACAAGTTTCAAAACAATAAAATCATTAATTTCATTGGTGTCATGCGACCACTACGGCTCCCTCTGAGACAGACAGACTAGTGCTACTGCTGGAAAATACAACCAATGTGGGATCCGGAGTGGGATGGTAGCTGGTAGGGCATGGGTTACTGTTGGTTAGGGACTGCTCTGGGCTGGCAACTGGCTGCTGGCAACAATCATTCATGGAGAAGTTCCACTGGGTTCCACATTAGCTACTGCTGCCGGCCCGTGCCTACTAAATCCCAAGAGAGGATGAAAAGTGACTGCTACAGTCATACACAGAGCTAAACCGTGCATGATAGCATGAGTATGCTGCAGCACTAGTTTTTTTACCTACCACTTTTGGGCATGGCACTTTGACCATAATACTGTACTACTAGTTACTGTCTGTTGCAAAGCATCCAGCCAAACTGCTAGTGGTCCTGCATGCCAGGATGGTTGCGTGGCAACGGACAATTAGTTCAGTGTGAATCAGAGTGCCAAGCCCAAAACCCAGACAAAACAACACTCAGTAAAAAATCTACCTGGATCAAAAATTCACACCTTCAAATGAGGACATGTCCAGGTAAAACCGGACGTCTGGTAACCCTAGCCACAACTGAAAGACAAGAGACTACTGTTCCATTATTGCAGTTGCTACAACATAAAAAAAATGTATAAAGACAGTGACTACTCCATTTTTATCTGTTGCCTCAGGAAAGTTTGCCTGAGCCTTAAAGAGCAGCTGACACCTTCAGGACAACTTTAACAAAACATAATTTTTAGACACAGTTCAACTTGCATGTCACGTTAGTTCTATATTCCTCCTACACATTATTTACTAATGAGGTCATTTGCATTAAAATAAAATCTTTGTTTCTGAAGAGTTCAGCTATTCCTGTTGCTTTCTCCCGACCTGAGGTCATAATGCACTGCCTGTGACATCACAGTTACTCTCATGCTAACAGACTGTGATGTCACAACAGAGGATTATGACTTGAAGTAGGGAGCAAGTTATAGATGCAGATGAACTGTAAGGGAACCACTAAAGAATAAAGATCATGTATTCATGCAGATTTACTCAGTAATAAATAATGGGAAAGATTAATATATAGAATATATATGGAATGCAATCTGAATTGTATCTAATTATTACGTTTTTCAAAGTTTTCTTTGAGGTGTCAGTAGCTCATTAAGCAGGCAACCAGCAGACATTGCAAGAAAGCTTTGGAGGTACATATAAAGCTTCAGGAAATGGAGAAACAGTTTGCGGGGAGGAGGATTTACCATCATCAACCTCCTCTGTTCCAGGTTCACCATAGGCCCATCAAGCCACGTGGTCAATTGTGGCCATCACTAACTCATCAAAGAAAAGGGATAAGTCCTCTAAGTCGGTAGAAAAACAAAGTCACTCTGAGAAAAAGAAGTGGTGCAAAGACAAGCCTGTTTCTCTAGACCATTCCTGTTCACCTCTAAAAAGAGAAAAGCTTACTGAAAAAGATGGGTCCCTGGCTTTGTCAATGGGTCCAGCTGCCACGCCAACCGTCTTTCAGATACCAAGGACAGGGTCCATCACTGGCTCACCTTCCCACTAGAGGATTTGGAGACTATATCACCTTTGGCCATAGTCCTGTCAAACGTTCAGCCTCCTTCTGTGCCTGACAATGCACGGTATACAGTTAGAGCAGTGACTGCTTTTTATTACTATAAATAGGATTCCGCAATAAGGGTGACAATGACAGGGGCAATTTTGATTTTAGAGCACCCCTCAGTCATGCTGCCTTTTGTGCCCACACAGTTTCTAATCCCTCCAGGGCATGCCTGCCCTGGAGGAGGTTATAGTTAGTTGGGGAGAGTGTGGGGGGGCAAAGTCCCCTTCATTGGGGGATGTGGGAGGTGAAGCTCCCAGCAAAACATAGCTGTTTTCTGGGACAGGGCTTTGGCGATTTCCATTCCAGGAGACATTATCTCTGGTGCAGAAATGCTGGGCGGCATATTGCCTGTGCCCTTATCAGTGTCAACAAAATGACTGTTGCACTGATATGGTTGAATCTCAATGCACAGCTCTTGTAGAAGAGAATGTCTGAGCTGTTTCAGAACCTACTGCTACTGCCACAATCATCATTGTCTCTGTGGACACCCTCAGTTGACCTTACTGTTGATGTTCCAGTTCTTGTTTCCAGCTTTATTGCCGGGTCCAGATCGGCATCTCTTGATTTACCCCCTGCTGACAGCTCCTCTTCACTTATCTTCTAGTCCTAGTGACTGTCAGCTGATGACAGTCAATATTGATGACAAACTAGAACATAATCCAGAGTATATGGGAGAAGAGGAAGATACCATGGATGATGAAGAGGCAATAGATGCTGTGGGCTCAAGCTCAACTCTATCCTCTTGCTTAAAGAAGATTGTGAAAAACTCTCCAAGGTCTCCACCAGAGGCTTCCTCTTTTTATAACTTCCTGAAACAGGTACATGCTAAATTGGGATTTGAAACAGAGGAGAAAGACTCCATCAAGAAAAATCTTTTAAGAGGTTTCTGCCTCCCGTACAGTCATTACTCCTCCAGTGCATTCTACACTTGAGGGTGCCACTTTGGCTGCTTGCCATAGGCCAGCTGAAATTACCAGCAGTTCCAAAAAATGGCTGATAAACAACATCCAGCACCAACTGCTAAGCTCTATTGTTCATCACAGCCTGAAACAGACTAAGTGGTGATTATGGCTGCTCATGTGAAATCAAACTCCTGAACACATGATATCTCTTCCTTCTAGTAAAGAGTTGAGGAACCTGGGTGTGGCAGGGAAGAGAATGTTTTCTTCTGCTTTCCTGCACCTAAGGACAGCCAGCTATAAGTCATACATGTTGAAATAGCAAAATTGCCTTTGCAAGACTATGGCCACCCTAGCTGAAAAATTGCCATAAGGCTAGAAGAAGATATTGGAACAGCAGACTATTGCTAATGGCCAAGGGGGGTTGGTAAGCACCTGCTAAGGTGTGCCTGTGATGTCTCTGATGCTGCTGTCAAGGCCATTGGTACTGCATCTACCTTTTCCACTACTCGTAGCTAAGAGTGGCTGGTTTTGCTTCATATGTGCAACAATCAGTAATGAATGCTCCTGTCAGAGGTAAACAATTGTTGGCAAGGATGTATTAAATGCATTAAGGAATTTACAGTCCACAAAATGACTGAGATTGGTGCATACTTTGAGCCCTAAACCCCGAGGAAGGGTCCAAGGATCTTTTCACAGGCACTATGCCTGTCCAGTCTGGGACTATTCACGATGTACTGGAAGGGGTTCCCAGAGATCTCAGCCTTCTACTTTCCAAGCAAAAAACCTGCCTCCCTGCAGCCATGTCAGCATTATGTGTTGCTCCAGCTGCTTTCTAACTCTCTTCCTTCCAGCCTCAGTTCTACAGAAAGTCTTGGTGGAGGGCTGAATCACCTTCTTCCTACCAAAATGGGGGGAGATCTCTACAGATGCTTCGGTCCTGGAAGTTGTTCAGCAAGAACATACCCTAGAGCTCCTTATTGTTCCTCCACTGAGCCCCCTATTTATCCAACAGATATCCTCTAGGACACCTTCCTGTCCTGCTGGAGGAGGTTCGACCCTCCTCTAAAACAGGGCTGTGGAACCTGTCCCTGTTTCAGGACAGAATCATGGTTATTATTCCTGTTACTTTCCAGTCCCAAAACAGACCAGGAATCTCACGCCTGTACTAGATCTTAGAGGACTGAATCTATTCATTGAATACAAAAAGTTTTGAATGATCTCTTTGCAGTTTCTTTTCCTCCTCTTCCTCCTGCCAACTGGGCATTGGGTGGTTGCTCTGGATATGAAGGACACATAGCTACATCTGGGAAGTACCAAGATATCTCATTGATGAGAATGCCGACCTCCCCAACAGCGACGGCACAATACCGCCCTTAGGTATTGTGCCGCCTCTTGCATTGCTTTTTTCGGTGGGGGGCTGTGTCCCCCCACACACCTCAGACTTTAGGATTCCAACTCCAGGTCAGAGTTGGTCCGGGGAGGGGGCAGAACACTAGGGGAAGGAGAAACACAGAAAAAGGACCATTACTGCGAATGTCGCCATAATGGTCTTTTTCTGTGTTTTGCCATCAGGGTGTTGACCACAATGGGTGATACGCGACATCTGAAAGTCACACAGAAAATACCCATGTTTCATGCTTCAGGGATCACACTACCAGTTTTGTGTCTTGCTGTTTGGTTCATATTCAGCATTGCATATCTTTACCAATGTATTTGCTGCAGTGGCAGCTGCCATCAGCAGGGAGGGCCTCTATGTTTTCTCATACATAGACAACTGACCGTTGAAAGCCCCTTCTCAGGAAGTCATTGTCTATACACTATTTCAATCACTGCACCTCCACATCTGACTGCTGAGGACATAGAGGTCTCTTTGTCTGGAGTTTCCCCTGTGATTGTAGATGTTTTGCTGGTGGCTAGGAAGCCATCTATCTGATACACCTACTCACAAAATTGGACATTTTTTATGGTTTGGTCTACTAGGCACATCTTGGATCCTTTTATGTTCCATTTCCCAAAGTAGTGGACTTCCTCTTGTTCCTTAAGGACTCAGAATTGTGGTATTTCTCTATTAAGGCCCACCTGGCTACACTGTCAGCTTTTCATGCCCTCACGGAGGCAAGCACTGGCCCAAATTAAGGTTTCCAATAGACTCTTAAGAGGTATTTTACTGCTGTACCCCACTATCTGAAATTTGTTTCCAGTGTGGGATTTCAATTTGGTCCTAGAGAACCTGACTACACCCCCCTTTTAGCCTGCTGCTACTTGTGATCTGTGCTTCCTCTCTTGGAATACACTGTTCCTAGTAACTATGATGTCTGATAGACTCATTTTGGAGTTGCAGGCTTTGGTTGCATATCCTCCTTTTATTATTCTTCACAGTGATAGGGGCGTGTTATGCATTAATCATCATTTCTTTCTAAAGGTAGTGTCTGAAAGAACACTAAATCAGACTATTGACCTTCTTGTTTATTTTGTATCTCCCACAGATAGTGGGGAAAGTCATTTAATATGCTGGATGTCCAGAGGGTACTGCATTGGTACTTGGATCATATAAATGACTGTAGAAAGTCCTCACAACAGTTTGTAACTTTTGCCCCTAGGATGGTAAGCTCATTGATTTCCAAACAGGGTCTGCCCAAAATGATTGGTCAATTATATTAAATTTTGTTACCAGAAGTGCCATAAGCAACATCTTGATCCAGTCTGTGCTCACTCCACCCATCAGGTGGCAACTTCAGTGGCTTGTTTCTTAATGGTGTCCTCTGATGATAAATGTGTTGCTGCCACTTGGAGTACTGTTCATAAATTTACTAAACACTGCCATCTGGACAGTGTCTCTCATAGTTGTGCCAGCTTTGTCCTCAGTGATCTGCAATGCCTTCCTACTCGGAATCATTAGGTACTGTCATCATCTCTCTGTACTTGGTACTGCCTCTATATTGTTTCAGCAAATCTTCAAGAGAATCTCCTCCATTTAACCACTGCCCCCCACCCTGTTGGGCAATGGGTGACAATACCGCCTGTTGTAGCAAGCTGCTACTCATATGCTGCCTAGTACAGTATTTATACTCAGGTTTCCATGTCCCCTTCTGTTTGTCTGGTTTGGTCCTGGTCACTTCAGTCCCTGCTAGTCCAATGATCCTCTGAACTTGCTGCAGCGGGGAACTGAGGCATGCAAAGGAAGGGCATGTTACATAGGTACCAAAGAGGTGTTTTGAGATGGTGACACTGGCCAGCAACATTTCTGCATAGTTCTTATGCCAGTGGCTTATAGGTTCATGATGTGGCTCAGTGGAGGAGATTCACTCTCAAATTTACTGTTACAGTAGATAACTGTTCTTTCTAATGAGATGTGGTCATATGTGTGGTATTAGCATGCTTAATGGCGGTATCAATCATTTGAATACAGTTAAATAACCTCTATTTTCCTTCCATGTCATCATGTGTTTTGATATGCTTTGATCATTCTGAATATATTAATCTAGCTTTATAGTACCCTCAAATCTTCATTGCACTCATACAAGCAAAATATACCAGCAGAAGGACCAAATGGTCTGTCAAGTCTGTTTGCAGACTTCATGCATATTTGCTACATGTTGCTCCACCCCTCCTTGTCATCCTAACCGTCACCATTATTTTGTCCCTTCACCTCTCAAAGCCCCTAACTGATTCGTGATTGACTTCCTCATCAGGAAGTGGGTTCCACTCTGTCACCACTCTCTCTGTGAAGAAGTGCCTGCTGGCCTCCTTCCTTCACATTCCCCATGCAAATTTGTAGCTGTACCCCTAGGTGCTTTTATTTTCACTTATACTGAAAAGACCCTTAAGGTTGATTTTGTTGACACCTTTAAAGTATTTGAAGGTTCCAATTATGTTCTCCCTCTTTCTTCTATCCTCAATGAGTTAATGTATAAGTTCACAGTCTCTATTCCCTCAGGACATCCTGTTGCCCTTTTAGAATCTTGGTAGCCCTTTGCTGCACTGCCTCCAGCTGATTTATGCCTTTCTTGAGGTGGAACTCCAGTACCAGGTGCAGTTACAACGTGGATCTGGACAGAGGCACGGTGACCTCCTTCCTTCTACTGCTGAACTCCTGTGATAATGCCTCCCAGCATCCTGTTAGCATTTGCTCTCGCCTTTCTGCATTGGACTACAGGTTTCAGGTTGCTTCAGATTTATATTCCCAGGTTCTTCTCCTCTGAGACTGTGCCCATCACACTCTCCCAAGTCTCTATTCAGCTCTGGGGTTCTTGCACCCTATGCATATTACCTTGCACTTCTTCACATTGAATCCTAGTTGCCTGATTTCTGACAATTTTTTCAAACTCGCAAGGTCCTCCATCAGATCCTGATGCCCTCCTCAGTGTCCACCCTCCAAAAAAGTTTGGTGTCACCTGCAAAAATGCATATCTTGCCTTTGATGTTGTCCCTGTTGTTGTTAATGAACACGTTGAACAGGCGTGAACCAAGGACAGATCCCTGCAGAACCCTGCTAGTAACTTCACTCATCCCTGAGTGCTCACTACCACCATCTTCTGCTTTCTTCTCCCTAGCCATCCATCTGGAAAGTTTCCCCCTGTCCTCATGTGTGCCAACCTTTTGATCAACCTGTTGAGGGGACAGAGTAAAATGCCTTCCTGAAGTCCAGGTTCACTGAGTCTACTGCATGATCCCTGTCCACCACCTTAGTGGCCCATTCCAAGAAGCTGATCAAATTTGTTTGGCATAACCTCCTTGCCATAAGCCTGTGATGACTGTCATTCTGGAGCTTATATGCCTTAAAGAGCTTGACCTACCTTTCCTTGAGGATGATTTCTAGCAGCTTGCCAATATTTAATGTCAAGATGACTGGTCTATATTTCCTAGGTGCATCACTTGGCCCACTCTTATGCAGGGGTACCACAGCTTCTTCCACTGATGTGGCACAAAACTGTGTCTGGAGAACACTTGAACAGGCTGATGAGGGGTGCTGCAAGCATCATTGCCAGCTCTCTCAGCATCCTTGGGTGCATGCCATATGGCCCTGGGGACTTCACCTTGAGGGCATTGTACCCTTTGAGAACTGTCTTCCAGGATTGCTTTCTCACTCATCTTCACCACCTCCCATCCCTATGTTCTCCTGTAAAGTTTGCACATCCACACTTCATGAAAACTGAGCAGAAGCACTTGTTTAGTACTTCTGCCTTCTCTGTGTTGCCCTGTGCCTAATACATTCCTCTTTTTAGCTTAACTGTGTTTTCCTTTGTCGATCTTTTCTCTTGGATGTATTGGAAGAAAGTCTTATCTCCCTCCTTGAGCCCTTCAGCTATCTGTAGCTCCGTCCTTTTCTTGGTCTGCCTACCACCCTAACAGTTGACTTCAGTTTACCTAAGTATTCAATTCTGCGTTCTTCCCTCTGGGTCTTCTTGCACTTTCTGTATTCAGCATATTTATATTTCTGTTGTCTGACCTCCTTTGTAACCCATAGTGGCTTTCTTTTCCCATTATTTTTTCCTTTTTTTAAGGCAGGTTGCAGTGATTGCCTTGATCCCTCCCCCATATCAAGGACCACCTTTCTTCCACTCTCATGCCTGCCTTGATCTCTTTCAGTCATTCCCTTACTATCTCCCTTATGCATGCAAAGTCTTCCATCTTGAAGTCAAGAGCATGTGTTTTTTCTGTTCAACACTTTAAGTCTCATATCTGCTTGAAACCACACAGACTGGTTATCACTCATTCCAAGGTGCTTAGCAACTCTGATGTTTTCGACATCATTGCTATTTGTCAGCACTATTTCCAGGTGCCCCAATCCCTTGTTGGCTCCATCACCCCATGGGTCAGAAACTCATTCTGGGCCACATCAAGAATTGTTTGATTCCTGCAGCTGCTGGCCTATGGGATGCCCCAGTCAGTATTAAGCATGTTACAGTCCCCCACTGTGACCACTTTCCCTGTCTATGCAGCCTTCCTTATCTAATCCCAACCTCTTGATCCATGTTTTCATCTTGACTTTAGCAAGTACATCACCTCCACCCTCATTTTCTTCATAACACCTGATTGCAGTTGCACCCATAAAGTCTTCATACTCTTCCCCATGTCTTTCCGGATATACTATGGTAGCCTGAAACACAGTATGTTGACGCTCAGCATGCTGAGTAAATAGGCAATTAATGCAAAGGCCCAAATCAGTGACATGCCCAACATACGAATTTTGGGCATGTCACAAAATTAAATGTAAAATGGTGTCGGTATACAGCATTTCCAGATAACATATGTATACCATCTTTCCTTGTGACCATTATTCCATCCCTAACACAGAGCTTTACTCCTCTTTCCTACCTTTTGTTCTGTCCTTCCTATAGAGAGAGTGTATCCAGGATCAAACAGATCATAGCCATGGTCTGGGATTGCCCCAGTTACAGTGACCACAAGTAGATCTGCTCAGCCATCTGTCATCATGACCTGAAGGTCATTAATCTTGTTCTCCAGACTCATGGCATTTATGGATATCACTCTGAACATCCCATGATTCCCTTCCCCTCTCCTTTCTCAGTCCCAACTTCTCCCTCTGGCTGACCTGCTATTTTCTACTCTACTCCACCCTGTTCCCCCTGCTCCATCTCTCCACTGTGATCCCCATACCCATCTTCTCTAACCCCCAAATCATTTTATTTAATGTGCTCTCTGCTGAGGAGGAGGCCTCCTCCTGTTAAGAACCATGCATTCTGTGTCCCCAGGAAGTCCTCCCTCTGCTCAGTTTAAACTTCAGCTACCCGTGATGTTCTCCCTGATCCTGTCATGGAGCTCCTGCTTGCCCCCTGTAGAGGAGTAACCTGTGCAATAAGTACAGGGATTTCTTATCCAGGACTTTTCCCAGGTCCCCACATACCAAAATACTCCTCTGTGTACTAGTCCTTAAGCCACTAGTTGAACACAGAGAGTCCTTATCTTCCTAGCTAAACTGGCCTTAGATACCTGTAGCAACTCTGAAAATGCCATTGGTCTTGACACCATCTGAGCCAATTTCCTCCCAGTTTCCCTGAACCAATCCTCAGCTTCTCCTCTGCCACCCCCACCTCACAGCCTGCCAGGTGATTTATTACCTGATGGAGGACCGTGTCAAGTTTTCCCCTCTCCTTCCTGCACTAGAGAGTTCTTCTCTCTCCTCAGCAGCTACTACTTTGTCTTTTCATACATTCAAGGCACTCCATGATATCAATTATGGTACACCATTCCATGCTGTTTTCCTCAATGGGCAGATGTGGTGTAACTGGTGTCATAGAATGTGCAGACAGTATGAAAAGAGAGAACAGTAGCTGTTGAGCAGAGAGGAGTTCAAGGTAGTTACAAACATAACATAAACATTTTTGTTTAATCATAAAGTTCCAACATATGTGAACATAGGAAGGATGCTAAAAGGGAATTTACTGGCATAGACATGATTTCCTACTACTTTAAGGGCTACAGCTGATAAAAGTAGAATAGTCTCCTGAGTTTTTGTGCTGCTTTTATAAGAGTTGGAACTCTGCATTTCTGGTCTTCCCTGCTCTAGTAGTAGTAGTTCACTTGTTGCTTTGTAAAGCTCTCTGGGATAAGTTGCATATGAAAGGAACTACATAAAACCATATTCTAGTCCAGTGTAAAAATCTAGTGATACCCTTACAAATTCTGGATATGCATCTCTGGGGCCAATTCAAAAGTGTGATACTGTAGAATGTGAGGCAGTAACCAAACTGAAAAGCTGGGCTCTGAAAGTGATTATTGGTGATGATGTGCAATCTCACCTGCGATGTCAAGGCAGCAGCTAACAAGACTAATCAGTTTCTAAGGTATATCAGGAAGAATTTCACTATTATGCTAGGATTAGGGAAATAGTTGCACAATTACATAAGCCATTAGTCGGGTCTCACTTAAAGTACAATGACCACTTCATGTTGCCAAATCATGTCAAGCATATGAAGGAGTTAGGGAAGGTACAGAAGTGGCTACTAAGATCTGAGCTATACAGAGAGAATAAATTATGGGGACATGCTTAAGCAAGATAGGCGTATACCAGGACATGCTCAAACAAGATAAGCATATTCAGCAATAACAGTTTATAAAAAATATGAACTGTATGACCTAAGACAACTAGAAAAACATTGTGGTTGTTCATTAAGGAATATCACTAGTATCTTCTGATACAGCTGCCAATATTACATCATGCATTGTCCACCTCCATGGAACAGATGGACATCTTCTTCCTGATTCATTTTAAAGTCCGTGGACACCCCCTAAACAGATTTTGTAGCTTACAGTTTACCTCTGTTAAAAGAATCTTGACCCCTTATTGTTTGTTCTTTTTGTCCCATGTTCTAGCCCCTTACCATTACCTGGTCATTTGCTACCTTTTGTAGTAGTAATATCTTTATTTATGTGGTGCACTTCCCTTAAGGTTTAAGGTGCCTTAGAGATCAAACCAATATACACATAGCTCATAATGAGAATAAATAACATATAGATAAAACTCCAAATAAAACACATTATAAGAATATAGAACAGCATCAGTACAGAAATCATACAGTCAGCCAGTGGGCAATAAGATATTATCGAACGTCTCTTTAAAGAGGAAGGGTTTAAGACAATGATAAAGGTCTCCACTGCGGGGACCTCTCTCAGGGCTTTTGGGAATTAATCACATGCTAATGGACTAGCCACTTTGAAGGCTTGGTCCCCAGAAGATTTCAATCTGGCCCTCTAAACCATCAGAAGGCCCACCTCAGTGGAGTGGAGTGGAGTGAGCAGGGTGGTGGTTAAGGAGTTAGGAGCTCAGTCAGATTGCATGGTCCTAACCCATGTTGAGCTTTATAAGTTAGTAACCCAACTTTAAAAGTGATACACCACTTCACCAGCAGCCAGTGCAGTTTATGTAGAACTTGGGTCACATGAAATGACCTGGAAGGTTCTTGCTTCCATTCACTACTCATGCACACCTATCCCTACTCATTGGCTATTCTTGGGACCTTCTCTGCCCTATCTCCAAATTCTAAATGGTTTGAACAGGTTGTTTCTTTAAGTGATACTGGAGTACCATAACGCAGCTGTCATGTTACAGCAGCATTCCATGTTTACTTCTTTTTTCACCTTATTATGTGTTTTAATTGTATTATTGAATGGTCTGCACCTCTGTTTCTGTACTTTCACTGTAATTTTTATCCTTAGAGACTGTCATGATCCTGATTCCTATTGCCTGTAATTGTTTTTATTTTGTTCTTTCTTTTTTGTAGCCTGTACTCCAGGACAGCATAGAAAGAAATTTGAGCTCAGGGTACCTTTCTAATCACCTATATTTAAATAAATACATTATAATGTATAAGAAATATGTTAACATTAACAACACAATTTTGGAGGACAGTAGGCTGAATTTTCAATGGAGTACACAAGGTTTGCATTAAGCCCTGTGTCCAACCCTTTTTTGGCATAGCTGCAACAAACATGTTTGACACAACTGTATATGATTTTAGTAGGTCGGAAGCAGCTGCAACAGTTTACATAATTTATGGCAGCTTGCACCAAATACTTGGCGCAAGCCCCATAACAAGGTTACCCAGAATTGTCACAAGCTAGACCAGCAAAAAGCTGAACTAACTTGCGGAAATCAGTGCATGGGACAGAAAATCCTGATCACTGGCCTGGAGAATGCCACAAGCTCCATGCACCATATGGTTGGTGCACCAGGAGCTTGTAGCATTTGGACACATTTGAAAATCCAGCCCAGTGTCTCAAGAGACCGCACGGGGTCATAATGTCACAAGACATTATGCCACATGGCAAAATCATGCTGCTAATACAGCATGATACTGACATGCTACATAAGTTTTTTTTCTGTGGGGCACTCTGCCCCTCACACCCCCCCCATTACGAGGGGCTGTGCCCCCTGGTCCCTTCCCACTGAAGATTCTCAACCCTGGAGGAGTCCAACTCAGGGAGTGCACAAAGTGTGGAAAAAAATAAAATGTCTAGGACCAGGAATCAAACCCTGTCCCAGATGAAGCACCTGGGTTTCTACTGATGTGTCTCAGTCCAGTGAGCCACAGCAGCTGCTCTGTAGAACCTACTCCCAGCAGATTTTATCCTCTGCCTGGGATTGTGTGAATGGTGCAATACCGTGTACAGCAGTATAAGCAATATTGCACCATTCGCTGTCATGGACAGCGCTGTTTCAGGATAGCTATAATGTTGTACACTATTAAGTGTACAACATTATGACCCAGTAGGCAAAAGACATACTGCTAAAATGTTTATCTATACTCAGCTGTACACTGGAAGTCTCACTTACATTAAAAATGTATTTATTAAATTCTAACAGTGATATATTTTATTAGTAATGCATATATCAGTGTATGCCTCAATGCATTTTTAAATATTGTATCAGCCATTTTAATAACTTGAGACATTAAGCCATTATTACAAAAATAAATTGTATTTTATTATCTAAGGTTATTAAAAAATAGACTGATTAGGAATCTAAGGATGTTAAAAATAAAATTTTAACAAAACAAAAGACATGGTGATTTTTTTTTTGCTAATTAACATATGTAAACATCTGCTTTAAGTGTCCCAGTTGTTACATTTCTAAGAAACACTACCCCTTTTTCAGTTTCATGGACATCAGTGGCAGACAGTAGTACATGTCTGCTTTCACTTTCTGCCTTGCAGTTTTCTTTTGTACTTTTTTACTTTTTGTGTTTTTTGGCACTTAAATATGAAGGACAAATAAAATGAAATAGCTGTCCACCCACTCGATTGCTGTAATTTTTCTGAAAAGTCTACAGTTGAGAGGCATTTCATCTCTCAGTTTTATACAATTTAGTGTGGTAGTGATCCTTTGTGAAAAACTATGGTGGCTGATTGTTTTGGTTTGACAGGTAAAATAAGTAGAGATGCAGGTCGACGTTTATGAGACTTTCCTGTTTTTCAGGATATAGTTTAGTCCCTGAAATGCGCAGTGATAGCATATTAATAAAATATCAGGGGACCCTTTCTGACCAATCACATTTGCAGCATTACCTATAATTTTCCTAGCCATGCTCGCAATACAATAATTGAATATAAACATCTAACAGATGGTTTGTTTAACAACAAAATACTTTTCACCACCTTCAACTTTTATGATTATGTACACAAAAAGCAATTATGTAATTAATTTGAAAATGATAAATTATTTCCAAAGTGGTCTAATTATGTTTTGTAACATTTTCATTTACCATCTAATGAGCTCAGTCATCAAAAGACAATAAACAGGATTTGATCAAACTGTTTTAGTATAACTATACTGAGGTGGTTCTCAAAGAAAAATAGAGACATAGAAACTTTTGACAGAAAAGAACCACTTGGCCCACCCATTCTGCCCAAAGATTTCCTATCTATTGTACAGTACCTCTGCAGACCCTAACTGGTCACTGGGGTCCATCCCCCTCCCTATTTTTGTATTATTACACCTATAGATCTATCTCATGGATGCTTGAAGCCTGACACCATTCTAGACCCCACCACTTTGGCTGGCAGTTAATTCCACCACCCTCTTAGTGAAGAAGCATTTCTTCACATTCCTCTTGAACCTGCCCCCTTTCAACTTCCTTACATGCCCTCTAATACTGGTGCTCATCTTCACTTGGCCACTCTGTATCCTGTTTACCTCTGTGAGATACTTGAATGTCTCGATTATGTCATTCCTAGCTCTCCTGCCTTCAAGAGTGTACATGTTGCCGTCCTTCAGCTTCTCCTCATAGGGCTTCTCTTGTAGCCCCATTCTCTGGACAACTTCCAACCTAACAATGTCCTTCTGGAGGTGTGGCTTCTAGAACTGTACACAGTACTCCAGGTAGGGATGTACTAGGTAGCAATACAGTGGTAGTCCAAGGTCCTTTTTCCTTCTGGTGATGCCCCTCTCTGTATAACTCAGCACCCCACTAGCACTGCCCACAACCTTGTCACATTGTAACGTCACCTTGAGGTCCTCAAATATAACAACCATGAGATACCTTTCTTGTCTACTGACTGCCAACACCTTCCCCCATCTTATACTCAGCTCCGGGGTTCCTATACCCTAGATGCATGATTTTGCACATCTTGACACTGAACTCCAGCTACCATGTCCTTGATCACTCCTTAAGTTTCCTCAGATCCCTTCACATTGTCTCTACTCCCTTCTGGGTGTCTGTCTCATTCTAGACTTTAGTGTCATCTGCAAATATGCAGACCATCCCTTCCAGTTCCTCTGCAATGTCTCCTATGATGACATTGAAGAGTAGTGGTCCTGGTAACAAACCTTGCAGTACCCCACTGTTCACTGCCTGTAACTTGAGTGTGTGCCATTTACTACTATTCTCTGCCTCCTATCCTTTGGCCAGTTGTGTACCCATGTTACCATTTTTCCCCCAACCCCATATTGGTCAGCTTCCTGAGCAACTTCCTGTTTGCTACTGTGCCAAAAGCCTTGCTGAAATCCAGATAGACCACATTCACCACCCCTGATGAAGGGTTTAGTCACCCAAAGAGCCAAGGTTTGTAGTGGGCATCTGGAGTCCACCTACAGATTTCTGTATAATTTTCAATAAGCATTAAAGCTTTTGAAACTTAAACTGCTGTGTCTGTGACTTTCATGTGGAGTACAAAGGAACTTTGAGGGACTGCCACATTCACCACCCTCCCTTGCTCTATCTCCTTGGCCTTCCAGTCAAAGAAGTCTATCAGATTTTTTGGCATGACCTTCCCCAGTAAACGCATGCTGCCTGTAATCCATCAGCTCACTGGATTCCAAGTACTTAGCCAGTATCTCCTTCAGTAGGCTGTCCATTAGTTCCCCATCACAGAAATTAGGCAGACAGGACTGTAGTTGGTAGATTTTTCTCTGCTGCCTCTCTTGTGCAAAGAGGCCACATGTCCTAATTCCCATGAGCTGATGAACAAGGCTGCCAGTTGGGCAGCTTCCACTTCCCTGAGTGCACTCAATGCCCTGGGTTGCATCCCATTCAGTCCATAGCCTTATCTGCTTTCAAGGCAGAAAATCCATTCAGTGCCCTCTCCTTAGAAAAAGGGCTTGTGTCCTTCCCCACATCTTCACTTCTATCTGGTGGCCCATCTCCTCCACCCTCCACTGTGAAAACCGAGCAAAATTACCTGTTCGAAATATCTGCTTTTTCTGGTTGTCCTCTGTACTGCATCCCTCATCTGACCTTCTGATCCTCACTGTCCTGCCTTTTGCTTTCCTCTTCTCCCTGATATAGTAGAAAAAAGTCTTATCCTGTTTCCTCACTTCCTTTGCTATTGTTTCTTTCACCTGTGTCTCAGCCATACTGACCACTCTTCCTGTTCTTTCTGCCTGACTAGGTACATCTCCATGTCTTTTTCATTCTGAGTTTCTGTGTTACTTTTGAACACTATCCTTCTTTCCCCTACTGCCATGGCCACCTCTCTGGAGAAGAATATTGGCCTCTTCTTCCTTCTTCCTCCTGCCTTTCCTAACTTCCTTTATGCAGAGGCTGGCTGCCCTGACAATATCCTTTCTTACACCCTTTCAGTTGACCTCCACCCTCCCTGGCTGTCCAACCTATCAAGCATTTTCCTGAGGCAGTCACCCATTTCCTTGAAATCTGCCTTCCTGACATCCAGGACCCTCATCCTTGTGTGGCTTTATTCTGCACTTCTTATTACATTGAACTACACTGTATGGTTTTATATATATACTGTATATATATATATATATATATATATATATATAAAAACATTGTTAATGCATCAGTTAGGGTTATTTCCACTGTGACAAAAGTATGGAAATTCAACATTAGGGTTACCAGCCCTAACACCCCCTACCCTAGCCCCCCACCCTCCACACAAAAACAGGTGCTGGGGTGTTCACTGGGGTCATCAGCCTAACTCTCACCCCATTCAATTTGTAAGTAAGCTGAGGTGTTGTAGTATAGGAGAATGAGGTGAGAAGTTCAGTTTCCCCAATGAACACCCCAACGTCTGTTATTCTGTGGAGAGTGGGGGGTTAGGGCAAAGGGTGTTAGGGTTGGTAACCCTAACGCTGAATTTCCACACTTTTGCCGCTGTAGAAACAACCCTAACTGATGCATTAACAACGTTCATTTTTTGCAATGAATTTCCTTACTTTTTGGAAAAGTGTAATATAAATAGTAAATGGTATGTGTTGGTGCCCATTTGTGCATAATGATATGCGACTGTGGGAGCGTGAGCCCTCTGTGCCCTTCGCTCCCACTTACACATAACTACAGAGCTATACAGAAGCCCTATAGAGCAAGGAACCCTTGTAACACTAATTTGCCAATATCTCAGCAAAGGTAGCAGCTATGAAAAAAATTCCAGTGCTGTTGTAATCATGACAGCGAGACCTCCTGCAAAATTAATCAAACAAAATCTGTATCGCTCATAGTTTCCAAGATACGGGCACCAAAATGCGCTGTGAGTGCTAACTTTGAGGGCATAATACTGGCCTGTGGACACAAAAATGAGCAATTGGAATACTAATTTCCAAATATCTCAGTAACTGTATAAGGGAGAAAAAAATTCAAAATTAATGATATTCTTGGCTTTCCAACCTACTTTTGTACTTAGTCCCCCATGTAGGGGGACTAAGACTTTTTGTGATGAAAAATCTGTATCTCAAACCATTTTCAAGATACAGGCACCAAAAGGTATGACTGGTACTGCAATGTTATCCTATGGGAAAATTTATCAACTTTGGAATGCTGTAACTATGGGCCCATTGAATATTTTGATACCAAACCACCAAAAGGCACATCTGTGGGACCAGAGCTTGCCACCCTGAAAATTTCAGGCCAAAGGCACAACTACCTTGGCACAATGAAGTAACAAAGAAAACGATACATTAGAAAATGTGTTTGTTCAGTGTTATCATGATTACTTTAATGTTTTCGCGGCACTCCTATCTCTATAAAGGGAATGTTGTCATGCACAGAAAAATGTAGTCAAGGTTACCTTTTTTTATTGTGATTGTTTTCACAGCAACACAAAATGTTGCCACAATCAGAAAATGGCAACATTATGCAAAAATTTGGAAAAACATATTTTCAGATCAGCTGATGAAAAGCTAATACCAGGGTCATGTTCCTCAGGGCCCGACTAGGTAAACACAACTGTTGGTATTTACCAAATGGCATTATTTTTTGAGTTACAACATTTTTTTGTCTCTTGCTAACTGAAAACAAGATGGCAGAAGCATGAAAACAAATTCAGGGAGCATGACAACAAAAATGTGATTGCAAAAGTTTTTGCAGTGCACATACAGATTTTCCCATAGGCTATAATGGGACATGAAAAAATTGAATAACTTTTGAATGGAGCAATATGTTTTCACCAAATCTTCAAAAGGCACCAGTTCAACCCAGGCCTCATGTAGATAATCACATTTGAATCCACTGAAATGCATTCTTCAGTCTATTATGGCTTACTGAAAAATGCACAAAAGTTGGCACTTTTATATGTTTTTAATGCTGTGCGGTTCCACAACTGTACATCCGACCAGAATGAAAGTTTCCAAATCCAGAGATACCTAATTGGCAGTTGTGGATGCAAACATTCAGACATATTGGACACATGGTTCCAAAGTTATTAACATGCAAATGTTTGGGTTAACATAGAAGTGACCGTTCAACCTAACTATATTGGCCCTACTGAGCCAGTATTATACATATATATATATATAGTTATATATATATATATATATATATATATATATATATATATATATCTATAGGGATACATGATGGTCATGAGTGTGATATGGCAGATATTGTCACTCCTGCAGAGTGAGCTCTGGATATCTCACAAGTGCGAGCGCAAGTCAGATATCCAGAGCTCATGTCTAGGAGTGACAATATTGCCATACCTAATCTGCTCATCGTGTATTCAATATATACTAATAGGTCCAAGAGTTTTATAAGTTTTGTTATGCTGTCTTGTGTTCTGTTCCTGTTTATGTGTTTGCTCATTCTGTGTGTGAGCTTTTCTGAATGGGCTGGCAGTGTTATAAACTCTGAGAGACACATGAGTGTGTTTTGCAATGCTAATTGAGTTAGTTTTAGGTAGGAGTGAGAAACATACTTTTGTGAAGCTATATTGTTTAGAAGTCTGGCTGCAGTGAAGCTGAGAGCATCACAGTAATTGTAATGAGATGAGAGGCAGACTGTCAGAACAGCTGATACTGTTTTCAGTGGTAGTTAAGTTAGTTGCAGGCAGAATGCAGAGTGTTTTGTGAAATTGTGCTCTTTAGAATTCTGGCTGCAGTCAAGCTGAAAGCATAACAGTAATTGTAATGGGTGAGAATCATAGTTTGAGGAACAAGTGAGAGTGTGTTTTAGTGGTAGTTGAGTTAGCTGCAGGCAGTAGTTTAGACTGTTCTGTGAAGCTTTGCTGTTTAGAATTCTGGCTGCAGTCAAGCTGCTGAAAGTATCACAGTAATGACCTGGAAGTTAGGGGGAGGATAGGTGTGTTTTGTAATGCTCACTGAGTTAGCTGTAGGCAGCAGTGAGACCTCTGAAGTAGTTCTGCATTAGTGTCTATGGTAACAGCACAGGTGTTTCTTGCATGCTGAGGGGAAAGCTGCCTAGAGTGATGACATTTTGTGACCTGTGTGTGTAAATGGTTGGTATCATCATAGTAGAGCAGAGGGTAAAAATATCACACTGCAGTGGATGATACATTGTTTTATCTCACTCATTTACCACTCACCCCAATGTGTATATATATATATATATATATATATATATATAGTATCATTATTACTATTTATTTTCTCTTGCAGAACATACCTCTTCCTCTATTTCCAGAAAAGATGGCCAAGTGAAATGCTTCCTCTATCTTCTTTTGATTTTGCCTTTTTTCTCCCCCTTATTAGAAATGGACTGTCTAATATAACCTTATTGTTATCTAGGTCTTATTAAATATAAAATCAATTTGCTACAGTTAAGGTTAGATCACAAATTTTGGTGATCCCTCTTCTTATCATGTTGATATTTAAAAATTAACTGATCTGGACACTTAATATTGAGTACGATTCCTTGAGTTTAGTTTTTTTGCATTAGCTTCCAGTCAAAACATAGTGATCTGTATAAACTAACAGTAACAGCAAATCATGATTTAATCATTAAGATCCTTTGCTTGAGAACTGAGAAACGTTATTTTTGTATTCTATAAGTAGTTTTATAATCAATTAGATTTATATGTCACATGGTTTATGATGTCACAGTTTGCTATGGTGTATGAATGAGATGTGATCCCCATTTGATTTATGCCCCCTTGGTAGCTAGTTTGCCGAGGCGCTAGGGGTTATCTACATTGGGTGAATGTGTTGTTCAGTATGGAGGACTATATTACACAGTGAAAAAAATACATTTTTGAAGGAAATCTTCACTTGTGCTATCTGTGGTTTATGTTGTACCAGGAGTAATGACACTTTTGAACTGTGAGTTTATCTTTTGGGCTGGCTCCCCTTCACAGTGCATCACTCCTTGCTTGAGCACAGGCCTTCATTCTTTTGGAACTGTGTGGCTATCACTGGTAACCTGGGGACTACCCACTGAAACATTTGCAGTGCTTTAACTGTTTAAGACTGCCAGGTCCAACAATGACTCAACTCTTGCAGGTTCCTTTCACAAGCTGCCTGAAGAACGCTCTCTGTAGGGAGTTCAGGATGACCCTGTCCCTTGCTGATGCAGCAGCTGGTTGTGGACTCACCAGCACTGTCATCTGCTGGTTTAAATCCTATCTCAAGAATAGGAGGCAATGTGTAGTGATGGGGAATTTCTCCTCCTCCCCTAACCTACTGACGTGTGGAGTACCTCAGGGCTCAGTCCTGTCCCCACTGCTGTTTGCCATGTACATTCTGGCCCAGGTGAGATCATTAGGAAGTATAATCTGGATTTTTTTTTTGCTATGCTGATGACACCCAGGTGTACTTTTTCTTTACACCAGGGACATCCAATGTGGTGGAAGTGCTAAACAACTGCCTTGTGGAGATCAGCTACTTGATGGCCACCAGCTGGCTGTGACTGAACTCTGATAAGACAGAGGTACTGGTGGAGGAGTCAAACAGAGGGTGGAACAGGATGGTCTCTCATGTGGAAACCGATTTATTTCTGTGATCTGTGCCATTGAAGACCTCCTTCAGGGTGCATAACCTAGGTGTATCCTTTGACAGTGGATTGACATTTGAGGCTCAGGTGTCATCCACTGTCCGGATGAGCTTCTACCATCTAAGAAATATCACCAGGGTTAGGCCCCTCATTCTGCCCATGGGCCTTCCCACCTTGGTACGTGCCTTCATGTCGTCAAGGCTGGATAGCTGTAATTCGCTCTACCTCAGGTTCTCTGGGGAATGCCTCTGCAGGCTGCAGCTAGTGCAAAATGCAGCTGCCAGGTTGTTGGTGGGGCAGTCAAAAATCTGCCTCATCACTCTGGTGCTGCATAAATTGCACTGATTGCCAGTTAGGTGGAGGATCCTCTTCAAAGTGGGTTTACTCACCTTTAAGGCCCTACATGGGTTGGGCCCTGACTATATGTCAGATCTTTTGACACTTGTAACACTGGTCCACTTCATCTGATTCTCCTCTCAGGGCCTTCTAGCGATTCTCAGGACGAGGCTGAAAATGGCTGAAAACGACCGGAGACAGATCGTTTAGTGTCACCGGCCCCATCCTGTGGTATTTGCTCCCACCAGCTATATGTGAGGCCCCTTCAGTTGAGGTTTTCAAGGCCCTCCTCAAGGCCCACTTTTTAAGCCAGGCTTTTCCTGATCTGGTATACTGAGTCTTGGGACACTCCCCCCCCCGCTTTTACTGCTGAAATTATATTGTATCAAAAGGTTTTACATAACTGTACGTAATTTGTATGATGTTGATTTTTTGTTTTTATGAATTTTTATTTAAAGGCTAGTGTTTTTTACTGTGCGGCACCCAGCACCTCTGGGATTGGGCACCTGGAAAAATAAACCTTGCCTTGCCTAGGTACCACTTCACATCCAGTAGATTGAAATTTCCAACCAATAGCATCTCTTATTTCCCTGACATCCTGATGATGCTGTCCCCTAGGGTCCTTTCTAACTCCTCCCCCTGCACTGGTGATCAGGACACTTTCCCATCATGATAGATTTTCCACAACCAGTCTCCAGGAATACCCACATCACTTATAATCCCTCCTCCTCACCTTGCTGCATTTGCACCTCAGTGTCTTCAATTCCCTCCCATACATGCAGTGCCATCCTCCTCCCTTCCTCCCAGCACTGCCTCTCCTTTAAAGAGTGTATCCCAGGATGGCCACGTCCCAGTCATGGGGCATGGTACATAACATTTCTGCAATGGCCACCAAATCCAGGTGAACCTCTGATGTGGTAGCCTCCAGGTCACGGATTTTGTTTCCAAGGCTCCGGGTATTAGCACACAGGACTCTCAACACTTTCACACCCTGTACTGCCCTGTGCCTTCTGTACTTGTCAGTCTGCAACAACACCTGCAGTTCCCTCTTACTCACCTGTATTGCCTACCCTGTTCCTTATTTCCTTTGTTCCACTTCCCTCCCCTTTCTCATAAGTGACTCTTACCCTTGCTTCCTTATCCTTTCACTGATGCTCTGTGTCACTGTCCTCGGGGAAGTATTGCCCTTTTGGAATGCCCCTTCTGCTATGCTACCATCTGGGGGGAGGCAAGTGTTGCCTCCCTTTTTTATTTCATCTCACTCATAGCTAGTTTAACTGCTCATCAAGGTAGCACCTAAACCTCCTGTTTGCAGAGGGATGCAACCCATCTCCTTTATAGAGGCCCACATCTCCCCAGGTCAGACCCCAGTCTGCAATGTAGCCAAATCACTCCTCCATGCACCATGCCTTAATCCAATTTTCCAAGGCCCTGGGGTGGAGTTCTCTCACCTGTCCCCTGCCCTTCACAGGTGTTACCTTGGAGAATGCAATCAAGCAAACTATCTACTTGATGACCCTCCTCAGCTTCCTGAAATTACCCTGAACTACTCCTGCTCTATCTCTAGCTAGGTCATTTGTGATGAGATTGACAATCAACACCAGCTCCCTCCCTACTCCTACTGCTCTAGTGATCCATAGAATCTGCTCTCTGTCCCTCTCTGCTGAGGTACCACACAAGCACCTCACATCCCTATACTCCCCAGCCCCAGCTAGTCTGACTATGTCTGACATTTAGGACAGTCCTGGACAAGGTCATAACTAAATACAGAATTTGTTGATGTACTTGAGCTGTTGAGAGGATTAACCATATTATGTTTTATCATTTTTGTTTTATTTATTTATTTAAGTCTTTGGAAACAACCTTTGAGCAAGGTGCTCATTTACAAAGGTTTCACATCAGTAGAACAAGACAATTACATAGTTACAAATCACTGAGACATGGACTCACAAATACACAGCCAACAGAAAACTCTGGACAAGTGGTTAGATTATGATGTTGATACAATATTATACCAAGAGTTCAGATTCTGACCTGTATTTGTTCTTTAATTTGTATTGTAATGATATAAATATTACTGTATGTTTTCTGTATTGTACTTGTACCATCACCTGTACAGTGATGTGATTTTACATGATTCAATACTTGTTGTATTTGTATCTTGATTTGTATTGTGTTAATGTAATATTTGGCTCTGTACCTGTTCAGTAGACATACAGTGTTTGTAGTCTCCCATGCTGTGCCTAAAATATGCATACTATGTCTAGCATGCTTACCAGATAAACTAAAGCCAAATAAATAAATAATGGTCCACTATAACCCTTATTTGTCCCAAAAAGTCATATGGTTACAGTGTATGTACTGCCTTGATTGTAGTGTGTTATGATTATCTCACTATATCTGCATTAAAGCATTACTGAGGCACTGTTTGCTGGTTTGCAGAATTTCAGGATCTCCAACTGTTTGATCCTTCTGCAAATGATCAGCTGGAAGGCATGTACTCAAATGGGGGGGTGCAGAATAGGAAGAAACATAAGAAAGCATTTATTCACACATTGGTGGTTAACATGTGGAATAATCCACCCATTGAGATTATGGAAGCTAACACTGTTTTCTCTTCCAAGGCAGGGACTAGACAGATTCTTGAGGGAGAGTGTCATTGAGGATTATACAGAATGTTTAAAAGGAAAAGAACATTTGCAACCACAGCATTCTTCTCTAAACATTGTACATGGAAACACATGGTAGGGTGTACAGAACTGCAGTGGCTGCAGTTTCTTCACTCTTGGGGGCGGGGGGGGAGACTGTGAAAACCATTTTTCTTATACCTGTGACAACATCATTTTGTAATCCCCTCTTTTATTATTTTTACTGTGTAAATGTTTAGGTGGCATTAATTGGAATCTTGGCTATGATAAGCTTCAAGTCTGACAACAATACTCTGTCCCTTGTACTTGGAGTCAGGTTTTCTTGACACCTACTGCGTAAAGAATCTGTTAGGTGAATTTCTAAAACTACTGAAGTTTGTAGTGAGAGTTTCCCCAACTTATGGTTGTGTAGAATAACTTGTCCTGCAAGAAGTAGAAAATGTTGATGATGGTGGTACTTAATACACATCTATCAGAACCACAGTGTTACAAATGTGGAAAAGACAAACTGCATGTTGATTATGAAATGAAATACCTAAAACATTTGTTCCACAATCAGTCAACAGAGCTCTTTGTTTCAGTACTGTCAGCCCCATACTTTTCACAAGCATATAAGTGACTCATAAAATGTTTGAAGAAAAAAGGAGAGGTCAGTTTCAGCTGTGTCCATCACATTTAGATAAGCGCTCACATACAGTGCACATATAACAATTAGTCACACATTCCACTTCTCACTTGCAGGTTTGACTTGACAGTCAACCCTATCACGCTTTATTTTTAAATTAATAAGCTAGCTGGTTCTCATCTGCCTGTCACAACCTGCCAGATGCTAATGAAACTGCTCTTTCATTTTTCCATTTCCCTTTTCAAAAGAAAATTGAAAAGGGAACATTGTTAAAAGTATTCCTTCTTATTAAAAGCAGTAGACTTTGCTGCATTGTCTGGTTACAAAATGAGGATAGATAGATAGATAGATAGATAGATAGATAGATAGATAGATAGATAGATAGATAGATAGATAGATAGACAGACAGACAGGCAGGCAGGCAGACATACAGACAGATTTTTTATGAACACTTTCCTAAAACCAAGGCACTTTGCAATATGGATAATGATATGACAAGGACATGATAGAAACTTTCAAGGACCTCAAGGGAATCAACAAAGTCCAAGACAGTAGCATCTTTCAGAAAAAGAGATGTGCAAGAACAAGGGGCACAATTTAAAGATAGAGGGGTAATGGCTCAGAGGTAATGTGAGAAATTATTTTTTCACAGAGAGTGTGGATGCATGGAATGGCCTTTCTGAGGAGGTCGTGGAGTCAACAACAGTGGGGGAATTCCAGAAAGCATGGGGCAGACTTAAGGCAATTATAGTGGAGGGGTAGGAGGAAGGAAGCTGTTGGTTAACTAGGATCTGCAGCTTAGCCATTAAGTAGGGAAATTGGCAGACTAGGTGGGCCAAGCAGTCCTTATCTGCCATCAAATTCTATGTTTCTTTGCAAAATACATACAATTTACAAGTCTTAGTCATAGGTCATATGCAAAAACAACAAAGTAAAATCAGAAACAGAAAAACATAGAAATTGTCAGCAGATGAAGACCCATTGGCTCATCCAGTCAGCTGAAGCCTCTCTGTTATGAGACTGTGCCCCTGTCAGTTCTCATTTCTTCTCTTCCCTCCCCAATTGCCCTCATATGCACTTTTCCCATGTGCCTATCCCACCTCTTTTTGAAACCACCCATTGTTGTAGTGCAGATGGTCTCTTCCAGAATTTGTTCCATTCTGCTACCACTCATTCCATGAAAACATACTTCCTGACATCTTTCTTGAACCTATTGCCTCTGCCAGTGTCATGAAGTTTCCCAGTGCCTGTGCTACCACTCAGTGCTGTCCACCTTGTTTACCTCAAGAATATACTTGAACGTCTCAATCATGTTTCCTCATTTTCTCCTATCATCCAGCATGTGCATATGGAGCGTCCCCAGCAATCACCATGAAACCTTCCTTATTGCCCCCACATCATTTTGGTGAACTTTCTCTGCATCACCTCCAGCCTATTGCTGTCCTTCCTTAAGTGTGGGCTGCAGAACTGTACACTATACTCTTAACTGTGTTCAAACTAGGAATATATCCAGGAGCAGTGTTCTCTTCCTTCCTCCTTTGGCTAGTGTTTCCTTCCTTCTCCTTCTGCTAGAGATCCCTCTCCCAATGCATCCCAGCTTCTAATCTGCTTTCCAGCAGCTCTGTTTCACTATGCTGATGCCATCAAGTTCTCCATTATTATCATTATCATTATTATTATTACATGCTGTTTGTATACTTGGGCAGAGTTGGTGAGCCAGGAGGTCCTTATCTGCTGACAATTTCTATGTATTTGTATCTATGTATCAACCCCATGTCCCTTTCCTCTGTTGTTCTTTCCATTACCACTTGATCCCTCCTGTATTCCATTCTTTGATTCTTGGCCCCTATGTGCATTACCATGCACTTTTATAAATTAAATTTCAGCTGCCACACCCTTAACCCCCTCTCTGGTTTTTCCAGATCTTTCTTCATGACCTTACCCAATCCTCAGTGTCCACTCTACCACAAATCTTAGTGTCATCAGGAAAGAAGTGTATCTTAACCAGGGCCTCCTCCCCTATGTCACATTTAATTATGTTAAAGAGAAGCAGTGCTAAAACCAATCCCTGGGACACCCCATTCATGTTTCCTCATACCCCCAAGGGCTTGTAGACTGGGATCTCACTCTCTGGATTCTCCCATTCAGCCAATTTTTTACCATCCTCATTTTCTTATCCCTTACCCCTCTGTTGCCTAGCTTCTTTATCAACTTCTTGTGTGGATGGAGTCAAAGGCTTTGTTCAAATCTAGGTACAAGGCATCTACTCCATGACCCTTATTCATGGCCCTTGTGACCCAATCAAAGAATTCAATCAAGTTCATCTGGAAAAAACTCCTGTGATAAAGCCATGCTGTCTGAATTCCTGTGGCCTCCAGGAACATCTTCTTTCCTCTCTCTTTTACTAAACAGTTGCAGCCAATGACATGGTCACCCTTCCTGAAATTTCTTTGATATGTCTTGAGATAGTCCCTGCCTGCCTGTAGTACCACTACAGGATCACCACAGAAAATCTCTTTATAAATACTGGAAAATATATTTGGATGCAACTGTAGACTGCAATAGCTTCTCTACTAAAGACATCAGACTGACTGGTCTATAGTTGCCTGGCTCATCTTGACCCTCTCCTATATGAAGGGGGCCACAGTCACTGCTCTGCACTTATCTGTCACTTTTCCATTCTCTCATAAACAATTGAAGGGATTTGTTATAGGTTCAGCCAGGTCCTGCCCCATTTCCTTTGATACACACAAATACTTTTCATATGGACCCATAGATTTATTCACATTCGATGTCTCAAGGTCCTTCAGTACTATTTCCTTGATGATGAACTAATTGTTTAGTACATCTGTTTAATCCTTTACATCCTCCACCTTTCCTTCCCCCTTCTTTAGCCTGACCACTCCATTCATGATTATGTTCTTTTCTCATACATAGTGATAACATTATTTGCCACCCTCCTAAACTATATCTGTTTGCCTCAGTTCTATCTCCTCCTTTACATTATTTATAATATTCTTTTTAGCTGGTTTAAAAATTGACAACTAGGAAAGACACACTGAGCCATGGCTTGTGTCCAGGTGTGACCCAGGGGGAAGGGAAGTAGAATACAGTAATACAACATTCCAGTACATCATCAGGTACAGTTACAGCTAAAAGTACAGAAGTGCATAACTGTGTACAGATCTAAAGGATTACAAAGACCATTACATAGGAAGAACCATAAAGTACTGTAGCTTATAGTACAGCATTTAGTTTTCTCAGTGCCTATAGAAAGTGATGGTGCTTGAGCTCATGGGATGAGGCAAAACAAACAGAGTTGGAACATTTGTGAGAGGCAGTCATAGGGTAGGGGTGGTTGGCAAATGCAGGTGGGGCAGGGAGAAATTTTAGCTGGTGTCTAAGTGAGAAGTGTGTGGGACAGAGATGAAAAGAGGAAGGGAGCAGGTTCTAAAGGGAAGGGAGGTGATAGGAGAATGCAGACTGCCCAGCAGATAAGTGTGGGTGGGAAAGGGAGAAGGTGCAAGAGTCCCTGAAGTGGAGGGAATCAGAGGCAGAGGGGATGGGGGAGAGGAGTGAGGATATATAAGACAGGAAGGACCCAAACCAGTATTTGGAGATGAAGGACGTACAGAGAGACAAGAAACATGAAGGGAGAAGAAGGATGGCTAGGAAAGAATATCGGGAGCAGTGGTGAGTACAAGAGGGCAAATTGGTAGCAAACCAGCAGAAAGTATTCTACAGAGTAGCCAGTCTGGTGAAGAAAGTGGGGGGGCTGCCATAGACCACATCCACATAGTCGAACACTGGGAGATCCATTTTGGTTATCATCTCCCAGCAGACCTGGGGAGATACACAGTTCTTATTGTGGCACAGTGCATCAAGTTTGGTGCAGATTCTGGAGTAGATGGCATCAATGTGGCTAGAGAAGTCAAGCCTACTATCTGGTCACACACCAAGGTACTTGAAGGAGGGGACTCCTTTGAGCAGGGTGCCATCCAACAAGAAAAAGACAATGAGATGGAAGAGCCAGACCTGTTTCTGGCTGGTGCCAAAGGTCATGGACATTGTTTTTTTAGAGTAGACCCATAGCTGGCCAGAGTGGAACCAATGCAGGATATTTTGGAAGACTTACTGGAGCAGGCATTCCACAGCTACAGCTGAGGGGCCAGAGGTGTAGATGACTGTGTCATCTGCATACAAATGGATATGCAAGTTGGCACAGGCAGATAATACATCTTTGAGGAAGACTGAGATGAGGATGGGACCCAGGATGGAACCCTGTGGGACCTCAGCTAGGATAGGTAGGTTAGGGGACAGGGTACCTCCTACCTTTACCCATTGTTAGCAGCCCATGAGGTAGGAATGGAACAAGTCAACAGATGCAGATGAGAAGGCGGTGGAGCTCAGCTTGTCTAATAGGAGTGGGTGGGACACTGAATCAAAGGTTTTGGCCAAATCAATAAAAATAGCTGCAGTGATGTGTTCATAATCCATTTACCATCACCACAGCGAAATATTTACAGTGAAGGTACATTACAGGGACAAATTGACCATATCACTGTATATACCTATGGGACCACAGCAGTGTGTCTTGTGGATATCCACCATCTTCCCCTAATCAATTCCAACTCGGAGTTAATTATAATATGTACAGGGTGTGTGAGCCACCCACAAATCAAGATTAATTTCTGCAATAGCTGTCTGCCTTCTGTTGGCATAACAGGCATCACTGTACTTATGGTCGACATGTTTTCTGTTGAACCATTGACATGGAACCATCTCTGATCCACCCAAGTGAGGAAGGTCAGTGACATGAAACAGGGAGGAAACAACAGATTAGTGCTTCTGAAAGCTGGACTGGAAGGGAGAGAGGTAGTTGGAAGAGAAAAGGAAATCAGCTAGCCAGGAGTAGATAAGTTTCTCTTTGCAGCTTTGCAAGAGTGGGGAGGAGGGAGATAGACTGGAAGTTACTGGTGGGAAGAAGTTTCACCCTTTTGTGAAGAGGGTGGACCTTGGCAACCTTCGAGGACTGGACAGCAGCACAGAGAGAGATGGAAAGGCTCAGAAGGTAAGTGAGGAAATAGGCAAAGGCAAGTGCAGAGAGACAGAGGAGTTTAGGGTCCAACCCATTAGAGTGGGACTTAACAAAGTTAAGTAAGGAGAGGGCAAACAAGATTTCCTGAGGAGTAACAGGGGGAAAGTGAAACCCATGGGCTGAGTGGAGATGAGTTGAGGAAGGTGGGTAAGGAGAGGAGAGGGACCAGGGGGAGTGAAGAGGGTGAGACACAGGTGGCAAAAAATTTACTGAAGTGAGCTTCAATTATGGAGATTTGGAGACTGAAGAAACATCTTCAGGAGAGAGAGAAAAAAAACAGAGGGAAGAGTAAGGATTGCAAACAGTTAAGGGGCCAGAAATAAAACATGATTGGAGTGGTGCAGTGCAGTGGCTGTGGAGCAGCAGTCTTCTGGGAGATGTTCTGGAGGATGCGGTGTTGTCCCATCTACAGGCACCTCTCTGGGCTGAGGGAAGAGGTTGCTCATCTCCAGGCTGAGTTGGCCAGGATTTGTGGGACCTCCTCTTCAATCCAGGGACCACCAGTGCCACTGCCGTTGCCTCAGAGGTTGCCAAGAAAGAGGAGCGGTTGGACCACAGTGGGCTCAAGGAAGGTGAGGGTGGTGGAACAGAGGTGCATCCCTCCAGTTGTACCTCTCCACAATTCCTATGCCATTCTGGCAAAGTGTGGTTCCTCTATGGAGGCACCCACAGTGGAGACCAAGGAAGATGCTGGGAACCTCCACAAAGGAGACCCACAGGAGGGTGGCAGGGGAACCTGCAGGGGAAGGAAGCAACTCCTGGTGGGGAACTCCATTGTTAGGAA
The DNA here is from genome assembly GCA_016271365.2 of Neoceratodus forsteri. Lineage (NCBI taxonomy): Eukaryota > Metazoa > Chordata > Ceratodontiformes > Ceratodontidae > Neoceratodus > Neoceratodus forsteri. Next base: position 777,474,162 of record CM057459.1, on the reverse strand, counting down.
GGTAGAACTGGGGGAGGAAGGGGAGAGGGAGGTAGGGTGCCTGCCTGGCGCCATGGCTTGGAGGGACAGGGAGCAAATCCTCAGGATTGCCGGAGCAGCTGCACAGGGGAAGGAGGTGGATGTCATTGTCCACCTATGGACAAATGACCTGGCTAAGAAAGGGATTAGAGAAGTGCAGGAAGAGTTTGTGGAATTGGGAAGGGGCTTAGTCAAGTAGCATGCACGGTAACCTTCTCGGAGGTGCTACCCATCTATGGCATAGGAGAGACTAGGTGTTCCACACCAGGATTCAATCAGTAGTTGAAAACTGGTGTGGAGCTCAGGGATTTGGCTTCATTGGGGACTGGGGGTCCACCTGGAGTGATGCAAGCCTATACTGGCATGATGGGCTGCATCTGTCAGGGAGGGGAACCAGGATCCTAGGTGATAGGTTTAAATGCTTCATTGGCAAGCTTTTAAACTAGCCAAGGAGGAGGCACTGGAAAGGAGCAGGGAAATCCTAGCCCCCAAATAATTATGGTAGTAAGTGCGGCAAACACCAACATAGAGGTGTCGATAGGGAGAAGGGCAGGGGTAAATGGAGAAAGTGACAAAGGCAAGAAGGACACAGATGGGGCAAGGGAGTAAGGCCATCAGGAAATGGAGGTAATGAGTACCAATGCCCGTAGTCTGGGCAACAAGCTCCCTGAGCTGATGGCCTTAATGGAAGAGGGATGCCTGGATATCGTAGCAGTCACAGAAACGTGGTACACAGAGAACCATGACTGGGATGTTAACATACCAGGGTACATAATCTACAGGAGAGACAGGCAGGGGAGAAGAGAGAGAGGAGTAGCTCTGTATGTAAAGGAAGGGATAAAAGCAACTGAACAAAAGAGTAAACAGGGAGGAGAGGAGGTACTGTGGGTCACCTTGGAGACTGGAAAGGGCACCACAATCCGCACAGGGGTTGTGTACAGACCCCCATATCAGGGGGAAGGAATGGACAAGGATATGATAGAAGGCATTCTTAGAATGGCAGAGAAAGGGGAGATACTGTTAATGGGAGACCTGAATATGCCAGATGTTAACTGGAGCACATTTGCTGCAGCCACATCCAAGAGCAGGGCCATTCTTGATGCCCTACAGGTGTCAGGCATTAGACAGCTAGTTTCAGAACCCACTCGTGAGGGAGCAATCTTAGACCTTGTACTCTCAAATGGGGCCAGTGAGAGGATCTCAGATCTAGAAGTGGGTTGCCATCTGGGGATAAGTGACCATCAAACATTGTGGTTCACGTTAAACTCAGCTACAGAGTCAAGCCATACAAAAGTGAGGGTACTGGACTTTAGGAGGGCTGACTTTGGCAAGATGGGAGAGTGCCTCAGAAAAGCACTAGCAAACAGGCTAGAAGGAGGTGTGGAGCAACAATGGGGAATTATCAAAACTGCCATCACAGAGGCAACACGCCTTTGTGTGAAGCAAATAAACAAATCAAAATGAAAGAAAAGCCACTATGGTTCTCAAAAGAGGTGGCTGTGAAGTCAGGAAGAAAAGATAGCATTCCGAAGTATAAGGAAACACAGAAGGAGCAGAACAGAGAGCTGTACCAGTTAAGGCAGAAGGAAGCAGGGAGGGAAGTCAGAATAGCAAAGACCCAAACTGAGGAAAGATAGCCAACTCAGTTAAGAAGGAGGATAAAACCTTTTATAGGTACATCAGCGACGTGAAAGACAAAGGAGGGATAGTGAGGCTGAATAGAATGAACAGTGGGTGGGCAGAGGGACAGTGAAAAGCAGGAATACTGAACAAATATTTCTGCTCAGTATTCCAAAAGGAGGGAAGTGCCTAATCCAATTAACAGAAGCACTCTTGATAGGGGGGTCGATCCCAGTCCTTTCACAGAAGAAAGGGTTCTGCAAGAACTCCTAAAACTGAAGGTGGACAAAGCATTGGGTCCTGATGGAATTCACCCCAGAATTCTAAAAGAATTAAGGGAGGAACTAGTGAAGCCACTGGCTACTCTTTCTAATAAATCATGGGAGGATGGTGTGGTACCCGAGGACTGGAGGAAGGTGGATGTGATTCCCCTTCACAAAAGTGGGACCAAGACAGAGGCAGAAAACTACAGACCTGTCAGTCTGACCTCTGTGGTAGGGAAAGTGATGGAGTCACTTCTGAAGGAAAGAATAGTTGAGTACCTAGAGGCCAGTGGAGCACAGGACCCAAGGCAGCATGGGTTCTGGCAGAGGTGCATGTCAGACAGATCTAATAGATTTCTTTGACTGGGTGACCAAAGTAGTAGACCAGGGAGGGCTGTGGACATGGCCTACCTAGACTTTAGCAAGGCATTTGACACAGTCCCACACAAAAGATCAATAGTCAAATTAACCAGCCTGGGAGTGGGACCCAGGGTAGTAGCTTGAGTAAAACACTGGCTGGACAACAGGACACAGAAGGTAATTGTAAATGAAGTCCACTCTGAAGAAAGGGGGGTTACTAATGGGGTACCGCAGGGTTCAGTATTGGGTCCAGTCCTGGACTGGAAGGAAAAGTATGCCTTTTTGCAGATGACACAAAGATCTGCAACAGGGTTGATACACAAGGTAACATGGAAAGGATGAAAAGGGACTTGGCAAGGTTGGAGGAATGGTCAGAAATATGGCAGCTAGGATTCGATGCAAAGAAGTGCAAAATAATGCACCTGGGAAACAAGAACCCAGGGGAAGAATACACAATGGGTGGGGAGGTAGTAACAACAACAAAAAAGGAAAGGGACCTGGGGGTAATCATATCAGATGACCTTAAGGTTAGCAAGCAATGTGAGAAGGCAGTAGGGAGGGCTGGGGGTATACTGGGATGTATAGGGAGAGGCATCATCAGCAGAAAACAGGAAGTTGTTATCCCTCTGTACAGACAGTTGGTGAGACCCCATCTGGAGTACTGTGTCCAGTTCACCCCATCTCCGCAAGGACATAGACAGGATAGAGGCAGTCCAGAGGAGGGCAACTAAAATGGTGCAGGGTCTGCAAGAGAAGCCGTATGAGGAGAGACTAAAGGAGCTAAATATGTATACCCTTGAGGAAAGAAGGGAGAGGGGGGACATGATAGAAACTTAAGTACCTCAGTGGAATCGACAAAGTCCAAGAGGGTAGCATCTTTCAGAAAATGAGACTTGCATGAACAAGGGGACACGATTTTAAAGATAGAAGAAGGGCAGTTCAGGGGCAATGTGAGAGTATTATTTCACAGAGAGGGTAGTGGATGCATGGAACAGCCTTCCTGAGGAGGTTGTGGAGTCTAAAACTGTGGGAGAATTCAAGAATGCATGGGACAGACATAAGGCAATTCTTGTGGGGGGTAGGAAGAAATAGGCTGTTGGTTAACTAGGATCTGCGGCCTATCCTGTAGGTAGGGAAATGGGCAGACTAGATGGGCCTAGCGGTCCTTATCTGCTGTCAAAGTCTATGTTTCTATGTTTCTATCTACTGTACGATGAGGAATGAGGGACTTCTCTCACTGACCTGTTTACCACCATCATATTTTCTTGACATGCCCTCTGTCTTCTGTCTGACTTTTTATTGTAGCTGATGAATCTCATTTTCCCCTCACTGCCTCTGAAACCCATTTTGAAAAAAAACTGGTTTCTTGACCCCTTTACTCTTCCGTACTACCTTGGCACAGAGATCTGTCATCTCCACTTTTCACTTTTTAATTAAATCTTATTTCCTGGCTGCCCAGTCACCTCCATCACATCCTACAATTTTTCTCCCAACATCTACTCATCTGACCAAAATCTGCCCCTCTGAAATCCAGGAGCATAGTCTTGGAGTGTACCCTTCCAGTCTTCAGATTCACCTCAAACTACATTGTTCTGTGACAGCTGAAACCAAATGGTTTCCTCGCCTGTAGCTCCCCCATGCTGTCCCAGTTTGTTAGAGCTAGGTCCAGTATGGTTCCCTCCCTAGTGTAATCCATGTCTTTCAGACTCAGAAATGCCTCTTTCATCTCCTCTAGCAGGGTTTGGTTCTTTGCACTTATTGCTGTTGGGATGCTTCAGTCCAAACCCAGGCAACAGAAATTACCAATATCAACACTTCCCACGGTCCTGCCATCATGTTGATTTGTTCTCCTAGCTTATTAACAGTTTATTCTTTATGTGCTGAGGCCAGCATACTACGCTGAATCTAATCACCCTTCCTTACCCACAATTACCCATACCCATATTATCTCAGTCCCCTTAACCTGGCCTGCTTCCTGGATTTCTGAGGCTAAGAAGACCATTAGCATATAATGGTACTCTGCTTCCCCTCCACTTTCCTATCCTGAACATTGTGCACCCTGGTACTCAAAGTTTTCACTCATGGTGTTGGGTTGCCTATGTCTCAGTTACAACCACCATTTACATTTGTAGGAAGGCCATTTTTGCCTGGAGGACACCGGTCTTACATCCTAGGATCCTAGCATTAGCATATATGACCCTCCATACCTTCTGCTTCCTCTCCAGTGTCAGGTCTCTTCGAGATATGTGACCTTGATACCATCTTAGTCTGTGCTTCTTCTTGCTCCTGATATTCTCCAACCCCCATCAACTTCTTCTTTACCCCTGTCCTGTTCCTCTTTGGTACCCATTTTCCTATTTGTCCTACTGTATCTTCTCCTCCATCTTCTCTGCCAGACTGCTTCTGGCCTCCAGCTCTAGTGCAGGGGGAGGCCCTCCCAGCCCTACTCAGTTGCATGGATGCAAATATCTTCAACTGTGCTGCCTCCCTCTCACCTAGTTCAAAGTGCTGGTGGCATGCATTTGGCAGGGTGGGAGCTTTATTAGGGAACTTAAACAATGGTGACTCATACAGTTTAAGGGTGTCTCTTTCTAAGATCAGGTCATCAAAGGTCAGGTTATTGCTCAGAATGGGTACGGCAGTCTCCAGCTCTTTTTCTTCCTCCCAGCCATCGGACTCCGAGTCACTCCCCTCTTCCTCCACCACCTCCTCCTCTACTTGACATCAGGCCGCTCTTTGGTTTTAGGGGCAAGCCCCTAAGATTGCTTTTTTGGTGCAGTACCTGGGCCCCTGGGGTAGCAGCTTTTGGGATAACTTGGCCCCATGACCAGGGCTTCTTCCTCTGCCAACAGGAGTAACACCATCTGGGGCTGGAGAAGGACTGGGCAGATGGCTAGCACCCTTCTCTGGTGGGACTACAGTGCTGGGTTCTGGCTGTACTTCTTCTCAGACTCTGAGTTGGTGATGTCAGAACTGTGTGGAGTGAATAGTCCAGTCAACCCCACAAAGGCATGTAGGGTGGCAAAGCTTCAATTGCCTTAATAGCTCCACAGGAGCACGTGAGGCATATTGGTATCTCCATAATGCCTGGGCCTTTGTAACTGCAGATGATGCACTGGCCTTTGGTGGTCAGGGTCTCCACTGTCTCCCAGAGCCACTGAAGCACGGTACCAGGCAAAGTTACCTCCTCGGATGACGTTGCTAGTGTTGTGCCATTTTCTCAGTTCAGATAAAGCTGGCTTTTCCTTTTTTCCCTCTTTATTTTACACAAACCCAAGCTGCACAGCTTGCTGATCCTATCTCTTTTTCCTCAGCGCTCCCAGTGGCCATAACCTCTGACCTCATTCACAGTCCTCGCTCAAGCAACCGGTCTCCATGGCCAATCACAGTTGCTCCAGAGGGCTTTAGCATACCCTCACATGTGCTTTCTAAACTTCCCACAGGCCCAGCTCCGAGGTGCCATTCCCCAGAAGGCGAGAAAATTCACAAGTCAATGCTGGTGGGCTCAAAATGCAGAAATCCAGTCCCACTTGGGTATCCAATATTCTCCCTGCTGCAGCTCCCAAATGCAGCCCAGGCAAAAGCAGGCACCCCAAAACAGCATTCTGGATGAGCCCCCACATTGTAGACCCCCTCCACAATGTCTAGGGGTATAATGGAATGTCCATGGGGGGAATCACATAGCAGATACTAACAGAATGGCTGCAGTTACCGAGTTCACAGATCTTCTCAAGGTGCCACACATTTCACAGGGCGCTGCTGCTAATGGGGAAAAAGAGGGGGTTGTTAGTCCTAAAACAGTTCAATAAATAAATCCAATGTCCACACATAGAATAAAAGTTAAAGGAAAACTACACCCAAAACTTGAAAAAATATATGCTGTGCAGAGTGTTTTAATTTGTTTGTGAAGTTCTAGTGTTTCCTTCCCTCTGACTGGTATTAGGAGTTTTTCCCTAAATTAGCCTGCTAGCTTTAGGGTAGTTTTATGACCCCTGGAGATCTCCATATCAAATAGCTTTATTGCATTTCTTTGTCCTACAATGCACCTTGTTTCATGTGATGGTGATGTAGCAGAGCCCATAAATCCAGCAGAAAGCATTGCATTACAGTCAGTTCACAACAATACAGATGGCTATATTTTAAAATCTGTAGAATTCAGCTTGGTGACCACCCTCATCCTAAAAGTTTTACTGTCCTGAAAAACTTCGCTGCTGGAAATTTTTGTGCAGCTTGTAAAGCTTCCAAGATATTTAGTTTGTTTGGCATGTGTGTGTTGAATGTTGGGTCTCTCTTACATCACAGTCACATGAGACAAGATGCACTGTGGGAACAAGAAATACAATTATGCTATCAGGTATGAAGATCCCCAAGGGTCGTAAAACTAGCATAAAGCTAGCAGGCTAATTTGGGAAAAACTCCTAATACTAGTCAGAGGGAAGGAAACACTAGAACTTCACATACAAATTAAAGCACTCTGCACAACATATATTTTTTTCAAGTTTTGGGTGTAGTTTTCCTTTAATAAACACAATTTGATTTAATGGGGCAGATCACAGAGCAACTCCATTGTGCATGGGGTAACATTAGGGCAGAAATTAATTCTAAGGTACACACATACCTCACACAGTGGCACACTCTTATTTTTTATTTATTTTCATTTATTTCGATTGGGATTAATGATCTTGATTGAGAAGATCTCCCACTGACTTATGTCAGAGCCAAATTATTCTTCTATTATTCTGATGGCAGCAACATACTCAGAGGCCGAATCAAGCCTCAGCTCAAACTGTTATCCACTTTGTTTCTTCCCATCTTCCCTCCTGTATGAACCTGGATGCTAGTCAAGACAGGTCCCAGCTGCACCAGCCTGCCAGAGCAAACCCCACTACTTTCAGCTGCAGATTGGGACTGGCATTAACAAGGGCTAGATCCTCCATAGACTGCACCTGCTGTAAACATTCCTTGGCCGATACTCCTGCACTGACTCCCTCTCTCAGCCGAGTGGCACCACGAATGTAGATGACATGATGACACACCAGACACACAGCAGGGATTACGCACAACAGGAGCCACTCACATAGACTTATGCCTGGGTTCCCAGCGCTATCTTCCCATTCCCACCAGCTCCATGCTCAGCTGTCTCCGGTGCCATCTCACAGTCATTGGGTAGGGATGGAGCTGGCTCTCACCACTGCCCTGCCACTTCTCTTTCTCTCTCTCTCTCTCTCTCTGTGACATGGATGAGTCTTATCCTGCAAACTTCTTAGCTTCGGCCATTCTCCCTCAAGAACGCTCCAACTCTACTCCCCGATGCTGCCACAAACAGATGGGAAGGCCGGGATGGCAATAACCCCACCCTGGCCCTTAACCATGGTCCATCTCACAGACCCAACTCTCTCCTCTCATACCAAATCCCCCACCCCCAGTTTGTATCTCCTTCCCCAACCAGGCCGCCCACCTGTAGGTGTTCCCAGATGGCATTGGGAGTTAACTCTTTTCTACTTGTAACCTATCAGAGGGGGCTGACACACACACACACACACACACACACATACTAGGATTAGATAGTTTGGGTTAACTAAGAGGAGAAAGCAAGAGATTGTGAGCTGTAGTGAATGTTGCACAGTCATCTTCTCAAGGGTGCTGAGGGAGATGGAAGGCCTAGTTTGCAGTACTTTAGGATTCCTGGTCATAGAAATGACTCAACTCAGGGCAGAACTCACCAGACTGAGAGATACTACCATCCACAGGAGCCAGGGAGACTTGACATCTCCATCTCACAGACCCCAGAGCATTCCAGGAGCTAATTAACTCCTAACTCCTCCTTTACCTATCCCTCTGTTGGCCGCCTTGCCTCCTGTACCTCCCCCTCTTTCCCCCCAACCATGTCCTGCCCCATCTTAAATCTAATTACCCTTCTGGCATCTGTTCCTCTTTTCTACCTCCCTGGAGCTTGTTACCCCACCCCACCGCTCAGTTACCACTTTGACTTGGACTACCACCTATGCGCACTACAAGCCTTACCATGTGCCCCCTCCCCATCCCCTTTCAACCCTGAGTGGCTTAGATCTGACACCCATAACAGTTGGCCGATTCCTATGTCAGCCCCCATCCCTCTCTTGTTACATGAGAAATCACTCTGGTACCAGCTCCATCATCTTCCTTCACCCACCGAAATGAAGCACTCATGGAAACTCACTACCAGGGACCTGCATTGGTGCACACTGAAGCTACTGCTCCTCCTGCTACTCCTGTCAGGTAACATCCACCCGAACCCTGGCCCAATTTCTCAAGGCCCAAACAACCAAGTTAAACACTCTGGGTCACTCTCCCTTGTTTCCATAAATATCTGCAGCATTCTCCCGAAGCTTGATGCCCTTCAAATCTTCTCCTGCCTGTACAAACCAGATGTCATTGCTATTGTGGAAAGCTGGCTATCACCGAAAATCATGGACCAGGCAATTGTCCTACTGGGTTACAATGTTATCAGGCTAGATCGTAAGGCCAAAAAAGGAGGGGGATATGTCATCTACCTTAAGGAGGGCCTCACGGGCCATCCCCTAGACTCCCCCCCCCCGGACTCGACTGCACAGATCCTTCCCATTCGTATCTATCTAGGAGCACATGGAAAAGTCCTCACAGTAGCAGCAGTATACATCCCACCAAAAAAGTAAGCAAAAGGAGTCAGTGCCATACTGGATTTCACTCATACACAACCCTCTGAATCTGAGTTACTCATGCTTGGTGACTTTAACATTAACTGGCTCTCCCCTGACACTGGAAGCCTCAAGGATGCCCTTGCCTCCGTAAACCTCACACAACTGGTCACCTCCCCAACCCAACGCAACTATAGAATGGATACCAGCTCCCTCCTGGACTGGATTCTTACCAGCCACCCCACCCAGTTAACCAATATCTCTGTCCTGCCTGACTCATTTAGTGACCATTCCCCTGTCATCTGTGAATGGACTAACAAATTCTGCAACTCCCCCCAGCAGTCACTTCCAGCAGAATCCTACCCCGTGGTAAGCTACATCTACTCAAATTGCTCCTCAGGCAACAAGATTGGTCTCCTATTTTTAGAGCATCCGGTGTCAAGCTCAGCCCTGGATTTCTTCATTTCCACCTTTAACACTGCCTGCGACACCTACCCCCCCTCTAAAAAATGCAAAGTCAAAGCTCGCTTCAGTCCATGGCTCACCGCCGATCTAATAACACAACTAAAAGTAAGGGACCACCTCTGGCTCCTAGCCCAGGAATCCGGCACTCAAGCTAACCTCCAGAACTACAAACATGCCCGAAATGCCTGCACATGGTCTATATGACTACAAAAAAGTGCCTATTACAAGGAAGCACTCACCAACACCTGGGGTAATGGTAAAGCCTTCTGGAATAACATCAAAGAAGTAACCAGGAAACAATCAAAATCCTCCCCCACTATGCTAGTCACTGATGGGAAAATTACCTTTGATCCAACCACTATAGCCAACACCTTCAACTTGGCCTTCACAGACCTCAGCAGTGAGCTCCCCACCGATTTCTTCATTGAAACTAGCTCCCCTGCTAAACCTGCTACTACTACACCCCCTCAACACTTCCTCCCTTCTACTTCAAATCTGTCAAGATGAAAGAAGCCCAGAAGTACATTGCTAATGCTATCGCAAAAACACGTCACAGTGGGAACACCCTTGACCTGAAACTCCTGTCCCTCACTCTTGATGAGGTGATTAGCCCACTAACTAAGATTTTCAACCTCTCCCTCAGCCATAGCCAGTTCCTGGACAGATGGAAATCAGCCACCGTTACACTGATATATAAATCAGGAGATCGGACCAACTCTGGAAACTACCGACCAATCTCCATACAGCCCCAGTTATCCAAGGCCATAGAATGCATAGTTGCTGACCAGCTCACAGATTATCTGGACAATCCCAATATCTTGTGCCCCCAGCAGCATGGAATCAGGAAAGGGCACAGCACCACAACAGCCCTCCTGAAATTCACTGGAACCATCCACAGCTCCCTGGATAATGGCCATCTATCCAGTTCCGTCTTCACAGACCTAACTAAGATCTTCGATACCGTTCACCACCGCCTGCTCCTGGACCAGCTACAAACTGCCGGGCTCTCCCCTGACTCCACAGCCTGGTTCAAAAGTTACCTGGAGAACAGATCACAAAGAGCAAAAATTGGAGGTGTCCTCTTCAATGCACTACCAGTCTACTCTGGAGTCCCCCAGGGATCCATACTGGGGCCCTTTCTCTTCAGCCTATTTCTAAATAACCTCCCCAAATCATGCCCAGAAAAACTCATCCTGTATGCCGATGATGCTGTCATCAACACCACCCATAAGGACCCACTATCCCTACAGCATAAGATCCAACTCTGGTTCACAGCCATAGAGAACTGGTTCTGCAAACAAAAACTCATCCTTAACTATAAAAAACAAAAACCATGCTATTCATTAACTCACATAACAAGAGCAGGCAGCATCCACTGACCATTACAAATTACCTTGGAGTGTCTATTGAAGACGTACCTTCATGTAAAAACCTCAGAATCTCTCATGACAATAACTTTTCCTATGGGGCCCATGTAGACAGTGTAGCCAAGGAGGCTAACATATGACTTGGTCTCTACAGACATAGGGCAAACCTAACCACTGAGGCCCTCAGGATCGCTATCCTAAGCTTAGTAGTCTCTGTCATTGACTATGGCCTCTTAATCTATGGCTCCGCCACCTCTACAGCCCTAAGACACTTCACAACCACTCTAAACAAAGCATGTCGGCTCATAACTGGTGTCCATCGCCTTACACACACCTGCGACCTCTATGCCCAAATTGGCTGGCTGAACCTATCAAACCAGATTAAATATCAGACCTGCATCATAGCAAAGAAGATAATCCTGGGTCTGGCTCCCCCTGGTGTCCAAGCCCTCCTCAGCCCTAGTCGAAACCTCCACCATACCAGGGATCTGACTCTCAAATGCTGATTCCTAGGTGCTGTACCTCGCTGGGCCAACAATCATTTGCCTACAGGGCACCATTCTGGTTAAATAACCTCAGCATGGATCTCTCCTCCACCCCTAAGATTGGTCCTTTCAAATCTAGGCTCCATCTCTCTCTGTCTGCCTCCAGTACCTGTGACTGCCATGCCATGCCAACCTAGCTGCCGCCCCTGTCCTTACTCTGGCATCACAACAAGCACTTCCACCTCTCCCCTCCTCCACCCTTTCTACCCCCTCCAACTCCTTGCCTGCACTTCTGTATATGTTGACAATGCCTTTTGGCAGCTTACCCCCCACCCATGTCCTAACCACGTCTTGTATCTGTTGCTCTCCTATGATCTTGAATGTTAATGCCCTACCAAATATGTATGCATCTCTCCTGTATCTGACTGCGTAGCTGTTAAACATGCAAGTTATTACTGTTCATGTTCTTGCCACAATTGTCTACGCCCACCACTAGAAACTGCTCTTAACCTGATTAACCTGTTATCGCTGCCAATCCTACGGCGGCTGTACTACTTACATTTCTGTTGTACCTTGTACTGTTGAAACTTTGTTGTGCTGTACTCAATCTGACGTGGAACCTTTGTAAAACAGCCTTGGCTCAAAGGTACTTGTAATCCTAGAATTAAATAAATAAAGCAGTTGCAAAAGGGGTGGTGCAGGGAGCAGGGATACAGGTCTATGGGGGACTGGGGAATCTCGGCAAGGATAAGGCATTTTATGTGGTGGATCATCTTCTCCACAGAGGAGGAGAATCAGAGTACGGGGGGAAAAGTAGAGGACTATATATGTAGATATTTGAAAATGGTTCAGGTAGGGCTTAGGCAGGGAACAGGACCCTGAGCTTTCAAAGAGAGGGTACAATAGGGTCCCCCAGAACATTACAGTGGTGCCTCACAATAACAAATGATAAGGGAGCCATAAACTGAGTTCATTATAGCTCCCTGTTCATTACCTTGAAGGTTGCTATAATACAGTTAATGTACCACATAATCTGTACTATCTGCCATAGCGCTGTCTTATCCTCACATCCTCACAGACTCCTTTGTTAGACTAAATTCGGTGTTACTACAGTATATTTGAAATACTAAAAAAAAACTCTTTGCTGTTCTGAACCGACTGTGGCTCTCTCTCTCTCTCTCTTCTCAAGTCATGCTGATTTCTGCTTGGCATCTGTTCAGTGTCCCCCCGCACTCTGTTCTCCCCAGCACACATTATGTTCCCCTGATATATTGCACAGTTAGCCTTTTACTAACAGTATTGGTGTTTATAAAAGTGTAACTGCATCTACAACCAATTTCAACTCCATCTTTCTGACTCTGCACCACTATTGTCGAACTGCTTGCAGCTATCTCCTTTTTTACCCCTGCTCCCCTGTAAAATAAAAACTGAAATAAGAAAAGAAAAGAAAAGAAAAGAAACAACAAAATAAACTATAAGATTTGTTTTTGATTAGCAAATCATTATTTGCTCATCCCTCCACTGACCCTTGCTATGCCGTCTCTCAGTTCAGTTTTTAACCACATGCTTGAGTTTCCCCTCCTCACTCCTAACTCACAATAGTATAAGGTTAGGGCTTACTGTGATTGGAAATCAATAGCTTTTAAAACCTTGTTGTAGGACAGTTCAAAAGTCAAAAAAGTTGTACTATCGTTCTGACATCACATCTCTAGTACAGCAACTTTTCAGCCTTGCCCTGCCATCTGATTGGCTCAATCGACTGGCTGTAATGGAGAAAAATAGCAGAAACATGGTAGTGTGATTAATCGAGCGCCGAGCAATGGACCTTCCTACTTTTGACATGAAGGACATCACATGGCTTTGTATCACAAAAATTAATTATTTTTTAAAATTTGTTTTAAAAATAAACAGTGCCAGAAACAGAGGGGGAGCAGGGAGAAGCCAGAGCCAGTGGGAGTGGGGAGAAGCTGGAGTGAGTTGTAGCAGGGACAAGCAGGAGCCAGTGGGAGTGAGAGCAGCACCAGATAACACAAAAGGTAACCGGTGACAAAAAAAAGACACAAAAAAGAAATAAGCCCTAACCATATACTATATAAAACAGTGGATGGGTGACCATCCACAACTAAGACTGTGTTTACATCACGGTAGTTGATGACAACAGTGAGACCTCTCGAACTTCGCTCTTGAGGTTTCTATGATGCCATCAGCTTGCTTGATGGAAACACAGCCTTGTTGTGGATAGTCACCCATCCACTATTATATATTTATTGTATACTATTGCCATTTCAACCCCTACTCCACTGTTTAAATTAATGCTTTCTTCACCTCCTGTGACTCGTCCCTTCTCTCCTCCTTCCCCCACCTCCCCTCTCCCCTGACCTCGACCTACCCATCCAGTTTTCTCCCTTCTCCTTCTCTTCTATCTCACTGGAAGACATCCTCAAGGTCCTCCTAGCTCTTAACCATCTCAAGGGCAGGAGCCATGATGGGCTTGATCCTAAACTTCTCCATCTCTCTCTCTCTCTTCCCCTGCTGTCATACTACCTATCACTTCCATTCTAAATCTCTAATTTTCCCTTGCCTCTGTCCCCAACACTTGGAAACATGCCACAGTCATACCTCTTTCCAAAGTTGCTGACTCTTCTATTCCTAGCAACTACCACCCTATCTCCTTGCTTCCTACCCTTGCTAAATTATAAGAACACTTAGTATTTTCTCAGTTCTCTCCCTTCCTTGATTTGTCCTCCTTTTTCACCCCTTTCCAGTCTGGGTTCCGTAAATCCCACTCCACCTCCTCCTTCCTCCTCTGGTTTACTGATTTTATTCTCTCAGGCATGGATCAGGGCCAAATCACTTCCGGCATCTTTATTGACTTGGTCAAAACCTTTGATACCATAGCCTACCCCTTTCTCCTTGGTAAGCTTGCAGCTACGAGGCTTTCTGTCTCTGTTACTAGCTGGTTCCACTCATACCTTGAGAATAGGACTCAGTCAATTAGAATTTAAGATTCCCTGCCCCCCCAAGCAGTATGGGTGTCTTCCGAGGATTCATCCTTGGCCCAATACTATTTTCGGTCTTCTAAATGACCATCCTGCTGCTTGCATCTCTGTGTCTATCTATATGTATGCAGATGATGCAGTTCTATTTCCCAAAGGATCCTCCACCCCTGATCTGATGACCAGGCTCCAGCTGGACTTTGACAACATTCAGCAATAGTTCCAATCTAATCAGCTGTCCCTCAATACCAAAAAGTGGTCTACATGACCATTGGTACTAGGCAAAATCTCTCCAGACTTACTGCCCTCCCCTTCTTTCACACCCTAGCTGAGTCTTCCATCAAAGATATTCCCTCTTTCAAGTACCACCCTAGCTGAGTCTTCCATCAAAGATATTCCCTCTTTCAAGTACCTTGGGTTTAGCTTGACCAGCACCTCAACTTTTCTGGGCATGTGGATGCCATCCACAAAAAACTGCACCCTAAACTAGGTGCATTATACAAGAAACCATGGGTGCATCCCCCTGCCAGCTTGTAGAGCCATTCTCCAGAAAATGATTTGCCCTATTTTGGACTATGGAGACATTGTTTACAGTGCTGTTCCTAAATCCACTCTAGCCAGACTGGATCCCCTCTATCACTCCTTGTGCCCCTTTGCCCTGAACTGTCTACCCTGCACCCTCCGCTGCTCCCTTTACACATCTCCCTCCCTTTCCTCCTTTGAAACCAGGCACCTTGCTCATTGCTCCTCCTTTATTGCTAAACACTGGCTAGGCTTTCTCCCCTTTTACCTCTCATCTCTCCTCCCCCCCTTCCTCCTAGTAGGCTTCTACACATTCACACCTCTAGTTTTCACTCCCTTGGTTTTCCTTCAAGGTCATCTTCAGGTGACCAGGCTGCTTTCTTCTTCTTCCCCCTTAAACTATGGAATTCTCTTCCCTTATCCAGCCACTCTGCCTCTTGCCTTCTATCGCTCTTCTCTCTTCTCTGAGACTTCATCTTGCCCTCCTGCAAATACACCTGATTCCCCAGCTCTACTCCTCCACTAAGTCTGCTCCTCCACACCATCTCCTCCTTGTCTCCTTTTCTATCCAGAATCCTACCCTAGCTCCCCCACTTACTCCCAAAAAGAAACCTGCTGCATAGCTTCCATTGCCTCCACCTGTATAGTTCATCGATGCACTTAAATTGCATCTTCTGTTATATCTAGACCTAACTTATAGTTGCCAATCATTGTTGATTATACTCGATTAAAATTTTGTTCTCTTTCTGCCTTGTAAATACTGCTTTAATTTGTTATGCTCTGCCTCTATTTACCCCTTCCCCCAGGACGCATCTGGATATGAGCTGCTACTCAGCTCAGTATGTCTTTCCTGGTGAAACTTTTGAAATCAATCAATCAATCAATCAATCACTCAATAAAAAACAGATAAGAAATGAGAAAAGAATCACTTTGAGTTGCTTTTGCTTAGCAAATCACTGTTCACTTGTCCTCCCACTCATAGCAGTTCTCAGCTCAATTTTGAACCCCACACTTGGGTTTTCTCTCCTCACCCCCAACTCACAGTACTGTATGCAATACAACATTTACATAATTAATTTTATAACACTGAAAGCAAGCTTTAAATAGAAAAATACTGTAGTGAGTAGTGACTACTAGTGAGTGAGTCATATGAAGCAGACAGAACAGGTTGAACTGAATCCATGGCTTCTCAGCCTACTCCTTTGCGCAATAACTGGGGATTATTTGAGCCAAAAGCACAAATTAAGTAGCTAACAGCTGGGGACCTCAGATACAGATGAAAATTATTTTTACTATGCATTTATGAGCTGCCTTGCCAGGATACCTTAATGTAGGGTAATGTTAGGGAGATTACTGTACTGTATGTTGCCTTTCAAATTTAGTAATTAAGCTGTTCTGGGAAATGTGCTGAATTTTTACTGAGCAGTATTTAAGTCCTTCCTGAAATTGTGCTGCTCTGTTAAGCTTACAGTCATGCTTTCTTTTGTATCTTTGCTGCTATACCTTAAAGTTAGCTTTTGAGCCTGACTAAATTGTGTTGCATTTGCTAAGTATTTAGACTAAGCCCTTTGGAAATTCTGCCACACTGCTATGTTTTCTAGCTTCCTCTGAATTACCTGTAACACTCTGATACAAAATGTTTTTCTCTTGGCCGTGGCTGTTATCCCTTTTCTTTTTGGCGTGTAAACTTTTTTTTTAATTGCTGCTCTCGGGCTGGCATCAAGTTTAAACAACCTCTTCCTCTGTCTGGGTAGAACTATTCCCCTTAATTGCCTCCCATTGTGCTTAAACGTCTTACCCCATACCCTAATCCTAACTAAATTACTGTTCAGTGTAAGTGCTTTTTTCCCCACCCCCGATTTGGCTGCCTTTGTCTGAATTATCCCTAAATACTCTGTTCTTCTTTTCTTTCCCAGGACCCCTCCCTGAATGAGCTCCCAAAGCGCCTCAATGGCCAGTGACCTGCAGTGATAGGAGCCACCCCACTGGCTGCACCTACAGCCCTCCTGACCATAGCATCAGCAAGCCTTCAGCTTCCAGGTACAGTCACCTCCCCGTCTTCAAATCCAGAGTTACTATTGGGCACTGTGCAATGGTAGGAAGCCGCTATTGGCTCTTCTACCTACAGCCTTTCTTCTGATTGGGCACGGACTGCCCCAATGACTTTTACAGCCCTATGGGGACTGGAATCGTACAGCTTTTTTCAGACTCAACTGCCCTCTGGGGAATTTAATCCATGGCTTCTCAGCTGGCTCCTTAGTGCAATATCTAGGGATGGTTTAGCCTGCCCTCCCACCCACCACCACTCTGGTTTTTAAATATACTTCATCCCCACCTCCAACTGTAGGGCCACTCCTATTGGTAGTAATGTTCAGGATAGCTGTCTGCTATTGGCACCTGCAAGAATTGACCAGACTAGGGTGTGAGCTGACAGCAAGCATAGACCGAAGATGACTGCTTATATTCTCCTTTACTGCCAGCTAGCTGGTATGCTCCTCCTATGCCTTACCTTCACACCAATCCTAAACAACCTGTCATATCTCATTATTTGTGGTGTGACACAGACAGCCCTCACTGTGTAAACCTTCGCTGTAGTTTTGAACTCCTATTATCCTTTATAAATGGGTGTGTGCGACAAATCACATCAGGCAGAATTTTCTGCCAATCTTACCTGCTAACTACACTCATCTGTCCCGTACTGTCATGACTTGGATGATTCTGTTTGCTTCCCTAGGGTCCTCAAGAACTTGCCCTTCTGAACCTGGGACTCTCTCTAAGCACCATCATAAAAAGAAGCAGATCAGGCTCATGAAGCTGTTACTAAATGTTTTAATAAAGATCTGTTTGATCTTACTACTCTGCTCAGGCAACATTGATCTGAATCCAGGTCCACTATCCCCCATGTCTACACCATCCGAATTGACTAACCTAAAGGGGATGAGCCTGCTCCATGTCAATACCTGCAGCCTGACAAAGAAATGTGATTCTATACAGAGTTGGCTAAGCCATGCCACCCCAGATGTATTGGTGGTCACCCAATCTTGGTTAAAACCTACTGTACAGGATTTTGAAATTAACATTCCCTCTTATAAGGTTTTCAGAACTGACAGGCTGGTCAGAGGGGGTGGGGTAGCCATCTATGTACAGAATAGGTTTCCTGTGTCTATCATGAACTCTACAACTGTACCTAAGGAGTTTGAATGCCTTACTCTTAAGGTTCAAATCTCAACATCAAAGTCGCTCCTTGTGATATGGTGTTACAGACCCCCCTCAGCTGGGCTCACGGTAATAAATCATCTAAGCAATATACTTGATGGTTTCCCTTCACAAGTTATAGTCATGGGTAACCTAAACCTTGACTGGCTAGCCCCTTGTTCTAAGCCACTTAAAGAACTCAGTGATGCCTTTGGACTAACTCAAATAATTATGGAATCCACATGTCCTAACAAGAAAAATCCCACAAATAGCACACTTCTGGATATTATACTAGTAAACAAAATGTACCTGGTAACTCACTGGTTTTCTTTAACAACCTTAGTGATCATTGTACTATTGCATGTGTTAGGTCCATACCAAAGTCAATCTCACACTCTAGATATAGTTTCGTAAAGCATCGCTGGAATTTTGACCTTCATGCTTTCTTGAGTAATCTGGAACATACCTGTTGGCAAAACTTTTACCTTGCCCTCACCATCAATGAAGCCTACAATCTGTTCCAGAACATCCTCTTAGATACAATAAATCAGCATGCATCCCTTGTGAAAATGCATTAAAAAAAAAACCTCATGCCCATGGTTCTCAACCAACCTTAAGTCTGAATTACTCCGTAGAGATGTCCTATGGAACAAGGCATGGATGATTAAACTCACCCCTGATTGGACAGCCTTTAGAGTGGCTAGAAATTGCTGCACAAAGCTGACCAGGGCTGCCAAAGCTAGTTACTACAATGACAAACTGGATGCTTCTACCAGATGCTCTTCATTATTCTGGAAAACCCAAAGAGAGGTAGAGGGTTATGGATTAGCAAACTCCTTTCCTGCAAAAATCATGTCTGGAAGTTCCACCATCTCAGACAAACTTGAGATTCTAAATCTCTTTAATAACCATTTCACTACAGCAGGGCTGGCATTTGACTCATCGCCAACCAACTATCTAAGAGACCAATTATTTGGTAAGGATTCAGACCTGGTCACCCCTACCCTTCCTGAGGGTCATACAGCCTTCTCCTTCAGCCCTGTTACACTAAAATAAGTAGAGGACTTGCTCCTTCAGCTTTACACAAAGAAAGGTGCAGGGGTGCAGGTCTCTTAGAGCCATACTTTTTAAAAATGCCCTATCACGTCCCATCTGTTCCTGTTACCCACCTGTTCAATTTGTCTCTCACCTGGGGTACCCTTCCTTCTATTTTGAAAACTGCTTATGTCATTCCTCTATTCAAATCATGTGTTCCTAGTGATCTTAAAAACTATAGGCCTATCTCTCTGCTTCCAGCACTCTCCAAGCTACTAGAAAAACTAGTCAATCAACAAATCAGTAACTATCTCAATTCTTACAACCTGCTTACCTCAGTGCAATCTGTATTCAGGCCTTGCCATAGCATGATCTCTGCCCTTGCCAAAGTCTCCAATGACTGGCTAAATGCCTTGGATAATAAGCAATATGTATGTGCCTTGTTCCTGGATCTAAGCAAGGCTTTCAATACGGTGGACCATTCCTTGCTCTTGGGCATTCTCTGCAATTTTGGTCTGGATAATCAGCCCTCAAATGGTTCAATAGCTATGTGATTGGATGGTCTCAGAAGGTAAAAGCTGAAGGAGATCTTTCCCCTATAAGAACTTCAGAGAGGCATCACTCAGGGTTCTATTTTGGACCCTCTTCAGTTTGCTATGTATATTAACAATATTCATACAGGAATAAAGTCTGCTAATATACATCTATTTGCCAATGACACTGTGCTGTATATTTCTAGGCCATCTCCAGAAATAACATGTCATGACCTGCAACTTGAATTAAGCCATCTCCAGAAAAACCTACTCCAATTAAAACTACTTCTAAATGCCAAAAAACAAAAGCAATGCTATTTTCTCCCTCCGTGAAGTCATTGCATACCTCTAACATGGATGCCGTACCTCTAATCACTACCCTCCTTGGTGAGCCTCTTGAATTTGCCATAAAATTTAAATATCTGGGTGCCTGGATTGATAATAAACTGTCCTTCTCTGAGCATATAAAGGAACTCACTAAAAAACTCAAACAGAGACTTGGCCTATTCTTTAGAATAAAGCACCTTCTCACAGTAGAAGCAAAAACCAGAGTTGTGCAAACTACATTCCTTCCACTGCTGGATTATGTGGATATTCTATATGGCCAAGGTACTAGTACAGCCCTGTCTAAACCTGACACATTATACCACCAGGCTATAACAGTCATTACAGGAGCACCCTGCTCTATGCATCACTGCTCACTATATGGACTAGTGGGTTGGACGTCAATCTGCTACAGATGGTAGAGAAATGCAGTCCTTTGGACATACCAAGCCATCACAAAGAAGCTAACTCAATATATCTCTGACTAAATACCTATCTGTTCCCCTGGTAGTTACACACTGAGAAGCCTTTTTTATATATCCCTGGTTATTCCCAGAGTCAGAACTCATTTTGGTGCAGTGTCCATAAGCCATTCCCTCCATGCTTTATAGAACAAATTGTAAAAAAATCCTCAAATTAATCTTGTCTGTAAAATTGTCCAAGTTCAAAACCTTGTTCTCCTGAGCCTTCACTGAATTCTGTAACTGTAGGAAATTATTTCCTTCCCAAACAAGCATTATTATACCATCTCCTGACAACTATGCTACATGTATCTGTCCTCATGCCTTCTCCCATACATTCCTCCTTTTCCATACTGATTCTTTTATATCTGTTTTAACTTGCACTTTATATGTACTTACATATATTTTTTAGCCCATGCATGTAAGTTCACACAAAGCTTATGCTTCACCTGTGTGAAATGATAAATTGTCTTGTTATGCTGGTTTTGCACTGTTATTATTGCACTGTTATGTTGTTTTGCACTGTTTTCATTGTTGATTATATGTCCAGGTCCATCTTGTAAATGAGTTCATCTCAACGATGCTTCACCTGGTAAAATAAAGATTGATTGATTGATTGAAAGAAAACAGCAGAAACAATTGAAACAATCAAGAGCCGTGGTAGGGATTTATTTTATCTGATATTTCACTATAGCAAGTTTCACTATGGAGAGGGAGCACTGCAGTCTCTGGGTAGCAAAAAGGGAATTCTTGGAATAACAAGAGGGAAAAGGGACAGTGGCACAACATCTGAAAGCATATCAAAATGCTACATAAATGATGAAGGCACAAATGGATATTGCACACTGGAACAGGGGACACTCACAGGCTATAACAAAAACAGTAAGGGAAGTCAGTCTTCCTGAAAAGTCATAACCATTAATACCAGAAACCATGGTACTGGCTGCAAAAGTCCACCTGGACTTCATGGCAGCTACAGAAACATGAGTGACTCTGCACCATTACTTGGAACTCACTGCTCCAGGGCAGAAGTGAGACCAGGGGAGGATGACTGATCCCATATTTTTGAGGGGGCATCAGACCATAAGGTACATATAGTAGTAGCTAGAGAAGTGATGAAGACAGAGAGAGAGACTATGGGTATAACTGGAAGCTTGGAGGGGCACAAAAATAAGATTGGGGTGATTTACAGGCCCCTAATCAAAAGAAGTGGGTTAACAAAGAATTACTTGGGAATGAGGTCATTATAGGTGATTTCAATCTACCTGACATAGAGTGGAGCATCCCAAGAGCTTGCAGCAGCAGAAGCCAGGCACTTTTGCATGCTTTCTAAGATGGCTTCCTTTTAGAGGGGGTCAGGGATCCAATGAGGAAGAGAGAACCTTGAGCTAGTGCTGAAATAATGACTATTTCTGGGATATCAGAACAGGGGAGGCCAAAGATAGTGTATTAGCAATCACCTATCAGTGAGGTTTGTTATAAAGCTTCAAAAAGAGCACCCTAAATCCAAAACTTGGGTGCTTGATTTAAACTACACTAATGTTGAAGAAATGGAAGAGAAACTCAGAGCTAGCCTGGAGGGAACAGAAGGAATAGGAGGTGCAAGAGAAATAGGTCATCATCAAGAATAGCCTATACTGTAGGATGATGGCACTGCTGAGTTTTGCTTGAGGCAGGTGGTGAAAGGTAAAGTACACAGAAGCCAGAAAATCAATCTGGTTGACAAATGTTGTGGAGGGTGTAGCAAGGGAAAAAAGGAAGGCTTTCAAGCAATTTAACAATTGTCAAAGGGATGGGGACAGGGCCATACTGGATATTCTGTTTAGTTAAAGAAAGCCAACAAGGCATTGTGAAAAGCTAAGGCTGACATGGAACTGAGGATTGTAGAAGAAGTTAATGGGGGAAAATGCTTTATTTTGTTACATCAGAGAAAAAGAAAATTAAGAGAGGCACTGTCTAACTGAAACAGAGGCAAGGATGGTTTGAAGACAGTAAAAACTAAGGCAGAAATACTGAATATTCAATTCACTATTTAAAAAAGAAAAGGAAGAGCCTCTGCCTCAAGGAAAAATTAATACTAGACTTGAAGGAGGGACAGAAGTGTTTCTGAAACTAATTGCCACAAACAGAGTATTAAGGAGGCTCAGGCAGCTGAAGGTTAATATAACCCCAGGGCCAGATGGCCTATACCCCAGAGTGCTGAAAGAGAAGGCACAGGTAGTAATTGAGCCCCAAGTGGACCTCTTTAATTGCTTCTTGGAGACAGGATAGGTGCCAGTGGCTTCCAGAACAGCAGACATGGTACCACTGCAAAACAGTTGTAGTAAGAATAAGCCAGGGAACTACAGAAAGGAAAAGCCAGGAAACTGCAGACTGGTTAGTTTAATGTCAATAGTCAGCAAACTACTGAAAACCATTTTAGGGAAGACCAGCTACACGATGGTAATTAACATGGCTTTGCGTCAGGAAGGACTTGCCAAACAAATCTGATAGAATTTTTTGACTGGATAATGAAGATGGTAGTAACACAACAGGCAGTCAACATACTGTACCTGGATTTTAGTGAAGCTTTTGACTCAGTTCCACATAGGAGATTAGTCAAAAATATTGTAGAGCTGGGGGTGGGAGGAAAGCTCACTAGATGGATGGAAAATTAACATGGTAGGAGGACACAGAGAGTTTTAGTTAATAGGGCATTCCCAACAATTAAGAATGTAACCAGAAAGGTACTGGAGGGGTCAGTGCCTTACCCACACTCTGTAACATTTTCATTAGCAATATAAGTGAAGGCATCAGAGGGACAATCTACCTATTTGCAGATGATACCAGGCTCTGTGGCAGGGTTGACACTGGAGAAGGTATACATGAGTAAGGGAGAACCTAGAGAGGCTTGAGAGGTGGTCAAAGATCTCACAGATAGGCTTCAATGCCAACAAGTACAAGGTCATGCATGTGGAAAACAAAAACTTAGAGTCAGAACTTAGGTTGTTGGGGATGAGATTTACTGTGCCTGAGAAGGAACGTGATCTGGGGGTAGTGATCTTTATAGCCTCAAATCATCAGCACAGTAAGATATGGGGACTGAGAAGGTGAGCAGGATGCAGGTATTTATTGGTAGGGGGTTCAACAGCAGAAAATGAGGTCATATTGCCCTTGTGTTTGTCTCTGGAGTGATCACACATGGAATAATACATACAGTTTTGGAACCTGAACATAAACAAGAACATCAACAACCTTAAGACAGTGCAGGGGCATATGGCCAGAATGACATGGGGGCAACATGGCAAAACATACAGCTGCAGGAAATGGCATGGTCAGATATTTCCAGATATTTAATGAAATTTCTAAAGAAATTCTCTCATGTTTCCCTACTGTGGTACTGTGGGCAGGCAGAAAATGTCTCTAGATATGTCACATACATTTTATATGAACAAAGAATGGAGTTCCTCAACATGTACTCATTGGAGGCCAGAAGGAATGGGTGTGTGGGGGGGTAACTGAAACATTTAAATGCATGCACAGGGTTATCAAGATGAACTCAAGAGGACTGTTCACAACCAGTAGCAGTGCAAATACTGGGTAAACTTTAAGAAATAGTGGCAGGGGTGGTTTAAAAAGGATGGAAGGAAATACTACTGCAAAAAGATGGTGATGGTGGAGAGGAACAAGCTACTAGAAGTACTGGTGTGTTCAAAAACAGTGGAGAGCATTAAAGGATGTTGGGATAGGCATAATGGGCTGGTCATGTGGGCACAAGGGTGCCCAGGGAGGAGAGGCCAGTCATGATCCCCTGGTGGGCCAAGTAGAATCATACAGGTCAGATTGGGTAGACTGCAAGTCTTTCTTCTGCCAACAGTTTATTATGACTTTATGTTTCTTACCATGGACATTGTCTTTCCTCATTTGGGGCTCCCACCTTTCCTTGCTCATGCACAATGGCTGTAGTCACCTTCACAGTAGTGCTGATTCCTGCCTCCTCCTCCTTGCAGGATTACAGAATGGCCCCCCCAATAGATGTTGATACTTTATAGAGGTGGGAGTGTCTTGCACCTTTGGTACCTCATCCCATCTCACCCTTCCCTCTCTCCTGACTGGTTCTTTGCTCTTTCTGGACCTCTGACCTCTGTGGCAATAGAGGCAGTAACTTCATTGTAGATCATTGGTCTTTGCTGTCAGGTAGCAGATTTCTGCCATAACAGCCTCAAGTTTAGCTCACAACACCTGCACCCTAATACAACCAAGGTACCAGCTATAGAACTGGAGCACCCCCCTTGGTTATGACTGTCCAAAGCACCTGCACTCCACCACTCCTCCCAGTGATGTCCTTCCATGTGCATGTGTATGTGTTTTTTAATTATTAATGTATGCGGATATTAGTAACCTTTTGAGTTAGTTGTACTAGACCCTACCCCAGATAAGGATGCAGTTGCTTGTTATGTAAAACATGCTTCACCGTTCCCCAAGTAACAGTTTATGTAGTCCCACCCTAAAAGTAGCTGCTTCCTATGTAAACATTGTTTTTGCTATTTGAAACTTGCTTTACAGTGCCCCCAACAACAGTTTGTGTAGTCCTACCGCATGCTTGCTATGTAAACCCTGCTTCACATTGCTCTTCACGACAGTTTAGGCAGTGCTGCCTCAGATAGGGTGGACACTGCTTGCTGTGTAAACCCTGCTCACAGTGCCCCAACAACAGTTTATGTAAATGTATCACAGATAAGGAGGTAGCAGTAGAAGCTTTCTATGCAAACCCTGCTTCACAGGCCCAAAAACACAGTTTATATAACCCTTCTTAAGACATGGAGGTAGCTGCTTGTTATATAAACCTTGCATCTCAGATCCCCTAACAAGTTTATGTAGTCCTTACCCAGATAGGTATACAAGTGTTTACTTACCTTGCCTACCCTGGATATGGGTACTGAAGCAGTAAGGCAGTTGCTGCAGATTCCCTAATAGCCACCCAGGGCCCTTAGGTTCTACCTCTCCTCCTTTTGACTCTGAGGGGGCCAGCCTGTGTTCCTTCATGATCAGAACATATTAGGGTAAAAACAATAACTATTCGGTGCCTCCACCTGGGGTTGTAGTGCAACAGAGTAGCAGCTTGAATCTAAACCACCAAAAGGAAAACTTAGTTTAAACCTCCCAGACACTTGTAGATACTCCCCAAACAATGGCAATTAACACAATAACAATACCCAGCACACCAAAGGTAAAATAGGGGTATGGAATGAACAAGGGAACGTGAGGGAAAATGGAAGCAATGGAAGACTTCTTACAGTCAATGTAACCTCATTACTTTAACCCCTTTCAGCAGTCATGAGTCCCCACAAATGCAGCTGCACTTGGCTTATGCCCTAAAAGCCTCAGCAAGAGCTCTCTAATGTGAGTTTATCATCACTTTTTATGACTAAGATAAATTAGAATGCAATAGAAACTGCTAACTGAGTCTACAGGACACTGTGGACATCAGGACTAACCCCACACCACAAAACATGCTACTCTAATATTATGAACATACAGTCAGACCAAATGGGGCTATGATAGAAATAGACTTAGAAATAAATCTTATTGCAAAGGAGTGACTAATGAAATACATTATATAAAACATTTTTACTATGAACTGCAGCCTTAATCACTAAAACAAATGAAGACAAGTAGGAACAAATTAAACAGATTTCTTACTTAAAACTAAACAGGAAACTTACCTACCAGTTACACAAGATAATAGACTGCACAGCTGAGACCAATACCCATCCATGTTTTTTTTTCTTGACCCATTTAGTAACTTTAGTAATGGGATGGAATAGCATTGAATAACATTTTGTATAGTGGCATTCATACCCTCAACAATCACAGTTGTTGTTTAAAACTGTTTTCAACATTAACGTGCATTGCGGAAGTCATAACTTAAAATTAGTTTAATGCCAAAGTACAAATATTAGTAAACCAGTAGTGTTTGTTTAACCCTTTTCCTCTGCTCAGTCTGATAGGAAGTTCTTGTAAATATCTGAGAGCACCCTCTTCTTCTGTCCCTTCTGCTTTGTGTTGTACATTATCTTTAGTAACATTCCTTCTTTCTTTTTTAATGCCACTGTATAGGCATTTTAGTTCCCTATAGAACATTTCAGTGTTTGTCCATTCCTGTGTGTATTGATCACACTACGATGGCAATTTCATTGTTCTGTGCTGTTCACTGTGCAGTGTGGACTATTGTTACATACATCATATAAAGTCCTGGAACTACAAATAGGTAACAGCAAACAGAATATGAAGGACATAAGACAGCCTCAGTTGCAAGAAAAAAGTGGTAGTAATTTCCTGACCAAATGAAACTTAAGGAAAAATATCAGAAGAGGGGATATAATTACAAATAAAAATACAGTACACTCAATACAACGTAGAAACATTTTAAACTAAAACAGATCTCATTAAACAATATGCCACACCAGACAGATGTGCTAATGACTGACACAAGGTTATAGTACAACACATATTAATACACTGTTTCTTTCAGAAAATATTGCCAATTTTAAAGTGCCACTTTTGAGAGGAGGATGTTTATTTATGCTACTTCTAGCATTATAAAGTTGAGAAACACAGCTGCTGCCTGAGATAGGGCAGTATGCAATCCATGAAGAAAAGTAATTTCATGTATAAAACCAGATGACAGAGCATGAAGAACCAACAGTATTCTAAGTAGATTGGGCCATGTATGCTAACGAAATAACTGCCTACTCACCCCGTATCCAAGGCCAATAGGCAGCCTTAGGTGTGAATTCCGTGCAGTGGGGGTTCCAGCGGACCCCCATCGGCATTCACCAAAGAATCACAAGGCACTTACACACTCGCCTCCCAAGCCACTTTGGGGACCACCATGCTGGGGATGTGCTGGGGGGTATGCCTGCACTACATGGCATTCACTAAGCCATGTAGTGCCAGGCTCAGGGGGCACTGGCTATGCCAGCTGGGACCAGGATTAACCTGGTGCACACCCCCATTTTCTTTGTCCACCGGGCTCAGAGGTACCTGGCTATGGACCCCCGTGCCTCCCCAGCCCACTAGGCTGCAGAGGAAGACTGGGCAGCGGCTCGGGTGAGTGTCTGGCAGGTGGTCAAATGTTGCTGCTGTATGCGGCTTAATCTAGGTCTGTGCACCTGCCACATGGGCGCAAGGAATCCACTGGGAGACCAGTTGGGGCATCTGATTGGATGCCTACCCGGGTCTGCAGCTCCGCCCCGACCACCTGCATGACCATTTGCACTGAGGGGGTGTGGCCATGGACAGGCAACCCATGGGTGCTTGAGGTCATGCATACTGCACACCCTGCATCTGTCTGGGGCCACGCAGGTACATGGGTGGGGTACATGCCTCAGGCGTCTGTAACCCACCCTTTAGTGCATAGGGCCCATTATGAACAAGACCTACAGAATTGGACTGTGGGTGGCCTTAGGCACTAGCCATATTAAATAACCCACTCTGGAGAACCAAGAAAACCTCTCTTGATTCTTGAGAGCTTTATGTCCAAGACCTGGATGGGAACTAGTGGTCTTAATAGGAAAATCTGTAACTCGAAAAGAGTGTATTTTGTGGTGCACTGTATTTGCCCCCTTGCCAGCAAGTCTGGTTGTACTATCAAATGAAGCTAATAGTTCATAAAATTTTGAATGTAATGTAGGATTATTAATGGAAGATAATGTGACACAGTGGGTAGAGTTCATTATGATGAATCATGCAACCCAGATTAAAAATGCCACCTACAGTCTTTGCCTCTAAGGGGTCCTGTAAACATTACTTCCCTTTTAATGGGGAGACTCTGCAAGTCATTTGCCCTCACCATTAAAGGAAAACATTTTTAACATTACCAGTTTGCTGTTCAGTTGGATCAGAGATGATTTATGGTGGTGTTTTTTCCTCTTTTTAAGGATAGTTGTGTTTTCATTCTACTAAGAAAATAGCAGACAACCGCAATATGATTCTACAGTATTAAATCCTGTTGCACCGTTAAACTTGCTAAGATTTCTACTTCTTCCATAATACAAATTTGAGGCACCCTGATTTTGCTGCCATTCATAATACCTATTGGGAGAGGCTGGGACTCAGCAACAGGCTTCCTTATGGCTCAAGTTTGTCAATATCCACTGTTTAACTGAATGTTTGCTCTCAGCTTTAGTAATACCAGAATAGCCTAGACTAGAATAGCCTAGTCTGTTTCTTTTATCTCCTGTAGGACCCCCAATACATTGTTAAGGAGAATTGGACTCTTTGCTGGCATAACGTAGAACATTACCCAAGGTTCAATTTCATATCAGTTGAAACAGAAGTTCAGAGAAGCAACTCAGGCGCGTATAACCTACCCTTTAGTGCATAGGGCCCATTATGAACAAGACCACATAATTGCATTGACTTTCTCTGTATTACTTCATCAAAAAAAGTTTATAACAACAACCCTGGTGTCTCTCAAGCAAGGATGTACAAATTTACATTTTTAGGGCATGTCCAAATACTTGTGTAGCTGGATTTGTCCTTGTTCTTTATGTCTTGCCCACAGCTCATCTCCATTTATAACAAAACTTCAGAAACTGGGTATCAGTGAAATATACATACATTGGATTAGTGAGTGGCTCACAGAGTATAGAGGCTGGTGGTGAATGGATATTTGTCTAGGGTGGGTGACATGTCCAGCGGAGTCCAACAAGGGTCCATCTTGGGACCAGCACTTTTTCAAATCTTCATAGCAGATTTAACATCTAATTTAGATAGCTGGGTGTCAAATTACACAGACGTACCAAAAATAGGTGGACCATCGAGCACAGGAAGGGAAATAGCAACCATTCAGATCCTGATAATATAGTCAAATGGTCAGATGAATGGGGAATGCAACTAAATTTGAGCAAGTACAAAGTGATTCACGTGGGAAACAAAAACAGTCAAACTATATATACCCAGTAACCTGCTTCCCAAAGCTTACAGTGAAAGGGACCTAAGTATACATATCACTGGTGCCTTTAATACCGACAAACAAACATCAGAGGCGATAAAAATGGCAACTGAAACAACTTCAGCCATCAAGAGAAATACAGTATGACATCAAGGGATAGCAGAGCCATGGCACCCCTATTTAGTGCTTATGTACATTCCCATCTAGAGTTTGCCTCGCAATGAGCAGTGGAAGACATGATTTCTTCAGTTCTACATCGAGCAAGATTTCCATTTAGGAGCAGCAGTCTCCAGGGACTGAACCTTCTTTTAACACTTATCACCCTGAACATTCAGCCTAGGTAGTCTGCTGGGCAGGACCCTGATTAGGGCTTCTTTCTTTGGACCAAGCTTGACCTAGTAGAGGACAGGCTAAAAGGAAAACTTAGTCCCTTTATCTTTTTTTCAGTCCACCTTTGGAAAGGAGTTGAAAGGTGAGTCATATGCTCTTGACTTGCTATCCAGGTGTAATCTTGGAGCTGGATCTACTTCTGGGACAACACAGAGTATTTTACCAGTAAAATCTCCACATACCTTAGGAAACAGTGATTCTCAAGAAAGCCCTCCTGTTTTATCCATAGATACAAACATATGAAAATACCAGCAGATACTGGCCAGATGAGTCTATCAAGTCTGCTCAAATGTGCAGCTAACAATCCATTACATAGCAGCTGCCCTCCCACCCCTACCCTTTTGCCCAAATTTATTCCTGTGCTTGTTGGCACCATTCCTCCCTGTGTACCCTTAGTGACCCTCCCCTGACCTTGTCCCATCCCTCTTAAAAGCTGTCCACTGATGTTAAGGATACCACCTCTTCGGGCAGTGTATTCCACTTTGACACCACCCTTTCCTTGAAATAATATCTTCTAATTTCCCTCTTGAATCTTCCACCCTCCAACCTCAGACTGTGCCCCTCATGCCCCCCCTTAAATTTAGAATTCCCTCTGTACCAGCCTTGTTTAAGCCTTTCATATATTTAAAGGTTTCTATCTTATCCCCTCTGTCCCTTCTCTCCTCCAGGGAGTATGTGTCGAACTCCCTTAGCATCTCTTCATAGGGCTTGTCCTCCAGTCCTAGAATTATCCTGGTTGCCCTTTGTTGGACACCCTCAAGCAATTTAACATCTTTTTTAAAGTTAGGGTGCCAGAACTGCATGCAGTACTACAGATGTGGCTTTACCAATGACCTGTACAGTGGCAGGATTACCACTCCCCTCCTGGAGGTGATACCCCCTGCTATACACCTCAGCATCTTATTAGCCTTAGTGGCCTCTTTCCTGCACTGTGCTGAGTGATTCATTTGCCCTGTTATTATCATACCAAGATCTTTCTCCCCCTCTATAATGGCTAACTATACCCCCCAGCTGATAACAATTCCTTGGGTTCCTTGCTCCCAAGTGCATGACCTTGCACTTCTTTACATTGAACCTCAGTTGCCATGTGCCTGACCAGTGTTCCAGCTTAGCCAGATCATCTTTTAGCCCCTGACACACTTTTGTGTCATCCACTACCACACCGATTTTCCTGTCATCCGCAAAGAGGCTGATCTCGTTCTTGATTCCATGTGAGATAATGATAATGAAAAGGCCAAACAACACTGGGCCCAGTGCTGAGCCTTGTGGTACTCCGCTGGTTACAGCTCATGTAGTTGAGAGTCCCCTCTCCACAACTACCCTCTGCTGCCTGTCCTGCAGCCAGTTCCTGATCAAATCCACCATCCTCTTCCCAGCTCCTTGGTATCTCAATTTGCTGATCACCCTCCCATGTGGCACAGAATTGAAGGCCTTGCTGAAGTCCAGGTGTAGGACATCCACCATCTGGCCCCTGTTAAGTGCCCTAGGCACCCTGTCATAATAGTAAACCAATTTGGTCTGACAGGATCTACCCGAGACAAACCCATGTTGCCTGTTGTCCTGGGGGCCATTCACTTCCAGAAAGGTTACCAGCCTTTCCTTGAGGATAGTCTACATTAGCTTCCTCACAATGGATTTAAGGCTGACTGGCCTATAATTGCTTGGTTCATCCTTGGGTCCACATTTGAGGAGGGGCACCATGTGCGCCATCCTCCAGTCCTGGGGTACGCACCCTGTTGTCACAGAGGTATTGAACAAGTCTGCCAGTGGCTCCAACAGGACCTCCACCAATTCCTTCTGAACCCTGGGGTGTATGCCATCTGGACAAGATGCTTTGTCCACCCTCAGGGCCCTTAGGCCTATCAGTACCCTATTTACTGGGATTTCCCCATCATTTAATCCCACAGCCCCATCTCCTGTGGCATTGATCATTGCTTCTCCCTAGTAAACACCGAACAGAAGTCGTTATTGAGCACATCCGCCTGATCCTTCCCCTTTTCTGCCCCATCTCCAACTTTCCTGATCCTTACAATCTTATTCTTGCAGTTACTTCTCTCCTTTATGTGCCTGAATAAATCTGTTTACCTTCTCTGATACCTTGTGCCAGCCTGAGTTCCTTCAAAGCTTTGGCAACCCAAACTGCTCTGCTCACTTCCCTTGACTTCTTCAGGTATTACTCCCTATCATTCACCTGTTTGGAGCTCTTACATTTTCTGAAGGCTGCTCTTTTCACCCTCACCTTTTCTTACACCTCCCTTCTTAGCCAACTTGGCTATATATGATAATGTATGAGAAGCTGAACAATTTAGCAACACATCAATCTGTGGAATTGGTAGTGACCATTGAAACACAACCCACTACTGTTTTAATGGACCAAAGAAAATGCTTCTGTAAACTATAACACACCAGTTATGTAAGGTGGGGAACAGTACCTTCAACACCCTGAACAGACGCTGCCATATGTTGTCTAGAACAAGGTTATTTCTTCTCTGCTGTATGAGGTGCATCTTCTGGAGCTTCCTGGAAGATGAGTTGATGGCACTCTACAGTGTGATTATAATTGTTCCTCAGTCAGGAAAAGATGATGGTAAAGAACCAATCTCACCTAGAAGAAATAAGAATTTCTCCATTTAAAATGTGGGTATTCCAAATACCCAGTTAGGGTCTGTATACAGGAAATGGGGATAATGTGGCTCAAGTGTAACAGTGGCAGCCAGGTTCCGAGGGGAAAAGAGACCAACAGAAACTCTGACACAGGGAGGAATGAGTCAACAGCCCACATTTAGGTTATAAAACATAGGGGTTTGATGAGTTTGTAGCAGTCTGAAAAGACATGTCCTGTTACTAGCCAGTTAATAGCAGAGGAAAGAATCCCTAAACATTGGAAAGAAAGGCATTTAAGAGAGACCTGAAATTTGCCAGAGGAGGGCCAGTGACATTAAAATCAGAAATAATCTGGTTGTACAGTATTATTTCCCTGCACACATAAGAAAAAGGTACAGTTTGGGCAGACAGTGCAAATAAATAAAAAGCTAGTTTAAAATATGGTTACATTCCATATTTTAATGGTACTTATATCACATGTACCAGTGACTACTGCTCAGAATGCTTATTGAGAAACAGAGATAAAATATGTGACACCTGATCAAGTGATGGAAGTAGGGTCCTGTGAACTGTGGGAAATGGTGTTTCAGAACTCACTGACTTTGCTGTTAATCTAGCACTACTAACTAGTAGGAATTTCTACATGCAGTCATGGGGTAAACTGTAGGAAGAGCATTCTTTATGTAGAACACAGGGTTTTTGAGGGTTAAATGCATGGGTGCTGATTTTCAAAGGTTGATGAAGGGCTTGCATCATGGCCTGCATCAACCCTGTTGATTGATACAGCTGTGGCAAACTCCTTTGCTGCAACTGTGCTTTTTACAGCTGCTTGCACCAAATATTTGGTGCAAGCCCCTAAAGGGTCCCCCAGATGGCACACGTTAGACCAGGGGGGAGCCAGTCTAACTTGAGGCATTTGGTACACAGGAATGAAAATCCTGATCAGCACTGAGAGAATACTTCACACCCTCTGTTCCGTATGATCGGCACAGCAAGGGCTTGCAGCATTCTCAGGGCTTTTGATAATCAGGCCCATGATGTTACAAATAATAGTTCCTGTGCACATAGGGGTGGGAAGTATGTGCCAGAGGCATGTATTCTGCCTGAAGAGCTTGGCATCTGCATACAGGTGCAAAACTGGTGGCATTCATGACCACCGGCCACCTGTCAGTGGCCTCACCCCCCGGTGCACAAGTTTGTGCTGGGTGGATGGGGGCAGAGCAGTGGACCCAGGTGGGCATCCAGTCAGATGCCTGGCCTGGGTCACCCAGTGGATCCTTTATGCAGTGGGGTGCACAATGGCTGCATACCCCTGCAGATCAGATGGCCATTGGCAAAGAAGGTGTGTGAAAAGCAGTGCTCCTGGCCATCCCATGAGGTGGCACTGGAGTACAGGTACAGGTAAAGGGTTAGGGGTTGTGTTGCTGGTGCCAGGGAGTGGGAGGACATGGAATCCCAGCACATGCCTGGAGGGGCCAGGATCAGAGGTGTCTGCATCCTGGCTCAGTGCCCCTATGTGGGGGGGTGTATGACTGGCATGGAGATGGGGCATGGCCAGGAGCTGGGTTTGGTGGCACTGGGCAGCTAGTGGGGACTGGTGCTGGAGGCCAGTTGATGGAGGATGGTGGCTATCCCCCTGGACCAGGTGGTGAATGGTGTGCATGGGACACATAGGGGACTTTCAACAGGGTTCTTCCTGGTGTACCCTGCACCCTCCTCTGCAGCCCTGCAGGCAGCACTATATGCCATTGTGCATGGTGTATAGTGCTGGCACACCCCCACCTGCCCCTGGCATGTTGATGTCCATACGGCTGGGGTATCGGGTGTGTAACTGCACTCCACAGCAGTCGTGAATGTCACGTGGGGTCCAAGGGACACCACTGCATGGCATTCATGTGTAACGATGCTAACACACCCAGTTTATGTGGCACAATAACATCATGCATAGGGCCCAATGTGTGAATTTTGACAGATATGACAATCCACCTCCAAGTAAAGCTTAACAACAGAGCAGACAAGATGAACAGTCATCAGATTCTATCTGTCAACTATTGTATGAACAGATCAGTGCCTGCCAAGATTGTAGACTTAAGGATACCACTGGGTGTAGACCTTGCTTACCTTCGAGGATGACTGGCAACTCATAGGTTCTTCTTCAGGATCCTGGATCCACTGGCAGAACATGTAGATTCATACAGCCATTTTAGTGCATTTGGCAGACTATTCTTCTACCCCATGGCTGTTCTTCTTTTTTTTTATTGCTTATTTTTTTTATTTTTAAAATCCATTAGCACACTATAGAATAATTCTATGACACTCAGTATTTACATTTAAAGATTAAATCAGTTGTGCTAAGGAATGTTGGTAAAATCTACAAGAAAAAAAGTAGACAAACCAGTAATAAAGACATTTGTATATAAATAATATGATTTGCTCATTGCATTCTATATGGATAAAGAAAAGTACAGCAAGTGTTTCATGCTAATTTCCTGTTCAAATACATACACAAATCAGGATATTTATTTATTTTATTTAGTTAGTTTTTGTTGACTGGGTAAGTGCACTAGACAAATCCTGACTATTTTCAGGCAAGACCTGGGGGAAGGGGATACAGATGAATGCCAACTGACCTTGAACCAGATGAAGCTGTTGGTGGTATTTTTCATGAATAGAGGAAATTTTGCCTTTGCACTGAGTAAATTCCCCTGCTCTTTTCAAGAAGTGCCATGGGATCTTTAAAATCCACCTGAATTACCACCAGAACAGGCAGATGGGACCTCAGTTTAATGTCTCATCTGAAAGATGGACAGCAGAACACAAAACAATGTCCTCTGTAACTATGAAGTATTCTGATTGCCTTAGAAAATTAAAGCAATTGTCTATATTCAAATCCATTACAACTGTAGATTAAGATTTTAAGATAAGAAAGCAAGATTAAGTTCTTTAACTCATAAATTAAGGTAGATCAACAAATTCTTCCATTTGAACATTTTTCCTCTCCTTCAGCCCTCCATTTCTTATCTTCTTCAGTTTTACACTGCTAAAGAACTGTCATAACCAATCTTGGTCATAGAACAATAAACCTTTCCCTCTTCAGGGTAACTAAGCACTTACAGTATCTAGAAAGGGCAATGAGAAGGATGTACCAAGTTTCTATAAAGAACTCTGTGAAAAACATGCAACTTGTCCTCATTCTTGGATAGCAGCTTCTGATAAGTCATGAAGGAAATGTGACACTTACAATTTTTTTTAAATGAAACCACCTTTTTTATCTGCCAGGTTGGACAATAATGGTGTTATGACATGCATCACCTGTAACCTGACTGTGCCTATTGTTAAACTGTGGTGCTGATTGTCTTGCATTGCTTGCAACTTGCCTGTGCCTTATTGCTGTACTGTATTTCTGATTGTCTCATGTATGTATGTTTTGTCTTCCTTATGATGAGGTACCTTTGTAAATGAGCCTCTGGCTCAAAGGTTGTTAAACTGATGTTAAAATAAATAAATAAATAAATAAATAAATAAATAAACAAACAATCAATTGTGTCCCTGTCAAAATCAATAGCAAGGAGTATGACAATTGTTGAGCAAGCTTCTTGTCAGTCCCAGACTTTTGGCTGCTAGACAAAGCTATGGCAGGGATGCTTTGGATGAGCTGCTTAACTTATGACTCTGTGAAAGGAAGGGATCACAATGGGACATAGCCTGAAACTAGCTGTGGGGAGGTTCAGGAGGGAGCTGAGGAAGCATTACCTGGTGGAAAGGGTGGTATTGGCTTGGAACGCATTGCCTGAGGAGGTGATCTTGCTGGATTCAGTGGGGAATTTTAAGAAGAGATGGTATAGGTTCATGGGAAAGGTACAAGTAGAGATGGGCAAAATGTGCAAATTTGTTATGAAAAATATTTCACGAAATTTGTGCATTTCACAAAATATTTCATGGGTGCAAAATTATACGGGTGAAATGCAGAATTTCACCTGCAAACAGCAACATTTTGCCACTTGTGGGCAAAATTCCACTGTTCGCAGGCAAAATTCCACATTTCATGAGTGAAATTCTACATTTTGCACCAGCGAATTTCATGAAATATTTTGCATTTTTTTATATGTCCCCAGATGCTTTTGGGGGGGATTATGTCTTATTCTTGCAGTACTCAATAAGACCTTTGTTTTGATATATAGATATTGTCCCTTAAGTACAAATATGAGGGAGTTATGGCTTGTTGGAGTTCAAATGTGAAGTAAGTTTGAAATCCTTTCTCATATGTAGGAATCCATTTTTTGTATGAAATTGAAAACCCATACAAAAAAAGGATACATTCATGCAAAAAAAAAAATATGGAAAAAAACGATGTCCAAAATCTTTTTTCATATGCAGGCATTCTTTTTTGTATGAATGAGAAAAGCATACAAAAAAGGATCCCTTCATATGAAAAAAGAATACAGAAAAAAACACCACATCCAAAATCTTTTTTCATATGAAGGGATCATTTTTCGTATAAATGATAAAAGCATACAAAAAAGAATGCCTTTATACAAAAAAAAGAATCTGGAAAAAAACTAAGTCCAAGGTATTTTTTTTGTATGAAGGGATACTTTTTTACATGAACAAAAAAAGCTCACCAAAAAAAGGATCCCTTCATAAGAAAAAAGATTGGAACTTAGTTTACTTTCTGAGTCTTTTCTTGAATGAAGGAACCCTTTTTCATGATCTTTTTTCATTCATACAAAAAAGAAACCTTTCATACCAAAACAGAATAAAAAAAAAAAACCTAAAGGCCAATTCTTTTTTTATATGAAGGGATCCTTTTTCATATGGTCAGATTCTTTTTTCATATTGCCAAACTGAAAAAGCAGAAGCGATTCATGAAAAAGGATATAAAAATGTTTAAAAAATCACATTGGGTGGGTCAGTTTTCCAACAGTTAAGTGAAGAATCCATCTTACAGGGTCTCAATGACCAAGATACATGTGTTGGTGTCTCTGTAGGATGTCATTTTTGTGGGTTTACAATTAAAAAAAAACAGAAACAAGTTGGCAGCTATACAACTCCTGATGAAGAGATAGCAGTGCCCCAAAGTGCTGAGGCTGGAAGGGTGTTAGGAGCCCTAGATGTATTATCTCATTTATTTATGAGTTTATGCGTATTTATTACATTTGAGTATCATGTTGATTTTCATTCACTTAATAAATTATTTAAAATATTCTCCCTGAATTTGTTCTGAAGTGCTGGATTTTATTCATTTTTTTGTGGCTGCCATACAAAAAATGATTTTTTTCCTTGTGAAAAAGGATTTGCCTCATACAAAAAAGGATCCTTTTTTGTATGGACCAGATTCTTTTTTCACTCCAAAGAGCTATCCAAAAGATTGTACTGAGCAGGCCCAGAACCAAAATCTTATAATGTAATAACATTTGAAGGAATTAATATTTGTGCGCCAAACCAGTGAAAGGCACATATGTGGGCCAAGCCCTTTCTATAGCTGAAAATGTCTGACCCAAATTCCAAACTGTCTGAGCACTAGGTATTGAAAAAAAAAACAGCAAAAAACACAGATTGTTTTATGCTTTTTCACTATTTGCATGTCAGACTGAAATTAAATGTGGCACAGCAAGAGATCTACTCCCATGAAAATGCAGATGTAAACATTTGTGAAAATCTGTTGAATGGTTGAAAAGATATTAACGTGCTAAATTTGAGGATTAATAGATAGCTATTGCTTTCAACAAAGTTTTAATTTTCACACCTTTGACTATGTATACATCATTACATGTGTATGTAGTGCACGTTGAGCAATACATTATCAACCACTATAAAGTCGATGTGTGTTTTACTCACCACTCATTACTTAACAATTGGAGACTGAGGAGACCTGACCATAACTGTATGTCACTGGCAAAGCATACATTATAACATAACATTTTAGAGAAGGAGTTGGAAATCCATCACTTTGGTCTTTAGCTTAAAACAAAGGATTTAAATGATGTTTGCTGGGCATTGCTGACTGTCTGGACCCAGCTATGTGGCTGAAGTGCACAGTTTGCCTTCTTCTCGGCTTAGTCTCCTTGTGGCTGTTATTACAGTTTTCACATTTTGGTTCCCCATATGTTTTACTTAAAATGCTGAATAATTGATTATAGAATTTTAACTTAATAAAACACTACCGCATTTGATAACCTATGATACTCTCAAAACTGATACATTTTATTAGTGTCCAAAGAGTTTATAAGAACTTAAAAGTTATAAGTTACAAGACTAAATCTTTGCAACTTATATGATTTGGTATGTTTAAGGTTTTTCTTTAGTGCACCTTAACCTTTAGGCTACAGACAGAATTAGTACACATAGTAATTCTTGACTGATATATCAGTCCGCGGCACAGCAAGGGTTAAACAGTGCTTTTTCTGACCTTCTAGTTAATTCCTGCAAAGATTATTGGTTTTCTAAGGATTTTAAAACCTGTGGGCCTATCTGTTGGGATTATCAAAGCAAAGCCAATGTCTTTAAGACTGGAAAAGGACCAGATGAACTTCTGTTTCTTCCCTGCATTGATGTTCAAGCCTAAATCCATAGAAATATGCTGAATGAATTCCAAAACAGTGCCTGACTGGATTGACTGAGAATATGATACACTGCCTCATGGTATCATCATAGGTATCATCATAGGTGTTTCAAGCTACAAGGACACAAAGTCTGCAAAGCTTGCCAATATGGTCAAGAAGTTTTGGTACTTAACCCTGTCTCAGATTGCTACATCCAAATTATTTTTAAATGTTTACATATTAGGACTGTCCACTACTTCTGCTGGCAACTGGTTCCATATAGAAACGACCCTAAGACTGAACCAGTGGTCTGCTGTTATTCATTGAACATGTACTATTTACAGTAAGCGCTCATGCAGGGCTCAGTTGGCAGCTGGCCACAGTGGTGAGAGGTGGGCTGTGCCAGTCACTGGCTGGGTACAGGTTTAGTGGACCAGTGTGGTAGGGCACTGCTGGGTGGAAGGGTGGGATCCAATTGACCATCAGGTCTATATTACAACAAAGAACAAACACGTAGCTGCTAAATGCAAAAGAAATTAATTCGGAGATCGGGATTGGGGCTGGGGGGCTACATATTAATATTTCTGGGGATCGGGTGCCTGGGAGGGGGGGCTATTTATTAACTTTGTGAGGGATTGGGGCTGGGGGTCCAATTGTGCCCTTTTAGTGGGCATTGTCACAGGCTTGCAGCAATCTGTTCAGGTGCACCATCCATCTGGTGCACCGCTTGGGATGCTGTAAGTCATGGGACTTAGCTGTGGAGACTCTGCCCCATAGAGAATTGGGTGCAGATCTCCAGCACATCGGCATTTGCTGCAAGTTGCCTATGGTGTGACTTGTGCCATGCCTTTCAGAATGGGCCCCTAAGAGCATAAATTTGATGATAATACCCCACACTTAGAGGCAACCTGTGTTTGTGAAGATGTGACTGCTTGTAAAGTAGAAGAAGTGATTTTAGCCCTCCCCCCCATAAAAAACCAACAAAGTCCCAGGGCTAGGCAGATTACCATGTGCTGTCTTCCAATGTAACATAGATTGGTGGGTTGAAATCTTGGCCATTCTCTACACAGTAGCGGGTCAATACCATGCTTGTAAGACAGCATGGTATTAACTGTGCTGTAAATGCAGCGCTTGAAATCACAGCGACAGGGGTAGAATAGTGATAGAGATTTACTGCTACCCCTGTCACTGCACACTGAAGGAAAGAGGTGAGAAGTTGCCATGTGCTGGGTGCCTGGTTGAGCCGCTCCCATTGTAGAGTGGCTAAGGCACCAGCACACGGTGCAGTTGGGAGACCTGGGACCATGTTTCAGTTCTCTCCAGGTCTCCAGTGCTGCAACTTTTGCTGGCATATTTTGTTGTTGTTGTTGTTGTTGAGCCCGGACCCCCGGCACCATCCACTAAATAGGTGGAGGCTTTTCAGCCCTCATCCCCCACATGCCCCTCAAGCCTGGGCTTACCCCCCGAGTGGGGCTGCTGGGTGAGCACCCCCTTCCCAGGACATACAGTCTCAAGCCATGGGTTACCCCCCAGGATGGGGTCATGGGAGTGGGACCCACCCTGGTATACCATTATTTCAAAGCGGAGGTGGGAGCTTCACTCACAGGGATTGGATTGTTGTGGATGCTACAATTATCCCCCAGAGGCAAGATGTGCAATGACATCAACGGGCATGACCCATGTACATCCCTGCCTCCTTGGCATGTGGCTTCAGTACTTGTGGCACCGCTGCCTCCACCAGGGGCTGCTAATGCACCAAGAGCTCACCCCTCCTGGAAGAAGAGAGTCACCAGAGGGCACTCAGTCCTTCTCCATCCCAGCTGGCCCTCCGGCTCCCAGGTCCATTCCCAAACCCGGGTCATTGGCATCATGAGCAGATGTCTTGCCACCATACCAGCAGGCCAGCCTGGCATGTTTTTTTTTTTTGAAAGTCAAACTTACCCCCTCCCGAGTTTCTCCCCCATCCCAGAAGTCCCTCCCCCCGAGTTTGTTATTTAAGTTCTGGGGAGTGCGGGGGGTGTTGGTGGCGAAGCCTCACACAATAAGACATAAACTCCCATTGTTTTAAATGGGTGCGGTGAGTGGAACAGGTTGGTGTTTTGCCCAACTCTATTTTTCTGTGGTGCTGTTTTGCTGCAACATTTTCAGCTG
Source organism: Neoceratodus forsteri (assembly GCA_016271365.2). Taxonomy (NCBI): domain Eukaryota; kingdom Metazoa; phylum Chordata; order Ceratodontiformes; family Ceratodontidae; genus Neoceratodus; species Neoceratodus forsteri. The sequence continues at coordinate 777,433,237 of CM057459.1, read as the reverse complement.
TGCAGTTTTGCCATACAGTGGTATGACCCTGTGCCCTCTATATAGCTATTAGCAAAAATAAAACAAAATCACTGAGCACTGGAATACAGGGGTAATTGTGCCCTTGTTCAAAATTGGGGAGCGAAAAAGTCCTGTCTGTTATAGACCCATCTGTTTGCAATGCATCCCACTGAAAATGTATACCAGATTAATTCAGGAGAGATTGACATCTTAGATAGCTGTAACAAAAAAAATGTATTGTCCACGAATCAAGGTGGATTACAAAAGGATGTGGTACAGTAGATCAAATCTTCACTTTACAGTTTCTGGTACACAAGTATGTGTAAAAAAAGAGAGAGAGAGACCTTCATATGACCTTTTTGGTTTAAAGTCGCCCTTTGACTTCTTAAATAGAGAAATGTTATGTCAGGTTCTAAAGAACCAAGGGGTTGCTGAAAGATTATTAAATGTTTTAAGAATATTACATGAAGGCACCAAAACTACAATAAGGACAAATGAAAAGGGGTTGCTAGCTGCCCCTTTTGAAATTTCTAGTGATGTGAGACAGGTTGACTGTTAGCATCCTATTTCTTCAATCTGTATACTGTTTCAGTAGCAAAAGAACTGTATAAAATAGATACCTTTGCTATCTCATTATTTGTATACTCACTTCCGGTTCTGTTTTATGCTGGTGACACAGCTTTAATTTTGAATACACTGGGCTGGAAAAGAGCATATTAAGTGTAGCCAACTATCTTTAACAATTAAGCCTAGAAATACATTTTAGTAAATCAAATAAATAATGTTTTTTGAATAATAAAAAAGTGCATTACAAAAATGGAAATTGGCCACAAATTTTACTGACGAAAGAGAAAACTATAAATAGCTAGGGGTCTTAAATAGAAAACTAGACTCAAAAGACTATAGTAAACATTTCAAAAGAGAACAAGTATAATGGCAAAAGGTATATCCCATTTTGCATACAGCTTTGCAGGAAATTCATTTAGAGCTATGAGAAGCTGCTTTGAGGCCAGCATACATGATCAGTTTCGATATGGCTCTGAAGTTTGGGGCTACCATAATATTATTCATGAGCTGGGGGTTGTATAAAATAACATCCTAAAGGTCTCTTTCTGAGAAATGCAGTACACCTTGTACTATTATATACACAGAGAGTGGAATGTGTACCATGCAATGTCACATAGCAGAAAGGATGATTAGTTACTGAGCCAGAATAGTAGAAATGGATGAAAATATATTGCCAACACTTTGTATATTGAACTATCTAAGTGGAAGTGTTGAAAACTCATGGTTCTCATTCCTGAACCTGTCCCTGAGAAAAATGGGTCTTGCAGACATGAGAAGTCAAAGTGTATTAGACTGGCCTAAGATTTTTAGAGACTCAGCAGTTTGCAGAGTGCAGGATACATTAGTCCAGGATGACTTTTCAAAATTGTCATCTTTTCCCTCACTTGAAATTTATAAAATCCTTTAAGACTGTTGGGGTATGCAGACATATTTACAGAACAATAAAAAAGCCCAACTTCATGATTGAAAGGGGGATCTACTCAGGAGACAAAAAGATTATGTATGTGTCTTACAAGCATTTTCATAGGGGTTGGTCATATTGTACTTGAATGTCCAGGATTTAACCTGCTAAGGGAAAAGCTTATTAAGCCAGTTCTCAATGAAAAGGGCTTACATGCTCTTCACAATCTTTTAGATGCCAGGTATTAATCTGGTTACCTGTTATTTTCTCCAACAGTAAAAATGATTTATGCTGTGGCTTCATTTGCACATTACAGTAAGTATCATGCTCCCTAAAAATATGTTAAATAGTTGTTATTCGATTTCTTTTATATATTTTTCTGTGATGAACTCCATTTTATAGAATGCAAATGTTTTTTTATGAATGATATAACTATGTTGTTTTATGCATTTTGTAAATAAAACCTGAATCTAAAAAAAAAATCTGAATCTTTGACTGTTCTATAAAAGTGGGTGCAAGATACGGAAGGTTCTAGCAAGTGTTTTCCCCCTTATAAAGAGGCTGGTTAAGCCTTAAAACACTTGGGTCCTTATTCCTGGTCTTGGCAGTTCTGATATTTGAAGTGATGCAGAAGCTATGGAATAGTGAAGACTTAATAAAGTTTCAAGCATCACCTTGGTCTGAGAGTGCAACATTTGTTCTCCATAGTACTCATTTATATGATAGCACTGGGATTCACCGAGAGTGTTGTTGGCATTCACTGATCCAGTGTGTTCCATTATAGGCTGTGGGTCCTTGGCATCTTAACTGGTCCTGATGATCACTATCTCACCATTCAGATTTTGAGGAATCCCTGGACTGTTTACATTTTAGTCTCTTTTGTCATCTATGCCTCCCATGGCATGGAATTTGAACAAAAAGTACAAGAGGTATATAGGATGTACCCAGGTTGTGGACAACCTGTTGTCTTCTTTCAAGCCATCAACGAATAGTCTGCAAATGGCTTCCTTCATAGTGGCAGAAATTATCATATTTCTTCAAAGTGGTTTTCAACTTGGGTCTCCAACTATCCACCCGTATGGTTTAGACAGTGTAGCTAGAGGTCTGTTGTGCCCAGGAGTAAGGATCCACTGTGAGATCATACTTACATTGGCAGATTCTTCTAACAGCAGAAGTCAGTACAGCCCTTCAGATAACTTGAATTATGCTAGACCGAATTTTATTTGCTTACACGAAAGATCAGCTTCACAGATCATAGCATTAACTCACAGTTCAATGCTCTAACCAGTAGGCTATACTGTCAGCTCAATACGATCTTGACAAGAGACAGCTACAGATACAGTAGAGTGCCATTAGTTTTTTGGGGGAGGTGCCTTGGGGTTGTGAACCCTAATGCTCACCCCATTCTCCTATACTGTACCAACCTCAGCTTACTTACTCATAGAATGGGGTGAGCATTAGGGTTCACAACCCCAGAGCACCTCCACCCACACCTGGTCATGCATGCAGGGTGGGGGTGGGGTGTTTGAGTTGAAAAGTCAGGGTGAGCATAGGTTGTTAGGACTGAAAACCAGGGGTGGGGAGTTAGGGTTGAAAACCCAAGACCACATTTCTCAACTTTTATCACTGGAACCCTAATGGTGCATTAACAAAGTTTTTTGCAGAGAACACACACATATATATATATTTGCAATATTTGCAAAAAAAATGTTCATGCATCAGTTAGGGTTGATCTCAAACCATAAAAAGGAGGGAAATGTGATGTTAGGGTTTCCAACCCTAACCCCCCCCGCACACACCAACAGGCATCTTGGGTCTGCCTTGTAGTCATCAGCCACAATGATCACTCCATTCCATAATAAAAAAGTTGAGATGGGTACAGTATAGGAGAATGGGGTGGGCATTATGGGTGATGATCCCAAGGCACACTCCCCAATGCCTGTTGGTGTGTGCAGGGTGGGGGTGTTAGGGTTGGAAACCCTAGCATCACATCTCCCTCCTTTATATGGTTTGATATCAACCCTAACTGATGCATTAATGTAGCTTTTTTGCAAAGAATGTCCTAACTTTTTGAGATAGTGTAATCATAGCCTTATTTGCCTATGGGAGAGCAGAGCACTTAGGGCCCTGCATGCCCATCCCTCCATAGATATGTATGTTATCGTGGAAGGGCCATGCACTCTAATTTTAGGACAACAGTGACCAAACTGCCAGCATAGCCATCTTATTACCCCACCTCGTGTACCTCGTACAGAAAATGTTCAAATCCCAACAAAATGTAATTTTGTGAAATTTCAATGCCATTCCACACCACAGTTGTGAGAAGACATTTTGGTCAAGATTTTAAAACTGACAACTGTGATATATGTGAGGTGGGGTAATAGTGTATGTTAAAATTAGGGGTCAAAGTCTTTAAGGTTTTAAAAGTTACGAGCATGTGTAGTGAAATTGCAAGAAATGGCCATAACTTTTCCATTTTTATATATTTTGACCCCAAATTTTCAACATAGCCTCTTATGATCTCCACCTCATGAACAATATGATGGTCATTAAGCAGATCCTGCCCAAAAGGCAAATTCACCAAGAGACCATGAAATGATCTTTTGGGCAGGAGTTACATAACGACAGTCATATTGTCCATGAGGTAGGGTGCATGCAAGGTTATGTTGAAAATTCTGTGTCTAAATAGGCAAAAATGGCAAAGTTATGCACCGAAGTTGAAAATCCCATTGAAATACATTGATTTCCCATAAAAAAAAGATATTTTTTCATGAGTCATTATACTAAACGATTTTTTTTCGTATGACACCGATACAAAAAAAGAATTTCAATTGTAAATAAAACACATTTTAAGAGCATTTCTTGAGCAGTAAAGTGCAAAATGCACCTAAGGAGGTCCCAGAAAGCAAGCTGCACATGTTGGTTCATCCCCAGAATATCATTTTTGGGTGTTTCCAAATTTGATTTTCTCAGGCGAAACTAAAAACAAGATGGTGGCCATATGAAAAAAGAATTTTCCCATACAAAACAGGGTTCCTTTTTCCTTTCATACAGCTATATTTTAGTGCAAACTGAGCATGCTCAGAAATTATTTTTTCAACATTTTTTAAATGTAATAACCTAAAAACAGTTTATTATGTTTTCACAAGGATAGCAAAAGGCACATCTGTGAGCTAGCGCTAGTCCCTTTCTGTCCTGAAATTTTCAGACCAAGATTCCAAACTGTTTGGGCTGTAGGCAAGTTCAAAGAAAAATCCCAACAAAGTCAAGGAGTGACAAAATGCTTGTTTCACCAATCTGGAGCTTGGAAACTGCACCTCCGACTGGAACATAGCTTGCCACATCCAGAGAACTACCATTGCTGACAGTGCATGTCACTGTTCATGCAAATCCTTTGAACAGTTTGAAAGTTATTAAAGTGCACATTTTTGAGTTTAACATTGAAGTGCCTACTCAACCCTAACTATAGATAGGGGTGTGGCCGCATCCCTATTATGTATATGTATATATATATATATATACTGAAAAAAACTTCATTAATGCTCTAGTTAGGATTACAGCAACAAAAGTAAGAAAATGTGGTGTTAGGGTTTTCAATCCTAACAACCCCCTCCCCCCTTCCAGGCAGCACAGAAGGAGTGGGATGTGCCTTGAGGTTCTCAAGCCTAACACTCACCACATTGTCATAGACTGTACACATCTGACCTTAACTACAGATGGATTGTGGTGAGTGTTATATTTGAGAGCTCAAAGGCACATCCCACACCTGCTGTGCTGCCTGAAGGGGTGGGGCTGGAATATAAGGGTTGGAAACCTAATGCCACATTTCCTTACTCTTGTCATTAACCCTAACTAGAGCATTAAAAAGTTTTTTTTGCAATATATTTCTTTACTTTTTGAATTGGTATAATTGTATCCTTATTTGTCTGTGGGTACACATGGCCTTCTGGCCCCTGCATTCTCAGTCCTCCATAGATGCATATATGTATGAAGCTATGGGAGCACATAACCCTCCAGGCCCTGTGCTTCCATTTAGAGGACAACAGCAGCCGAATTATCAGAACAGCAATCTTACTACCCCACCTCATGTACCAGATACAGAAAATGTTCGAATCCCAGTCTAAACATAATTCTGTGTAACTACAATGCCATTCTGTGCCACAGGTGGGAAAACACATTTTGGCCAGAATTTGAAAAATGTCAGCTGTAACATACATGAAGTGGGGTAATAAGAAGGCTATGTTGAAAAACTGGGGACAAAATGTTTAACATTTCCAGACTTACAAGTGTGCATTGCAAAATTATAACAAATGGGTATAAATTTGCTATTTTTGCATATTTTGACTCCAAATTTTCAACATAGCCTTCTTATGACCCCACCTCATGAACAAGGACAGCCCAAATTTTCAAATCATGCCAAAAAGGTGAATTTGCCAACAGACAGTGAAATCACCATTTAGGCAGGAGTTGCATAATGTCACTGATATTGTTCATGAGGTGGAGTCCCCAAAAGGCTATGTTGAAAATTTGGTGTCAAAATGTCCAAAAGTGGCTGAGTTATGCACTGAAGTTGAAAACCCTATTGAAATACATTGAACTGAGGATCACATGATGAGCTAGTGGGGAAAAGACATCCTGAAGCTGTTCCCAGGCCTCGCTGAATTCAGCAGTTAATAAAACTATATTTGACCTTGTAGTCTCAGTCACAAAAGTGAGTTTTGTAGGCTGAAGAGGTATAGCATACTTTGGTACAATCAGCGGGAACAGAGCAAATCAGAATACCCACCTTACACAAAGGCACAAGAGGCCAAGTAACACAGCCAAGATGGAGTGGGGAAGCCCTGAGCCTCTGGCCGCATGACCACCAGCAGTGAAGTGCTCGAAACCTCTTTCTCTTGTGCCAGAGGAAAATGAGTGCCAGCTGACTGCAGAATGAGGAGGACAAACGTCCTCGGAGGACAATTCTGAAATAAAACATTTACTCCAGGGACTAGTGGCTGACTTTTCCATTTTAAAGCCAGCTCTGAATGCTTTATCACAACAGATGGGGGATGTGGGAGCCAGGGTTGCCTCCCAGGAAAGGAAGACAATGGCAATGGACCATGAATTGGTCACCCTAAGAAAACAAGTTAAAAGGTTGGAAGATTGAATCGAGGACTAGGAGTCAAGCAGTCAGAGGAAAACTTGATCGTGGCTGGTCTTCCTGATTGGGCAGAAGGATCGGACTTCGTATCCTTCATACAGGACCTTCTTATGAAATTGTTCGGCCCAACACCTTTTGGGGAGTCCTACTATATTGAGAGGGCACACCACTCTTTGAGAGAGATCCCCCCACCTGGAGCTAGACCTCGAGTCCTCATTATGTGCTTTCTAAACTATAAAGAAAAGGCCCATATTCTTCACAAAGCCAGAGCAGTTAAAAATTTACAATTTAACGGGGCATCTGTCTGGCTATTTCAAGACCTGACACCCTTGATTCGGGAAAAACAGAAGGAGTATACAGATATCAAGAAAAGGCTTTACTCTGCAGGGGAAAATTCAGAATCCAACACCCAGCAACGCTGATTGTGAAGTTACAGTCTGAAGATAAGAGGTATTTGACAGCAGCTGACACTGTGAAAGGCCTGCGAGGGGAGTTCCTGGCTTTGTTTAGGCCAGCGACCTGAAAAGAAGAGGTGAGAGGAGGCATCAGCTTGACTTAACAGTGAGTAAGTGAGTGTTCGACTGCAGAATTTACAAATGTCCGTTGGGTCTGAATATCTCAAACTTTATTTCACTCCCCACACTTCGGAGATTGGATCCATTTTTTTATGTTGGTTACCCTGTAATTATTTTGAGCGGGACTGTTTTGCAAGAATACTATAGCTAACATTTAAGGTTCAATTGGGCCCAAGTTTGCTTAATTTTATTTTTGGCTCAGGGTTCGACAGTTTGCTTTACTTTGGGGATAGCCAACATGCAACTGGAATGTCTAAGCAATGCAGAGAAAGCTCAACTGGAACAGAACATCTCAATATGGAATGCTTTTATTTTTTCCAACTAACGAAAATGAAAAGAGGTCTTATCCAGTCTTAAATTGGATGTTTGAGAATCTGAACTATTGAGCATAATTCTACTGAAATATATGATGTATCAGGGAATTTTTATACAATTGTTATTTCATGGTTTCAAGGGCTCAATATGACGTTTTCAACTGTTTTGCCTGGGCTAGGAACGCGAGGGTAACCAGGGAGACTATATGTGGGGGATACTATGTCAATGGGGGCACAGACCTGTCGCTGCCTCTTTTATAGGGTCGGGGGGTATTAAGCCCTCTGGCCTCTGATTGAATAGCAGGGGCTTGGCAGGGGTTGGAGTGAGTTCTCCCAGCTATTATCTGCTGTTGTAGTGGGAGAGATTTATACAGGGGAGAGCAGTAGGTATACTGGATATTTTGAACTTACCCACCCCTAACCAATATGAGGGATCTCCCCATATAGAAGGGCTCTAAGGGGACTAGTATGTGTCAACTTGCGTGGGAGGGTGACGGTGAACTTAGGGATCTTGTCTGGCAATTCCTAAGTTGCATGGGAGAAGAAAGATGGCAGAAATAGTTTTTTTCTTTGCTTTTTACCCTTTGTAGTTTTGAGAGGGATTTTTTTGGTTGCCAGAAGGGGAAGGTGTGGCCACTGGATGGGCAAGCTATTCTCACAAGAAGGGAGTGGATACAATGAATTACAGGGAGGGTCCCTGCGATTAAATGAACAACTAAAGGAAGATAGCAAAGGGAAAACAGAAGGCTACTTGAGGCTTACAGCATGAGGGCAGGTCTTTGGCAACCTAAGAAACTTAGGGTGGGATATTGAGGGGACTCTTGATTTCTCATTGGGATTTGGGGGGGTCTGGGGGCACACATGGGCCAGCTCATTTACGTTTCAATTTGTTTAAGAAGGGCGATCTGAGGATCAGGGGTTATGGTGGGGGGTATGGAGGGGTAAGAGAAGAGAGACAATCCACGGTGTGTATAAGATGGAGGGCAGATCTTAGGAGGGTGAACCACAGGGGTATAGTTACATATAATGGTATTGGTTAAATTCATTTCCTGGAATGTTAAAGGCCTCAGGGGGAGGAAGAAAAGTCTGGTAATATTATGGTACATCAATCAATTGGGGGTTCTAATAGCTGCATTACAAGAAACCCACTTACTAAAAGAGGAACTAGGTATGTTGAAGAAAATGTGGGTGGGCCAAGTAATAGGAGAAGGTAACGCAAAAGCATCTGGGGAGTTGCGATTTCTGTGGGGAAAGTCTGTCCGTATGTAATCTCACAAATGAAAGCAAGAGATGATGGTAGAGGGATCTATGTTTCAGGTACTATTTTGGGCAATGCACTTTCAATTGCTTCGGTGTATGATCCTACACCAGTTAAACCTGACTTTTTTGCCTCACTGGAGGTAGATATAGCTACTCTCCTACCTTATCCACTTATCTTAGCCGGGGATTGGAATCTTTGTTTAGATAACTGGGCAGATAGGAACCCACCCTCTAAAAGACCAACTTCTTTGACCCAGGTAGCTATGACTAGATTTTTGGAGGTCACAGCATTAGTGGACCCCTATAGGGTGTATAATACAGGGGACAACGACATGACCTTTTACTCTGGGGCACATAAATCCCATTCTCGAATTGACTTCTTCTTGGTCAATGGGGCAGCACTAAGGGAAGTCAGGGAGCTGACTACTCATGACAGAATATTGTCTGACCATTCCCCTATTCAGTTAATATGGGAAAAGGATACCATCGCTCTAAAACCATATAGATGGAGATTAGATGACACAGTACTAATGGATGATAATATTGTGTCCAAACTAGGGGATGCCCTGGGGGAAATTTTCCAGACCCAGTTACCAACACTCCAGGACAAGAGACTTGCTTGGCCTACCTGTAAAGTATTATATGCAGGAATAGCCCAGAAATATACTGCTAGGAGAAACAGTATGATAAGGGCACAGGAAGAATTTTTAATGGGGGCCATTAAGTCATTGGTCCCTTTGGATGGATCTTCTAGTGAGCTAGACAATGAGTTGAAAGAGTTAAGAGATGAATTGTGAGGTATACTGTATGACAGGATAAACCACTGGCTTGAAAGACTACAAGCTAAATACTTAATGCAAGGGGATGTGCCAGGCCAACTGCTTGCTAATAGAATCAAGGAACGGGAAGCAGAGCAGATGGTTACTGCAATAAAATTTGAAGGGGACTTTATCACGGACCCTCAGGAATGGCTGCGCCTTTGCAGACTATTACACAAGGATCTATCAAGGGGGGTTACCAGTAATGAAGAAGAAATTAGAGGGTTCCTAGATAAGGTACCACTGCCTAGGCTGGATCAGGTGCAGGCTTAATCACTAGCAGCCCCAATACAGGAAGCGGAAATAATAGAAGCAGTAAATGCATTGCCAAGTGGTAAGACACCGGGGCCAGACAGTCTTTCAGCTAAATTTTATAAAGTTAATTTATTATCCATGCTTCCTTTAATGAAAGACTTATTCTTTCACATTCTACATGAAGGGGTTCCCCATTCACCCTTGTATCAGGCCTATATTATGCTCATCCCAAAGCCAGACAAACCAAACGATTTTCGGGGTAATTATAGACCCATAGCTTTGATAAATCAAGATATCAAAGTGCTGATGAGGATCCTGGCTAATAAAATTCTAAAAGTTGCTCCCTTACTAATTAGTCAGGATCAAGTGGGCTTTATCCCAGGTCAAGGGGCGCATGATGCACTAAGGAAACTTCATCACATACTTGGCAGGGCCTCCAATTTGACGTTACCCATGGCTCTGATTGCACTTGACACTGAGAAGGTATTCGATAGGGTCTTTCATTCTTTTCTATTTCTCACTATGGAGAAGATGGGCTTCCCAGAAGGCCTTTTCAGAGGTTTCAAAAACCTCTACAGAGCTCCCGCCACCAGGATTCTGTGTAATGGCTATCTATCAAAAGAGTTCCAACTGATTAATGGGACCAGACAGGGCTGCCCCCTATCACCAATCTTGTTTAATATTTACTTGGAACCTTTATTAAGAGCACTCTACACGGATCCTGTGAAACAGGTGATTGAGGTTCATGGGAGGGAGCTTAAATTCTCTGTTTTTGTGGATGACATAATGTTACACTTACGGGAACCGGCAGAGAGCTTCAAAAAAGCCTTGGAAGTCATTAGGCAATTCTCAGAGGTCTCCATCTATAAACTGAACTTGAGTAAAATACAGGTTCTTCCTCTTACCCCTTATACTTACAGAGCAGACTTTGAACCTTTGCAAATCAATTGGGCATAACTAAGATCAAATATCTGGGCATCTGGATTAGGGCTAAGTTGGAGAATGGGGTGGAAGCAAATATTGATAACTTGTTGTCGGTGATTAAAACTGACATTCTAAGATGGAATAAACTCCCCCAAACTTCACTGCCAGATTAGGATTGATCAAAATGAATCTCTTGCCCAGATTGCTGTATCCAATTCATTTGTTGCCCTATAATATCCCTAAAGGAAGGTTTATTAAAATTCTGAGAGTAATCTCTGCATTCCTCTAGAATTCAAAGCCTCTTAGGAGAAAACATAATATTTTACTCCTTCCCCAACACTTGGGGGGCATTAAGCTTCCAGACCTCCACTTATATTATGTGGTGGGACAATTAGATCTAATGGGACGGAATACAGAAAATTGGAGGAAGAGGGATATATTCCAACTTGTCTACAAATTGAGAGACAAATTCTCGATGACTTGAATCTCTCCCCATCTCCCCAGCAGCGTTGCTCTTCTCAGATCCAGAAGGCTTACCTAAAAGGGGAAAGCAGACACCAATATACAAAACGATGTCTACATGGTGGAATTTTTTAAATCCCACCCAGAGAGGAGACCAAATGAGAGTTCGGGACCAGCCTATACTGGGAAAACCTAATGTTCGTCTCGGGGGACAAATAATCAATAACCAGTGGGCTCCGCACTAATGTGGCCTAACTCTGGCAGACTTTATCGTGGAAGATAAAGTGATCCTCCCACCTCAGAGTAGGGATTGGAATTTTTTTTAAAAGATTCAGATCACCAATATGGTGCAGCAATTACTAAGAGATAATAGAGGTTCCCGTCAGAAAACGTTCGCCTGGGATAAGCTAAGGGAGATTAACTATTCCCAAATCCCCCTTTCAAAAGTCTGCAAGGTGTTGTTGGATTTTGTGAGCCTGGGTTCCTCTGCACAGAGTCCATACTTGGAGAAAAGCATAGCCCTCCTGAGGCCTGACTGGAAAGAGATATGGAAGAGTGGTAAATTCCTACCTGTACCCAAATATAAGATTATGCAATTTTTTGTTTTCTCAAATATCTACTATACACCTGCTAAACTATGTGCTAGGAGACTCAGACAGACAGATCTGTACTTGAGATGTGGAACAAACCAGGGGACTTTTTACATGTGATATGGGATTGCCCCAAAATACACTCCTTATGGGTTCATGTCAAACAAAACATGGATCCTTTAGTAAACTATTTGGAACATATTCTGCTAGCAATCTGCATTTTGGGTGATATGAACTTGGCTTCACAGGCTTCAGCTAAATGTTATATAGCTCTGATGTCTGCCCTGGTTAAAGCCTTTGCCCTAAGACATTGGAAAAGTGACCTTATCTATAACTATGACCAGTGGGTGAGAGATCTGTTACAGATCTTAGATAGACTTAAAAGACAAATGTTATTGGATGGCAGAAAAGAAATCTATGATGAAAGGTGGAGGATCTTAGAGGCAGGCTACTCAATACAACTCAAGGGTGCCTGAACCCATATCTGTCTGTCTGATTGTGACTAGTTAGAGGTACATGGATAGGGAAAAGATAAAAGTGACTTTGATCTACCTGTAGGAAAATAATTTCTTTTTCTTTTGTATTCTTCTATGGGACATGCTTTATACACCATAGATAGCCTGTATTATGATTATACTTTAAAAGGGCAAAGGTCTGCCAAAACAGTCAGGGTAGTGGGGATTCTCTCTCTTTCCTAGGGACACAGTTGCAAAAGCCTGCTTTAAATGACTGATAGCTAAACAGAAATCAAATATAGTTTCACTGGTGGATAGTTAACATAGGACTCTAGATATACTACTATTTAACTTGGATTTCAGAGCTCTAAACTCACCCCAGTAAAACAACTTGATAATGGCAGGAATGTTATATGGCAGCTGTGTATGTAAATAGTTATGGGGATGTATATAGTGACCACAGCCAGTTTGGGGTTGTGGGCCTGGGGTGGAACCTGGGAGTTTTTGTAGGTATGTTTTTTCTTGTCTGAAAATGTTTAATAAAGAAGTTTAAAAAAAAGAAATACATTAAACTGCATTTACCTTAGTATCTCATACTGCAGTTGCCGGTTCTAGCAGCATGCATCTTTGATTGGAAAGTGGATCTCGAACCTGGGACCTGTTCCAATGCATGGGGGTGTGGGGTGATGAGTGCTGAGTGGGAGCTGGGGGGTAGGGAATCGATTGGTGAGGGATTTTTTTTGCAGGATTAAAAAAATAAATATCGAGGGATGCTTTCTTTATTTCAGCCATGGACACCAATTGTAGGGGGGAGTTAGTTGTGCCACTAGACACCAGTAATGTATAATGGCAGCATGGGCACAGCAATTGGAGAATGGAGGAGGGGAGGAACCACTGGACTATCAGGTAAGCAAATATTTAATAAGGGGACGGTGATTGGAGAACAAGGGGGGAGGAGGGACCACCGGACTACCAGGTAATCAATTATTTTATAGAGGGAAGGTGAACAGAGAATGGGGGAGGGAGGAGGGACCACTGGACTACCAGGGATTCAAATATTAAATACAAGGATGGCGATCAGAGAATGGGGGAGGGAGTGGGACCTCTGGATTACCAGAAAAGATATATTTTTTTATAGGAGATAGCAATCAGAGAATGGAGGAGTGGGAGAGACCACTGGACTACCAATGAATTTATTATTTGACAGGAGAACACCAATTGGAGAATGGGGGAAGGGGAAGGACCACTGGACCACCAGGGAATCCACTCTTTGACACAGACTCAGTGATCGGAATTGGGGAGGGCCACTGGAGGATTTACTACTAGAACCCGACACACACTTCCCCGACACACTGTTGCCTGAGCCTGGAATCCTGAACACAAAATCCCAACAGTGGGATTTTGTTTGTTTCCTGTGTTTTGGGAGGCTTTGCCCCCTGCATCACCCGGAATTAACATAACAAACTCCAGGGGGGCAAAATCCCACTGTCAGCATTTTATAGTTTGGGATTCTGGGCTCAGGCAACAGTGTGCCAGGTAAGTGTGTGTCGGGTTGTAGTAGTGATACCCCACTGGACCGCAGGGACATATTATTTTATTCAGGGGACAGAAATCAGAGGGTAGGGGGTGCTACTATACACCAGGGAGCCATGACAGTTCATGCATCTTTACTGTTCACAGTCTTTTCAGTTCGAACAGTACAGTTCAAACTGTAAACAACTGTGAACTGCTATTTTTTTGAACAAACAGTCCTTATCTAAGCGAGTGACAGGTGAACTTATTCTTGCCACACTTGCAGATATTTGCAGTGTTAATTTTAAAATAGTTATAAAAGAATCCAGCAATGTATGTGTAGGAGACCTAATTAAAGGTCTTGTTCATTGGTTACCAGGCAGTACTTGGGTAGAAAAACTTTGTTAAAAAAATGACTGATATCATGAACAGTATTACTCAAAGCACCAATCTGTTTTTCAGAACTCCATATCTCAAAAAACATACAAGATGCCATTGTGAAACGTTCAACACTGGCAGAATGACTGTGTATGCCAAATTTTGGGCTATTTCTTCAAAAAATGCAAAAGTTATTAAGGTAAAAAATTTTAAATTTAGCATAGATTTGCCAGTACAACCCTAACTATAGGGATGCTACATAGATACATACACAGAAACATAAAATTTATCAGCAGATAAGGACTGCTAGGCCCATCTAGTCTGCCCATAAGCCCTAAACTTGTATGCAGTCACTGACCCTAAGTGATCAATGGCTACAGCACCCCTATAATGTACATGTATACACACACACACACACACACACACACACACACACACATATGCACACACAGGTATAATCGCATAATTTAAATTCACAATTAAGGTCTGCTGACTAGATATTGCTTTTCTCTTTCTGTATTTCCTACAGTCAAACCATATTGCTTTGCCAAATGTTCTGATGGACCTCCCCTCACAAACAGGATACCTCAAACAGAAAATTCTGGACCACATAAATCATGTAATGCAGGTATCAACAGAACTCAGACTTACAAAAAAGAACACATAAAACAGTATTCCTTTGTTTGTTGTGAGACTCCTACCATTAGTTGAAACTGGCCCCCAAAGCTAATCTTGTTCTTCTCTGTCATTATGGCCCATTCCCTTCTTCCCCTTCCCTTCACTCCCTCTATTTTTGTAACCTTTATAACTGCCCTCCATTTCTGTCATAGACATTTTTGTGTGCATAGTGGGAGAGCCAATGTATGAGAATGTGTGTATGTGCACGTGCATGCGTGTGCATGCATGTGTTTGTGTGTGTGTGTGTGTGTGTTTTGATACCTACCCGTAAGTACTGGGCCTCCTCCAGTAATTTTCATTTCTGGCACCACACTTTTTGACTCAGGAATTTACTAAATAGTCCTTCAAGTATTCTTAGAAATATAGGATTTGTCAGTTGGAAAAGGCCAATTGGCCCACTTAGTGTGCCCATATTGTCCCAGGATAGTCTGTCTCTGCAGACTCTAATGGGTCTGTGGCAACCATTCCTCCTCCATGCCTATTTACTAACATTCCACTATATCTAGCCCATGTATGCTTGAAGACCCTAATGGTTTCACTACTTCCACTGGCAGTCTGTCCCAGGATTCCACCACTCTTTCGGTGAAGTAGTACTTCCTCACATTCCTCTTGAACTCCCTGCACACCAAATTCATCACATGCCCACTGGTCCCGGTGCTCTTCTGCATTTAAAAGAGACTCCCCTTCTGCACCTTGTTCACCACCTTGAGATACTTGTAGTATTCTACCACATCCCCTCTCACTCTCATCTCCTTCAGTGCGTGCATATTGAGATCCTTCAGTCTCTCCTCATAGGGCTTTTGGTGCAACCTCTTAATCATTTTAGCTGCCCTCCTCTGGATTGTCTCTATTCTGTCTATGTTGTTTCTGAGATGTGGCCTCCAGAGCTGTACTCAAAACTCCAGGTGGAGTCTCTCCAGTGAGCGATACAGTGGGAAACACCACCTCCCTCCTCATGCTGGAGATACCTCTCCTGATGCATCGCAGCATCACACTGGCCCTACCCACTGCTTTGTCACACTGCCTTGCTGTATCATGATAGCACATCAACACTGGGATAGCAAAACCCATTACAGTGATACTTTCTAGTAGTTCTGAAGTTGTCACTGTAAGGGTCCTATAAGGATCTGTGCCTGTTTTGTCAGTGTTTTGCCCCCTTCACAATCAGCTCTGACTCATAGTTGATTGTATTAGTAATGGGAGATGCTGGGGCAGAGCCCCCTGCGTGTGGGGTGCGGTGCACAACCACCTACAAAAACTATCAGCAGATACCAATGGGCAAAATTTCACCAGTTTGTATCAGAGATTTCACTTCCTGCGCAGAGATGCTTCGCAACTTTGTTGTCGATGTGGCTTGGTGGAACCTCTGCTTACTTGTGGCTATCAGATATGATAACTCCATCTGAAGTCCCTTTCCTGCTTAGTGACTGACAATATCTTCCCATTCTATATTCCGTTCCTGTGTTCTTAAGCCCGAGTTGCATGATTTTTGCAGTTTCTGGCATTGAAAGCCCTGCAGCCATGTTCTTTGCAGCTCCTCACATTTCCCAAGATCCCTATGAAATTCTTGAAGTTTGTGAAGTTCTACACACTAAACAATTATGACAGCACACTGTCTTACTGAATTTTACTGTCTGAGTATACAATATTGTACAGCATATTTAGCTGAGAAATAACAGTGACGTAGTGTACATGATCATCCAGTGGCTTGGAATGGAGAAAGGGGCCTTAAGGTGATATTCGTGTTGTGTGCCTACACAGTAAATGCTGCCCAGGCATTTATAGCAGTCTGTCCATTATTTCTGCCAGTGTGATCTGATAGACATCAACATATATTCAGTTGTATACATTACAGTAAATCTGCTGACTGTAATTCCCAGAGATAAAAGTAAGTAAAGCTGTTGATGGCCATTCACAATAGATTTTAACCCTCATAATATCTCAACTATAGGCAAATCTAGTTTATTGTAAATAAACCCAATATTTACCTGCCGAAATAAGGGGTTTAATTAGTTATCATATGCATAAAAAAATCTGGCATATTTTTGCTTAGCTTTGTAAAATGGCTTTTTGTTGTTAACCACCTTAGACATACACAGCTCTAAAAGACAAAGAACCTCTGTGTGCAAACACTGAGGCAAGGGTTACCCCCAAAGGGCATTTGGCTGGGAAGCCAAGTTTCAAGAAAATACAAAATCACACATGCCCTCACAATGCAAAGCATCATGGGCTGCATATGCAAATCACCACAGAATGTTATGCTGGTCCAACTTCAAGCAAAATTGCATGGTGCCGAAAGGCCTCTCACACAGCTCTAATATGATTGTTTTCTTTCGTGCATGATGTTAATTAGGTTTCCAAAGTCAAAGTGTAAATTGGTATTTCATATCATATTAGAATACTATTAATAGGTTGTATGGTGAAGATGTTCCACATACAGTACATAAAGTTCTGTTTGTCTCCATCAGCTGGCAACTAGTTTATTTCTCTATTTAGAATAAGGCACTTGGAAACAGTTATCTTTGTGACCAGTTTAGGGCGATGCTGTCAGTGCTTTACACTGACAGCTGATGCTGGTTCACATCTGTCACTTGGTTTGATACTGTCTCCACAGTGTAATAATGCCTGACAGGTAAGGAAAATACCCAGAGTCTGACAGAAGAAATTCAATTATACAGGAATAGAAAGTATGCTAGCAGCTTTTAGATACGGAGTACTGATATAAAGATTTTTACACCAGCGCTTGTTTCAGCATTAGCAGTTAATTATTTACATGAGCCATTCTAATGTATAAGATTTTTCTCAAAGAATTGATTTCTCTTTCATTCTTCAGTAAATTAAAAATAGTTATGCTTCTGCCACTGACTATCATGCTGCACGAGTGCATTGCAAGCCTTCATTGAAAACTGTTTTAGGTACAATGTACAGTATCTTGTTCACGTCCCTGTTTTTCAGCAAAACATTAAGATAATTAATTATATCCAGAATGTTTTACAAAACAATGTGAATTGATTGGAGTTCTGCAAAATAAGTTAATGCTTGTAAGAATATAAATTAGAAGCTGTGCCGATGCACTTTCCTTCATACTAACCAATGACAGAGAGCTATGCTTGAGTCCAGTCCTCAAAAATAGAATTTTGTTTTATACAATATCTTTCACAATGCATCCCGAAGTGCTTTACAAGCCAGTAACATAGATACATAGAATTTGACAGCGGATAAGGACTGCCAGGCCCGCATAATCTGCCCATTTTTCCTACCTGCTGCAAAAAACAAAGACCCTACTTGATCTCTGGCTTTGTTCTCCAACCTATCGATAGGGTACCCCTATGCAAATCCCATGCATTTTTGAATTCCCCTACAGAATTTGCCCCCACCACCTCTGCTAGGAGGCTGGTCTATGCATTCACCATCCTTTCTGTGAAGAAAGTCTTCCTCATGTTACCCCTTAGTGTACCCCCTTCCAACCTCATGTCATGACCCCTTGTTCTAGAACATCTCTTTTTCTGAAAGATGCTACCTTCTTGCACCTTATTTATGCCTTTGAGATATTTGAAGGTGTCTATCGTATCCCCCTCTCTCTCCTCTCCCCCAGGGTGTACACATGGAGGTCCTCCAATCTCTCCTTATATGACTTTAGGGGCAGGCCCTGCACCATTTTATTGCCCTTCTGTGAACTGCTTCCACTCTGTCTATGTCTTTACATAAATGTGGCCTCCAGAACTGGACAAAATACTCCAGATGAGGTCTCACTAATGATTTATATAAAGGCATTACCACCTCCTTTTTTCTGCTGGTGATGCCTTTCCCAATGCACCCCAGTACCACACTGACTTTCTCCACAGCCTTGGTACATTGCCTGACCACCTTTAGATCATCTGAGATAATTAATCCCCCCCCATTCCTCTCCTGTTTGGGTTCCATCAGTATCTCCCCCCCCCCATCATGCAAGCCTTCCCTAGGTTCCTGTACCCCAAATGCATGATTTTGCATTTTTTTGAATGGAAACTTAGCTGCCACACTCTTGATCATTCCTCAAGTTTACCTAGGTCCCTCCTCCTTTTTTACCCCTCCCGGATTGTCTACCCTATTGCAAATCTTAGTATTGTCTGCAAATAGGCATACCTTTCCTTTCAGACCCTCTGTAATGTCACTTGTTCTAGAAACCCTTCCCAGTGAAAGTGACACCACACTCAATTTGGTTGGTTGCTCAGTCAGCAAATATTTATTTACTTCTAATTTCACATTTTTCATATGTTACAATTCCATAAACTTTCCTTTTTAATCCAAAATCATTTACAACGTTCTCTTTTTATTCAATTATACACATTTTAATCGCATTTTATTTACACTTTTTAGTTACACTTTTATCATCACACATCTTTAATACTTTACCCCAGATGTACATCTGTGGGCTCTTTTCTCTCTAGTCTGGGCCAGGATGTACATCCATGGCCCTCCTTTGCAGCTGCCCTGGGTGTGCCCCCTGGAGTAATTCTCCTTCCCCATCCTTGTTGTACACCAAAGGTGGGCCCCCCTTTTATGACTTTTCTTTCCTGTTTTCCTTGTTTCTTCCAACATATCCATGTATCTGCTGTCCACCTTCATCAGTCCTCTTCAAACTTTGTTGAAGATCCTTTGAACTACCCCTCATATTGGTCCTTATCTCCCCTCTTGCTCTTGAATCAGGGTGGCAGGTGGGAAACAAGATATTTGGCTAGCAAAACTGAGGTGAATCTGTTGTTGTGCAGCCCCTTTTAAGCTCTTAAGCCCACCCCCTTAGCTCTCTTTTTCTTTCTCTCTCTCTCTCTCTCTCTCTGTTTCTCATAGCCAATCATATTCTTTCAACTTTCCCATGCTCTGCCCTAGTTTTTTGATTTCATAGACCTACCGCTTCCTACCCCCCTTCCCCCCTCTTTCTCCCTCACTGAGCCCACCTTCATTGTCACAGGGCCTAGAACAAAGGTGTCTGTCTTTAATCAAGACAACCCTTCTTGTTCTAGAAACCATTCCCAATAAAAGTGACACCACACCCATTTTGGTTGGTTGCTCAGTCTACAAATATTTATTTACTTACAATATTGCATTCTTTATATGATACAGCTCCATAAACATTCCTTTTTAATCCATAATCATTTACAACGTTCTCTTTTTATTCAATTCCACACATTTTAATCACATTTTATTTACAATTTTTATTTATACTTTATCATCACAAATCATTATTACTTTCCCCAGATGACATCTGTGAGCGCTTTTCTCCATAATCTGTGCCAGGATATACATCCGTGGCCCTCCTTCGCAGCTACCCTAGGTGTTCCCTCTGGAGTAGTTCTCCTTCCCCATCCGTGGTGTTCACCAAAGTTGGGTTCCTCCACTTTTTATGATTTTCTTTCCTTTTTTCCCTATATCTTCCACTAGACTGAATCCAACTTGCTTTGGAAGGCATGCTTCCCCCTTAACTCCAGTTCACCCCCATTCTTTAAACCCTCCCTTTCCCCTCACTCCACCCCCTTTTTTTTAGATACCCCACTCCGCTTTCCAGGAATCTATTCCTATCTCCAACTCTGTGATCAGAATATGATTACTGTGCTCCGATAAATGCACCCTGTCTGATGTGTATAGGAAGGCAGTTTTTTCTTCTATATTATCATGTCTGACTATCCTTCTCCCAATGCTGTTAAAGTAAACTCCAAACCTTTTATTCATGCATCTCCTGGCCCTTTCCATTTCCCTGTGATCTCAAGCATAATGCCAGACTTTCCACAGCACCATTTTGGATCAAATTAGAGCGACATTCTGCCACCAATGTTTAACTGTTTTAATGTCCTCTGTAATTTGAAAATAAATATCAAGCCAGGGTCTGGTGCCCACTGCTTATATCTTTGTCACCCAGATGTATCACAATAAAATGTAGTTTGGGTTGGTCAACCGTGTTTTTTTCCAACAATGGTAGTAATTGCACCCATCTCATCCCTCTCAGACCCTTCCAGAGGATGTGAAGCTTGTAATGGTCATAGTACAACTGTTTTCCCCCTGCTTTTACTGCCACTTACCATTCAGCCTTACATATGTGCAAATGACCCACTGTCCATACCTCCAAGCACTGCGGTCTACCTAGAAAATGCAAATAAAAGTAGATGAGTTGAGTTATCCCCCCTGTCACTACCCTCTCCCCTTCCGACATCCAACTTATTCACAATTTATGCTGTTTCCTGGAAAAGAAAACAAACATCCATTAGTTACTTGATACTCCATACATACTTTTTATAAGAATTTGACGTCCACCTTTCTAAGCTTTTTAATCCTACCCCAGGGACCCCTCTTGCAGCAGCTTCAGAAGCTGCACCAATCCTGAAGGAGTACAATGAGTACCTCCCCAGATCTTCCCATATGGTCTCTAGTCCTTCCTGTAATACCGCAGACAAATAGGCCTCAATTGCAATTGCCCCATCCTCATATAAGAACATGCCCTCACTGCCCTTCTTTATAGGTCTAATAGCAGCATAAGCCACTAGTGCCTGTACAGGGCAATTGACCTCATTCCCCCTCCTTCTAAGTGGAATTCTTGTACCTCTGCCCACTTGATCAGTCTTTGACCTTTGTAAGTATAAGGTAACCATCTCGCTGTCACATTGCACCTTGTCCCATTGTACTCCTGTCTTGTCCTGTCCTTTCGCCTGGCCTAGCAATTCACCTACCCCAAAAGCCACTTGGTACATAGTTGTGAATATGGTTCCAAATAAAATAGCCTTGTATCTAGAATAGCAGACCTGTGCCAGCACTCCCAACAAATCTTTCTAACAGGCTTTCTGATATAGGTCGGCGTTTTCCAGCTCCCTACCCTTCACTCTCTGCCATGCTTGCATCATGTGCTTTATGATTTGCCCCCAACCGTGGTCACTCTATCCCCAGATGATGCTAACCCACCCTGTAGCTGCTAAGTGTACACCCATAGTCACTTGCACTATCCCCATCTGCCAGCCGTAAACCACAAATCGTGCCACCCGTTTCTCCATGATTCTCCCACTTACCTCCATGTTTTGACTTACTCGAAAAGCCTGGAATGCTCTCCAAGTACTGTCAAATAATCTGACTGTCCTTTCAGACCAAGAATTCTGAAAGAAAAACTCCTTCCAACCAATCTCCCACATAAATGCTGAAATTTGTGTCCCTGTCTTGGCTGCCTTTGGTGCCATGGCCTGAAATGTGTCCATCTGCAGATAGGAGAGGCTGTTAGCCATGGTGTTTTTTAACCCCTCTATGTGTCTTGCCCTAAAGCTCATGTTCAATTGCAGACCGTGCAGTACTAACTGATCTGTCTTCTCTGTCTTGTCAGCTCCTACTGCCTCTGTCAACTTCTCCCCCTCCTTTCCTTTCCTTTCTTCATTTCCAGCAGTACTTTTTCCATTTTTCTAATTCCATCACTCCCCATACTCCCCAGCAACTACTCTATATACTCTTTTACACTACTTTCAATAGATATCTCACCCATACCCATGTTGGGTTGGGATACATTTGAAGGCCCCAGCTGTGGTCCTGGATTGGTCAGCGGTTTTGGAAATGATACCACAGGCACCTGTGGCACTGGCTGTGGTGAGGGCATCGATATCAGTGCCAGAAGTAGAGCCTGAATTGGTTGTGGGGTTGTTGCCAGCAGCGGGTAAGGCTGAGGAGCCAGGATGGGCTGTGGCTCAGGTGGAGGCACTTGCAGAGGCTGTGGCACTGGTACAGGCACTGGCCAAGGGACTGGGACAGGAATAGGACCAGGTAGTGGCCAGGGTAGTGATCCTGGGATTAGGTTTGGAGAAGGAAGGGGTAACGGTAATGGAACCGGCATCAGGACTGGTACTGGCTCTGGCATGTGCTCCAGAATGGGGGAATGGGGCCTAGGCACCTTTGGAGTTGGTGCTCTTTGGTCTCCACCTCTCGGCTGCTTCTTACCCTTCTTATCAGTACCAGCCCCATCCTTCCTCTTCCTCCCTCTCCCATCTGGGTCCTTGTTGTCTGGCTTCATATCCTCCACCAAGTCCAGCACCTGATGTGCCGTCCACCAGGTCCACAATAAATTTCATGTCATCCTCCTTCATCACTCTTTTTGCCATTGTATTCATGGTGCCTGCGAACTTTCTGAAAGAAAAATACACATATGTGAAATCCTTGCATTCATATGCGCACACCCTCCTAGATTTTTTTTTCTGTCTTCCCCTTGTGGGATAGGTTCTGTCTTAAAGGAATATCTGACTGTAACTTTTCTCCTTCATCAGGATCACCTTCCCTCAGTTCAGCCCATCATTTAGTTTAATATCTCTCTGTGTATACTTTTTCCTTTTTTTAATTTTTTAATTTTATTTTAATCTAAGGGAGTACCTTCCCCCACAAGTGAATATCTCTGTATTATATTGCTCATTACCCAACTTCTTCTTAAATATGCCCCAGCCAATCTTCCTATCAAGCCATTATCTCCTTTCTATTATTATTTTTTTCTATTATTTTTTTTCATTTGTATATCAGCAAGACCCTTATGTCCATCCACTCAGTCTAGGCCGTGGTGCATAATAAGATGGCAGCCGTCATGTGGTCCACCTGAATAACCCCAATTCAGCATAAAAAATGATGGCCCCCATGCAGTCCTCTAAACACCACAGCATCCGAGACTATACAAAATGGTGGCTGCCATGCGGTCTGCTAAACACAGTCCAATCCCCCCCATCCCAGATGGTGTCCAACCCGTGGTCACCTAATCAGTCATGCTTGCACCATAAAGCATGGTGGCCACCGCACGGTCCATTAATAGACAACAAAGCACAAGTTGTTACAGTGGCAGCTGCTACATGGTCCACCTAAACTTCAGCACTCAAGCCATAACACATGGCGGCTACCACACAGTCTACCAAAATCAAACCAAGTTCAAGCCATTACAGTGGAGGATGCCACGTGTTCTACCTCCCATAACCATTGCTCCTTTATGCCCTATGGCAGCCATGGTGTAGTCCGCCTGTTTCATCTTGTGTATCCTGTCTAAAAATGGTGGCCGCCCACATGGTCTGCCTGCAGCCATTCATTTCTCTTCCTTTAAGGAGTTTCTGGGTGGTCTGCATCCATGCAAACCCATCCGTACTAGTGGCTGCCTCCACAGCTCACCTCCTTCACCCCCTCTCAATGCAAGGGCTCATGTTTTTTCCTCCACCCCTCCATGGCAGCTGTGGCATATCCATTCTCATTTACTCCCCTCCAACCATACCTCAGAAACTGGCACCAGCATCCCTAATTTGCTTTATCACCACAAAATTTTTTTATAACCCTTTCAAATGAAAAACAAACTCTTTCTGTCTCTCAGGAGCATGACTAGCCTCTGTTGGTCAGATCTACAATGGGTCATCAACAAAATTTTTGTTGAATGACCTGACAGCAAAACTAGCAGGTCAACTGCATTTTGCAGTTAGCTGCCAGTTTTGGAGAACAACAAGTGTTTCCTTTGGGGGACTTTGCCCCCTGAATCCACCATGCCAGAGGCCATGCCCCCACACTCCCCCACTTAAGATTCTCAACTCTGAGTTGGAGCTGATTCGGGGGGGTGCAGGACCCCATGCAGACAGTGCCGGGTTCCAGTGTGTTCCCTACAGTGACGTGGCACAGTTGTCACTGTAGGGGACCCCGCGGTAGAAATGTCACTGTCTGGGGTCTATATCTCTGTTGGTCTACTCTGCACTTTGTCCGGCCATGATCCCCATCTTTCATGTCTTCCCAGAAGTCCCTCAGTCCATGTGATTGCCTGCCTCCATGGTAGCACACCAGCTGAGTCAGGCACCTCATACACAGTCACTACCCTTCTCCTGTAATAGCCACCACAAAATTAAAACTATCCTTCTTCTTCTTCTTTTTCTTCTTCTTCTTCTTCTTCTTCTTCTTCTTCTTCTTCTTCTTCTTCTTCTTCTTCTTCATCTTGGCATAGAATTGCTTGTAAGGGGTCACAATAAATGCACCCCACTCCCAAAGCATTTTCATCCCTAATTTCCTGAAACTCCATTGCAAGAAAAGTACCCGACCTAGGAGCAAGGCTGAAAACCATTCCTCTGAATAAAGGGAACATTCCTAAGTTAAGTTAAAGAGCAGCTGATGCCTTCAGGAGAACTTTACCAAAACATAATAGTTAGACACAGTCTAACTTATATTTCACATCAGTTCTGTATTCCTTCTCCCCATTTTTTATTACTGAGATCACCTGCATGAAAACAAAATCTTTGTTCCTAAAGAGCTCCTCTATTCCTGTTGCCGTCTCCCTACCTGAAGTCATAAAATACACTGCTTGTGACATCACAGTTGCTCCCATGGCAACAGACTTTGATGTCACAACAGAAGATTATGACATGAAGTAGGGAGTTAGCTATAGAAGCAGATGAACCTAAGGGATCAAAAGCATATATTCTTGCACACGCTCTCAGTAATAAATACTGGGGAAGAGGAATCTTTAGAATATATACATGGAATGGAAGCTGAATTATAACTAATTATTATGTTTTTCAAAGTTTTTTTTATGGTGTCAGCAGCTCTTTAACCATTTATCAAGGAAAACCAGCCCTCTGAATAAAGGGAAACACTTCTGAGCCATGGTAAACACTTATCAAATTTACTGGTCAATAGGAGCACATAAAAAACAATTGTTTGACTTAAAGCTCACCATATCAGTTTTATGACCCCTTCTAATTTGGGGCAATAACCTAAACTGCTATATAGTGTTACTTCTATTTCTTAATTTCTTTTATATTTATTATGTCTGTTTTAAATTAGCTTATTCTCACATTATTTATTAAATTGATCCTTGTATCAATCAAAATGTCTAACTTACCTGAATCCACCCAATAAATCAAATCACCTGATCACCGACTGATGAGCTGACCAAACAAAATTTTTGGCTATCAAAATTGAGGGGGATCTGCTGTTGTGCAGCACTTTTAAGCCCCTAAGCCCCTCCCCTTGGTGTTCTCTCTCTCTCTGTCTCATAACCAGTCATATTCTTTCAACTTTACCATGCTCCTCCCACCCCTTCCTACCCCCTCCCCCCTCACTGAGCCCACCTTCATTGTCACAGGGCCTAGAACAAAGGTGTCTGTCTTTTGTCAAGACAGTCTATCTTATGAAGATATTGAATAGGAATGGCCCCAGAATTGACCCACGTGGCACCCCATTGGTTACCCTCCTTTCCTCAGAATGAGCTCCATTTACCACCACCCTCTGTGTTCAATCAGCCATTTGGCATGCTCAGGGTTGATAAGTGGTTATGAAGGTGATTAGGGGAAGCAATTCAAGGTTAGACACAGAAAGGGATGGGGGGAATAGAGAGGAAGTAAATCACAGAGAGGCTAATCGAATTGCCAAGGGCCTCAAAGTAAGTAAGTGATGGAAAGGTCAGATTCAAATATGGGCCTCCAGTTTCACAGCTCACCATTTGGCTTCCTTGCCTCCCAGCAGCCATATTAAAAAGGCAAAACAACCTCCTTTGGGTTATTGTACTTCATTTTGAATCTCAGTCCTTGATTGAATCCTTTTAGTGTCAGAATATTTTTTGTGTGTGTGTGTGTGTTGCCTTCTGAGATGAAAGTTATTATTTACAAAACATTTAATTGAAAAGCAAATAAAGTATCAACATATTTAGGACACCAATAAGCATCCTGATTATTAACATTCTTGACTCCAGGATAGCAGTGTCAGTCACATGTGATTGAATGAACTGGCACCAGCTGGCATGTCAATATTTAAGAATAAGATGCAGTGATGGAGGTAACCTGGAAGAATGACTGTGGTGGTAGAAGTCTGAAAAAATTAAGGAGAACCACCCTGAGAATATCACTATGTGGGGTATGAGATAGATGGAAAGATGGTGAGACAACCTGGTGAGATGAAAAGTTTGAAACATTATAAGATAGATATGGGGGCAGTCTGAGAATGTTAGCAGCATTGAAATATAATGCCTGTTGCTGGTGAAAAAATTATGAAAACAGATGCTTGGAGAGGCAGTTTGAAACCACAGATGCAATCAACATCCAGAGATAATGTAATGTTCAGTTTTCTTTAGGGAGGGTTATAGTATGTAAAATAGGTACATAGAGGCAGCATAGTAGCATAGATTTAATGAAAGTTCAGTAATTCATTATGCAAGAAAAATATGTAAGAAAACACTGAGCATCTGTGCATATTTATTTATGTTTTTAGTATGTTACAAACAGAATAATAAAAACATAGACAAGACAATGTTTCATAATCTTGGGGTTCTGGCTACATCGATCCCATGGTAACCATGTTACTAGAACCTTTTGATGGAATATTGCCTTATAATTACTAGTGAGCATTTCTAAAGTTTTGATGACCAGTTTTTAAAAATGCATTACAAATATGCAGTTGTAATTATACATTACAACCGTGCAGTTGTAATCACTCCAACTGTCAACCAAACTTGTGTTTTGAGCCATGCGACTGCTAGTCACAACTGATGGTGTAATCAAAAATGTTCTCTCGTATTTATAAAATCCATGACACTGATGGATGTAAAACAGAATTTTACACACACCTTAGGTGTTGGATGCTTTTATAAACCCCTTGAGCTTTGCTGTCAGTGGTTTATATAACATCCCAAACCTAAGGAATTTGTAAAATTCTGGTTACACACACTCATGTATTATTCTATATATAATTGCTGTTTGTCTACCTACTATTATATTTCTAATGCACAGAAAATAGAAATAATCAACCACAGATGCTCACAATTTATCATACCTATGGTTCTTACAGTGGTAGCCAGGGACATGATGCTGATTATCCAGATATATCACAGGAATTACCTATTCATTTTAATAATATTTCTGTGATATCTCCCAATAGAAAGTGTCCAGATATACAGTATATTGCATCTTTTTACTGCCAATGACTGTACACAATGAATTATCCCCTTAAATCAATAGTATTATAGAGATAGATTATATATATTTTCCTATGAGAAAAGTGATTACCCATATGTAGCATTACAACACAAGTTAAATTCTAATGTTATAATTTACAACACAGAAAAATAATATTTTTTGTATTTTAGCGCTCACTGTGACTATCATTTATCACTGATGTTTATGTATGAAAAACAATGCTAAGTATATACCATATGTCTATCTATGCATCTGTACACACACACACACACACACACACACACACACACACACACACATATATATATATATATATATGTTCATGGCAAAAAACTCCATTAATGCATCAGTTAGGGTTTATAGCAAAGCAACAAGAGTATGGAAATGTGGTGTTAGGGTTAACACCCCTACTTTCCCACCCTCACCCCACATCCTCTCAACACCAACAGGCATCCGGGGTGTGTGTTGGGAGTCACAAGCTAACTTTCCTCCATTCCATGTGTAAACAAGCTGAGGTGGTGTAGTATGGGAGAATAGGATGAGGTTAGGCACAATGACAGCACACCCCAATGCTGTTGGTGTGTGGAAGATGTGGGGGTGAATGGACCGATGATGGTAACCTAACACCACATTCTGTTTCTGTCACTCTGCTATAAATGCTATCTTATGCCTTTAACAGAGTTTTCTGACATGAATTTCTTTTGGGGGAAAGTGTAATGCAACTGGTAAATGGTATGTGTTAGTGGGAGCAAATGCCCTCTGGACCCTGCACTCCCTTCACATTGTCCATTTTTTGTGTAACAGTATGTGAATGTGGGAGCGCAGGCCCTCTGGGCCCTGCACTCCCAGTCACATGCAAGTACGGAGCAATACAGCAACCCTATAGGGCAAGGAACCCTTGTAACAGTAATGTGCCAATATCTCAGCAACTGTAGCAGCTAGGAAAAAAATTCAAGTGTTATTGCAATCATGACAGTAAGACATCCACACAACATAGATCAACAAAATTGATATCTTGCATAATTTATGAGATATGGGCACTGAAATGAACTGAAAAGGACCCCTTGGAATCCTTGTGACCTGTTTTTGCCAATATCTCCATAAACATAGAAAGTAGGAAAAAAATTCCAATGCTGGTGTAATCTATGATTTCCAAACTTGTTTCTGCAGATTAGCTAAATTGCAGGTAGCAAAAACTCTGTATCTCACTTTGTTTTTGAAATACGGACACCGTAAGGCATAACGGACACTGCAATGTTATCCTAACGGAAATTTCTCAACTTCGGAATGCTGTAATGTTGGGCCTTTGTAATGTTTTGGCACCAAACCACAAATAGACACACCTATGGGACTAGGGCCTGCCACCCTGTAAATTTTATCTTAAAGGACCCAAGCATTTTGTTGCAGGAGGATGGAAAAATGTGCAGTTTTTTGGCAACGTTCTTTTGCAAATCACTAAAGTTTAGCAAAAAACTGCACTAGACATTTACATTTACAAAAGTGTCATGGATGTTTTTCCCACAGTTTGCGAAAGAAGTGCATCTCCGAGTTTGAAAACAGCATTTCTGGGGTGGGGGTGCACCCCCCAAAAAAGATAGGGCTGGCATCCTCAGGACCTGACTAGGTACACCCAACAGTCAATGTCTACCTAGAGGGTCCCAAATTTAAACACCAGGCATTTTTCTCTCTCACTAACAGAAAACAAGTTGGCAGCAGCATGAAAGTAAAAGGGCAATATTTGAAAGAAAATTGTATCTGTGACACTTTCATGAGACATGTATTTTTTCCCTATTGACTATAATGGGAAATTTGTGTTTGAAATAACTTTTGAATGCTTTAATATTTTTATACCAAATCTTTAAAAGGCACATTGGTGACCCAGACTGCATCTTCCCTGAATATTTCAGACCAAGCAGACAAATCATGTAGGCTGTGGGTGCGAGAAAAGAAATGCACAAAATGTCTGTTTTTTAGCAGTTTTGGGCATCTTGCAGCTCCACAATTGTACATCCGACCATAATGCAACTTGCCAGATCCAGAGATCTATGGTACCAGACTGTGTATGGGAAATTTAAGGCAAATCTGTCATATGGTGGAAAAGTTATTAAGGCACAAAATTTGAGGTTTAACATTTAAGTTCTTACGCAACCCTAACTATAGTGACACTACTGTGGTACTATAATATATATATATATATATATAGAGAGAGAGAAGAAAGAGATTTTTTTATTTCAATTTATTGAATACAATCAGAATTAATACCTTTGAGTCAGAGACTCCTTTACAAAGGCTCCATGTCATAGAAAACAATACAGAGCATACAGTGTAAAGACATCACAGTATAAATAGCAGTGTGGGAAATATCTCACCATATGAATGATGCATAGTAAATTACAACAGGTGGATGTGGTACAGGATAATTACAAAAGTCATAGACAATGCAGTACAGTGGCAAAATACAATAAATACAGTAACTACAGGGGCAATCATACAGTACAGTAGTTGTTGTAGAGAAGTATTTATGACTGAAATGTGCAAGGAATGCAGTCCAGTGAGTGTTAGCCAGTCTGAGGCTAGGGTAAGACTGAAAACCAGGGACAGGCACTCTAGAAGCAGGACCAAGGGGGTCCTTTACCATGGCAGTTTTAGGTCGTGGGTAGGTCTGGTACAGTCACAGGTGGAGTCACGCAAGATATTGCTACGGAGAAGGGAATTGAACAGTCTTAGGGTAGGAACCAGGAGGACTGTTATGGGCAGTGAGTTCAGCCATTTGTGGGCACGGCATCTGAAAGTTCTTTGTCCCATGGAGGTTTTACAGTGGGGAACCTGGTAAGGTGATTTCTCAGTGTGACGTGTGTGCCTGGTGCTGTTAGAGGTGGGGAGCAGCATCACAAGAGCAAAGGGCATAGGTCAGTCATGATTTTCTTGGCAGGGAGACAGGTCTGGTACTTTAGGCGATCATCAAAATTAAGCCAGTTTGTACTGGTATACAGAATACAGGTGTGCGTAAGCCAATCACATCCTGTGGCCAGTCTACAGGCTTTATTCAGGGAAACCCTAATTTTGTTGAGGGAGGTGTTGGCGGCAACACCATAGAAGATAACCTGTAATCAATGAGTGACAGGATGGAGAAGGAGGAGATGGCTAGCTGTAGGGCTTCAGGGGGGAGACAGTGCTTGTAGCGGTGGAGCAGACCAATGCGCACATTTACAGCTGTATTAAGTCGGTGGATAAGTTCATGGTAGGTTAGCCCTGAGTCTAGAGTAACTCCTAAATATTTAAAGGTAGAAACTTGCTCCAGGGTGTCATTATGGGAATTATGGATGAGCAGTGGGTGGTTACTGAACTTGTTTTGGGCATGGGCAAACAGCATGGACTTTGTTTTTTTATAGTTTAGAACAAGCCTATGGTCAGTAAACCATGATTCGGCCTCATTAAATTATACTTGGAGGGCTACTTGGAGGGTGGTAGGGATGGTGTGGGCACTGAATAAAGCCGCATCATCTGCATATAGAAGGAGAATCCCAGAATAGGGAGTTAAGGAATAGAGTGAAAAGTAGGGGGCCAAGGATTGACTCTTGGGGGACCCCATATGTAACTCTGAGGGGGGATGATAAGGTATGCCCTAGCCTGACTCTCTGGGTTCTGTCAGACAGGTAGTTTGAGAACCAAGTGGTGGTGTACTGTGAGAAACCTTTTTGGGCTAGCGAGGTTAGGAGAAGTGAGTGGTGGATGGTGTCAAATGCTTTGAAGAGATCTATATAGAAAGCACCAGCAATTTGGCCTGCATCCAGGGTTGCATGGATAGTGTTGGTATACTCCAAAAGCGTGGTTGTGGTGCTATGTTTTTTTCAGAAACCATGCTATTAGGGGCAGAGGAGATTGTGCTGAGCAAAGTAGTCTGTGACTTGGGAGGTGACTATCTTTTCAAGAACCTTGGAGACAGGGGGTAGAATTGAGATGGGCCGATAATTACTAGGCAGGTTTTGGTCATCATTCTTCAGGAGGGGAGTGATGAGGGCAGTTTTCCACATGGAAGGGAACTGACCTAGGCCAAGAGAGCAGTTTAGCAGGGCAGTGAGGGGGTAGAGTACTTCAGGGAGAGTGAGCCTTAGTATTGTAAGATTGAGATTGTCACTGCTGAACTGGGATTTGCTGAGTGCCTTTAGCAGAAGGGGAGCAGCATCACACTGGGAGATGACCTTGAAGCGGAAAGGGGGTACTTGGGTGGGCGTTGATGTTATGGTGGGGGTGGGTGAAAAAAGTTGGCAGGGAGCATGCCACTGAGGTACAAGAACAAGGAGTTCAGTGCATTTGCTATTGTGTCAGGGTCCATAGAGATAACACCATTTACCAGTATCTGGGAGAGGGGGCATTAGATATTTTGCCACTAAGATATTTGAGGGAGTCCCAGAAATTGTGCCTCTTCCCCAGGAGGTATCGAGGGCTGCTCTGTAGTATTCTGCCTTTGCCTGTTGGACCTACCAGGTGCAGCAGTACCTGGCCTCACAGTAGCGTTGCATATCAGTGGACCTCCCAGTCTCCAAGGCTATGTGCCAGAGATTGTCTCGGTGGCCCATGAGGTCCAGAAGGGACTGGGACATCCAAGGGGTGCTAGCTCCTTTGCCGACTCATTTTCAGAAGGGTGCAAAAAGGTCACAGACAGAATTGAAGGAATTGATAAAGTACTCCAGGGTTGAATCAATATCAGGTGAGGCAGCAATGAGAGACCAGTTCCAGCTGATGAGGTGGTATTTCAAGGACTGTAGCTTGCCTGGCCTGAGCTTTCGCTGAAAGCTCACTTTAGGAGGGGCCTTTGTAGCCAAGTAAAACCAGTGGCCGAGTACTGGCGAGTGGTCACTCAGTGCGTCAGGTAGCATGGAGACCTGGGTGAATTTGTGAGGGTGATTAGTAAGAATTAGGTTGATGAGGTTCAAGGTACCTGTTCTCGGTTAGTGTCGAGTGGTAGTGGGCCCAACTTGAGATAGACTGAGGGTGGCTGCAGCATCTCTATACGATGCGACAGTGTCCGCTAATCAATTGATGTTAAAATCACCCAGGGCAATAATTTCTGCCTTATTTGGGTGTTACTGGAAGTGGGCGAGACCTGACTGTAATGCACTTTTTTGATTCCTGGGCAGGATGTAGATAGAGGAGATGAAGAGAGATGCCCTGGAAAGACTGATATTAACTTGGAGGGAGAGGACTTGAGCACCATGGTCAAGAGCTGGGGAAGGCAGGGTGAGACCTTGGAGGGTGTCACGGAGGTAAATTGCACATCCTCCCCCTTTTTTGGCTAGTCTGTCAGCCCAAAATAGTGTGTAGCTGGCAGAGCTGCTGTGGAGTCAGGAGTGGAGCCATTTAGCCAGGTTTCTACCACCGAGATAATGTCTGGTCGCTGTTGAGCAACCCACCCTTGTAGATTATCAGATTTCTTTAGCAAACAGGAGATGTTGATAAAGGCTATACAGAGTTCCCCGGGTGCAGTCTGATTAGTTGGAGGCAGGAGGGTAGGACCAGGGTTAGGGTAGATGTTTCCAGAGATCAGGAGGAGTAGCATTAGTACCCTTAGAGATGGGAGCCTCAGATTTGTTAACGTCCTGGAGCACGTTCGGGTAGTACAAGCGGGGAGCAGCACACAGACAGGGGTGAGCATATCCCTTAAGAAGAGAGAGGCGAAACAAGGCAGTGACCAGAGGGAGGTAAGGCCTCAAACACAGTGGCTGGAGATGGGTGGGGGATCCCGGGAGTCCTGTGGATCAAGGTAGAGGAGGGGTTGTGTGTCCAGGGCAGGAGTCTCAGGTCCCCTGAAACAGACTCCGGGGTGCAAAGACAGAGCCCTGGTAAGCAGCAGCTTGGAGGGGTATCTACCATGATAATGGTGTATAGTATGAGAAAAGGTAGGGGACGATAGATAATGTTGGTGATGGAGAGAGTGGTCATGGTAAGGCTTAGTAGCGCAGGATCTTGGATATAATTAAACTTGTATGTGGTGATTAGAATCCATACTTATAAGATACTGGCAAGTGTTTCGCAGTACTGAAGGGTAAACACATTGTTCTTGTTTACTCAGGAACTACAATGCCATGCTATTTCTAACATTTGATTGCACAGAATAAGCATATGCTGTATTACAATACATTTCATAAAAGAAGCTCTTATAACATAACAACTGAAATCTCATAACATCAGTTGTCAGCAGTCCAATAGTCAATAGTGACATAATCACCATGCAAACTTCATTTCTCATAACCAAAAGGTTACAATCACCTAGCCAATGAAATGATGAGACTGCATAACTTAAAGAAGCAGTCAGCACCAAGAGCCCTGCACACAAGTGTGGGGCTAGTCTCAGTTTGTACTTTTCAGAAATATTGTATTGTTATTTACTGTTTATTATAATATAGTAGATTGTATCAGACTAATTTTGCTTACTTTCAGGCTGACATTATCTTTAACAACATGTCCCAGAATCCCCTACAGCTGACATCAGAGCAGAACTGCAGCAGTGGGAGATTAAATAGGCTGCAATACATGTTGGAGCTCTTATAAGCTCTGACTAGATGTTTTCAAGTCCTGCTTTTCTTTTCTCCCACGGTGATGTACAGTCCTCTGTGTCTGTACTTGCCCCCCCCCAGGACAGCAGGAGACACTAACCAAAGATAAGAGCTTATATAAACTCTAACATGCACTGCCACCTATTGAATCTACCATTGCTACAGCCCTGCTGTGCTGTCAGATGCAGGGGATTCTGGGATATGTAGTTATAGAAAATGTCAGTTTGGAAGCAAGCAAAATTACTGTGATACAATCTACTATACTACCATAAACATTAAGTAACAAGAAATGTTTCTGCACACTAAATGCAAATCGGGACCAGACCCATACTTGAGTATGAAGCTTATATTGCTGACTGTTCCTCTTTAAATCAGAAACATAAAGCATTGTATTTGCAAAGCACTGGGGAAAAGGATATGCCCCTTTACTGTGATATTGAACTTGGAGTTGCAATATCAACTGAGAGAAGTTGTCTAGCTCTGTAAGCATAGAAAGGTAAAAGAGCCTGAGTGCTAGAGAAATAGTATAGCTTGTGGTAGTTTATCAAGAAACTCTCTTTAAGAGATATCCCTCTCGCTTGATTGCTTGCTCTTTTCCCTCTTTGTTCTTCAGCTGCTTAAAAACCCAAGCTAGAGTGAATCTGCCTCTGCTTCTCTGACTTATTATGAAAGCATTCTCAAGGACACTTGGTTCGGGGTATGTTGAGAATGAATGCCCCCTGTGGGACTCTTAATGAAGAGACTGCTAACTAATTATCTCTCTGTTTGGGATGCATTCATTCTTTAATTGACCTCAGAGCTCTGGAGAAACAAACAGACTCTGCTGAATGATGATTTGCATGGAGGGCTAGCATGGAATAGCCACTGTAACTTTCTGTTCAAGACCATGCTTTTTAGGGTAAGCTGAATACAAAGTGCTTAGTTATCTGAAATCTGCTAAAAAGCAATCAGATTTACAGACATCACAATTTTCAGTATCTATGAGGTCTGGTGAAAATTCTTAGTTACTAAGAAAAGCTTACTCTTGGGCGGTGTGGGGCTTCATCATATTTTTCAACTGTATAATAAATTGGAGACAGCTCTAACCAAAATAATAACTAACAGTCAAAAATGTTGATACTAAGGGGTCTACCTGAATTAATGATCAGATGTAATAATTTTAAAAAATACAAAAGAGATCTACACCTGTCATTATTAACATTGAATATATGTTTTCCAAGATGTTCTAATGCCATGTAGTAACATAGTAATTTAAGGTCAGAAAGGACTCTTGATCCATCCAGACAGCCACATCTCAAAAGTCAGAAACAACATGTACATAGGGCAAACATGTATTAATTTGTAAGGATTTCCCCATCTACCATACAATGCAGAGATCCTGTGATTAATTTGGTAAGCAAACATGTATCTGCTTATTTTAAGTTTTAATGAAAGATGGAGTGCAACTAAGTTTTGTTTTTAACAAAGGCCATTTTCATTTAAAATTATTTAAAACTTCTAGCAAACTTGTTAAAGGGACACTGTCAACCCCTATAAAGCCAGTTATGTTTTCTGATTGCTTACCTTAACAAATAATTTATTGATGACTCCTTGCTTCTCAGCCTTTTCAGATTGTGTGAGAGGCCCTTTGGCACCATGCATTCACATATACATCACATGTATCACCTTCTGTACTTCCCTAGCCAGATTAGACACTCTCTTCCACTCTTTCTGCCACTTTGCACTTAAAATGTCCCCCTAGTACTCATCACTGTTCACTGTACCAGTCTCTATCTTTCCCCTTGCTTGAGGACAGATGATGTGCCCATTGTGTCAACATTGTTAGCAAATTTTGGTTCACTTACCTACCTTCTAATCTTTCTGTCCCCCTCTCCTAACCCTCTACCTCCTCTCACACACTCAGGAGCTCCAAAGTTTGAACCCTGGCTGTCCTCTCCTCTTTGTCAATCATTGGCCAACTTGCTTTTAGCCACCACTTCTCAAAGCTATGGAATTCCCTCCTTCTTACCATGTGGAATGTCCCCTCACATTGTGTCCTCTCCTGTCTCCTACTGGGCTTCACCTCCCCTTCCTGCAACTGCTACCAATTCTCTGCCTCCCTCCTCAAGTGCCTCCCCACCTCTTCCCCCCTCCTCCCAGTCCCCCCCCCCCTTAAATTCAGGTTCTTTATGATTCAGAATACTTCTCCTAGTAGCTAACACTTTGCACTTTGTAACTGCAAATGTACTTGTTATATTGTATAGTATATTGTTTTATTGTAATTATCACTGGTGATGCCTGTACTTTCATGCCTTGTTTTGTATGTGTACCCACTCCCATTCCCCCAGGATAAATCTTGAAATGAGCAGATTGCTTATTATGCCATTCCTTGTGAAACTCTTAAATAAATAAACAAATGATGTTCTACAATTTGGTGGTATATGTGTTTTTGTATTTGTTGATGTAGCTGATTTGTTTTACATCTGCTTCCTTTTTCTTAATCCCTGACTGTCCACCGTACTGGTGTTACTGTGCACACAAAAAATATTTGTGTACATTCCTAAACCAGCTCCTACTGTATCCATCTAGAAACTTGAAAACAACCCCAATACAATATGGCCACTGACTATGAGTTAGAGGAAATGAGTATCATGAGTGACTGCACTGTTTTGGGGAATTTATAATTTTCAGAAAAAATGGAGTAAGGCGAGAGCAAGAATTTCAAAAAGACAAGTGTTTGTATGCTTACAATAATGACATGTTTTAAAGTTTTACTAAGAAAAGAGAAGGAGAAAAAAACAACTAGCAGCATCAGTAATTTTTTCATCATGAGCCAAATACACAGGCAAAATTTGCAAGTACTGTACCATAGTGCACTACTAAACTATCTTGTAAACTGTTTTGCTATAGACAGTGGTGTTACTGTCCCTTCCCTGCACTATCACAGACTGCATTGTTATAGAAAAGGGAAAAAAGCAGGGAATTCAACCTTAATGAGTGTGGTGAAAGGCAAAAGAGCCATTGAGCTATACTTGGTGGCTCTCTGCACCCTTAGCCCTAGTCACAAGTTGAAGTGTCCCCAATCCACATAGAACTGCTGAAAGAAAGTCTACAGGGAGTCACTAACTTGCAAACTGGAAATGCAGTTCCCACAAGGGAGGTGGGGTGGAGTTTAGGCAGTGGAGATCAAAACTATGAAGGAATAATACACTGGACTTCAGGAAATAGAAATGTGCTTGAGTTAGGGAGGTGTCCACTAGAACATGAGGGAGGTGTTTGGGATGATGAGATAAACTGGACCATCTTTTGCCAACAGGTAGACCACAAGCATGGTGCAAGTGGGTAAGGAAAGCTCATAGCAGTAGCAGCAGTAACATAGAAACATAGAATTTCTCAACTGAAAAGGACTGCTTGGCCTACTCCATCTGCCCAGATGGTCCTTGATTAGTCTATCTGTAATGACCCTAACTGGTCTTTGGGGACCGTCCATCCTCCCAGTCTAGTTACTAATTTGACCCTTTGTCTGTCCATGCTTGTTTGAAGTCGCTACTGTTTTTGTCTGTACCACTTCAGAACAGGAAGATCAGGAGCTTTATGGGCACAGAGCTTTAAGGGCATGGAAGCAGTAGAAAAGTAAGGATAAAATATATATATATATATATATATATATATATATATATATATATAATAAATAAAATAAACAGAGAGATGAAAGAGTAAGTGTAAAAAACAACAGTTAAGGGTACACAAATAAAGACATGATGGCAGTGGTGTAGTGCAGTGGCTGTGGAGCAGCAGTCTTCCGGGAGACGTTCTGGAGGATGCTGTGTTGTCTCATCTACAGGCACCTCTCTGGGTTGAGGGAGGAGGTTGCTCATCTTCAGACTGAGTTGGCCAGGATTTGGGGGACCTCCTTTCCCACCCAGGGACCACCAGGGTCAAAGCCACTGCCTCAGAGGTTGCCAAGGAAGAGGAGCGGTTGGACCATAGTGGGCTCAGGGAAGGTGAGGGTGGTGTAACAGAGGCACATCCCTCCAGGTTTACCACTCCACAATTCATATGCCATTCTGGCAGAGTGTGGTTCCTCTATGGAGCCACCCACAGTGGAAACCAAGGAGGATGCTGGGAACCTCCACAAAGGAGACCCACATAAGGGTGGCATGGGACTCCACTAGGAAGGAAACAACTCCTGTTGGGGGACTCCATTATTAGGAGGGTAGAACTGGGGGAGGAAGAAAGAGGAAGAGGGAG
This sequence comes from Neoceratodus forsteri, assembly GCA_016271365.2. Taxonomy (NCBI): domain Eukaryota; kingdom Metazoa; phylum Chordata; order Ceratodontiformes; family Ceratodontidae; genus Neoceratodus; species Neoceratodus forsteri. The sequence goes on along the minus strand of CM057459.1, from coordinate 777,394,701 downwards.
AGGGAGATAAGGTGCCTGTCTGGTGCCATGGCTTGGAGGGACAGGGAGTGAATCCTCAGGATCGCTGGAGCAGCTGCATAGAGGAGGGAGCTGGATGTCATTGTCCACCTAGGGACAAATGAACTGGCTGGGAAAGGGATTGGAGCAGTACAGGAGGAGTTTGTGGAGTTGGGGAGGGGCCTTAGACAAGTAGCATGCATGGTAACCTTCTCGGAGGTGCTGCCTGTCTATTGTTTGGGTGAGGCTAGGGTACTCCATACCATGGGATTCAATCAGTGGTTGAAAAACTGGGGCAGAGCTCAGGGTTTCAGCTTCACTGGGGACTGGGGCTCCACCTGGAGGGATACAGGCCTATACTGACGTGACAGTCTGCATCTGTCCAGGAGGGAAACCATGATCCTAGGTGATTGGTTTAAATGCTTCATTGTCAAGCATTTAAACAAGCCATGGGGGGGAGGCTCTGAAAAGGAGAAGGGAATGCCTAGCCCACCCCCCCCAAAAAAATCAGGCAAGTTAGTGAGGTGAACACCAAGATAGAGCAGTCAATAGGGAGAAGGGCAGGGGTAAATGGAGAAAAAGACAAAGGCAGTAAGGACAGAGATGGGGCAAAAAGGAATAAGGCCATCAAAAAATGGAGGGTAATGAGTACCAATGCCCATAGTCTAGGTAACAAGGTCCCTGAATTGGTGGCCTTGATGCAAGAGGGATGCCTGGATATCATGGCAGTCATGGAAACATGATACACAGAGAACCATGACTGGGATGTCAACATACCAGGGTACACAATCTACCGGAGGGACAGCTAGGGGAGAAGAGGAGGAAGATTAGCTCTCTATGTAAGGGAAGGGATCAAAGCAACTGAACTAAAGGGTAAACAAGGAGGAAAGGAGGCACTGTGGGTCACCCTGGAGACTGGAAATGACACCAAAGTCCACACAGGGGTTGTATACAGACCCCCATCTCAGGGGGAAGAAATGGACAAAGAAAATGATAGAAAGCATCCTTTGGATGGCAGAAAAAGGGGACATATTGCTGATGGGGGACCTGAATATGCCAGATGTTAACTGGAGTACCTTTGCTGTAGGCACATCCAAGAGCAGGGCCATTCTTGATACCCTACAGAGGGCATGCCTCAGACAGCTAGTTTTGGAACCGACTTGGGAGGAAGCAGTTTTAGACCTGGTACTCTCAAATGGGAATGGCGAGAGGATCTCAGATCTAGAACTGGGTAGCCATCTGGAAACAAGTGACCACCAAACACTGTGGTTCATGACAAACTTAGCTGCAGAGTCAAGCCATACAAAAGTGAAGGTACTGGACTTCAGGAGGGCTGATTTTGTCAAAATGGGAGAGTACCCCAGAAAAGCATTAGCAAACAGGCAAGAAGGAGGGGTGAAGCAACATTGGGAAAACATCAAAATTGCAATCACAGAGGCAGCAAGCCTTTGTGTGAAGCAAATAAAAAAATCAAAACGAAAGAAAAAAAAAACTATGGTTCTCAAAAGAAGTGGCAAGGAAGGTTAGGGATAAAAAAGATAGCATTCAGAAAGTATAAGGAAACACAGAAGGAGCAGGACAAAGAACTGTACCAGTTGAAGCAGAAGGAAGCGGGGAAGGCAGTCAAAATAGCAAAGGCCCAAATTGAGGAAAAGATAACCAACTCAGTTAAGAAGGGGGATAAAACCTTTTATAGGTACATTATGGAGGAAAGAAAGACTAAGGCAGGGATACTGAGGCTGAATAAAGAGGAGAGTGGTTGGGCGGAGAGGGACAGTGAAAAAGCAGAGATACTGACTGAATACTTCTGCTCTGTATTCACAAAGGAAGAGGAGGGGGAGGTACCTAATCCAGTCAATAGAAGCACTCTGTATAGGGAGGTTGATAACAGTCTTTTCACAGAAGAAAGTGTTCTGAAAGAACTCCCAAAACTGATGGTGGATAAAGCAATGGGGCCTGATGGGATTCACCCCAAAATTCTAAAAGAACTAAGAGGAGAACTAGTAACACCAGTGACTACCCTTTTTAACAACTAATGGGAGGATGGTGTGGAACCTGAGGACTGGAGAATGGACAATGTGATTTCCCTTCACAAAAGTGGGAGCAAGACAGAGGCAGGAAACTACAGACCTGTCATTTTGATCTCAGTGGTAGGGAAAATGATGAAATCACTTCTGAAGGAAAGAATTTTTGAGTGCCTAGAGTCCAGTAGGGCACAGGACACAAGGCAGCATGGATTCACAGCAGGAAGGTCATGTCAGATGAATCTAATCAATTTCTTTGACTGGGTGACCAAACTAGTAGACCAGGGAGGGGCTGGTGACATGTCCTACCTAGACTTTAGTAAGGCATTTGACACAGTCCTGCAGAAAAGATTAATAAACAAATTAGCCAGCCTGGGAGTGGGTCCCAGGGTAGTAGCCTGGGTAAACATTGGCTGGACAATAGGACACAGAGGGTAATAGTAAACAGAGTACACAGTGAAGAAAGGGGGGCTACTAGTTTGGTACTGGAGGGTTCAGTACTAGGGCCGGTCCTTTTTAATGTCTTCATAAGTGACATTGCAGAGGGACTGGAAGGAAAAGTATGTCTCTTTGCAGATGACACAAAGATCTGCAACAGGGTTAATTCACAAGGTGGTGTGGAAAGGATGAGAAGGGACTTGGCAAGGTTGGAGAAATGGTCAAATGTATGGCAGCTTCGGTTCAACACAAAGAAGTGCAAAGTAATGCACCTAGGAAACAAAAACCCAGGGGAAGCGTACACAGTGAGGAGTGAGATACTGACATCAATAAAAATTGAAAGGGACCTTGGGGTTTTAATATAAGATGACCTAAAGGTGGGTAAAAAATGTGATAAAGGCAGTAAGGAGGGCTGGGGGGATGCTGGGATGCATAGGGAGAGCCATCACCAGTAGAAAACAAGAACTTGTAATCACTCTGTACAGACAGTTGGTAAGACCACATCTGTAGTACTATGTGCAGTTCTAGAGACCCCATCTCTGCAAAGACATAGACAGGGTGGAGGCTGTCTAGAGGAGGGCAACCAAAATGGTGCAGAGTCTGCACCAGAAGACATGAAGAAAGACTAAAGGAGCTTAATATGTATAGCCTCAAGGAAAGGAGGGGGAGGGGAGGACAAGATAGAAACTTTCAAGTACCTCAAAGGAATCAGCAAAGTCCAAGAGGGTAGCATCTTTCAGAAAAAGAGATGTGCAAGAACTTGGGGGCACAATTTGAAGATAGAGGGGGGAAGGCTCAGAGGTAATGTGAAGAATTATTTCTTCATAGAGAGGGTTTTAGATGCATAGAACAGCCTTCCTGAGGAGGTCATGGAGTCAAAAACAATGGGGGAATTCAAGAATGCATGGGACAGACATAAGGCAATTCTAGTGGGGGGTAGGAGGAAGTAGGCTGTTGGTTAACTAGGATCTGCAGCTTATCCGTTAGGCAGGGAAATGAGCGGACTAGGTGGGCCAAGTGGTACTTATCTACCATCAAATTCAATGTTTCTATTCTGGCAGTCTTTTTCAAGGCATCTACAACTCTGACATTGAGTTAGTACTTCCTCACATCCCTCTTAAACTCCTTCCCCCTCTCCATATTCATTGCATGCCCTATCCTCCTGGTGCTCCTCCTCATTTTAAAGAGATTCCCCTCCTGTAACCTGTTTACCCTTGTGAGACATGTGTAAGTCTCTATCACGTCCACTCTCACTCTCCTCTCTTTCAGGGTGCACAGTACATGCTGAGATCTCTCAATCTCTCCTCTAAGGACTTTTGGCTTATCCAGATTGATAGCATGCTGATGCACACCCCAGCCAAACAGCTAATGGCATCCTCCCCCCTACCTACTCCACTGTTCCTGCATTACCACTTGTTCAACCACAGGTGGGAGTGACGGAGAAGTATTACAGCACTTCCTCCCTCCCTGGAGGAGTAGGGATTCTCTTGAGATGCTTGATCCCCCACCTCTTGACCAGTCCCCATGAACTGAGGCTCTTTCTTGAATCCAGCTCACTAACATCAAAAGTGGTAGTCCTATACGCCAGTATAAACAGACCCATACCTTCCAGCCTTTGCTCATTATTTTGTCCCTCTGATCGTGCAATCATCTTGTGAACCTTTTCTGCACACCTTCAATTCTTAAGCTCTTATCCTTTTGATATAGGGACCAAAACTGAACACCATACTCCAAATTAGGACACAAAATGGATTTGAAAAGTAACATCATAACACCCTCTCTCCTGCTTCTTATGTGTTTCCAGATATTATCTATGACACTGTTGCATGTTTTAATGAGTGTATTTATGTGTTTATTGAAATTTAATGTATTTGTTACCTTTATACCTCAGTCAGTCTTGTTATTGGATTCCTTCATAGTTTCGTTACACAGCATGTGTTGTGCCTTGGCATTGTTGTTAATGAAATGTATACTGCTACATTTGTCAATACTAAAGCTCATATGCTTATTTGTGGCCCACTCCTCAAATCTTGCAAGGTTCATTTGAAGAATAATTTTTTACTGCAGTATATACTACTCTCCCTACCTTCATATCATCTCAAACTTTCTGCTCCAACTCATGTTATGAGGTTAACAATCAGATATAAAAATGTTAAGTAGTATTGGACCAGCATCACAGGTTACTGCTCTCCATTCCAAAGATGAACCATTTACTTTGACTCTTTGTTTTATATATGATAACCAATCTGACTCCCAGTCAACCATTCTGCTACTTCTTCCAATTTTTAATAACATAGAAACATAGACTTTGAAGGCAGATAAGGACCACTTGGCCCACCTAGTCTGCCCATTTCCCTACCTACAGGATAAGCTGCAGATCCTAGTTAATCAACAGCCTATTTCTTCCTACCCCCCCCCACAAGAATTGCCTTATGTCTGTCCCATGCATTCTTGAATTCTCCCACAGTTTTAGACCCCACAACCTCCTCAGGAAGGCTGTTCCATGTACCCACCACCCTCTCTGTGAAAAAATACTTCCTCACATTGCCCCTGAGCCATCCCACCTCTATCTACAAATTGTGCCCCCTTGTTCTTGCACACCTCCTTTTCTGAAAGATGTTACCCTCTTGGACCTTGTTGATTCCACTGAGGTACTTAAAAGGTTCTATCATGTCCCCCTCCTCCCTTTCCTCAAGGGTGTACATATTAAGCTCCATTATGATCTCCTCATATGGCTTCTCTTGCAGACTGTGCACCATTTTAGTTGCTCTCCTCTGGACTGCCTCCATCTTGTCTATGTCCTTGCAGAAATGGGGTCTCCAGAATTGGACACAGCAGTCCAGATTTGGTCTCACCAACTGTCTGTACAGAGGGATAACAACTTCCTGTTTTCTGCTGGTGATTCCTCTCCCTATACATCCCAGTATCCCCCCAGCCCTCCCTACTGCCTTCTCACATTGCTTGCCAACCTTAAGGTCATCTTATATGATTACCCCCAGGACCCTTTCCATCTTTTTTGTTATTATTACCTCCCCCTCATTGTGTACTCTTCCCCTGGGATTTTGTTTCCCAGTTGCATTATTTTGCACTTCTTTGCATTGAATCCAAGCTGCCATACTTCTGACCATTCCTCCAACCTTGCCAAGTCCCTTCTCATCCTTTTCACCCCACCTTGTGTATCAACCCTGTTGCAGATCTTTGTGTCATCTGCAAAGAGGCATACTTTTCCTTCCAGTCCCTCTGCAATGTCACTTTTAAAGGCATTAAAAAAGACTGGACCCAGTAATGAACCCTGCTGTTCCCCACTAGTAACCCAAATTCTTCAGAGTGGACTCTGTTTACAGTTACCTTCTGTGTCCTGTTGTCCAGCCAATGTTTTACCCAGGCTACCACCCTGGGACCCACTCCCAGGCTGGTTAATTTGTTTATTAATCTTTTGTGTGGGACAGTGTCAAATGCTTTGCTAAAGACTAGGTAGGCCATGTCCACAGCCCCACCCTGGTCTACTACTTTGGTCACCTAGTCAAAGAAATCAATTAGATTCATCTGACATGACCTTCCCGCTGTGAACCCATGCTGCCTTGGGTCCTGTGCCCTACTGGCCCTAGGTACTCAACAATTCTGTCCTTCAGAAGTTATTCCATCAATTTCCCTACCACAGAGGTCAAACTGAAAGGTTTGTAGTTTCCTGTCTCTGTCTTGCTCCCACTTTTGTGAAGGGGAATCACATCTGCCTTCCCCTAGTCCTCAGGTACCACACCATCCTCCCATGATTTGTTAAAAAGGGTAGTAAGAGGTGTCACTAGTTCTCCCCTTAATTGTTTTAGAATTCTGGGGTGAATCCCATCAGGCCCCATTGCTTTGTCCACCTTCAGTTTTATTAGTTCTGTCAGAACCCTTTCTTCTGTGAAAGGACTGGAATCAACCCCCCTATCCAGAATGCTTCTGTTGATTGGATTAGGTACCTCCTCTCCTCCTCTTTTGTCAATACCGAGCAGAAGTATTTGTTCAGTATCCCTGATTTTTCACTGTCTCTCTCTGCTCACCCACCATCCATTCTATTCAACCGCACTATCCCTCCCTTTGTCTTTCTACACTCCATGATGCACTTATAAAAGGTTTTATCCCTCTTCATAACCGAGTTGGCCATCTTTTCCTCAGTTTGGGCCTTTGTTATTCTGACTTCCCTCCATGCTTCCTTCTGCCTTAACAGGTACAGTCCTCTGCCCTGCTCCTTCTGTGTTTCCTAACTGCTATCTTTTTCTCCCTAACCTTCCCCACCACCTCTTTTGAGAACCATAGTGGCTTTTTCTTTCATGTTGATTTGTTTATTTGCTTCACACAAAGGCTTGTTGCCTCTGTGATGGCAGTTTTGATTTTTCCCATTGTTGCCCCACCCCTCCTTCATGCCTGTTTGCTAGTGCTTCTCTATGGCACTCTCCCATCTTGCCAAAGTCAGCCCTCCTCAAGTCCAGTACCCTCACTTTTATATGGCTTGACTCTGTAGCTGAGTTAATCGTGAACCACACTGTTGGGTGGTCACTTGTTCCCAGATGGCTACCCACTTCTACATAATTGATCCTCTCACTGTCTACATATATGAGTATCAGGTCTAAGATTGCTCCCTCCTGAGTGAGTTCCAAAACTAGCTGTCTGAGGGATGTTCCCTGTAGGACATTGAGAATAGTCTTGCTCTTAGATGTGGCTGCAGCAAAGGTGCTCCAGTTAACATCTGACATATTCAGGTCCCCATCAACAGTATCTCCCCTTTCTCTGCCATCCTAAGGATGCCTTCTATCATATTCTTATCCATTCCCTTCCCCTGTGATGGGGGTCTGTATACAACCCCTGTGCAGATTATGGTGCCATTTCCAGTCTCTAAGGTGACCCACAGTGCCTAATCTCCTCCCTGTTTACTCTTTTGTTCCATTGCTTTTATCCTTTCCCTTACTTAGAGAGCTAATCCTCCCCCTCTTCACCCCTCCCTGTTTCTCCTGTGTGTTGTGCACCCTGGTATATTAACATCCCAGTGATGGTTCTCTGTGTACCATGTTTCTGTGACTGCCACAACATTCAGGCATCCCTCTTCCATCAAGGTCACTAGTTCAGGGAGCGTTTTGCCCAGGCTACAGGCATTGGTACTCATTACCCTCCATTTTTTGATGGCCTTACCCCTTTTTGCCCCATCCCTGTCCTTATTGCCTTTGTCGTTTTCTCCATTTACCCCTGTCCTTCTCCCTATCAACAACTTTATCTTGGTGTTTACCTCACTTACTACCCTGATATTTTGGGGGGGGCTAGGATTTCCCTGCTTCTTCCCAGTGCCTTCCCCCTTGGCTAGATTAAATGCTTGCCAATGAAACATTTAAACCTATCACCTAGTATCCTGGTTCCCCTCCTGGACATATGTAGACCATCGTGCCAGTATAGGCTTGCATCACGCCAGGTGGACCTCCAGACCCCAATGAAGCCAAACCCCTGAGCTCTGCACCAGTTTTTCAACCACTGATTGAATCCCATGGTATTGAGCACCCTATCCTTACCCATATCATAGACAGGCAGCACCTCCAAGAAGGTTACCGTGCATGCTACTTGTCTAAGGCCCCTTCCCAACTCCACAAACTCTTCCTGGACTGTTCTGATCCATTTCTCAGCCAGGTCATTTGTCCCTAGGTGGACAATGACATCTAGCTCCCTCCCCCATGCAGCTGTTCCAGCAATCCTGAGGATTCGCTCCCTGTCCCTCCAAGCCATATCACCAGGCAGGCAGGCACCTTACCTCCCTCTCCCCTTCCTTCCCCAGTTCTACCCTCCTAACAATGGAGTCCCCCACCAGGAGTCCTTTCCTTCCCCTGTGGGGTCCCATGCCATCCTCCTGTGGATCTCCTTTGTGGAGGTTCCCAGCATCTTCCTCTTCACTGTGGGTGCCTCCATTGAGGAACCACACTTTGATAGAATGGCATATGAATTGTGGAGAGGTATAACTGGAGAGATGTGCCTCTGTTCCATCACCCTCACCCTCCCTGAGCCCACTGTGGTCCAACCTCTCCTCTTTCTTGGCAACCTCTGAGCCAATGGCAGTGGCCCTGGTGGTCCTTGGGTGGCAGAGGAGGTCCCCCAAATCCTGGCCAACTCAGCCTGGAGATGAGCAACCTCCTCCCTCAGCCCAGAGAGGTACCTCCAGATGGGACAACACTGCATCCTCCAGAACTTTTCTATAAGATGTGTATGAGTGACTGTGTGGAATGCTTTCTTAAGTCCAGATAGCTGATATCCACCACATGACTCCTGTGCAGTGCTATGCTTTCTTTATCAAAAAATCTGACTAGGTTAGTAACATATGATCTTCCCACAGGAAAACCATGATGTGTGCCATCATTCAGCCTATCAGTATCTCTAAATGCCTTGATGCAAACCATAATACAACCTTCTACCAGCTTGCACATGAACAACATACTTTGTTTAGTATGAACAGAAACCCACTGTGACAGCTGGTCTATTTTGGACAGAGACAAATATAGGATTCATAGGAGATTATAGGTCAGCAAGCATCATATATGGATCGCACATCAACACGCTACTGTGAATGACAGTACAATGACACTGTGATGGGTCACTGAAGAGTCACTGCAGGCCCTTGGTACTGCTTTCTTGGGGTCTTGCACCCCCTCCCTGAGTCAACTCTGACTTGGAGTTGATTATCTGTAGTACTGGAATGTGGGGGGCAGAGCACTCGGCATGGGGGTTTCAGGGGGCAAACCCTCCCAAAGAAAACGCAGTGTTCCTGGATGGATCTATTCAGACCACAACTGCGATCGACATAAATCTGTCACTGTAATGTTGGTTGACAAATTATTTGTCAAACCGGCATCGTAGAGCCAGCAAGCATTAGCCCATTAAGACTTGCCATTTCTCAATGGTTGCTTGATATTAATGAAATGAACACCAAACCAAAGGAACTGCTACTTGAGGAATATATTACAACCATTTAGTTACAGTATCTGAATTTTTCAAGTTGTTGATATAAGCATCTTTTTTATTAGAAATGGAATTTTGTACAAAGCTTTTTTCCTGCAGAAGTGATTTTAAGTCAAGAAAAGGAGAAAATACATTATTTGTAACTTGTTTTTTAAATAATAAATAAGCTGGGTGAGTGAGACAGTCTTATGTTGTGTAAATTCATTTGTATGATATTAATCCCTTTTGTATTAGGTGTTTGTCCAGGGCTCTTTTAAAAGCAGTCACAGTATTACTTAAGACCACATTTTCAGGTAGCCCATTTCAGAATGAAACAATTCCCTGCTTGATGCATGTACACTTTTTAATTGTCTTATTTATCTCCCCATTTTATTATTTAATGTGTGATCATCCCTCATGAAATAACCATCTTGAATCTAGACCTATGCATTCCCACTAGTCTATTTTCAAATGCTCTATAAATTAAGTACAGATCTCCCCTGAGCCTTCTGTTCTCTAACAAATACATATCTAATTTGTCAAGCCAGCTTTGAGAAGCCAGAAGTTGGAGTTTATGTCTTACACCTGTGGTAGAAAAAGTGCAGGGCCCTTATGGGGCTGCGTGTCTGCAAACAGAAGCAGTGTTGCAATTTTAGTATCATGGATTTTTTTGCACCTGTGCTTCTGCAGCCAGAGGTCAGTGTTTAGGTCTTATATCTGTGGCAGGCCCAAGTGTACATATGTCTTTCGGTGTGCAAAGTACCTGTGGATAGAAAAGCACTTCTGCTAACAAAAGAACTCCTGTAATTTGGGTATTGTGGTCTTGTATCTGTAGCTGCAAGGGCTTGTGCTTCTGCATAGAGAAGCAGTGTTGTGGTTTGAATATGGTGGATCAGTATCTGCAGCAGCAAGTGAGTGTGTATGTCATGCAGTGTACATGCTGCACATGCACATCCATGAAGGTGGCACATCAGTGCTACTGTTTTTGTGTCATCTGGAAACAGTTGTATGTTGTTTGTCTTACCTGATGATAAATTTCTGTGGATGCTTATATGGTGTTGTTCTCTTGCTGCTTTTGGGGAGCATAGAGTTAGTGTTTTTAAATGGTAATGCCACATTTCCCTACTTTTGTTGCATTCACTTGAAGCCTAACTGTTGCAGTAACACAGTTTTTTGCAAAGAAGATATGTTTCTATAGTATATATATTAATTAACACAGGGCTGCCATAAGCTTCCCGATTTTCCCCTTCAATGCCTTATCATAATGAGTCAACAAGTATTAGACAGTTACATACATAGTTATGATGGCTGTTTTTGGGAGTTTTGCTGCAACACGTTGTCTCACTGTGGAGTAGTGCAATTAGCAGGAGCTGAGCAATGCTTTTTTACTGAATAGAAAAGGTATGCTATTGTTGCTTAGAACTCTTGTTCTAAATTCCAATACCTGTCGAAGTGAGCAGCCTTTCCAGTCTCTTTTGTGCGGCAAGTATCAGGTCACTCTTCCTGCCGTTCTCTCTTTTTCTTGCAGCATAACGGAGTAGCTGAATTGTTGAGAGATTGAGAGTAAACCCCACGGTGGGGTGGTCTGCATCTGGAAGTGTGCCCATCTACACAGCACAGTGTTTAAAGGAAAGGGCATCTACATTTGACTGCAAGTGGCCGGTTGTATCAATTTCTTCTGAGGCTCCCTACTGCCTGACTCGATTACAGCTTTACCTTAAAATTGCAAAGGAAAGTGCTTAATTTGCTTCCATAAAACTACATTGCTATACATTGTTATATTGTGATATTGCTACAGCTAGTGCTTTGAGCTGGGTAGTTTTGCTTAGACTCAATTTTTTTTTCTGTTTGAAATGGTTTTATTGTTTTTACTGTTGTTGCTTTTTTACTGCTTTTATTTTGTTTATGAAGGGGTTTGAACATTTTACATTTCTTGCACTACCTGTTTGGGTTGGTTGGTTTGTACCACATGATGTGGCGCATATAGAGCAGAGGCTGGCATCTCTGATTCAACTGCACTATTTTCTCTCTGCTTTGCAGCATGATCAGCTGGACTGCTTTACTTTTTTGGCCTGGGTTGCTCTATCATGTTCTCATTTGGTCACAACCAATTATTCTTGCATGGATAAGAGTTAGAGTTTTCTTTTTTACCTGCAGTCTGATATGCTATTACTGTTTCTTGTTATTTGTGAAAAGTTCATCAATGCATAGCCTGTAGCCTCTTATTATATTGTTCTACCAGAGTTAGCATTATTTTTGTAGTATTAGCATTGTTTAGACACAGTTTAGATGTCAGATACTGCTATTGCTTAGACACTGATCAGATGTTTGATATCTGTTATAGCCATTGTGTTTGGATATAGGTTTTTACTGTTCTGCCAAGTAGTGGTGCTGCTTCTAAAAACACTTTGTTTTGTTTATCTAGATGAACCAGCTATATTTTAGCGGTACTGTTATTACTTGACACAGCAGCTTAGAAGCAAAAAGCAGTCTGGACCCTTAGAATTGGAAGAGCACAGCTTCTGTCTTGGATTGGCCTTTCATCTGTGGACATTCTGAAGCCTGCTACAGTTTATAGCTACAGCTTATAATATGTAGTATACAACACCTTAAATCAATCTTCTGTATGAAGCAAGTTTGGAGGAAATGCTTTGGATCCATTTTGACACCTTAGAATACTGTTTGATGGTTAACAAATTCAAATAAAAGTCCACCAGACATTTTAGTCCGAAGTGTCCTATTGGTAAAAGTCACCTGAGAGATATTTGAGAGATATTTTGAAGGAATGAAAACCAAAGGGCAAAAGGAGGGAAGGAAGGAAGGAAAGAAGAAAGAACTCTTTTCTGGGGGTGGAACCATTTCAGTTTTGATAAGATAGTTACTTCGGCAGATTGCTTACAGAAATGATTACCTACTTTCTTGTTCAATCTAACACATGTTGTTCTTAGTCAAAAGGAAATTTAAGAAAGGTTCTAGGAAATGCTAGTGCCTAAGGTTTTTGTCCTGCCCAATGTGTTTTAGTTCCTGATTTTATTTTGCAAAGCCTTGAGTAATATAGTAGGAGCTATTAGCCTAGGAATCCAAGGATTTGCCTCTGTCTCCTGTGAGTGCTCTGTCAGCATCCCTTTGCTGGTAATTTTGCTAGCTTGAAATGATCATCTATATGCATTCAGTATAGTGCTATATTAGTACATGGGTATATTGCACTTTATTTAGATAACTGAAATTTGTATCAGCTTTTTTATTCTTACTTACTGTTGTTTTACTTTTAGGCATAGTACACTATTGCATCATGGTATTACTGTGTTTTAGCTAGAAGGTCCTTATTTGGGTTGCAGTTCTTGGGTTGCAAGTTTTTACCACTCTACCAACGCCTCTTTGGGAGGGGACTTGATTTTCCTCAAGTTAGACATGGTAAACACCAGAAGTCAATGTACAGAAAACTCACAAGTTAGGGAATATATTAACAAGTCAATGATGGAAGGCCCTAGTAATGTCAAATCACATTCAAGTAATGCTAAATCTAAGTTGTCTAAGATGACTCAGAGCATTAATTCTGAAAAGTAAGTGAGGCTGAAAAGAAAGTGAGGGCTCCACAACTTCTAAATATTAAGAGTGACAAAAACAATAAACATAGGTTGTCCCTTTACTCTAAAAATAACAGGAAAATAGTGAATGATGGAACAAAAAAGGATAAAAGACATTAAAAGGAACTGAACACTGAAGATCAGTTAAATATTACTCTTAAACAATGAACTATTGAAGATGTGTTCACTGGAAATTTGATGATTTTTCTGTTATTTTGACACAGACTATCCAAGTTACCTCTGCCTCTACCCCAAAGTTATCAAAATCTTGGCCATCCTCATTAAGACCAGGTTCACAGACAATCAATCAAGATTGTATTAACTTAATTGGGAGTGGAACCATCCAGTCCCTATACAAAATGGAACTGGAAAATGGCATTCCCATGTCAAGGGGCAACCTGGAAAGTCTTTTGACAACTGTATCTCTCAATGCAAGGCCTCCAGTGCCACAAATCAAATAAGTGACAGAATTAGTACCAATATGGCATCTCATTGATTTCCCAGTGAATGTAGCATTGCTCCCACCCTTGTTAATAATCCCAACTCTCCTCAATTTTCGCTAGGCCAATCCCAAGGGAAAATGACACTGAAAGAGGTTATAGATTACTATTCAGGGTCTCAAGCCTTTGGATGAAATCCAGAATAACACCCAAGGGAATCAAGCTGCCTCAAGGCTGACTAGCAATAATATAATTTATTCTAGTAAAGAAAACGTCATTGACAGTCTTTCTGAATATTACCATTTCTGTCAAGGACTTGAGTAAAATACTGTGTTGATGATAAAGGAAGGGAGTGATACACTAACATACACCCCATCAATCCTAAGTAAGGATATTATAAAGTTATTGAAGAACCAATCTGCTTCAAATCTTATGCTCTGTGAACAATTAATTATGAATAGAGGTGAGTTCAAATCCTTAAAAGGATACATTCCAATCAATGGTACAAGGATGGATGACATCCTTGGGATCTTAAGGGAAATGCATCCTCCCATGCACTCCTCACCGATACCTCTGGTGGAGCTTGCATATTTAACTTCCCTAAGCAACAGTGATAGACCTAATTTTTCTTCCATTGTTTTCCTTATTAACATTTCCACCCTTCAAGTGGCAAACAATGCCTGTCCAAATAAAAACAAAGTGAAAAACACACTCCCTTGGGTTCCAAACAAAAAATAAGGCAGTCAAAAAGAAAATTAATTCAAAGGGGAAAAAACTTAATAAATCTAAACAAGACATCTGTATGTGCAAAGGGAAATCTGGAATAAAACAAAAATAAATTAAAAGGGCGGAATAATTAAGGATAAAGATGCCTGTGATGCAAATCAAAATCCTGACATTCATCTGGCCCCTTCTACTGATGTTAATTGTCCAATCTCCCAAGAAAACTCAAAAATATTAGAGAACACTCAAATTAAGGAACCCGGTAATATTCATCACTATGAGTCATCGAACCAACAATTTATTAGAATACATGGTTTAAGAAGAAAAGAGGAAGAACTGCTCCAGGATTTAGTCCTGCATTAATTATATGAGAAAATAAATCTTGAAATATTGCCTGAAGATGTCAACATGGTTAAGAGGAACACTGAAAGGGAGAGTGTGTCCCTTGCTGAAAGTGTGCATATTTTATTCATTACTGCAAGGGTTTTGAATTTTGTTTGTAGAAATTTTCAGGAAATTCGGGCTTTAAAATTAACTGCTGTCTTACTTGATAAAAATAAAAGAATCTGGGATGCAATAAATTACATCTTGTGCCCTGATAACCCACGAACAGTTAAAGAACAGTTCTCATCCCAGGAGAGGGTCCAGAAACCATTCACTTTCAGTCTTTTTGGCTGTAATAAATTGTACAAAGAAAAAAACACTAAATTAACTAGCTTCTTGTGTAACCATTTCTCAGATCTTTTGAATATTAGATTGGGAAGAAATGGAAGGATACACAATGGGTCATTGACAAAATATTTGTCCAGTGACCCGACAGCAAAACTGGCAGGTTGACTACATTTTGAAGTTGGTTACCAGTTTGCAAAAGCCACAAGTGTTTTCTTCGGAGGGCTGAGACCCCCAGCACCCCCCCTTAGGATTCTCAACTCTGAGTCGGAGATGAGTTGGGGGGGTGCAGGACCCATGACAGACAGTACCAGGTGCCATCGGGTTCCCTACATTATCGTGGTGCTGTTGTCACTGCAGGGGACTCCACTGTCAACATGTCGACATCGGGGGAAAGTATACTGAAATGGAATTACTGGTATGTTTAGACAGCCAAGTCTCAGTGGCTGTGGCCAAATTGATATTATATTTAACAGTTCCCAGGTGACAAATACAGACTGGGAAAGAATCTTGGACTTAGATGCTATGAACCTTTTTCTAGTAAACCTCTCTACTTAGGATGGTTCTTTTACTTGTCCTACCTATTCTAATTGTGGTGTTCAAAGTCAATCTATTGTCCTATCCATGAATGATAACTATTCCTTTAATGTCCCAATCAGAAACAGATTCATGTCCCTCACAGAATATACTAACTGACTGCACAATAATAGTAAAAATGATTTGAAGGGAACCTATCATACTGGGATGGACAGTACAGTTTGTAAAAGTGACTTGTCATCCAGCTCTACCATGTTAGGCTGAAGATCTGAAGGGGACAAAAACCCATTCATAATTTCTTTGAATATTGCAGATTTGAAACCGAAGTTACATGAATCCGACTGGCTTAATTATATAATCAAATGCTCCATAATTTGTTTACAAGAAACCTGGCATGCTCACAATGAGGAACTGGACATCAATGGTTATATTATTATACACAATCCTGGCTCAAAAAAGAGCTTAAAGGGATGTAGAGTTGGAGGTATTGCCATTTATCTTAAATTTGGAATTTTTACAATTCTTCAGATTATTGAACAGAATTCAAACTTTATAAGGATTAGGCTACTGTACTAAGGAACTTGGTTATTGTTATTTAACTATTATTTCCCACAAACTAAAATTAAATCACAGGCTAACAATACATGGGACAACGTTACAGAAACAATAACAGAATCCCATTTGGAACACCCAGATGCATCTTTGGTGCTTCTGGGTGATTTCAACACTGGGATAGGCACATTTGTTGGCCTTAGTGACAACTCTGTTATGGGCTTCATTTATCCTAAATCAATAAGGAATAATGGAAATACTACTGATTCTAATATAAACTCTTATAGTAAAAGACTGATTAAACTAATGCATGACAGCTCAATATTTCCCCTAAATGGCAGAATGAAAGGGGATTTACATGGTTCTCCATCTTTTTTTTTACTAAAAATGGAACATCAATGCTTGATCTTTTTCTCTGGCAGGGCAATCCAGACTTTTGGGATGACCTAATCATTGAGTGTAGAACTGAAAGTGATCACTGTCCTGTAACAATATATGAAAATATTGACAATTTAACAAGGACAATACACAATGTAACTCCATCGGACTCAATTGCTGTTAGATATACTAGAAAGTTGAAGTGGTCATTCTCATTGGAAGAACAGGTATTCAGTCTAAAAGCTCAATTCCTTACCTAGTGGCCTAGTTCCTGTAATGATTTCATCTTAATGAATGAAAAATTGCAGACTTTTTTCTCCAAACTGGAAAATCACCTATACAAATCTTACACTGGGAAAACCACCCATAATAAACCCCTTTCCTGGTATGATAACGAGTGCAGAGACCAAAAAAGGCAACTAAGAAAGATCCTCAGGCGAGAGAAAAATACTGATCAACTTAGTGCCAATGAACTGAAAAATGTAAAAAGAGCATACAGGTCCCTCTTAAAACAGAAAAAAGAGCCTATCACAAATATTTATGGGAAAAGATGATAACAGCTATTACTAAAAATGACACTAAAGCCTTTTGGCTATTAGTTGCAAAGGTATGTAAAGGTTGGAACAACTATTTGGTTCTTCAAACTGACAAGCTCACCTGGCCCATGTATTATAATAAAATACTATATGATTCCAGTTCAGCCAACTCATGGGAGATACTAGCAATTAGCAAATTTGATTACATGTATGTAACTGAAAAAGAAGTAGGGAAAGCTATATCTTCTTTAAAAAAAAATAAAACACAAGGTCCCAATAAGATTCTGGGGAGAAGTATTCCTATGCTGTATAGAAAGTTTGGCTAGCTCCTTAGTGCCTTTCTTTAACATTTGTATGACAAAGAACAATATACCCTCATCTTGGCCTGGCTCGATAATTGTACCAGTTTATAAAAAGGGCCCACTAGATCATCCAACAATGTAGATCAATTAGCCTTTTGGACATTTTGGGTAAAAATCTATGTTAAAATCTTGTTGGAAAGATTACTTATGGAACTTGAAGCTCTTGGCAGATTAGCTCCAGCACAGGTCGGCTTTCATGAAAATCATTCCACCATAGATAATTGTTACATTCTTTTCCAATTGATTGAAAAATACATTAAACTTAGAAAACAAAAATTATGTTTGCCATATATTGACTATAGTTCAGCCTTTGACACTATTAATAGATCCACTTTGTGGGACATAATGCTTTACCATGGTTTCTCTCCTGCACTGATAAATAGCATAATGAATCTCTGTTCAAACACTTGGGCTCAAATTTGTGCTGGACATCTTCTCTCTGATAATATTAGAACCAATATGGGGTCAGGCAGAGTTGTATTTTATCCCCACTCCTATTTTGTATTTACCTAGACAACTTACTTAAAGAACTGCAGAATTCTGACTCTGATCCCCCGAAAATTGACACAAATATCTGTGCTTCACTTGCATATGCTGACAATCTCATTCTTTGCTCCCTAACAGTTTCTGGCCTTCAAGAAAAGCTTGACCTTCTGGCAAAATCTTCAGAATACCTATCACTTAGAGTTAATCTGGAAAAACAAAATCTTAATCATAGAAGCCAGAAAAACCAAGTACTCTTGGACATTAAATAGTAATAAATGAGATATAGTACATAAATACACCTACTTAGGCATTGTATATACCAATAATGGCTCATAGAAAACCCACTTTGATTATACTATTTCCAAAACTAAAAACACTATGGGTACTCTGGGAAAATTTAATTATGTGTATGGTGATTATTCAATTAAATCATTACTTGCTGCCCTTCAGGCTAATAATAATGCACAAACACTTTAGGGAGCAGAAGTATAGGGATTGAGGCAAATCAATCAATTAGAAACTCCTGCAATAATGCTGCTAAGGGTTCTATGTGATAATGGTTACAGCGCAGTCAGAGTGCTGAAAATCAATTTCGGCACTCTGACTTCTCAGCACACAGCAAAACAGTGCTAGAGACTTACATTTCTTTATGTTTATGTGAGGAGCTGCACCCCCACTCCCCGCGTCTCCCCTACTTAAAGATTCTCAACTCCAGGGGTGTGTATGTTAGGGGAGGGGCAAAATGTAAAAAAGTTAAAATTCGGGCTAGGCGTAACAAAAATTAACCTGCACCTGGACCCAAAACCAGCACCCTAGCCTCCAAGGATGTGAGCTGACCTGATACAGCATGGGATCAGCTCGGTAGACTACTGCAGCACCACCCCTCAAATCCCCTCCCACCCCTTGCTGAGTGCTCTCTTCCATCCACCACGCACATACCTGTAGGGTGCTCACTTCCACCCCCAGCACACATACCTATAGTGATTTCCTGTCACTACGGTCACCCACCAACCCCAATCCAGTCGCTGTAGCTCCTAGGTTGCTGCTCTGAAATGCATCGCAATTGAGTCGCCTTTTCGGGGGTCG
The DNA here is from genome assembly GCA_016271365.2 of Neoceratodus forsteri. Lineage (NCBI taxonomy): Eukaryota > Metazoa > Chordata > Ceratodontiformes > Ceratodontidae > Neoceratodus > Neoceratodus forsteri. Next base: position 777,375,929 of record CM057459.1, on the reverse strand, counting down.
CTCAATTGCATTTGCCATGGTCACAGTATACCCTGCTAAGTGCCACACTGGGCTGCACAAAGTCTACACCAACATACTTTATAAGAGCTGAATTAGGGATTGCAAGATTGCAAGCTTGGGTGGATTCTAGACTTATCAACTACTGGATTAGGATAATGAGTCTTCCTGACAACAGGCAGACAAAATAATGTTACCTAGAGAAAAAGTCTTAGGATATTTGATAGCTTAATCTTACTGGCTGGTTCCGATATTTGACCAGATTACTTGATACGTAGTGTATATCCTTTCTTATGGATCTCACAAGAGATGATATTACCATAAGTACTCAATATAGACCTTATTTAAGAACTAGAATAATTCAATGTTATAAAGATATAGATCTTGTCTACATAAGGGTCTCAATGGGTGCCAAATGGGGTTCTGTATCATAATGGTGACTGCCAAAAGGTGATCGCCATTAGGGTGACTGTACATCACCAAAACATATTTCAGTGATGTAACCCCCCGCCCCCGGTGCACAGCAAAATGGTGCTGGGGTCTTGGATTTTAGTATTTTATGGGAGGGGCTTCATGCTCCACACACCCCTACTGAAGGATTCTCAACTCCGGGGGGGGGGGTGCATGTCGGGGGGGGTGCAAAACCACAACAAAAAAAAATTCAGCCCGGGGTGCAACAAAATGTACCTGAACCTGAACCCAGCACCCTCACAACCCCAGCCCTGAACCCACCCACGTGCTTACCGGGCAAGCTCAGCAGCTCAGCACAGCTCCACTCCTCACAAACCCTCCCTCCCTCCCGCCCCTCGCTGAGCGTGCTCACTCCCCCACATGTATGTATATATATATATATATATATATATATATATATATATATGTAGTGACATCCTGTCACTATATCAGTGAACCCTCCCATCTGGTCACCCTCCCTGGTGGGTTGCCTCATTGACATGTGCCACATTTGAGTACCCTTTTTTGTAGTTGCCCAATTGCAGTAGCCTATGTCATGGAATACCTCCAAATGGTACACTGATAATGATAAGAAACATGGATTTAGATTCTATCTAGACATCATAGAGAACCCTACCATATGTAAAAACTATACAAGATTCAGACTGGAACTCTTTGAATCCAAAATTAAGGATGTACTATATACAAAATCTCAGGATCCTAGTGAATTTCTATATAATTGTAACTTAATCAAAAGAGAAGATCTTTCCCATGTTCTCTTGAGATGTAATTGGTATGACAAAATTAGAAATACTTGGCTAAACCCCCTAATTGACTCCTTTACTGTAACTACTGATGCTGAATGAATTCTTACTTTTCTTACAACTGAGGATCGTCTGACTATCTTTTCTGTGGGGAAATATCTAATGCTGTAAAGATTAATAAGGAAGACAAAGGTTTAGGACAGTCTAGGCCTATCAGAATTGTAATGCACATTTGTCAAATGAACTTTCCTTTGTATTCAAATTTTTGAACTACCCGGAAGAGGTAGATTTTAAAAAAAAGTGTCCTGTACATTTTTTTCTTTTGTCTATTTGTCAAGTATTTATATGTATAGTTGCTGTTTGTAAATTATGTTTTGTAACAATCAACTTTTTCAAGATTGAACAGATAAAGAAACTGAACTACATTCTTATGATTATGGTGATGTGATAATTGAGGATGCAGCAAGCTAATGACAACACTGTGATGGGGTACTTTAAATAACAGTCTCCACCACCCAGCAGTATATCATTGATATAAAATGTTGAACAAGCTGACAAGCTGCTGAACATATATTTGTAAGCCTAGAGCAGCTAAGTAGATTATCACCAATAACAGCAATGGTAGCAGTTTTTTAACCATTCTGTTTTGTTCAGTATGAACTTTAGAAACCTGATGCTGTAAGAGACTCACCAGTACTACCAGTGGGATGAATGGTTATCTTTAGTTCATAGCATAGCAGTGAGTTTCCAGATCTCATTTTGACAGGCAGCAAGAGGTGGGATCATGGTGTCATACTTGAAAGTGGCTGCCTTGGAGGGGGTTGAAATTTTCTGAGCAGTCTTACACCAGCATACACGAGTCTCCACTGTGGAAAACTCTGCAGTAGCATTACAGCTTGTCAGTACAAATACAGTAGGGGTCACCATTAGGCTTTGATAAGAAGAGAGTGATAAATTTTGGGGGATTGGGTAATAAAATAACACAGTGTGGAGAAAGACTCAAAAAAGTAGTTTGAAATAAAATATGAGATACAGTAAGTTGTGTAAAAAATGAACAGTCTTAATTATGTGATTAGAATGTTTCTCAAGGAAAGGTCTATTGACCTGAGAACCACTTGTTTTTAGAGGTGTCCTATTAGGAAGGGTAGGGGAGAAACAAGTAAATATACAGTTCAATTAAACAGTGTAGAGCAGTCAGATGTGTTAAATAATTACTCAGTGTAAAAAAGTGTAATCAGAGAAATATATATCTAACACTGTGCAAACTTTACAGTACACTGCAATAAATCATCCATCAGATGTACATTATGGGATATGAAGGACTAGTGGTATCTGTATATGCTCCTTCTCACATGTACCCCAGACATGATTTCTGTATGTTGCATTGTTCACGTGATAAAGACCATCTGTACAAAAGTAAACCTCTAAGTGATTGTTTCATTTTGAGCAGACTAGGTAGATATTTGGGCCTACTCTTCTGGCATCTTAATATGCTAGTATTTAGAATTTATATACAGACTATGTACCAGCTTACTGTAGATGCAGCATCTTGCTTGCAGTGTCTATATCCATTTGTTTTATATTAGAGGACCAAAAGCATTGTGGGGAAGTGACTTGTTCATACATGCACCGTGACCAAAGAGGTAAGCTAAGATTTAAAGATCAGTCTCACATTTCATAGCTGTGTGCTTCTACTGTATACAGTCTGGTCTTTATTCAGCAACACTACATTTTTTAGACACTTTCAATAAATAGCACATGAAATGCCACTGGGTTGGGCCCTGTACATTTGATTAGCAAAATGTGAAAATAATAACAACAAACAAAAAAAGTCAGATACTTTTTCATTGTTAACATTTAAGTTCTCTGGTTAATCAACACATGTCTACTTAACATTGATTTAGTTGGTCAATTTAGGATTAGTCATCAAGGAAAGAGTTAATTGAATTAGCATTAGCAATTTGCCATCCAAATCCACAACATTGCTAATCAATTTCAGAATAGTAGTCTGTTAATTTATATTATTGTGTAATCTGTTTCAGTAACAATTAATTATTTGTATGTACCTATATCTCCGGGCTGAAATAAATCAATGGATTGAAATTTATGAAAATAAATTGTGCAAATCAACTTTTAACTTGGTAGTTATTACAGTATGAAGTATGCTACTCTTCATTTGTTAACTGATGAAAGATTAAGTGGTAGAAACTGTCCCTTCATGGCAAGAAAATTAAGTGTCAAAAAATGTTCACAGATTAATATGTGAATGTTGTTTTCTGTCCCTGATCAAAGATTAACGTAGTGCAAGCTGCAGTAGTGTAATAGCCATTATAAAAAGCAAACAACAGATAATTTAAAATAATGATTAGAACTTGACTTTCTAATATATTAAGCAAAAAAAAATCAAGGATTTGGGTGGTGACATAAAATGAAAATATGTGTCATGTATGTAAGTAATAAGACATAACAGAGTATGGGTTGAACTGGGACAGCTCCATGCCCAGGGGCATTCTGATTGATAGTCTAATAGATTTAGTCATATATACTAAAATAATTAGAATTAAACTATAAAAACATTCATTTTAGATATATGAAAAATATTTCTTTAATAACAGTAAAATCCACAATAGAGCCAAGTATACTCTGTGTATCCATAAGCAAGTCACTTGACCTGCTAGTGCTCCACTCTACCTAGCTGTGGAAATGGGAAGGCACTGGACACCAGTGAGAGCAAGATGTTTTATCTCATATGGATTAATCTAACATGATGACAATAAAAACATGCTTCACAATTTACTGGGGTATAATATCATGTGTTTCCTAACTATACTGTAGGCTTGTGCAGATTTGGTGCAGCTACAGAACATCATCCTCTAACAGTTTAAACTTACAATGGACTCTTAAGCTTCCTGAGTATAATTAATTTGCCCTTAAGAATATTCTGACTATAAGCACTTCTCCACTGTAATGTTTGTTTTGAATGCAATATACAATAGCTTTCAGGACTCCTACAGGTTCTAGAAAATTATTTTTCTCTACATTTCTCCAGCAATGCCCTGTTTTCAAGGACTCCATATGATTATTTTCCAATAATATTCACAGCCTTACTCTTCAGCATTAGTCTGTATCTGGCATGCCATATGTTAAAGAGTACCACAGTTGTCCAACACTCAGGTAAACTTAAAAATCTTCTGTAGTCTCTTTAAAACAAAGTCTGCTAGAAAACCAGAAGCAGGTATGTTCTTACAATACTTTGACTTGCCTCATTCAGGATCTGTGGATTTTTACTGCACATATTTTCATTTTTCTCTTCGGTGTTTCATTGGTCATTTTATAAACAAAATGATTCCATCCTCATTGTTAAAATGTCTCTTGTAATGTATCTCTGGTGTGACATCTATTCAGTTCAGTCTATTCAGCATTTTTCAAAACACTCACTATAACTGGATCTGCTGCAGTTCAGATTGTGATAACTTTGATATGTCAAAAGTAGTACACAGTAGGGTTGGGTGTGTATTAGTAGGGCTGTGTGTATAAGTGGTGTTTTTTCTCAGACATCACAAGTAGTAGACTATTCATCCTTCAGATGTTGTAAGGGTTACAATGGTCGACACCCAAAAACAAAACCATCCCCACCTCCCCTACTGCAAAGACTCCAGGCTAGCCCTATGTTACTAGTTTATTAAAAACATCTAATATCCTTCCAGTATATCTGGTGTTCTGCCAGCCCCTTCCCCTACCCAGCACCATCCAAAAGACTTTCTCACCCTATGAATCTGCTTCCCAATTCTGTATATTATGGGCCACAGGCCAAGTGGCAGTAGTCGTCTACCTTCCTAACACGTAATCCATGATGGGAGTGGACAGCAGATGAGAGCCCGACAGTTCAGTGAGTGACCCCACCCTGCAGTGCCAACTCTGCTTCACTGGATTGGATAGGAGCTCACTGATGTAACATCATGGACTAGCCCCATCCAACCAAGGGACTGTAAACTGTGTTTTGCAGCAGAGTTACTGTAAACAATGGGGGTCAAATAACAAATATTTAGTGGGCTGAAACAGAAAACCTGTGTTAATATTCTTCTGAAGATAATCACACAATTCTACTGTACAGTATTAGGGTTATCACCACAGTAATGCTTCATGAAACATGAAAAGAGGAAGCGTGATAATTCTGAGAAAACTTGCAAGATAGCAGGCTTGTAATTTAAGTTGTCAAAAGCACCACAGTTTGCAACTCCTCTCATCAGCACTTCATTGCCTTCTATACATCATCATCATCACTGATTTAGTCAATCCACACTGAAGATAAACCAGTGTGTGCTGACCTCATATAAACAGTAAGTGTGCCCAATGTGCAAACTTTAGCAATGTGACAAGTTCTACTTTTTAAAAGGGCACATCAGTTTTTTGTATTAAACAGAAAACAATTGTTTAAATTTTAAGCACACTGTAATGAACATTTAAGCAACATACTACAAGAGGGTGTGGGAGATGTCAGGATTTACCCACGCCTGTTGTGGTTCGGTCACAAGATCGCAGGCTGAGTGAGTAAACCACAGCAGAAATGGGTAAATCCTGGCATCTCCCACACCATCGATTGCGATATTGCGATTATATTATGCCCCCTTCACTTTTTGTAACAAAATACAAAATAAAAATAATGTATTTTACTACTTTAACTTGTTTTTTTAATTGAATTTGTTGTTGCGCATGGTAAAATAGTTCCCTGTTGCAAAGTAAAATTGTTCCCTGTATTGTTATGCAGCTGCTATTTTATTTTATTGTAGAAATTGTGAAAATGTAAAGTTGTGAGCAAGATATGCTGGTGAGCCAGGAATGATAGCACTTTTGTGAGTGAGAGCCAAGTGATGAAAATGAGAGTGTGATAAGCAAAAGCACAGGGAGCGACAGAGAGGGTGGAAAAAGAGCATTCTTTTTTGTTGTTTCTTTGGTTTCTTTGGGATAGCATACCTAAAGCTCATTATGAAGAGACGTTAGGAGTACCACCCTCTTGGGCAGCCATGGCTCACTCTGCACTGGGGGAAGCCCTAGGGTCCCTGAACATTTTAACTGAGTCAGTCGCCACAGCCCCAGTCTGTCCTAAGAATGCTTCATGATGAGAGTTGGTCTGGGTGGTGGAAATGAGACAGCAGAAACACCACTGGTTTCTCCTCACACAACCCAGCCACTGACAGCCACCTCCCTTTTCGCCCAGAGGTACTGGAGACACCAGGAATGGAGCAGAGACTAAGAGGTGAGGTGGGTGCACTATGAAATGTTGAAGTGGGAAAACATTAAGGAAAAGGATGGCTAAAACAAATCATGGCAGAAAAGCCATGTTGTGATACTGGGCATTGAAGCTGTTCGGCTGGTGTAGCATGAAATAGTGGCAATCAAAGGTGGCGGCATTTGTTTTGATTTTCGGGGTCACATTAATTTTTTGGCAGATTAGACTGGCTGGCACTTCTTCCCATGGGTGGATAGCATGATTTACATGTTGTAAATCATGCCAGTCAGACAATCAGGAACCAATATTTTTTGAGCCATTGTATAACATCAAACAGCTTAATGTTTATATTATAATATACAGTATTTATAAAAATACTTGTAATGTCTCCTTCACCTATTATAGTGTCACATCTTCTATTCTTAGGGTGACATACAGGAAATGCTCAAATGTAGTTTATATGAACAGCTGGGGATTGGCACCTGCTCAAAGGATAGGTATAACTTACTTCACTCCACTGTAGAGAAACACTGTGGACTCCAGGGTATTTAGAACAAAATATTCACTGTAACTTCACATGAACACAGAAGTAGCGCTCAATGTAGTCCGAATCCTTTGAAAAATGTAGAGTCCAGTTCTATGTGATAACGGTGACTGCAGGAAGGCAATCACCATTAGGGAGAGTGTACATCACTGAATATCAATTTTGGCAATGTACAATCCCAGTGTACTGCAAAAGGGCTCTGGGGACTTTTTTTTTATGTGGGAACTGTGCCCCCTCCCACTTCCCCTACAAAAGGATTTTCAACAGCAGGGGAGTTCATGTTGGGGGGGTGCAAAACAGAAAAAAAAAAGTTAAACTGGACGTGCAACAAAATGAACGCGCACCTGGAACCGAACCTGGCACCCTCACAACCCTAGTCTGTCACCCACCAACCATGCCACAGGGCCAGCTTGGCAGCCCACCACCATACTATGCCTCACAAACCCTCCCTCCCCTTCTGTCCATCACATGGCATGCTCACTCCACCCCTCCGCATACATGTACATATAGTGACAGGATGTCACTGTATCAGTATTCACCCCCCATCCAGTAGCCCTGTGAACAGGCACTGCTATTGAGTCACCCTTTTTTGTAAGCACTCAATAGCAGATGCCCTTATCGTAGGATACCGTTGAGTCCATGCAATCTTGTATGCTGGCAGGCACGCAAGCTCCTACCCAGCTCCCAGTAGGATGTCACCTACTGGGAGTGGGGTAAGAGCCTATGCGCCTGCCAGCATTCAAGATTGTGTGGACTTTTTCAAGTGAATCTAACTGCAGTGAATGCTACTTCCGTGTTCATGTGAAGTTACTGTACAGCATTTTCTTTTTTTATCAACACTTGTCAGCACTTTGTAATAAAGAATAATTTGCACTGAATAACCTGGAGTCCACAGTGTTTTTCTACAGTGGAGTAAAGTACAGTAAGTTATACCTATCCTTTCAGCAGGTGTCTATCCCCAGCTGTTCTTATTGTCTACCTTTTTTGATCTGGGTGCTGCTTTCACTGGCCGCAGTCCTATTCCCACATTTTCACATGTAGTTAGCAGTTGTATCACCCTAAGAATTCATGAGGAGACACTCTTACAATCATAAGCAACACTCCAAACATCCATATAAATATCTAAACTGCTATCATAGAGGCTCATAGTAATGTGATTTACTTTATGCTAGATTTATGGCTCCTGAGGCACGTAATAGTATGCCATGTTTCTTAGAATTAACTGTCCAGCACATTCAGGATCTCCGTGTATACTGACATCTTGGTTCTGGACCCCAGCTGTCAGAAATCAAGACCACTGTCTTCTCTGCACTAATGTGAATAATGCATCTACAGTGAGTGAAGACGTCATTGATTTTTTCATTTTGAAATAACTAAACACAACTTTTTAAACTTGTATTCACTCATTTTGTGGTACGGTATGATAGTTCAGTGCCTCAGAAGAACATATTCATTTCAAGTTATGCAAACAGCTACAACAGTATTAGACAGTTCTTCATTCTTGATGGCTAAGATGCTTAATAAATATTTTGCTTCAGTGTTCACCAAAAGGCCCCAAGTGGCCACCATGATCTGCCCACGGATAATAGTGGACCTAAAGGAACCAATGATAGTACTGTTTGCTATAATCTGTCAACACAGGAGTGGTGCCAGAAGACTGGAAAGTGGCCAGTCTGGTCAAGATATTTAAGAAATGGCAAATACAAGTTCAAACACTTACAGTTTGGTCAGATTTACATCAGTGCTGGGTGAGATTCTGAGGGCTGTTATCAATGACAGAATAATGGAGCACCTTGTTGACATCAAGGTTCTTTTCCCCTCTTAACATGCCATTATATGTAGCACATCATGCCAAACCAACCTAACCATCTTTGAGTGAGTTACCAAGGAGCTGGACAGTAGTATGGCGATGGGGATAATTTTTTTGGACTCAAGTAAGGCCTTGGATATTTTTGCACATTACAAGCTTACAGGCAAACTTAATTGATTAAGCAATAATGCACAACAGGATGTAGTATATCATGGGATATCATCATGCTTTGGGTGGTTGGACATGAGGCCACAAGCCAAGTGTGTCCAACACCGCAGAAATGATGATGTCCCATAATATACCACATCCTGGAGGGCATTATTGCTATTATGAACTGGATTCAAAGTTTATAAATAGAAAAATTAAAAATAAAAATTTTAAAAGTTTTAAAAATGAGTTGTTGGGGTAGTGTAGGAGTACCATTTGAGAAAATAGTTCTCTTAGAGTCATGGTCAGCAGGTGGTGCTGTTTTAACATTGTATTACCTCAGCAGTTCCTTTAGTGATCCAGGGTCCATAGTGGAGAAAAGGAGTTTGTTTTATTGATTTCAACCTGAAGTTGAAACCTTCTTGCTTGGCCTCTATTCAGAGCACCTGCTACCGCACAGTCATTTTGAAATGGCGCTGAAGCACCAGGAGGTTTGTGGACCCATCATGACAATTGACTTCAGCTAAACACATATTTTAATACTGTAATGAATGCTGAAGTCAATAAAGTGTAAATTTATTAGAAATGAGGGCTGAAACTTAGAAAACTGACCATCTGAAAGTGGAGTAGCGAGACTTGAGTATGCACCTTTGCATATCCTATTGCATATGCATAGGCATGTCCAGTATCATGGCTCAGCTTTTTCACACTGCGATTTCTGTATGTTTGTGCCCTCATTTCTAATAAACTCACATTTAACCAACTTCAGTATTTGTTAAATTATTAAAATATGTGTTTAGCTGAAGTTGGTTGTCATGACGGTCCATGAACCACATAGCGCTTCAGCGCCATTTTGAAATTTCACAATACTGTGGTAGCTGCCCATCTGAATACAAGCAGAGCAATTAACTGATCTAATCAACATCTGAGGATCACATGAAGGGAGTATGGGGTGAGTGACTCATTAGGTTTATATAGCCACATTGGTGGAGATGGGAAGGATGTTCCTGCATACCATGCTGAGGAACTCAAAATGTTTAAGTTTTATGGATTCTGGTGCTATTCTGTGAAGTGTGGTGAGCAGTCAGCAGTAGCTTTATTGATATAAGTAGGGCATGGTTAAGGGGATTTACTTATTTTTTTTAAATGTCCCTCTCGATGTGTATCTAACTCCAGACTGTGGGACATGCCACTTGCTACTGGTGTGGAAAGTGCAAGCTGAGTGGGAGTGAGTGAAAAGCTGTTTGTACGATTGTGATTTCAGCAGGGCTGTCTGACTGCCCATTGCCCTCAGAGGAGAGCGGTATCTATTGCTTAAGGAAATGTGTTGCCAGAACTTGCTTTAAGCCAGGAGTATGTAGTTAGATATACTTACAGCTTAGATGAGCTCTCAGCCAATCAGGTTGTTAGATTTTTAGCAGCCAGTTCATAATGTGCTCAACATCAGGCATATACAAGGTGAAATGATAACTGGCTGGGAGGAAGACAGCACATCTGCAGGCTTCCCAAGATGCTCCTGTAGCCCTGGCTCTCTCCGAACAGGCCACAGATAACAGACCACCCGACTGATCCCCGGACAGATTCAGACTGCCCATCTGCGGGCTTCCCAGGCTGCTCCTGTGGCCCTGACTCTCTCCGAGCAGGCCACAGCTAATAGATCACCCGACTGACCCCCGGACAGATTCAGACAGCCCATCTGTGGGCTTCCCAAGCTGCTCCAGTGGCCCTGACTCTCTCCAAGCAGGCCACAGCTAACAGACCACCCGACTGACCCCCGGATAGATTCAGGTATGCACTGGACCTCCGAAACTAGTGGTTTTGAATGACGCTGTTTTAACTGGATGCCCAGTGGAGGATCCAGGCACTGATTGGCAGCTTTGCTCCTTGGCTGATTTTCCAATGCCTGGCGCTTCCTGATCTCAGGGAAATCTTTCTGTGTGTGTGTTCTGGACTGAATTTTTGTTAATACAATTTACATATGTTATGCATCAATTGGTCTTACTTTACCTGCCAGCTTAGCTAGTCTATTACAAGCCACTAGTCTAGTCTCTCAGTGATACTTAGTGCTGTGCAATCTAGTGCTGGACAAAGTGTATCGTATAATAGCTGATGTTTGACTGCTGGACCTAGCTACTGAGCAAGACTGCTGCAGTTTTCCATTTCTGCCCTACTGACAAACCCTGCCCCTTCCCCATTCTGGTCACTCTGCTAATTATTAATTTCTCTGCCCCACTTGTAATGCTGTCTCTCTAAACACCCTACTTTCTTCTCTGCCTTACCTACAAACCCTTCCCTTACACCTCCCTGCTGCTGCTGTCCTCCTCAGACGTCCCGGTGCTAAGCACAGACCCCCCCCATTAACTCCTCTTCTAGTTCTAAATAACTGCCCTGCATTTACCACCTCTTTACCTCATGCTTTGTCCTACCCCATTGCCTGCCCCCCACTGAGCTTGCTATTGTACTCTAGCTGTATTTAATCCTCTGTGTTTTCCTCCTTGTTCCACAGACAGCCCATCTGTGGGCTTCCCAAGCTGCTTCTGTGGCCCTGGCTCTCTCCAAGTAGGTCACTGCTAACAGACCACCCGACTGACCCCTGGACAGATTCAGGTATGCACCGGACCGCCGAGACTCATGGTTTTGAATGCCACTGTTTTGACTGGACACCCAGTGGAGGAGCCAAGCACTGATTGGCAGCTTTGCTCCTTGGCTGATTTTCCAACGCCTGGTACTTTCTGATCTCAGGGAAATCTCTTTCTGTGCTGTGTTCTGGACTGAATTTTTGTTAATGTAATTTACATATGTTATGCATCAATTGGTCTTACTTTACCTGCCAGCTTAGCTAGTCTATTATAAGCCACTAGACTAGTCTTTCAGTGATACTTAGTGCTGTGCAATCTAGTGCTGGACAAACTGTATTGTATAGTAGCTGATGTTTGACTGCTGCACCTAGCTACTGAGCAAGACTGCTGCAGTTTTCCATTTCTGCCCTACTGACAAACCCTGCCCCTTCCCCACACTGGTCACTCTGCTAATTATTAATTTCTCTGCCCCACTTGTAATGCTGTCTCTCTAAACATCCTACTTTCTTCTCTGCCTTACCTACAAACCCTTCCCTTACACCTCCCTGCTGCTGCTGTCCTCCTCAGATCTCCCGGTGCCAAAGCACAGACCCTCCCATTAACTCCTCTTCTAGCTCTAAATAATTGCCCTGCATTTACCACCTCTTTACCTCATGCTTTGTCCTACCCCATTGCCTGCCCCCACTGAGCTTGCTATTGTACTCTAGCTATATTTAATCCTCTGTGTTTCCCTCCTTGTTCCACAGACAGCCCATCTGTGTTTTGGACTGAATTTTTCCACCCACCCCCTTCCCCCACCTTGTCACAGTATTAAATAGACCCTTACTCCACCCCTTTCCTCAGCCTAGCAGCTGATTGGTCACTCCACTGCTGCACCTTTTCATGCTATTGCCCTCCCTTTCTTCAATACCTGACTTGACCCACTTTCTCACCGCCCTTTTTTAAAGCAGTCCCACCCACAGGATCACACACATGCTCTCAACTTTTTCTCCAGCCACTCCATCTAACTCCTCTCAATTACTGCTCTACCTGCCCTATTGTTAGGGACCACACCCTAATTCGACTATATACCCTTTCAACTATAAACCAGCTAGCAGTTAAGCAGGCCAGCAACACCAAACATACTATAATGGGGTGAAACCACCTACTACTACTCTTCACTACCTCTTTTGGCATTGCTGGTACCATATACGAATTTGGACCCCTACCTCCCACTCTGAATCCTCACTGGATGCAAGCTGGAAGAAAAGCATACACATGGCCACTACCACTTCCGGTAACGATAGGCTCTTTATCCTCCCGCACCTCCCATAGACAGTTATCACCAAGCCAACCTTCCAAACCATAATCTTAACGGTTAGCTTTCCCCCTAATTTAACATAGGCGTATAGACACCTCCCCCACCTGAAGCGCAGATGACGGAAGACACGAGGGAAGATAAACATCACCCTATCTGCCAGAAAAGTTATATTTCTGCTACTGCTACTCTCTGGCAATGTTCACCTAAACCCTGGACCAACAACCCTGAGGAGCAGGGGGGTCCATACAGTGAATGGCCTAAAGATAGCATCACTAAACATCTGCAGCCTAACTGCCAAATTCGACCAGCTCCAGGCTTGGATGACCATCCATGCCCCTGACATACTCTGCCTAACTGAAACTTGGGTGTCAGGTAGGATCAAAGATGGTGAGGTGGCCATTGAAGGATTTCAAGCATTTTAACTTGATAGAATAGGCAGAAAAGGTGGCGGCTGCTTCCGATATGCCAGAAACTCACTGAGTTGCTCCGTCATCCCCATCTCCAAAGTTGTGGAGGATTATGAGCTACAAGTGGTAAAAATACAAGTCGGCCTAAAAGGCAAGACCCTTACCATCGACACAACCTACCTCCCCCCCAAGAAATCCAAGGAAGGCCTTCCTCTTGTTATGGAAGAAATTAGCACACTCAGAAAGGGCTCAGAACTCAGCTTGACCAGTGACTTTAATATTAACTGGTTATGTAAGGTTGCAACACCCTCCAGAGACCTAATCACCTCCCACAATCTCACGCAACTCGTAACTCACCCCACCAGGCAGAACTACAAGGCTGGTACCAGCACCCTCATTGACTGGGTCTTAGCTAGCTCACCAACTCAATTCTCTGAACTCAGGGTTCTCCTGGATGTGCTAAGTGACCACTCCCCAATCTCCTTTATCTGGACCACAAAACTTGCCAAAGCCCACCCTGCCTCATCGACAGCGGGGTTCTGCAGAAAGGCAAACTTGGATCTCTCAAATTGGCCCTGTCTGCCTACAACTGGTCCCCCATCAACAAGGCACCTACGCTGGACCAGGCCTTTAGTTTTTTCACTGAGGGATTCAATTCCATCTGTGATATCTATGCACCACACACAAAACAGAACATTTGGAGGGAGGTGTATGACTGGGTTGATGGCAAGCTCCTCTCCCTCCTAAAGGAGAGGGACTGCCTCTGGGAAAAAGTCTTAAACTCAGGCAGCAAGCATGACCTACGGTGCTACAAAATGGCTAGAAATCAGTGCACCAAACTTATCAGGCTTGCAAAAGCCAATTTCCATAAGACCCAGCTTAACAATGCATGGGGAGATGGAAAGAGGTTTTGGGACAACATCAAGAACATTCTTGGTAAAGATCAAAAGCAGCACCCTAAGATGCTCAACATTAATAACTCATCCTCCTCAGATCCGCTAGCCATTGCTGATGCCTTTAACCAGGCCTTTACAGACCTGTCCTCAGTGCTGCCTCAGACTACCTTCTGCCTGTGGAGGACCAAGGTTGCACCAACCTGCTCATAACTAACCACCAGCCTTCTACTTTAAGAAGGTGACAGTGAAGGATGCCTAACGATGGTCAGGAAGTCCTAGGCAAAGCCAGATTGGGGAGTGATGGGCTGACACAGATTACTATCTCTCACCCTTGATATTCTTATCATGCCCATAACAATGCTATTTAATAAATCCTTGGCCCTAGCTTAATTTCCAGAGGTATGGAAGCAAGCCCTGGTAACTCCAGTGCATAAGAATGGTGACAAGGTGCTGGTGTCAAACTATAGGCCAATATCTATCCTCTCCCCACTATCCAAAGCTTTGGAAATAATCGCGGCATGTCAACTCACAGAATACCTCAATAGGTACAATCTGCTCTGCCCAAACCAACATGGCTTCAGGCAATAACACAGTACCACCACGGCACTGCTGGAATACACTGACTATGCGCACAAGGCGCTGAATGAAGGCAAATTGGTGGGGTCCATCTTTATTGACCTCACCAAAGCCTTCGACACCATCAACCACCCTCTACTAGTACTCCAACTTCAAAGATTGGGTGTGGCACCAAATGCCGTGAATTGGTTCAATGACTACCTAACACACAGGAGCCAGTGAGTCAAAATTGGGCAGACGTTATCCAGCTCCAGAGATGTACTCCTAGGAGTCCCTCAAGGATCAGTTCTAGGGGCCCTGCTTTTCAGCCTCTTTGTAAATGACCTACCCATAGCCTGTGACACCAAACTTATTCTGTATGTAGTCGATGCTGCACTGCTGAGCAGCAGCACCTCTCAGGTTGCCTTACAAACAGAACTACAGAACTTTTTCAATAAACTCGAGGACTGGTTCAGTAGGCAAAAGCTGCTACTAAATTACAAGAAAATGAAGGCCATGCTGCAATCCAGCCCCCACAACAAACACACGCATGCTCCCCTCGTAATCCCCAACAAAGCTGGTGAGCAGATTGAGCAGGTGCACTTCTTCAAGTACCTTGGAGTCACCATTGATGACTCTCTCACTTAATTGCACCACGTAGACTCCCTTATCAAAGTGATAAACACAAAGATCAGGGTCCTTTATAGTCATAAGAAATCCCTCACCCCAGAAGCAGTCCGAATCTCAGTATCCAGTGCCATACTCTCCATGATAGACTACGGGCTGGTGGTCTATGGAGCTGCTACTGATACAGTGCTCAAAAGGGTCCATATTGCACTCAATAAAGCATGCCACCTCACCCTGTGTGCATATCACTACACTCATACTTGTACCCTGTATGAGCGTACAAACTGGCTTAACCTAAAAGACAGGATCAAATGCCAAACTTGCCTTCTGGGAAAGAAGACATTCCTTGGAAAAACCCCACCCTGTATAGGAAACCTGCTCGAGGCTTCTCTCTCAACACACATCACCAGATGGAGGAAGAATGGAGCATTGTCCATACCATTCCGACGAACCTCACTAGGGCAGCGTGCTTTCACCTATCAGGCCCCCCTCTGGATAAATGAACTCCTGATGAAATTACAAACAAACAACAGCCTGTCTCACTTCAAAGTAGGCCTCAAACAGCACCTAATGTCTAACTCCAAATGCACCTGCTTCTCAGGCCACACTTGATAGACAGGCCCACCCCCAAGGTTACACCCAGCAAGGCTACCTAGAAAACCCTGACTCCATTCCAGCTTAGCCAAGGGCTTAAGTAAGCTATCAATCCTCTTTAAACACACTTGGTACTGCCCTCCCAACCCCACATACACACACACCAGACTCAACAAAGCCTTCTGGAGCAACTCCCCTCCATCACAGCCCCCTCCGTTTCACTACCCCACCACCTCTCACTCTCTGCGGTTAGTTTCAAACCCAATCCCCCTTGTTTCACTGTTACCCAGCCTCTTGCCATCTGGGATAGTGTTAAACCCTATGCAGTTACTCTGCCATAGTCTACCAATGGATTTTGAGGTTTCCAGGGGTGTGCTACCTAGGCAACCGATTAGAAATAGCTTAGTATTCAATTACGACTGCTCAGTTTTTTTTTCTCCTATTTGTCTAATTGTCATGTAATCGCTCTTTAATGCCTAATGAACAGGCCTCTGTAACCACTGAATATGTGTATTGTCTTATTGTCTACCCTGATGTGAAACCTTTGTAAAAGAGCTCATGCTCAAAGGTCTTTCCGAAATACTAATTAAACAATAAGAAAGTAGAAGGTGGAAGTGAACTGTAAATACTCTAAATGGAGATTACTCTGAGGTAACCTTCCAGGATCAATGTGGCAAAACTGCTTTTTAACATTTTTGTCAATTATCTGGTGGCTGGAGTCTCCATCAAGCTGCTTAGATTTGGAGAGGACACTAAGCTGAGGAGGGTAGTGGACTTCCTTGAGGATGGGGACAAGCCCCAATGTGATGGTCATTACTCTTCAAGCCCTCTTGTCTGCTGCCAGAGCAAAAGACTGAACAGCTCCAGTTTTTCTGTTCTGTGTTTACAGCCATACCAATATTGATTTAACATTTTGGTGAGTTGCCTTCTCTCTGTCTAGGATTGCTTGCCTCTTAGGCTTCCCCCACTGGATGTTTGCTACTGGGTCCCACCACCAATGGAGTTGCATCTTGGGTCTACAGCTGTTTGCCACCATAAATTAGATTCACACCTTTTGGTCTTCCTGTTTTGTTGGAACTTGGTATGTTGTTAATCTAAGGTATTGGTCATTGGTTTACATGCAAACATGATGTACACTGCACTCATATGTTGGGAAGCATACTACTGCAAGAGTTTATGGTGTGTGTGTGTGTGTGTGTGTGTGTGTGTACAAAGCACCTGCCTCATCATGCACATTTCCCTAGACCTTTACTGAAAGCTTCTGAATCATCAAACACACTCTCACAGGTCTGTAGTACACTTTGGGAATAACCCTGAGGGCCATCCTACAAGAGCTCAATAAGCTCAGGGTGGATAAGGCAATGGGACCTGATGGCATACATCCCAGGGTACTAAAGGAGCTAAGGGTGGAACTAGCAAAGCCATTATCAGAAGTGTTTAATGAGTCTCTGAGCACAGGAGAGGTCTCAGAATACTAGAGAGCTTATGTGATCCTGCTCCACAAGAGTGGTAGCAGGGAGGAGACAGGGAACTACAGACCAGTCAGTCTTACCTCAGTAGTGGGCAAGATTATGGAGGCATTCCTTAAGGGAAGGATAGTGCAACACCTGGAATCAGTAGGAGCACAGGATCCAAGACAGCATGGGTTTACAAAAGGAAGGTCCTGTCAAACTAATCTCATAGATTTCTTTGACTGGGTTACCAGAGTGGTGGACCAAGGGGAGAAATTGATGTTGCCTACCTTGACTTCAGCAAAGCTTTCAATATTGTTCCACATAGAAGATTGATTAATAAGCTGGATAGGCTCGTGGTGAGTCAGAAGTTGGTCAGCTGCGTGTCAAACTGGTTGATGGGCAGAAAACAGAGAGTGGTGGTAAATAGTATGCAGTCAGAAAAGATGCAAGTCACAAGTGGGGTACCTCAGGGATCAGTCCTGAGGCCAGTCCTTTTCAATATCTTCATCAGTAACATTGCATAAGGTCTGGAGAGTAAGGTTTGTCTGTTTGCAGATGACACCACGATCTGCAACAGAGTAAATGATCCAGATGGGGTGGGCAGAATGAGAACAGATCTGGATAAACTAGCAAAATGGTCGGAAGAGTGGCAACTGGGGTTTAATGCAAAGAAATGCAAGATCATGCACATAGGGAAGAGAAACCCTGAAGCCACCTATAGGCTGGGAGGGGAGTTGCTGGTAGTCACAAGGGAAGAAAGAGACCTGGGTGCCATCATCACAGATGACCTGAAATCATCCAAGCAGACCACTAAAGCAGTAGGTAAGGCTAGAGGGATGTTGGGGTGTATTAGTAGGGGCATCACAAGTTGGAAGAGGGAGGTAATAATCCCTCTTTACAAGACACTGATTAGGCCCCATCTGGAGTACTACATGCAGTACTGGAGGCCACACCTTCACAAGGACAATAACCAAATTGAGGCAGTGCAGAGAAGGGCAACCAAAATGGTGCAGGGACTGCATCAGAAAACATATGAGGACAGATTAACGGATCTCAATATCTATACCCTAGTGCAAAGGAGGGAAAGAGAGGTGATATGATTGAAACATTCAAACACCTTAATGGCATTAACAAGGTGAAGGAGTCTAACATGTTTCAATATAAGGAAAATAGCAGGACAAGAGGACACAGCATGAGATTAGAGGGAGGCCAATTAAGGTGTAATGTGGGGATGTTCTTTTTCACAGAAAGAGTGGTGGATGCATGGAATGGCCTACCTCAGGAAGTGGTGGATATGAATACAGTGCAGGGTTTCAAACAGGCGTGGGCTAGGCATAAGGCAGCAATATAGATGAGTATGAATAGATAGACCATTGACAGAGCAAAGGCCGATGGCACATTTATTAGGCAGAAAAATAAATGAGCAGACTGGATGGGCCTTGCAGTCCTTATCTGCCATTAACTTCTATGTTTCTATCTTTTACTCATAAAGCAGCAGCAAAAAATGCAGGGGTACTCATGGAGTGTAACTGTATTCCTCTTACAATGTTAATTATTTATTTATATATATATTTATTTATTTAGTCAGTTAGTTTGCTGGTTAGTTAGTTAGTCAGGATGCGTTTTTATGTTCACTTGCATGCATGTGGACTTTTGGAGGTGTGTAACCCTCCTTGCAAATGCAGTGCTCAGTGTAGCAGGCGCAACCCTAAGGGACCAGTACATGCCGAGCTGTGTATGAAAGCAGTTCGGCTGTGTTGGTCTTCACTTCTAAGAAAAGGTCTGCTGCATTCAGCAGTGGTAGTGTGTATGCAATTTGCATACCTACATCAGCCGAACTGCTGTCATGCACAGCTCAGCATGAAATCCCTCCCGCTTTCTCCTTCTGCTAATCTCCTCCCTTTCCCTCATTAGTGTTCTCCCTGGCCCCACATTGTGTACCGAGAGGGGGGACCCAATCCCCCTCTGCTCATGTGCTCTCCCAGCATACTGTGTGGCCAAAGGGGTGCCCAATCCCTCGTCTGCTGCAGCCCCCTCAACAAACAACCAGTTGACATGCTGGGAGCCCATCCCAGCATGCTTATGCCCCTCACCACACACAGTATTGCTGGTGGGGGTGTCCAATCTCAGCAGGCTCCATCCCCCCCCAACAAACACATAGGTGCATGCTGGGAGCCCACCCCAGCATGCCAAAAGCATCTGTTTCTTTT
This sequence comes from Neoceratodus forsteri, assembly GCA_016271365.2. Classification (NCBI taxonomy): domain Eukaryota; kingdom Metazoa; phylum Chordata; order Ceratodontiformes; family Ceratodontidae; genus Neoceratodus; species Neoceratodus forsteri. Next base: position 777,356,365 of record CM057459.1, on the reverse strand, counting down.
TTTTTTTTAAGTTCTGTGAAAGAAGAAAACGGTCCCTTGGTCAGTCCCCCCCCACTCACCCCCAACCTGCACCACCTCTGCACACCACCTCCCACACACCCCACCCCATACTTACCTGCGGAGCCCGGCGAAATGATCTTTGGTGGACTGAAAACACGTCTGCACTCTTCAAAGCCGACAATGAACTGAGTTAATGCCGGTAAGCTGTATAATGGCATAAATAGGGTTTTTTAAACTTAGGTGGATATCTCAGCTATTTTTTCGACTTTTGGCACCAAATTTTCAGCATGGGGTTCTTGACACCCCTTCTCATGAATTCAGTCACTATCATGGTGTTATTCAGTCCCGGAAGGTGATTTTGCAGTCACTGACTGGAATCATCTTTCGGGACTGATTGACGAAACAACTGTGTTGGTGTTCATGAAGAGGGCTCTCAAAAAGCCTATGTTGCAAATTTGGTGAAAAAATTCCAAAAAAATGACTGTTTTACAAGCATGCATTGTGCAGTTTCCATGCACACTTTTAAATTCACAAATTTGTAATATTTTCACTCCAGATTTTCAACATAGGCATATTTCCACACCTCCTTATGAACAGTGCAGCTGTTATTTTTCACATCCTGGCTGAAATGTGCTTTCATGCTTCTGGCGCAAAATAGTACGGTCGCAGCTGGAAATCAGTGTTTGCTACAGAGTAAGACAATCACAGTGACACTGTTCATGAGCAGAGGTCCTAAAATGCATCTGTTGAAAATCTGGTGGCAAAAGACCGTAAAATGACTGTGTTACGAGCCTGTGTTGCACAGTTTCTACACACACTTGTAAGTTCGTGAATTTATAATATTTCCACTCCAGATTTTCAACATTGCCATTTTCCCACATCTCCTTATGACCAGTACAGCTGTCATTTTTCACATCCTGGCCAAAATGAGTTTTCGCACTTCCGGCATGCAATAGAACAACAGCTGTGGGAAATCATGTTCAGTACAGAGTAAGAAAATTGCAGTGACACTGTTCATGAGCAGACATCCTAAAATGCCTATGTTGAAAAGTCGGTGCAGAAATTCAGAAAAATTACTGTTTTATGAGCGTGCGTTGCGCAGTTTCCACTCACACTCATAACTTCGCAAATTTGTCATATTTTCACTCCAGATTTTCAACATTTGCATTTTCCCACACCTCCTTATGAACAGTACAGCTGTCATTTTTCACATCCTGGCTGAAATATGTTTTCACATTTCCATTGTAGAATAGCCTGGTCGCTGTGGGAAATCAGTATTCAGCACACAGTAAGAAAATCATAGTGACAGTGTTCATGACCAGAGGTGACAAAATGCCTATGTTGAAAATTTGGTGAAATAATTCTACTGAATGACTGTGTTACAAGTGCGGGTTGCGCAGTTTCCACACAGGCCCGTACCCTTGAGCACAACCAGGGCGTTAGGGTTCCTAAGACAGGCACTTACGAAGTATGAGGATGGAATGTTAATCAGATGCAAGATAAGTTGCAGTGAGGTACTCTGTTGGGATATGGATGCTGAAGGGACATGGATACAATGGCGGGGCTGCATAAATGCCAAACACCAATGCAAATATCAGCAAGCGAACGTTCAGCATTGACTAATGCTTGTTAATATCTGTGTTGCCCTTTGGCATTCATTTTTGTGGCATTCCTGGTGGTGGTTCACAGAGGTACAGTAGGTGGTGTTAGGGCTCAAAAACCACAATGTCACATTTCCTTACTTTTGTGACTTTAAGAATAAACCTTGACTTGTGCATTCATATAGGTTTTTAAATTAATTTTTCTTTCTTTTTTAGACAGTCATAGTTGCTTACGTTACACATGGCCCTATGAGTCATATGCTAAGCAGCTGCATCATCATACAGATTACACCAGACTGTTTCAAGTGGCCAGCAGCTTCATCATCACACAGATTGCACCACACTTGTAGAAGACTTTGCAAGGCCATTCACAAAGCATTTACATGATCACATAAACTTCACCAGACCTATAATGGAATTCACAAGTGGCCCTGCAGGCCACTCACAATGCAGCTGCATCAATACAGATTGCATGATACTGTACCTGTAGTAGACTTCTCAAGTGGCCATGCAGCTTCCTCACAAAGCAGCTGCTTTTCACATACATGGCCCTACAAAGACATTTGAATTTTGTCTCATTTTCAACTGCCACAAAAGTGATGTTGTGTCTCACGAAAGTGGGTTTGTGAGTGATGAAAGCAGGTTCATGAGTGAAGAAGTCTGGGCCTGTTTTTATGATACACTTCAGTCTAATTTCATTAATATTTGAAAAATAATTCAATCATTTTTTAATAAAACAAAAAAACACTAGCAAAATTAAACATACACCTTACACTATTGACTGCACGCATTTTACTCATAAGTTCCCAAAGATCATCTTGTTTTTGATATGCAGTGTTTTCTGTTGGTTTACCCACTTTTCTGACCTATACAGATCTTTAAATTTTTCTCATTTTGAGACTGTCATAAAAGCAGAGGTTGTCATTGGGATTCCCTTCATGAAATGGAAACATCATACAACCTGCTTGGGTGCTCAAATGGCAGTTATTTTATTAAACTTCACATCTTTACATCTTTCACCTTCTCACTCAGTCCTTTATTTTATTGAGATTCTTGACAGTTTAGTTACATGGGAATATGCCCATTAATACAGCCATAATATAAAGGCATTTCAAATTATGTTATTCTACCACATCATTATACGTAAAACACAATTCCTCATTATCTTGTTTTTCCCGGGCTTAGATGTTTACCAACACCCATCTTCTGACTGAAAACCTAGTTCTTCCCTTTTTATTGCCTTTCTGGGCTCAGATATCTACCAAAAACCCAGTTTCAGGCTTCTTGGATGATCACCCCACAAGGTGGCTGACACAGCTGGATGCAAACCTGGCCCATGCCTTATATTTTTACCACCTCATACCTAATGTGCCCCCTATGTCCTCTACCTGTACCTCCCCCCCACATTCTTCCTCCTCCTCCTTCTGCTAGCCCATCTCTATCTCCTGCAAGAAACAATGGGCTTCCCTCCTCCACGCTCCTTTCTTTTTCCCATTCCTCCAGTAACCCTTATAGCTGCAGATTAAAAAGATCTATGCCAATGTCCAATAAGTGCACTCCATTGTGTTTATAATACCCTGAACAATCGTATGCAATATCCTTGTGTGACACATATTCCCTACCGCCTCTGCCATCCTCCTATTTAACTTATTTAATCTTTTTCTAGCTGTCTCCATTGCTCTGATATCCTGCGTCTGTCTCCATACCCTCCTTGATATCATCTCTGACCATCAGATCATCACGTCAGGCCACCAGCCTTTTACTGTCTCTGCATCTCATCTCATTTTATGAAGCAATTCTACCCATTCCCATTCCCCAAATCATTGCCCCCCAAATGCAGCATTAACAAATCTGGCCTAGGCCATTTCAATTTAGCCCTTTCAGTAGTGGTTACAGCTGTGTCCATCTCATCTCCCAAACCCCTTTCCAATGCACTCTAATTTCCTCTGCTTCCCTCCTCAGCTGTTTCCCGCCAGGCCATGATTCAGCTTGACTCTCCAACCAATACGTGAAAGAATGCCCTACAATCCACACACTCCTCTTACATGCTGCATCTAAGGGCAAAAGACAGACAATGTTTTCACTTTATCTTTCTAATACACTTGTTATAACAGTTCAACCTCCATCTGCCCACTTTCTGTATTTCTCGACTGACCCATCTAATGCTGCCAGTTCTGAGCCCAAACTGATAGGAAATGAATGTGATGAGAACCTAACCACATCCTATTCCAAAAACTCCATCCCTTTCTTTAATACTGCCATCAGCTGTTAGCTGGTGATAGGTGCCCTGTCCTGTGCACAAATAAACTGCCCACCATTTTTGGCCTGACCATTTTGTACTCTTTCAGTGCCTTCAACGCACACATGCCCCCTACTGTACCCTGCTTCAGCACCACTTTTGCACCCTGACCTGCATGAACCATCTTGGACCTGCACAACCATATCACTGTATCGTCTGACCCCATAGTAACTCTTCCCATTGTAGATCCCCAACCCCATCGCTCTTATTCTTCATGACCACTTCACTTATAGTGAATGTGCCTCTGGACATAATTAAGAAAACCGCTGAGAACAAACAAGCCTCTTACCCCGAGTGACAGATATACTTTAACATCCTTAATAACTTACCCAACAACTCACCCACTACAGCCTTCCTGACAACCTGCCTCTTATCCTGCAACTTCTGCCAACCTTGTAACATCTTTCTCACCACTGAAGCCCTGCTTGGCTTCCTCAACATTGCAAACTGCATTCCAAACCAATCCCCACTAAGTGTATCCCCATGATCAAGTGCTCCATCCCTTCCTCCCATTTCTGTACCATGAACTTCATAACCTGACCTTCGGTAACTGGCTTACTTACCTCCATCCCAGAGTGCTGCCGAAACTCTTGGAATGCATTCCATGCCCTTTTGTACACCCTCAAGGTATTCACAGTTCAAGAGCTTCGGAACAGCAGTTGGGCTCTTTCCATCCAATTTCCCATAAGTGGGATGGAACCAATATTCTCCTGGCAGCTGCCTTCATACCAGTGACCTGAACCTATCCAACTGAACACAGAAAAGGCTGTTAGCTACCTAATTTTTGTGCCCTCAATACTGCATGTCTCACTTTGAAAGAAAGACTCAACCTCAAACCTTCTAATACTAGCTGCCTCAGCACTCTTGCTACCATCTCTGTTGACCCCTGCTGCCTATTTATCACATTGACTACTGCCTGATTATCACACCAAAATGCTATCTTCTGATTTTGCAACCATTCTCCCCAAATAGTCACCGACACCCACTTTGAGATGTCCAAAAATGTGATGTCCCTCAGTAAACACCTGTTAACCCATTTCACCAGCCATCTCTCCAAGATCCATTCCCCTTTAAAGTATGCCCCCATTCCAAATGCCCCTGCTGTATCAATGTACAATTCTAAGTCTGTATTGAATAACCACTCCTGCTGCCAAAATGTGACCCCATTGTAATGCTGTAATTTTTTTTTACACATCTCCAAATCCAGCTGTACTCCCTTCAAAATATCCACCCAGTGATGCATCATTCTTGTCTTACTTATAGCCCTACCCAGCCATCAAGTGAAACCCCAACCTTGGTGTAACTTCCCAGCATATGAAGTTTTGGTGACCCAGCAACTGCTGTACTACAGACAATGAAACTCTCCACTTACTCTTCGCTAGAGCAATCAGCTCCTTTAACTTCACTACCTTGTTTTCTAGCTGGAAGCCTAAATACCCATTACTCCACATACACCTCAATTCCCAGGAACTCCAACTTGTGAGCTAGTTCCTCCATCCTTCCCTCCTCCAACAGTATCCCCAATCTATCACACATGTCCCAAAACTCCTGCAGCATCTCTGCTGTTGCATCCTTCCCTTCCCCTATCAAAAGAAAATCATCTAGATAATGCACCACCCTCTTGAACCCATATCTTTCTCCAAAAACCCACTGTATCCAAGTGCTGAATGTCTCAAACATGGCATATGCTACCAAACACCCCATCAGCATCGCCTTGTTGAAGTAACCCCCCCCAATTGAAAACCCAGTAAGTTCCAATCTTCCACCTTTATCAGTAGCAGCCAGAAAGCAGCTTCTATATCTATCTTTTCTTCCACTGCCTGTATCATTTCTACAGCTTGATCCAATGTTGTATAGGACAGCACCCTTTGTTCATCTGCTATTGAATCATTAACATATTCCCCTTCTGGATATGACAAGAAGTGAATCAGCTGATATTCCATTGGCTGCTTTTTAGGTTCTACACCCGATGGTGAAATCCTGAGCTCAAGGATAGGAGGCACCTCGAACAGGTCCTCCACCCTGCGTACTGCAACCATCTTCTCAGTCTTTTTCTTGATAACTTCCTCGTTACTCTCAACTAAGACTAAGTTACTTGTCTTCAGAGCCCTCCTTCCTCCCTCATTTTGCAGGCTAAAACCTTCCATAAAACCTTACCTCAATTTCCGCCAAGCCTTTTTAGCCATATTGCCTCCAGTCCACTCCATCAGTATATCTCTGTCCTGATTTGCATTCAGGCCATACAAAAACAACTCTTCCTTACCTGTTCAACCTCCCTTGGTTTATCAACCCCCTGTTCCTGTACCATAAGCCCCACTTGCATTAACCCCCTCTCCCTACCTCCTGGTACCATCGTCCATCTTGCCCCCCCCAGCTCCCCTAAAAGGGCTGCCCTCCATAGGCCTGAGTAGTGTTGTGTGAAATTAAGAAATTTTGTTATGTGAAATATTTCATGAAATTCGTTAATTTCGCTAAGTATTAAGCGGGTGTGAAATGCAAAATTTTGCCTGGAAATGGCAAAATTTTGCATGTCATGGTGAAGTTCCCATATTCGCACTCCACACAATATTTCTCGCAATGGTGGAATTTCAAAAAATATTTTGTATGGCAAAATTGCCAATTTCAAGGCAATTTCACCAGCGAAAATTTATTTCACAACATCTCTAGGTCTGAGCCCCGAACCTATCTGCCAACACCCTCCAACAGGATACCAAATGCTGCCCCACACACACTTTGAACAAACATGCGTAAACTTACAACCTGCCCAATTGCAAGCCACCTTATTTTAACCTCAGTAGGATTTTATCTGACTCCCCATCACCCCAGGCTGAATGTATAGGGAATACATGATGGGCTGCAGTGAAACAACACATGTATTTCCACTAGTGAGTGGTAAAACCCATAACTCACGAGTGGTAAAACCACAGGTTAGTTATTAAGGTCTCACCACTAACGTGTGAAGAAAAATGTGTTGTTCCACTGCAGCCCATTATGCATTTGATATATACCACATAATTTGTAATGTCTTTACTGGTGTTTTACCTTGTTTTAACTTGAAACTACCTTTCTTTCAATCATAAACTTGCTATCTGGCCCATTGTTCTCTGTGTTCTATTTCCAGATTCTAAGAGGAATTAGAAAATGGGCTTGAAAAATAAAGCATGCTGATTGGCTAAAAGGCCATATTAGGCATACATTTATTTTTCAATAGATGCCTGAAAAAATACAGGTGTGAATTTGGGGTGCCCAATTACCAAGGGTATCATAGGGCACCCCCAATTTTCAAAGTGGCCTGCTTCCATTTTTTTCTCTCGCTTAGCGAGCAAGTTGGTGGCTGGCCAACCTCCCTCCTCCAGTCCGTCCGTCCATACTTCTTACTGTTAAAGTAACTGCACATAGCCAAAAAAAAAAAATGAATGAAGGCAACAAAAAAACAAAGCTGTTCAATGTCTCACTGACAGCAGTAGCTACTCACGCCCACCCAAACACCAGCTAATGAATTAGGTGGCATGCACAAGTGATATCAGCCAATCTCCCTCCAGCCCCCACCCCATGTCACTGAAAGCACCGGCTCATAACAAAAACACCTCGGCAGCGCTGCTCCATACCCTCAATAAGATATTCTCAGGGAAGCCTCACACAGCAGTATTCATTTAAAGTAAAGTTAAAAAAAACTCCCTTTTTTGCCATTCCTGCTACTGTCTGTCAGTTAAATTGCACAGCCAAGAGTCTGAAATCTGGTCTCACTGCTGCCGACACCCTGATGTGAGCTCTTAGCCACAGTGGGGTTAAAATCCTTTTTTTTTCACACTTACATTTTTTTTCTTGCCTGCTGGCTCCCTGACCTCCCTCTGTATCTAACTCCCAAGTTATAACATTTCAGCCCACATCCCGCTGACAGTAAATCCATCAACTGTGCGACAGTACAAAGTAAATGAAAAAGTAACTTAAGGGGGGGGGACAGTTCACTTCAGTTTACTGGTCTGGGAGAGATAATAATGAGTCTTTTTCCCAGCTGTGTTCAAGTGTGGGGGGCACCGTGGTAACCATCTAAAGTTAGAAGTATGGAAGCTCCGCTAGGACAAGAGTCCCCACTTTAAAAGAAAGACACCATTTAAGCACAGGAAGAGGAACTATTTTATTACAAACCAAATCAAGCATCTATGAGTTTAAATATCTAACCAAAACATTTTTTTTCAAACATAAAATACAGTGGCCCATTTTCAAAGTGCAATAAGGCACAGGGTCATATTGTCGTAAGACATTATGCCGCATGGCAAAATCGCACTGCCAATATAACGAGATATTGTCATGAGGCATAAGTCTTTTTTCTGTGAGGGGCTCTGCCCCCTACACCCCACATTACAGGGGACTGTGCCCCCCCAGCCCCCTCCACTAAAGATTCTCAACTCTGGGGGGGGGGGGACTCAGGGAGTGCACAAAGTGTGGAAAAAAATAAAATGCCCAGGACCAGGAATCAAACCAGGTCCCAGACACAGCCCCTGGGTTCCTGCTGCTGTGGCTCAATCCAGTGAGCCACGGCAGCTGCTATGGAACCCACTCCCAGCAGAGGTCTTATCCTCTGCCTGGGGTTGTGTGAATGGTGCAATACCATGTACAGCAGTATATACGGTATTGCATCATTTGCTGTCATGGACAGTGCTGTTTCGGGTTAGGTATAATGTCATATGCTATTAAGTGTATGACGTTACGACCCAGTAGGGTGCAATAATATCCTCCAGGGTGGGCGGTATTGGGACATACCAGACCTTCCATGGGCTATAAGGCCCTCCACTTGTGGCGTCGGGCCTCATTATGCCCTGGGCAGTCTGGTATTTCCCAGTACCGCCCACCCTGTCCGGTATTATTGCTTACATAATATATTGTAAGTTAAATAAATTGTGTTCTAAGTGAAAATAAATATTTATCACAAAATAACATGATTTATTTACCCAATTTATTCACCACTGGAGTGGTGTATAATGTAAATGCCAATCGGCTATTTTTAACTGAGTGCTGCTGATAGACTTCTGTTTTTTAACTGTTTAAATGTTGTATGCTTAATTATTGTTTCAATTAAAGAAACCTGAATGTAATTAACTGTTGTTATAGATTTGGTAGTGGGTGCACATGACTGGCCTCCCTGAGGAAGCGCGCATGCATGAAACCAGCTGGGGCTAATTTTGAGCATTGTCTGACTTCCTCTGATGGTGCAAGAAGCTGCAAATGTAGTATAAATAAAAGCTTTTTAATTGTAGTTTGTCTTTGGTGTAGTGACTTTTTTATGTTTGTTGCAATTTACTAGTAACTGAGCATTACAGTGAGTTGAGCACCTTTCTTTTCAGTTCTTGAAGGTTGCCATATCCCATGTTCCTCCTCTCTATCCAGAATGGGGTACCCACTGCAATGCTGATCTGGAAATTTGATTGGATGCTGGTGTCCTGCACAGGTCCACTCTTATGCCACTCCCTGCTCCTATGCAAAACTCAAAACTCTCCGTGAGTAGCTGACAGGAGTTGTGGATACTGTTCAATATCATGGGAAGCTGGGGTGTGACATGATGTAGCAAGGACATGTGCAGATTGCTTGTGCCACTGTCTGCACTGTGGATTGCATGCTATACTGTATGTCACAATAATGGGGATTCTACAGTATATCAAAAAAGTTGGTTTGCAAGTAACAAGATCAGGGCCTATTTTGTTACATTTAATAGTCTAATTTCATTCATATTTTAAGAACCATTGTTTTCTTTACAAAAAAAAAACAAAACCTGAAGAATCAAGTTTATACCCTACACTATTGACCAAAAGAATTTCAAAATGATGGCTTTCAGGATATACAAGGAAACACAGAAGAAGGACAGGGTGGTGTATCTGGATAAACAGAGGGAGGCAGGGAAAGCAGTCAAGAGTGCAAAGGCACAAACTGAGGAGAAAATAGCACAGTAGGTAAAAAAAGAGACAAGACTTTTTATAGGTACATTAGTGAAAAGATAAAAACCAGGAGAGGGATAGTAAGGCTTAAAAGGGAAGAAAGAGAGAGTGTGGAAGCAGACCTAGAAAAAGCATTACTATTGAACAAATATTTTTGTTCTGTAGTCACAGAAGAATAAAGTGAGGTACCACAGTTAGACAACATGAACAAATATGTGATGGACATGGACACCAGTCCATTTATGGAAGACAGTGTCCTAAAAGAACTCACGAAACTGAAAGTGGACAAGGAAATGGGACCAGATATAGCCTAGTATATTAAGGGAACTAAGGGGGGTGCTGGTGACACCACTGGCAGCCATGTTCAATGAGACACTCAATACGGGAGTGGCTCCGGAGGACTGGAGGAGGGCAGATGTAGTCCCTCTTCATAAAACTGGCAGTAGGGAGGAGGCTGGAAGCTATAAACTAGTCAGGCTCACCTCAATGGTGGGGAAGATTATGGAATCACTACTTAAACAAAGGATCATGGAACACCTTGAATCCAGAGGAGCACATGATCTGAGACAGCATGGATTCACAGCAGCAAGGTTATGTCAAACAAATCTAATTGATTTCTTTGACTGGGTGACTAAGGTCATAGATAAGGGGGGAGCAGTGGATGTGGCCTACCTAGATTTCAGTAAGGCCTTCGATAGCGTTCCACATAGAAGACCTGTGAACAAACTTGCCAGCCTGGGAGTGGGTCACAAGGTGGTAAACTGGGTTAAGAACATGTTGAGTGTTAGAAGGCAGAGGGGTTGTGGTAAATGCAGCTCAGTCTGAGGAAAGGAAGGTTTCCAGTGGGGTGCCACTGGGATCAGTCCTGGGCCAAGTCCTGTTTAATGTCTTCATAAGTGACATTGCAGAGGGACTGGAGGGGAAGGTGTGCCTCTTTGTGGATGACACTAAGATCTGCAACAGGCTGTACACTCTGGGAGGGGTGAAAAAAATTAGGAGGGACCTAAGTAAACTGGAGGAATGGTCCAGAGTATGACAGCAGAGATTTAATGTGAAAAAGTGCAAAATCATGCATCTGGGGCACAAAAACCCAGGGGAGGATTACGTAGTGGTGGGGGAGAAACTTACGGTCACCAAACAGGAAAGAGATTTGAGGGTAATCATATCTGATGACTTATAGGTGGCCAAACAATGTGTCAAGGCTGTGGAGAGAACCAGTGGGATGATGGGGTGCATAGGGAGAGGTATCACCAGCCAAAGCAAGGAGGTGATGATGCCACTGCACTGATCATTGGTGAGGCCTCATTTGGAATACGGTGTCCAGTTCATGAGGCCACATCTCCGGAATGATGTAGACAGGGTGGAGGCAGGTCAAAGAAGGGCAACAAAGATGGGGCAGGACCTGCATCAAAAGTTATTTTAGGAGAGACTGGGAGACCTTAATATGTATACCCCAGAGGAAAGACAGGGGAGATAAGATAGAAACCTACAGATATCTAAAAAGCATAAATTGGGTACTGAAGGGTAGCATATTTCAGAAAAGGAGATGTCCAGGAATGAGAGGGCATGACATGAAATTGGAAGGGGGTCATCTAAGGTGTCGCATAAGGAAGTATTTCTTTACAGAAAGGGTGGTAGCTGCATGGAATAGAATCCCAGCAGAGGTGGTAGGGGTAAGCACAGTGGAGGAATTCTAGCATGCATGGGACAGGCATAGGGGAACCCTACCAATAGGAACGAATACGTAAAGCCGGAGATCATATACAGTCTGCAGCTTTTACTGTAGGCAGGGAAAATGGACAGACTAAATGGGCCTTGTGGTCCTTATCTGCCATCAATTTCTATGTTTCTATGTTTAAAATTAAGTTCCAAGAAATGTTCCTGTTTTTGATGTGCAAAGTTTTTTTCTTGCTTCCCCCCCACTTGACTCCAAAGGCTTACAGACCCATTAGTAATATCTCACAAATGTGGAGTCTGACTCATAGAGGTCATGTACGTCATTTTCACAGAAATCTAGTTAAGAAACATTTATTATTGGGAATCCATATTAGAGCTCTTCTTAGACGAGACTGCTTGGCATACAATCTTGAAGGATCTTTATGCTTATGTTAAGCAGGACAGATTACAGCTGCAGTAATTTAATGTTTTGTACAATTTATATTTTACCCCCAGCAAGCTGTATCGAGTGGGTAGGCTAACTTCACAAGCATGTTTAAAGTGAGGGGAGTTCGAGGGTATCCTTTATCACTATCTAAGGCAATGTACAAAATACAATCTTTCTGGAAAGAGATTCAGGCTTCATTAGACCCCCTTCTTGGTCTTCGAGACACATTTTCCCCGGAAATCTGTTTACTAGTGTTGTACTCCAGCAGATTAAATGGGTGCCAGAAGGGCTACATTGCTTTAGTATACAAGGCTTCTAAACTGGTTATTCTGCACCACTGGTTGAAGGTTTCAACTCCATCTAAAGAGGAGTGTCACAGAGAGATTCTTAATATTTTAAATATAAAGAAGATGATTGCTAGCATGTCTGGATGTTCTTTGCCTTTTTTACAAGTGTAGGGACACTCTCTATGCCCTACTTACAAGCTGTTATTCTTTTTTACATAGATAAGTGGTCTGTTTTCTCCATTTGACATAATCTAGATCTTGGACGTAAGATTCTGCTTCTTTTGTTCCTTTGGTCCTGTCATGGTACCTTTAGACTAATAGGTTAGTGGTAACATAGATGGTTTTTGGGAGGGCTGACCCTCACATTTGCTGCCGTTATGCCATCTGGTCTGGGGTGGATGGGTGGGTTGGTTTACTTGTTCATTGTGGGATGTGTTTGTAACTGGGTTTGTGTTTATTTCTTTCTGACTGTGTTTATTCAATGTGTAGGTTTCCTGTATCATTGTTCCTATTGTTGTCCTGTGCTGTTATTTTGCATTCTGTTTGTTGATAATCAATGACACATATTCAATAAAAAAAAGAAACATTTATGAGACAATGAATGGCAGATATACAAAATTTGCATTTTGTCTTAGTCTACATTTTTTTCAGTAAAGCCACAGGTTAAAGAATACCAAACACCAACAAACCTGAAAGGTTCATGTTTCAAATCAAACCAGTTTTTTGTGCTATTGATGAGCAAATAAAATGTCTTAAAAACCATACTTTTGTGTACTGTATATTAAATATTCAAGATATATGATATATACAAATAAACTTTATTTTTAAAGCACTTTTCATGAACCAAGACGCTGTACAATAACAAACATATAAAAACAATAAAATACATAGCAATATGACCAGATAACAAAATAAATGAATGTCTAAAATAGCTAAAATAATCAGTCTAGGTAGGTGCCAAGCCACAAATGTGTCTTCAGGGCCTTCTTAAAGCTCTACACAGTCGTGTACTCACATATCTGATGGGCTAGAGAATTCCACAGGGTTGGGCCACATATATAAAAGCACAGGCCCCTGATGTCTTAAGACGTACCCTGGGAAGCTCTAGCAACCCCTTGTCAGCTGAGCAGAGTGGTCACCTGGGGCAGTAGGGGCACAGGAGCTCTTGCTGATAGTCCAGTCCCAGTCGGTACAGGGCCTTATAGGTCATAAGCCTGACCTTGAAGGTGATCTGCTACTGAATAGGTAGCCAGTGCAGTCCGCGCAGCACCGGCATGATGTGACTGGAAAGGGGAGTCCCCATCAACAACCATGCCACAGCGTTCTGCACTAGCTGCAAGAAGTGGATATCAACCCCTGGAAGCCCTAGGTACAAGGAATTGCAGTAGTCAAGGTGAGAGATCACAAAGGCGTGGATCAACGTTGGAAGGTCGCCGGATGGAACAATGTGCTTAACCCTGGGAATGTTCCTCAGATGGTAGCAAGAGTACTTGACAACTGCCGACATTTGCAAATGCACTGTCAGTCTATCATCAAGAATCACCCCCAGGTCTTGCACCTGTTCAAAGGAAGGAAGCTAGATACCCCCAAGACAAAGTCCAGTGAGTTGGCCAGTCTCCAAACCCTCTGTCCGGTGACCTGGATCCATTACTATCACCTCAGTTTTCCCAGAGTTCAAATTCAACCAGCTGGAGCTCATCCAGTCCTGGATTTCTGTGAGGTAGTTGTCAAACACCAATCATGCACTATCCTGGTCGGTTGCAAAAGACAGGTAGAGCTGGGTATCATCAGTATAGCAGTGAAATCTCATGCCATGCCATCTTACAATGTCTCTGAGGGGCAGCATGTACACCGTAAATAATATGGGGGACAACACCAAGCCCTGAGGGACCCCACATGGCTGGGAGAATAGGTCAGAGGAAAAAATCCCTGACACCACCTTCTGAGTTCTGCCAGTGAAAGTATAGTTACAGTACTTACTGTAACAGCAGTTACAGTAATAGCCACTTATTGAAACAGCAGATTTTTGAGCCACATCATGGAACTGTAAGCCATTGGTGTCAGGACCACCCAGGAACTTTTGCAGGCTAGGGCCACCCATGTCAACACACCTCGTTGGTGCTTATATAAAATTGGCATCCCCAGCATACCTCAGTTCTCCACTGGATACAAGCTCAGAGAATCACTGGACTAAAAGGGACTGAAGCTACCAGGACCACACCAGGCACACAGTAGAGACTATGGAAATCTGAGTACAAATACCATAGGAGTCTTCAGAGAAGAAACAGCTTGAAGAGCAGACAGTATAGTCACCCATCACGAGAACTACGGTTCAATGGAGGAGATTCTCTTGAAGATCAACTACTATAGTAGGCAACTATTCTAAGTTCTTTGAGGATACTGTATAATAGGTGGAGTTTGCATCCATTATATTTAGTGCTTCTCAACCTGCAATATTTACATCTGATGGAATTAGCGCCTCCAGCTTTCTCTTCAATACAGTACTGACAATGAGCTATTGTATTCACGTCAAGAATAACAATGGATTGTCAATTTGTTGTCAGGCAACTATAATTACATTAAGCTCTCTAATCCCTTTAATGTTTCACACCCTCTCAGCTGCAATCATCAGTGTACTTAGGTACAGATATCTCAGTCTCTCCTGTTTCACAGTGCAAGGTAAATGCAGTCTGTGCATGCCGACCACAGAAATCAAAATGCCTCTCTTAAATGGATACAGTCAGCTAAACTTGGTAAAAGAAAATACCCTTATAATATGAACTGCATTGACAATGGTGACTTAACCAAGAATTCTGAGAACTGTCCTGCTGGTGCAGTGGTAGAGCTACTGCCTGTGATGCCAATGACTGGGGTTCGGGTGAGAGCCCAGGGTGCTGAAGGGCTAACCAGAGGGAAGAGGATAGAGCATCCAACTGACTGTTCTCCTCCTCCAGAGGGGGAGGGGGGAGAAGTGCTCAGCAACTGACTAGCCCCTGGTGGAAGATGTGGGTCTGGCAGCCTGAGCCAGATTGGTAGGGAGACGTGGCAGAAATGATCCAGGTTTGAAACTGGGAAGAATGCAAGTGAGAATGGGGTCATGGCAGC
The DNA here is from genome assembly GCA_016271365.2 of Neoceratodus forsteri. Classification (NCBI taxonomy): domain Eukaryota; kingdom Metazoa; phylum Chordata; order Ceratodontiformes; family Ceratodontidae; genus Neoceratodus; species Neoceratodus forsteri. Next base: position 777,341,036 of record CM057459.1, on the reverse strand, counting down.
AGTTCAATACCATCAATCTAAAGTTGTTGTCAAAATTAATGAAAACATCGTGAGGAAATTTAAAGCTTACTATCTCATAGAGATTCTTAAAACTGCTGACCCAACACAGCTGTTACCTCTCCTGCCCCAAGAAAAACAAAAAAATAATTGGCACCCAGCACATTAATTGAGGATTTGGAGGATCAACTACATAAATTGTTAAATCTCTGTGAACTTAGAGGGCTGCTGTCAATGCTTGTGTTATCCACACTGTAGCATTAGAGATTGTAAAAGCAAAGTCACTGCACTTACTGATAGAAAATGGTGTCCACTTAAACCGTAGTTGAAAGTGGGCATGGTGGTTCCTGCACCAAATGGGTTTTAGTAAAAGGAAGGGTACCACATTGTTTTCCATGTGTTAAAGCTGCTTTTTTCAACAGAATTTATGTCCAAGAACTGATACCACCAGAATTGGTATTAAATCTAGATGAAACTGGTATTAACACATTTCCAGTCTCAGAATGGACTGTGGCTGCTACTGGCTCCAGGCAGGTTAATGTGACTGGACTAGTAGACAAACGTCAAGTCCCTTTTGTGTTGGCTTGTACACTTTTAGGAGACATGTTACTCACCCAAATCATGTATAAGGGGAAAACTGTAGCACATTACCCCTCCACAAATTCCGTGCAGACGGGCATATCACACATTCCCCAGATTTTTGGTTCAATGAGGAGTCTATGCTACAGTTTATGGATAACATAATGGCACCCTACTTCAATTTACCAGGCAATATATAGGACTGCCATTTGAACAAAAAGGCCCTTGTAATACTAGACCATTTTTTGGGCACACACAATGGCACATAGGGTTTTAGGTTATTGTATTCTCTGTTTTCTTTTCACAGAGAGCACTTAGGATGGAGGGAGATGTTGACAGCACTCAGGAGCTGGATCGCAAACAAGGTCATGAAAACTAAGTGGAATTACACTATGTACTGCCAGACCAGGCTTTTAACTAGAATTAAATTGATTGAATAAAGAAATAGAAAAACAAACTGATTACACTATGCTTCTGGAATCACTTCTGTGAACAGTGATAATTATGTCTTTTGTTTCACTATCTGTTTATTTTCACTGATTTTTGGCAAAGCAAACATAGTGAAAGTAAATGGAACACTAGACATGAGTTGGGCATTTCTGTCCTCTGACCATGCCATGGCACTGGTGGCTTCAGCACATCTAGCTTCCTCCAATGATTATGTGTCAGCCAGATGTCTTATAAGACTGATAGGCCTGACATTGTCTGCCATTCTGATGGTCCCCCCTAGCCAGCCTTCTCATGAGGATCCTTCAATGGCTCCTCAGAGCCAAATGTGCTTAGCACTTGGGTGAACAGGTGTGTTCATACAGGTCACTATTCCTTTCTACCATTCCCTGCTCTGGTGGTTGGGCTGTTCCAAGCTAGAGATAAGTCCCCATTCCTAAGGCCATTCCCCTTGCTGGTGATGACTACGTATTCCTCAGGTTCATTCTGCGGTGCCCATCTGGGCCCATTCAGAATCCAGGACCAATATTGCCCTCTTCATATGGTGCTTAACAGCAACACTCTAGAGATGAGGGCTGTTCTGCATGGCATACAGGCCTTCACCATCCTGCTGGTAGGGAATCAGCTTTTGATTCATAGAGACATTTTGATGGTGATGTACTATATCAATTGACAGGACAGAGTTCACTCGTTCACTCTCTGCAGAGAGATGATGAAAGTTTTACACTGGGCAGTTGAATGTGACATATTCCTGTTAGCAGTGTTCTTCAGGGAGGGAGTAAGGACTGACATTGACTTGTTGATCAATATACCCACGGGACAAGTGGATGCTTAAACACGGGCAGTGAGGCTGACAGAGAGCAGGGGTTGAGGAATAACCTTCTGTCAGCAGCAAAGAGTGCCAGCAGAAAAGAAGAGCTAGGAGGGCTAGGAAGACTCTGAGAGGGAGCCTATCAGATCCAAGCTGCACCTCCAACCACCAGTGGCAGCCAATCACAGGGGCTGCAGCTACAATTCAGGAAGCAGGAGGATTGATTCGGGCTTTAAATAGCCCACAATTGAATTGGGCTTTCAATAGCCCATGGGGAAAGCGGACCCCTGAACTCAGGCAGTGAGGCTGACAGAGATCAGAGGGTGAGGAATAGGCCTCTATCAGCAGGAAACAGCGCCAGCAGAAAAGAAGAGCTAGGAGGGTTAGGAAGGCCCTAGAGGGAGACTGTCAGATCCAAGCCACTCTTCCAACCACCAGCAGCAGCTAATCAAAGGGGCTGCAGTTACAATCCAGGAAGCAGTAGGGGACCTACAGTACATCGGGAATAGGTCATTAAAGTGCCCCCCCATGCTGTGGTCCCCCGTGATAAGGACCCACATGACAAGGATATTGGAGTCTGCCCACCTGAGTCAGTCCAATGAGGCAGCCAGCAGCTGGACACCTGACACATCAGAAGGGAGGCAGGGGGCCAGCAGAGGAGCAACAGCAGAGGGAAACAGAACACCTGAAGCAGTTGTCTCAGATAAGTATATCCCTGCCTAGCCTATTTCAAGGAGATAGTATCTTGATTTTGTGATTGCCTGTGCTGTAGAACACAGCCAACACCCTATCTAGGGTGGGGTTACTTTCTTGATAGCCAGTTTGTCTACCAAATTGCCATTGATACAGGGGGATTTTATCTTAAAGTTGTGCTATTAATAGTGCCTAGTGCCTAGTGCCTGTTCTGTAGCTGTTATGGTTTCGGTGTCTACTGCTGTTTTCTAGTTAGCTAATCAGACACCCAAATTGCCTTTGTTAGAGAGGGATATTATCCTAAGGTCATGCTTTTGTAATTGCCCTTCCTTTTAACTACTGGTGTTTCTGTTGTAGTACAGATCTGTACATCCAAAGTACTAGGGGGATTATTCTGAGGTTGAGAGTTTGACATTGTATCTGTTTACGGGGTTATTATCCTAAGGTTATTATTATGAATCTGGGGTGTGAGTATAATATTGCATCTGCTACTGGGAGTTAAAACCCTCAGTTTATAGGAAGAAAGAAAATCAAAAATTAACTAAATAAATAAGAGGTAATGGGTTAATGTGGCGAGTTAAGGTAGTGGGATAAGGCAGTGGGTTAAGGTTGAGGATTTAGATGGAGAGTTATGGTCAAGGGTTAAGGCCAAGGGTTAAGATCAAGTGTTCAGGTTAAGGGGTAGGGTCCAGCAATAGGTGAGTAGGTATGGTGGGAGCAGTGCAGTGCAGCAGCTGTGGGGCTGCAGTCTTCAGGGAGACATTCTGAAGACTGCGTCACTGCCCTATGTGCGTGCACCTCACTGGGCTGAGGGAGGAGGTGGCCAGACTCCAAGCTGAGTTGGCTTGGGTTCGGAGGACCTTCTCACTCACCTAGAGACCTCCTAGTCCACCTCACTACCTCAGAAGTTGCCCAGTAGGAGGAATGGCTGGATGACAGTGGGCTCAGGGAGGGTGAGGGTGGTGGAGCAAAAGCACATCCCACAACCAGCTCCACTACAAAACTGCTGTGCTGCCCTGGCAGAGTAGGAATATCCCTCTGAGGCACCCATAGTAGTGATGGGCTGGATAAGGGGTTCCTCCACAGCAGAGACCCTGGGGGGGTGGCAGATGACCCTAATGGAGGAGGAGAAGGAAACAAATCATGGTGGGGTACTCCATAGTAAGGGGAATAGTGTTGGGTTTAGGTAGAGATGAGAGAGAGGTTCGGTGCCTTCCCAGCACCACAGCATGCATGGATGGAAAGAAGATCCAAGAGATCGCTGAGGCAGCAGGAAGGGAGAGAGAGCTAGATGTCATTGTCCATCTGAGGACAGAAGACCTGGCTAGGGATGAGACAGCCATAGTTCAGGAAGAATTCAGGGAGTTGCAGTGCGGTCTTATGCAAGTAGCATGATCCGTGAACTTTCCAGAAGTGCTACCTTTCTATGAAAGGAGGGCTGACAGGATTCTCCACACCAGAAACTTCAGCACATGGTTGAGGAAGTGGTGCAGCTCTTGTAAATTGTGTTGGCTTTAATGTTGTGGTTTGTGTCAGGCAATGGACATAAACAGAGTGGTTATCATCTTTCTAAATCTTGACATCGACACAACTGCCTTTCGGCAGTGACATAAAAAAAGGTTTAAAACAAACTTAGAGAATAGGACTGTTAGTGAATGCTTGCAAAAGTTCTATGACATTCTTCAGCAGCAGTGGACAGATGAGCAGTTGACCTGGCCTGCAAAAATGTTGTGGTGGTCCAGATGCTGACAGCTTGCTGTTCCATGATGTGACTCAATGGAGAGAGAGATATCATCAAACCATGCAATGGACTGTTGCCAGGTTTAAAGAATACATAAATTCTGCCACTGATAACCTGTATGCTTAATTTCAGGAATTTCTTTCTATGAATGTCCATGTTATTAAGGTGCAAAAGTATGAGTTTAAAATAGAAATGCCTACTCAACCCTAACTATAGTGGTGTTAGCGCACCACTATAATATGTAATTTGATGACAGATGAATCATTCAATATATTTTATAATGTTTAATATAGTTTTCACATTAAAAATCACGTGCTGTGGGAGATTGAGTTTCCTCAGAATTATATCTAAATAAACAATAATTATATCTCAAATGATCCCCTTCTTAAACAAGCTAGTAAGTAGGTTTGGATAAATGAATGCTCACAATGAATACATAAATCATTTTCTGTCCTGCAGTCTGCAAAATTAACTCTCAAGGTATGTAGGGGCTCAGCATAGTCAATTCCCTGTAGATGCTTTGTAATTTTGTCCCTATAAGGTACAAGATATTACATTCTGTACATCCGATTTTCAAGTTTGCTTTGTTTCCTATTGCTAAGCACACCCAAGTACAAGGTTAAAGTTGTAACAGAGTTAAGATTGATCAACAAAAGGTGAGTGTTTAGTGGACTTTTAGCTGTTATTGGTTTGCATGATGTATTATTGGTAATATATAACACACTGTAAAAAGTATATGAAATCATGAGTCCAACACAGTTTGTAACATGGGGAAGAAAAAGGGTTATGTGGTATTGGACAAATAGCATCACATGTGGTGAGCGTGACCATACATTAACTTTCAATTAATGTATGCCCACAGTAGAATTAATGCACTGTGTAGTTTTTAGTGTAGCCACTAGAGGTTCCCACATTTAGCAGGACTGTTGCCATGCCAATTTCTGTTTCTGCACTGAAGATGTCATTTCACTAAGCATGTGGTGTCCTCATACTGCTGGTCTGCACCCCTTCAATAATACCCCATAAAACAAATCTCTGAAGTGAAAACAGATGGTTTCTGAAGCAGGATCGAAGTCTAGCGAAATCTACAGAACAGGAAAGTAACTGCAGTGTGGTAGCCAATGGCGAAGGAATGCAGGCCTGAAATATCCAGAAACAGGAGGAGAGACAAAGTTAGGTGCTCAACTCAAGACACACTACAATCAACTGTATTTATTATTATGGCGTCCCAACTGATGTTTCTATCTTCTTTATGGCTTCCAAATAGAGCGTGGTGGCCTGCCCATACTGACCCTTTTTGAGGCGCTCATTGCCGGCTTGCTTCAACTCCAACACGGAGGTCAGGCATTTACCAGGGGTCATTCTACAGAGACTACCACAAGCCCTCTTGGAGATGAACTGACATGTCCACTCATTAACCAGGGGTCCTGACTTTAACTGTTGTACTGCACTCTGGCATCGAGGCTGTTTTGTCCCTTCTGGATACAACTTTTGGCTCTTGACATGCCCCAGTGCGGGCTAAGCTTCCCACTCATGTTTCTTCAGGGAACTGCCTACCTGCCTATGGGCTCAGTACTGGCAGTTGCCAGTTGACTCCCTTCCTTGAATTCCTCATTTTACATAAGGGAGAGAGGGACGGCACGCATCTCGCTGGTTTTTGGTTTTGCTTTTCCTTTCCCAGTTTGGATGTCAGCAGACAAATAGTTGGCTGCCAGCCAAACCCTGACCCTCACAACCTGAAGTAATCCTGCTGCAATTGCCATGCCTCACAGTCATCTGTCACTGAAATCTGATACAGTGATACTCAAAAGGTGAGACACAATCCACACACAACACTTTAGCAGAATGGATTACTCAGTCCTAAAACACAAAGTAAGAATCACAATTGTGAAAATGTAACATGCAAAATGCACAATTTAATATCAGAAATGTTCTCATGTTACTGCAGGAGACCAAAAACCAGAAACTGACAAGCACTAAGTAACAATGCCAAAATAACCTATTAAAACCTGTAACATGGGGAAGAAAACATTATTGACAGTGAGCTGAACCCTTTTTCTTCCCCATGTTACAAGTGAATTAACCCACTCCAGACCATGGTTCTATCAGGTATTAATGTATGGCTTGGTGGTTTGAATCACACAGCCTTTGGCCTCGTGGTCCAACCTCCCCCCCAACCATACATTAATACCTGATAGACCCACGCACTCTCATGGGTCAATCCTTACATAGCTGGTGGCATGTACATTGCAAATTGTAATAGGTCATAGGCAGCTGCTTTTATACTGTATGTAAGGCAATGTACTTGTGGAAAATGACTATGTACAGTAGTTATATAATCAGTGGTTTACACAGTTGAAGAATTCATCTTCGAGTTTGTAATCAGACCCTTGCTAAAAATCTCAGTCTTAAAAACATGAAAACCTTGAATTTATCAACAGAAAAGGACCACTTAGCCCACCAAGTCTATCCAGATAGTCCCTGCCTAGACTATCTCCACAGACCATGTCTGGTCTCTGATGACCCTTCCTCCTCCCTGACTATTTACTAGTACTCCCTTATTAATCAATCAATCAATTAATCAATCAAATCTTTATTTATCCAGACAAACACCATTGAGCATAACTCATTTACAAGATGGACCTGGTTAGCACAGGAACACAGGATATACAATATATGGACAGTCACAACATAACTCCTCAGTAATATTATACAGTACAGAGATACAGTAGTTAAATGTAGTCACAAGTGGAGAACAGTTTGGAAACTGTGATTCAATTCCTTCGTGGTGTATAATGAGTCTAGTAACAGTAGCTGCAAGTACTAATGAGGACAATTGTTAGGTAATGGTATATTACATACAATGCCATATGTAACAAGACACAGTGAGTTAAAAACAGAAAAAAACAGCATAACAGGGAAGAAGGGGGTATGTGGTAGACGAGGTGAAATAGGGTACAGGCAGGGTAGTAGGGGATAGACGAGGGACAAAGGAAGCCTCGGAGAGGACACAGTACAGGAGGGCGGGGAGCACAATTAGGTATTAGAGAAATGTGAAGGAAAGACCACAAGGTCAGGCATAGCATAGAGGATAATGCCATCATGGTATGCTATAACTGCAGGGAAGTTTAGGACCAGGGGAAGCAGTTGCAAATTTCCTTGACTGAATGGTCATATAGTGTCTTGAAGGAGGATAGACTGACTGGGGTACTAAGCTTTAGTGATTTTTGTATTTTGTCCCATAGAGACGGCAGTGCAAAGCTGATAGCCATTCTCCCAAAGTGTGTTTTGAACTTAGGTACCTTTAAGGAAATAAAGGAGTAGCTTCTTAGTGCATAGTTCCCAAGCTCGCACAGTGGAAGACAATCAGAGATATATGGGGGTAATTTCTTGATAATAGCTCTGAACGTCCAGAGTACAACATTTCTGTTTCTCCTGCACTGTAGGGAGGGCCACCCCACGGCAGCATAAAGGGCACACTGATGAGTAGAAAAAGGTAGGCCAGTAATGAATCTCAGAGCCCTATGATACAACATATCAAATTTAGCAACATGAGAGACAGGGCTGTGACTATAAAGAAAGTCAGCATAGTCAACCAAGGAGAGAAACGTTGTTTGTACCAGCCGCCACTTGGCATTGTTAGTAAGGAAGTTATTAATCCTGAAAAAGAGTCCAAGCCTCTGCCTAACTTTCTTTAGTAGATCTTTGATATGGTCCATAAAGTAAAGTCTATGCTGGAGCCACACTCCCAAGTACTTGAATTTAGTTACAAATTCTAGGTTTTCTCCCGGGATTGTTGTGATCTGTGGAATGGAGCCAGTACTGGCTGAGTTTGCAGCATGGAGAAGTGGAGAAAATAGTATCGCCTTAGTTTTTTTGGTGTTTAATAGGACCTTTTTGTTTAGGAGTTTTCCCTGAAGTAGATTGAATTCAGACTGTAGGTCTCCACAGGCAGCTTCTGGCGAAGGACGACTTAGATAAAGAACAGTGTCGTCTGCGAACAGATGGGTATTGGCCTTAGTTATTATGGTGTCAATGTTGTTTATGTAAATAGCAAACAGTAGGGGACCAATAATCAATCCCTGGAAGACCCCTCTTTGCAGAGGTTTAAGAGGAGAAAGTTTAGCTTCTGCCTTGACTTGCTGCCACCGGTCAGAGAGGTAGTCAGCAAACCAATGCAAGGATAATGAGTCCAGTCCTATTGCCCTCAGGGAGGAAAGGAGCAGGCCATGATCGGCAGTGTCAAAAGCCTTACTTAAGTCTAAGAACACTACATAGATGAAGTTTCAATTCTGCAGGTTTCGCTGCCAATAATTGATCACTTTGGCTAGGGCCGTAATGGTGCTATGCTGTGCTCTATAGCCAGATTGCATTGGGTTTAGAAGATGCATAGTTTCTACATAGGTTCTCAACTGCTTGCTTACATTTTTTTCCAACAGTTTAGACAGTATAAGAGTAGAGAAATTGGTCTGTAGTTGTTAAGCTCACAGGAGTCCCCAGATTTAAACAGTCTATCACATGCATGCTTGAAGCCTTATACTGTTTTTGACTCCACCAGTTCTGTTTGCAGTCTGTTCCAGACATCTACAACTTCCAGTGAAGTAGTACTTCATCACATCACTTATACCCTTCCCCAGCTTCTTGACATGCTCACTGGCTCTGGTGTTCTTTCTCATATGAAAAAGACTCCCCTCTTGCACCCTTTTTGCCTTTGAGGTACTTGCATGTATCTCTATCATGTCCTCCCTCACTCACCTCTCTTCCAGGGTGTATATGTTGAGATCCCTCAGTGTCCCCTCATTGGCTTTTAGTGCAGCTCCTGCATCAAATTAGTTGCCCTCCTCTGGACTGACTCACCTTTGTTCTTTCTGTGGTGCAGCCTCCAGAACTGGACACAGTACTCCAGGTGAGGTCTCACCAGGGACTGATACAGTGGCAACACTACCTCCCTCCTCCTGCTGGAGATACCTCTATCTATGCATCCCACCATCCCAGTTACCCTACCCCCTACCCCCTACTTTGTCACAAAGCCCTGCCACTTTGAAGCCATCAGATATAATGACCCCAGTGTCCCTTTCCTGCTTAATGACTGTCAGTACCTCCCCCATTCCTGTACTCAGCTGCAGGTTTCCAATGCTCTAGGTGCATGATTTTGCACTTTTTGGCATTGAACCCCAACTACAATACTCTTGAGCACCCCTTGAGTTTCCCAAGATCCCGGCACATTTTCCCCACCCCCTGCTGAGTGCCCACCCTATCACAGATTTTGTTGTTATCTGCAAAAAGGCATACCTTCTTTTCTAGTTCTTCTGCAGTGTCACTTATGAAGGCTTGAAGAGTTCCAGTCCCAGTACTGAGCCCTTCGGCTCCCTACTCTTCCATCGTTAGAGTGAGTGCTGCTAACCAGCATCCTCTGTCTCCTATATGTTAATTTGTTTCTAACCCAATTCAAAACTTTGGATCACAGGCCCAGCCTGCTCAATTTCTTTATCAGTCTACTGTGCAGCACAATGTCCAAGGCCTTGCTAAAGTCCAGATAGTCCATGTCAGCTGCCCTCCTCGGATCTATTTCACTGGTCACCCAGTTGAAGAAATGAATCAGATTTGTCTGGCATGAACTCCCCCCCCCACCCGTGAAACCATGCTACCAGTGGTCTTGCAATCCATTGGATTCAAAATACTCTACTAACTTCTTATTCAACAGGATTTCCATTAATTGCCTCATCGCTGAGGTGAGACTGACTGGCCTAGACTGACTGGCCTATAGTTGCTAGCCTCCACCCTGCTGCCACTCTTGTGAAGAGGGGCCATGTCTGCTTTCCTCAAGTCCTCCAGAACCACACTTGTTTCCAGAGAACTGTTGAATAAGGCCATCAGTGGGACAGCTAGCAACTCCCTGAGTCCCTTTAGTACCCTTTGGGGTATCCTGTCTGCTTCCTTAGCCTTGTACACTTCAGAGCTGCAAGTCACTTCAGGACTCTTTCCTCTGAATATGGACTGGTGTCCACTTATTTCCTTTGCTCCTTCCCCTGCCTTGTGGTTCACCTCACCCTCCTTTAACTCTGAAGACTCAGCAGAAGTCCCTGATCAGGGTGCATGCTTTTTCTTGTCCTGTTTTGTGAAGTCCCTCCATGCTGCCCTCCTGATCCTCACTACCCCTCCCCTTGCTTTCCTTTTCTCATTTATGTGCCTGAAGGATGTCCCATCCCCTTCAGCTATCCCTTTAGCTATCCTTTTCTCTGTCTGTTCCTTTGCACCGTCAATTGCCTTATTTTCTTCCCTCTGGTTGACTTGGTCTATCTCCCTGTGCTCTTCCCTCTGAATTTCCTTATATCTCCTGAATTTCACCCCTTTTTCTTTCACCACCTTAACCACTTCCCAAGAGAATGGTAACAGGCTCTTTTTCCTTCTATATTTACTCTTTCTTCACACAGAGGCTGACTGTCTTAATTACATCCTCACTTATTTTTCCTCACTGTACCTCTACCCCTCCTGAGTTATCCCCCTTTATGAGGTAGCTTCTGAGGCAATCCACCATTTCTTTAAAATGTCTTCCTCCTAATGTCCAGGACCCTCTCCTTGTGTGATTTGCCTCTGTTCTGTCATAATATTAAACAGCAATGTATGGTAATCACTGGTACTTACGGAACTGCCCACTGTGATATCTGCAATGCCATCCCTGTTTGTAACAACTAGGTCTAGCACTGCCCCATCTTTAGTGGCTTCATTAAGTATCTGCCTAAGGAAATTCCCTTGTATGGAATCAAGAAAGGTCCTAATCCTTACTGAAGCTACAGTTAAAAAAGACTCCAATCCACATCTGGCAGATTGAAGTCACTAACTAGCTGCACCTCCCGTTTCTTTGCCATTCTGATGATGGCTTCCCCAAGTGCGTTATCTACCTCCTCTCCCTGGGCTTTAGGTTTGTATACTGCCCCTGTATGGTTAAGTGGTCCCAGTATTTATCTCCAGGATGACCCACAGCTCCTCCAGCCATTCCTTTTCTTACAGGTGCCCATGTACTTCCATGGTCTTGATTGCCTCCCTTACATATGGTACAACCCCTCCACCTCTCCTACCATTCCTGTCTTTCCTAACCAGAGTAGCCTGGTATGGTCATGTCCCATTCATGGCTGTAAGTGCATCACAAACTTCATTATGGCAACCAAATCCAGGCTAGTCGCTACCAGAATGGTGTCCAGGTCCGGAAATTTTAATTCCCAGACTCCTTGCATTGGCACACATGGCTCTCAATAGCTTACTTCTTCCAGCCTGCTTCCCTGCTTGCTCCTGACCTGAGCTGTTTCCACGACACTCCACCTGACCCACCTCTTCCCTTGTTACCTTCTCCATTACCTGCCTCCTTTACACCTTTCTCCTTTGTGCCTCTGCTCCGGGGAGTTTACTCCCCTTGTGCCCTCCCTCTTGGCTGCTTCATCATCTTTTGTTGGTAATTGTTTTCTCCATTATTTCTACAATCTCCCCCTGCTGGTTAATGTCAGTGCTCATCCAACTGGCATTTAAACCTCCCGCTAAGGATTTTGGTCCCCTCCTGGAAGGATGCAGGCTGTCTCATCTATAGAGGCCCATGTCTTCCCAGGTTGACCCCAGTCTCCAATGAAGTCAAAGCCCACCTCCATGCACAATGTCTTCTACTAATTATTACCCATGGCTTTTGCAGAGGTGTTGCCTGTATATGGATGGGAAGAGGAAAAGACACTGCACCAGGGATTTAACAATTAGTAGAATACCCACCAGGCTAAGTGTTCCTTTTTCTATGTACTGTAAAATGAACTAAATTTGCTGGCAGAGGTATCACTTCACCATAACTTCACCTGTCTTTGTCTGAAAAAGTGCCACTTTGCCAAGAAAACTAATCTGTGAATTGGTGGAGTGGGGAAATGGGAATTGTGTGGAGTAGTTCACAAAGGTGAATTTCCTAACTTCACCAGAACTTTGCTGATGAAATACGATTTCCCAACATCTCTAATTATTTTGTTTATGACTTATTTTTATACAGAGAAGGACAACAAGAAATAGCATCTAATTTTCAATGGGAGTCTGGCTGTATAAAATTTTACAGCTAGTGAAGTAAAACACAGGGATATCAGGTGACTTCATAGCTACACAATGAGTAATTGGTTTTACTGGGATTTAATTGTCTCTTGTCTCACAGTGTTGTGCTTAAACTACTGCAGGATCACTGTCCACCTCTTTCACATGAAGAGAGTGACCTGTTATGCATAGCAAGTGAAAACTCTAAAACATACTGGCACTGTACCAATAATAATTTTGGGTCTAGTAACCTTTCACATAAAGGCTTCTTGGGGTAGGGTCCTTGACAGGATTTAACTTCTGTTGAACCCACTGATTTTTAAATGGTTATCCGTTAATAGATTACTGTCAGAGAGATGGAGCATGAGTTAGGTGCAGATTTGCCAGGGTCCAATTAATTACACAGACAGCAATAGAGTACCTCTTAATTTGAGCAAACATGGTAAAGTAAGAATAAAAAGGTAAAGCTAGTATTATAGAATGTATCTCAGGCTAAAATGTGGTTTCATACATATATAAAATGAGATCACTTGCTTTGTTTATTTTTTTATCTAACTTTTATTTGTTACAGATCTTGAATTGGTGTCCACATATATTTCTGCATGAACCCATTGAGCTGATAATTTTCAGACTGTACAAAAAATCAGATCAATTATATATGAATTATAAAGCATCACTAGCCCTCAAGAATAAAATATATAATCAGGTGCTGTTGCTATCAAGAATTTATTACAAAATAATTACTTATAAAAAATTAACTTATTGTAGAGAGATACTTTCAGTTAGAAATATATAAATCTATGACCTCATGTTCCTTGTACTTATTCTTAAAATATGTACTATAAAAAATAAATATTAACCATTTAACAGTAGTATATAAACTGGTTCCATGTCACAGTGGTGATTGCGGAAAGGTGATCGCTGTTATGGCTAGTGTACATTGTTGAAAATCAATTTTGATGATGTACACTCCTGGCACACAGCAAAAGGGTGCCAGAGACTTGGAATTTTTTTTTATGTGGGGGTCTGTGCACCCTCACTGAAGGATTTTCAACTCCATGGGGGTGCATGTTGGGGGGCCAAAAACAGAAAAGAATTTCCCGGACAGGTGGAAAAAATGAGCACGTGACCAGTACCAAACCTGGCACCATCCCAACCCTAGCCTGCCACCAACCCACCATGCCACATGGCCAGCTTGGCAGCCCACCACTGTACTACACCCCACAAACCCTCCCTCTTCTTCTGCCCATTGCACAGCTTGTTCCTTCCCCCCCACACATGTGTATATATAGTGACTTCCTGTTGCTATATTCACCAACCCCCCCCCAATCCAGTCACCCTCCCAACTGGTAGCCTTGTGCAAAGGCACCGTGATTGAGTCACCTTTTTTGAAAATGTTCAGTCACAGTCACCATCATCACAGGCTACCAGAGCAACTCGCTTTATCAAGTACTGCCTCTAAAACTCCAGTATGGCTAGCCTATTGTATCCTTTGACTGACAGAATCTGAACTTTGATGGACAGTGGCACTCCTTTTTTATGGGCAGAGTTTGAGCCAGTATTGGCGGATGATGTTTTCTAGGTGGCCTCTGGACTGTGTCCCACATTCTGTGCATTGGGACCTAAGCTGACCTGACTACTTTTAGAGTGTTGGGATTTGCTTAGTCCGATCATGATGGAGATCATTAAGTGTTCCCTTGGGGGGGGGTTCCCATCTTCCCTTAAAAGGTCAGTAGTAAGGCCCCCCTGGAGAAACCATCTTTGTACCCTGACAATCTCTCGAATTACAGGCCAGTCTTGTATCTTCCCTTTTTGGGAAGTTGATCGAGAATGTGATGGTGGTGCAGCTGGAAAAACACCTGGAAAATGGAATATCTCCAAGCCTTTCCAGACTCACCTTAGTGCAGAGACCATGCTAACAAATCCAAAGGTAGCATGCTCAAACCTTTTATATTGCATTCTCACACTAGAATTTACATTTCTACCAGGTGGTGCTGAGGGGTTGTGGCATACAGCAAACAATCCAAAGAAACCAGCACACGCCAACCCCCTCCCCCCACAACATAGCATATTTTAACTTTCCACTGCCAAAATTGCTATATTTACATTTAGCTCCATGTGAGGAGAGGGGTCCTCTTAGTTTCAGACTAGAATTCCAATGTGAGTAAGCTAAACCACCAACATCATGATGGGACCCTTGGTTTAGTCCCTATTCTGACTTTCTGACTTTCAAATGCCTCAGTGGCTAATGTGCCTAATTGGCTCCTTTTATATAGTGTGCTTCCACCAAGGAATTCACACAGGTGCTAGTCAGGGTGCACCATGATCGCCTTCTAGTGAGGGATGGCAAGAGATGCTCCATTCTTGTCCTACTAGACCTCTCTTCAGCCTTTGACGTGGTGGATGATGGGGTGCAGTTGGCTCATCTGAGACACTATGTAGGACTTTCAGGAATGGTGCTAAGGTGGTATAAGTCCTACATGTCAGGGTGCAGCAGGTGACACTTGGTTCTTTTACATTGAGCAATGCTGCACTCTGTTGTGGTGTGCCTTGGGGTTGAATCTAGCTCCCATGTTGTTCGCTGTGTAGATGTTGCCATTCAGGGAAATCATGAGATGTTACAGTTTGGGGTTTCATTGTTATGCTGATGATACCCAGCTTTATGTGTCTTGTGCTCCTGATCATGCTGCAGTGGTTTTGGAACTGAGCAAGTACCTTAGGGAATCCCTGGACTGGATGGAGGCCATCTGTTTTAGAATAAACCTTTCGATGATGGAGGTGTTATTGGTGGACTCAGGTCATTTGGGTTCAGTGGCAGTGAATAGTTGTGCCATCCTACCTTCACTGGATGGCATGGCACTTCAAACATCAGATAGGGTGAGGAATCTGGAAGTAATTGTGGACTTCAAGCAGACCTTAGAATATCAGGTGTCAGATGTTGTCTGCAGTGGCTTCTATCATCTGCAAAATATTGCTCAGATCAAGCCATATCTTGAATTGACTAATCTGGCAACACTGGTGTATACCTTAGTCAAGCTGAAGTTGGATTACTGCAACACTCTTGTTGTGCCATTTCCAGCTATTCCATAATGCAGCAACCCACCTGGTTGTTGGGACCTCTTAGTTCGAGCACATCATGCTGGTTCACCGTGCTCTTCACTGGAAGCCAGTGCAGTGATGCATCAGCTTCAAAGTGTGCTTGTTGGCATAAAGGCTCTACTCAAACTGGGTTTGGGATACCTAAAAGACGTCCTGGTTCCTTATGCTCCTGACCATTCCCTCTGGTCAGTGGAGCCAGACCTCTTGTCATTGCCAAGATCTCTTTTGAAATCATAGAAACATAGAAACATAGAATTTGACGGCAGATAAGGACCGCTTGGCCCACCCAGTCTGCCCATTTCCCTACCTACTGAATAAGCTGCATATCCTAGTTAACCAGCAGCCTACTTCTTCCTACCCCCAACCCCTAGAATTGCCTTATGACTGTCCCATGCATGCTTGAATTCCACCACTGATTTTGACTCCACAACCTCCTCCAGAAGGCCGTTCCATGCATCCACAACCCACTCTGTGAAAAAATACTTCCTTAAATTACCTCTGAGCCGCCCCCATCTTCAAATTGTGCCCTCTTGTTCTTGCACACCTCGTTTTTGAAAGATGCTACCCTCTTGGACTTTGTTGATTCCCTTGAGGTACTTGAATGTTTCTATCATGTCCCCCTTCTCCCTCCTTTCCTCGAGGTTATACATATTAAGCTCCTTTCATCTCTCTTCATATGTCTTCCGGTGCAGACCCTGCACCATTTTAGTTGCCCTCTTCTGGACAGCTTCCATCCTGTCTATGTCTTTGCGGAGATTGGGTCTCCAGAACTGCACACAGTACTCCAGATGGGGTCTCACCAGCTGTCTGTACAGAGGGATAATAACTTCCTGTTTTCTACTGGTGATGCCTCTCCCTATGCATCCCAGTATGCCCCCAGCCCTCCTTGCTGCCCTCTCACATTGCTTGCCCACCTTTAGGTCATCTGATATGACTACCCCCAGGTCCCTTTCCATTTTTGTTGTTGTTAGTATCTCACCCCCCATTGTGTACTCTTCCCCTGGGTTTTTGTTTCCCAGGTGCATTACCTTGCACTTCTTAGCATTGAATCTAAGCTGTCATACATTTGACCATTCCTCTAACCTTGCCAAGTCCCTTCTCATCCTTTCCACCCCACCCTGTGCATCAACTCTGTTGCAGATCTTTGTGTCATCTGCAAAGAGACATACTTTTCCTTCCAGTCCTTCGCAATGTCGCTTATAAAGACATTGAAGAGGACTGGTCCTAATACTGAATCCTGCGGTACCCCACTAGTAACCTTCCTTTCTTCTGAGTGGACTCCATTTACTATTACTCTCTGTGTCCTATTCTCCAGCCAATTCTTTACCCAGGCTGTCATCTTGGGACCCACTCCCAGGCTGGCTAACTTGTATATTAATCTTTGTGTGGGACTGTGTCAAATGCCTTGCTAAAGTCTAGGTAGGCCATGTCCACAGCCCTCCCGATCTACTACTTTGGTCACCCAGTCAAAGAAATCTATCAGATTCATCTGGCATGACCTTCCTGTGTGAATCATGCTGCCTAGGGTCCTGCCCTCTGGCCTCTAGATACTCAACAATTCTTTCCTTCAGAAGTGATTCCATCATTTTCCCTATCACTGAGGTTAAACTAACAGGTCTGTAGTTTCCTGCTTCTGCCTTGCTCCCACTTTTGTGAAGGGGAATCACATCTGCCCTCCTCCAGTCCTCAGGTGGTAGGGCATTTGGAGTGATGGCTCTGATTCTGTGGATCACCCTTCCCTGGAAGGTGAGACATGCTCTTTCAGTGACCAAATTAAAAAAAATCCCTACAAAAGCATCTTCTTATTTTATGTTTCAGGCCTGGCTAAGTGATATAATGTTTTAATATTTTGTATTTATTGATCTTAAAACTGTTACTGTTTTGCTGGACATATTGTGAGGTGCCTAGACCCCTTGGGATTGGGTACCAGATAAATAAAATTGTCTTGTCTTGCCTTCAGTCCATACAGTTTTTCTAGTGCGCCTGTCTGAAAATCACTTGCCTTAACATCTGTTGTATAATAAAATAAATTGCCAAAAGAGAGAATCTCTGCTGTAGTTAATGCTAATTATTGATCAAACAACAGTATTGAAACACTGGAGCATTGTGCAGTATGTCTGAGAATAAATAGTAATTGCAAAGATTAAAGGATACCTAAACAACATTTTGACAACAAACTATTCAAAAATCTGACTCTGTAAGTGACTAAAGGAAAGGCTGCTGTATTCATTAATGCTAAAACTACATTTACATAATTGATCTAAATGTTGTTCCAGAGCATTTGAATATTGTAAAATCAGCCTTCCATTTAAAAAAAAAATGTCTTACCTGCTTTCTAAAATGGCTACCAAATGTGTTATGTGATGGCATAATTTGAGCCAAAGTCAGTGAGATATATGGCTCTCTGTAGTACAAACTAGTTCTTGTTTCCCTTTGTATAGAATTGTTTCACCTAAATGGTCAAAACCATGTGCATTATTTTGTATAATGCACATGTCAGGCTATTTGTTCTGTTCATTTTGTTTACTTTAACATGCTGAAAATGTGTTTTAATCCAACCGACTTTCTCTGTGGCAAACCACAGTGCAGTACAAATCTTGAATAACCTGGTGGTCTAGTGGTTATGGTGGATCCAGAATGCTACAGTGTGGGTGCTGGGGTGATGTGCATGCTTAATATGCACTTTTTAACATTTTTATTAAACCTTTATATTTTCTGCTGTTATTCTTTTCTAGTATGTTTTTGACAGAACCTACAAATATAATCCATAGTTTGAATATAAATATTTGTACAATCAATAAATCAGACTTCTTCAACAAAGTGAAATGCAACAGCAAGCAAGTACGTTACTATATGGGGGGGTGCAGCCACACCCTTCAGCACCACCTAGAGCTACCACTTTTTTTTGTAGTAAAGTTCTTCTGCAGTCTAATGTTAGAGTTCATACTTTCTCAAAACTCAAATATATGCTTGTCTTGTCTTCTTTTTCCATGGGAAATAATAATAATAAGAATTAGCATTTATATAGTGATTTTCATACACATTGTATCTCAAAGTGTTTTACAAGCAATAATAGACCGGTAGTGAAGTGACTGAATGTGTAATGGCAGCCATTTCATACATTAATATCCACACACAGCCTTGGACAATTGCATGAACTGGTTTTATGGGAAGGGTAATGTTAGTCAGGACAACAGGGTCAAGTAGTGATCAAGGTGCTGGCAGCCCCACATCTTATTTCTCACAGTAATCCATTCATATTTCTCTTTTTCTGTCTTTCCCCATCCCTGAATATAGCAGTACCTTGCAAGAGTGG
The DNA here is from genome assembly GCA_016271365.2 of Neoceratodus forsteri. Taxonomy (NCBI): domain Eukaryota; kingdom Metazoa; phylum Chordata; order Ceratodontiformes; family Ceratodontidae; genus Neoceratodus; species Neoceratodus forsteri. Next base: position 777,322,298 of record CM057459.1, on the reverse strand, counting down.
CCTTCTCAGTCCCCCTCTGGTATTCATTCTTCACTATTCCTCCTCACACCAAAAACTGGTGAGCTCATCACCCGTCTGCATCATGAATGCAAGTAGTATAGTCCCCGTTTTATTTTGCCACATCAAATATAAACATATCTTTCAAGTAAGTCAGGCTCATAGCAGCATGGAACAAGGGGAATGATGGGCTTTCCTAGCCTTAAAAGATTTAGGCTATCTTTGATTAGGTACTATTAAATGATGGATGTGCACATCATTATGCATGTCATATAATAGTGCCTAATCATAGGTGGCTTAGATCTTATATGGGTAGGAACGACTATTTTTCCACTCGTGGCATGCTGCTATCAGCCGGGCTTACCAGACGACCATGTTTATTATTAATATGTAAATATAACACAGGAGATTGTACTAAACACATTCATGATGCAGAAGGCTAGTGAACTCACCAGTTTTTGATGTGGGGAGCAGGTGAGAAGAATGAATGCCAGAGAGGGACTGAAGAGGCCATTCCAGCAGGGTACAGATATATTCAGGTTAGTTGAAGACATGAAGGAGGAAGCTTAGCAGATCACTGTGAGATCTGAAATGTGGGGCTGCCAGCATCGTGATCACTACCTGACTGCGGATGAGAGTAGCCAGTGATGACAAATACTCAAAGTGGCAGGGCTGCACCTAAACTGTTACTTGAATTCAGTGTAGGGAGATTACTCTCGGGTGGGGGGTGTTGATGTTTGTTAGGACAGTATTGAGGGAGTTGTGTAAAGCTCATTCAAGATTTGGAAGTGTGGTAGCCAGCCAACTCACGTTATGGAGTACAGCACAGAAAAGTAATGGAGAAGAATTGCTGGGAACTGTCCTGCAGGGTTCTGCAGATCACAGGTAAAGGAGTAGACTGACACTGGAAGTCAGGTGGATTCGCTCAAGGTATTAGTATGTCTCACCTGATAATGATACTGTTATCCATTGTAAGTGCAGCCCTTATGAGGGCATGAACAGCACTGTTTCTGGTGGGTCATGATGCTTATTGCTTGGCCCTCCAGGAAGACCTAGTCGTTGGTTAATGAGGTAGGAAAAAAAACACAACAGGAAACTGTACATACCACCTTCTCTGTGTGCAAGGGTGGTGATCCATTCAATGTTTACTGTGGGAGCAGAAGTCAAACATTGAGAATGCGGACTGGAGAGTGATTTGGGAAGCATTGTTTAACAGTGCCAGATGATGATGTGTATCAGAATAGGCGTGCACAACTTTCTGAGGTACAAGATTACAATCTGAGGTGTGATAATTCTCTTCATGAAACCGCAGGCTCATATGCGGCCCCAGGCAGTACTAAGGAGGGTGGGGTGTTCAACAGAAGGCAGGCCAGCAGCAGGGGGTTCACATGGAAAAATAAAGCCTTATTTGTGGATTTACAAGAGAGCATGAGCTTTGGAACTGAACAAGACCGGTACTTTACTGTGTGACCCTGAGGAAGTCACTAAACTTCCTTGTGCTCCCAGGCCACACCTGTAAACAAGCTTTCAGCTTAGTGTGTCTCTCCTGGTTAACAAAAAGCAAAATTCAGTGCATCATATAATCACTAGATCATCAGGTATTTGAAGTGTTGTACTGTAATGCAGTTTGCCAAAGAAAAAGTCAGCTGGATTGCAAAACATTTTCCGCAAGTTAAAGTAAACAAAATGAACAAAATCATTGCCCAACATGTGTACTGATCAAAATAATCCACAAGTTAATACATGGTGTTGATCATTCTGGTACAACAATTCAAAACAAAGAGGGAAAGAAGAACTAGTTAGCACTATGGAAATATATTTGGATCTCTGTCTCTGGCTCAGATGATGTCATCATGACTGATCACTTAACACACTTGGTAGACATCTTAGGGAGAAACCAAGGCTGTTTTTTGAAAGTGAAAGGCTGATGTTTACATTTTTCAAAAGCTATGAAACTGTATTTATGTTATTTACATAAATGCAGTTTTAGCATAAATGTAAACAGCAGCCTTTACTTTACCTTGCTATGAAGCCAGATTTTGGAGTTTGCAGTTTTAAAAAACTGCTTGTTTAGGTACCCTTTAAGTACATTTATACTGCATGTTGACTGTTAAAGATCCAAGACATCTCACAGTGTACAAGCAACTCAAAAACCTAGAATGTTACAGCAGATAAAGACTTGGGGCTTGATTTTCAAAGAGTTGGGAATGACGCAACATACCTACATCAAAGAGATATTATGCAAGGGGCACACTGCACTGCACTTTGCATCATTCCCTAATTTCAGAGTAATCTTGTGCCATCAATTTGAATCCTTGTGTCTGACAGCTGTGCACCCAGCTTGTGGTGATCCACAGGCAGTGCCATGGTGCTACAGAGACTTGCACCCAGCTCTGCTGCCATATCCCCAACAGCTGGATTCTCAAAACCCAGCAATGGCTGCAAGTCTTTGCTGTGGTTAGACCAGCCAGAGCTGGTCTAACATCTCCCTGTGCTGCCATCAGCACACACAGTAAACTGGGGCAGGGCTCTCCCTTATGTTCAGCATGCCTATAGAACTCCAAGTAGTTGCAGAGATGAAGCAGATACCATTGGGAATGTATAGGGGCTGTGGCAGAGGAGGACCAGCCAGTTGTGGAGCACAGACTTTGCTAATAGCCACACAGTAGTCCGTGATGTCCATGCATGCTGCCAAGATTCCAGCTATGACCCAAAGACATTGGCAAGATTGGCAACAGGACATTCAAAGGGTAATTCTACAAGCAGGCATGGGAACAGGTTGCTGCTAATGAATGTGTCATGGGAACAGCAGCAACAGTGGGCAGTACAAGATTTGTACATAGTGACTCGGGACACTGTCTGGTATGGTTATGTCAGGGTGATAGGTAGAAACTCAGGTGGGAGCTAGACTTGTCAGCTCCATTATCAGCACTGTTTGGGCCATGAGATATGTTAGCAACCTTCCAGAGGGTGCCTGCAGCACAACTCACAGCCAAGGCTGTATGGCACTCCTGGAATATGCAGGTTGCAGACTGTCTTGCTATCCTGAGGGCATCTGGAGACCATGAAGAGACAGAGGACTGCAGAGACTGGCAGCGGTGTTTGTTATAACATGACTGGCATGTGTATTGGTGCCTTCCAGAGACTGCCATGTGCCAACGTCCCGAGTGGTCTATTGATGTACGCCATACACTGCAAGCAACCTGTGGGTGTTAGCTGTGCTGATGTGGACAATGTTTGGATAAAAATGGTATACAGCACAGTTGGCCTCATGGGTGACAATGTGTCAAGACCGTACTGCTAATGGGTAGACTGACATCATGTAGTGCCCCCTCACTATACATCCTACTGACACCACCATCACCTGACCTCCTGCTAGGTCTGCACAACATACAGCCACAGGATAGCTGTGGTAGGTGCTGCACTCTCAGAGCCATGTCCTGTCAGGGTGATGGGGTGATGTGCTGTCCTGTATCCCCAGCATGGGTGGGACCTCAGTGAACAGGTAGGCATGGGTGGGTGGGTGATGCTGTGGGTAGGAGTGCAGTACTCCACTTTGGTACAGGCCAGTGTCACTGTGCCATCCATCATGGCAGACCACCATATGACAGGTTGCATAGCTGACTCACTACGCAGATGTTTGTACGGTCCTGCTGCTACAGCTCATCAACCCTGCTGTCTGTCCTGTCCCACCACTGGTGCAGCCAGCAGTCTCTGTCAGACCCCTCCTGTGCACCAGTCAGTTGACACCCCAGAACAGTTGCAGCAACAGTGGGGAGTTTGGTGCTGGAATCCTTCCTGTACCAAAATCTGGTGCATGTTCCCTGGTGTACTGTAATTCAGTGCAAGCTTCTGTTTGCCACAGCATGCTTTGGTCTTCCAGCCCTTTGAAAATTAAGACCCTGAAGTTCAGCCAGTTTGCCCAAAGACAGCGACTACTAGTAGTGATATAGTCCATTCCCCTATTTTAGGTGGGGCATAATATAGCTGCCTCTTCCCTGGAACCATGCTTCTCTCCACTGACCCACCACCCTGTAACCACAGTCAGCCTTTGAATCTATACCAGCTAGATCTGAACCCAGCAATAGACTCCTCAGTTGTCTCACTGTTAGGCAACTGGTTCTATTTGTCCACCAACCTTTGAATAAAGAAGTACTTTTTCATGTCTAGCTTAACTCTGCTCCCTACCAACTTGTAATTGTGCCCCTCTATATGAGTTACCAGTTCTTGTAAATAACTCTTAAGAGTCTACCCTGTTGATGCGTTTGCAGAAATGTGGAGGTTTTTCTTATGTCTGTTCTCTCTCTTTTTTTCTTGCTTACAAGGAATGAATGCTTAAATTTTGCAGACATTCATGATAAAAATGTAGGCTCCTGAACTGTACACAATACTTCAAATGAGACATCACCATGGACCTATACAAGAGAATAACTACCTCCCTTTTTTTCTGCTAGTGAAGCCTCTCCCTATTCACCACAACATTCTACTGGCTTCCCCATTGTCTTGCTGCACTTTAACATAGGCTTCACGATGTCACTGAGGACAAACTCCAAGTCCCTTTCTTCTGTAGTGTGCCCCATCCTCATCCTATCAATACAGAGATCTATTTTTGGATTTGTGTTCCCTATGTGCATTACCGTGCACTTCTTGGGGTTGAACTTCAGCTGTTTGATGTTTGGCCACATTTCTAATCTTTCCACATCCTTTTGCAAATTAGCAATGTATTCTTTGTTATCCAACATCCCACAAAGATTTAAAGAGGCACACATTTTCTCTAAAAGCTTCTCCTGTATCATTGATGTATACAGTATGTTACAGTGTAAGTCCCTGGGTGGGCCCCTAAGGGACTTCACTCATGACCTCCTTGATGCCAGAGAATTTATCATTTAGGACTACTATCTGAGTTCTCCCCACAGCCAGTTACCTGTCCACCTTATCAGCATTTCCTCCCAGTCTTAGATCCCTGCCTTCTTTATTAGTCTCCACTGAGACACCATGTCAAAGGTCTTGCTGAAATCTAGACAAAAATTATCAACTGCCTGCCCCTTGTCCACTGCTGACATCATTGACTCAAACGTCTCTATCAGATTCATCTAATACAACCTGCCTCTCATAATTCTGTGCTGCCTTTTGTCCTGTAAGCCATGTTGCTCAGCAAAATCCATCATCTTCTCTTTGATAATGCTTTCCAGAAGCTTGCCCACCATGGAGATTATGATTACCAACATGTAGGTTCAGGAGTCAGCTCTGTCCCCACTCTTGAGCATCAGAACAAAATTGGCTACTTTCCAGTCTGCCAGCACAACTTACTGTATGTCTGCAGGTAACAGATGAACAGGTCTTTCCAAGGCTCTACTGGGTCCTGCCCAGTTTCCTTAAGAATCTGGGTCTCAGTTTTCAAAGAGTCCCTTAGATCAGCACACCGTGTGATGAACTGCTACCTGTGACAAATTTGGGTGTGCCAGGAACCTTACACAAGATTTTGTGAGAAGAGGGGTCCTAGCACAAAAGTTCCTGAGTTTGCCACAAGCTCACCTATGTGCCAAACAAATGGTGCATGGGAGGGAAATGTTGCAAGCTGTGGGATGGGCTTGCAGCAGCACTGGACAGTGATGACAACCTATCTGCCAGTTGCCCAGGTGGCTGGTGTGTCATGTTGGACATGACATGGCTCTTGGGGGGTGGGAAAGTTTGAGATGGGGGAAGGGTTGCAGCCACCCCCCGATAGGGCCAGTTCATGGCCATAAATGCAAAGTGCATGCCTCTGGGGGGGTTGATGCACCTCTTCCACCATGGGGGACATTCAGGGCTTGTGCCTGCCACAGACCACTGTCCACTCCAGGAGTGGTCTGGCAGGTGTCATGGCTGTGAGGATGCCTTCACTGTGGGTCACAGGGTCACCTTCCACCCACTGATGGATCCATGTGTGGCACATGATATTTTAGACAAGCTCCTGGTTGGTCTAACTGCAGAGGAACATGCGCCTCTTGAGGGGCCTTCTAAAATCCCACTTTAGAAGATACTGCAGTGCTGCCCCAGTGCAAGCCCCTCCACCATGGCACAATGGTATGGCCATCACAAGGATGGCACAAACCTGGTTAGCACAAGTGATCCACCAGGTGGTGCAGACTGCATTACAAAATCAGGACAGGCAGAAGGTGTGGCACAAGGAGCCCTCTGTGCCATTTCAGCTTGATGCAGGCTCTTTGTATCAGTCCAAGTGTTTTGAAAATCAGGCCCCTGGAGTTTATATTATCAGATCCTGCTGATTTATTTCCAAACTATTTAGATCCTTAAAAACTCACTTCAATATGATTTTCTCCCTCTCAAACCTCTGCCTCGAGGTCTCTTGAATTGTACACTGCTGTTAGACAGTAGTCTCCCTGCCTTCAGTAAGTACTAAACTGAAATAATTGTTAAGGATATTAAGTTTCCCTATATCATCTTCCATGATGATCCTATCCTTTTTTCATTCTTTTAATACCCTGCATACTTTTTCTTTTCTCCCTTAAATACCTAAAAACACATTATCACTTTCCTCCACACTCTCTACGTCATATTTGCTTTTCTGGCTTTTGTCAATTTTTTGGCTATTCTAAGCATGTTCACATACTGCTCCCCATTACCCTCCACGGTAGGGGCCTTATAGTTAGGATTGAGTACGCTGTTTAATGTTAAATCCCAATTTTTTCACTTTAATAAGTTTGTGGTCATTTGATGCAATAGCCCCAAATTTTGCATACACGATCAAGCTGCCAGAGTCTCAATATGTAAAATGTTTTGTTATTGCATCTTGTTTGGTTTTCAAGATACAAAACACGAAAAAACAGAAAAAAACATGTTTGGTTTCCCTTTACTTAACATTGAGTATTTTTTGCTTTCATGTATAGCCTAGATGATGTGTAATTTTTTCATGAAATTTTCAGGGTTAAAGGGGGCCATGAAAAGGGTGTGCCTTTGGAAGGTTTCATGAGCAAAATATTATATAGTTACAAACTTATAATGATTTTAGAGTTAATATCATAATGTGAACAGTAAAAAAAATGACTGTGATTGCTTATTTTCATTATTTACCTCATGAACAGTAAAGAAAAAAGCAATTGTAACTGCTTATTTTCAGGATCTACCTCTTAAGCTGACAAAATTACTGATTGTGTTGGCCAACATTTTTTCCTCATTTTAAAGTCACAAACATTAAAATATATAAAAACAATCTATTTTCAAGAAATAAACAATTGAACCTAGCTAAATGGGACCTGCAGAAATACACTTTCTGGGCATCTCAAATTCCATGGTGTCCAGGTTAGAAGAGGAGCTGTTCACCCACATTCTCTGTATGAGAACAGAGGGGCTTTCTTGAGTTTTGCAGCCACAGTGGTAAATTGTGCTACAAACCACTTTGAGAGCAGTAAGCTGCTGTTTCCCTTGTGTCTAGTGGCACCCTCCCCCCCCGCACACACACACCTCCACATTGCTGTTCAGGAGTTATTTAAGTACCAGAATACAAAAGATTAGGATAGGAGGCTCTTTATCCAAACCAATGAGATTAATGTCAGGGGTGCCTCAGGGGTCAGCACTAGGGTGTCTATTGTTCTCTAATTTTGTGAATTATATGCCCAGAGAGTTTGGTAAAACAGAATATATATTATACACTGATGGCATGGTGTTCCTCACTTTGGGTCCCTCAGTTTGTGAAATACAAGAAGCATTACAGGAGGATTATTTAAAATGAACAATCTGGTTGTCCCAGAATAAGTTAAAACATAATAAAAAAACAAAAGTAATGCTGTTCGGGATGTCCCAGAGGTTGGTCCAAGGTGGGGAGGACCTTTGCAATAGGGGTAAAAATGATGTACAGATATCAAGGGTATTGTCCTTTAAGTATTTGGGTATCCATTTAGATACAACCCTGTGTTTTACAGGACATCTAGATATTACTGATAAAAAAATGCATCAAAAGTTTGTTTTTTTTACAAAAATATAAATGCCCTGACTGATGAGGCAATGATGCTTATAGTGAAGCAAATATTGATGCCAATTTTGGACTATGGGACACCCCGTTCTTCAGCCAGGGAAGCTCCTTTTTGTTAAAATACCAATTGATTTTAAATAACATTTTTAGATTTGGGCTTAGGGTACTGATAAGAACACATCATTGTCTTTTATATGAAAATATGAACATTGTATCTCCCAAATGACAAATAGAACATAATATATAAGATAGTGCATGGGGAACAGTTGGCAACAGGGCTATTCTTTCACCGAGTTGGCTCTATGATGACGGATTACCTCGAGAGCTCAGCTCAAGAAGAATCCATCATAAATGCCTGAGGTGGTCGCCCTGTTGTCAACTGTTCCCCATGCACTTTTCTTTATAGTGTATGGTGGAACATCGTTTTTTGGGGAAAAAAAATCACTACAGCATGTTTCTGCTTCAGAACATTTTTACTGGCTTACTAGAAGGAAAAAAGAACTTTACATTTTGAACGTTTTCACGCTTGACATTTTAATTGTTTAAGAACTTTACATTTTGATCATTTTAATGCTAAACATTAGTACTGCCGCCGACATTGCTGCTTTCGCTATGTGTTCTGTCTATGGAGTAAGCCCTAACTGTCAAATGCTGCTCAAGGACACAGTGTGTGATGTGTGCAGTGCAGTAGAACAAAAAATTGTTCTGCTGCACCGCAAACGTCACTAGTGTAGGAGAACAACATTTCGACAGCGATAGATTTTGGAGGAGAACGACATTCCACCATACACTATACTGCTGTTTTTGCATACACTGTGTTTTGTAATTCATCTCTTGGATGTTTATCTGAGAGATTAATATTACACAGTGGCCCATATCTAACAAGAATTAGACTGGATACTCTTTCCTATCTAAACCCAATACAACTATCCATAACTAAATGTTCATTTACCTGGTATGGTCTGCTGTTATTAAACACTTTAACAGCTATAATACAAAAGCTAAAAGTATAAAGCACTTTAAAAAATGTTGAATTCTTACTATAATAAATTGGCTCACTGTACCAGTAATGTTAATTGAACCATGAAACTGTGATTATTGTATGCTTTTCTTTTTGTGTTATGTATGTATGAAATCATTTGTCAGTCATGACTGAAAAAGGGCTGTGGCCAGTTCATCTCCTGGTAAAAAATAAAAACAAGCAAACAAACAAACAAACAATCCCCTTATGTATGTAATGTTTTCCTGGTGTTTAGTGGCACCCCCACCCTCAGGATCACCATCCTATTAAATACTATAGGTTACATTTCCCCGGTGTCTAGTGGCACTCCCCCACCCTTGGATTGCTGTCCCCTTATTTATGTTATGTTTCCCTGGTGTCTAGGGGCACCCTTCACTCTCCAGTCACTGGCCTGTGTTTATATAACATTTCCCTGGTGTCTAGTGGTGCATCCACCCTCTGTTCACCATTGCCTTATTTATATAATGTTTCCCTAGTGTCTAGTGGCAGCCCCACCCTCTGATCTTTGTCCCTTTAGGTGTCCCTAGTGTCTAGTGGTACCCCCACCCTCGCATCACCATCCCCTTATGAATTATAATGTTTCTTTTATGTCTAGTGGTGCACCCAACCTTCCAATCACTGTCCCCTCATGTATGTTTTTTTCTTGTTGTCTAGTGGCATCCCCAACCCTCCAGTTCCCATCCCCACATTAATATTCCCTGTAATAAAGAAAATATCCTTCAAAATTGTTTTTTTGCTTAAACCTGTGAAAAAGAAAATGGTCCCTTGCCAATTTGACCTCCCACTTAGCATCCACCACCCCATACCCCAACACACCCTCACTCACTTGAACAGGTCCCACGGTGAAGATCCAAACTCTGATTCAAGAAACATCTTGCTGCTGTAACCACCAAATGCAATATGAGAAACTAAGGTTCAATGTATAGTAGTTCAATGGGGTTTTGAACTTTGATGCACAACTTTGTAATTTTTGCATATTTTGACCCTAAATTATCAACATTTCATGTTAGGTACCCCACCTCATGACCAATGGCAGAGGAATTAGTCAAATTAGGCCCAAAATATGATTTTGCAATCATTTGGTGCAATCATCTTTCAGGAAGGATTTGAAAATGTTCACTACCCTTGCTCATGAGGTGGGGTCATAAGAAGGCTGTTTTGAAAATTTGGGGTCAGAATATGTAGAAATGGTAAAGTTATGCACATATGTTGACATTTTTCTCTGCTCGCTTGTAACTTTGCTAGATTTAAATATTTTGACCCCAGCTTTGCATAGCCATTTTTTACAGCACCTCATGAATGTGACAGCTGTTAATTTTCAAATCCTGCCCAAAATGTGTTTTCACACCTGTGACACAAAATGACGTTTCAGTAGTGCAGAATGACATTTTGGCAGGGATTTGAACCTTTTCACCTACTGGGGTCATGTGGTGGGGTAATACGATGTGAGTTCTGGAAATTTGGTGTACAAATATGGCCAAATGCCCAAGTTATTACTGAACATTGCAATATTTCAATGTTCACTCATATTTTCACTAATTTTCAATATTTTGACTCCAAGATTTCAACATACCCATTTTTCCAGACCACCTCATAAGTGTGACAGGTGCCATTTTTAAAATCCTAGACAAAACATGCTTTCACACTTGTGGTGTAAAATTACATTTTGGCCAATATTCTAAAAATGATACATGTCATGATTATAAGGGCAGAGATAAAATGACTATCCTGACAATGTGGGGTCAAAATTAAAAAAAAAGGAATGAATGAGTGAGGAGTGAATATGTAAAGACTGAATGCATGAAGAGTGACTTGTACTGAATGTGTAAGGAGTGAATGTGTGGAGAGTAAATAGGTACTGATTGTTTGAAAAGTGAATGTGTAAAAGTGAATGAACCACACCCTGCACTTCTGTAGGCAGAGAGAGTCTTTCAATATTTCACAGCCCAGAGGGTCCTGCTCATCTGCACCTAAGGATAGAAATCCACTATCTCAAAAAGAAAGGAAATGATTTGCAAAAAAGTTGTCAATGCACCAGTTAGGGTAACTTAATACCACAAAAGTAGGGAAATGTGGCATTAGGGTTTCCAAACTTATCTCCCAACCTCCATCCCACCAAGCAGCAAAAGGTAAAAATATTAGGGTTTTGGATCTATGAATTCTTGGTGAATTAGTGGAGGCATCTTTCTTGTGGTTGACAACCATAATGCTCACCTTTCCACCCCAGTCCATAGCCTCCAGCCCAAAGCACAAGGTACAGGTCCAAGGCAGTGTCTCATAGTGATACACTATTCAAGGGTAGAGAAGTATCTGTTGCCACATGTTGCCAATACAATTTGTTGTAGCTTTCTTGACTGTGGGCCCTGACTGAAGAAAGGAGATCAAGCTTGATGTTGTTTGCTCAGGGAATGTGGTGAGTATTAAAATTTGTTTCACCAAGACACCAGAGACCCAAACCCCTGATATTTTTCCTTTTGCTGTTGGGGGGGGGGGAGTTAGGGTTGCAAACCCTAACACCACATTTCCCTACTTTCATGGCATTAAGTTACCATAACTGGTGCATTAACAACGTTTTTTGCAAAGAATATGTGTTATACATATAACAATCAGTGGTGGTTAATACAAACAGATATTAATACTATGTAGTATATTATTTTAGAAATGTATGGTCAAACATAGTAGGTTTCTGCCTTTATTTAAAGCAGCAATATGTGTTAATCTTAAAAAAAATTCTGTAATGCCTGCTGTATGTTTCCAATCAGTAAGGCAGCATCTAAGCTTTCTCAATTAATCTGACTTCTTTAAGGAAAAATAATTTTAGACAAGCAGTTTATTTTTTTAATAATTATTTTTGTGGATTTGAAGAAAATACCCATCTGCATCCTAACACTATATCAGCTGCAACGGATATCCTTTTTACATGCTGAACATCCTTTTCAAATATTATACTCTATAGCGTAGTATCACAAAACTCTGGAACACTACACATTAGATGGATTTCCATTCTGCAAAATTTATGGGCCCAGATATTCAAAATGGTTGCGCATGGTGCAACAGTGTTGTGCCATGCGCAACCCTGATATTCTTGACGCAATATTCAAAGGAAAAGTGCACCGCACAAATCCCGATGCGCCAGAGTGCATCAGTAATGTATGCAGGCACAAGTGGGGGGGCGTGCCCATGCATAACCTGCACAGCCCGATATTCAGCCCAGGATGTGTAGAGCCATGCATATGCAACCCCTGCTTGCACCTACACAAAGTTAAGGCAAAAAAAAAGGAACAAATGATGGCCACCCACAGGTGAGCTGCCGCATTGCAGGGTGCAACACGGCAGCTGCCACCTATGGGTGGCTACCAGACCTGCACCTGGTGGCAGCCCCATGCCCCATCATGGGCATCTGTTTAAATAAACCCCCCTGTACTATATTCCTGGTGGTCCAGTGGACCGCTATGTGCCTGATCGTGGGCATCTGTTTTAATACAGAGAACCCCTGCCGTCCTATATCCCTGGTGGTCCAGTGGACCGTTTCCGCCCAATCACGGGCTTCTGTTTTAATAGAGAGTACTCCCCCGGCCAACATCCCTAGTGGTCCAGGGATATAGGATGGGGGGGTTCTCTCTATTAAAACAGATGCCCACGATCGGGCACATAGTGGTCCACTGGACCACCAGGGATATTGGCTGGGGAGGGGGTTTTCTCTGTTGAAACAGATGCCCATGATTGGGTGGAAATCAGTCCACTGGACCACCAGGGATATAGGACAGTTTTTTATCTTTACAGATGCCTGCGATCGGGCTGCAGGGAGCGTCGGTCCCCGACAGCTGCTGCTTGGCAGGGCACCAGGTGCAAATCATCCGGGATCGGAGCACCTGCATGCAAATGGTATGCAAATGGGGCCATAATGACATGCAAATGGCCCAAGTGAGCCTTGCATAAATGATGGCCTCATTTGCATGTCACCTTTTGAATATCGCAGATGCTGTGAATGGCGCAATGGCACTTGCGCTAGCGCATCTCCATGCTCCACTCTGGCCACTTGTTCTGGTGCAGTGCCACTGTTCCATGCACAGTGGGGGTGGCCAGGGTGTGTTATTCAAAGCTGCTGAGCCATAGAGCAGCTCCATTGAATATCGCCCAGGCCACACCCCTGCACAGCCAAGTTGAGCTGTGCACAGGCTTGTGCCACAGCCTGACGCAGTTTGAATATCTGGGCCATGATGTAAAGATCCAGAGTCATATCAATACATTAGCAATAATATTTGTGAGGTTAGATTTTCAAAACATTTGGGCATGCAAAATGATTGGTCTAGAACATTTGTCTCAACAGAAAATTGTTGGCACAGAATTTTTAGAGACATCAACAGAACATGTGACTTTTGTAACTTCTGGTAATAAGGATCACACCTGGAAAGAAGCTTTGACTCAGTGTACCTTTTGGGGCAATCAGTGTTAAAATACATACATACATACATAAATTAATGCATAAATAATTAATATCTCTACAACTCCTGGCAATCGGTTTTCTGCCACTAAAGTGCTTTGAAATTTGTGGGAGCAACCACATTACACAACTATCATTTTGAAAGTATGTCTCATGGTTCTTATAGATTGCACAAAGTCACAGCAACCTCATAGTGATATTACATATAGAATAACAGCTGGGGAAGTGGTTATAATGAGAATTTTACACCCCCGAAGGTGTGGAATGCCATATAAACCCCTGAGAGCAAAGCTCAAGGGGTTTGTAAAGGCATCCCACACCGAGGAGGTGTATGAAATTTGAGTTTTACACACCTCCTCAACTCTTATTTTATATAATTGCTGTGGATCACTTTTTCACCTGAGCAGTTATATAAAATAAAGAGAGTCTGTCATGGAGCAGCACACTTAGTACAGTTTCACATGGTCCACAGCTCATGGTAAAAATCTCGGCTCATGTTAGAAGCCATTATGTTTTGCTACCTAGTTTCTGAAGTGGTCATTTTACAGTTTTTTTTGCTTGTTTTTTAAATTAACTTACCACCGATTCCAACTGACAGCAAACTGCAAGGCGGTGCAAAATGGTGGCCAGCCATCACGGAACACTGAAGGAGTGATGTACATGCATGCTCAGACATGTTATAACTCATGGGTTATAACAGGGAAATTATAATCTGTTTTCCCTATGGGAAAAAGCGGTCCCCAGTTATTATAATGGAATTATGTTCTATGTGTATACAATTTATTTTCAAGAGATTCTAATAGGGTGAGTATTTCTCTAATAAAAAAATAGCATTGATAATGCCAAATGCTTGTGGGTTATTAGACTTTAGAGATTTATAAAATAGTTATAGCAGGATCCTGCAAGATGTGAATAATATGTTATGACTAACTCCACTGAATTCTGTGTAGTGTTTTTGCAGCAGTACAGAATGATTTGTACAAGGAATATAATCATGGTCTGATATACTTGTAGATAATGTTTTAATTTCTCCTAAAGAAACTTTCATCAAAGAAAGACATCAGCTTTTTTTCTCAATAGGGTAGCATCCTGTATAGCATGAACTACGCATTCCTGACACATAGTACAACATAAGTCTAAAATTCACATGTGATTTTAACAAAAGACTAGTTTAATTTCATGAGCTACAGAACTGGCTCACACTCTGAAACCACAATGAAGAAAGCAGTATTGTCAATGAGCTGGTGCAGTATGTTGAGAGATAAATCTATTGAATTAGGTACAGGAATTTTATTAACTTCTTTGCATTGTATTTCAGCACAATAAAAGCATTAATTAAATCCTCCATTGCATTTTTATTTCCAACAGAGTGTACACTATGTCAGACAAGAACTGTAGTCAAATATAATGTGTGTCATACAAGTGTATCAGTTCAATGCTTTTGCTTGAGCAGAAGGCCTGTAATTGGGAAGAGAAGTGGAATGTCAGCTCTAACACAATGTGGCAAGGCTGCCGAAATTAGTATTTTACAGACCTGGGAATGTAGACAAAGAGCTCTGAAAGCTTATTACTGGCCCTGTCATGAGAAATTATTTGGAACATTTCAGATACAACCGAAGAGCAAGCAGTCGTCTTCAAGACTTTTAATATATTCAATTTACATTTCATGTCTTTTGGGAAAAGTATTAACTTAGCGTTAAGATAGCTATGGCTCTAGAATTTTAAAGAGCTATTAGAAGAATTGCAGACAAGTAGTTCTATATTTTTCTTTCAGTTAGTAGACATTGTCATATTGAGGGTTTGAAAACAGGAAATAATGTACAGTATTTGCCTTTCTTTTGGTTTATATATTTACATATAAAGTATCACATGAATGGCTGGAAGAGTCATGGGCTATATTCATGACATACTTGGTATTTTAACTTTATATTGCCACACTATTCTTGAAACAATTAGCTCTGTGTGCAATTTTATCTACTTACTGTATTTCTTAATTATACTTTCCTTTTAATTCACTCTACTGCTAATGGGCACATGATTGAGTAGGAAGAGAGAAAAATGAAAATAACTAAAAAACTAAAAAGATACTAAAAATTCTTCTTGAGTAACAAGGTATAAAATTTTATAGAGCAACACAAAAGGAAATGCAGTAAATGCAGAGGCCAGTGCACTCAAATGGAATGGCAAACCCCAAAACAGCAGAAAACAGCACAGCATGTGCTGTGCTCTGGGACAAGCAGCACTGAAAACAACTGAAGCTACCAAAATGATTTTAATGCACAAAGTCCCAAAAGTGCAATGGTCAGCATCAAACAATAAACCAGACAGTAATCCAAACCTACTGCTAAACATTTGGAGGTTCAATATATCTTTGTGAGGGGGCTGGTCTTAAGCAAGATAGTACACTTTAGTCTTACTGGCATGATTTTAGCACTACTACTCAGGATGCTGGCAGCCTGTGTTCAGGAATGAGCCTGAGTCACTGGAGGGACTACCAGGAAGTAGTATCAGGCATCCCATGGGACAATCTCCACATTGGAGAGGAAGGGCCATATATTCTTCTGTGCTACTGTCACCCAGGTGACCACAAGTGACAGTGCAAACTGAGCTGAAACACAAGAAAGAAAGAAAGACGCTCTGTTGCACACCAGTATGCACAGGAGTGTTTGCATGCATGTGTCGGCTAGCCCAGAATGTCAACATCCTATGGGGTGAGGAAGAAAAAGTGGAAAAAACCTAGGCTGCGGCAGTATGAATACAGACCTCTTCTACAGGCCTGACAATGCCTACTGAGGTGCCTGCCTCCACACCAAGCACAACTGGTGGGGGACCCTACCACCCCTGGCAGCCCCTTGGTGAGATTAATCCAGGATAAAGTGGGTGACACTGTTGGGGGTGGTGGCATAGCAGAAGACAGTAGATTTAGTGAAGGAAGGGATAAAAGAAATAAAAGAAAACTTCAATCCAGCCTTAAAACAGCAGTATTTGTTAGTTACAATACACATTTTTTTCAACAATGTTTTTTTATTTGTTTCTGGCAAAAACATCAATACACCCATAATTATTTCATTTCTTTTTTTATTGAAATATGGGATTCTAACATTTTTGAAACTTCCCATCCCTGTGCCATGCCACCATGAAACAATTAAATATCTTAGTACAGTGCTGTGCTACTTAACCATCTGAATAATGTGGTAACACCATCATTATATGGCTACAGTATGAAACTAGTAAGTAAATTAAACAGGTAACCTGCAGTAATTGGTTGACAGTATGGCCTAGAAGTTAGAGAAACAAACTGACAATGAGCTTGGTACATGCAGCATGCCTGTGTTTGATTCCCCCAACACCCACCTTCATACTATGTGACCCTGAGTGAATCTCTAAACTTCCACAGTGATCCAGGACACCCTTGAAAACAGATGTTGTGGCTAGTTGGCCTTACAAAGAAGTAAACAAAAAATTCAAAGAGATTTTTAAAATTTGTAAGTGGCAAGTTTATTTAAAGGGAATGAGTCATTAATTATAAAATTAGTTATAAAATTTGTTTTAAAAATAACTCAGAAAAGTAAAAATACATCTAGGATGACTCTGAGGATGTTAGAAATATGGTTCCTAAGTCTCATAGATCATTAACGAGCATTTGAGGCAATTTGCCTACAAGTTGCTCGGCCTTTACTCAAAGATTATAACCAGTTATTTTTGGCTATTTTGCAATAACTGTACAGATTATATTTTTAAAATCCTCCATACTCTTGTTACCCACCATGTATAAAGGTAGGCTATTCCATAAGGATATCACCCTCTGGTGTGCTCAAAAAGTATATGATTAATTTTTTTTTTTTTTTTGCTGACTAACATGTACAGCTGCTTTAAAGGCATGCTAGGACCACAATGTTAAATTCCTCCAAAATATCACAAATAGTAAGAAGTTATAAATATGGAGAACTATTTAAAGATTCACAGTGCTTCACATCATAATCAGTAAGTATCAGGATGCAAAATTTGCCACATTTATTAGAAGGAATAAAATTAATGGAGATCCTCATTAAATACATTACAGTACATAATAACAAACATGTCATACTACAAATATAAAATGGGTGAAAGTAAAGAGAAGAAGTTAAAAGCAACTGAAAGTTATGGAATAAAAGGGGATATCAGAAGTTGTTGTTCACAGTGTACATGCTGTCCTTGGGAGGGCTCATTAGGAAGTATGGCTTGGGTTTTCATTGCTATGCTGATGATTCCCAGCTATATCTTTCCTTTGCCCCAGGAACATCCAACGCAGTGGACATGCTAAACAGCTACCTTGTTGGAATTAACAATTGGATGGCCTCCAGCTGGTTGCGATTGAACCCCAATAAGACTGAGGTATTGGTGGTGGAGTCGAACAGAGTGCATGATAGGTTGGCCTCAGATTCAACAACTGAACTTGTTCTGGGATCTGTTTCACTGAAGGCCTCCTCTTGTGTGTGAAATCTTGGTGTTATTCTTGATAGGAAATTGACTATGGAGGTGCAACTATCCTCCACGGTCCACTCCTGTTTTTTTCATCATAGAAATATCACCAGGATAAAGCCCCTTGTGCCACCTCTGGACCTCCCTACTTTGATACATGCCTTAGTTACATCAAGGCTTGATTACTGTAATAAGCTCTACCTCGGGGTCACAGGAGGATCTCTCTGCAGACTGCAACTAGTGCAAAATGCAGCTGCCCGATTACTTACTGGGCAGCAAAAATTTTGTCATATTACACTGGTGTTGCGTGAAGTGCACTGGCTGCTGGTTAGGTGGAGGATCCTTTTTAAGGTGGGTCTTCTCACTTATAAGGCCCTACATGGGCAGGATCCTGGGTATCTGTTGGACCTTCTTGTACCTGCTCTCTTTGTCCGCCCCCTCTGCTCTTCTGATAGGGACCCCTTGGCGATTCCTAGGATGAGGCTGAGATCTGCTGATGACAGAGCTTTTAGCATTGCCGCTCCTGTTCTTTGGAATTCATTGCCATCTGGGGTTAGGGGGGCCCCTACTTTGGAGATTTTTAAGGCCCACCTGAATGGCCTCCTATTTTCTCAAAAGTTACAGGACTGAATCATTGAATTGAATTGAACATGATGACTGTATGATGTATTGCAAATTTTATTTTTTATATTTAAATGTGTTTTGCATCCTTTGTTATTTGGAAGTTGTATTTATTCACTTTGTACAGCATCAGGAGCCTCTGGGATTGGGTGCTTTTTAAATAAATTTTGCCTTGCCTTTGTTTTTGTTTTTTTGCCTTGCCTTGCCTTACTAATTAGAACCCAAGCAGAAGATAACAAAGAACTCCATTCACAAACTACCAAATTTTGAAGACGTTTTATGATGAAAACGTGTGGGGTAACTCAATTCTAAGGCTAAGTTCCAAAACATAGGACTGATGTGGCATTAATCTTGAGATAACACTTTACTTAAAGAAGAAAAAGGATATTCCAAAAAACTGGATTCACTTAACACATACCACTACTAAAATACTATTGTAAAATTATAAGAATGGTGAGGATAACAAAAACCAGCCCTCTAACAAAGAGGTAGAGGATTTCAAAGTGCTGTTGGAGTAGACCTGTTTTTCAGATTGTTACATTAGCACTGTATATTGCACTTTTGGGCATTAGAACAATGGAATATTTTGACAACAGTGTTGTCAGCATTGCTTGCCCCT
Organism: Neoceratodus forsteri; assembly: GCA_016271365.2. Lineage (NCBI taxonomy): Eukaryota > Metazoa > Chordata > Ceratodontiformes > Ceratodontidae > Neoceratodus > Neoceratodus forsteri. The sequence continues at coordinate 777,303,163 of CM057459.1, read as the reverse complement.
GAGTGCAATCATCTTTGTGTTGCTTGGCAAAATGACTTCTGTGTCACTGACAAAGTGTATGCAGCTTTGTATGACTCTACTGTACAACATAGTGGCAACTTTAACAAAAAGCCTTAGAAAGATGACTGACTTCCCCAGAATAGTAGTTCAACTTGTTGTGTTTGATCCTAATCCTTCATCTTAACCCACAACTGTCAATGCACTTCGAAATAAGACAGCTAAATAAATAAGATACTTCCCATTGGTATCTGGAGACCTTAATGTCAATCTTATTTTGCATCATGGTACTATGAAATTAGTTTGGTCATCTCATCTGTCTTCTTGTTGGTGTAGTGCAACTACCAATACAGTAATCCAGTATAGCTTAGCTAGTAGATGGTGCTCAATGCAGAGTCTGAACTGATTAAACTGAAAGTCTAACATTCCTTCTCACCTTGAAGTTTTAGTTCTTGCAGATCATAATTCACAGTTACTGTTAATGCAGTGCAGGTAAACCTGCATTGCACCTACCCTTAATGCCCTGACCTTTTTGATATATTGAGGTGTGCCCAGCATCAAGAAAACAACACTATCTCACCTACCATACATATTATCAATAAAATAAGGCTATTGGTTATTCCAGATTGTACGGTGGCATGTGATATGGATGTCTACTGAAAAATACAGAGGATAATTTAACAACGTGCCTTTGTGCTTCTAGGGGAACACCTGCGAATATGTCCCCAGGAATATACCTGCTGTACCTCAGAGATGGAGGACAAATTGAGCCAACAAAGCAAATTGGAGTTTGAAAACTTGGTGGAGGAATCAAGCCACTTTGTGCGAACAACTTTTGTATCCCGGCACAAAAAGTTTGATGGTAAGTTAAGATTTATTTTCCCCAGTTTATATTTTGCTGCAGTTTTTGTAGGAAGTATAGTAAAAAAACTGTCAAAATAGAAGAAGAAGCTCCTCATGTAGGCATTCACTGCTCGTGTGCTTATCTGCCTGCCATCTAGCTACAGCAGCTACTGTAGATATTGTTTCAAACTTTTGAAGAGTCTGTTGACTAGTGTTCCTTTGTGGTTTGGAGATGCACTGAGAAGAAACTAAGATACTGTCAATTTAACTGGATGGTAATACAAGAACTGTAATTATATGTTTTTATTGGTAACCAACTAGTTTTATACATCATCTTTTTTTCTCTGTACATGTAAGCATTTGAGACAAAGAGTTAAAACTGGTTAAAAAGGCATTTTACTAAAGAATATTTTTCCAGCTGTCTTCATTCTGTTACTGTATGGTCAGCTTGGCTTTTTCATTATTGACAAACAGACACAGTGGTAGCCAGTTAAAAAGATTCAGTATACATTTAGATATATTGATGAAATATCACAGAAATCCAGTTGAAAGGAACAGGATTTTTTTTGTTCACATTATGATATATAAGGAAGAAGGCATGACAGAGGGGGAATTATGCTATGTTAATATACTGAGTGGTGGGTTGGAGTCCTGAGCCCAAAGGGCAAAGGACTACAACCACCACAAGGTACACTTATGTAACCTAATCCACCATATGGAATTGTTTTATTCCACTTATAAAATGTTAGTTTTGTTACAGTGCAGTAGTGTTGCAATTTGGTGCTGTACCTTTACATGGTTAGCTAGGGAATTTGCATTAACTATATATGTGTCAGGGATTAGTTTTCAGCTGGAAAGCTGCATTAACTATGTGTGGTTTCACTGAAAAAAGTGGATTATTTTTGCATAGCTACAGTTGGTCCTGTTGCTTTAAATAGATATTCCAGACTGTTAACTTTCTAAACTACCCATGTGATCTGTGAGGCTAAGCTGGAAGTCTGGCTTGTGCTCCCTGAACATTCCATATGGTCTGAGTCAGTCCTGAAAGTTTAGGCTGCTGATTGGAAGTCACATGACCTCACTTAGGTGCACTGCATTTAAGTTCATGAGGTTCAAACAGAGAGTGTGAGTATCATGTGTTGCTTTCTGCATGTCAGATAGTTATTAGCTATCAGAACCATGAGTATAGATGTTTTTGCTGATGGTTTAGTGGTATATGCATACAGCTTTCTGTTTTGTAGAATCCAAGTTTCGAAATATATATATGTGTTTTATTGGATGCTTATTTTTTTCTTTTGCAAGCAGCACTGAAGATTTTAAGTGGGGGTTCTCAAAGTGGTTAGATGGATTTCCTTTATAGTTTGCAACTCTTGACCAAAATTGCTGTGGGGAGGGGGTCAAGTGTTTTATAAATTTGCATGCTCTCATTTTAATTTTGCTGGGTTGTTTAATTTGCATTGTGAATGTTTTGACCATGATGATATGTAATTAGCATATTGAAATTTTTTAACCAACTGGTTGTTCTCTTGATTAGTGCACCCCTAGCATGTATTTTAAGAAGGGTATATGCTAGGTTAATGTAGTACCATTTGACACTGTCCTGATGAACAAGGAACCAGAACTGACCAGACCCCATATTATAAATGTATATATTCTACATCATGTAATTGGCCTACACTGTGCTTTAAATATGTGACATTTATGTGAATATTTTTGTCTAATATGCACATTTATTTTTCCTCCTTTTTTACTGTTTATTTATTGAGTTTTGCATTGCACACAAAGCACAATACTTTCACAGCATAGTACACAACAGGTGGTATAGGTGAAAGCATAAAATATGCAATAATCCAAGGACTGTGTGGGTCATTCCCCACTGAATCTCTATGGAGGAGCTTCCCATTACTAAAATAGCACATACATTAATAGCAGGCTATACACTGTTGAGGCAGCATGACCGATAGTAAAAAAATCTAAATGTCAATACACTGTATAGGCTTTATCATGCATAACCTAAAATTGGATTAAACAGGTGTCGCTCGAGATCATTAGCCACCACAACAGCCTAACTCAAAATACTTTACCCATTTGACCTATCAATAGTAGAACACGTAGTCACATATAGCAGGCAATAGAAAATGTGTTTTCACTTGATATTTGATTTATTCAGTTGTGTTGTTTGACTAGAAAAGGCCCAGTAAGCTTTGATAGCTTGTTTCCAGGTGCATTGGGGTGGTGTGTGTTGGGTGGGGGTTGTTACATGAACCTATTTTATTGATGAAGATTGGTTGCCCATGACATCAGCTAAACCCATCTACAGTTATTGAGCCATCACCTATTTAAAGATCAGTGCATGAAGCCTAGGAAGGGTGAACCTCTGTTATTCTTTTTCACATTTCTCATGGCAAATTTGAGTATGGCTTTATTGACAGTAGACAAGCTATGGAGTCCTCTAGTTAAAGCCTGATTAACACCCCTCATATCAAATTAGAAATTACGGAAATTTAACCTTCCCAACCCTGACAGATTTCTGTGGTTGCCTCCATATGGGCAAGGCCCCTAGAGTTCTGTGGTTGTGGAATTTTGTACATAACTTGCAAATTACCACAGAATATATGCAGTGCTACAGAATTCACTGTTCTTGGTGATTCTTCATTAATATTTACAGTTTTTCAATAGCACCTGGTTTATGTCCCCTTCTTTTATATCTAAAACTCTCTGTGCTCAACAAGTGATATTAGCAATGACATCACATCATATATTAGCTAATGACACACTGCATTCTGCCTCAGAAATGAATAGTCATTTATCTATTACTGTTCCCACTCCCTGAAGAAGTGACACAGCACATCTGGTATTGTGATATTTGCTTAGCCTGTGTTACAACCTACTAAAATGTTCAGTCTTAAGTTATTACACTGGGCCAGCTTACACAAAAACTTGACAATAACATAGTTGTCTTAACTGAATACCTTACTTTGTACTGCTTTATTTGTGACTTTAAGGTATAAGGAAGTCCTCTGAAATTAATAACTGACAAATGACATTGAGGGAAATAGCGAGCTAGAGATACAGGCAAGATTCAGGGAGCTCGCCGGGGTCTGTCATGACATAGGATGCACAGTTTCCTTCTCAGAAATCCTGCCAGTGCCAAGGGCTAGTGGGGAACACAAAAGAAAAATTAGGGAGATAAACCAGTGGCTCAGGGAGTGGTGTGAGGCCAAAGGGTGTGGGTTGATGGGGGATTGGGGGGAGACCTGGGAGGATAAGGAGCTGTATGCTAGAGATAGACTACATCTCAATTTGGAGGAGGAATCCTTAAGTTGAAAATGGAGGGTTCATTGGTGAAAAGTGGGGTTTAAACTTGTGAAGGGGGTGGGATGGGAGAAAAGGCAGTCAAGGGATGCCGATAAAGGAGGACTCTGTCTCCACCCCCTGGGGACCAGGAGGATTGCAGGAAAAGACCAACTGGCAAAGTGCAGACCGGAGAAAACAGAATCCCCAGGGGAACACGAGCAGGGAAATGAAACTAGGGAAAGGTGGGTAGTCTCATGCTAAATGCCAGGAGCTTGGCAATAAAATGCCTGAGCTCCAGGCGATGTTAACTGAGGGAGCAGTGGATGTGGCAGTGGTCACTGAGACTTGGGCCACTGCAAGACATGACTGGGACCTGAACCTGGAGGGTTACACTATGTTCAGGAAGGACAGGGGAGGGAAGGGGAGGAGGGTAGCAATGATAGTAAAAACTGCATTGGCATGGGGAGTTGAGGAGGCGGAGGGAACCGTGGAGGTGATTTGGGTCACCTTGATAACACGAGGGGGCGAGAGAGTAAAAATAGGAGTGGTGTATAGACCCCCTGCCCTGGCGGAGGAGCTGGAGGACAGTCTGGTGGCAGATGTTAGGAGACACTGCAGACTGGGCAGAGGAAAGGTGGTGGTGTTAGGGGACCTAAACATGCCAGGAACAGACTGGGAGACTATGACATCCTCTGTGACCAGGGAACAGAGGTTGTTGGATGTCTTTCAAGACGCTGCTCCTAACTCAGCAGGTGAGGGAACCGACCAGGGAGGCACGGTACTGGGATGTGGTCCTGGCAGACAGTGACCAGATTGGGGGCCTGGAGGTAAGGGACTCATTAGCGGGAGTGACCATGCCATGGTCTGGTTCTGCCTGGACCTAGGAGGGGTAGAAGGCTGCACAAAGACGGGAAGTAACCGACTCAGGGGTGGATTTTAAGGAAATGGAAGGATCCTAAGGAGCATTTGGATGGGATTGGGTCAGACATGGACACTGATAGTAGGTGGGAAATCATCAGGAGAGGGGTGCAGGATGCTACCAGCAATTGTGCAAGAGTAAGACGAAAATGCGGTAGGGCCCAAAAACCCTGTTGGTGGACCAGGGAGGTCCAGGAGGTGGTGTGGGAAAGAAAGCAGCCTATAAGAAATTCAAGTGCTCAAGGAGTGAAAGGGATCGAGGGGAGTATGAGCTGTTGGCTAGAAGGGCCACTAGAGTGGTGAGGGGGGCTAAGGCAAGGAAGGAGCAGAACCTGGCCAGGGAAATTAGGAGAGGGAAAAAGGGGTTCTTTAGATACATTGGGGAAAGACGAAGGGTGAAGGGGCAGATTAGCAGGATTAAATCAGGGGAGAGATGGGCACAAGACCCAGAGGAGCAGGCTGAGGTACTAAATGAGTACTTCACCTCAGTTTTCACCAGGGAAAATGGGGATGCTGCATCATACATGGGAGGAGACAGAGATAATGAGGAGGGGGCCCTTACCAATCGGCAGGTCTGGGGAGAGGGGGGCATCACTGGCAGGTGGGGGGAGGGCTAAGCAGGGAGAAGAGGTACTGGAAGTGGAAATCACAGCAGAGAGAGTGAGGGAAGCCCTCAGCTCCCTTAAGACGGAGAAAGCACCGGGGCCGGATAAATTACATCCTAGAGTGCTGAAGGAACTTGCAGATGTCCTGGCGAAACCCCTGGCAGAGCTTTTCACCATCTCTCTGAGGACAGGGTGGGTGCCCCAAGACTGGAAGGTGGCGCATGTAGTGCCTATCCACAAGGGGGGATCAAGGGAGCTGGCAGGGAACTACAGGCCTGTCAGCCTGACATCAGTGGTGGGCAAGGTGATGGAGGGCATTGTCAGAGAGGCTAGGGGGCCCTGGATAAGTCAGGGTGCCTGGACGATAGACAGCATGGATTCATCCCAGGAAATCGTGTCAGACAAACCTGGTGGAGTTCTATGATTGGGTGACAAGTGCCTTGGACCTGGGTAGACCAGTGGATGTCCTCTTTCTGGACTTCAGCAAGGCATTTGACTCTGTTCATCACGTGGGCCTGTTGGATAAACTAGGAGAAATGGGGTGGAAACCAGATGATCCGATGGATAGGCAATTGGCTCCAGGACCGAACCCAGAGGGTCGTAGTTGGTGGGATAATCTCTTCCCCAAGGAGGGTCGTTAGTGGGGTCCCACAGGGATCAGTCCTTGGGCCCCTTCTGTTCAACGCCTACGTATCTGACATAAGGACAGGAATCAGGAGTGAGATGAGTCTCTTTGCAGACGACTCAAACTGGGGGCAGTGGTGGATGGGAGGAGGGAGGGTGGCCCTGCAGGGGACCTGGAGGCTCTGGAAAGATGGTCTAGAAAGTGGAAGCTGAGGTTTAATGCAGGGAAATGCAAGGTACCCACCTGGGGGCCAGAAACCCAGGCCAAGTGTACACCCTGGGGGGGGAAATACTGCAAGTCTCAATGGCTGAGAGGGACCTGGGGTGGTGGTGGATGTCAAGATGAACAACTCTGAGACTTGTAGGAGGGCAGCAGCCAAGGCCAACAGGATGCTGGGATGCATCGCTAGGGGATCACCTCCAGAAGGAGGGAAGTGATACTCCTCTGTATAACTGCTTGGTGAGGCCGCACCTGGAGTACTCGGCCACACTTAAAGAGGGACATTAACCTCCTGGAGAGGGTCCAGAGGAGGGCAACCAAAATGATTTGGGGGCTTGGGGGACAGGACCTATGAGGAGAGGCTCAAGAGCTAAATATGTACACTTTGGAAGAGAGAAGGGGACTGGGGACATGATAGAGGTCTTCAGGTACATGAAGAGGGTAAATAGGGAGGAACAGTGAGGGTGCTTGAAGGAAGGAGGAAGGGGCCACTAGAGGGCATGGGTGGAAGCTGGAGGGGGGAAGATTCAGGGGAGAAAGGAGGAGGTGCTACTTCACTGAGAGGGTGGTAGAGCCATGGAATGCACTACCTAGGGGGCTGGTGGAGACAGAGACAGTGGAGGGGTTCAAGAGGGGGTGGGACAGGTACAGGGGAAGGGTTCAGGAAGCAAAATCCAATGCAGCAAGAATATCCAGAACTGGGAAGGGAGAAGCCAGAGAAGGCGAGGGGGACAGCAAGGTCAGCACCCAGGGTGGGGGCTGACCAAACGAGCAGACACGAAAGACCATTAGGCCTATTCTGCTGGCATTTTAGTATGTTAGTAGTATGTTAGTATGTTAGTAAAATTAATTAACCTGCATTTTGTAATGAAAAAACCAAAAACAGAATCATGCCCAGAAAAGTGCAATATAATGATGTGTAGACCTATTGAAAGAACAGATTTGTTAAATGAATAATTTTTCTGCGCACATTTTTGCCATGGTTATCGATTACATGTTATTATGGGTTGACAGAATTACCTTAAAGTTAAGAATAAACATTGTATACAGGGCCAGCTTTTGGGACAGCAGGTATCATGTTGTGTTCCCGTGCCAGTGACTCAAGTTCAGGACTTAGCTCATGGAGCTGGCTGTACACCATAAGGAAGGGAGGGGGGAGCAGTGCTGTTGCACATCACCGCTCTCAGTCTGGGAAAGTATGATACAGTGTTCTGTCACATGGGTGATGCCTTATGACAGGTTGGGGAAGCCCTCCCTCACAAGAGTTTCATGTGCATGTCATTACATGACTGGGCAACATAGTGCATCAGGAGAAGTAGGTTGGCATGAAAATAAGTCCTGAAGTATCTCCACTATTCAGTTTATTCCATTTCCAAAGGGATCTGTATGAATGAGGATACAATTTCATGATCACAAAAAGGGAAATTAATTTAAAAAAAACTACATTACAGATTGCATCTAAGTTCATATGTGATATGCAGTGGAAACCTAATAAGTGGCGTAAGCAGCAAGAGTATAGATAAATAATTTCTTACACAAGGTCCCATCAGTGTATTTCATGTATGCAAGAGGATTGGACCTTAAGTGATAGCTTTATTAGCTTTTCAAAAAAAAAATATTAATTTTAAAAGTCTGTGGGTTTATTTATTGAACTTGTGGTACTGGGCATACCACCATCCTGTGTACCATAGCCATTGTCAGGGATGTGGTGTCAGGATAACAAGCTCACCATGTGAGTGGCTGTTCATTGGTGCTACAGAACTTCAACAGAAATGACAAACCACCACCAAATTTCTGTGGCAAATGGTAATCCTGCTGCAGAATTTGGCCCAAAAGTGCCGCTAAAAAATTGAGGCCTTGCCTATGGGTGCATGGCATTGTGTAAAATTAGACAATGAAGTGTCTCTTTTAAGGCTGTCACAACACAGCACATAAAAGTACTGTACAGTTTACACTTCCCTATGCTGTTTTCTCTTGGCTCACCTGGATCAGAGAAGGACACCTTTGCAAAACTGACACCTGTATCCCCCAGCATATGTGGGGCCTGCAGTTGCTATAGTATGTTGCCACAATGGGCTAGGAGTTTGAAGCAATAAGAAGCACAAGCCAGTTGATGACATTTATTTTCCCAGAGACACTTGTCAGGGTGTGTTGGAGACCCAGGCCCTCCTTTTTTAAAGTGTCTATATGTAGCACAAGTTTAGGGTAATTTGGCTTGTAAATGGCATTACCTTATTTTGTCTTTTGTTTCTTATGATGTTTTGGTTTTGGGGTCTGTGGCATAGTTTGGGGGAAATTTCACTAGATCCCCTGGAGGGTGTGTTTTGCAGCTTTGAAATATTTTTGTGGCAATCAAAGAAGATGAATCCTGTCCTTTTAGCAAAAAAAACTGTGGACATGATGAAGGGTTACTAAATAAGTAAAACTGTATGTTAGCCAGCCCAGTGGCACTGAGGGTTGAGGCGCTGGACGCCACACCTCACACCACACCGGTGACCCAGGTCAGGAGCGAACTCGGGCCACCGGGGATTGGCCGTGGGGGAGACAGACTGGAACATCCACTGACAGCTCACCTGCTCCAGGGGAGGAAGGGGTCTTCAGCCTGGCAAGTGGTGACCCCTGGCGGAGGCTGGGGGAGTGACGGCAAGCTGGGGTCTCGTGGGCTTGATTGGTCGAGGGTGTAGGTCAATGACCAATCAGCCTGAGAGACTACTCCTTTGAGGAAGGAGGGGGAGGGACTTTGCTGTCGTTGGCACTTGCACCTTGACGTATGGGCCCGCAATGTTCCACAAAAAACACGGAAACACCCTCACTGGAGCCGGGAAGATGAAGCGCTGAGCTGGGGTCTCAACTTGCCAGTCCCTGCCTGCAACCTCAGGACCGTGACACTAGCAAGATTCAGGGGTCTGCCTCTACCCTAACCCCACCTGGGGGGTATCTGAGGCAGGATGGAGGGACCAGGGGCTGACAGGTAAGGGACTGGCAGAGATACACTTGATTAGCATCTCCCGATGGTGCGGCTCCAGTGGGGTTGGTAGGTGAAGATAAATAGAAAAGGTGAAAAAAAATAATTGTATTTGTTGAGCACCCATTCCCTGGAGCTCAGAGCACTGTACAGAGGTCAGAAACATAAATACAAAGAACATTTTCATAGCTATGTAATACCTAATAATTAAGACAAGTTGAAAAATAAAGTTAAATTAACTAAAACAAAATAAATAAAATCAATCAGATAGCAGCCATTGTGTAAGGGGTCCAACCTATTACTCAAAGGCCTCACTAAAAATGCAAGACTGCAGGCCCATCTTAATGGCATCCAATGAGGGGACCTCCCTTAGGGATCCTGGAAGCGAGTTCCTCAGGGCCAGGTCAGCTGCCTCAAAAGCTAAGTCACCAGATGATTTAAATTCATGTCCTGGAAACCGCTAGAAGGCCCACCTCTGAGGAGTGGATAGGGTAATGAGTAAGGCAAGGAGTCAGGAAGTTACTAAGCTAGCCAAGTCCCAGCCTGTGTAGGGCTTTGTAGGTCAGTAATCTGGCCTTGAAGGTGATTTGCCACCCCACAGGCAGCCAGTGCAGATCTCACAGAATGAGTTGACAAGACAGGCTTCAGAATGCCTGTCAGTGACCTGGTTTCTGTGTTCTGCACCAGCTGTAGGTGATGCAGGACCCCTTCACTAACCCCAAGGTGCAGAGTATTACAGTAGTTGACTTTGGATGTTACAAATGCATGAGCTAGTGAGGGCAAGTCTTCAGCTGAGATAAAGGCTTTAAACTGGGTGATATTCCTAAGATGGTGAAAGCCACTCCAGATAACAGATGGCACCTGAGCCTCATTTGTCAATCTGTCATCCAGGACAACCCCTGGATTCTTCACCTTAGCAGAGGCTACAAGCTGAGAGATCCAAGCAGCAGGGCAGTCACCTCCCCTATCGCCTCTGCACTTGTCAATGGTCAGGTTGAATCAACAGAACGTCCATCTTGTCTGGGTTGAGCTTCAGCCTGCTAAAGAACATCCGGTTCCAAAGTCAAGAGCACTCCAACAAAAGAACTCAAGGGACTCAACATAGAAACATAGAATCTGATGGCAGATAAGGACCGCTTGACCCACCTAGTCTGCTCATTTCCCTACCTAATGGATAAGCTGCAGATCCTAGTTAACCAACAGCCTACTTCCTCCTACCCCCCACTAGAATTGCCTTATGTCTGTCCCAGGCATTCTTGAATTACCCCACAGATTTTGACTCTACGACCTCCTCTGGAAGGCTGTTCCATGTATCCACAACCCTCTCTGTGAAGAAATACTTCCTCACATTACCTCTGAGCTGTCCCCCCTCTATCTTCAAATTGTGCCCCCTTGTTTTTGCACATCTCTTTTTCTGAAAGATGCTACCCTTTTGGACTTTGTTGATTCCCTTGATGTATTTGAAAGTTTCTATCATGTTCTCCCTCTCCCTCCTTTCCTTGAGGCTATTCATCTTTAGTTCCTTTAATCTTTCTTCATACGTCTTCCGATGCAGACCCTGCATCATTTTGGTTGCACTCCTCTGGGCAGCCTCTACCCTGTCTATGTCTTTGTGGAGATGGGGTCTCCAGAACTGTACACAGTACTCTAGATGTGGTCTTACTAAATGTCTGTACAGAGGGCCAACAACTTCCTGTTTTCTACTGGTGATGCCTCTCGCTATGCATCCCAGTATCCCCCCACCCATCCTTACTGCCTTCTCACATTGCTAGCCCACCTTTAGGTCATCTGATATGACTACCCTCAGGTCCCTTTCCATTTTTGTTGTTGTCAGTATCTCACCCACCATTGTGTACTTTTCCCCTGGGTGTTTGTTTCCCAGGTGCATTGCTTTGCACTTTTTTTGCGTTGAATCTAAGCTGCCATACATTTGACCATTCCTCCAACCTTGCCAAGTCCCTTTTCATCCTTTCCACACCACCTTGCATATCAACCCTGTTGCAGATGTTTGCGTCATCTGCAAAGAGACAAACTTTCACTTCCAGTCCTTCTGCAATGTCACTTATAAAGACATTAAAAAGGACCAGCCCCAGTACTGAACCCTGTGGTACCCCACTAGTAAGCCCCCTTTCTTCACCGTGGACTCCATTTATTATTACCCTCTGTTTCCTATTGTCCAGCCAGTGTTTTACGCAGGCTACCACCCTGGGGCCCAGTCCCAGGCTGGCTAATTTGTTTATTAATCTTTTGTATGGGACTGTGTCAAATGTCTTGCTAAAGTCTAGGTAGGCCATGCCCACAGCCCCTCCCTGGTCTACTGCTTTGGTCACCCAGTCAAAGAAATCAATTAGATTTGTCTGACATGACCTTCCCACTGTGAATCCATGCTGCCTTGGGTCCTGTGCCCCACTGGCCTCTAGGTACTCAACAGTTCTTTCCTTCAGAAGAGATTCCATCATTTTCCCTACCACTGAGGTCGAACTAACAGGTCTGTAGTTTCCTGCCTCTGTCTTGCTCCCACTTTTGTGAAGGGGAATCACATCTGCCCTCCTCCAGTCCTCAGGTACCACACCATCCTCCCATGATTTTTAAAAAAGGGTAGTCAGTGGTGTTACTAGTTCTTCCCTTAGTTCTCTTAGAATTCTGGGGTGAATTCCATCAGGCCCCATTGCTTTATCCACCTTCAGTTTTAAGAGTTCTTTCAGAACCCTTTCTTCTGTGAAAGGACTAATATCAACCCCCCTATCCAGAGTGCTTCTATTGACCAGAGTAGGTATTTCCCCCTGCTTTTCCATTGTGAATACTGAGCAGAAGTATTCGTTCAGTATCCCTGCTTTTTCACTGTTGCTCTCTGCCCAACCATCTTCCTCTTTGTTCAGCCTCAGTATCCCTGCCTTAGTCTTTCCTTGCTCCCTAATGTACCTATAAAAGGTTTTATCCCCCTTCTTAACCGAGTTGGTTATCTTTTCCTCAGTTTGGGCCTTTGCTATTCTGACTGCTTTACCCACTTCCTTCTGCTTTAACTGGTGCAGTTCTCTGTCCTGCTTCTTCAGTGTTTCCTTATACTTCCTGATGTTATCTTTTCCCCCGTTCCTTCCCCGCTACTTCTTTTGAGAACCATAGTGTTTCTTTCTTTCATTTTGATTTGTTTATTTGCTTCACACAAAGGCTTGTTGCCTCTGTGATGGCGGTTTTGATGTTTCCCCATCGTTGCCCCACCCCACCTTCTTGCCTGTTTGCTAGTGATTTTCTGAGGCACTCTCCCATTTTGACAAAATCAGCCCTCATAAAGTCCAGTACCTTCACTTTTGTGTGGCTTGACTCTACAGCTAAGTTTATCGTGAACCACACTGTTTGATGGTCACTTGCTCCCAGGTGGCTACCCACTTCAAGATCAGAGATCCTCTCTTCATCCCCATTTGAGAGTACCAGGTCTAAGATTGCTCTCTCCCAAGTGGGTTCCAAAACTATCTATCTGAGGCATGCCCCCTGTAGGGTATTGAGAATGGCTCTGATCTTGGATGTGGTTGCAGCAAAGGTGCTCCAGTCAACATGTGGCATATTCAGGTCCCCCATCAGCATTATCTCCCCTTTCTCTGCTGTCCCAAGGATGCCTTCTATCATTTCCTTGTCCATTTCCTCCCCCTGAGATGGGGTTCTGTATACAACCCCTGTGCAGATTGTGGAGCCATTTCCAGTCTCCAGGGTGACCTACAGTGCCTCCTCTCCTCCCTGTCTACCCTTTAGTTCTGTTGCTTTGATCCCTTCCCTTACATAGAGAGCTACTCCTCCTCCTCCTCTTCTTCCCTCCCTGTCCATCCTGTAGATTGTGTACCCTGGTATGTTGACATCCCAGTCATGGTTCTCTATGTACCATTTTTCTGTGACTGCCGCAATATTCAGGCATCCCTCTTCCATCAAGGCTACCATTTCAGGGAGCTTTTTAGCTAGACTATGGGCATTGGTACTCATTACCCTCCATTTTTTATGGCTTTATTTCTTTTTGCCCCATCCCTGTCCCTACTGCCTTTGTCTTTTTCTCCATTTACCCCAGCCCTTCTCCCCTATTGACTGCTCTATCTTGGTGTTTACCTCACTATTTACCCTGATTTTTTTGGGGGGGGCTAGGATTTCCCTTCTCCTTTTCAGTCCCTTCCCCCTTGGATAGTTTAATTGCTTGCCATTGAAGCATGTAAACCTATCACCTAGGATCCCTGTTCCCCTCCAGGATAGATGCAGATCATCATGCCTGTATAGACCTGCATCCCTCCAGGTAGAGCCCCAGTCCCCAATGAAACCAAATCCCTGAGCTTTGCACCAGCATTTCAACCAGTCATTGAATCCCATGGTGTGGAGTACCCTAGCCTCATTCATGCCATAGACAGGTAGCACTTCTGAGAAAGTTACCATGTGTGCTACTTGTCTAAGGCCCCTCCCCAACTCCACAAACTTCGGTTGCACCACTGCTCTGATTCCATTCTTAGCCAGGTCATTCATCCCTAAGTGGATAATGACATCCAGCTCCCTCTCCCTTGCTGCTGCATCCACGATCCTGATGATTCATTTCCTGTCCCTCCAAGCCTTGGTGCCAGGCAGGCACCTTACCTCCATTTCCTCTCCCTCCCCCAGTTCTACCCCCTAACAACTGAGTCCCCCACCAGTAGTTGTTTCCTTCCCCTGTGTGGTCCTGGGCCACCCTCCTGTGGGTCTCCATTGTGGAGGTTCCCAGCATCCTCCTTGGTCTCCACTGCAGGTGCCTCCATAGAGGAACCATGCTTCACCAGAGTGGCAAATGAATTGTGGAGAGGCAAACTGGAGGGATGCACCTCTGTTCCACCACCCTCACCCTCTCTGAGTCCACCATGGTCCAACCACTCCTCTTTCTTGGCAACCTCTGAGGTAGTGGCAGTGGCCTGGGTGGTCCCTGGGTGGAGGAGCAGGTTTCCCAAATCCTTGCCAGGTCAGCATGGAGAGAAACAACCTCCTCCCTCAGACCAGAGAGGTGCTTGCAAATAGGGCAGCAATGCAGTCTCCAGAATGTCTCCCAGAAGACTGCTGCTCCACAGCCAGTGCATTGCACCGCTCCCCACATGACTGTGTCCCTTCCAGTTACAGATGCTTTTTTGTTTTTGTTCTTGTTTTAGTGTGTGCAAACTTGTGAGTGTCTCTACCCCCTATTCAGTGTGCTGTGCCTTTAAGGACATGAACAGGTGTATGTTTGTTAGCAGTTTTGGGGAAGTGCTGTCAGAGCCCCTGCTATAAAGAAAGTTATGCACTTGGGGTGGGTGGGGTGAGGGGAAGGGTGGGTGGGAGTAAACCTATGCCATCCAGAAACAATCACCTACAACTGTTACCCTCCACCCCAGGGAATGCCTTCCTTGCTTTCAGACACTTACTTCACAAAGGCTTAGTAACAGGTCTAGTCACAACTGACTGCAAATATCTCCCAGCTACAGTTCCTACCTGGCAAATTAAAGTTAAAACTAAGAAAAGTCCACCCCAAAAACAGAATCAATACTAGTTACTTACACAGGTCCAAAAAGTAATAATTCAGTTCAGTGTAGTCTAGAAAATGACCTCCTTGATTCAAGGAAGCTGTGATGGCTTTCTCACTCTCTCTGTCTCAGTCTCAGCAGACAGAGACCACAAACAACTCCAGTTATAAATCCTCAGTTTAACTAGGCCCCTTTCAGCTCCTCCCCTTAACAGACACCTATTTCTCAAAAGCTAAGTAACAGGTCTAGTCACAACTGACTGCAAATATCTCCCAGCTACAGTTCCTCCCTGGCAAATTAAAGTTACAACTAAGAAAAGTCCACCATAAAAACAGAATCAATACTAGTTACTTACACAGGTCCAAAAAGTAATAATTCAGTTCAGTGTAGTCTAGAAAATAACCTCCTTGATTCAAGGAAGCTGTGGCTGCTTTCTCACTCTATCTGTCTCAGTCTCAGCAGGAGATAAAGCCATTGTGATGAAGCCCTTTCAGGTGAAGCCCTGAGATGCTGACGCTTTTTGGTGTTTTGATTTCTTAGGACTCTGATGCCTTATTTAACAGTGGATTTATATTATATTTGAGTAGCTTGAATTCATTTTGCAGAGTGATCTTGACTTTGTAACTAATTGTGTAAGTGGGGGCTATTCAGCCCCATGTGAGCACCCAACCCCAGAGTTTTCTCTGGTGCAACTGTGTTTTTGGATCAGTAGAGCACATCCAGTCTTGGATCTCAGTCAGGCATACATTTAGTACCTCAACCACTTCTGGTGTACTGGGTACAAATGACAAATACAGTTGGTTGTCATCTGCACAGCAGTGAAAGCCCAGACTGTATTGTCTAATAATGTCCCGCAGGGGCAGCAGGTAAACTGTGAACAACATGGGTGAGAGGATCGAGCCCTGAGGACACAGGACAGGAGCTTGGTGAATGAGGAACAATTCCACATTACCACCCTCTGATTCTTGTCTGTAGGAAAAGACTCAAACCAGATGATGACAGTGCCAACAAGTCCACAGACCTCCTTTAAGTGGTCCAACAGCACACTATGGTCCACAGTGTCAAAAGCTGAGGCGAGATCAAGTAGAATGTGAATTGACCCTCTTTTCCATCTCTGGCTCTGGGAGATCATTCTGCATCCTGATCATCACATTCTCTTCATTGTGCCTAGACCTAAATCCCGATCAAAGAGGCTCATAGATGTCAAAGGTAGTGAGATGTGCCTCAAGCTGCAGTGCTACTATCTTCTCAAACACCATAACTTTTCTCAGAAAGGAAAGGTTAGAGACTGCTATAAAATTCGCTAAGCAGTCTGGGTCCAAGGATGGTTTCTTCAACTGGAGCTTCACCAGCTCCTCTTTCAAAGTGCTAGGGAAAAACCCCACTGAAAGAGAGCTCCAGACAATGTCAACGATCACCAAACTTACTGACCCTAGACAGCCCACTAGGAGATATGTTGGGCCTGTGTCCAGTTCACAAGTGGGCCACATTTTCAAGATTACCTCGAAAACCTGTTCCACTACCAATGGCCTAAATTCACTCCAGAAAGGAGTGCTCCTACTGATGACCACCTCTCCTCTGCAGGGCTACAACAGCCCAATTGGAGCAATCCAGGACCTGACAGAAGACACTCTGTCAGAGAAGAACTGAGCAACTCTTCGCACCTGACAGCTGAAATTGCACTTATCAGTTGCAGAAAGGTAGGATGAAGTAATCTGTCCACCGTCTCAAAGAGTTGAGGAGGTCTGTTCCTCCATGAAACAATCTCACTGGACAGGAATACTGCCTTTTTATGGGAGATGGCTCTTTGATACTTCTTGCAGTGAGTTCTCAAAGTCAGCTTGTCCTCATCAATCCAAGATTTTCACCAGCAATTCTCCAAACTCTGGCCCCTGGTCTTCATCTTCCAGAGCCCCCCTATCAAACTGTGGAGCTGTCAAGAGAGAAGACTTGGATTGTATGTGCATGGTGTGACAGAATCAAGAACTGTGGTGACAGCCTGTTATAGGCCGCCACCACCTCTCTCAATCTTGCCCTACAAGCAACCATCACACCTGAGAGGTTCATCACCACCTGGAGTCATGCCAGGGGCAACACCTTTAAAGGGTGGTCGGGACCATCTCCACGGGGGGTAAACTATTGGAGAGGTCCCTAAATATGATCTTTAATGTGAAGTGATCCAACTAAATGACTGGATCAATCTTGAGGTTATCTACCTCAAGCCCCAGTGAGAATACTGAGTCCGAAGTGTTACCATGTCTGTGGGTTGCAGATGTAACAACTTCAGTGAGGTCCAGTGAATCAATTTATGCTATGGATGGAACCACTTCTTTGTACCATTTATGAATATGACTTCAGAAGAGATACAAGGTTTAAGGTTTTTGATGTATTGTAAAAATATATTCCTCTGTTGCACAGCTAGGTCAATACTGTTTTGAGGAAGCATCTTTTGCTCTTATGACAATAAGTATTTCTTGGAATTCTGCATTGGATGAACACCGTATGCTTCTTTTCAAATGCTTCTTTCACAATGATTACTTTGTTAAAACATTGAATTTTGTCTTAAGTTTGTATTTCTTTAACTTGCTGAATTCTGATATGTTCAGTTTTTGCACTTCTGTTTTTAGTTTATGGAAATTAATTTAATAAAATGTTCCTACTCTTCTTTGATAACTTCCACCTGGACATTGACCAGAGATGGGATGAAAGGGATTTGGTGTAACATCTCATCCGAAGAATGACATCTGAACAATTGAATACAGCCATTATACTGCACTACAGTATCAGTTTTTGGTATTACCACCACTACCTTGAGTGGGGTATAGCTATAACTAAATTATGAATAGTACACAAAGCACAATGCTTTCACAGTATAAAACACAACAGGTGATACAGGCAAAGCATAGAACATGCACTAATCCAAAGATTATATGGTTAATGTCCCTATGCTATCTCACTAGGAGTCTCCCTCTACTACAATAACACATGCATTAACAACAGATTGGCTATATGCCATCAAGGTAACATGACTAGGGCTGGGTAAGATTTATTTTCGGCTGGCAAAATTGTGGCAAGATTATGAGTTTGCATTCATCAAAATTTGCAAAATTTCCATGACCATTTTGCAAAATGTTGCCAAAATTGTGATTTCAGTTTTTTCCATTTAATTTAAAAAGCATTTATCCAAATTTCACCATGTTTGGTAAGAAGACTCTACCAAGATCCATGAAGATTTATACTCTGTTTCAAAACTCTGTCTTTTTGTGTGTGTAATCTATTTTTCGCCCCGTGCTCACTGGTCCACCACTCCTTCGGGCTCTACCTAGTTCTCCCCCAGCCCCTACTGTCCTTACCCAGCCCTCCTATGATCCTTGTATTACAGCCCACCCCAGGGATATCCCGGCATATCCCTTCACTGGGCAGGTCCCCCACCTCCGAGGGGGAAAGCACCAGGGGGGGAGAGGTATGACCCCAGCACATACTTCCTAGGGCTCAGGGATGCTGTCAAGGAACAGGAGACCCTGGGAAGGAGCTGGAGGCCCTCAGGGAACAGAGAGCCATCATCCAGCGAGCAATTTTTCTTGGCTTTCTTAAGGTGCGTGATGTCCGGACGTCAAGGCAAGAGCCGACGTCTATCACACACCACCCCAATGACCCTGACATGTTGCTCTACCCCTGGCCTCCACCAGTGGTCGCTTCAACACTGGGTCACAGCCCCTTCCCTCCCTGAAGGCAGCAAGCAGTCATGGGATGCTCAAGCTGCCTCCCCCCGGCCAGCTGATTCCCAAATCTGGGTCTCTGGCATCACAAGAGGAATCCAACCGATGCGCCAATGGGCTGACAAAACTCTGTCTTTAAAGATGACTGAGTTACTATATAATCCTCCAAATGTTTAGACATTTTAAAATGACATTTTTCAGTTATGTAAACTGCAGAATTTTAAGCCCCTATAACTTTAAAACTAGAGAACAGACCGTCACCAGTTTTGTTAAATTCATTGACCCTAAATATTAAGCTTTGCAGCCACACCATGACCCAGCAACAAAGTGTCATGTTTCCGTGCTGGTGACTCTAGTCAGAAGCAATCCAAGAATGTCTGGTCAGAAGGTGGGCACTAAGCTAGACAGCTGCCACTTGACAGTGTATCTCAGTTGCTGATGCTTGGCAGTAGATTTCACCAACACGTGACCCTATGGCTGGACCAGGAAGCTTGCTTCTGCCATAGTCGAAGTTGTGGCTGTGGGATGCCGATAGAGGCAGTTCCCACTCCATGGAGGGGGGGAGGGAAAAAATGTGGGAGAATAACCCGGTTCCCAACTGAATTATGGTTGGGTTCAGCCTGATCAGGGTATATCCCTGTGAACAGGGTATATCCCTGAGATATGCGCTGCTGGCCAGGAGAAAAAACAATATGGAAAAAAAAGGAGCTTCATGTGTCAGCCCTATAATCTCTTGCTCTCAGGCTGGTAAAGTTATAAGCCAACAAAGAATCAAAAATAACATCAGTAATTAAAGTTGAATGTCATGAGCGTTTGTGAAATTTTGGAACATTGTGATACTTTTGTTGAAGCCATGTCCATACATTTTGTCCAGTCATACACTTGAGTTGCCATTGTACAGCAGGGTAAAGGCTGGGTAAAGTGGCAGTAAGATAACATTCACAGGAGGCTCCATAGCAAAAGTGTAGTGGTGCCAAGTGTCAGGTTGTTATTTTGAGTGATGAACCATTAAGAATAGTTATGGGCATCACAGTGCACTGCCTGTCTTCTTGTGATATGACAGCTAACCACTAGAGGCCACTGACTTAATGACTCTTGGAATCACATGCACATGCAGCACTGTTTCTGTACAATGCCATCTGCTGATTCATTAATTACCCTGTGGATAACGATGTATATTTTTTACTCTGAAAACAGCGGTGCCAAGTGACACCAAGCCTTACAACTAATTGTAACTTAGGTCATTGTGACAGAGGTATTTGGTTATCTTTAATCATGATGGAGCATGATGCTGGCTATCACTGTCACAGAAGTGTTGAAGGGGCATTGCAAGGCAATTGTGGTAGTGCAGATAAAGTGATTCAGTAGTGCCAAGTGCTTTGTGAAAGTTAAATTTCACAAAAAGAATTCCAGTGGCATTACTTAGTATATGTCCATGAATTTTTGAGAACATTTTGCCCATTTGTAGTTTCTGATGTATCCACGATACATTTTAACCTACTAAATCACATTTGTCTAGCTTAATTAGCTTCCAGGACATATTCTCATTAGGTATGCATGAAAATATTGAGTACATACCTGCAATAGCAGCGGAACTATAAACAACTGCATATTTTGAACATTTTCACACATTTTAACAAATAATTAAATTGCAAAATGTTTAATTCTGGTAACTTACAATGTACAGTACATAACCAACTACTTCTCTATTTAGCAGTTTATAAGGCTCAGCCAAGAAAGTATGCATATAAGTGTTTAATTATCTAGCTCCAAAGGTAGCCAAGTTGTAATCATAGAACAAGTTTTAGACATCTTCTCATGATTATTAAATTACCACATACTGAGCCCCTAGAACTTCCTGGTGCCTCATCCAAATGGCATAAAACATGGCATCCTTTAGAGCCCCTTATAAACAGTATACATGCTAAATTTCAGATCACTGGCTATAAGACTGCATGAGCTATCACCAATTATCAATTTCAAAAATGTTCATGAAATTTGTACATGATTAATGAACTGCCATATTTTAAGCTCCTAGAACTTCCATGCCACTCCTCCAAATCTCATGATTCCTGTTATACCTTAAGACCTCTTCAAAAGAGTGCAGATGCTAAATTTCAGATCTCTAGCTGTAAGATAGACGGAGTTATGACCAATTAATGAATTTCAGAAAATGTTGTGAATTTCGTGAAAATTTCGTGAAAAAAGAATTTTTCAATTTTGCCCAGCCCTAATGCATGACTGATTGTATAGAAAAGAATATGATACCCATAGATCAACCTAAAAGCCAATATACTACTATATAGGCTGATATATAGAATTAATCTGAGCTATGAGCTCCACTGACTTGGGAACAATACCTAGAAAACAGGTTCTATGTGATAACGGCGAAAGCCTAAAAGTGATCACTGTTAATGTGCAGCCAGAGTGCCGAAAATGTTTTTAACACTACTGATACCCTGAAGCATGGGACAATGGCACGGGGACATAACTTTCAATGCTTTCTGTAGAGGCTTCCTTCACCCCTTTATAGAGGATTCTCAACTCCAGGGGAGTGCATGTTGGGGGAGGTGAAAGCATGTAAAATTAAAGGTTCAGGCTGGGCACAATAAAACTGCACCAGCACCTGAACCAGAACCTGGTACCTCACCCATCCCAACCACAGACCAACCCCTGATACCTCAATGCAGCTCGTCAACCAACCACAGAGCCACCCCCTACAGCTCCTCTGCCCCCTTCCAACCCATGCTTGCCATGCTCGCTCCCCCCCGATCGTACATTTAGTGACATCCTATCACCCATTTCACCCACCCCCCCATCGGTCACCCTACCCTCCCATCACTGTGATGGATTTCAAGGAGAACGAGTCACCATTATGGATGGCGCCCTTCCCCATGCGCCCTCCTCATGGGCTACCAGAAAACAGTAAACAATCTGATAATTTTTCAGTTTTAACAAGCCAACCTGAATGGAAGAAGTGCAGTTCACCCCCTTCCTTTCTGTCAATGCAGTCTACGAACTGAAGATCCCATTCTAATGTTAAAAAATCTCGTTATATATCAGAAACAAAAGAGCACACTTCCAAAGATGCAGCACCACAAAAAATACCCCACAGGTGCCAAGCATCCAGGTTGAAGTGAAAAGGGGTGTTTTTTCCACTTCCACAAAGACTCAGAGTAGTAAGATTTACAATACCTTAGGCACTGGAGTCCTCATTATCCAGTTCCCTTGGTTTCTTATTCTTGGCCTCCACTTTGCCTGTTAATTTACTAATCAACTTATCTCTTGCATGTCTGAAAATAAATAGGCCTGGCTGCCCACCTCATTTTGATAATCTGGCTGGCATAAGCAGAGTGAGTGGAATCTTAAGGTTTCTTAGGGGCACTAAGTCAGAATAACATCACTAAAAACAGCATGGTCAAGAACCACGCTGGTAAAAATGCTGCCACTTTATGTTTTGTGGGGGCCTCTGCCTCCCATGCCGCCCGGCCAAGCTGCTCCATGCCTCAGCCCTCCATGCCATGGGAGCAGCTTAGCCAGTCTCCAGAATTCTGTTGCCCTTGTCCTGTGGCAACACCATGGACAGTGACCTGGGGAGCGCTGACTGCAAGCGCTGTCAATCCCCTTTTGTTGTTCATAGCAGCGTTATTCAGACTAGTGCTCTCTTTATGTGCACTATTCTGGTAGTGCTGTTCTGACCTGGTAGATGCTTGGGTATAACATGATGATATTGGATTCTTTTTGCCTCTGCCTCATGGAGTACAGCAAATCTTGATGCATGTACACCTTTGTTTCCCCTTAGGGAAATTCCTTCTGGTACCAAGCAACATGTAAATACTGATCTTGATGGCTGGAGTAGACAGCACAAGGTGCACAGTGAAGAGCAAGGGAAAGTTTACTGAAACATTTTGAGGGTTTACTTAATAGGATTTGCCAATGAAGCCGGAGGATGTGGGGCTCATTTTCCAAAGTATTTGACATAGTCAAGCCTAAAAAGCCCATGAGGTCATCTTTTTCCAGGAGCCTAAGTAACTCTAGGTTACACCGCCACAAGGTTAAAGTATTTCTGAATGCCAGCTTCCTTCTACCAAAACTCAACCTCCTCACCATCTCATAGAAACATAGAGACATAGACTTTGACAGCAGATAAGGACCGCTAGGCCCATCTAGTCTGCCCAATTCCCTACCTACAGGATAGGCCACAGATCCTAGTTAACCAACAGCCTATTTCTTCCTACCCCCCACAAGAATTGCCTTATGTCTGTCCCATGCATTCTTGAAATCTCCCACAGTTTTAGACCCCACAAACTCCTCAGGAAGGCTGTTCCATGCATCCACTACCCTCTCTGTGAAATAATACTTCCTCACATTGCCCCTGAACTGCCCTCCTTCTATCTTTAAATTGTGTCCCCTTGTTCTTGTAAGTCTCTTTTTCTGAAAGTCTTTTTCTGAAAGTCTCTTGGACTTTGTTGATTCCACTGAGGTACTTAAAAGTTTCTATCATGTTCCCCCTCTCCTTCTTTCCTCAAGGGTATACATGTTAAATATTAAGCTCCTTTAGTCTCTCCTCATACGGCTTCTCTTGCAGACCCTGCACCATTTTAGTTGCCCTCCTCTGGACTACCTCTATCCTGTCTATGTCCTTGTGGAGATGAGGTCTCCAGAACTGGACACAGTACTCCAGATGGGGTCTCACCAACTGTCTGTACAGAGGGATAACAACTTCCTGTTTTCTGCTGCTGATGCCTCTCCCTATACATCCCAGTATACCCCCAGCCCTTCCTACTGCCTTCTCACATTGATTGCTAACCTTAAGGTCATCTGATATGATTACCCCCAGGTCCCTTTCCTTTTTTGTTGTTGTTACTACCTCCCCACCCATTGTGTATTCTTCCCCTGGGTTCTTGTTTCCCAGGCGCATTATTTTGCAATTCTTTACATTGAATCCTAGCTGCCATACTTCTGACCATTCCTCCAACCTTGCCAAGTCCCTTTTCATCCTTTCCATGCCTCCTTGTGTATCAACCCTGTTGCAGATCTTTGTGTCATCTGCAAAAAGGCATACTTTTCCTTCCAGTCCCTCTGCAATGTCACTGATGAAGACATTAAAAAGGACTGGACCGAATACTGAACCCTGCGGTAGCCCACTAGTAACCCCTCTTTCTTCAGAGTGGACTCCATTTACAATTACCTTCTGTGTCCTGTTGTGCAGCCAATGTTTTACCCAGGCTACCACCCTGGGACCCACTCCCAAGCTGATTAATTTGACTATTAATCTTTGTGGGTGGGACTGTGTCAAATGTCTTTCTAAAGTCTAGGTAGGCCATGTCCATAACCCCTCCCTGGTCTACTACTTTGGTCACCCAGTCAAAGAAATATATTAGATTCGTCTGACATGACCTTCCCGCTGTGAACCCATGCTGTCTTGGGTCCTATGCTCCACTGGCCTCTAGGTACTCAACTATTCTTTCCTTCAGAAGTGACTCCATCACTTTTCCTACCACAGAGGTCAGACTGACAGGTCTGTAGTTTCCAGCCTCAGTCTTGGTCCCACTTTTGTGAAGAGGAATCACATCGCCTTCCTCCAGTCCTCGGGTACCACACCATCCTCCCATGATTTATTAAAAAGTGTAGCCAGTGGTTTCACTAGTTCCTCCCTTAATTCTTTTAGAATTCTGGGGTGAATTCCATCAGGACCCATTGCTTTGTCTACCTTCAGTTTTAGGAGTTCTTGCAGAACCCTTTCTTCTGTGAAAGGACTGGGATCGACCCCCCTATCAAGAGTGGTTCTGTTAATTGGATTAGGCACTTCCCTCTCCTCTTTTGTGAATACTGAACAGAAATATTCGTTCAGTATCCCTGCTTTTTCACTGTCTCCCTCTGCCCACCCACCGTTCATTCTATTCAGCCTAACTATCCCTCCTTTGTCTTTCTCGCTCGCTGATGTACCTATAAAGATTTTATCCCTTCTTAACTGAGTTGGCGATCTTTTCCTCAGTTTGGGCCTTTGCTATTCTGACTTCCTCCTGTTTCCTTCTGCCTTAACTGGGTACAGCTCTCTGTCCTGCTCCTTCTGTGTTTCCTTATACTTCTGGAATGCTATCTTTTTCTTCCTGACTTTCCAGACACCTCTTTTTGAGAACCATAGTGGCTTTTTCTTTCATTTTGATTTGTTTATTTGTTTCACCGAAGGCTTGTTGCCTCTGTGATGGCAGTTTGATGATTCCCCATTGTTGCTCCACACTCCTTCTAGCCTGTTTGCTAGTGCTTTTCTGAGGCCTCTCCCATCTTGCCAAAAGTCAGCCCTCCTAAAGTCCAGTACCCTCACTTTGTAGACTTGACTCTGTAGCTGAGTTTAATGTGAACCCACACTGTTTGATGGTCACTTGTCCCCAGATGGCAACCCACTTCTAGATCTGAGGATCCTCTTACTGCCCCCATTTGAGAGTACGAGGTCTAAGATTGCTCCCTCACAGTGGGTTCTGAAACTAGCTGTCTAATGCCTGCCACCCGTAGGGGCATCAAGATTATTGCTCTTGGATGTGGCTGCAGCAAATGTGCTCAGTTAACATCTGGCATATTCAGGTCTCCATCAACAGGACCTCCCTTTCTCTGCCATTCTAAGAATGCTTTCTATCATATCCTTGTCCATTCTCTCCCCTGACATGGGGGTCTGTACACAACCCTGTGCGGATTGTGGTGCCCTTTCCAGTCTCCAAGGTGACCCCACGTGCCTCCTCTTCTCCCTGTTTACTCTTTTGTTCAGTTGCTTTTATCCCTTCCTTTACATAGAGAGCTACTCCTCCCCTCTTCTCCCTGCCTGTCTCTCCTGTGGTTATGTACCCTGGTATGTGTTAACATCCCAGTCATGGTTCTCTGTGTACCAGTGCTTCTGTGACTGCTACGATATCCAGGCATCCCTCTTCCATCAAGGCCACCAGCTCAGGAGCTTGTTGCCCAGACTTCGAGCATTGGTACTCATTACCCTCCATTTCCTGATGGCCTTACTCCCTTTGCCCCATCCCTGTCCTTCTTGCCTTTGTCACTTTCTCCATTTACCCCTGCCCTTCTCCATATCGCACCTCTATGTTGGTGTTTGCCACTCACTACCGTGATTATTTGGGGGCTAGGATTTCCTGCTCCTTTCCAGTGCCTCCCCCTTGGCTGGTTTAAAAGCTTGCCAATAAGCATTTAAACCTATCACCTAGGATCTGGTTCCCTCCTGGACAGATGCAGCCCATCATGCCAATGAGGCTTACATCACTCCAGGTGGACCCCGATCCCCAGTAAAGCAAAATCCCACAGGCTCCACACCAGTTTTCAACACTGATTGATCCCATGGTCAGAGACACCCTAGCCTCTCCTATGCCATAGATGGGCAGCACCTCCGAGAAGATTGCCGTGTGTGCTACTTGACTAAGGCCCCTCCCCGATTCCATAAACTCTTCCTGCACTTCTCTAGTCCTCTCTTAGCCAGGTCATTTGTCCCTAGGTGGACAATGACATCCAGCTCCCTCCCTGTGAAGCTGCTCTGGCAATCCTGAGGTTCGCTCCCTGTCCTCCAAGCCATGGCACCAGGCAGGCACCTCCCTCCCTCTCTCTTCCTCCCCAGTTCTACCTTCCTAACAATGGAGTCCCCACCAGGGTTGTTTCTTCCTGCAGGGTCCCCTGCCACCCTTCTGTGGGTCTCCTTTGTGGAGGTCCCAGCATCCTCCTTGGTCTCCACTACGGGTGCCTCCATAGAGAATTTTACTTTATGAGAATGGCATAGGGTGGAGGTACAACTGGAGGATGCGCCTCTGTTCCTACCCTCACCTCCCTGAGCCCACTGTGGTCCAACCGCTCCTCTTTCTTGGCAACCTCTGAGGCAACGGCAGAGGCACCTGGATGAAAGAGGAGGTCCCACAAATCCTGGCCAACTCAGCCTGTAGATGAGCAACCTCCTCCCTCAGCCCAGAGGTGCCTGCAGATGGGACAACACGCATCCTCCAGAACGTCTCCTGGAGACTGCTGCTCCACAGCCACTGCACTGCACCACCCAATCATGTCTTATTTCTGGCCCTTAACTGTTTGCAATCCTTACTCTTTCCTCTGTTTTTATCTCTCTCTCCTTACTTTCTGCCTGTGTGCCTTTAATCTCCTGATTGTCCTGTTCTGAGATAAGAATATCCTATATTTCTCAGTAGACCAGTTACTTGCTCAGAGGCAGACCTTCAGCAGCTAGAGGGGCCAGAGGCTACTCTTGCCCTTCTAGGATGGTGGGTCTTTAGTAGTTCTGTGATCACTCACTTCCTGCTCCCAAACAGGAAGTTCCTGTTGTCAGTCAAATCCTGTGCCTATAAAAATAGAACTAGCTTTAGGTGGGGGGGTGGAGGGGATGGAAGGAGGGCAATATAGTCCCAGCAGAGAAGTTCAGTCACACAGCAGTCCTTTCTCCTGGTGTCTTCTGCCAATCTCACTTCAATTATACTCTCCCATTGTCCTCTGTATCTCTGAGTCCTGGTACTTCTCTGGGACTCCTGACTCTAGCCTGTCCCTTAGTGATTTCCATATTTTCAGGCAGGACAGGGGAAAACATGATGGAAGGGTTGCTATCTACACCCTCCAGATGCAGTCATTTACTATGGCCATCAGGAAGGCCATACCCTCCTCCAATGAATTTCTCCTAGTCAGGCTGTCTTTCCTCTCCTCTGTACCTTTATTCATTTGATTGTCTATGCCTCTCTGAAGGTCTCATATTCATCCCTGTTTGACTCCCTTTCCTCCATCACCTATCATTCCTCCACAGGTGAACTCATTCTTCTAAGGAATTTCGATGTGAACTGGCTTTCCCCATCCTCCAACTCTGCCATTCACATGATTAAGTCCCTTAATTAGTCTGAGGTTATTTTAGAACTCACACAACTCAGTTCCAATCCTGCCAATCATATCCTTTTGGACTGGGTTCTAACCTCGAACCCCTGCCACAATGTTACAGCAGATATCTTGCTTGACTCATTATGTGACCACTGATTGATGTTCTGCATCAGAAAAATCTGGCATCCCTCCCCTTTTCCAAAATACATATGGTAAGGGTCTCTTTGGTCATTAAACATCTATGCTATACTAAGTAACCTCACTACAGCAGACTGGTCAGTCATTTTCTCTTTCTCAGATATTGACATAGCCCTCACACAATTTTCTCTAAATTCTCTTGTCTGGGAAGAGCACAGCTCCTTCAGTAAATCTAGGGTAAAAGCTTTCTACCACCTCTGTATTACCATGGAAATCATTGTCTGTGCAAGTACAGACCCGCTTTGGCCACTACAAATCCATCACTCAGAACAAAGAATCCTGCACATTAACCTGAGAGAGGGACGCTGCATCAGAAAACTTTTAGCGCCAAATCCATTTGATTTAAAATGAAACACACTACAACAGACAGCCGAACATGTTTCCTCGGACAGAAGTACTTTTCAAATGCTCTGAAATATGTTAAGCTGTATGTTGGAGCGGGTGTTTCATTTTTAAATAAATGTGATTTTGGCACTAAAAAGTTTTCTGATGCATCGGCCCTCTTTCTCAGGTTAGTGTATGCAGGGAACTCTTTGGTTCTGTGTTGATTTGTTGTTTCCTAGCACCACATCCTTGTGTGTACTGTATGGGCAACAAAATCATCCCACTTCTCTCATTATTTCAACTTTTACAGGACTCTGAGGAACAACCATAGACCAAGCTGTGAAATTGCACTATTTCAAGGCCAATTTCCAGAAAAACCTTAACACCCCAGCTAAATTCTGGAAGGTTATCCACTCCATTTTCACCCCACTCATCCAGTCCTTTCCCCTAATTCTCATGCTAAATGGTTCTCATGTGTCTGACCCTACCTCTGTTGCTGTTCACTTAAATGAGTTCTTCACAACCTATGCCTTCCCCTCTTCTCCCTCTCCTGGCCCCTCTCCTTCCCTCTTGTTCCAGTTCCTCATCCCTCAAAAGGTTTCCACTTCTCCCTGTCACTATTCAGGAAACCCATCTTGCCCTATTCTCCCTCAACCTATCAAAGTCCATCCCAGACAGTCTGGATCCCAAGCTACTCCACTTCTCAGCTCATATGATCATACGAAAATTGCCAGCAGCAAAAGGCCATCATAGTCTATCTAGGCTGCTCGTGAATGCAACTAGCTCCCTATTTGCAGCTGCCCTACCCCCACCCTTACCTCCCTTTACCCTCCCCTTTGCCCTGTCCCAATCCTTCCTGAAGCATTCCACAGTGGTACATACCACCACTTCAGCTGGAAGCACATTCCACTTTGCCACCACCCTCTCCATAAAGAAATGCCTCCTCACCTCCCTCCTGAATCTACCCCCTCCAATCTCATGTCATGGCCCCTAGTGTCTCTCCCCACCCTGCTCCTAAATAGACCCTCTGTGTCTGTTTTGATTATCCCTTTCATGTATTTGAAGGTCTCAATCAAATCCCCTCGTCCCTCCTCTCCTCCAGTATGTACATGTTTAACTGTAACTGTCTTAGTCTGATCTCATATGCCAATTCCCCCTGGCCCTGAATGATCTTTGTTGCCCAACACTGAACCCAATCTAGTAGCCTAGTGTCCTTTTGTAGGTACGGGTGCCAGTACTGCACACAGTATTCCAAGTGGGGTCTGACCAACAATCTGTATAACAGTAGAATAACCTTCCTTCTTCTCGAGGTAATTCCCCTTGCAATGTACTCCAGCATTTTGTTGGTCATTTCTGCTTCTTTTCTGCATTGAGCAGAATTGTTCATTATTCCCATGATGAGCACCCCAGATCCTTCTTCTCCTCTGTTACCTCCAGCTGTACTACCCCCAGATGGTAACTTCTCCTCAAATTTGTTGTTTTGGAGTGCAGCACCTTGCATTTTTTTTTTGCTTTGAACCCCAGCTGCCATCTGTTAGACCATGCCTCCAGCCTTGCTAGATCCTTCTGTAGTCCCCCTGGTCATCCACCACTGCTCCCATCTTGATGTCATCCGCAAATAGGCTGATTTTGCTACTGATGCCCTCCAAGATGTCTGCAATAAATATGCCAAAAAGCACTGGGCCCAACACAGAAACCTGGGGATCACAACTTGTCACAGGCTTAGGGGATGAGTATTCCCCACCTACCACCACCCTCTGCTGCATATCTTTTAGCCAGTTCTCCACCCACCCTGCCAGTTTTATTCCTACCCCTGTGCCCTGTAGCTTGATTCCAAGTCTCCCATGTGGTACTGAATCAAAGGCCTTACTGAAGTCTAGGTACAGGACACCCACTGCATGGCCCCTGTCAATCTGCCTAGTCATCCAGTCGTAGAAGTCCACCAGGTTGGTCTGGCATGACCTGCCCTTGATGAAGCCATGCTGCCTCCCATCCTACACCCTGTTCACCTCCAGTAGTGTCACTAGCCTATCTTTTAAGATGGTGTCCATTAGCTTCCCCAAGATGGACATTAGACGTACTGGCCTACAGTTCTCCAGTTCATCCCTGGGTCCACTCTTGTGAAGGGGAACCATGTGAGCCAGTCTGCAGTCCTGCGATATGCATTTTGTGTCTAGAGATGAATTAAATAAGTCTGCCAAGGGTCCTGCCAGGACATCTTCCAACTCCTTCAGCACTCTTGGATGTACTCCATCCAGTCCCGGAGCCTTGTCTACCCTCAATGCCCTTAACCCTGCAGCACCTTGCCGTTGCAGTTCAACTTACTCACCTACTCTGTCTTTCCTTCTCCCTCAGTGCTATTCCTCATTCCTGGAAGTTGGCAAAAGTTACTCCACTTCACAAAGGGGGTTGATCCCTCCTCCCCTGGCAACTTCCGTACCATCTCCCTCCTCTCCCCTCTCTCTCTAAGCTGGAAGAGAAACTGGTCCACTTTAAACACCTTAACTTCCTTTCATCCTCAGACTTCCTCTCACTCTTACAGTCTGGTTTCTGGAAGCACCATTCCATTAGCTCCTCCCTGCTGCTTGTCACTGATTCTATCTTCTCTGGGATGGATCAGGGGCATGTTATGGCTGTTATCTTCATTGATCTGTCCAAAGCCTTCAATTCAGTGTCCCATCAACTCCTCCTTGACAAGCTGAGCTCCACTGGCCTCTCAGCTCCTGCCATTGCTTGGTTCTTTTCCTACCTAATGGGTCGACAACAGTTGATACAGGTTGGAGGCATCCTGTCACATCCCCTTCCTATCCAAGATGAGGTCCCACAGGACTCCATCTGGGGTCACACTCTTTTCTCTATCTTTCTGAATGACCTCTCCTCTGGCTGTGCTAACTCACATATCCACATGTATGCAGATGACAGTCATTTTCACCTCTCATTCCTCCACCAGAGCTGTGAAGACCTGCTCAAGCAAGACTTCAACAACATTCTGCACTGGTTTCAATCCAACCAACTTAGATTCAACACTAAAAAATGGAATCCATGACCTTTGAGACCATTCAGAAATTGGCCAGAATCCCCTCCCCCTCCGCCCATGTTCCCTGCTCTGGATGGTACACCTCTTGAAACAGTTCAGTCCTTCAGGTACCTTAGAGTGTGGCTAGACATTAAGATTGACTTTTTAACTCACAATGATGCCATCCATGCAAAACTCCATCTCACGCTTGGTGCCCTGAACCACAACAATGACTGCTTAACTCCACATAGAGTATATGCAGGGTGCTTGTTACCAAAACAATGCTACCTGTCTTTGACTACATGGATGTGGTCTCCACTTCCACTTCCTTCATCAGGCTGGATACCATCTGCAACTCCTCCTACCATTTTGCTATGAACTCCCACCTTAGCGTTCACCATTGTTCACTGTAAACACCTTGGCTTCCTTTCCTGAGGCTGAATAAAGATGAAGGTGGTTGGGCAGAGAGCAACAGTGAAAAAGCAGGGATACTGAATGAATACTTCTGCTCAGTATTCACAAATGAAGAGCAAGGGGAGATACCTAATCCAGTCAATAGAAGCACTCTGGATAGGGGGTTGATATTAGTCCTTTCACAGAAGAAAGGGCTCTGAAAGAACTCCTAAAACTGAAGGTGGAAAAAGCAATGGGGCCTAATGAGATTCACCCCAGAATTCTAAAAGAACTTAGGGAATAACTAGTAACACCACTGACTACTCTTTTTAATAAATCATTTATTTATTTATTTATTTATTTATTTATTTAAGAGATTTACCAGGAAGGCATACTGAGCAGAGTACTGCTCGATTCCAGATGCGCCCTGGGGGAAGGGATTACAAAGGGAACGTAGTGCAGAAAGAAAACATACATAGATACGTTTAGTACAAAATAAAACAAGGAAGAGACTGTTGTAGTGCAATATTGCAGATACATTTACATTACAGATCAAAAACAGTTTAACATTGGGAGGATGGTGTGGTACCTGAGGACTGGAGGAGGGCAGATGTGATTCCCCTTCACAAAAGTGGGAGCAAGACAGAGGCAGGAAACTACAGACCTGGCAGTTTGACCTCAGTTGTAGGGAAAATGATGGAAACTCTTCTGAAGGAAAGAATTGTTGAGTACCTAGAGGCCAGTGTGGCACAGGACCCAAGGCAGCATGGATTCACAGCAGGAAGGTCATGTCAGACAAATCTAATTGATTTCTTTGACTGGGTGACCAAAGCAGTAGACCAGGGAGGGGCTGTGGACGTGACCTACCTAGACTTTAGCAAGACATTTGACACAGTCCCATACAAAAGATTAATAAACAAATTAGCCAGCCTGAAAGTGGGTCACAGTGTGGTAGCCTGGGTAAAACACTGGCTGAACAACAGGAAACAGAGGGTAATAATAAATGGAGTCCACAGTGAAGAAAGGGGGCATACTAGTGGGGTACCACAGGGTTCAGTACTGGGGCTGGTCCTTTTTAATGTCTTTATAAGTGACATTGCAGAAGGACTGGAAGAGAAAGTTTGTCTCTTTGCAGATGACATAAAGATCTGCAACAGGGTTGATATGCAAGGTGATGTAGAAAGGATGAAAAGGGACTTGCCAAGGTTGGAGGAATGGTCAAATGTATGGCAACTTAGATTCAATGCAAAGAAGTGCAAAGTAATGCACCTGGGAAACAAACACCCAAGTGAAGAGTACACAATGGGGGTGAGATACTGACAACAACATAAATGGAAAGGGACCTCGGGGTAGTCATTAGAGATCACCTAAAGGTGGGCCAGCAATGTGAGAAGGCAGTAAGGAGGGCTGTGGGGATACTGGGATGCATAGGGAGAGGCATCACCAGTAGAAAGCAAGAAGTTGCTGGCCCTCTGTACAGACATTTGGTAAGACCACATCTGGAGTACTGTGTACTGGTTCTGGAGACACCATCTCCACAAAGATATAGACAGGGTGGAGGCTGTCCTAAGGAGGGCAACCAAAATGGTGCAGGGTCTGCACCAGAAGACATATGATGAAAGACTAAAGGAGCTTAAGATGTATAGCCTAGAGGAAAGGAGGGAGAGAGGGGACATGATAGAAACTTTCATATACCTCAAGGGAATCAACCAAGTCCAAGAGGGTAGCATCTTTCAGAAAAACAGATATGCAAGAACAAGAGGGCACAATTTGAAGATGGGGGGACAGCTCAGAGGTAATGTGAGGAAGTATTTCTTCACAGAGAGGGTTGTATATGCATGGAATAACCTTCCTGAGGAGGTCATAGAGTCAAAAATACTGGGGGAATTCAAGAATGCATAGGACAGACATAAAGCAATTCTAGTGGGGGGGTAGGAGGAAGTAGGCTGTTGGTTAACTAGGATCTGCAGCTTATCCATTAGGTAGGAAAATGGGCAGACTAGGTGGACCAAGCGGTCCTTATCTGCCATCAGATTCTATGTTTCTATGTATTCATCCCTATCCATCCTCCGTCTGCCTCTTATTGCCAGGCTCACAGTACCTCCTTCTTATCCAAATACTGGTCTGCTTCCCTTCACTCTTACCTCTCATCTCCCAAATCACCCCTGCTTTCTGTTCCCTCTATTCCAGGGACCACCATTCTTTTGCCACTCCTCCCCCCTCCTCTGATGGTCAGTCTGCCTTCTCCTATTGACTTCCCCAACTCTAGAACCAACTCTCCTCCTCCCTCTTTCTCTCCCCATCCACTGGCTCCCTCAGGCACTAATTGAAACTTCAATTCTTCCCCACCTGTTCCTGCTCCCCTTCCTCCTGATATTTCCACAGTCAAGTCTTACCATCCTGTTAGCCAGCCAGATTGGTCTCCACCCCTGCCCTGAGTTAACTTCTATATCACTACAGTTTTCTTCTTCCATTGCAAGTCAGGCAATAGCTTGCCCTTCTGGTCAATTGCCAATTGTCATTAGTGTTGTATATTACAAAGTATTGCTGCCACCTTTGAATTTTCACTTCATATTTGCGCTTACTGAACTGTACCACAGTTTATACTCTGCACATACAACATTTTGCATTTATTCTAATTGTGTACTATTTTTTTTTACAGAATGTTTTCAAATATTTTTCCGCTATGTATTGTGCTGCTGTTCTTCTACTGTTCCCCTCCCCTGGGTCACACCTGTAAATGAGCTTTGGCTCTGGTTGTCTCTTCCAGTTACCAATTTTAAAATAAATAAATGCATACATACATACATAAATTTCAGCTTCGTTGAGCCATCTCTTGAGGACCATAGTTCTAGTCATCATTTTATAAGTAGCGGTTTTGACCTTATTTGTGATGCTTCAGCACTCACCTTGTCCTTGGGGCCAATCTCTGCCTGCTCTAGTAGTATATTCATTGTTCTGCCATTTAATATCCTAGATAGATTTGTATGCTGCCACAGTACAAATCACATTATAGAATTTAAAAAAATTGTGGACTGGCTCAATTATATAAACATCATCAACTAACTATGTTTATATTTCTTTCAACCATAAGTCCTTAAATCTCTTTGTTTTTGTTCCTATTCTAAACATTGAGTAATAAAAAGCAAGATCTAGTTCTAAAATCTGTTTGTATCTTAAAGAGCAAATTATACCACTACAAAACATTTTAGAAAAAATATTTAGATACAATAAAGATTAGAATTAAGGGATATTCAGTATCAGTCTTCCCCTTTCTATTTTTATTACAATGTTTTCAGGAAAATTAGGTCATTGCACCACAGAAATGTTCTAATCTTGATGATTAGTTCCTGTTTAAAGTCATAATCCTGTCTGTGACATACTAAATCAGTCTAATACTAAGGAAATAGTTGTGATGCACAAGCAGAGAATTATGATATCGGGTGTGAAGTATATAATGTTTGCAGATGATGACTTTCATATTTATGTGCAAATGTGCTTAATATGAAACAGTAGGGAAAGGGAATACAAAAATGTGTGAACCATAACATTATGTTTTCATAAGTTTGCCCATAGGAACCAGCTGCTTTGAAATGGATACTGTACAGAGTTCGACATGGTGTTGTTGATTGGTCTATGAGGGGTGATAGTCTGTTTGGTAGATATTATAACCATATGGCAGGGACCAGCAATGTTATCAAGCTCTGGTAATTGATGACAATCATTTTCTCATTCTTGGAGCTCCACCGAATACCTCAAACAAGCCCTAAATATAATATTCTCCCAGTGTAGTTGTAATATCATCATCTTATTATCACCAATTCCCTTGCAGAGTGACTTTACCGAGCAGCTGTTTCAAAGACAAGACAATTTCTTTTTAAGTATTGCTCTATCAGCAGCTGAAACCTACCCTACCAGAAGGGTGCTATGTCATGAATATTAATGGCTAGACAAGTATCTGTGGAATGATATTGTGCCTGTAAAATTGTTTTCTCCCTAATCCTTTGAATAACTATACCATAAACTAGCACATACATTTCTTTAAATTATATTGACCTGCCATCAAGCTAAGATACAGTGTTCCCTTATCCACCAGAAAATAGCAATCTGCCAAGCACGGAGTAGCAGAACTTAGCCGAGACAGCTGTTATTTTATCAAACATGGCTCTGCAAAGATTTCTGCTTTAAAGAAAGAAGGTTATTCATTATGGTTAAAGAGGTACTGTCACACTAGTCATTCAAATAAATGTGACAGTACAATGAGATAGTAGGAAGGCTATAAAATACATGAATTCTCTCAACTACCTTAGAGGTAAGTTTTTAAAAATATATATTTATTATAATGTCACTACTGCTCCACTATATTTCAAATTGCTTGTAATTTCTATGTTCAACCCTGATTGTTACCAAATTGTAACTCTGACATTTATAGATGGACTGGGCTGAAATTTCAAGCTTTGTAGACAACAACAGGATCTGTAAATCCTGACTTTTTTCAATGCATCCACAAGTGTCTGTGTTTCAGTTTTCATATACAATTTATTTTCTGCTACATGTTGCCATATTTGGGATTTGGTTTGCCCAGCTCAATATACAAAAAATTAAACCATAATAATTGTCAGTATAATTGTCCTTACCGTCCTGTAGTGCCTCTTGTTTTTCCCATTTTAACAATTTGTTAGTTTTAAGTTATGTGTTTTTTTAACAAAAATGTATGCCCAGTATGAAAAAAGGAACATTCTAAATGTCAAAAAGGACTTCTTTTGTAGTGTATGTATTGTTATTCTAATGACACATTTGCTGCCAATGTGTCACTAATACTGATACAAAGACTAAGAACATTTTTTCATAAAAGAAGTCTTCAGCACACACACACACATCATTACTCTGCCAGTACAAAAAGCCCACCCCAGTGCCAACCCCCCATATTGAGATCTAGCACAGGTCGCACACCCCATGTGCAAGCAGTCACACCTCTCACTAGATAACAGGTATGATGGCATGATGTAGGAAGGCCATTATTGGTACCAGCAAATAACCCCCCACTAAAAAAAAAATTCACATATGATCCAGCACTACTTGCCCATCCCCAATTTCAGAAGCTCCCCCACCATCTACACTGAACATTTAATCCAACACCAAGAGCAGATTAGAGTTTTGTGAAATGAGGAGTGGTGCACTCCACTTCCAAAATGCTTTTCAGTATTTTTTTTGAGAATTTTATTGTATTTTAAAAGCTTTTGCTTATTTGTTTGTTTATTTGTTTAAACTGCCAATTTGTTGTCCAAACATGATTTTTAATTGAGGACTAATTTTTTACAATTTACATTGAAAAGTCAACTTCAATGGCAAATTTGGGGGGAGAATTTCTTAACAGACAGCTAACCATCAAAACATCAGTTAAGACCTCCAGGCAGCTGTTTCAGGGCCATCAAGAAGCAAGAGGGTACATTTCTGATCAATTTCACCCACTTGCTTAAATAGATTTCACATATAATGGATCGGCAACCCTTATATTTTAAAATGTTTTAAAATGTCATTTACTTAGTTTTACATCTTGTACTCATGTATTTTTTTTTATTTATACTTGTGACATTTGTATCTTTATTTTACTTGACTGTACGTCTTATTTATATTGTAATGTTCCTGGAATTGTTGCTCTGCATCACCCGTGAAACTTAACTCATGAGTTTATAGACTCATCAGTAAAATCTAATCTACAATAATTTAATGGATAGAGATTTTTTTTGTTGTTGTTTGGAAAATAACATGGAACGGTGCACAACTGGGGAATTTCAATAATATACTTCACTGTAGAATTTCAGCATTGTACCGCCTATGGAATTCCACAGAGTAGCAAGAATTTTCTTAAATTCCAAGAAACTCCATTCAACAGGAATTTGAAAATTTCCACACTGTATTGCAGTCCATCCCAAGTGCAAGTAAATGACCTAATAATTTAAAAAAAGTCCTTTCAATTCCTCCCTGATCTCCTCCCCATTCCCCATTTCCAGTGCTTAACCAAACACCTTGCAATTAGCATAAACACCCTCCCTTATCTGGCTAATTCATAATCATCTCCCCACTCCCTCTGCCAATTCAACCTGGAAAATAATTTCTCCCTAAATAATATGGTAGCTTCCTTGTCTCTTGCCCTCTTGCTAGTGTCCACTTGTACCCCTCCCAAAAGAGGTGATCAGCAAAGCCTTTCTCCTCCTTTTCTGTCCATTGTTTTAACTAATTGCCAATGGAAAATGGAGAAGTTAATAGGAAAAGATAGATATGTATTGCATATACAGAAAACGAGTGATGTGTGTTTCACAGGATATAATGTTCCTTACAGGAAAACAGAGAAAAATGTACCAGAAGTGCCAGGGAAAATTATTACACATGGATCTAAAAGTGCAATCCTAAATTCACTGCCCACATCACAATCCCCCCAATCTCCATCAATTTCTTTTTCTTTTTTTTTCACCACTACTGAGTACTTTTGCTCTCCCTAATCATTATGGTCTCAAAATGCAAGTACTGTATTTCAGCAACCTTGCCTCCTCCCATCCAGCAAAAAGAACTGTTTGTTTCTGCTCTGTTACAGTATGTAAGCCCCTCCAGCCCCTGACTGAGGAATCACATCTGAACTCTACTGAATGATCTTTGATTCCCAGTAATACATTAGCCTCCCAGCCACCCAGCTGCCAAATGAACACCTTCCCCTGCAATTGTTTTACCTTGTAAAGATTTTTTTACCACCAAGGTCATTTTTGATGTATAGCCAGTCACTCAATAGTTTTCACATGAAGCACAGAACTGACAGACAAAAGTACTGAGCAGATGCAGCAGCTCCCTAATAACTTCATTGGGTAATTGCAATTAGGCACACCATAGCATGATTAATTGCAGGTCTGGCAAGTGCTTGTGTGGTTTAAGCATGAGGCATATACCAACCAAGGCACAGTTTAGTTCCCCATGACCCATGCACTATTGATTAATTATAAAATGGCAATTATACAATGAAGAGTATGATTTAATGAACCACATCACATGTCCATGTGGTAAGATATTTCGTTCTGCCTGTTTAGTTGTCAGTCAAGCTAACAGTTGTCTGATAAACTTGTTAAATATCTAGTGTGTAAATTTCTATGTCTAAACAAGACATTTTATAGGTGCAATAACTCACTTCTGTGTGTATGGTAGGACAACTTATTGCTCTTCCCAGATGGTTGAAAGCACTTGGCTGTTCTCTAATGGTCCACAATGCAACAGGGGTGTATGATATGATCTTCATTACCACTATATACTGTTGCTAGTTATTACTTACATATACTACTCTTTTCAGGAAAATGTTATCATGCGTATCACTTTGGGGTTAAGTCAAAAACAAAACAGGAGGAATCTAATAGTTGATCTTTACTTAGCATTTTTTTTATTTAATTTTAAGACACACCAAGCCAAGTCTCACTTCCAGGTGTGTTCTGAAAGCACAAGAAAGTTAAATGACTTCTTCATGGCTACACAGTATGCAGGTGGTGCCTATGAGATTCAAACCCAGTTCTCCAGATTTGCACTCAGTTCTCTTAACCACTATGCTATATTGCCTCCTGCCTGTTAGTTCACAGCCATCTACTAGAGAACTAAAGATAACTCACAATGTGACCAAATCATTTATTTATTTATTTATTGAAAATGTTTCACCAGGAGAGGCACACTGAGCAACAAGATGCTCATCTCATGGTGCAACCTGGGGGAGGGGGGTAAAAGGGAGAAGGATATACATAAAACAATCAGTAGGTTGTACATGGGAGACAAGCAATTTGAAACAAGTGTTACATAGTTAAGGGTGGCTTTACAAACTTGCTACATGAGGAGACACTACATACATGTGCCACAATGAGGGTGACATTACATACTTGATTACACAACTAGAACCATTCGTACTTGCAAGTGTTGACAAGTGTCGAAGTGCACATTGGGGTGTTTGGATTCACAGTCACCCCATTTCATAAGGACATACACTCAAATGGGTGCAGTATAGGAGAATGGTGTGAAGTCTAGGACTGAAGAGTCCAAGGCACACCTCGATGCCTGTCACTGGCTTCAGGGGGGGGGTGGGGGTGGAATGGTATGAGCATTACAGCCAGCAATCCAAAGGTACACCCCTGATGCCTGTCAGTCTGCACAGGGTGGGACGTTATGGTTAGAAACCCTAATGCCCCAAGTGTTTGTTGGTATTTGCACTACAAATTTTCAACATGGCCTTTTTGTGACCCCTATCTCATGAAAGCATTTGGGACCTCTGCTCATGAACAGTGGCACTGTGATTTTGTTCATGTGTCCTGAACTCTGATTTCCCACAGCGACTGTGCCAATCTGCACCAGATGTGCCTAAACACAGATAGGGCAGGATGTGAAGAATGACAGCTGTACCATTCATAGGGAGGTGTGAAGAGATGGCAATGTTGAATATCTGGAATGAAAATATTAAAAATGCTCGAACTTCCAAGTGTACATGGAAACTGTGTAGTGCTTGCTTGTAACACAGTCATTTAGTGGAATTATTTCACCAAATTTTCAACATAGGCATTTTGTGACCTCTGCTCATGAACACTGTCATATGATTTTCTTAATCTGTCCTGAACATTGATTTCCCACAGTGACCGCGCCATTGTGCGCCAGATGTGCAAACACACATTTTGGGCAAGATGAGTAAAATTACAGCTGTACTGTTCATAATGAGGTGTGCAAAATGGGCAATGTTAAAGATTTTGAGTGGAAATATTAAACATTTTTAAAGTTACGAATGTGCATGGAAACTGAGCAGTGCACACTTGTAGTATAATCATTTTATGGACTTTTGCCACCACATTTTCAACATAGGCATTTTAGGACCTCTGCTTATGAACAGTGTCACTGTGATTTTCTTAATCTGTCCTGAACACTGATTTCCCACAGCAACTGTGCTATTCTGCACCAGAAGTGCAAA
The DNA here is from genome assembly GCA_016271365.2 of Neoceratodus forsteri. Lineage (NCBI taxonomy): Eukaryota > Metazoa > Chordata > Ceratodontiformes > Ceratodontidae > Neoceratodus > Neoceratodus forsteri. The sequence continues at coordinate 777,262,713 of CM057459.1, read as the reverse complement.
AACACATTTTGGCCTGGATGTGAAAAATTACAGCTGTACTGTTCATAAGGAGGTGTGGAAAAATGCCAATGTTGAAACTCTGGAGTGAAAATATTACAAATTTGTAAGTTACGTAGGGCGGAAACTGTGCAATGCATTACATAACACAGTCATTTTTTGAATTTTTTCACCAAATTTGCAACATAGGCTTTTTGAGAGCCCACCTCATGAACAGTGACATTGCCATTTGATTAATCAGTCCCAAAAGGTGATCCCATGCAGTGACCTCGAAATCACCTTTTGGTACTGAATAACACCATGACAGTGACTGAATTCATGAGGAGGGGTCACAAGAACCCCATGTTGAAAATTTGGTACCAAAAGTCAAAAGAAATGCCTGAGATATCTGCATAAATTGAAAAAAAAAACATTTATGCTATTATACAGCTTATCGGCATGTCTTCATTTCACGGTTGGCTTTGAAGAGTGCAGACGTGTTCCCGGTCCACCGAAGATCATCGTGCCAGGCTCCGCAGGTAAGTATGGGATGAGGGGGGTGTGGGGAGGTGGGGTGCACAGAGGGTGGCTGTGGGTTGGAGAGGGGGGAAGAGACTCAATGAGGGACTGTTTTCTTTTTTTTTTACAGGAATAAAAAAAAAGGACACTGAGGGACTTTTGGCATGCTGGGGTGGGCTCCCAGTGTGCCACCTGGATGTTTGTTGAGGGGTGGGAGTGGAACTGATGGGGACTGGGCCATGCAGTGTCTGGGTGGGAGTGGATGAGCATGCTGGAGTGGGCTCCCAACGTGCTACCTGGGTGTTTGTTGGGGGGGACTGGAGCTGACTAGGATTGGGCACCACTGTCAGCCATACAGTGTGCTGGGGGGGAGTGTGCATGAGCCGAGAGGGATTGGGCACCCCCTCAGCAAACAACAAATGGGGGGTGCATCATGCTGATGGGGATTGGGCCACCCCTCAGCAAATGAACTGGGGAGGGGGCATGCCAACAGGGGGATTGGGCAATCCCATCAGCTTTAACAGGGACTGGGAGAGGTGGGCGGCAGCTATCCATCAGCTTCATGAGGACTGGGAGAGGCTGACAGAGAAGCCATCACCATGTTTATTGAAAGAGGACACCAGACAATGCAGCTATAATTGGCTGCTGCAGTCAGGGACTGCCCTGCAAACATAGCTGATTGTTTAGTGATGAGGCGCTCCCTGATTGGAGCGGTCAATTTCTTTGTGAATACTGGCATGCTCATTAACTGCTGTTGTTGACAGCATGCTCTTCTATTGGTGTGGCAGAGACCAGTCCCAAAACAGACTGCTGCCATTCACCACAACACTGCCGCACCTCCACAACCCGCTACTGAAAGAAGCTGACACAGTGTGTTTCTTGCTCATGTGTGCAAGCAAACACAAAAAGTGAAAACAGAAAACAAGAGGACACAACTCCCGCATACAGGGGGTACAATCAAGAGGAAACTGAGGAAGTACATTTCAATCAGAGAGCGGCTGGCATCTGGAAGAGACTGAAAATGTGTTTGTTATGGTAGAATTAAAAAATTAAATGAAATTAAACTGGAAAAATACATGGAAAACCAAAATGAAATACTATCACCATTGAAAAATAGGGGGTAGTCATGCTTGGTTTGCTTTTGACTCTAGCACTTATGTTCTTACCTGTCACAGCAGCTGTGTGATTGAGTAATTTTTGTACTGAGTTACATACAGTACTTGCTGACATGTGTACATGTAATTTGTTAATTTTTTCTGTTGTTGCTGTCATTGTTGAGGTGTACAACTGATCCCAAGTCTGAGATGTTGTCCTTGAATTTTAATGATCTAGAAAGTGTTTTTCATCTTGAAGAATCTTTAAATCACATTTCCACAGACTGGTATAAATAAAACCAGAAATTATTTATTTGCATTTTAATAGAGTTCTTATTGAATTTGAATAAAATGCATTCCAAGGAAGGATGATTTATGTTCATTTAATGTAAATACCAGCAGTCACATCTATACGCTGCACTAGGGTATTGTACCAATTCCCTTAAACAGCTCTGCAATGCAAAAGTGGTGGGCTTCATTTTAATTAATATTTTACTAATACATTTAAATGGTTAGTTACAAAGAAAGGGACAGATATTTAAAACTTTGCCCCGGTGCTAAATTAGCACTGCGCAGCAAACAAACTTAGCCCAGAGCAAATAACCAACTATATTCAAAAGGAATAGCCTGGTGCTAAACCCACTGAATATAGCATGCAGGGTAAGCTGGGCAAACAGGGCCTGGAGTGCAGGGCAAAAATAGCCCGGGAAAAAGACAGCACTGAATATAGAAAATAAGAGATCAGTGAATATAGCTCCCAGGCAGGCAGTGCAAGCACCCACAGAAACAAAGTGCAGAGGTGATACTGGCCGGCCAGGAACACATGCAAAGAAAAACAGCCCTGAATGTGAACACAGGAGCAGACAGCACTGCAGTACCACTGAATGCCAAGGAACAACTAGGACCCACAAGTGACAACCACAGAGCAGTACAAAACGCCCAAAATACCCAAGCCTCCCAAAAAGACACAGGACACAGGAATGTCATCAAAAAAGTAAGTATAATTCAAAAAGGCAACAAGAATGGCATGATAACAACAGGAACAGTAACAGAAAACACAAACAGGCCAAATACAGCAACAAACTATGGTAAAAAGTAAAGGAGGACAACAGAGCAAGTAAAGAAACAGTAAAACAGACATGAAACTGAAAGGGCCATATAAAATGGCAATCACAAGATATGAAAGCACAACAATAACTTATTTACAGTATATACAAAGGTACGGGGACAGCTGAAATGTAGGGGAGGGGGATACAGAATTGGACGCAGGGAGCAAAGGAGGTCAACAGAATGGGACAAACTGAGGGCATGCAAAGGGGGTTAGGGGGTCAGGAAGCAAAACAAGACAATGGAACATAGTTAGGACTGGATGCTGGAGGGTTCTGGCAGCTGTTCCTCTAGTATAGCCCCTACTTTCCTGGTCTCTGAGATAATAACAGCATGCTATTCAATCAGCGTCCTCTGCTGGTGCACCAGTCGGTGCAGGAGCGCATTCCTTGTCCCAGACTCCTTTGGATTGGTGGCCTACAGTGAAGACTGGTGTGGACCTTCAGGAGAAAGGGGGACCATGTCAGGATGGGAAACCAACAAAGAGGCACAGTGCAAGCCCATGTGGCACCACACAGGTGGATAGCATGTCCCAACAACCTTGCCCACGTGGCAGTACAGACCAATACACAATGCACACCTGACATGTCCCTGCAGGACAAGGCAGGATAACACAGGCAGCAAGCACCACCCCAATGTACATGGACATGTGTGGATGTATGCCAACAACACCGCAGCACAGTGGACACCACACAGCACAATGGTGTGCACCATGTAACAATGCAAGCAGACAGCCAGTCCCTGAGATGTGAATAACAAAGGGACAATGCACAACATACACATGGAATGACACGTGTTGGGACATGCTGCCCAGAGGAACAGAGCTATGATACACAACACAGATAACACCCACCACAGAAAATGGCACAGCCTCAACACAGTATGATGGCATGTAGCCCATACTGTAACAGAGCATGGCATGTGGCGGTGCCATCACCCACTGCAGCAACACACCCAAGGCAGACATGCATGGCCACACCCATGTAACACAGGGACACAGGCCATGGGCCACCAGTGGCAAGACAGAAGTAGGCCAAACACACACCCTGTACAGTGCTGCACAGGTGGCCAAGGTATGGCAGGGCCCCCCCACTGGTGGGAACAACACCTGCTGCAGGAACAGAAACACAGCACACCATGCCACCACAGTTGACTAGCCCCTGCACCTCCCATGCATGACCAGTGTACAAACACCAGGCACTGCAGGGACAGGGGAACACCAGCCAGTAGAGGAACATGGTCCCCCACCACTGCTGTACGCAACAGGCACACATGACTGGCAGAGACACACATGCCTGTATGGCATGAGGGCTCCAGACAGCTCCCCCCCAGCAGGCACAGTGTACATCCTTTGCCCAACCCTTGCCAAGGCCCACCATGCCATACCAGTGGCCAGAATGCAATGCCCATGCACCGGCAGGGAGATGCCATCTAGATGCCACCCCACAACCCCCTGTAATGTACAGTGTGAATAACACTAGCATGCACCTACAACACACCTTGCAATGCCTCAGAAACCCTAGACCAGTTAATGATAAACACACATGCCATGTCAACAGCAGAACGGTCAAGCAGGGCAATATATGGCAATGGCAACACATGCAAGTACAGTATGTAGGCCCCAGACAGGCCCCTCCAAGCAGGCACAGTGTATGGCTGCCACCCAACCAGACACATTGTGCCCCATGCCACACCGGTGGCCAACACAGTACCACATTGCACATGCCATGGTACCAGGCATACAGCCATGCACACTGCATGACCAGCACTGTCAGACCATGGAAAGAGCCACCCATGTCACATGCCGTGCAGTGTGTAGACAAACAGTGTACTCATGCCCTAGGCTCTGATCATTGCTGCCACTCTCCTCTGCCCGCTGTGGCATTGGCGGCACCCTCCCCCAAACCCTGTTGGCTCCCTGGGCACCCTCCTGGTCTGCGCTCCCTGCACTGGACTTTTCAATGTGCTCTGCAGTGGGAAGAGGGTACAGCACCATTACTACAATGTGAGCCCTCCCCCCGGTATGCCACAGCAGTGTCCATGGTACATAGGGTATCCCACGACAATCCCCCAGTCACTGGTGGCATGGCACAGTGCAAACACATATGCCCTCCTCTGCAGGCACACTGTGTCACCAATGCCTTGCCATGCCCCAGACAGGTGATGCCACAATGGCCCATTGCATGGGTACTGTGCACACAGGGCATCTTGGCATAGCAATAGTGCCATGGACCGTGCCCACATGCAGGTGGCCAGTGGCATGGCACACACACAGTGGTGGAGGTGTGCCGTATACCTAGACTCCAACCCTCCCACAGTCTGTCGGTGTGTACGGCATGTCACTGCTACAGTCAGCCCCCTGTCAGCATAAATGAGCATGGCAGACTAAGCTGGGGGTCAGGTGTGGTCGGGGTAAGCAACAAATGTGGGTGGTATGGACCATGTATGCACCAAAGTGCACCACAGAGCATCTAACATTCCAGAACCTCTGGAGGCCTGGTAGCCCCCACACCTCCTGCATCCATACAACTACGAACTCTAGCACAAGCAGCACATGACCAACAAATGTACCCAATGTCACCAGCAAAGCCCAAGAGCCCCCTTGGCAGGTATGTATATGTGGAGACAGGCACATGCACAGGCACACCTCCCAACACACTGACACACCTGAGGGACTGCAGCCACACACACACACACACACACACACACACACACACACACACACACACACGGTATACCTAGGCGTGGTGCTAGCCATCACCTACCTGGCATGGGCACTGTCCCATCATGCACCATCTGCCGGTACTGCTCCAGCTGGTGCCACTGCCTGCACCACAGGTCCATGTATCTGTGGCGGCATTTCTCCCCATCCAGTGCAATGCCTATTCTGGCCATCAGGTGATGAGCGATCAATGCCCACACATGTCTCTGTGGAATGTCACCATCCCTAACCTCCCCAAACAGCTGTCTATGCTTCTGCTGCACCAGCTCCACCAGGTTGGCTGTTTCTGCCTCACCCCACCTCCTGTCCCTCTGCACAACTGCCCTCTGACTCCTTCGTGCAGACATGCCTAGTCACTAGCTGTAACACTCTGACACAACAGTGGCACACCCTGCAGCAGTACCAGTATCAATGACTAGCGCTGCTCTGTTGTGTGGTACAGTGCCGTTCAACCCAGAAGCATATGTAATGTGCATGTGTGACCCCACCATGACACCAGTGATGATGTGCAGTGCATGCACACTGGATCCATGCAGCGCCTGTTAGCGTGGCACACAAGCGATAGCACCACACATGCAGACTGTGCATGCACGTAGCGCATATGCACTGCGCTAGTACCATGGCCATGCAAGGGCCCATATAGCAGCACTAACATGACAGCACAGTGCTGTGTGCCACCATCTTTGACCGGTGCCTATACATTTGCCTGACGCAAACCGTTTGCCTGGTGCTAAATCTTGTGATATTCAAAGGCTGCATGTAAATGAGGTTACTTGTGACTGCTCATCTGAAACACAGTGATTAGCATATTATTACTGCCTCATTTGCATGCTCAACAGGCTAGATTGCCCCACAGTGCTGTATAAGGGCTAACAGTGCTCCACCTGTGTTGCTGTTGGGGTCTGCAGTGCTGTGGAGGAGAGTGGAAGTAAACACTGTGCAGGATGTCCCAGGAGCTTGAACCACAACATGCAGGTATGAACAGCATGCAGGCTAGCCTGCCGTTCCTTACAAGGGTGTAGGCCAAGTTACACACTGTACACACAAGTGTACAGTTGTGAAGCGTGCCAGTCACATAACATATGCCTTTCTGTTGACATCAACAATCTACACTTCAGAGTCTGAGGTACTGTATCCCATTGAGAGATGTTGCTTTTCAAACCACTATTGGCCAGTGCACAGATATATGTAGGAACTGGTACAGAGATTAGAGGGTGCATCTGGCAACAGTCAGCTGTGAATGCAAGGAGGCAGCATTGTGTGGTGATGTGTACCATTGTCATAGGGAGGTAGGAAGGTAGCTGTTGGTTACTGTCTGTACACCACACATATGTCTAGCTACACCACAGGTTCTGACAGCCAGCACATGGGACAGAGTGCTGGGGGTACGTATGCATGGGTACTACCCACCTACGACTGTGTGGTCCGTGTTGGTATGTGCACCCAGTACTGTAGACTGCCATGATACAGGACAGCAGCACAGGCAACACTGGCACTGTCTGCACAGAACACAGTGGTACCACCATGTTTTGTTGCAAGGGTTGCCCTGGCACTGTGCAGTGTGTCATGGCTGCAGGCCTCATGGCAACAGCACTGCTGCAGCAGGCCATGTGCAGTCTGGGGTGGCATTGTGACTGCTGGCCATTGGGCACTACAGTTGCTTCTGGGCATGCTACAGCATTGTACCATTTGGAACCTCGGACTACAGCCTCCCATGGTGTGCATACCACAGCTGCCTGTGGATTGCAGGCACAACTGCGCTTTTGGATGCTGTGCCACCACGCTGCTGGCACAGGTGTGGGTACAACATGGTGTGCATGCTGTGTGGCACACACACTATTTGCACAATACACAACCTGTGGTGCCATTATATGTAGAATATACACTGTGGTGCATGTAGCCACAGTTCAGATGTAGGAAACAATAGAAGCTACATGTTTACTATGCTACTGCAATAACCCTCATCCTGTTTGTTTATACAAACATCATGAATTGCAAAGCACCTTCCTTTGCTATATCAAGTTACATTGTGCACACATTGTACACCCCTGTGAGTAACAAGTGCCATTTCCTCTGTCCCACACAGGTGATGCTGTCAGGCAGGAGCGTGTGCATGCACACAGGTTCTCAGGGGTTGAGCTGAAGGCTATGGTCCATGCTTTCAAGGAGAAGGAGCAGATGATAAGGCATAACAGGCCCACAGATGCAGTAGTCTTCCTTATGTGGGAGGAGATAATGGCAGAGGTGAATGTTGTGGGTGGCCGTGGACACAGCACTGATACTGTTCACAAGTGCTGGAATGACCTGCTGTGACGGGGGCAAGGAGGAGGAGGAGGCCCAGCATGTATGGGACTGGCTGTGAAAGGGAGGAAGGCCACAGCACATGGAGCAGTGGAACTGGGACCTGATATTGGCATTGGTTGCCTCGACAAAGAGGCCAGTAGCAGTTGCGGAGGTTGAAGGTGGCAGGTGTGAGTCGCAGTTCACACCACCTAGGGCAGGTATGTACACAGCATGTTATCGACAGTGACTGCATAACAGCTATGGGGGGTGTGGACACCATCCCACTGTCATGGCACAGTGGCACATGCCAGACACACACATGGGCAGGTTGCAATGTTTGTGGTGTGCATGCAGCTCTATGGTGTGCATGTGTTGGCAGTGCATAGCTTCCGCCAGTGTACAGGTGTCTCTGTCTGTGTGTGCCATGGTCAGGAGTGTATTTATCAGGGCTTCTTCAACAGTCACATGTACAGCACTGTGGAGGGTGCACAGGCATGCTGTGGAGCCAACACTGTTAGGGGTTGCATTTCATGGTGGTGGGCTTGGCATTCCTTGTCGTGTACAGGTCTGACACTGTTCTATTCTCTTCACAGCAGAGGGTGCACATCCAGACATGGGATGGGAGGTGCATAGCACAGTGGCTCTGGAGGCTGAGGAGGGTGCTACGGGGTGATGCCAGCTACATTTGGCATGGGTGCTAGCTGAGGGTCATCTGTGGTGGAGCAAGGGTGGCCAGCATATGGCTGTGGTACACATGTGGCAGTGGGTGTTATTGTGGTATCTGATGATGAGGATGATTACCTGGATACAGAGTATGGACTGGAGGATTCACAGGTCGAGGACCTCAGTAGTGGGCAGGTGGTCATCTTCATGGTGACCAGCAACCATGGCTCAGGGGATGCCGATACTAACATTGATCTGCCTATGGGCGGTATGACCTGCAGGTGATGCATATATGGCTGCATTGCAGGAGGGGATTGCACATGCACATGGCAGTGGTGTACAGCGAAAGGATATTGGCCATGGGGTTGTCCAGTGTGCACCACTGCACATGCGCTGCCGCCCACAGGGTGCGGTGCCAGCCATGCAATAGGCACCACCCCTGCCAGGCCACTGCAGTTGTAGCAACAGCACCTACAGTAGCACCAGCCACCACATGCACCTGCACAGCTACCCAAACATACCCTTCAGCAACTACCACCACCTGCAGGCCAGACAAGTTTTGCACCCCTTGGCCAGGATGGCCAGAGTGCCTGGCCTATGCTCCATACTGCCCTGTTGTCCTAGACTGCTGCACAGTAGGATCTGCACAGTTTTCATTGGGAGATGTGTTTGTGGATCTCAGTAAGGCTTTTGATTTAGTTCAATATGATTTGCTTTTGATTAGGTTAAGGGCCATAGGGATTAAGGGCCAAATATTAAAATGGCTCAAGTCATATTTGACAAATAGATATCAATGTGTTCAATGTGGCATAATGATGTCGGCCCCTGGGAAACTAGAGAGAGGTGTTCCCCAGGGCTCTATTTATGGCCCATTATTATTTAATATTTATGTTAATAATTTGGTTCATGAAATTAAACATAGTGAGGTGAGACTGTACGCAGACAACACTGTTTTAGTGACGTCTGCTGACAGTCTCACAGGTATGATGGATTTGCTTCAAAGTGATTTGTTACAAATGCAAAAATGGTTCAGTAAACCTGGTCTTTCTTTTGAATGCTAAAAAAACACAAACTATGTTGTTTTCGATTGGTTCACATAGAGGAAAAGAGCCCATACCACAATTACATTTACAAGATGGTACAAAGATTGAACATGTATTAACATACAGATACTTAGGGTTTCAAGTAGATGTTAGAATGACATATGTAAATCATATATCAGTTCAGGTAAAGAAAGTGAATAAAAGATTAGGGGCCCTTAGAAGAGATGCGGGAGCTTTACCTTTCGTGGCAAAGGAGCGACTGGCAAAACAGATGCTGTTACCTATATTGGAGTATGGTTCTACAATTTACATGAATTCGACTAAAACTGCTTTAAATTTAGTTAATCAAATATATTATAGGATAGGTAAATTTGCTTCCAGAAGCATTAAAAATGAGCATCATTGTATAATTTATAATAAGTTAAATTGGCTTCAACCTGAAGCAAAAAGAAACTATCTCTGGCTTACTACATGTCATAAGATAATTCACAAAAAGTATAACCATGCTTTGTATAAGCAATTAAAAAGAAAGATAAATAACGAATCATATATAAAGACTAGGAATCCATTAAGCAATGGAATCCATTAAGCAATATCCCAATGTATAGAAGCTTTAATAGACTAGGAGATAATATGCTCCAGAATAGTGTAGCATTAAGTTGGAATGGTATGACTGAATCACAGAAAACAAATTTAGATTTTTTTTAAATTTAAAAATGAATTGTTTAATAGTTTGTATTTTTTATGTATGTGTTTTAAATAATGTATGTATGTAGAGTGTGATTATGTCTGTTTGTATTAGTTATGTTAAATGCTAATTGTTAATTGGTAATTGTATTAGAATCTACATGCAGGACTTTGTTGTAAACGGGACTTTGTCCTAACAAATGAATTTCCTGTGAAAAAATAAACTTTTAATCAATCAATCATGTGGCATGAGCTATCCCAGTTGTGAGAGACTGTGGGCTCAGCTGTACTCTGTGCTGAGCAGCGGGAGGAGGAGCTAATAATGCGCATCCTAGGAACCATTGAGCGGGGCTTTGGGGAACGCACTGCCACTGTGAGGGTGCATGCAGAAGTAATGCGCACTGCCATCATGGCTGGTCAGCTGGGTGCACACGTCACACAGTGCAGCAGCACCACATATGCACCTCGGCATGCTTCCAGCGCACGAAGTGTGGGTACAGGTTCCTTCACCCCCATATCCCGATCCTCCACTGACCAGTCATGGCATCATGACTGCCCACCCACCATGGCTGGCTGGGTCTGCATCCCATAATGGTCCCAGGCATACCTCTGTCCAGTCCTTACCACAGTCCTCACCACCCATGTCATCCACACAGAACACTCCAAGCTCTGTGTCCCGAACACAAGGGGCATGTTGTTTGCGTGGTGGTAGGCACTGGAGATAGGCACCACTGGCATTCACAGTGAGCCCTTGCCACACACATACACACACACACACACACACACACACAGACACACACGTGCACACACACACATGCACAGTCACCTACCCGCACACAGGCATCCACACCCCACAGGATGTCACCAGCCCCTCCCCCCCACACCACCTGCACCCACCATTGGTGTCCACCATGCTCACATGTGTGACGAGCACTGCACATTGCTCACATATCAACATCACTTGTTCACACTTCCATTGTGTGTTGTACCAGAGGGTTGCACTGTCCACACTGTTCTGTACTGGGCATGCACACATATTAAAGGCACTATACATGACAAGTTGGTCATCTGTGTTGTGTTCAGTCACTGTCCCATCCAGGCTAATATTTTGATGATGCCACTCCTGTGCTCCAGGGCCCTGCATGCCATATGAGGATCTCTCTTCTCGAGTTGCTCTACTATCCCCCTGACCTCTGGCTCTGGTTCACTGTCTGACCTTTCCTCAGTTTCAGGTGCACATATACCACAGTTCAGCACCATGTTGTGCAGCATGCAACAGGCTAGGATTATACAGCATACCTTCTGAGGCTTGTAATGTAGGGCACCGCCTGACTGGTCTATGCTGCGGAACTGCATCTTTAGCATGCCAAAGACCCTCTCTATGATGTTTCTGGCTGCAGCGTGTGCCTCATTGTACATCTCTTCAGCCACTGTGGCCGGCCAGGGTACTGGTGTGAGCAACTAGGGTTTCAGAGGATAGGCACTGTCCCCCGTGGAGAGATGTGAACATGTTAGTGTTGCTATCCTGCTGTCTGCCCATTGCACATGTGTGTCACCTATATTGCTGTCTCACTGCCCCCTGCCCCGGCCTCCCCCTGCCTACCTCTGCCTGTTCCCACTCCCACTGTGGTGTTTCCATATTGTGGCTGCACATACTCACTGTCAAGGTGCTCACTGGGTATCCTGCCCTCCTTGAAGACCTGGAACAGCTTTGATTGGTACCATATGAAGGCATCATGGGCACTGCCAGGAGATTGTGAGAAGACAATGCTAATGCACCCTAGGCATCGCACACCACCTGGCAATTGATGGAGTGATACCCCTTTCTGTTGACATAGATGTCACTGACATCACCAGGTGGTGCACAGATGGAGACATGGGTGCAGTCAATGGCACTAAGTACTGCAGGTAGGTGTGCAACTCGGTAGAATTGCTGCATGGTTTCTCTACACTCAGCTGCCGTGCTGAGGAATACGATGAATTCACCAGAGTGTGGCAGGAAAGCATCTAGGAACTGGGTCAGGACACATGAGGTGGTGGACTGTGATACCCCAATGGTGTCCCTCTTTGGTTGTTGGAATGTCCCAGTGGTTAGGAAGCACATCGCTGCCGTCACCTTCTCCTTCACTGTCATGGCATGAATATATCTGGCGTTGGGCTGCAGCAGCTCATGCAGGAGTTTGCATAACTGCCTCAACATTCCCCTGTTCATCCTGTACCAGCCAATGATGTGCTCATCAAGCAGGGTCTCAAAGGAGACTCTGGGCCAGTACCACCTGTGTGCAGCATATCTCCTCCTTGGCCTGTGATGTGGGTCAGGTTGGGCCTGCTCCCTCTCTTCCTCCTCCACTACTTGCTCCATTATGTACATCAGCACTGCATTGCTAAACAATGCTATTGTGGCTTCCTGCTTTTGCCACTCCCCCCTTTGTGGATTGCTCTGGGATAAGACCTGCCTTTTATAGGTGGTAGGCAGCCCCACGTTATGTGTTGCACAAAGTGGCCTTGTGTGGTGCTATCCCTTTGAATATCCCATTGCGCCTGTCTGCACATTCCCACACCCTCACTTTGCCCCACATTACTGCTGTTTGCACGTGCTATTTGCCCTTTTGAATATGGCAACCCCACACTAATCCAGCGCTAAGCCTGTGCAAACAGCTTGCGCACTGTGCAAAGTTTTGAATATCTGGCCCTAAGTGTTTAGAGAACAGACAAAAGCATAAATGCATGTACATAGTAGGAAATAAATATAAAAATGTGCAATGCAGGGTATTTGTAGCATAATAGTTTAGAAATAGCATGTATGAAGCCCATGGCACTATTTGAAAAACTTGATAAAATGTGAGATTTAGACAGAATTCAATTTATATTTATTTTATGTAATTCTTTACCATTTTACTTTATTACTGAGTACAGTTGTATAAAAAAGGATTAGTGTCCCTTAGATTATATCTGCTTTTTCTGCTTGCCTACACTTGACATCATAATCCCCTGTTTATGGCATCATAATTATCTCCACAGCAACAGACGGTGATGTTATAAACATAACTGTGATGTCAGGTGTAGGCAAGCAGCCAGAAGAGATAGGGTAGTGATCCTGTTTAGATTTAAAAGTCCTTAGTAATAAAGACATGGGGGTGAAGATTACAGAAAACAATTGAATATAAACTAAATTATGTCTAAATATTATATTTTTTCAAAGTTGTCATAATGGAGTCAGTGGTTCTTTATAGCTCTCCTAGCTACACACAGTACCTTTGTGTAAGGATCGGATCACTCTGACAATGTCAGGTTCCATTTCATTATCATTGCTTGTTATCCCTTTCAGAAAAGCTTCTTACAAATTCATAATCTTACTGTTTGGACTCCCCCACCCCATTGGTCACTCATCTATGTCTTATATCTTGGAATGCATACTGTAGCATGCAACATGAAGAAGAAAAGGATGCGACAGAACATCATGGAGTGCTTAGCATGGGGTACAAAAAGAGATGTGGTTCCACTGCGCACTAGAAAGTGCATGATATGACCCAGGATGTCACTTAGATACAACAAGATACCGGAGAGATTTTGTCTCTTAATTGAATGAGGGAAAGGCTGCTGCTGGACACAAGGAGGGCTTGGAACAGGCTGAGGAATGGGACTGTGTGCGACTAGACACTTGTCACGGGATGGAGGGCTTTCACTAGATGTAAGAGAATACTTGGTGCAGAGGAAAAGGAGAGTGAGGGGGCACTATTAGACACTAGCAAGTTCTTGACAGTGGATGATGGGAGGAAGGGCATGTTGCTGAGCACCTTAAAGTACTTGGCTTGACAGAAGGGGAGTTATATAGTTGCACTAGGAATACGCTTCTAGTGTTGAGCCAGTCAGTGAAAGATGGATATGTTTTAAGCTATGTAAATTTATTACCCCAGACAAAATGCAAAGGTCACAAACCTTAGTACAAGGGCACAGTAATTGCTCTCTTAAACAAGCATCCAAGTGTGCATTGCAGGGCTTTAGAACTCTAGAACATACGCCCTCTGTAGTGGAAGGTCAACACTTAAAAAGATGGGCTTACCACCTTTCTTCTTGGAATAAAGCTGAATCTCTTAGTTTGTGATAAGGTGCAGCAGCAAACCCCACACAACACAACAGAGCAGCTAGTCTAGGACAAACTTGGAAAACTTCTTAGTTTTGAAGCTTTCTAATGTGGTCCATTCAAGCAATAATTTTATACAGAACTTTTAAACAAACTTTTTCTGTTGACCGTCACTCTTCCTGGAACCTAACGGAACACACATCAATTATGTTTCAATGTCACAATGATGTCTTCTTCTGAGGAATGTTGTGATGTTGAAATGTGAGTGATGGTGGGTATGCGTTCTAGAGTCACAAACATTAGGTTTATAAAGAAAACAGAAAACAAATCAAGAAATCCAAACCTAGCTATTAATGTTGTATTGCTGCATTTTTAGTTGAGTAACATACAGTTTGGTAAAGCAGACCTACCTGCAGGATCTGGCTCACAGATTTGTTTAGGGTTTTCAGAGGTCAACATAGAAATGGGGCATATTGTCTATTGTTTTGGAAAATATATGTACAACCTAGCACAAAGGGTGCAAGGAACGTGAGGTGGGTAACCCAAACTGCTACAAATCAGCCTTGGACAGTCAGCACTAATGGAAGAATTAGTTTGGATAAGTTTACAAATACATACAGATTCTTGTCTTACTAAACAGTACTGGATTTGTAGACTGTAAAGATAGATTATTTTGTATGGTTATTTAAAGTGACAGCTTATTAGTTCGCTTGAAACCTCAAACTGCATCCAATATAAATACTGGGAAAGTAACAGAAAAAAAAACAATATTCACCTTGCAAATCAGTGTTAGTGGAACTAGTGCACAAACTTGTATAAATACTATGGACTGGCAGTATAGCTTTGAGGTAAGCATAATGAGCTGTGAATGAGCTTGATATAGCCAGGTGACCAGGGTTTGATTCCCACAGCCTCCACTTGCATACTGTGTGACTCTGAACATGTTGCTAAACCTCCTCAGTGCGACTGCATTGCCCCTGAAAACGGGAAATTGTGCCTAGTCGGCCTAACCTATTACTAAAGAATAAAAAAAAAAAGAAATGATGCCAGGAGAATTTAAAATGCATAGTCCTTATAGGCTTTGCCATGCCGGGGCAACAAAAAATATTGTGACTGGCATTACAGCACCGGGCTCCATGTCAACTTCAGGTTGCAGTCGGCATGGAGCAGCACAGTTTGGATGTGTTGTTTACATTGGGGGGCTTTGCCCCCCAGCCCCAAAGGTGGGGGGCTTTGCCCCCCGCAGCCCCCGAACTAATGGATTCTAACCCAGGTCAGAGTTCGCTCAGGAGGGGTGCAGGTTGGGGAAGTGGTTGCTCCCTTCCAGTGGCACTTCTATGGCTGCATTGCGCTGTTGTCGATGTCGACGCATGTCACCATAGAAATGTCACTGTTAGGGTGGCATACCATCCTTATACATTACCAGATTTTAACTTCTAGAAAATTATAAAGAAATGAAAGGCATGCATTGTCATTTTTTAATCTTTTATTTGTTAGTAAGTAAATAGATTACCATTACAACAACCCTTGAATTTTCCTCCTAGCTGTTACGGTTCCTGAGATATTAGCAAATTAGTGTTACAAGGGTTCTTTGCCTTATAGGACTGCTGTATGGCTCCATAGTTATGTGTACGTGGAGCGGGGCCCAGAGGGCCCGTGATCCCACAGGCATGTATCATTATGCACAAATGGGCAGCTTGGTGGGAAGGCGGGGCCCAAAGGGCCCTGGCCTCCTACCAACACATAGCATTTACTATGTATGTTACACTTTAAAAAAAAAGAAAGGACATTCTTTGCAAAAAACTTTGTTAGTGCATCAGTTAGGGTTGTTTCTACAGTGACAAAAGTGTGGAAATTCAATGTTAGGGTTACCATCTCACCATCCCAACCTCAGGCCCCCATCCTCAAAATCCAAACTCTGCATTCCCCCACCCACACACACACACACACACACACACACACACTCACACATGCAAGACACATGTGAGATCATAAGACACTATACGAGTCAGTCACATCCGTAAGTACAATAATCACTACACTGTACTCATTTCACATAACACTATGTAATGAAAAAACAAATACAGTATGATGACACATTATAACTGGCATATCTTTTTCATACAATGAAACTTAGTCTGTATAAATTTTCTAAATAATGATTTTAATATGTCATAATTCAACAATTGGCTCATGGCAGATATCGCTGTTACCACATAGGCACGTGGTAGCAGGAAAGATAGAGCTGACACATACATAGTACTTTTTAGATATTGCTCAGGTATGAAACTAGCACTGTTACATGTTGTTTTACTGCTGCGTTACCTGGAAATACTCACTCGCTGCAAGTTATGTTTAGCGTTGGATATTGCAACTGTTGCTGTCACATGTTGCTTGTAAACTATACTACAAAACATTATGACTGACTAACTCTATCAGAGAAAAATAGGCAAACATCTGATGACTGTTGCTAGGGTTATCCAAACTCTTATTTCCAATATAGCTATCTATAGATAATATATTGTATGTTTCATCATTTAACAATTGAAATATAGGTATCTGCTTAAATCTTGTTATTGATGTTTGTAACAGAACAATGCTTACTGTGGGCCATCTCCCATGGTTGCCCAGCATGCATGTGTACCCCAAGGTACTCTGATGGCAACAGAACTCATACAGTTGGTGACCATGATGATGGATGTGTCTTGTAGTGTGTTTAGAGAGTTCTGTGTTACTTCTGTTACCTGATGCTGGTTGTCTCTGTTTGGTTGTATTGCCTTGGCCCTTCCCCTGCTTGCATGCATGTGTGCATATGTGGGGGTGGGGGAGATGCAGAGTTAGGGTTTTGAGGATGGGCATGGGGTGGGTGGTAACCCCTAACATTGAATTTCCACACTTTTGTCACTGTGGAAACAACTTAACTGATACATTAACAAATTTTTTTTGCAAAGAATATATATATATATATATATATATATATATATATATATATATATATATATATATGTATATATCTAGTACAGACATAAAGAAGATACATAAAAGTCAGTAACATATAGCTTCCAGTGTTTCTTAGTTAATTTATAGGTGTTATGCCATCTTTTCTGCAAAATGTTTGAGTAGAAATGTCATTTTGTTTACATTTCTGGTTGTGTTTTGTGGTGACACTACCAGATATTGACAAAACCTTACTACCTATAAAAAGGTCAGCGACTAATGATAAAAAAAAATGGCTTCTCTACTTTTAATTTATGGTAACATATTGGCATTTTACTTTTAAAAATACAGTACAAAAATATCAAAAATTGGTTGCCACAGTAGTGCAAAATACATCAGGCAGTGAAAGGGTTAATTGCCCATTTATGTATTCTAATTATTTTATCTTTTGATTTAATCAGCATGTTTATCTGGTCAGATGGATATTATATTCAAATATTTAAAGACTGCTACCATATCTACTCATAGTTTATTTTCTTCATTGAAAATAAACCCATCTTGGATAACCTATACTCATGCAGTGTATATTTTAGAGTCCTCATACTGACTCTAGTTTTTGTTACTGTTCTCCTAATCTTTTCTGTAGTATTGTGGTCAGAACTATACACAATAGTTTAATGTCATAACGGTGATTGCGGAACAGCGATCACCATGATGGTGAGTGTACATTGCCGAAAATGAATTTCGTTGATGAACACTCACGGTGACTTGGCAAAGGGCACCTGAGATCCATGGGTGTCTTTTTTAATGCAAAGGGCTGTGTCCCCTGCACCACCCTACTAAAGGATTCTCAACTCTGAGGGGGGGTGCATGTCAGGGGGGTGAAATACTCAAAAAAAGGAAAAGCCATCTGCCACCAAAAAAAAAAGAGCACTGTTCCGAACTCGAACCCTGCGCCCTGCACCTCCCCACTGACAAACGTCCCCACCATGTTAATGGACCAGCTCTTCAGCTGCCCACCACACCCCCTCCCACATACCTTCCCTCCCCTTCATTTCCCCCCCAGGCATGTGTGCGCACGTACACGCCTAGCTTCCCGTTGTCCTACGTTGCCCAACCCGGTATCCAGGCACTACCCTGCCAAGTAGCCCTGAACACAGGCACCATAATTGAGTCACCATTTTTGTAGGCACTCAATTGTGGATGCCTTGTTCACAGGATGCCATACACAATATTCTAAATGGGGCATAACCAAAGATCCATACAATACTGTGGTACTATTATGTATCTTCTTTCTTTTAACATAGTAAGGATTTCATTTGCTGCAGCACTGCATAGTGGCTTTAATTTTAGTGTGACTTCCAAGTCATTTTCAGGTATCAGTGATAATTTTGGTACCATGTTAAAATAGTCTTTGATTTATTGCATATTTTAACAAGTTATACAATCTTCAATTTTCTCATAACAGATTCTTGTGGCACCCCACTTTATTTGATGCCATTCATAACTGTTACCATTTGGAAATACTCAACATTTTCTACTGCCCAACCAATTATTGCCAGTTGCTGTACATTTATAGTCTTATCATGAGCTTTAATTTCCATAATTAACTTTCTGGGCAGCAGAAAATCAAAAGTATTACTAAAGTCTTTACCACCTTCTGGCTTAAGCAACATACCATGTATGCTGGTTGTATCATAGAAACATAGAAACATAGACTTTGATGGCAGATAAGGACTGCTTGGCCCACCTAGTCTACCCATTTACCTACCTACAGGATAGGCCGCAGATCCTAGTTAACCAACAACCTATTTCTTCCTACCCCCCACAAGAATTGCCTTATGTCTATCCCATGCATTCTTGAATTCTCCCACAGTTTTAGACCCCACAACCTCCTCAGGAATGCTGTTCCATGCATCCACTGCCCTCTCTGTGAAAAAATACTTCCTCACATTGCCCCGGAACTGCCCCACCCCCATCTTTAAATTGTGTCGCCTTGTTCTTGCACGTCCCTTTTTCTGAAAGATGCTACCCTCTTGGACTTTGTTGATTCCACTGAGGTAATTAAAAGTTTCTATCATGTCCCCCCCCCCTTCTTTCCTCAAGGATATACATATTAAGCTCCTTTAGTCTCTCCTCGTATGGCTTCTCTTGCAGACCCTGCACCATTTTAGTTGCCCTCCTCTGGACTGCCTCTATCCTGTCTATGTTCTTGCGGAGATGGGGTCTCCAGAACTGGACGCAGTACTCCAGATGGAGTCTCACCACCTGTCTGTACAGAGGGATAACAACTTCCTGTTTTCTGCTGGTGATGCCGCTCCCTATGCATCCCAGTATACCCCCAGCCCTTCCTACTGCCTTCTCACATTGCTTGCTAACCTTAAGGTCATCTGATATGATTACCTCCGTTTCCCTTTCCTTTATTGTTGTTGTTACTACCTCCCCCCCATTGTGTAATCTTCCCCTGGGTTCTTGTTTCCCAGGTGCAGTATTTTGCACTTCTTTGTATTAAATCCTAGCTGCTACACTTCTGGCCATTCCTCCAACCTTGCCAAGTCCCTTCTCATCCTTTCCATGCCTCCTTGTGTATCAACCCTGTTGCAGATCTTTGTGTCATCTGCAAAGAGGCATACTTTTCCTTCCAGTCCCTCTGCAATGTCACTTATAAAGACATTAAAAAGGACTGGACCCAGTACTGAACCCTGCGGTACCCCACTAGTACCCCCTCTTTCTTTAGAGTGGACTCCATTTACAATTACCTTCTGTGTCCTGTTGTCCAGCCAATGTTTTACCCAGGCTACCACCCTGGGACCCACTCCCAGGCTGGTTAATTTGACTATTAATCTTTTGTGTGGGACTGTGTCAAATGCCTTGCTAAAGTCTAGGTAGGCCATGTCCACAGCCCCTTCCTTGTCTACTACTTTAGTCACCCAGTCAAAGAAATCTATTAGATTCATCTGACATGACCTTCCCAATGTGAACCCATGCTGCCTTGAGTCCTGTGCCCCACTGGACTCTAGGTACTCAACTATTCTTTCCTTCAGAAGTGACCCCATCACTTTCCCTACCACAGAGGTCAAACTGACAGGTCTGTAGTTCCCTGCCTCTGTCTTGGTCCCACTTTTGTGAAGGGGAAATCACATCTGCCTTCCTCCAGTCCTTTGGTACCACACCATCCTCCGATGATTTACTAAAAAGAGTAGTCAGTGGTTTCACTAGCTCCCCCCTTAATTCTTTTAGAATTCTGGGGTGAATTCCATTAGGCCCTATTGCTTTGTCCACCTTCAGTTTTAGGAGTTCTTGCAGAACCCTTTCTTCTGTGAAAGGGCTGGGATTGACCCCCCCTATCAAAAGTGCTTCTGTTAATTAGATTAGGCACTTCCTCCTCCTCTTTTGTGAATACTGAGCAGAAATATTCATTCAGTATCCATGCTTTTTCACTGTCCCCCTCTGCCCACCCACCGTTCATTCTATTCAGCCTCTTTATCCCTCCCTTTGTCTTTCTACTCTCTCTGATGTACCTATAAAAGGTTTTATCCCCCTTCGGAACAAAGCTGGCTATCTTTTCCTCAGTTTGGGCCTTTGCTCTTCTGACTTCCCTTCCTGCTTCCTTCTGCCTTAACTGGCACAGCTCTCTGTCCTGCTCCTTCTGTGTTTCCTTATACTTCCTAAATGCTATCTTTTTCTCCCTGACTTTTCCAGCCACCTCTGCAGAGAACCATAGTGGCTTTTTCTTTTGTTTTGATTTGTTTATCTGCTCCACCCCTCCTTCTAGCCTGTTTGCTAGTGCTTTTCTGAGGCACTCTCCCATCTTGCCAAAATCAGCCCTCCTGAAGTCCAGTACCCTCACTTTTCTATGGCTTGACTCTGTAGCTGAGTTTAACATGAACCACACTGTTTGATGGTCACTTGTTCCTAGGTGGCAACCCACTTCTAGATCTGAGATCCTCTCACTGCCCCCATTTGAGAGTACGAGGTCTAAGATTGCTCTCTCAGGAGTGGGTTCTGAAACTAGCTGTCTGAGGCCTGCCACCTGTAGGGCATCGAGAATGGCCCTGCTCTTGGATGTGGCTGCAGCAAATGTGCTCCTGCTAATATCTGGCATATTCAGGGTCTCCCAACAGCAGCCCCTTTCTCTGCCATCCTAAGAATGCCTTCTATCATATCCTTGTCCATTCCATCCCCTGACATGGGGGTCTGTACACAACCCTGTGCAGATTGGTGCCTCTTTCCAGTCTCCAAGGTGACCCACAGTGCCTCCTTCCCTGTTTACTCTTTTGTTCAGTTGCTTTTATCCCTTCCTTTACATAGAGAGCTACCTCCCTCTTCCCCTGCAATGTCTCTCCTTAGGTTATGTACCCTGGTATGTTAACATCCCAGTCATGGTTCTCTGTGTACCTTGTTTCTGTGACTGCTACAATATCCAGGCATCCCTCTTCCATCAAGGCTACCAGCTCAGGGAGCGTGTTGCCCAGACTACAGACATTGGTACTCATTACCCTCCATTTACTGATGGCCTTACTCCTTTTTGCCCCATCCCTGTCCTTCTTGCCTTTGTCATTTTCCCCATTTAACCCTGCCCTTCTCCCTATCGCCACCTCTATGTTGGTTGTTACCACACTTACTACCATTATTTTTTGGGGGGGCTAGTATTTCCTCGCCTTTCCAGTGCCTCCCTGGCTAGTTTAAATGCTTGCCAATGAAGCATTTAAACCTATCACCTAGGATCCTGGTTCCCCTCCTGGACAGATGCAGCCCATCATGCCAGTATAGGCTTGCATCACTCCAGGAGGACCCCCAGTCCCCAATGAAGCCAAATCCCTGAGCTCTGCACCAGTTTTTCAACCACTGATTGAATCCCATGGTGCGGAACACCCTAGCCTCTTCTACACAATAGATGGGCAGCACCTCCGAGATGGTTACCGTGCGTGCTACTTGTCTAAGGCCCCTCCTGAATTCTACAAACCCTTCCTGCACTGCTACAATCCCTTTCTTAGCCAGGTCATTTTTCCCTAGATGGACAATGACATACAGCTCCCTCCCCTGTGAGGCTGCTCTGGAAATCCTGAGGATTCGCTCCCTCTCCCTCCAAGCAATAGCATCAATTGAAATTGTTTTGCTTGTGTTTAAATATCATTGCATTTTGCTTCTACAGCAGGGTTTTCTCATCCCACTCATTTTAGTAGGACATGTCCCAGATCAATTATTTTATAGATAAATAAAACAAACAAAGATTAAACAGATAAAATAAGTACAGAATAATTGTACTGTACAATATCCAGAGACAATAATTTATACAGAATGCAAATGTCAAAATCCATTTTAAGACATGCGATTCTGTAATGTTTTTTTAACCAGTGCTGTCTGAAATGCTATTTGTATGTCTTTGTGTCTACTGTTGTATATACAGTAGGTTAAAACTGCAGTCACTGAAAGCTTGGTGCAGCCCTCATAGCCAGAGTCAGCAAGTTTAAGGGGCAACTACGAGCACTCCATGATGTGGGTGTGGAAAGTCATACTCTGCATTCCCAAGGGAAAACTACTAGCACTTCATGGTGTAGAAGTGGAAGTGCAATCAGCTGACTTATAGAACAAACTCTGGCCAGAGTCAATAGGGCTGCAGCAATGGAATTTGCAGTAAAAATATTGAAAATTATTTTTTTAATATGTTTACACTGCATTTTCAACATAGCCTTGTTAAGACTTTGCCTCATGAAGAAGGGCAGAGAAAATGTTCAATTCCTGGCTTAAAGATGATTTTGAGCATGTACTGTGAAATCAACTTTCAGATGCAAAAATGCACTTTGGGCTGGAGTTGAAAAATGACAGCTGTCACATTCATGAAGTTTGTGGTAAAAAAACATTGAAAATTACCAAAGTTATGAGCCTGCATTTGCAAAATTCAATGTAAGCTCATAACATGTATTGTTCTTTAATATTTTTGCACTACATTTTCAACATAGCCTTCTAATGACACCACCTCATGAACAAGAGTAGAGAACATTTTCAGCTCCTGCCCAAAGGGTGATTTTGCATAGGCACCATAAAATCACATTTCATGATGTAAAAAAACATTTTGGCCAGGATTTGAAAAATGACAGCTATCACATTCATGATGTGCTGTGAAGATATGGCTATGCTGTAGATTTGGGGTAAACATATTGAAACTTACCAAAGTTATGAGCCTGTATTCACAAAAGTCATTGTAGGCTCATAATTGTGTTATGTATTAATATTTTTACATCTTGCAGAACAGATTTGCCTAATGACAGTGGCATTGTTTATGAGGCAAGGTCCCAAAAAAGACATGTTGAAAATTTGGGGCAAAAATATGAATAAATGCCCACGTTATGCAACTGAGTTCAGAATACCATTAAAATATATTGAACCACATACCTGTTTCTTTAGTTCATGGTCCAGCTTTGAAGAGTGAAGGATTATTGTGTTGGACCCTTGATGGGTAAGTAAGGGTTTGGGAGGGGATTGGAGTGGTGGGTTCTAAGGGGGAGGATCAGGTGTGGGGATAGTAACAGTGCAAAAGACATCAATTACATTTTTTTCAGGTTAAAAAAAACAGGGATTCCTGCATTGGGGTTTCGGCACCCCCAGTGCCAGTGTTATGTTTCTAAGGGTGGAGGTTTGGATGGTCAGTGCTGAGAGGGATGGTCAGGTGAGGGTGGAGGAAAACTATAGAAAAAAAAAGCATGAGGATTCCTGCACTACGGGACTGAGTACCCCAAGTACCACTGGATTTCAGATCAGAACACTGGGGGACTGGGCACCCTCAGTGTCATTATCATGTTTCTGGGGAGGTCTGGGGTGCTGGGTGCTGAGAGGGAGGATCAGGTGGAAGGATATGTATAACTAAAAAAAAAGAAATTGGTGGTCCCAGAAGAATATAGCACAGTCTGCTGTGACCAAGATGGCTGCCAGACTGTACTGCGCATGCGCTAGTGGTTATGCATGTGCAATAGTCTGGTGGCCATCTTGGATATGGTGGAGTGTGCCGTGATCTGCTATAACTGCTGACAGAGCAAAACATAGTGCAGTCTGACTGCCAATAGAAACAGCAAGTGGAGTGCTTCATGGTCACAGAGGTGACTGTGTGGCAGCTCCAACAGATTGTTCAGTCACAAGGAATGCGCTGCCTACTTTTTTGGTAGCAAGAGGTCTGCAGGGCTATGCCCACTGCAGCCCTAAAAAGAGGACCAGAAATATAAGAACAGCTATAGGAGACAAGCATGGTGTTAAGTTAGGCAATGAGGTAGAAGGCACAGTTTTGGATTCCTAAGGTGATGTAGGGAGTGCTAACAGTGGGTATCCCAAAAAGGAATCTGTCACTGACTGTGAAGGTGGAGAGCAAATTCTGTGTGTGGGAGATAGTGCTGAGGACTCAAGCACATGCACTCCCACAGTGCAGCAGAGTCTCAAAAGGAAAGAGAGGCTGGATACTGTAACAGGAAGATACTTATGGTAGGAGTCTCTTTTGTCAGGTATGCCAGCAGTGTATGTGGAGTACTTGCACACTGGAACTGTATGGAGTGAGCAGTCACTTGCCTGTTTTGGGCACAGTTTGCAGACATCACAGCAAGAATGGAGACTTGTTTAGAAGGGGGAAGAATAATTGACTTTTGTGGTACATGGCGGCACCAAATACTGTACGTAGGTAGAAACAGATCAGAGATTCAGCATCAGAGATAGAGTGGCAGAGGAGGATTTAGACAAGACCAAGTGTGGGAAGGTGAAGGAGAACACCCGTGCCCCAGTCAGGTATAGGGGACTAAAAATAAAAAGATAAGCTGTAAGAGACCCAAAACTGGGAGAGGAGCAGAGTCCTTTAGTGCACGACAACAAATGCAAGGAATGCAGCTAACAAAATGGATGAGTTGGAGGGTGGATTTCTTGAGCTAAGCTATGGGGTTGTTGGGCTCATGGAAAACTAGTGGAAAAAGGAAATACGTTGAGACACAATAGTAGAGGGTTTCAGTTTCTTCAGGAAAGACAATGAGGTTCAAGGAGGCAAAAGGGTTGGCATGTGTGTCAATTTAAGATTTAAAGCAATCACAAAAATGTTGGCGTGAGCAAGTCAGAAACCTAGCAGAATGCCATCGGCTGGGATCAGTATCAACAGGAGGCAAAAGAGAGAATGTTACAGACTCCCAAGTAATAAAGAAGAGTAGAGGAATGCACAGCACCATGATTTAGTATTACATTTGTGTGAGTAAAATACATTAGGATACAACAAAAACTGTCACCTGGCCTCTACAAATGTAGAACTGATTGAGTTAAGTAAAAGACCAATGAACCTAACTTCAGTTGTGGCAAAAAACTGAGACAATTATCAAGCATCAGATTTCAGAACATCTGGAAGGATTACAACTGTTAAAGGTAAATCATCACATGTTCACTATGGAGAGATCATGCAAGTCTAATTTTATAATTCTGTATTGAGGAAGTAACAAATGAACTAGAAATGGAAAATAAGTTGATGTGATATACGTCATATTTAAGTAAAGCATTCAACACAGTTCCTCATGAGAAGTTGCATCTGAAGTTGAAATTAGGAGTTAAACAGAAAATACAGTCCAATGGATACAGAGCTGCTTAAGCATTTGGGTGCAGCAGGTAGTGGTGCATGCAGCAACACCAGACTGGATGGAAGGTGCTAATGGGGTTGCTCAAGGGTCTGTGTGGTGTCCCACTGTTCAGTACTTTTATTGATTACTTTGAGCCAGGGGTCACAAGTAAGGTAATTTAATGTGTAGATGACACTATGATATTTATTTATTTAGTTAGCTTTTGTTTACTGGGTGGGGTGCACTAGGCATACATTTACTTATTTTCAGGCATAACGGTACAAAGGTAGGATTTTACAGTACTCAGAGAAAACAGTAACAAAGCACCAGGAGTAGCACAGTATACAAACTGGATGATACAAGCATTAACATAAAGTACAGGGATACATAGTGTGCAAGTAACTAATGCAACATAGTTCAAAGACATTTAAGTACATTGTAGTAAGCATATGCGATTTTTCAAGATAGCATGGCAGATTCATAAAGGTTGGGGAGATGGTAAGGGGCATGGCAGCTAAGGTTTAATGAAAAGAAATGCAAAATCATGCATGTGGGGAGCAGAAACCATGGAGCATGCTACAAGATGGGGGGGCTGCTCACAGTAACTAAGGAGGAGAGAGACTTGGGGGTCATGATCAGAGATGACTTGAAAGCCACTAGGTAGACTGCCAAGGCAGTGGGAAAGGCCAGTGGGATGTTAGGATGTATTGCAAGGGGAATCACAAGCAGAAGGAGGGAGGAAGGTAATGGTTCCACTGTACAAGACCCTGGTGTGACCTCACCTTAAATACTGTGTACATTTCTGGAGACCACACCTTTGTAAGGACATTGACAAAATAGAGACTGTGCAGATGAGGGTGACCAAAATTGGAATGGATTACATCATAAGCCTTAAAAGGAGTGAGTGAGGGACTTGTATTTGTACACACTGGAACAGAGGAAGGAGAGAGAGGTGATATGATGGAAACATTCAAGTACCTCAAGGGCATAAACAAAGTGGAAAGGGATGATATATTTCAGCTCAACAGTAGTGCACGAACAAGAGGACAGGACATGAGATTGAAGGGTGACTGCATATGGAAAAATATTAGGAAGTTCTTCTTCATGGAAAGGGTGGTGGATGCATGGAATAGCCTGCCCCAGGAGGTGGTGGCAGCACGTACTGTGGTCAGTTTTAAACATGCATGGGACAGAAACAACAGAATAATAGAGATAGGAAGAAAAACTAAGCAAATGACCAATAAGGGTCACTGGTTGCTTTGTGAGTTAATATAAATGGGCACACTAGATGGGCCTAGCAGTCCTTACCTGCCAACAGAATCTATGAATCTATGTAAGGGCAATGGGGATAAGTAGGAGTAAGTAGAGGAGTACAGGCAAATGAGTAGTTAGGTGCAATGAGTTGTCAGTTAAGAGTAGGAGGGATAGTGCAGGGGATTGTGGATTAGGAGTAAGCACATAGAGAATTGGGGGGGCTGGTAGGATTGGAATTGATGTCTGAAAGAGCTGGGAACTTGGCATTGACATATGGTAGGTGGGATGCTATTCCATAAGTTAGAGGCTGCAATTGCAAAGGTCATTTCACCATTCTTGGACCTAGACCTAGGAATGGATAGCTGATAGTAGTTAGAGGATCTAAGGGAATACGAGTTTTTGTAAGACAACACAAGGTGGGATGCTGGGGAGTGGGGTATTAGGTTCAGTAGTGTGCTATGGATAATTCTCCTGAGAGAAAGGTCCCATAAGGCAAAAGGGGATGGCCAGCCTCATGTACTCTATAATATGCGATGGTGGGTGAGGTGATTGCATGCAAAGGCGAAGTGATGGATGTTGTTATACTCCATTTCCCACTTATGCAACAAGGTGCAGGAGGCATGAGCAAAGATTGTCATGCCATAGGTTAATTTAGGTAGGCATAAGCTGTGTGCAATTGTTACTCACGCTGAAGAGGTGAGGTTAGGACTGGCTCAATAGGCTATGCCAAGGCTGGTGTTAACTGCCTTACTGATAGTAGATATACTGTATGGTGGGAGAACTCAATGGAGAGATCAAGTGTAACACCAAGATATTTAAAGAAAGTGACGGTGTCCAAAGGGAAGACATTGTCACAGAGAACTGCTAATGGGGTGTTAGTGTTTTTTAGCCAGTGGGACGTGCCAAAGAGCATGCCTTGAGATTTAGTATGATTCATCAATAGTTTATTTTCCTAGAAACAGGACTGGATGGCCTTAAGTTCAGAGGTTAGAGCCCTATTCACATCAGCTAGATCATTAGCACTGGCAAAGAACACTACGTCATCAGAATATAGGAGAGGGGTGCTATTTTCAAAGCAATGATGAATTGAGTTTATGAGTAAGGAGAAGAATAAAGGCCCAAGCATTGACCCTTGGGGGATACCAAATGAAGAGGGAAGATTATTCTAGAAAGAGGAGACAATCCTAACTTTCTGCTGTCTGTTGGAGAGGTACCTGGTGAACCAGGATAGAGCATTTCTGGATATCCCTAAGGTACTTAGTTTTTTGTGGAGAAGGGATTGGTTAACCATATTGAAAGCATCCATGAGATTATTGAAGGTGGAAGACTCCAGGGAAAAGGAAGACAGTCTGAAAAGGGACTTACAGTAAATGCACAGAGGGAATGGGCCAAGTGACAAATGAAATTCAAAATGATTAAGTGTAATGTCCTTCACCTAGGCCCAGAGAATTCCAGTTAGGAATACTACATAAGGAGACTTTAAGGTTCCTAGAAAGCGCTTCATAGTTGGCTTCAGTAGAACTAAGTTACACACAATTCATTGGTAATTTATATTTCAGGACATTTCATTTTTTTTGTAACTAATGACATTTTCATTAAAACAAATTTTTTTTCTTCGATGTAGCCTGTTTACATTGCTGTTACTTGCCAAGAAGACAAAATCCTCTGTCATCCCAACCTGTTGCCAAAGGCAGGATTTAGATGTCACATGAAGAGAATCATGGCTTAAGGGCAGGAAAAAATGAAGAAAAAATTAGTTCTAAGATGCAACTATCCAGCTTTCATGCAAAAAATGGAATGTCTTGAAATTCATTTTTTGAGGAATGTTGTTCAATTTGACCCTTCAATGCAGCCAATTTATTTAGCAGGAAGCTAGATAATCACTTTAACTAGTAAACAATTAGTAATTATGAACCATCTAACAGATCTAAGAGTCACGATTGATGGGATGCTGGAGCTGTCATAGCAAAGTGCAGTAGCAGTGGATCAGGTAAATCACACACTCGGCTATATTAACAAGGGTTATAATATGCCAAGAAAGTGTATTGAGTCTGCCCTTTTATAAGACACTAGTAAGGTTGCAGATGCTGTACTGTCTGCAATTCTGGTAACTGCAGTAAAGGAAGGAAATTATAGCAACTGGCAGGGTACAGCAGAGAGCAACAAGAATGATTAAGGAGTGAAGAGTTTAAGCTATATGGAAAATCTAGAAAGGTGGTGTATCCTGCAGAGCCACACCAAGGAATGGGATGCTGATGTAGTCAAGAAAAACCAAAAGTCATGGCACTCACCATCACACACCAAATACGTTGGAATCCCACAGTTCAGTTCATGAAAATAGCTTTACCAACTTTATCCATAATAAGATAAAAAGACCCAAGGGTCCTGGAGAGCAGGAAAAAACCTCTGAACATTTCACCTGACCACAGGCTTTGTCCAAGGTGATTCCCTTTAGGGAAGAACCCCTTTTATAGCAGAAAGTATTGTGCTACCAAACCATTTTAAAGTGCCAGTCCATATAAAAATATATACTATAATATTGTCACACATACAAACACATTCAGCTTTAAATATTTGCAAAAGGGACATTACAAATTCCTCCATACTGTAGTTGCAACCTTTTCAGTATTGTACCTAATTTAAAGATTTGCCTGGAAATACAGTATTTTCTTTACATACTACTTGAAATTCCTCTGGTACAGTATAGATTAGGGACTAGAGAGCCTAAATTACAAAAACTTATGAAAACCATATTCAGTTTCTTATATAATTACAAAAAGGGCAAACAACATAGACATTGATCACCTTAGAGGCAAACAAGGGTGGAGGTTGGTTGGTGGAGGTGAGAACTATATGTGCTGTGTATACAGGGGAACATAAGAGTTTATAAGAAATCAAAACTCCTAAGACAGGTTTTTATCCATAAAGGGAACTCAAGGAAAAGTGAACTGGGGAGATCCATATGTAGTTAAACTCATATAACATCATAATAAATAGTGCCTCTTTATCACTAGGACTAAGGAATAAAAAAGCAGGTCAGGGAAAAAGATCAACCTGTTTTAATTGCCACCTCATTCACAAGACACACCTGGCTCCTACATTACCTGTAAATAAAACAGACATGATTACTATGGCCTGTCATTCAAAAAGTGTTTTAATTCTCTTTGTTCATTTAAACACTTCCTCATATATCCTCCTAATGTGTGTATCAAGTAGAATTCACATTTGCTTAACCAGCCTTACCTGCCTCTTCCTCTCAGGCCCAGTGTAACTTACTCTAGTCTTATGACTTTAAATTATATTTATCTTTATTTAAAACATTTTGCATGTGAGCTCCCCATACATATTCAGAATTGCTATTTATTATGGCTCCAAGGTTCCCCAGTACAGAAAACCTCAGGTAAGAGAAAGATAATAAAAGGAGTAAATAAGGGGAGAGGCCAAAATCAGTTAAGACTGTATGCAAAACCACATAGAAACTAGAATAATGGCCCACTCACCCTATGTCAGTTTCAACTATCAATGTTTTATTATTTATCATCCAGAATTTATCCTTCCTATGTTTTGAGTACAGCCCTTCATCAGGTAGTCTGGTTTATCTGTTTGTAAATATAAATGTTACATTAGTTCTCTTTTTGTAAAAAAACATAACATCACTTTAACTGAGTATCTAAAACAAAAATGATTCCAAGGGGTTTCAGAATTCTCATGGAACCTAATTTACGTTTCACTACTACAGAATTAATAGAAAACTGGGATGGAGCTAGGAATTGTTGCTCAAAAGATTTTATATTGATACTTATGGAAGCCTTAACTAAAGAATTGAAAAAATTGATAAAGATTTAGAGATTTTGGAAAAGGATGTAAAAAACAATTCTCTGTTGAAGAATATGATACATTTTGACAAAAAGTCAACAAACAGAAGATTATGAAAATGAACTAAAAGCAGATAAAATTTCAAAATGTAAGTGAGATTTAAATGATTATAAAGATAATAAGGTTTATAGCTGATTCAAAATAGGAACAATAGAACTCAAACCAACGTTATCAACAACATTGACTCAGACAGTACTTTGTATACCTCTAGTAGTGATACAGATGGAGAACAAGGAAGAGGCAGCAGGGTTAACTGTTTTTAAAGGAGAGGAGGTTTTAGGGGGAGGAGAAGATGACAATGGGGAGGGAGGAACCAGAGAGGTTACCAGTACACAAAGATAGGAACAGGAATAAAGAACAGACCCCCTGGAAGGAGGATCAAAAATAGAATCTGCAAAGATAGGTCTAACTACAGAGCAAGATGGGATGAGAAAAGAGAAGAGAAGCAAAAAGAACAGCCATCTCAAATAACCATGAGATCCCTGAACGAAGTATAGTATTTAACGATTCTACATGAGTTTTGACTATGAGCAAAATTACATTATTTAGTAAAGGTATGTCCTTGTGCCCACCTAAGAGAATTAATGACTTTGAAATAAAACTTGATTTAAATAGTTTTTTTTAGAAAACTTAAGATATATTTTTGAAAAAAATTCCTATGAACCATCCAATATTGCTGATAGTGAGAATAAGAGGATTGTAAGTCATAAATTACAATTAAAATCACAATATTTACCACCTGGGGCAATTCCTCATGTAATAGAGACTTACATTAGTCTAGTAAGCTATTGAGCAGTTGATTAAAAAAGAGGAAAATATGGCTAGATGACCAAAACATAACCTTTCACCTAGTGACTTCGCAGCTTTAAGAAATTTAGAAAATGACCAGAATATTATTATCAAAAAATCTAATAAAGGTGGGGGGGATCATCAAGGAAGACTATGAGAATTATAAAAGGAAATATAAAAATTTGCTATGAGACAAAAACAACTATCTGAAGATAGTCCAGGATCCAACAAAAAATATTTCGGACATGATACAAAGAACCACTGAAATGGATAATGGTTGGATCAGTGAATGGTAAAAGAATGCCATTTTTAAAACTTTTCCATTAGTGCCTGTGTTTTACTCATTACCAAAGATACATGAAGATCCAATGGACTACCCTGGGAGACCCATTGTCTCTAGGGTGGGATCCATACTAGAACCACTGTCTATTTATGTGGATCACCACATAAGGGAATTTGTAGAAACAACTGATTCTTTTCTGAGGGACAGTTGCCATATGATTAGCATAATTGAGGATCTGAACAAATTACAGACAACTGCATACTTACTCATTTTGATATTAAGGATTTACACACATCCATTCAACATCATCAAGGATGTCAGGCTTTAATGGAAATTTTAGAGGAAAAAAAGACAAGAAACTAAACCTCTAAATTAATTTTTGGGAAAACTTGCAGAAATAGTGTTATTTCAAAATTGATTTAGATTTGAGAAGGATTTTTATGTGCAGATAAAAGGCACTGAGATGAGGTCTAGTATTGTCCCATCATATGCAAACAT
Source organism: Neoceratodus forsteri (assembly GCA_016271365.2). NCBI lineage: Eukaryota > Metazoa > Chordata > Ceratodontiformes > Ceratodontidae > Neoceratodus > Neoceratodus forsteri. The sequence goes on along the minus strand of CM057459.1, from coordinate 777,230,322 downwards.
TTATATTAGTCAGTTTGAAGAAAATGTTGTGTACAACAATCAATTCAACAATAAAATTAAGCTTTGAAAATGCTTTATTGATGATGTAATAGTATTATGGGAGGGGACAGAAACAGAGTTAGAATCATTTCATAAATATTTGGACACCTGTTCTGAAACATAGAAACATAGACTTTGACGGCAGATAAGGACCGCTTGGCCCACCTAGTCTTCCCATTTCCCTACCTACAGGATACATAGATACATAGATACATAGATACATAGACAGTGTCGGCAGATAAGGGCCTATGGCCCATCTAGTCTGCCCATTTGAGCTTGTAAGTTCAGTTTGTTTTCCTAGAAGTCTATTTCCCCTTACCCCTGACCTCTAGAATTCCTTTTGTCTATCCCATGCATTCTTAAATCCGTGATTGTTTCAGCCCCCACCACTTCCTCTGGCAGGGTGTTCCACTTGTCCACCACCCGCTCTGTGAAGAAATTCTTTCTCATGTTTCCTCTGAATCGCCCTCCTCCAACTTCATCCCATGCTCCTCTAGTCCTGAAACATCTTTTCGCTTAAAAATAGTGTTTTCCTGCACCCTGTTCCTCCCTGTAAGATACTTGTATGTCTCTATCATATCCCCTCTCTCCCTCCTCTCCTCCAGGGAGTACATGTTCAGTTCCTTCAACCTGTCTTCATAGGACTTGTGATGCAACCCATGCACCATCTTTGTTGCCCTCCTCTGAACCTTCTCCTAGGCCGTAGATCCTAATTAACCAACAGCCTATTTCTTCCTACCCCCCCACAAGAATTGCCTTATGTCTGTCCCATGCATTCTTGAATTCTCCCACAGTATCAGACCCCACAACCTCCTCAGGGTGGCTGTTCCATGCATCCACTACCCCCTCTGTGAAAAAATACTTCCTCACATTGCCTGGAACCGCCCCCCCCATCTTTAAATTGTGTCCCCTTGTTATTGCACATCTCTTTTTCTGAAAGATGCTACCTCTTGGACTTTGTTGATTCCACTGAGGTACTTAAAAGTTTCTGTCATGTCCCCCCTCTCCCTTCTTTCCTCAAGGGTATACATATTAAGCTCCTTTAGTCTCTCCTCGTATGGCTTCTCTTGCAGACCCTGCACCATTTTAGTTGCCCTCCTCTTAACTGCCTCTATCCTGTCTATGTCCTTGCAGAGATGAGGTCTCCAGAACTGGATGCAGTACTCCAGATGGGGTCTCACCAACTGTCTGTACAGAGGGATAACAACTTCCTGTTTTCTACTTGTGATGCCTCTCCCTATGCAGCCCAGTATACCCCAGCCCTCCCTACTGCCTTCTCACATTGCTTGCTAACCTTAAGGTCATCTGATATAATTATCCTCAGGTCCTTTTCCTTTTTTGTTGTTGTTACTACCTCCCCCCCATTGTGTAATCTTTCCCTGGGTTCTTGTTTCCCAGGTGCATTATTTTGCACTTCTTTGAATTGAATCCTAGCTGCCATACTTCTGACCATTCCTCCAACCTTGCCAAGTCCCTTCTCATCCTCTCCACGCCTCCTTGTGTATCAACCCTGTTGTAGATCTTTGTGTCATCTGCAAAGAGGCATACTTTTCCTTCCAGTCCCTCTGCAATGTCACTTATAAAGACATTAAAAAGGACTGGACACAGTACTGAACCCTGTGGTACCCGACTAGTAACCCCTCTTTCTTCAGAGTGGACTCCATTTACAATTACCTTCTGTGTCCTGTTGTCCAGCCAGTGTTTTACCCAGGCTACCACCCTGGGACCCACTCCCAGGCTGGTTAATTTGACTATTAATCTTTTGTGTGGGACTGTGTCAAATGGCTTGCTAAAGTCTAGGTAGGCCATGTCCACAGCCCCTCCCTTGTCTACTACTTTGGTCACCCAGTCAAAGAAATCTATTAGATTCGTCTGGCATGACCTTCCCGCTATGAACCCATGCTGCCTTGGCTCCTGTGCCCCACTGGCCTCTAGGTACTCAACAATTCTTTCCTTCAGAAGTGACTCCATCACTTTCCCTACCACAGAGATCAAACTGACAGGTCTGTAGTTTCCTGCCTCTGTCTTGGTCCCACTTTTGTGAAGGGGAATCACATCCACCTTCCTCCAGTCCTTGGGTACCACACCATCCTCCCATGATTTATTAAAAAGAGTAGTCAGTGGTTTCACTAGTTCCCCCTTAATTCTTTTAGAATTCTGGGGTGAATTCCATCAGGCCCCATTGCTTTGTCCACCTTCAGTTTTAGCAGTTCTTGCAGAACCCTTTCTTCTGTGAAAGGGCTGGGATCAGTCCCCTATCAAGAATGCTTCTGTTAATTGGATTAGGCACTTTCCCCTCCTCTTTTGTGAATTCTGAGCAGAAATATTCGTTCAGTATCCATGCTTTTTCACTGTCCACCTCTGCCCACCCACCATTCATTCTACTCAGCCTCACTATCCCTCCCTTTGTCTTTCTACACTCTCTTATGTACCTATAAAAGGTTTTATCCCCCTTCTTAACTGAGTTGGCTATCTTTTCCTCAGTTTGGGCCTTTGCTATTCTGACTTTCCTCCCTGCTTCCTTCTGCCTTAACTGGTACAGCTTTCTGTCCTGCTCCAACTGTGATTCCATATACTTCCTGAATGCTATCTTTTTCTCCCTGACTTTCCCAGCCACCTCTTTTGAGAACCATAGTGGCTTTTCTTTTGTTTTGATTTGTTTATTTGCTTCACACAAAGGTTTGTTGCCTCTGTGATGGCAGTTTTGATGATTCCCCATTGTTGCTCCACCATCCTTCTAGCTTGTTTGCTAGTGCTTTTCTGAGGCACTCCCCCATATTGCCAAAGTTCTCTGCCATCCTAAGAATGTCTTCTATCATATCCTTGTCCATTCCTTCCCTCTGACATGGGGGTCTGTACACAACCCTTGTGCAGATTGTGGTGCCCTTTCCAGTCTCCAAGGTCACCCACAGTGCCTCCTCTCCTCCCTGTTTACTCTTTTGTTCAGTTGCTTTTATCCCTTCCTTTACATAGAGAGCTACTCCTCCCCCTCTTCTCCCCTGCCTGTCTCTCCTGTAGGTTATGTACCCATGTATGTTAACATCCCAGTCATGGTTCTCTGTGTACCATGTTTCTGTGACTGCTATGATATCCAGGCATCCCTCTTCCATCAAGGCCACCAGCTCAGGAAGCTTGTTGCCCAGATTATGGGCATTGGTACTCATTACCCTCCATTTCCTGATGATCTTACTCCTTTTTGCCTCATACCTGTCCTTCTTGCCTTTGTTTCTTTCCCCATTTAACCCTGCCCTTCTCCCTATCACCACCTCTATGTTGGTGTTTACCGCACTTACTACCGTGATTTTTTTGGGGGGGCTAGGATTTCCTTGCTCCTTGCCAGTGCCTTCCCCCTTGACTAGTTTAAATGCTTGCCAATGAAGCATTTAAACCTATCACCTAGGATCCTGGTTCCCCTCCTGGACAGATGCAGCCCATCATGCCAGTATAGGCTTGCATCACTCCAGGTGGACCCCCAGTCCCCAATGAAGCCAAATTTCTGAGCTCTGCAGCAGATTTTCAACCACTGATTGAATTCCATGGTGTGGAACACCCTAGCCTCTCCTATGCCATAGATGGGCAGTACCTCCGAGAAGGTTACCGTGCATGCTAGTTGCCTAAGGCCCCTCCCCAATTCCACAAACTGTTCCTGCACTGCTCTAAGCCCTTTCTTATCCAGGTCATTTGTCCCTAGGTGGACAATGACATCCAGCTCCCTCCCCTGTGCAGCTGCTCTGGAAATCCTGAGGATTCGCTCCCTGTCCCTCCAAGCCATAGTGCCAGGCAGGCACCTCACCTCCCTCTCCCCTTCCTTCCCCAGTTCTACCTTCCTAACAATGGAGTCCCCCACCAGGAGTTGTTTCCTTCCCCTGTGGGTCCCATGCCCCTGTTCTGTGGGTCTCCTTTGTGGAGGCTTCCAGCATCCTCCTTGGTCTCCACTGCAGGTGCCTCCATAGAGGAACCACACTTTGCCAGAATGGCATAGTAATTGTGGAGAGGTACAACTGGACAGATGCACCTCTGTTCCACTACCCTCACACTCCCTGAGCCCACTGTGGTCCAACTGCTCCTCTTTTTTGGCAACCTCTGAGGCAACGGCAGTGGCACTGGTGGTCCCTGAATGGAAGAGGAGGTCCCACAAATCTTGGCCAACTCTGCCTGGAGATAAGCAACCTCCTCCCTCAGCCCAGAGAGGTGCCTGCAGATGGGACAACACCGCATCCTCTAGAATGTCTCTCGGAAGACTGCTGCTCCACAGCCACTGCACTGCACCAATCCCATCATGTATTATTTCTGGCTCCTTAACTGTTGTTTGGAATCCTTACTCTTTCCTATGTTTTTTTTTTTCTCTCTTCTCTCTCTACTTACTTTCTGCGTCTGTGCCCTTTAAGCTCCTGACTGTCCTGTTCTGAGACAAGAATATCCTATATTTCTCAGTAGACCCCTTACTTGCTCAGAGGCAGGCCTCCAGGAGCAAGAGGGGGCCGGAGACCTACTCTTGCCCTTCTAGGATGGTGGGTCTTTGGTGGCTCTGTGATCACTCACTTCCTGCTCCCAAACAAGAAGTTCCAGTTGTCAGTCAAATCCTGTGCCTATAAAAGTAGAGCTAGCATTGGGTGGGAGGGTGGCGGGGAGGGAAGGAGGAAAATATAGTCCCAGTAGAGAAGTCCAGTCACACAGCACTCCTTCCTCCTGGTGTCTTCTGCCAAGCTACTAACTAGGGAAGTCTTTAAATTTAGCTTCCTTCTAGCTAAGCCACCCATCCCCACTTATTAGATCTTTCTACAAGTAATTTAAACTGCACACTGAGCACTTAAAATTTACAATTAACAAAGATTACAAGGAAATTCCATTCTTATATTTAGAGATATTTAAACAAGATTGCAAGCTGTGTACTAAGCTATCTAGAAAAATGACAGACAGGAATGCCATTTTACAGGCAGACAGTTTTCACCCAAAAGCACTGGTTGACTCGATTCCATGCAACCAGTTTTTAAGAGCCAAAAGAAACTGTAGTACTGTATAACTCAAGATTTGGAAACTGCTTTAGGAGACATGGAAGACAGATTCACCAATAGAGGATTTAAAACTGATGTGTTGGATTGGAAAAAGCTAAAAATAAAACAGATGGAATAGAAATATCTACACTATTAGAACCAAACCAAAAGCACCTGTGGTGCTTGCAGTATCGTGAGTGGGGGACTGATTCATTGATTAGTGCCCCTTTTTCTCTTCTATAACTTTATATCTTTTGCAGACCAGAAGTAGGGTCTTTATAGTGGTTTGGTTGTGGGTTTTGTCCCCCCCATACTGGTGCCTGGGCAATTTTGGTTATCACCTGGGACTGAGCGGGAGCTGCTTTGCTCTTCCCTGGGGAGCTCGAAATCAGTGGGGGGGGCCCCTAATTTATCCCCGGGTTTGTCCTTTTGGCGTGGCATTGGGATATTTGTGGCTACAGGTCCTTGGGGTATAGCTGGACCTGATAAGGCAGGTTAGGGGGTGAGGTGGGAGAGCCCATGCTTTCCATTGGTTTGGTCTGTGCCTACTTCTGGTTCTTTCAAGACTTCTTAGCCCTTTCTTGCATATCCACTGAGACTAAATATTATTGTATATTGGAAACATCTATCTTGCTTCACCGGACTTGACATTGGGTTTATTTTACATTGGATTATTTGGATTACTATGGCTCCTCCTACTGTTTGATGCCTTTTTCCCTGACTTTTTTAATTGTTTTATGGTTCCCTGGTGGTGAGAGTACCAGAGTGCCTTGTTATTTTTTTTTCCCCAGCCGTGTGAGGGGTTGGGGAAATTTATGTTATTGTTTGTTTGGAATATCCTGTGAGGGGGGTGTTTTATTTTTGGTTTATTTTTTTCCCCTCCTTGGCTATGAGAGGGCTATGGAAGAGGGAGCATTTTGTATTTGTATGTTTTTTTTATCCTGTGAGAGGGGATTGTGTCATTGTATTATTTTTTATTTTTATTTTTTAATTTTCCTCCGTTATATTTTTATTTCATTTTATTTTTATGGGTTTGAAGGTTATCTTATAGTAGGAGGGGGTAGTTTATTTGTTCTATTAGGGTAAGGATTGTTGTTTAAGTTATTTTTGTTTTTGGGGTTTTAGCTCTGTTTACAGTATTGCCTTGTGACTTATGAAATTTGGAGTTTTGTGCTTTCCCATTATTTTAATAGTGTTAATGAAATATGCCTGCTTGCCCCTCCTGTCCTGGGCTATTCAGCCTCTGCTCTCCATGCCCTCTGCCCTTTCTCCTTTCCCCCTGCCTGCTTTTACTTATCAACACTGTCGGGGAATTGGGGATTGCTCGTAGGGAGGGAGTTGGGGGTGGGTGGGGGTTGCGGACAGCGGAGTCCGAATGAGTGGGCTCTCCCATGGGGTGGTTAGGCCCAGAAGATGCCCTGGGGTGAAATGGTATCTGGAATGTGGTAATTCCATTCTGGTTCTCATACTCAAGGGCACCTACAGTTTGGGAGGGCAAGTAGTTGAGACAGCTCGCCAATCTCGTCCAACTCTGGTGCTGTTATGCAATGCCAGATCTGTCTACAACACGACTGGTCTTACTGCAGACTTTGTTACTAGGGCAGATCTGGTTTGCATTACCGAGACCTGGTTTGATGAGAATGCGGCCCCTTTTTTAGAGGCGGCTGTTCACACCAGGTACTCAGTTGTACATTGCCCAACATTGGACTGCAGGGGGGGGTTGCGGTCTGCTTCAAGACTGAATTGGGCCTAATTGGTATACCAGTTGAGGAGGCCAGGTCATTTGAGTGTACAATGGTAGCTGGTGTTGGGTGCAGGATCACTCTCATCTACCATCCACCAGGTGATGAGAAGCTATTCCTGCAGGAAATAGCAGACTTTGCCACCGATATGGCTTTGGAGTCGCCCAAACTGATGGTTCTGGGTGACTTCAATGCCTGGGTCGATGATGAATCCTCACTTTTTGGTCAACATTTCCAATAGGTGATGAAATCTCGGGGCTTCACACAGGTTGTTTCCTCAGCAACACTCAAGGGACATCACTCTCTTGACCTGGTCTTCCTCCTGGGGATCGAGGCCATGATTTGGTGGTGGAACCAGTTGGTTGGTCTGATCACTATTCAGTTGCGTTAATTTTTGTGGCCCCTCTAAGTAGGTTGGCCCCTGTGGAGTTGGTCAGGTACTGTCCTTTGCGGGATGTGGTACCTGAAGACCTGATGGTGGTTATTGACCTCTTGCTGTTGGAAGAGTCTTGCACAGATCCTGAGCAGTTGGTTGTGGCCTGTAATGGGGCCATATCTTCAGCCCTCAATCTGATTGCTCCTATCTGAGTTCACCCACTTCCACATCACCCTGGGTCTCCATGGTTTGATGGGGCTCTAAGAGAGCTGCGGAAATTGGGGCATAGGTTAGAGCATCATTGGAGGAAGACTGCCTCTGATACCGGCCACCTTATTTTGCTAGAGCATTATAAACTCTACCAAACAGAAATTTCCCGTAAGAAGGCAGAATTCCTGTCCAGGGAAATTTCTTTCACACGGAATCGACTGGCTCAACTCTTCAGAATTGTTGACAGGCTGTGCAACCCAGCCTGTTGGCAGCTCTCTCAAGTTTTTACACAAACTGATTGTACTGAGATCGCTCGATTCTTTGCGAATAAGGTGGATGACATCCGGCAGGAGCGCCACCAACTTCACTCTCAAGGGTTTGCTGTTGATTGGTGCTTTGTCACAGAGCCCGGAGTTTCCTAGAGTACCTTTGACCTGCCAGATTTTTTAGACATTATGAGGATTGTCCAGGAGATTTTTTTATTTTATTTATTTATTAAATTCTCGGATTACAAATACCTTTGAGCAGAAACTACTCATTTACAAAGTTTCCACATCAAAGGATGAGGGTCAACATACATACAGAGGTAGTAAAAGAATGCACAATAAACAACCAAAACAACTAAAAGAAAAAATAAAGATACTCAGTTATAACATACTTTGAGATAATATTCATAAAGCGAGCAGCATGAGTAGGCAGCTGGCTACGGTAACAATGAGAGAAAGAAGGGCACCATAGGCAGTTAGTATTGCAGGCATGTGACCTGGAAGAGGAAGCTGTGGCTAATGGGCCACTGTCCGATGGTAGTGGAAAATGTCTTATACCAGTGGAGATGTGAAGCAGGAAAGGAGTCACAAGGAAGGCCCAGTGCCAGAGGGAATGAGACTGGGAAGGGTGGGCTGTGAGACATGAGTGAGCTGGGAGGTGTTTAGAGAGATCTCTGTTCAACAAAGCAGTCACATTGAGTGGTAGAGGTGAGGTAAAGTTTGAGATTCCTTTGAAGGGTCCAAGTGTAGAGGAAAGTGATTCTTTATTGAGGGAATTGAACCATTGAGCAGCTCTATAAATAAAGGACCGCTGACCCATGGAGGTATGACATCTGGGAACCTGAAAGGTTAGAGATTGGGCACCACGTGTTTGTTGAGTGCCACTGTAGGTAGTAAGGAGTGAGCTAACACCAGGTGGCATGAGACCAAGGAGAATCTTTTGTAAGTTAGCAGGTCTAGTATTGTATTCTGCTGCGAGGGTAGCCAGCTGGCCTGTGCATAGAGGTCACAGGTGTGAGTTTGTCGGCTGCACCCATCAGTAGTCTAAAGGCTTTGTTGAGAGTAACTGAGATCCCATGGAGGGCACTTGTTGGGGCAGAGCCTAGATGGCAAGGCCGTAGTCAATGATAGAGGTGATGAGCTGTAGATGGCTAGTTTAAGGGCATCCGCAGGCATACAGTGCTTGTGTTTGTGTAGTAGTCCAATCCAGATATTGGGCGGTCTTGGCAACAGTGTCAATATGCCGAGTGTAGGAGAGGGTACTATCCAGGGTAATACCAAGGTACTTGAACTCCTTGACATGTTCGAGTGGGTTCCCAGCATGGTTCTTGATGGAGAGGGACAGAGAGTTGTGCCTGCTCTGTCGGTTACAGAAGGACATGGCTTTAGTCTTGATGTGGTTCAGGACAAGTTTATGAGAATTGAACCAGTCTTCGATGCGATTGAAGTCGAGCTGCAGCTGGGATTCAAGGACTGTAATGTCATGGTGGCTGGAAAACAGGACTGCATTGTCTGTGTATAGTAATATAGTAATATTTTTTGCATTGAGATGCATCCCACATGCTGTAGTTTAGACCCAGGCCCTACTTCCCTGATTTTGGGTTGTAGTGAGATTATTGGCTCGGTCTTAGCTTGGATTGTCCGGTGCTCTTTAGACATGGGTGAGTTCCCTAGGTCCCTGAAGGAGGGGGTGGTGATCCCCCTTCTGAAAAAAGCTTCTTTAGACCCAGAGAACCTAGCAAACTACAGGCCTATCACTAACCTCCCTTTTGTGGGGGGGGGGAGGGTTATTGAGAATGTTGTGGCTGCTCAACTGGACAACCATTTAACTATCCATAATTTATATGAACCTCTCCAATCAGGTTTTTGTAAGAGACATAGTACTGAGACTGCTCTGGTTCAGGTGCTCAGTGATCTTCTGATGGCGAGAGATTGGAGACACCGTTTTATCTTGGTTCTCCTGGATCTATCATCAGCATTTGGTACTGTGGATCATGGGGTTCTGCTTGAACACCTGAGGTTTATCTGTGGGCTGTCAGGTACAGCCCTCAGATGGTTTTCATCTTTCCTCACTGGGAGAATGCAGAGAGTGGTCTTGGGTTTATTTTCATCTGGGGCTTTATCTCTGCCTTGCAGGGTACCTCAGGGTTCGGTGCTGTCCCCCATGTTAATCGCAGTATATATGCTACCCCTCAGAGACATTGTAAGATGGTAAGAGTTGAGATTTCACTGCTATGCTGATGACACCCAGCTCTACCTGTCTTTTGCTCCTGACCAGGTTAGTGCTATCTCGGTACTGAACAGCTGCCTTGCAGAAATCCAAGATTGGATGAACTCCAGCAGTCTAAAGTTGAACCCAGGAAAGACTGAGATTTTGGTTGTGGACCTGGGTCATAGGGCAGAGGGGTTGAGGAATGAGCTCCCTTCTGGTTTAGTGCTGGGGGAGGACCAGATTCTCACCTCTGAACTGGTGTGCAACCTGGGAGTGGTGCTTGACGATGGTCTGACTCTTTGTCATCAGGTATTGGCAGTCGTCAAGCTGGCCTTTAACCATCTTAGGAACATTGCTAGGACTAGATATCTTGTTCCGTCTAGTGACCTGCCTGTTTTGGTTCATGCCTTTGTGACATCTCGCCTTGATTATTGCAACTCCCTTTATCTAGGGCTTTCTGGGGTTGACATCTGCCACTTACAGCTAGTACAGAATGCAGCAGCATGTTTGTTGATTGGGGTTTCCAGAAGATCTCATATTACCCCTGTGCTGCACCCTCTGCACTGACTGCCTATACAGTGGCAGATCACCTTTAAAGTAGGTCTATTGACTTATAAAGCCCTACACAGATTGGGTCCTGATTACTTGAAAGAGCTTCTGGTTCCTTACATCACTTTGCAACAGCTCCACTCGGCTGATATGGGGTTGCTGGAGATTCTGAGGGTTAACCTAAAGTCATCTGGTGCGTGTGTCTTTGGGTTTGCAGCACCTACCCTCTGGAACTCTCTGCCCTGTCAACTTCGGGAGTGCAGGATGGTGGGCAGTTTCAAGCAGGCACTTAAGACTTTTTTAGGGGGGAAAGCATTTTTGGTATTATCCTGATTTTATATTACTGTATATGTACTTGCACATGTGTTTTGTATTTATGTATATTGTACAGTGCTTTGCAAGTCGAAACACACTTAATCAAATAAATGTTATTATTATTAAAAGAGATACAGGCCATGGATAAGAAAGTAATGCTGACACTTAAATTTAGTAATATTTTTTATATCATTAAAAAAAACAAACAATAAACATGCATTTACATGTTCTTAAATCTACTTTCATGGGAGAAAAGGCTTTCCACTCCAGACCTCAAGTGGTAGCTAAAAAAGTGAGGTCCCTACAAGACAGACTGATGCACACAGATCACAACATGCCTGAACAAAAACAGAAAGGATACTTCATGAGTGAGGATTTGCAGGGAAACTACACATGTGGTCAGTGTATTCATTGTGATAACATGTATAAATTGACAAAAAATAAAATAAAAAACATAAGTAGAGATAAGGAGTTCACTATTAGAGATTTTATTAACTGTCAGACTGAGGGAGTGATTTAAAGAGTTAAGTGCCCTTGCAATAAACTGTATATAGGAAAAATGAACAGCTAAAACAGAGAATTGGTGAACATACGGGATAGATATGATGTATAGATGAAACCTCACCTATATCTAGACATTTTGCAGAACATGGACATTAGCTCCCCTCTTTACATTTCTTTGGAATGGAAAAAGTAAGGAAAGACAAGAGGGGAGGCAATTTTAATGATAACTTGTCATTAAGAGTTTTTATTAATTACTTTCAAACAACAAATCCAAAGTATGGTTTAAACAACTGTATTGAGAGGCAACCTATTTTGTAAGCTTAAAAAGGAAGATTGAGTATTTTTTGGAACCCCCCCTTCCCCATTTCATCCTTACTAGTCTGACATGAATTAATAGGACATCACTTGTGTTATTTTATCTCCCTGTGATTTTCTCCAGTGAGGTTAACCTTATTTTCAAGAGAGAAAGATTTAAGAGAACAAAATTAGTAGTAAAATAATAGATAGTTTCAAAATAGAGGGCATTAAATTTTAGAAGCAGATAAATGAAAGTGTGATCTTTCATCTGCTCAATGATGCATTTAGTGTCCGATAGATGAGAGTGACCAGGGACCATCAGGTAGTGGTTCATTTTTTGTGACCAGTAAGAAGTCACATTAAGTGATATAAATATAATTGAGGTTATTAATAAAAAACATATTACATTAAATAATGAAAGATTTACCCACTTTTCTCTTAGTTAATTAAGTCCCATGGAAGGGATATGGAAGTCCTAGAGATAACAGTGCAACTAAGATATATGATAAATACACCTCAAACACCTATTACATTAGGTGCCACTAGGGAGTGGGTCTGGCACACAGGTGAACACTTTGTGTTCACTATAATGTAGCAGTTCTCATTGTGAGCAGTTTGCATCATGTGCCAGATTCTGATGTGACTGTCCACTTCATTAGATGCCACTTTGTGACAGTGAAGTGCTTTCACCCCACAGGACACACCTAGATAATTGCGGCACAGCTTAAAAAGGTAAAAACTAGTTTTGCAACTAAGCTTTGTACTATTACCGAAAGAAATTAGCCATAAGATAAGTTAGCTTATAGGTGATTTCTTGTTTATATGGATAAAGAGATAAACTACTCTGAAAATAGAAAGTTGAAACTGTCAGGACTAAAATGGGAATGGTCCCATTTCTAGGTTACACAATTCACTATTGAAGTCTTTAAAATCAAGTCCCTATGTGTTTATAGAGGGAATAACGTTTTACAATAATAAAATCTTGGTTTATTTGCTTTAATGGATTTATTTGTTTAACAGAAAGACAGACAAAGCAGTTTTATAAAAAGTTTGAAAGAAAAATTATAGCTTTTGGAACTAAAATGGGAGAGGTTCCAGTCCTAGGTTAGACACTATTTAAAAACCTTTATTACAATGTGGAGGCTATGTTTCTTTTCCTTTTTTGTAAAAAATGTCTGACTATTTATTATTATGAAATGTGTGTTGCTTTAGGTGGAAGCCAGACAGAAGTTATGTATATAAAACAACTGAGCAGAGTGATTTAATGGCTCTTTTGAGCTCCCAATCCTCTCTTTCCACTTCCTTTTTGTTTTTTTCTATATAATATGCTCCACAACTGCATGTGGCCATGTACATTACATACATTACATACATTGTATCACAATTAATAAATTGTGATATATTAAACATCCTGTCTTCGTAAGGATTCTTAAATATGTTGCATTCCCTGATGAATGGGCAAAACTTACAGCACCCACATTTCTTGCATCCCTTGGGGGGCATCCAATTTTGGGGTCTCTCTTGTGGCAGTATCGAGTGCACCAAATGGTCCCTTACATTTTGTGCATATCTGTAAGTCATTCCAAGTGCATTTGTATGTGTGAAAATATTAAAATATGTATTTTCATATGCACTGGCACTTTAAAATGGTTTTGGTAGCAGAATAGCTTTTACTATAAAAGGGGTTCTCCCCTAGAGGGCATCACCTTGGATACAACCTGTTATCAGGTGAAACATTAGGAAGTTATTTTTCAGTTTCCAGGACCCTTGGGTCATTTTATCTTATCCTGAATAAAATTTGAAAAGCTATTTGCATGAACTGAAGTGTGGTGTTTCAACTTATTCAGTGTGTGATGGTGAGTGCCGGAACATCTAGAAAGGCTAGGTATTGTCTTCCCTGAAAGGAGGAGGTTTGGAGGAATTATGATTCCAGTATGTAAAATGTTAGGGTGATTAGAAAGGGTATAACAGGGGAAACATTAACATCTTCTTCACAGCAGTTGAACCATGGGGTATACCATATGCTTAAGGATGAAAGAAAGAACTGGAGGCAATGTACAGAGGCATTTTTTTAAAACAGGGCATAGTAAACCTATGGAATCCGCTCCCCAAGGAAAGGGTGCAGTGGGGAGTTGAATTAATCAAGCTGAATTGGAACAGTTCCTTATGGTAACATGCATTTCTTGATATGGCATATTAAGAGGATTGGAGATTTGTACCAAATGGTAGGTGAGTTTAATATATGGCATATACCTATTTACAGAAATGAAATTCATGCCTTCAAATGACACACTTAACTATACTTAGAAACATATGTGAAATCTGAATTTTCTATTATTTCCCTTTTAGTGGACAACATTATGTGCACAGAACTAGAAATGTGGAGGTACCACAGGAGCAGCTGACCTCAGAACAGTGTTCAGAGTTCTACACACAAACTATGGCATAGTCAAAACTCTAAATTACTTTTTCCATGAAGAGAACTGTAATGAATGTTTCCCATAAAAATAATGCAAGATGCAATCTTCCACAAAAACATTGTTTTATTCAGATACAGATAAATACTGTTCATTTGGAGGTCAGATGGTGAGTACTGGGTGAGGAGAAGTGAAGACAGGGTTGAAATTCAGTCCACAACAGCCAAGAGAAGAAAAGCTTGTATGGCAGACAATATAATTTCTGAATATTTGAACATTACAAAAAGCAACTGTTTAGAACTAGAAGAATCAGCACTTATATAATGGTTTTGATACACATTGTATCTCAAAGTGCTTTCTTTACAAGCAATGTTACACTGGTAGTGAAGTGACTGAGGGCCAGATTCACAAAATGTTTTGGGACAAAGTCCCACTCCACAACTCCAGTTGCAAACCGAAATCTCCACAGCAGCAGAGATTAACATTCACAGTCCCCTAGAGCCGAGGAGATGATATACCAGGTCCCGCAAGACATAACATTTTTTCACAGCTGTGGGGACTTCCATAGCAACACCTCCTGCAAGCTGCAATTGGAGGAGTCAATCATAAACTGACTTTATCTTTGTGAATACTGCAGCTGTGGGAAAAACTGTGGATCTGCAAATGGCAACCCAGCTGCCCGATTTTTTTCCCGCAGCTGCTAAAATTACATGAGCTTTGTGAATCTGGCCCTGAATGTGTAGTGCAGTCATTTCACACATTAACACACACACACAGCCTTGGACAATTGCACAACCCAGTTTTAATGGAAGAGGAATGTTGGCAAGGACACTGTAGAAAATCACCTACTCATGCATAAAGTGCCTTGGGTTCTTGTACTTCCACATAGTCACCCACCAGGAGAGCACAACAGATGGGCAGAAGAGATCTCAGTTTAACGTCTCATCTGAAAGATGACACACCCTGACAGTAAAGCACCCAGGTACCTGCATTTTAAGATACGTGTCCAATCCCAGTGTGGGGCTAGAAACCATGACTGTCTGGCCCAGAGGCAGATGTGCTACCAACTGAGCCACTCTGACACCTAATATTGATGACTCATAGCCTACTCTATTTAATCCATTGGAGAAGAGAAGACCATGAGTAGCATACCTAATAGAATAATTAGTATGCCTAGGAGGAAATAATAGATTACTTAGCCTCTTATTCCCAGAGGTTTCCTCTACATGGGTTTTCTTCTCCATTTGCCGGTGTCTATAAATCTTTAAGTTATACTTCCCAGTTGACAATGGTTATACTGTAGGTAATTTCACATCTTATTGAATGCTGTAGCTGCTTGTATGGCAGGAAATGAATATGACAGACCCACCATGGGGCAGGAGTTTCAAGGCAGTTTATGTGAAGTGAGTCCCCATTTTTTTTTTTTTAGTCTTTTGTAACTGGGTAAGGACCACTAGGCACAAGTGCCTGTTTTCAGGGGTGACCTGGGAGCACTGGGAAGTTAAGTGACTTGCTCAGAGTCACACAGTATGCAAGTGGAGGTTGCGAGAATCAAACTCAGGTCTGGTCTGCTGGATGTATCAAGCTCATTCACACCTCATTCCTCTAACCTCTAGGCTATACTGCCAGCCAATTAAGCCATTATGTTAGACTTTTGGTGCAGTAGATTCAAATGGAAGAATTGTGATTTTCCATCAGTGCAGCTTAGATATTTCCTGCTAGGCCACATTTCTGTGGCCTATTGAGTTTCACATCTGGGGCCTCTCTCGTGTATCTTCCAAGCAGTCTGCACCTCAGGTTCCATGTGCTGTATAATTATCCAGTGTTTGAAAATACATGGCAAGCATGTCAACTGCTTTACATGTACCAACTGGGTCAAAGTCCATGGCTGCACCTGTAGCTACAGTGCTTCCACCAATGCTGAAAAATCCTGCCCATGGATTTTTTCCTTCCAGTATTTCTTATAGTCACATGTTCCTATATTAAGGGCTGCTGGGGCATAGAGGTTAATTTCAAGCCACAAAACCAGTAGATTGCTTAACACACAATGACGCTTTAATTTCTTTTTCTGCTTAAAAAATAAGTTTGGCACTTGCTTGCATACTGATAGATTAGGCAGCAAGCTAAAAAAGGGAAAAAGTCAAGGTCATCTATTTGAGAAGTTTAGCAAGTGTTTACTCTTGGTTGCTTCATGGACAGTAGATCAATGGTGTTCAAGGTGGCTTTGCTGCAAGTTGTGTTATGCAACACAGTAAATGTGTTCTAGAATAGATCATAAATACTTATGCAAATGGATTGGATTTAAAATTGTTTAATAGTAAGAGTTTGGCCACCAATGGCAAAAAGCTAATATTTTTTTTGTAAGTATATGATCTGAGAGATTGGAACTTGTGTAGGTGACACTGAAGTTTCTGCAAAGCAGTTAGTAAGGATTTTAATTGAGGAAAAGGGGCTGCACTTTCTCCTTTTCATGGTGAGAAATGAATGGCACTGGTAGGAAACAGTCAAGTTGTCATATGTCCAAGGGGCTTAATGAGCTCTTACTGCTGAAACCGCAGTTGCGTGGGTCAATGCATAACTGCTGTGAAACACCAATACTTCAAATTTACTGGTGTATATTTCCTATACTGACTTAATCACAGAAGAGAAGTAAGACTTTGGATCAAAGGGCCATCAGAATATTAATGTGATACTCCATTAGCCCTGGCATGTTTGAAAACAGAGGCTGATTAGAGAACTTTTAGCTGTTTTCACGATTGCCCATTAATGGTCTATTAGTGATTGCGGTGCCATGCAATGATGTCTGAACAAAGTTAAATCCTTTGTACTGAGGTTAAGTGGGAAGACCTTAGCAATATGTAGGGCTTGCATTGCACTTTAGAATATCTGGGAAAGCACTTACTGTTCAAAAGGAAGTGGTTGTATAAGAAAGTACTGCTGTTCCTGTTAATTTAAAGTTTACAAGCAAAACTGCACCCAGCATTCCCATTACAGGGACCATGTTTCTGAAATTGTTTGTTAAAGTGGATAAAGCATTTTCTGGTAGTTCTTTGTTTCATGTTTTTTCTTTATCTTTGACTTTTACAACTTAAATATTATCTACTCAAAGCAGCCTTCTTTTTTCTATGTGCTTATGTAATATCTGTTTAGACATTTTCTATAAGAACACTACAGCCCTGACAGCGTTGGTTTCAGACATCAAAATAATTAGCCACTTATGAATCCTCTCTATTTTAGTGACAGACTTTTGTTTTAGCTATTTGTAGCCATTATTTTTAAGTGGACACCTGCTAACAGGGCATAAAAACAAACATTAGCCAAAAGTGGCTAATAAACCTTTTTTGCTTGGCCACGCTATTTCAAAAGGCCAAATGACTCAGTGACTTATACATGGAATCACCACTGGGTCTAATTGATTAAACAATATGCCCACTGTGCATCGATTGCCATGTTTCAAGGGACTTTGTCTGTGCTCTCCTGCCTAGGAAAACACTATCTTGGCAGATGAAAGTGGCCTGGCATTGAACAAGATGGCCAGAAACTATGGCTGCTAGACATCATTAATTTTATGGTATGGTGTGACTTATGTATAGTCAACAGATATGTCCAGAAATGGACCCATTCTGCCAGAAACCACATTATGCACACTGGATGCAGTCTTGAAAATAACACCCACTGCCCCAAACCTGGTGAAATATATAGGGTGTGCTGCCAGATCCAGATGCATCTGCTGAATGTTAAGTGAAAATGATTTGTTGCCACAAACCAAAGAGCATCTACCTTGTTACTTAGTGTCATTTCGGCACATCCTCTTGGGGAAGAAAAGTTTATTTGGTGAGGCTATATATTGTTGTAAGTTTTCAGATTTTCAGGGACCTTATCCAACTGGTATTTCATTCATTTATTCATTCTTGCATTTAATTGATAAACACTTAAACATCTGGACTTGAAATGCTGGATTTAAAGTCTATGGCCCAGATATTCAAAAGGGTTGTGCATGGCGCAACAGTGTTGCGCTCATCGCTAACCACTAATGCGTCAACCGATATTCAAATGGGGATTGTGTCTGCATATAATCCCATGCTCTGACGCATCCATAATGTATGTAGCAAAGGTGGGGGGGCGTGCCCATGCATACTCTGCAAATCCCGATATTCAGCCCAGGATGTGCTGAGTCCATGCATGTGCAACCCCTACTTGCGCTGCACACAGGTGAGCCAAAAAAAAAGGAACAACGGCTGGCCTCCCACAGGTGAGCTGCCGTATTTCAGGGCACAACAGAGCAGCTGCCACATGTGGGTGGCCACCCGAGCTCTCGCTGCACCTCCGTGACGGCACCCACCCATGCCCAATCACGGGCATCTGTTGAAATAAATAACGTCCTATATCCCTGGTGGTCTAGTGGACTGCTATCAGCCTGATAGCAGGCTTAAGTATGAAAATACTCATGTCCTATATCCCTGGTGGTCCAGTGGACTGCTGTCAGCCCGATCACGGGCATTTGTGTTAAAAAAGATAAAGTCCTATATCCCTGGTGGTCCAGTGGACCGCTCTCAGCCTGATTGTGGGCATTTGTATTACAAATATTAATCCAATATCCCTGATGGCCCAGTGGAACCCCCTCCCCACCCACCCACTGAGCCCCACTATCCCGCTGTCCCCGTTCAGCAGCGGGCAGCAGCACCCCACCGCTTGCCACCCCACCGCCCACCGACTGACACCATCAGGTGGAGGCGGCAGGTGAGTGGAGGTACTCATGCCCGCCCGCTGACCGGGGGAATGGGACAGTGGGGCTCAGTGGTGGTGAGGGGGTACTGCTGGGCCACCATGGATATTGGACCTAATTTATTTAATACAAATTCCCGTGATCGGGCTGCGAGTGGTTCACTGGACTGACAGGGATATTGGACTTAATTTATTTAATACAAATGCCCGCAATCAGGCTGACAGTGATCCACTGGACCACTAGGGATATAGGACATGCTTTATTATATACCTAAGCCCGTAATTGGGTGTGTAGCGGTCCACTGGACCACCAGGGATATGGGACATTAGTTAACTCTACCTATGCCCACGATCGGGCAAACAGGTGCATTGCCATGCTGTGCAGGGGGTGTCGGTGCCAGGTGGCTGCTGCCTGGCAGGGCGCCAGGTGCAAGTCACTGGGGATTGGTGCACCTGCATGCAAATGTGGCCATAATGACATGCAAATGGCCCTATTTGTGCCTTGCATACATAATGGCCCCATTTGCACGTGCACTTTTGAATATCATGGTTGTTGCACATGGCGCAAGGGAACTTGTGCTAGTGCATCCCCCTGCTCCACTCTGGCCACTTGAGCTGGCACAGTGCCACTGCACCATGTGCACTGCAGGTGGCCAGAATGCAATATTCAATGATGCTGTGCCATGGCGCAGCTCCATTGAATATCGCCCAGTCAACGCCCCTGCGCAGCCATGTTGTGCTGTGCCCAGGCTTGCACCACAGCCTGGTGCAGTCTTAGTATCTGGGCCTGAATCTAAATAAACTAAACTCTAAATAGAAGGTTGTCTTTACCACCCTTTAAGTGCTGGCATTACCCAGTTATTATTTCTTAATGTTTCCATGGAAGCATTTAAAGAAAAATAGGAGATTAAAGCCAAAGTCCCCAGCAAAAATGAAGAAGCACATTATTTCAGAATAACTTTAGCACCATTCAGTTGAATTAGTTGAAACTAGAACCAATACTAATTATTTTTGGAAATAAGGATGGGTTAATTTTCTTATTGTAAATCTGTGTAAAATGTGATTACTTATTTATTTATGTATTTAAAAAGTTTTACCAGGAAGACATACTGAACTGCTAACAGCTCATGTCCAGATGCATTCTGTGGGAGGGGAGAGGGCTGGTGAGAACAGTACAATAGAGAAATGTGCCATACATTCATATTCACATTCACCAAATTAAAGTGAAGGGAGGAAAAAATTTGGTTCTATTGTGCAGTATACGTTGCCTTTTATAAAAACTAAATCCCAAAGTTTACTACATCCATGACAGGGCACAGGAAGAGAATGTTGTTGACACTAGAAACTGAGAGAGATTCAAATAGCATAGTGGTAGAGGACAAAGCAATTACAGAGACAATAACAGGAAAGTAAAGTTATTTGCTTAGGGTCATACAGCAATTAAGGGGAGGCACTGGATATACATCTTGGCCTCCAGGTTCACAGCTCTGTGCTCTAAACACAAAGCAAAAATGGCTCTCTAGTAGTCCTACATACAATTGAAAATCACCCCCAAGCTCACCTTTGTTCTCTCACAGTGCAGTTGTCAAACAGTTTGTGATGCAATTGAATACCCATGTGTTTCAACATGTCTCCATGTTTAAACTATACCTCTCATCCTGTAAGCATAAAGATGTATAGCACTAGCCTTTAAACTACAGTATGAAGGAAATGACCAGAATGCATAGCACATGCTTTTAATTTAAATGCAGATAATAATTATAACAATAATAATACATATTCTTGGTGATGTGACTGACATGTTAAAGGATGTTTCTTGTATGTATGCCCAGAAATACTGTAGCTCCAACTCTTTGTGGAATATGATATTGTTATATCTTTGTGTATATGTACTCTAAGTGGAAAATGTGCAACACCACTATGTGTAATGCATAGTACTTGATATGTATTGGTTGACTATTTGTCAGTACTTTTCACACAAGCTTCTGAGTTCATTGGGTCAGAAGTATGGCTGGGTGAAATGTACCTTCTGCCAGTAAAATTCACGCACAATTCTGATTTTGTTCCTGTGAAACTGAGTGAAATTTCCATGACAATTGTGTGAAATGTTGTCAAAATTGTGATTTCGTGTACTTCCATATAGTAGTAGAAGTAGTACTTCCATATAAGTTAAAAAAATATATTTTCCAAATCACACAAATTTTGGCATGCTGACTTTACAAAGATCCATACAGAAGTGTACCAAATTATGATTTCAGGTAATTTATAAATAGTTTCTCTGAATTACACCCACTTTGGTACAGTCACTTTCAATAGATTGCTTCAGACATGTAACAAGTTTCAGAACTCTGTCTTTAAAGATGAGTGAGTTATAAGACTCCAAACCTTCAGAAATGTTAAAATTACATTTTAAAATGATGTAAACTGAAGAATTTTAAGCCTTCATGTCTTTTAAACTAGAGAATAGAATATCAACAATTTTGTTAGGTTCACTGACCCTAAATATTAGACTATGAGGTCACCCCAATTGCCCAGCAACAGAGCATCCCATTGCCATGCCGATGACCCAGGTTTGGAAGCAAGCTGGGGAAGTCACATCAGTAGGCAGGTCATGGCTGATACAGTTGCCACTCCACAGTGCATCTCAGTGGAGCAGGGTTGCCAGCAGGTTCCACTAATCCAAACATTCCTGTGGCTGGACCAGGGAGTTTGCTTCTGCTGTAGGGGAAGTCATAACTATGCAAGGCTGACAGAGGCACCACCTACACTAAGGGAGATGGGGGGAGGTGTTCAAGAAACAACTTGTAGCCAATTGACTAATGGCTCAGTTCAGCCTGATTGGGGTATATTTCTGTGAACAGGGTATATCCCTAAGAGAAGAGCTGCCAACTGGGAGAAAATGAATAGAAAAAAAAAAGAGACTGTGTGTGTCTTCATCAATTCTGTAATCTCTTGCTCAAAACTGGTCAAGTTATAAGCAGCCAAAGATTCCAAAATAACATCAGTAATTAAAGTTGAATTTCATGAGCTTTTTTTAAATTGTGAGATGTTGTGATACTTTTGGCAAAGTCATATCCATACATTTTGCCCTGTCATACACTTGAGAAGCATTTTAAAGGAAGATAAAGACTTGGTAAAGTGGCAAAAAGTAGCATTCATAGGAGACACCATAGTAAATCCATAGTGGTTAGTGATGCCAAGTGTCAGGTCACTATCTTGAGTGATGAACCATGAAGAATAGTTATGGACAACACTGTTCACTAATCTGAATTCTTTGCAATATGCCAGATAACCACTAGAGATCGCTGACATAGTAACTTGTGGAAGCACATTCACGTGCAGCATTGTTTCTGTATAATGCCAACTGCTGACTCCATAACAGCCCTATAGATAATGGTGTATAGTTTCACCATTTGAAAACAATGGTACCAAGTGATACCAAGCCTAGCAATTAGTTACGACTTAGGTCATTATGACAAAGGTATCTGGATATCTTTAGTAATGATGGTCATGATGCCGGGCATCTCTGTCACAGGAGTGTTGGAGGAGTATTGCAGGTCCATGATGCTAGTGAAGGCAATGTGATTCAGTGGTAATAAGTACTTTATGAAAGTTTAATTATGCATGTGGAATTCTAGTGATGTTACCTATTATGGGTCCATGAATTTTTGAGCAAATTGTGCCAATTAGTAATTTCTAAAGTATCAACAATAATGTTTAACCTACTAAACCACATTTGTCCAGTTTAATTAGAGCCCAGGACATATTTACTTTGGTGCGCATGCCAAATCTTGGGTGTATCCCTGCAACAGCAGTGGAGCTATAAGCATCCAGATATTCTGAAAATTGTCACACAATTTAACAAATAATTAAAATGTGAAATTTTGAACTCCTGTAACTTACAATTAACAAAACCAATTACCTCTCTATTAAGCAGTTTCTATGACTCTTACAAGAAAGTATGTATATATTTTTTTTCAATTACAGTATTTTACTCTAAAGGTAGCTAAGTTGTAAGTATAGAAAATATTTTCAGAAGTGTTCAGATGAAAAAAAATGCTAGACTTTGAACCCCTATAACTTCTCTTCCCATCAAGCAATGCAATGAATCTTGGCATGCTATTTCAAATAATATACATGCCAAAGTGCAGATCTCTAATTAAAGCATCAACTGAGTTATGACCTACAGTATTAAAGAGTTTGGGAATTTTTGAAAAATGTCCCAAAGTTTTGTAAAATTTAATGGAATTTTGCAAACATTGTGCAAAATCAGTATTTACTAATTTTTCCCAGCCATAGTCAGGAATTCAGATTCATGGGCTTTGTTGGTTTATTTTATGGCTCGCCTGAGCTCAGAATTTGCACAGCTCTTTTCTAAAATCTATGGAATTTTAATTGAGCAGTCCTGCACCCATTATAACACTTCATACCACTGACTGATGTGCTATTAACATTTTTATTCACTACATACCATGTTATAAAAATTATAAACTGACTGATCCAGTCATAAAGTCTAATTCATTTTCCTGTGGTCAATATCCTAAGTGTGCTTACCTGTGAAGTGTTAAATCTTCAGACAAGGCAGAAAGAACTAAGCATTTACTGTAAATCATTTGTAATTGTTATTGTTGAATTTAGTTAAATACAATTTAAAATATAGCAGATTTTATTTAATAAGGAACTCTTCCCAGGATGCTCAGTGTGCTATTCAATACATAATCCAACACAAAACTGACATCATAAACAAAAAAAATACAAGAACAAAACATCAGCAAATATAAGGCCAGTGCATGGCTTCACAGGACATCCTTCAGATACTATCAAATGCCTCCTTAAACTGATGGAATTTGAGGCTCCTCTTAAAGTCTTCCACTGATGGGGTCTCTCTCAGGTATCTCCGGAGTGAATTCCACATAAAAGTTGAAGAGGTTCATTTATACACATGATGTCCCTCAGCTAAGGCTGGAGGTATAAGAATCACATGCAACAATGAGTGAGCTTGTGGCAGTCCCCCCCCTTCAATATCATTTGTTGTATGAAATTAAAATGTGTGCCAGTATGAAAGTATGGGAAATTTGACATTACTGTGGTGAATCTGTTTATTGCATACCATGTGTAGTTGTGTCTGGCAATGTCTGAGTGTTGTTTTATAACTACAGTAGATCTTGAGCATCAGTTATCTGGCTATTATCACCAATCTTGGTATAGATATTCAGTGAGGTACACTACCCAGAAAACATACCGTAGACAGTATTTACTTAAATTTTCCTTTCTGCAAATTTACTCAGGTCATTTGAACTACACTTCTTGAACTTTATAAATGCATATTAATTCCATTATTATATGTTTTCATCAACACTGAAGTTTCATGCACATTTAATTTTCTTATTGATGTGTACTTTTGCCAAATTTCTATGTGAATATAGTTAACATTTAAAAACACACTTAGTTCCTTCTTTACAGCATGAGGGTTTTATAAATAAAATATAATAAAAAATGTATTACTGTCTGTGTGTTTCAAACTGTAAGTATTAAAGATAATTCATTACAAATAATACTTTGCAGGTGGAACTAACCTGTATGCTGTCAACAGTGTCTACAGAATGGTTCAAGAGAGTTCCCACCACCAAAAAAAAAGAATTGAACAAGGGGCCTAAATGAACCCTAGGACAGGTTCAATGTAAATCTCTACAGATTTTGTCTATCATGAAACAGTCAAGATAATCATAAACATTCCCACTACAGTGATTTAATCATTCATAGAAACATAAAAGTTGTTAGCAGATAGGGACCGTATGATCCATCAAGTCTGCCCTTGGCTTCCAACCCCCCTACTTAGCTGCCTGCTTGTGTATCCCACAGTGTCTGTCCCATTCCTGCTTGAATTCCCCCACTGTCTTGGCTCTGACCACCCCCTCTGGCAAGCTATTCCATGGTTCCACAATGTGATCTGTGAAGAAAAATTTCCTCATATTGCTTCTAAACTTTCCTCCCTTAAGTTGTGCCCTTAGAGGTTGCGCCCTCTAGTCCTGCTGTAGTCCTTTACCTGAAAGAGGTTCTGCACATGCACCTTGTTGTTGCCTTTAAGGTATTTGAATGTTTCTATCATGTCCTAATGATTCCTGCATTGTTCTAAGGAGTATAATTTGAGGTCATCCGGTCTTTTGACTCGTATGATTTCTGATGCAAGCCCTGCACCATCTTTGTTGCTCTTCTCTGTACCATCTCCAGCTTATCTATGTCCTTCCTGAGGTGTGGCCTCCAGAACTGGACATAGTACTCCAGGTGAGGCTTGACCAGGGACCAATACAAGGGCATGATTATTTTATGCCTTCTTCTCATGATGCCCCTCCCTATGCATCTGAGGATATCACTAGCCTTTAGTGCTGCCTTTTTACATTGTCTACTGACCTTGAGGTCATCTGATATGATCAGCCCAAGGTATCTCTCCTGCCAGTATCCCATGATATTGGTACTGAGTGAAGGGTGCCTACAATAATGGTGAGCTCTTTCCCAGTGCATTGCAAGGACATCCACAGGATGGTAGGGCGTCCAGATGGGGGGTTGAGTATAGTGACAGGATGTCACTATACGTACATGTGTGGGGGTGGGAGCGGACACGGACAGTGAGGGGTGGGGAGGGGATGTGAGAGGTGGTACCACAGTGGGTCTTTGAACTGATCCCATTGCATGGTGGGTAGGTTGCCGGCATTGGTCAGCAAGTTACTGGGTTTGGGTCTGGGTGCTGCTGCATTTTTGTTGCACCCACCTGAACCTTTTTATTTTTTATTTTTTCAAACCCCCGCCACTGACATGCACCCCCTGGAGCTGAGAATCCTTTAGCAGGGGAGTGCGGGGGGCAAAAGCAAACATTAAAAAACCAAAGGTCTACAAACTGATGATATAATAATACATAAATAAATAAATAAATAAGTCCTCTGTGCCATTTTGCTGTGCTGTGAGTGTCAGAGTGCTGTAAAACATTTTCAGCACTTTGACTTCATGATAATGGCGATCACATTTAGGCTTTTGCCATTATCACATATAACCCACCTGCCCAGTAGCCACCAGCTGCTCCCCTCCCACTGAGTCCAGTTTCCCTGGGTTCACTTTCCCAGGTGCATGACCTTGCATTTTTTGGCATTGAATTTCAATTGCCAGGTCTTGGATCACTCCTCCAGTTTTTGGAGGTCAGCCTCCATGCTTTGCTGTCCGTCTGTTGTGCCTACCATGTTGCTGAATTTTGTGTCATCTGCAAACAGGCACACCTTTCCCTCCAGTTCATCCACAATGTTGCTGGTGAATACGTTAAAGAGGATCAGCCCCGGAACTGAGCCCTGTGGGGCCCTGCTAGTCATCCTCCCCTCTACAGACAGAGTGCCATTTACTAATACTCAGTGACTTCTCCCATGTAACCAGTTTCTGACCCAGTTTGTAACCTCACGCCCAGTTCTCATGCTCTCCAGTTGTTTGACTAGTCTTCTGTGTGGAACGGAGTCAAAAGCTTTGCTGAAGTCCAGGTAAACCACCTTCACTGCCCCACCCTGATCCACTGTTTTGGTGACCCAATTGAAAAAATCAACCATGTTTGTCTGGCAGGACCTTCTGCCATGAAACCATGTTGATTTTTGTTGAGCTGACCAGTTAGCTCCAAAAAAGCTATGATTCTTTCCTTCAGCAGGCACTCCCAACAGTTTTCTCACAACTGATGTTAGACTAACCAGACAGTAGCTACCTGGCTGTTCCTTGCTTCCACTCTTGTGCAGTGGTACTACTGTTGCACTCTTCCAATCCTTTGGCACCTCCCTGCTCCTTAATGATTTGTTGAAGAGCACTGCTAAGGGGGCTGCCACTTCCCTCCCTAGTTCTTTCAGCATTCTTGGGTGTATCCCATCTGACCACACAGCTTTATCTACCTTTAATGTGTCTATTTCCTCCAGGACCCTTTCCTCTGTGAAGGGACCCATGTCTATTCCTTCAATTGGACACTTTTTCATGCCTATTGTTGGTCCGTTACCATCTGCTTCCTGTGTGAAAACTGAGCAGAAGGACTCATTGAGTACCTCTGCCTTCTCCCCATCTTGCTCTGTGGTTTGTCCATCTTTTTTTGTGATTTTAATAATGCCCCCTTTGGTCTTCCTTTTTTCATGTACGTACCTGTACCGAAGGTTTTGTTACCCTTTTTTACTTCCTGATCTATCCTAACCTTTGTTTTAGCCTTTGCATTTCTTATCACTTTCCCTGTCTCTTTTTGTTTCTGTTTATATTCTGTTTTGTCCACCTTGTTCCCTGACTCCTTGTACTTTCTGAAAGCTATGCTCTTTTCTGTCACCATGGTTGCCACCTCCTTGGAAAACCACAGTGTTGTTTTCCTCCTTTTGTTCTTACTAACCTGATGGGCACACTGGGATGTGACCATGGTTATTGCATCCTTCAACCTTGTCCAATATTCCTCAACACTCCCATCTGAAAAATTTCTAAGGTTGTCTCTCAGGCAGGCCTTCATGTTTGTGAAGTCTGCCTTCCTGAAGTCAAGAACCTTCAGTTTGGAGTGTGTGGAGTCTACAGTCCTTTTTACCCTGAACCATACCATGTTATGATCACTGTTGCCCATGTGGTTCCCTACTTTGACACCCATAACCCTATCACTGTTTGTGAATATCAGATCTAGAACCATGCTATCCATTGTGGGTGATGTCACTAGTTGACTTAGGCCTGCCTCCTGTAGTGTGACTAGGAATTCCCTGCTCTTCTGTGATGCCGCTATGTGGGTATTCCAATCTATATACAGCAGATTGAAATCCCACACCAGCACCATGTCCCCTTTGCCTGATGTGTGGAGGATGGTTTTGATGATTTCCTTATCCTTGGCTTCCTTCTGATTGGGGGGTTTGTAGATTATTCCTACCCAAATGGATTTCCGGCTTCCGGACCCTATTGTGTTCCATAGATCCTCTGTTTCCCATAGTGCCTGCTGCAATTCTGTAGCATTGATGGTATCCTTAACATAAATAGCTACCCCCCCTCCCTTTTCCCCAATCCTATCTCTCCTAAACAAGTTGTACCCTGGTTCATGATTTCTGCCTTGAAATTGATTGCTGTAGATGTTGCCTATGCAGCTGCAGCAAATGACAACTTGCAGTTTTTCCATGCATATTTTCTTGTGGCACCCCCTCCTTCACCCTGTCCAAAAACATGTAGTCTCTGGTTTCCAGTGGCACCACCCTACCTCACCTTACCCCAGTTCAAGATGTCCATGGTGTTCAGTGACACCACATCTTTCTCTCACACTGTCCCAGGTTAAGCAGTCCCTGATGTCCAGTGGCACCCCTCCCTCACATTTCAAGTGAGAGAGTCCATGGTGTCCAGTAGCACAACTCTCACTCTCGATGTCCCAAGTCAAGTGGACCCTGGTGTCTAGTGACAAACCCCTCCCTCACACTTCCCCAGTCTCAAACTGTTCCTGCTATCACTGGCACCTCTGTCCATTACACTTCCCCAAGACAAATATCGCTGGTGCCCAGTGTCACCCTCTCCCCCAACCTGTCTCAGTTCCAGAGTATCCCTGGTGTACAGTGTAATTCACTTCCCTCACCCTTCCCCAGCAAAGTAGTTTCTGACAACTAGTGGTAGAAACTCCCTCTCCTTACCATAAGTCAAGCAGTCCCTGGCATTGAGTGGGTCCAGCTCCCAACCTGTCCCCATATCATATCAATCCCTGTTATCCAGTAGCACCCTCTCCCTTACCCTGCCCCGAGATCAAATCAACCCCTCTGATTTAATAGCATCCTCTCTCTTGTCCAACCCCTGCTCCCAGGTATCCCTGGTGTCTAATGTTACCCAATCCCTCACCCTGACCTTGCCAAATACTATCTAGCATCTAGTGACACCCTCTTCCTCATCTTGTCCCAAGCCAAGTATTCCCTAGAATCCAGTGGCACCATTTTTCCTCACCCTACCATGAGACAAGTGGTCAGTGGTGTCCAGTGGCATCCCCACTCACTCACTCTGTCCCCAGTTATAAACTATCCCTGACATCCTGTTGCATACCTTCACCCTGATTTATTTCTAAACAATCCCAGGCATCCAGTGGCACACTCTACCACATCCTGCCCAGTTGCAGGCTGTCTTGAGCATTAAGTGGTTACCCACATCCCTCCCTCAGCTCTAGTTCCAAGCAATCTCTGGTGTTCTGTGGTACTTCTTCCTCTTCCTGCCCTAGTTACAAGCAATCCTTGACATCCAGCAGCACCCTCACCTTACCCTGCAAAATTTTAAACTATCCCTTGCATCCTGTGATAGCCCCCTCCCTCACCCTGTCCAAATTCAGAGCAATTTTAGCTCCTGTTGTAGAAACACACACTTATTATAAGAGTGTGCATCTTTTTAGTTTTTAAACAGCTGAACTCTGGCATCTTTCCACACTTTACTTCTAAAGCAAACAGAGAGGGCTAGATTCACAAAAAGAGAAAAAAAAAAAACTGCACATGCAGAAAAAAGGCTTCCAAAACTGTGGAAACGCAATTGCTGAATATTCAGTCAAAAATTTCTGCAGGTGTGGAAAATCGGAAAACAGGCGAGTTGTGGAATTCTACAAGTGCTGAAAATCCACAAATTTTTTTCTGCAGCTGTGGAAATAATATAGAAGGCCTAGCAGACAAAACAACAGCAGGTGATCCATATTAAGTGGAGCAGAAGACTTTGACAATCTTGCAAACATTGCTGCAGAACCTGTACTCCCAGTGAGGAAAGCACCCAGTCCCACAACTGGGACTATGGTAGCACAACCTGTACCAGCAGGACCTTGCACCCAGTGGCAATATACAGTATATCTGTTGGTTGTGTCTCTGAGGTATTTCTTTTCTCCTGCGTCTGTAGCACACACTTCTGGCTGTTACCACCTCTGCCTCTACTGCCTGTGGGGCTGTTTTATGGGCTGTTCAGGGTCATGTGGCTGTGTTTTATTGCCTTTCAATGGAAATGTGTGTTATTTTTGACTTAGCAACTGACACTACTATACACCCCACAGATCTGCTGTTGTTTGGTGCCTGAACCCCCACTATGATTGTTTCTCAATTTTTAGTATGCTGTCTTTTGCTCAAGGTGAGTTATGCCTCACTCTCTTTGGTGCAGCATGTGTGCAACACTTTTTCCACAACTGCAGAAAAACAATGGCTGAGAATAGCCTTTAAGCGGATATGCCGTACTTTTCAATGCCATTTTTCTGCAGGAATTTTCTGCAGCTGCATATTTTCCACGGTCTGCAAAGTATTTTTTCCACAGCTGCCGGCCATCTGTGTATATGACACAACACAATTACCCCCTTTTTTCTACAACCGTGCAAATTATGGGGACTTGCTCATCTTTTACCCCTTCAAATTGTTTGTGAATCCTGCCCATAATGTGTAGGCCTTTCCCAAATTATACAGAATGCACTTATTGCCATTAACACTAACAATCATGTAAAGCAAGTGTTTTTATTGAGGGTTTTTTGGAGGGGGCATGCTTGACAGAACCTACCAACTGAAATACAACATATTGTGTTTCATAAAAATGGAGTTTTAAAAATACATACTGTTCTGAATCATGAAGCTAAAAGTCACAGCCTAACAGGTAAAGACAATAAAACATCTGCTCTAAATATTGTGCAGCCTCATTCAAAATAACCACCTCTCCTTCTCTGACAGCTTCAGCTACTCTGGCTACTAAAGGGTTACCTGGTATGTCTTACCATGCATTGATGCCACTAGCTTGTGAGGCAGGACACTCACGCATAACCATTAAATGAACATACAGCTGACAGCACCCCTGTGACCAACATTTGTGCCAAAACCCAAAAAATGCACATCATGTTATAAAATGTGCCCAAATCAGTCTCATAGTACACACAACTGATCACATCCTTTATCAGCAGGACATATATAGTGAATGCTCGAAAAGTAAGATAACATTTCTTGTCCTTTTAAGTGAAAGGTTTGCACTAGACTGTTCTTCAACAGTGAAGTATTCCTCCATGTACAGTATTTCCATGAGAAGGCAGGTTATATTCATTTATTTATTTATGTATTTATTTATTTATATCTCAGATTACAATACCTTTGAGGTGAAAGCTCTTTTACAAAGGTTCCACATCTGAGATACACAGTGGACACATACACTCATGACTCAGATAAGACATAGTGAGATTAATCATCTTAACAGGCAATCTGACATCAGAGGTGTGCTTTACAGTAGACATACAATTTTAAAACAAGTAACAAAACAGTTAAGTACAATTAATTTACATTAAGAATGAGCCATAAGGCCAGCCCGGTGGTGCTGAGGGTTGAGGCGTTGGATGCCACACCTCATGCTACACTGGTGACCCAGGTTCGGGAACAAGCCCAGGTCATTGAGGGTCGGCAGGGGATGAGACGATTGAGCATCCATAGACTGCTCTCCTCTCCTGGGGAGGGGTAAGGGGATGGTCCCACATGCGGCGACACCCAGTGATGGCTGGATATACTACAGCTGCAGGACCTAATGAAAGAGTTTCAATGCTGGGTGGCCACCCTGTGGACGTGCGCAGGTATTTGCACGTGAACGGGCTGAGGATATCATCTCGCTAGGGGAAGAAGCAAAACTCCCTCCCACTCCAGAAAGCGGGGCCAGTAGCATCAGCCCCACATCCACTGCTGGGCATAAGGGTGCATGTTCCGGATCCTCCCTCCTGCAGGCTGCCCCACCAATCCTGTAGATAGGGTGCCAGAGGAGATGGCGATCCTTCCCCAGAGGACATAGATCCGGGGGGGGCTTGGGTATGCCACTTGGGTAATGAAGGATAGCTTCCCAACCAGAATTGTGTGTGAACCATGCTTCAGGCAGGATGGGAAAATACGGATGACCGAGATGCCCATGCTGGAGAGAGTCTGGTGACAGGGAGAGTAGAAACAGAAGATACAAAAAACAAAACAAAAAAAGAATCAACCATAAATGGTTTTGTCCCAAATTTGGGGTTGGTAGGAGGTGGTGGGGGGAGAATGGGAGCCGGGGAGGCAGGAAGGGGGTGGCTGTGGTGGAGGTGGAGTGGGTGGAAGGGAGAGGGTAGTGTGGTGGGAAAGGGAGGTTGGAGAGTAGGATGAATATCAAATACAGACATGCAATGCTGTTAAGTGTGAAGACAGGTTGGAGGAGTTTATTCTAGGGATTCCTACTTAGGGAGGGCAGTCACAACTAGATAGTGCAGTGATGTGTTGTTGCAGCTTATGTTTGTAGAGACTAAGCTTAGATTTGGCCAGGATGTCCAAGGGGAGGTCATTTAGCCAGTTGGGGGCATGGTAAGTGAATGACCTTCATCCTTGCAATGTATGGTAGAAAGATACCTGGTGGGATTGTCTTGCCTTTCCTTGGGTCCAGTGGGGTTGGTCGTTAGGTTGAGTATACTCTAAATGACTGGGATGGGTAAGGCCTAGACAGGCATTTTTAGCTAGTAAACAGATCAGGTATTTTACCCTGCTTATTAGGTGAAGCTAATTAGTCTGTGAATATAAGTTACATGTATGTGTGAATTGATGTGCTCCTGTAACTAGCCTGCAGGCTTTCTTTACTGCTGTGGTGACCCTTTTAAGGATAGTGTTCAGTGCAGCACTGTAGATAACCAGGCCATAGTCTATTAGTCACGTAATAGAGCTGGTTACTGCAATCTGGAGTGCCTCGGTAGTCATGCAGTGTTTGTGCCTGTGCAAAAGACCTATTCTAGTATTGACTGCCTTGGTGACATGGTCTACATGGTTGACAAAGGACAGAGAGCTGTCAAAAGTGATTCCTAGTTATTTAAATGTGTGGACCAATTCAAGTATAGTGCTCAGGCTATTTAGAATTGTTAGTTGATGTGATTTGTGTTTGTTGTGCAGGTTAGTGAACATCATGGGCCAGATATTCAGAACTGTGGCAAACGGCAGCGCAAGTCTGGCACAGCGCAACTCTGATGCACCATGGTGCAAGCAGTGCCATATTCAAAGGGTGCACATGGTGAAATGCACCAGTGCAAGATTGCTGAATATGGCACAGATGTATCATGGCGCAACCAGGGAGCACCAGGGAGCAACCAGACCTGCGCCATAGCGCAACCAGGGATGTACCAGGGAGCATCCAGACCAGCACCAGAGCACAACCAGAGATGCACCAGGGCACAAAGGAACAAGCATACAGGCACACAAGGACCTGCCCCAGGCAATGGTGAGAGCACAGCAGCAGAGGGAATGTGAGGGGCAGGCAGAGGAACACACCTGGGGACAGTGCCAGGGAGGCACAGTGGCAGGGCACAGGTGAACACCAACTGCAGGGCACAAACAGACAGCCAGCCCACCCAACACCACAATGGCACAGGATGCAGGGAACAGGTGGCACCAATGGCCAAGAGAGAGCCACCACTGGAAACCCCCACCCGCATGCTGTGCCCCCACCCACCCAGACCCCAGCCAGCCACAACCTGGACCATGGCACCCAACACACATGCCACACATCCTGGACAGCCACCACACAGCCACCTCAAGGGACAGCCACTGACCAAGGGGCATGACACCACCATGCACGACCTGCTCAACGACACAGGCACACCACACTGCCACCCACCATGCCACTGCAGCATGGCTCCACATGCCAGCTGCAAAGCAGGCATGGACACAGGCAGGTAAGCAGGATAACTGTATTAAACAATCAAAATATTTACAATGGCATGGAGTGGGAAAGGGAAGGAGAGCAAGAGAAGGGGACAGGGAACAGGGACTGTACAGAGGGATGGGAATGGATGGGAAAGGGATGACGGGGGTTAAAGGGATATGGTAGGGACAGTCTAAGGGTGGCCGCAGCCTGCCGCTGCCTGCTGCCTATGCTGTTGCCTGTCCTGGAGCACCATCTGCCATGTCTGCTGAGCCACCTCCAGGGTAGTGGAAGTAATGAGGATTATTTGCCATAAGAGGTGGCAATATAGGGCCTCTGGATGCCTATGAGAAAGGAATGGACAGGTGATCCGAACAAGGTCCCTAGAAACAATTTCTTCCCACCGTGCACACTGGGCAGTGGGGACACACACCCCCTGGACTGGCACCCTGCCCACCCACAGTGGGTGGACCCACACCTGCCAGCATCCCAGCATGCTAGGACAGTGCACAGCAGTGGACACTGCTACCCAATAGCCACCTGACCGTGCAGCAACAGGCAGACAGCACAGAGCATCAGCAGCACCACTGCAGCACCAGTGACAGCCAGGCACACACCCACCCCACCAACAGCTGGCACATGTGTGTAATGGCAGCCCTACAGTGGCATGTACCATGCACAGTGTGCAGCACACAGCTGATATGGCACATGGTATAGGTGGCCATGACCGCACCCACACCACCGCTCACTACCCGGTACTGAGTAGAGGAATACAACAGTGCCTACCTGTCTGCTGTGGTGCTGCCTGCACCAGCCCTGCTGCCACTCCTCCTCCTCCACAAGTTGGTTCCGCAGTGGCCTGCTGTGACCTACTTGGTACACCTGCCACCCTTGCACGGTACTGAATCTCAGGCCCTAAGAATGGAACAAAGACAGGTACACATCAGAGAATAACCACAGCATGTGCCCACCACTCCCCACCCCTGTGCACAGCGTGTGCCCCAGTCTGACATGCCCTGCAAGGCAGTAACACAGCACTATCAGCAGCTGGCAATGCCACCCCACAATGCGTACACTGCCAGTGCACCTCCCGCAGGGCATGTCAGGCAGCCCAGCCAAATCCACACTACAGTAGTAGGGCACACATGCAGCCTGTGACAATGTACCTGGGCATGGCACAGCCCCCCTGTGGACGCGTGCCTGCAGCTGCCTCAGTTGCTCGGGGTCCCGCCGCATCATGTCTCCATACCGGTGGTGGCATTTCTCACTGGTCCATGGCACCCCAGCGTCCCGTACCAGGCCTGCAGCGATGACCTGACAGAGCTCCATCCTGGCTTGCTGCAGGGGCTCCTGCCCGAACAGCCCTGTTGTATGTGGTTGCACAAGTTCCACTAGGTTGACCTGCTCCAGGTCAGTCCAGTTGCGGGCATATCACACACCTCACCATGCCATGCTCACAATGCAAGGTGTAGGGATAAAATGGTGGGCAGTGGTGCACATGTGCTCAATGTGTGTGGGATGCTCACCTCATGTCAGCATACACCACAGCTGCCAATCGCACATCACCATGGATGAGCGGAATGGGCGTGGCCCACCCGGCATGTGGTGGAGTAGTCCCAAGAGGCACAGGGTCACAACAGGGGTCAGGAGTCAACCGGCGCACAGTGCACCAGAGTGCAATAGAGGCCATTGTGCACAGTACACCATGGCATCTATAGAGCTCTGAGAACACTGTGCAGAATAAGTGGTGGCACTGCACTGGATGCATGCATACTGCAGGGCAGTGCACTGAGCATTACACAGCATTGCACTGGGACATGCGCCAGAGCAACTCCATTGCACAGACAGCAAGTGCACGATATTCAGCCATCACATGCTAATGAGCTCATGAGCAAATGCTTGGTGCACTGGGGAAATTAGCATGTCATTACTGCTGTGTCACTGCTCATTTGCATGCGATGCGCTATAATGGCACCACATAACAACACAGGCCATGGACCAGTATTGCAACCATACAAGGTAAGTTGCACCTGCTGTGGGACCAGCCAGTACTCAGAAGGGTGGATGGGGTGGGCAGCTGCTGTCACTGACACACATGTCCATGTCCACAGGTAGCACTATGCCCAGCCATGAGGATACTGAGGAGTGTGGGTCTGCCCACAAGCACAGGCCCAACTTTAAGAAGGCTGAGGCTGATGCCCTGTTTGAGGCCTACCTTGCCAGGGAACAACTGCTGAGTGGTGCCACAGGCACACCACATAGGCCAGGGCTGTGGCCTGGGTGGAGGTGGAGGTGGCAGTGAACCAGCAGGGCAGCCATCAGCAGTCTGTGCAGGAGTGCAGGAGGAAGGTGGGCACAGATAAATGCTGCATCAAAAGAGAAGGTGGCGGCCATATGGGCAGCCAGGTCAGTCACTGAAAGGGCCCTGCAGACGTGCCACAGCTCATGGCGCAGGAGGAGCTGGTGAAGGCCACCATGTAAAGCAGCACCATTGAGGTGGTGCCAGGTGGTGGATTGCAGACAGGAGGGAGCCCATCACTGCAGGGTACATATGCCATGCCCAAGGGGAGAGGTGGGAACGGGGGAAGGGGAGAGGGAAGGCTGGCTGGTGCAGCAATGCAGCACTAACTGTTTTGTCTTCTCTTACAGCACTGGTACACCAGCGTGCAATGGAAGGACCACCAGCAGCTGCTGTGGGGGTAAGCCCAGCCCCGGAGGACCAGACATCCACCTCCACGGGCATCCGGGGGACTGATCGGCTGCAACACACCACCACCGTCCAGCCGGATGTCCTGGGTTTGGTGTTGGATGAGGCCCTGGCTGTGTTTCAGCAAGATGCCAGCCATGGTGTACTCTGTGCAGAGACACAGATTGGAGTGGGGTCCAGCACTGATGATGACATAAACATTATCCTGGACAGCATGGGTGGAGTTGTGGGGAGAGACACCCATACCTACTACCAGCACTGGCAGTGCAGCAAGTGGCCTGTTGGCAGTGGGACAGCTGCCCCCCGCCACTGCAGGTGCTGCCGTGTGCACAGCCACAGCAGTGCCATGTGGTGGTGGTGGTGCATCCACCCAGGTGCTGGCCAGCATACAGGGGCCGGAGGGGCAACAATGGAAGATGGCTGGGGACGTTGGGTGGCTGGATGCAGTGTCCACTGCTGGGGCACCAGATAGAGACCTGCCCCATGGGGACCCCAC
The DNA here is from genome assembly GCA_016271365.2 of Neoceratodus forsteri. NCBI lineage: Eukaryota > Metazoa > Chordata > Ceratodontiformes > Ceratodontidae > Neoceratodus > Neoceratodus forsteri. The sequence continues at coordinate 777,193,833 of CM057459.1, read as the reverse complement.
TGTGCAGCATCCACCTGAGTGGAGGGCTGTGCAGCATGGCTGTACACCACCGGTAGGTCTGCAGCCCACCCAGGCAGCCCTGGGTGCCGACCCATTGTCGGAGCACACCTGATTGCTGTGGGCCTCCGTGGAGCAACAGGTGCTGCTTATAGCTGGGGTGCATGCACTTCATGCAGAGGTGCTCCAGGTGGCTGAGCTGTGTGAGGGGGCACTGCACAGTTCCTGGAGGCAATCAGTGCCTGCGGGAGCACACAAACCCATCCCTGGATTGCATTGCCAATGTGATCATGGTTGGCTTGGCACCGCTGGCTGTCACAGGACATGGCCATCAGCCATGGACACTGCATAGTGCACAGTCAATCCCCACGGACCCGGCGGTGAATGACATCCTCCCTGTCGATTCCAGGCTGTGCTGTAGGCATTCCAGGCATGCCTTGGGCAGGCCTGTTTGGGTGCCTACACACCCCTGCATGGACCCAATCACGGTCCTGCAGTACAACCCCTGGGGAGCAGTTACATACACCCCCTGTGGCTGATGAGCAGCCAGTGGCTGCTGATTGGCCCCAGCATGGCCGCCCCTGTGTCTGCGGTGGCCATGGTTCTGCAAGGCGGACCTGATGTGCATGCTGCCCTGGCTGCACTCTGCTGCCACTGCCCTGTGTGCACTTAGGTAATGTATGTGGGTGGATGCCACAGTCGTGGCAAGTGTGTGTCATGCCGCATGATGCCTGTGTGTGTGTGTGCCTGCCTGGTCGCTGGCCCATATGGTGTGGTCGTGATGAGAGCAGTCACGCACTGTTTGTGCTTGACCTGAAGAAGTGGTGTTTAGCTACGAAACTGTTGCCAATTGAATGTAAACAAATAAAGAAGTTTAAAGAACTATAATGGACTATTGGATTTCAGTCTTACAACTCTAAACCTAGTTGTATTCAGTGCCTCAGTAAGATGGTCCAGACGTACTAGTGATTATAACTGGGCATCCTGTATTAACGTTTACATAACATTGGGAGATTGAGATTCACCATGATGTCACTAAGCCATTTCGAACATATTCCCTTATACAAAGGGCATAGAAGTAATATGTATTTTAGGTCATCTTCAGATGATCTATCACATTTACAATGAGGAATAGAAATATTTTCCCTTTTTTGTTTGTAAAGCACATAATTGGGTTTATATATTTCAAGTCTAAATTTAGTCATTGTTCTTCTCTTATTTGGAATAGTTAATTTAACTAGGTAAGGTTCTAAGCCATGTGTTGACTTAATCTGTTTGAACCATCTATATATCTTAAATTGTTTCATTTTGGTCAGCTCCTTAATTTTTTTCCTGGTCCCTTAACCTGTTCTTTACCACATCAACCATCATTTGTCAGGGGTATACAAATGTTCTCCACAGGATGTCTCCAAGTCCGTTCGGGAAAATAAAATGTTTGAAGATTTCCAGAATTGGGAAAATTTTTCCCATCAAGGTATATTTTATTTCTTCCTCCAGGAATATCCTGGGCAATCTGGTTTCATCTAATGAAAATAACTTTAGAGAAGAAAGAATTGATCTTTCAGTCACTAATGTAGAGATGGAAAATTGTACCAGTTCTAGATTCACTATGTTGGCTGGTACTAATTGTGGTACCCTCAGAATATATCTCTTCATTTTATTACATAGTATTTCTAGATTTTTCAGATCGTCTGTTCCCCATATTTTGGCTGCATAAAGAATACTATCATTTATTTTAGCTTCAAATGCCCTTATGACTCCTTCAATCGATGTTTGTCCCATCTTTGAATTAAATATCCTAAATGCATTGAATATTTTCTTTGTTTTCACTAAAATCTGAACTATATGATCTTTCCATCTTAATGATTGATTAAATCTGACATCCAGATAATCGTAATAGTTACATCTTTTCCACTTTTTCTGATTTTATCCACACTGGATTAATATATTTCTTATTATTTCCAAATGTCAGAATTTTTGTTTTAGACATGTTTATTTTTAATTTGTGATCATCACACAATTTAGAGAAATAATTAAGTTTCCTCAGTAATCACAATATTGAAGTTGAGATTAACACCAAATCATCGGCATACGCCAGACAATCTACCCAGATATCTCCTATTTTGGGTGCATGAAATATGGGTCGGGGTTGAATATCGCACTGTGCCGAATATTCATGGGCACACCCCCCCTGCCCTTATGCATGGCCTCATTAGGGTTGCACATTGGCACACTGTGACTTGTGCTGTGCACTAGCTCCCACTGAATATCACTTCTTGGTGCACTTCCACGGTTGTGCCATGTGCAACTGCTTTGTATATCCTGCCGCATGACTTTTGTCTTTCTATAGTTCATGAGAAGTTTATGCTTCTTGAACCAGGTCTCAACAGCTGTGAAGTTATGCTGGAATTGTTACTCCAGAATGAGTGGGTCGGGATTGCTGGTAAAAATCACAGCATCTTCCTCATAGAGGAGAATTCTATCAGAGCAGACAAGGGGAAGCTGGTTTAGGAAGATACTGAACAGCAGGGGTCCCAGTATCAATCCTTGAGAGGCACCTGTCCATACTTGGCTGCTTTCTAAAAGGACGGCATTTATTTTGACCTACTAGGTCCTGATTTCTTGATAGCTATTGAACCAACCCATGGAATTGGCTGAGAGCCCAGTGTTAGAGAGTTATTCAAGCAGTATTGTGTGGTTGACTGTGTCAAATGCTTTGCTGAGGTTGATGTAGGTCACCCCTCCAGCTGTCAATGGTCAAGAGCATTATGAATAAATCCTGTGTACTCTAGTAGCACTGTGGTGGTAGTGTGTGCCTTACAGAAACTATGTTGTTGTGGACATTGTATCTGATACTTTTCAAGGTAATCAACTAGCTGGTCCGACACAATGCACTCAAGAGCTTTGAATGGGGGAGAATAGATATGGTGTGATAGTTCCCATGCAGGGCTCTATCACCACTTTTGTTGACCCATGTCACCACTGCAGCTTTCCATTTCTGGGGGAACTGGGCAAGACTTAGTGATAGGTTTAGTATTTTAGTCAGTGGCATTTGAACCTCTTTCAGGGTGAGGGTGAAAAGTTTAAGATCCAGGGAGTCACTATAATTCGATTTTCCTAGTACTCACTGCAGATTCTTTCTGGCTCAATTTTTTGTGATGATTTTAAAGTAGAAGTAGGAGGCATTGTGGATTGCCACCAATACCTCTGGTAGTTACACTATCATCTACATCAAAGACGTCTGGGAGGAGTATGCTGCTGTGGTCAGTAAAGGCTATTACTTTAGGGTCTTGGGTGATTACTCCATTTACGTCTAACATGGAAGGTGAACTTTTGATGGTTTTCCCTGTCAGGTCTTTTAGGTTACCCCAGAACTTTCTGCCATTGTACCAGGAGTTGGCAAGCTAATCCTTGTAGTAGCGGCTTTTGGCAAGGTGGATTGCATGAATGCAGGCATTCCTGGCCCTTTTGTATTGCTGTATGGCAGTCAGTTTGCCAGTGGCCCGCGAACAGTGCCACAGATTGTCCCTAGCTGACATGAGGTCAAGACGGGATGGGATAATCCAGGAGTTACTTGTGACCTTTGGATTACATTTTCTGATGGGGCAGGGATATCACAGGCTGTACTGAATGCAGTGATAAAGTGATCGAGTGCAAGGTCCACATTGATCGCAGATCCAATTGGGGACCAGTCGAGTTGTCTGAGGTGGGATTTTAGGGGTTCAAGTTGCCCTTTTTCTAGTACCCATCCTACAAAGGTTCTAGCAGAGGGTTTGGGGCCTTGTTGGACCAGTTGCATAGAATGGGGGAGTGGTCACTTATTGAGCCAGGGAGGATGGTAATGTTGGAGATTCTCTCGGGTTGGTTGGTAAACACCCAGTCCAGCAATGTACTTGATCCTGTGTGGTAGTTAATCCTCATGGGGGAGTCTACCATCTGTGCTTCATTGATGGTACAGATGGCGTCCATGTAGGGGGCAGCCAATTTACATTAAAAAATTAATAAGAATTAGTGCTCAGCCATGAAGCTGAACTTTAAGAGAGATATGAGAAGTCTTAATTCAAACCAGAAACTTCTTTCTCTGAAGCATTAATTGCAACAGGTTACCTAAATGAACAATCAACCTGCTCAGCAAGTAAAATGCTTTTATGTACAGTGATTAACCTGGATTCTTTCTCAATAAAAAAAAATACATGAGGTGTATTGTGAATTGAAATGAAAAGGGAAACAGAAGGAAACAGATGGCCATGCTATTACGTTTACTATCAACCAAAGTATTGCTAAAAGTTTGAAAATGTAACCAACCAGGTTACAATGTATCTGACTATAGTAGAAGTGTCATTTAGTTCTAGCAATTTATCTACAGAAATTGTGTTCAGCCATGATATGGCCAGTTTTCCAATGGTCTGTTGGTTACATTGATTGCAAAATACAGCATCTTTTTGCATGATCTAAGGTAGAACCTTAATGCCATAAAAGGAAGGAAATGAAACATTATAGTAAAACAGAAGTCTCCCGAACCTCAGTGAATCTGTGCCATGGTGTTTCTCATGGTATTAAGTATCATGAAGCACAGCACTGGCATTGATATAACTTCAGCACTGTCTTTCCAGGCACAGACAAATGCTGACAGTCCATGGCTTAATGAAAGTGTGTTGTAACTCACCAACACTGCATTGCAAGAGAATTTACGTTCAAGTAACACCATGGGACAAATAAATCAAGGTTCAGAGAATTTTGTTTTACCTTAACTTACATTTCCTGACTTTTCTGGTATAGAGGTTCAACTCTAACTGCTGCATAAGTATAGCATTTTTGCAAATAATTTCCATACCGTAATAACAGATACAAACTACTTTGTATCGAAGGCTAACATTCTCAGTGCTTTTATGATAAACAGCACCCAGTTACAGTGCCAGTTCCCACCCTGTGCCAAGCAATTCTATTTATGTAGTTGCATGCCCACCTTCCCCATCCCTTTTACCAAGCAGTACATATATATATATATATATATATATATATATATATAGATATATATATACTGTTTCCCCTTCACCCCCCCACAAGCAGTCCCTAGCATCCATTGGTACTTCCTCCTTAACAGTGCCCCATCCTAAGCATTCCTGTTGTCGAGTGATATCACTCCACCATTTCTCATTTCAAGAATTCCTGCAATGCTGTTGTCCCCCTCCCCAGACACGCAACCTGCCCCATTCTATGCAACTCTGACTTTCAGTGGCAGCACCTTCATTGCACTCTGCCCCATATCCATGTATCCCTAGCATCTGGTGGTACCTCAGTCCTCACCAGTGACCCCAATTGTAACACTGGGTACCCAACCCCATCTCGGATATATTGACATAAGTTTAACAAAAATTGAAAAAAACTATTTCCCATTCCCCATCCACAAGGACAAATCACACACTCTTAACCCTTTAGCAACAAAACATTAGACTAACCCCCATCTCCCTAGCCCACTAGCACCACATTTCCACCCTCTCTCGCCATGCTACTCATAACTGAAATAAAAAGAAGATGGTGACTGGTGCAGTCCTCCTGTCCCCTGCTTAATCACCAGAATCTGAATTAATAAAAGCATAATTGGGAACAGATTATCATGCTTTTATTCATTCAGATGTTGGACGGCTATGCAGGTGAGAGGATACTTGCACCAGTCATTATCTTTTGTTGTTGTTGTTATTATAAGTGGTTTGAGAAAAGAATAGAAATGGTGTACTTGTGGAATGACAGAATGGGAGTTATACTGATCTATGCTGGAGATGGTGGAACTAGGTCAGAAGGGCATTGCTAGTTTGTATGGAGGAAAGGAAATAGTTTTCTTTTTTTAACCTTACTCAGTATAGCTGTCAATGGGGTTGAGCACCCAGTGTTGGAATGGGGGGGTTGACTTTGGCAACATTGGGGATGGGCTCCTGGTGGCTGCATTTTTTTATTTAACTGTTTCTGACACTGAGGTTGGGCATCCAATTTTGGAATGGGAGGTCTTCAACATCATAATGGATTTGGTCTAAGTGGATGAAAAGTGTTTTTTTAATTAAACACCTGCTCTGACACCAAGGTTGGTCCAAGCCGATGAAGAAAATCTTGCTTGTGGTGCAGGCACAGTGGCCCATTTTTAGGTTGCAAACCAAGTGTTCTCAGGGCACTACACTCATACCCAGTCAGAGGTGCTACACAAAATAATACTGGCTCACAATAATCTTGAGAAGACTTACTTTTATTTAAGTCCCATTTTTTCTGTAACATCCAGTGAGTAAAGTGCATTTCAGTGCTCCATAAAGATACTGTATTGGATACACAGAATCCAGACCTCACAGGTACTCACCCCAGTGCTTCAGTATGACACCTTAGTCAGGAGGTGTAAGCATGTTCTTTTCATGACACCAAGGCTGGACATATCAAAATGAGAGGGATCTATGGTGGCACCAGAGGGTTTTTTTTATCCTTTTTTTTGTAACCAGGTAAGGCCCACTAGGCACAACACCTATTTTCTAGGGTGACCACAGAGCACTGGGGAGGTTAAGTGACTTGTTCAGAGTCACACAGTATGCAAGCGAAGGATAAGGAAATCAAACCCAGGCTTGTTGGATGAACCAAGCTCATTCACAGCTTATTGTTCTTATTGTACCTCTGTGCTACACTGCCATCCCCAAAGGAGTCAGGCTTCTTATGGCTGCAATTTTTTATTTATTTATTTTTTTTATTTTAAGATATTTCTGATACTGGGGTTGGACAACCAGTGATGAAATGAAAGGTGGTGGTATTCTTTAGTAGCATCTGAATCTGGCACCCTGTGTCATTCCCCTTCATTTCAGGCCACTGTGAAATGTAGCCTTGATGTTCATGAGCCTGGAACAATGGGGAATAGAGTGGTACATGAATTGACCTTATCAGAGCCAGTTTACCTATTTTTATTTTGTGCCAGTATCTCATACAAAAATCACTAAACTGAATTTCCTAAGTTGGCAGGTACCAAGATCCTGGCACAGAGTGTGTGCTTTGTAAATTTCATGACCATACATCAAGAAGGGATTAAAGAAGTTGAAAATTAGGGGGTGTATGGAAACCGTAACTAAAGTGCTTCTACTGCACCACTAAAATTAAAGGATCTAGGTGTAGATGATTTATTATTTATTTATTTCTCATCTTGGAGTAACACCTTTGAGCTAGAAGCTCGTTTCACGTCAATAAGAGTACAGACTGGTGAAACAATGGATACAAAACTTAACATTACAGACAAAGGTAAGTGCAAGCATAAATTATAAACACTGGTGAATACCAAGGTACAAAACTGAGCAATGTTAACAATGAAATGCAGTAAGTACATTCAATATAGTATAGGTATTGATAGACTTAGGACACATCGGATACGGGCAAGTGGGGTGGGGGAGGAAGTGAGAATAGAAGATTACTCAGGCAGTATAACGCAGGGGGTTAAAGTTCTGAGCTGCAGATCTGGAGACCTGGGTTTGAATCCCACAGCCGCCTAGGTGCATACTGTGTGATCCTGAGCAAGTCACTTAACCTCCTTGTGCTCCCAGGTCACATCCCAGGTCGCATCTGGAAACAAGCTTCGGCTTAGTGTGCTACTCCTGGTTAAACAATGTTCCCTTTCCCATAATCTTCCAGCTCTGCTTACATGTTTCTATTGTTCTTGAAGCAGTATTGTTAAAAAAGCCCTAAAGCTTGCTTTAGTTGTGTGACTGAAGTTCTCCTCCACCATTACAATTAGCAGCTGCATTTGTCTGTGTGTTCAGCATTTGTCCTGAATGATATGCATGCCACAGCAGACCAATGTACTTTTTCATTGTTAATAAATCATCAGTATTGTACTGTGGATGTACCAGGAATGCTTTCTACTGAGCCCGTTAATGTAGTAATGCAACAGGAATGGTATTTTAATGGTTATTAATTCAGACAGGTCATAGTAATCAATGAGAACAGCTATAGATGTACAAGAAATACTGCACATGTGTCGTGTGTGCTTAACAGGGAACAATGATGGATCAGAATTCATTAGAAATGTAATTAGAATATTTTGATTTACCGTTAGGCACACCAAGCCCATTTGCAATTTAATTTTACTTAACGTGGGTTCAATTAATATTGAAAAGTCACCAAAATTCAATAGTATGCAGTTTTATCCTTGATTTCCACAAAATTATGACACATGGCATTCCACCACTTTATGAGCCACTCTAATAATGAAGTGTTTCCTTTATGTGGAATAATTCAGGGTACATTTTAATGATTCGTAAAATGATACAGACTGTGCTATCAAACAATAAACACAAGTCTTTGTTCTTTCTTTATCAAAATTTACTGTTTCCCTTCTACAAAGTACAGCAAGAAAACACATTTTTGTTTTGATGTGCATGCATTTCTGAAATCACTTGTTTGCTACGTTTATGCTCTATCATCATTTGAAGTCATTGCATGTTTTGGTCCAGCTCTGTATGATCTTCAACTTTCCTGTCTTCCCAAACTCAGTCAAGACGACAACAAACATAGGTTGCTGAGAGGGTCTACAATTGAATTTAAAGAAAGCAGGATAGTGCAAATAAGATGTTGAAACATGAGCATGTGGTTGGTACTTGTTCTCTGTTCAACTGAAAAAAATCTTTATAAAAAAATTACTGAGTAAGGATGGTTGGGAAAACAAAACAACAATAGTACTGAAGAAATTGCAGGTTGAACATCACTAGGATAATTCCTTCTCTTCATTTCATTTATTCACTAAACCCATGAGTTCTTCAGCAATGTTTTATACCCCCTCATCCACTTAGTCTGACCTACTCTATATCACTGTGTTTTATTGTTAAAAACAAAAAATCCACAAAATAAAAATGTATATACATTGACACCATACTTCTAAACCACCGCTGTGCCACTAGCATCAAAAGCTAATGCTCTCAACACTGCTGTATAAGTACTATTTCAGGTTCATTTCACAGTTCACCGTATAAACAGTCTTCCTTCATGCTTCCAATAATTAAAGCTATAACCAGTGTGCAGTACTGCATATTATCTTAAGCTTAAACTGTGATATGAAAAGGTATCATTTTGCATTCATCATATCTAGTAAGTTTATTTGGCACTGAATATACATATTTCATAAGCCATTCCTACTCTTATAAAATATCTAGCTATTTATCTTGGAGAGTGAAAACTGGCATGTACCTTTCTCAGTGTTGTTGTACCTTCCTCAATCTCAGAGCTTAAGATCTCCTGCAAATAACAAAACAGTATATAAGTATTTCCAGTAGCTCCATATTTTCCTATACAGTAGGTGTGTCTCAAACAAAGAACAAATTCTGCCACAGTTCATTATAGCCACATAACCTTTTATGGTCATGTACCTTACATGAATGAAGGACACCATCCCTTCTTGCCTTCAGTGAAGTCAGCTCACTGCATTACCAGTGAAAAATAAATATTATAAATATGGGGGCTTCTTCTTCTAATAGTAAAAAGTTTTTTATCAAATAAATCTGTGTGACACAATTTACAGAAGCGTCACCAGGAACTATTGTAGTTTTTCAGTGATCTTCCTCGGTTGGTAGAACTAGCTGGGCTGCACATATGCATAGTTTATATACTGCAATGTGGAGGGGTGTGTGATGTCTCCATGACATCCCCCTTCATTGTCCAAATGGTGTTTTCCCTAACATTTCTGTAGTTGATGTCAGTCTACTGGGTGACCCAAGACAATACAGTTCTTTTTTTTTTCTTCTAAAGAGGAGTGAGAAGCCTGGGCCCATTCCAGAACTCTTTAAACCAGTGATGTGACTAACGATATTGTCCAGTGGCCTATGTGTCTCAGCAAAGTATTGGGTGCTCATATTACAGCTTCCAACACCACCTCACCTTAACCACTTTCTCCATTACACCAAGTCCCTCCCCCACTAGAAAACTGACATAATATCAATGTGAGAATTCTCTAGAGGTTAGGGTAGAGAAAGAACCCTGCACCTGACCATTCCCAGAAGTACAACAGATAGTGGAAAACACATTCCTATCATATAACTTCACTAATGAGGATCTGTAATAAAACAGAATAAGACATGATCTAACACAAGTAGTAATAACATATTACTGAATAAAATAGAATATTTACAGTGACAGGAAATCAAAACTGAATGGCTTATCTCATCACTAGCCGAGTATTTTAAGAATAAAAGAACTCCTAGAGGCCTCATTGCTTTAATAGAACCCAAACTAGTGTTTATAACAATAAAACTCTCAGATTACTGTATATGCATCAGGAATAAAGAAATGTTTAGATTTTATATCGGCCCTATGTTGTGGTTGTGCAGGGTAACTTTGAGAGAGCTGGGGTGGGGTCTTGAGCAGGAAGCATACATGCTGGCTTTCTGCAACTTGTTACCTGTGCACAGCTGGGGAGATGCAAGAGTATTCTATACTAGGCTATTTAACAACTGGTTGATGGCATGGTGCATGTAGGAGAGCTTTGGCTACATAGGGATCTGAGGCCAGCCTGGGAGAATGTGGGCCTCTGTACTGGAGATGGACCTGCATCCTGCTGGGAAGGGGACCTCAGTCCTTGGTGTGAGGTTTAAATGCTACTTTAATGAGCATTTAAACTACCCAGGGAGGGAAGTAGTAAAAGAAAGGGAGGCAACAATTACCTAACCCTTGAATGATGGAGCAGAAGGGAGGAAGGGCCCAAGGGGAGAGCACTCCCCTAAGGGCAAGGGTACAGAAAGGGAGTGATAGGAATAAGGCAGAAGAAAAAGGGGGTAAAACCCTGGTAAACAAGATTAAAGGAGTGACAGAGTCAAGGGATTGGGAAATTAAAAAAGTAGAAGGAAAGTCAGTGGGAACCTCAGAGAAAATGACAGCCAGGAATGGGGGGAGGGAGCGGGGCAGTGGGTGGGGGGAGGAGGTCTGGACGGCCATGTGTGTCAATGAAAGGAGACTTGGAAACAAAATTCCAGATCTGGCAGCCATCATGTCAGAAGCTGACCTGGATTTAGTGGCCATTATGATATTGGGCTACTCTAGATTCAGGGGAAATCCTACAGTGAAAAGGGTTTCTTTTATATGAGAGGGAAAGAGAAGGACTGGAGTTGTTGTGGGCCATGCTGGAGACAGGCTGTGGTGCTGCTATCCATACAGGGGTAGTGAAGAAGCCTCTAGCACAGGGGCAGGGGTTGTTTAAGGCACTTGGGGAAGCCATAATCAAAATGGCATGTAAGGTGGAGGTGATGCTAATTAGTGACTTCAGTCTGCCGGATAAAGTGGATTCTTCCAACAGAAGGAGCAGGGCTATTCTGGACTCCCTATAAGGGCCTTTTCTCAGGCAGCTAGTCACAGAACCCACTATAGATGGGATAGAGGTAGACCTGGTACTTTTAAATAGGGATAGCATTGAAGATGTCACAGTGGGAAGTCCCCTGTGTACAAGTGATAACTGTACATTGTGGTTTAATATTAAGACATCTTTACCTTTGTGTAAAGGGCAAGCCTATACATGGGCCTCGGCTCTCTTGCCTTGAAAAGAACCTATGATACCTATGATGAAGACAGGAATAGAAGTTAACCATATGAGTAAAAGGATCACAGACTTTAGAAGGGTGGATTTTAAAGTAACTGAGGACTGCTTCAAAACCGGCTACAAGGGTGGGGATTGCCAGGGAGAGGTGTAGGTAAAATGGGCAGAAATAAGAATGGGTATATCTGGAGCAACTAACCTCTGAGTGAAAGAAGTGAGTAAAAGCAGAAGGAAAAATATATCGTTTTGGTTCTCTAAGGAAATGGCAAAAGTGGTGAAAGAGAAAATGGTGGCATTCAAGAGGCACAAGAAAACACAGAGGGAGAAGGACAGAGAGATGTACCTAATAAATCAGAGGGATGCAGGCAAGGCAGTGAGGGGAGCAATGGCAAAGACATAGGAAAAAATTGCCATGGGGTCACTAAGGAGGATAAGACTTTCTTCAGATGCATAAGAGAGAAGAGGAAAGCAAGGGGATGGATAGTGAGGATTAGAAGGGCAGAGGTGGGATACTACATTGAAGAAAGCTAAGAAAAAACAGGCATCCTGAACAGATATTTCTGCTCAGTCTTCACAGTGGAGGGAAGGGAGATGAACAACCAGAGAATAGCTGAAAAGGGATAAGGAGAGGTGGGCACAAGGCAAGTTTCAAAAGAAAAAGTCATAGTATCATAAGAATCATAGGAAGCATTACAATCATATATAGATTACTAGAGCATTTATAATTAGATGTGTGCAAAGTTGACTGACTGCACTGCAAACTAATTTGCAAATTTGCTGTAATTTACAAAGTTAACCCATCCTGTAAAGTTCCAATTCACAGTATAGGGTTAATTTCACCAATGGCAAATTTGGTAACTTCACCAGTGACTTTGGATAAAAAAAGGTGAAGTTAGATGAAATTGAGCCCACATGCAAAGTTTGTAATTACCATGGGACTGGAGGCCCCATGGTACTGAAATAAGTTGTATGCCATGCGTTCAGTGGATTCTGAAGAAGAAAGTTGGACAGAAATCAGTCCCTGCTTGTCTGAGTAAAAAAAAAAACCTTTAAAATTACTCCGAAAGTAAAGTATTTTGAACCAAATCCTTCACAAAAGATATCTAGAGTGCATTGTAAAGCTAGAGTACTGTTGTTTGTTCATAGATTTGCAGATTTATTTAGTTAAAGTAGTGGCTTTGTTTTGTCTAGTGAAGCAGCGCTAAGTGGAGGAAGTGCAGTTTTTCAACTAGCAAGCAAGGCAGTGCTGTGAGCACTAGTCTGCTTTTTCCCTCAGTCTTTCTTCTTAATTATCCTTGCCTGTGTTCTGTGATTTGTTATTTTATTTCTGTACTACAGTTTTGTGTGGCTAAGTTAATTATTTGTCCGTCTTTTTCTATATTGATTGCAGTCATTTTGTTTAGTTCTTTAAGTGACAGTAATAGCTTGTTCTGAATTACCCCTGTTATGTGTGTCTTGTTAATCCCGTAGTGTTAAGAAAATACCAAAAAACAACCCCCCCCAAAAAAAACACCTTTTTTGGTGGCTTTTCATTACTGTTAGCTCAGTAAGCTGTTCTGTTCAGATTCAAATCACATTGCTAATCCCTCTGGTGAGGTGTTGTCTATTGCTGCCAGTATTTAGTTTTACTGCAGTGTTAATTTTTACTTGCAATATTAAAAATCTAAATATATAAAATGACTGGAAAGAGAAGTTTGAGTGAAGGGAGAGGTGCAGGCAAGGTGGCTAAGGATTGCATAGGCTCTGTGGGGCAAAATGGTGTTGCAACTAAAAGATTACTTCTGCAGTAGCTACATCCATTGACTCTGGGATCAGTAGTAGTAAGGAGTAGCTGGTACAAGTGGTGGTAGCATTTGTGTTACTTAATTATTGTCTGCCACATCTGTGGCATCCATGATGGTAGATGCTGCGGGAGGCAACAAAAGGAGGGTCATTTAGAGCGGTAGCAAAATCTCTGGCTCAGGAACAATGGTCAAGGAGGAGGTTGCTGGTATCCCCTTGACTGCTGGTGGTGGTGGCAGTGAGTCTGATATGGATGATAGGTTCCCAGTATGGCTATGTGGACCAGTAAATAAACAGCTGGTAGCTCCTATCTGCACATTACAGCACACTGGACACAGGCACCTAGGTAATAGTTGACTCAGGCCAGGGGAGAAGTATTGTACTAGGTCCAATTGCAGTGGTAGCAATACTCCAGGTATTTGTCAGAATGTTAATCTGGCAATGAAGAGTGTAACTGGATCATGCACAAGTCAAAAAAGGTTAGACTTGCTCCTGACTGAGACTGATGAATGGATTAGCCTGTGGTGATGATACAATGGGGGGGGCACCGGGTCTTCAGACTGCTACGGAGTGGAGGAGGGACAGGAGACTGCTGACCTTGAGACACTGTGTATCAGTAGCTTCATTTTGACCAAACATTACCTTGGTGTACACCATAGTTGAAGTTACAGGCAAAAATGCAAGGCAAAGTTGCCAAAGTTGAACATCTTATTAAGCAGAAAAAAATGTGCTTAGTTATTCACAAAGGTGAAATTGGTGAATCTTCCCTATCATAACTGGCAAATTAAAACTTTGCATTATCTCTATTAATAATGCTCACCATTTAACAATGTTTGTACCCGTGAATATAATTTTCTTTCAGGTGTGCAGAAGGGACTTGCAGCTCTTAAGGTGGATAAAGCTATGGGACCAGACAGGATATACCCAGGGGTTCTAAAGGAACTCAGAGAGGTGTTAGCTGCCTCACTGACAACCCTGTTCAACAGATCACTGGATATGGACTAGGGAAGAGCTGACGTGGTCCATCTAAACAAGAGCAGCACCAGGGAGCAAATAACAACTATAGGCTGGTTAGACTTATTTCACTTGTGGGGAAATTAATGGAAACCCAGCTAAATGAAAGACTGATAGAATATCTTGAATCCAATGGGCTTCCAGATGACAGGAAGCATGGATTCATGGGGGAGGTCGTGTCAAACAAATGTAATGGATTTCTTTGCTTGGCTGACCAGGGAAATCAATCAAGGGAGGGCAGTGGATGTGACCTATCTGAACATTAGTAAGGCCTTCAACACTGTGCTATACAAGAGGCTGAAAAAGAAACTGAGCAGCCTGAGAGTGGGATCCAAAATGGTGAATTGGGCTACAAACTATTTAATGGATAGGAGAAAGAAGGTAGTGGTAAAGGGCACTCACTTGAATGATGGATGAGTGAGCAGTGGGTTGTTGTAGGGCTTAATAGTGGCATTGGTCCTATTTAATGTCTTCATAATTGACATTTCTGTGTAACTGACAGAGAAGGTTTTCTCTTTTGCAGATGATACTAACATCTGCAATACGGTAGACACTCAAGAGAGGTGGGAAGAATGTGCAGGGATCTGGGGAAACTCAAGGAGTGGTCTAAAGCATGGCAGTTGGGGTTCAATGCCAAAATGTACAAAATCATGCATTTAGAACATAGGAACCCTGTGCTGAATATAGGATGAGGGATACTGACCATCGCTAGATAGGAAAGAGACCTTGGGATTGTCATATCTGATGAACTAAAAGTGGCAGGGCAGGTAACAAAGCAGTGGGTAGGACTAGTGGGATGCTGGGGTGCATAGGGAAGGTATCTCCAGCAGGAGGAGGGATGTGGTGTTGCCACTGTATCGCTCACTGGTAAGACCCCACCTGGAGTTCTGTGTTGAGATTTGGAGTCTGCACTTCAGAAAGGACATAGTCAGGGTGTGTGCAACCCAGAGGAGAGCAACTAAAATGATTCAGAGGTTGCAGGAGAAATCCATTGAGGAGAGGCTGTGGGAGCACAACATGCACACCCTTGAATTAGGAAAGCAAGAGGAGGCATCATGGAGACCTACAAGTACCTCACAGGGGCAAACAGGGGCAAGAGAGGAGTCACCTTCAAATGAAAAGAAGCAGCATGACCAAGGTGCATGTAATGAAGCTCAAGAGGGAGAGTTTTTAGACAGATGTGAGGATACATTTCTTCACTGAAAGGGTGGCAGATGCCTGTAACATACTGCCAGCATAACCAGTGGAGGCACAAATAGTAGGGGGACATAAGACATGCATGGGATATATATAGGGGTTATTAGAAAACAAACAGAGAAGAGAAAGTGTTGCCAGAGACTGTAGGGTCAGGGTAGAAGATTAGGTAGAGAACATCTGGACAGATTGGGTGGGCCAAGCAGTCTTTTTCTGCTGACAAAGTCTATATTTCTGTGAGATTAATCATACAAAAGGGGAATAAAAAAACAAGGTTGTGCAACAAGATTTTACAACCTCTTTAGAAAAGATTAAGGAAGATTGTCAAGAGTAAGAAGACTTTAAAAAACAGCAGAAACTGAAGAAACTCAAAAGAGATATTGTGGATTATATAGAGGATAGTCTATACTTGCCATCTGAAAGCAAAAAGCAATAGCAAGATCTCACAATATGATTCTGACTGACAGCACAGACAATCTGTGAATATTCCATATAGGCCAAACAGAAAGACACATCAAGAAAACACTTATTTAGAAGACCAACAACCAACTACTAATGGCCAACAAACAGAGGCATCAGAGATAGACTTAGGAAACCAGGTATCAGTTATACAGGTTGGGGGGAGTACCAAGAGAGGTTCTACAGGGGTCTGCCACTATACTGCAGAGGAGGAGGGGATGGAGGAGGTGGAAGAGGAGGGAGTGAAGGAGATGGGAGTGAGGAATGGGCAAACCACTGAAAATATTTTGATTTTCCACTTCAGTATCAAAAACATAACAGTAGAGGAAGAGACAATCATTAAGAAAGGACTCTCTTGCACCCACTAAGTAAATTAACATATCTGATTTAGAAGTAGATTTAGCAAAGTTCTATAAAAAGTTATGTTTAGCAGATTTATGTGGAAAGAGACCAAAGGATCCCCCGTCTAGGAGACAAGGTCTTAAACACACCACAGGCATAAGATCTACCTACAATTCACCAAAATGTTCAGATAAAGCTGAGAGCTACAATAAGATAGAGGAGAGAGATATCTAGGAGCTCTTGAAGAAACAAGAGAATTAGCAAAACAGACACAATATGACCAAAATGGAGAGACAGGCCCTAAATGATGTAGAAAAAGACAAATGTTTTAAGACTGCTGACAAGGGGAAAGGTTAGGTTTCTGGGATCACTTAAAAAATCAAACAAAATGTATGTGACAATTGGGAAACACTACGGAATACAAAAGGTTAGAACAGGATCCCACACCAGGTATACATGGTGAGAACAGAGAACTGCTTGAATTGGGAGTCAATATAGGGTGGATAACTGAGGATGAAAAGGGATATTTTAATTAACAACAACCTTAGGACACATCGTACCTAAAGAACACAAAACTGCTGAGAAACCTCAGTATGACTGATAGTCCCAGGAATTGGATCTGTGTTAGAGCCATTATCTTAATACTGTAAATCCACTTTTACAAAAAACTGCAGGTTAGGAAGATGGCCACTTTTTTAATCCTTTGGTAACCAGGTAAGGCCCAGTAGGCATAATGGGCCCTATTCACTATGCCTACACGCCGTGTATCTCGGGCATGTGGTCAACCCTATGCATCAATGCTGCACAGCAGGCATCCTACAGATCCCTGATGGCATTCAACATTCTGTGAGCCAGCCAGATGTGCACTGGATCTCCTGACTGCAAGGGCAGCTACATGCCACAGGCTGGCCGAGGAAAGTGCCAGGGGTGTGCCCACATTCAGCATGATTCACAAAGGCATGGAATCGCACAGAGTGCTGCATACTGGGGTGCATGAGTTATGGAAGGGGGGAAACTGCCATAGCTGGATTATGCAGCCAACCCATGCACACCCATGCACTGTGGCCAACATGGCTGCCAGGATCATCCTGTACAAAGGCATTCCTACAGGCAACCAAGTGTTTCCTCTCCATCCCCAATCTCCTGCTATTGTACTGTTTATCCTTACCTGGTGGTCTAGCAGATGCCCCCTTCCCATTCCCAACCCTCTGATATCGTAATGTTTATCCTTCCCTGGTGGCTAGTAGACCCCCACCTCCCACAACAGATATCACCCCACCACCCTGTTTCCCCCCTTTCTATCCCTGAGCCAATGACTGGCAGAGCCCTCTGCAGTCCACCATAGCCAGCTGCTGACTGAGATGTCAAGGAGCAGATATTGTTCAATCACCTGTTTGAACAGTATGTGCTCCTTGACATCTGTCGGTGGTTGGCCGTGGTAGTGAGTGGAGGGCTGTGCTGGTCGCTGGCTAGGGGATAGGAAGGGAAGGAATCAGGGTGATGGGGTGATACCTGTTGGGGTGGGAGGTGGGGGCTCCAGTAGCTACCAGGAAGAATAGACATTATGATACCAGGGGATTGGGAATGGGAGGGGAGTCTGCTAGACCACCAGGGAGGAAGGACTGTACATTACAAAAGGATTCAGGATGGGGGAACCTCATGACACTTCTTGTTTTTATCAACCAACTGTAGTCAACAGAGATACAACATATGCAGTATAGGGGCAGGACGTACATGAGATAGGCATTTACCCCACCCATGCTGCCATGGTGGCCCAGGTGCTTGGTGTGCATATGGGTGCATAAGGGATCCACTCTGGGAACCAGGGCAGGATTCTGATTGGATCTGCACCAGAAACCATGTGAAGACAGACTAAAGGAGCTTAATATGTATACCCTCAAGTATAGGAGGGAGAGGAAGGACATGACAGAAACTGTCAAGTACCTCAAGGGAATCAACAAAGTCCAAGAGGGCAGCATCTTTCTGAAAATGGATGTAAGAACAAGGAAGCACAACTTAAAGATGGGGTGGCTTGGCTAAAGGGAAGTATTTTTCATGGAGAGGGCAGTGGACACATGGAACATCCTTCCTAAGGGGATTGTGTGGTCAAAAACAGTGAGGTAATTCAAGAATGCATGGGACAGACATAAGGCAATTCTAGAGGAGGGTAGGAGGAAGTAGGCTGTTGGTTAACTAGGATCTGCAGCTTATCCAATAGGTAGGGGAATGGCCAGACTAGGAGGGCCAAGTGGTTCATATCTGCCATTAAAGTTTATGTTTCTATGGCCCCACACTCCACCCTCCATGCCGCCCTGATCATGCAATGTGCAGCTACAGGCCAGAGGGCGCAGGCCATGGACAAGTGTCTGCCATTAATGAATACTGACAGGTGAGCATTTACCCCCGGAGAGCGACATTTCATAAGCGAGGTCCCCCACAGTGACTACAGTGCCATGCCACATTGGGAAACCCGCTGGAACCTGCCGCTGTCTGTCAGGGGTCCTGCACCCCCCCAATCAGCTCCAACTCGGAGTTGATAATCTTTAAGTGGAGGGGTGCAGGGGGCACAGCACCCCGGTGAAAACATGGACAGACAGTGTGAACTGGCAGCCGACTGCAGAATGCACGGTTGACCTGCTGGTGTCACTGATGGGGCATTCAACAAAAATGTTGTCAAGCTCCTGTCATGGATCCACAGGTGAGCACATGTCTGTGGCTGCAGAACTGCGTGGTTGGGGTATGCGCCTATTGCTAGTACCCTGTGCCCTATTCATAAACAGGGCTTATTGCTTGTTTTTGGGGATGACTCTGAAGCACTGAGGAGGTTAAGTGATTTGACCAGGGTCACAAAGTATGCAAGTGGAGGTTGTGGAAATCAACCCCAGGTCTGCTGGAGGTATGAAGCTCATTCTCAGCTCACTACTCTAACCTCTAGGCTACACTGCCAGCCAAAACTTTATTATTATAGTATATTAAGGACTCTGGACATATAATTAGTCTAATTAAAGATCTAAATTTGACCAGAAGGGATTGGAAGACATTAAGTTAGTAACCTCTAACAGAAAGGGCCTACATACAAGCATCCCTCATGCTTAAACTCTTGATACTATGCTCACAGCACTGAGGCAGAGGGAAAATAAGTTCCTACCAAGTGAATACCTTACCCAACTGGTGGAAGTGGTTCTAAAAAGGAACTATTTTAGTTTTGAGGTAGTCCACTATTAACATGTGATGAATTCAGTACTGGGGAACTTGATGGCCCCCACTTATGCTAATCTGCTCATGTGGAATTTTGAGGAGGCAAATGTTCTAGGCAGAGAATGGAACCTGTTTGCAGACAAGATCATATATTGGAAAAGATTTATTGATTACATATTTCTCACTTGGAAGGGAGGCACAGGTTCTTTTTCAGATTTCCATGAGTGTCTGAATATGACAACTCCCTTCTTAGAGTTCACCCTGACAAGCAGTGACAGCAGCATTGCTTTTCTGGATTTACTGATCTACAAAGGTCAAGGAGGTCTCCAGACAACCCTTTACAAAAAGGGGATGATCATAATATTACCATTCATAGAATTAGTCTTCATGAACTGAGACTGATTATAAGTATATCTGAGGCACAGTTCATATATGGCAAGAGAAATTGCTGTGAGAATGCATAATATGAGAGAGCAATGAGAGATATGGCTAATACAGAAATGCATTAAGAGACAAAGCCTCAGTGAAAGTATCAGAGCTGCTATGACAAGAACTATTTGCCACCAGTGAGAGAGAGAATGTAGGTGATAGGATAGTCTTGCCAAACTCATACAGCAAACAGAGTGAAGACATTAAGGCAATCCTTACAAGAAATTGTCATATACTACAAGTAGGCAGTGGTGTGAATAGGAGATTTAACAGTCCCCACTTTTCACACTAAAAAATAAAACAAAACAATCAAGGATAAATTAGTATTGTACATACTGTACACAGTATAGAATCCCCACAGAAGCAAGAGGGCAACAACTTTTGGGCCCTTTCGGTAATGGTACCTTCCACTGTGGAAGGTGCTACCAATGTAGCAATGCTGATTGCAAAACAGCATATGAGCTCCCATATATAAATACAACATTTATGATAAGACAACTCATCACCTGTGAAATGGACCATGTGGGCTATCTAATCCACTGCCCATGAGATAAGCTTTATGTCAGGAAGATGAAAAGAGAGCTGAGGACTCGCATTGGTGAGGTTAAATCAGATGTACTGTAAGGAGAAAAGAAAGGAACTTGGTGGTGGCAAGGCATTTCAGCTCTGCTGGACATTTGGAGACATCCCTGAGATTCTGGGGGTTGGAACATGTTGAACAACCAAAGAGAACTGTGGAATGGGATATCTTGTTACTTAAGAGAGGAGTTTTCTGGATTCATACCATGGGCACCTGAGAACCTTATAGAGGACTAAGTAAACAGTGTAATTGGTCAGTCAGGTGATACCGAATAGTGAATTAAAAAAAGCATACTGGAGGGCACATCAAGGGGTGTAGTCCCCATCATAACTTATATGTCTACTATGAGAGATACATTATTGTCCAAATGAACATTTTATTATCGATAACTGGTGTGGTCCATATGAGAGCCTTCTTGTTTATTGTGGGAAATATAATACTTATCATATAGCCATACAGTTTTATAGATATCTTTACTGACATAATATAAAAAATTACCTCTATATGACTGGAGTGGAACTTTTACCCTTTCAAACAGTTACAATAATAAGTTGTCATACTCATCACAATATAGAGGGATATAGACCATATGTCTGTATGTATATATTGTAAATCTCATTGTATTTGGGGTTTGGCCCAGTCTCCACCTGACTGCCTCAGCCTTGTTAAGGAAGAAACAAGGGTCTGAAAATGTTTATATTGAGTACTGAATGTACTGATACATAGTAAGTAGTACAATAGTGCAATTAGGCTATTTAGAATACAAAAAATATTTAGTGAACCAGAGTGGACTTAGGTCCTGGGAGAGGGGTGAACCTCTACACTTTGGAGCCTGCTGAACAGGGGTGTTGCTGCTAGCCTTCCAACCCTCTGTGCTACAGCAACTTTATAGAGGCCATGTTACACAGGGCTCCTGGGGCAACAACAATGGGTAGAGCCACTGAGGGACTTCATAGTGACACTACACCTACCCTCCTCATTGCAGTAAATAAACTGCTCATATGTGCAGCCCCAGCCACTCCTAGCATCCAAGGAAGATGGCTGGAGGGCTTCGAGAGTTCCTGTTGATGTTTCTATAAGTTTTGCCAAACAGATTTATTTGATAAAAACGTGGATTAGTATTACTAAAAGAAGCTCCATATTTATAATATTTATCTTGCCCTGGCAGATCAGTGAGTTGACTGCAATGAAGTTATGGAAGAGCGATGTCCTTCGGTCATGCTAGGTACATTACATTAAAAGGTAATGGAGCTATTACGAACTGTGGCAGAATTTTATTTTTGCTTGAAATGTATCTATATGAAAATAGAGCTGCTGGAAATATTTGTACACAGTAATGTTATTTGCATGAGCTCTTATGTTCTGAGATATTGAGGCAGTGCATAACAATATTTATGAATGTACATCAAAATACATGCTGTTTTATACTCTGCAAGGTAAATAGCCAAATATTGTATGAGAGTAGGCATCATTTCTGAAATACTTATATACAGCAAACAATGTAAGGACTAATTATGGTAAGAGCAAGATCGTATCTTTTCATATCAGGGCTTAAGACAACTATACACGTAAACTGGTTATAGCATTAATTATTAGAAACACGTAGGTGGTATTTGAACCTAAACTTTTCTGTTTCTTTATTCATTCTAACCAGTATATTGTACCCCCCTCAATAAATCAAATGGTACAAAGCTGAATAACATAGGGATTTATAGTCATGCCACGTCAGTTTGACAGTGCATATCT
Organism: Neoceratodus forsteri; assembly: GCA_016271365.2. Taxonomy (NCBI): domain Eukaryota; kingdom Metazoa; phylum Chordata; order Ceratodontiformes; family Ceratodontidae; genus Neoceratodus; species Neoceratodus forsteri. The sequence continues at coordinate 777,171,556 of CM057459.1, read as the reverse complement.
CTTTAGTATCACCACAATTTAGAGCACAATGGGCAAATAATTAAACCATGCACAAAGTGCTCTATGCTTGTGCTACTTTGTGCAAGGCACAAAATGAGATAGAGTGGAATGTGAACCCTAAATCACTGGTCAATGCCAACAGGTTTCAACCATATTCCTAGTGAGTTCTGCACAAACCAAAGCCCTTAGTGAGTACAAACCATGGGAGTGAAAAAACATGTTACAGTAAGTAGTTCCCAACACTGGGCAATCAGTGCATATTGCAAGGCACTTTAGTTCTAGGAGTGTTGCAAATTTAAACTTCGCTTGTAAATTGGTGAGGTGGTAAACTTCATGTTACCCATAAATGGAAAGTTGGCACTTCTCAAGCTATTCATTGTGCAAAGTAAAAAAGTAAAAAATACCCTTCGTGTTTTACAAATGCAATTAGCTCCCTCTCCCACCCTCTGTAGCATGTAAAACTTGTTCTTCTCCCCCAGTCCGAACAATCATAACATAAGGTAGTACCCTCATTGTCCCAACTACTGAGAAAACCATGCACCCTCACTCCCTCACCTCCTGCCCAATGCAAAAATGGAATACACCCCCCTCTCCAGCCCACAACTTAGATCTCACCCACCTTTATCCCACAGTTCTCCAAGACAGACAGCCCCCATCCCTAGTACAACCTTTCAGTACCAATCACCCTCTACCCACCATGTTACAAAGAGTGGCACCCAAATCTGACCTGACCCAACAGAAAGGATGCACAATTAAATTGAAGGTAGGAGGATGACCATTGGCACATTAGCCGCTCTCACTGTCTTGCCTGGCTGCCATTTGAATGAATGGGAGTGAATACTTATTCAGTTGTAAAGCCTCAACGGTAGCAGAGCAATTCCTCTGCTCACTTCTACTCATAGCCAGGATCTGACTTCGAAAACTATTCTATCAATATACTAATGGGTATGGAGATAAAGTAGTTCTAAGATTTATATGAAAAATACATGGAGCTTCCTAGATTTTTCATAGACATCTCCACAACTGCTATATCGATATACCCAATGGACTATCAATATAATAGCTGGAATGGTCAGATGGGAAATGGATAGTTTGTGCTGGCTGCCAAATGACAACAGGGAGATGCTACCAAGACAGGGAGCCAGATGGGGTGCCCACCAGCCACCAAGAATCAGATTACAGGGACCAAATGAGGGAAGACTGTGCCACTGTATGCCAAACAAAAGGTAATGGGGATTAGTTAGGGAGGGGTGTTCCACTGGCTAACAGGGATCAGATTACAGGGACCAGGTGAGGGAATGTTGTGTCATGCAATAGTATGGATAAGATTATAGAGTCTGTGTGAGGGAGAAGGGTGTCACCAGACAAGGGATCGCTGGACAGGGGAGTGGTAAATGGGGGTCCATGCTATGTGCATGTTGTTGAAACATGCTTTTTGGAAGAGTTAACTAGCATTGCACATTGCATGCTAGTGATGTCAAAAGACTTCCAATACACCAGTGCACCCTGTATGCATGCCTCTGCTACTCATTTTCAAGCACTCCTTTGGTTCATTAGTGCACTCAAGCTAACAGCTTTGTCACTGCACTAACTGTGGCTTTCACTGTGGTACTTACTTTGCCAACTACCTCCCAACTGCACAAACACAGTTACAGTAGTGTAGCCTAAGTCATGTTGGAATGGTGCTAACTGTTTAAATATCAGGCCCATGGTCCCTAAAGTTTTACTTGATGGGATGGTACCAAGTCAATGAGTCACTAGAAGAACAGCGTGGCAAAAAATGAGCTGCAGAAAAGCTGAGCCATGTATAGCGACAGGGGTATAATAGCGGTTGGGAATTATTGCTACACCTGTCGCTGTACAGAGATATGAGTAAGGGATGAAAGAGCTGTGGTTGTGGTGCAAGGTTAAGCCACTCCCATTATGGAGTGGCTAAGGCCCTAGGCACTGGAGTGGAGGAGGTCTGGGGACCAGGGTTTGGTTCACCGCCTCCCGATATTGGGCAATTAAAAAAAAAAAGAAATTTTACACCCTCCCATGTTTCCCCTTGTCCCTGAGGTCCACATCCCCTCAGAGTTGATTATATTACTTCCTGGGGGTGAGGGATGTGGAGGAACATAGACACCCACAAAACAAGAAAGTTCTTATGTTTTTCTGTTGTTTTCAATGGTGTTATGGCATTTTATGCTGGTCAGTGTTTTTATCGACCTTTTATTTACTTTCACTGTTTTGCTTGCAGCACTGTGTGCCATGCTGTTTTTGTAAACAGGATTATAACCCCATGCCGATGGGATTATGACTTCCTTTTTCATTACAGTTATGATGACATCCATTTTATGACAGCATAGGTCCTCTAGTAAGAGTTTAGCACCTTTAGAGAGGTGGACAAGTGAAAAAAAGACAAACCGAGTCATGTTGTATAAAGTTCAGAGATGCACATTTACCTCCACAAGTTACTGTATATTGAAAGAATTAGCAGGGACGCTCTCCTTTCTTCTTATGTTTCAAATTTGTAGTGTCCAGTATTATAATTTCACTTACATTTTTTTGCAAAATCGGTGCAACTATTTTATAAAAACTGAAACTTAAAAAAATTACTTAATCTATCCTTAAGAAAACAAGCACTGCAGGTTTTTCATTTGTATCAGTTTTTTTTAAGTAAAAAATTCACAGCATAATTAATTTTAAACACTCCTGTCACATGTGCATCTAAGAACATAGGACAGCACTGTGGAGAACACTGATTGTATTTTCTTTCTAATTAAGAGAAAGACCAAAACATTTGAATAATGCTTTCTTTTGTACAGTATACAGTATGTTTGTGTTGGGCAGGGGAACTGAATGACACATTATGTAAAACAATGAAAAATTCATTTTCTAAACCAGTTTGCAACAATTTGCACTGCACTTTAGAAACTCATAAGTCAACAGATTTTAGAAATGGTTGACTAGAATCTGGCAGCCATTATGTATTACCCTTACTGGAGGGTCAGATAGTCTAGCTAGTTACCCATCTGATCTAGGAGTATGGGTTTGCTTATTGTTTAGAAGAATTCATTTGTTTTACTCATGCTTTAGGATGAAAGGACAGCCTGTGGATATTTTCAGAATCCTTTTAGCTTTTAGAGACACTATTGATGGGAGGACTGGTACAGATTTGGGGAATGTTTTGGGTGAAATTAGCTAACTAAAAATATGTTTTTTAATGTCCCAACATTTAATGTAAAGTTTGATTTGGTTTGAATTATTTTTTCTCTCTGTTAAGAGGAGTGGGTAGGTCTATGGATATGCCTTGTAACATAAAGTAATCAAAACTCATCCTCTTTTTACCTACAGGCTCCCCAGATACAGCACATACAGCATTTTGTATTCTAGGTACTGCATGCCATCCAGTTTGCTAAGACAGCTAGTAGATCCTCAAATATTGCTGGTCAGAAAGCTTTTACTCTACCTAACACCCACTATCTGCCCATCTCTTTGCTTAAATCAAAGCTACCAGCTTATTCCACTGGTGTATGAAATGTTTCTCCCTGTAACAGCAGTATCCTCCCTGTGTTTGCTCTCTAGTCATTCCTTTTTTTCAGTTCAGCAGCAAATTCCTACTTCTTACACAAACCCCTCCACTATCATGCTATCTCCCAGTCCTGCACCTTAGGCCCAGTCTGGGCATAGCCAGTCATGACTGCACTTTGACATGTTGCATTCATAACAGAATAACTTATTTCCGGATCCTTCTCAATCCCTCTGTAGCTGAATATTCTTTCACTTTTTTCCTTTATCTTTCCTTACTCATTTCTAATGAAGGTTGCAACATGTAAGTTCCATATCTAGCTGACCCTTTATGGGTTGGTGCTGCTTATATCTTTAGTGAGCCTTGCAGTCTTCCATGTGCAATACAAGCATTTGACCTAATGATTCATTCCCTTGATTTCTCCACCAAACCTCTTGTTTTTTCCCTGAAGAATACACTATCAAAAACTGTAATGTTATCTGTTATAAAAAACTGATTCTCTTCAAACTTGACATCATGGAAACATGCAATGTGGTTAGGATAGTTTGATCAGATAGCAACAAATTCATGGTCACTCATGTAAATGGACAATATTGCTCACGGGCCTTCCAACTTATCACATAAAATCAATTGTACTACCTGATTTTTCAGCAGTGTATCCAGTGTAGAACCATGAAGGATAGTTTCACCCAGTGACAGGTTCACAAAAAAGTCAGATCTTATGACACTACTGTCAAAATGTCCTCAGTAATGACTAGTCATAATGGTTGGAAATGCTTGGCAATTGAGGATAATTAAGCAAGTAGCAAACAATTGATTTGTTTATTCTTACCAATTCTTCACTGAAGATCCTGACTGACGTGACTAGACAAGAAGGAACATGGCACTGGGCATAACTATATCTGCTGGTTAGGCAAGCAGTAATATCTGGCAGGGTGGGTAGTATTGGGCTATACCTGCCCACCCAATGGTGTAATGAGGCATGACACCACAGGCACAGGCCCTTATATCCCCCAGAAGGGCAGGCATAGCTCGTACCACCCACCCTGGAGGGTATTCTTGCCTGGTCATTACACTCTTAAACCAAAGTTCCTCAAACTAGGTGCACCTGCCCTTGCTCACCCAGTTTGTGAATCTTTTAATTGCTTGTTCCTTTCAAGTACTGTCCCTGACAAGAGGAAGGTAGTGATAGTCATACCTGTACATAAGGGGGGATCCAACTTGGTAGCTGAGAACTTAAGACCAATATCCACCCTGTGACCCCTGGCTAAAATACAGGAATGTATGATTTATAATCCTCTGCAGAGTTATCTGGAACACCACAATCTACTCTCTCCCTACCACCATGGATTCAAAAAAGAATTATAGCACCCTCACAACCTTGATTAAAGTAATCACAGATTTAATCCAGGCCATGGATCAAGGTTCTGCAATGGGTGCTATCTTTGTTGACCTGACAAATTTGTTCGACCTTGTGAATCATGGTCTTCTGCTACAATGGCTTCTTTAGCTTGGTCTTGATAGTAGTTCCCTGGGGTGGGTCAACAGCTATCTGTCCTGCCGATCTCAAAGGGTTAAGTGGGCTGGTGCCCTATCTAGCCCTAGACTCATAATTCATTGGGTGCCACAGGGCTGTATTCTTGGGCCTATGTTGTTCTCCCTGTTTATTAATGACTTACCCTGTAACTGTGGTGGTGTATCTGTGCACCTCTGTGCAGACAACACAATCATATACCATTAATCTCCTAATGTCAATCTAATAAACAGTGACCTTGCTTATGACTTCTCTGACCTGGAAGGTTGATTCATGTGCAATCATCTCATCCTTAACACAAATAACTAAATGTATGTTATTCTCTCACCCATCTTCCTCTCCTAATACCCTCCCCCCACTTAATATCACATCTCTGAGTGAGGATGCCCTTGAATTTGTCAGCACCTTTAAATACCTAGGCATCCTCCTCAATTCCTCATTTTCCTTTAATATCCATGCCTCCACAATAGTTAAGTCACTGAACCAAAAGTTAGGTCTCCTGTACTGTATCCGTCCCTTTATCACTTCTGCCACTTACTTTAAAATTGCTTCCTCATCCCTTCTCTCTCTCCTCACCTATAGTGCTCCTTTATTACAATCTACCAATGCCACTACCCTGTCTCTCCTTGCTCAGGCATATCACAGAGTAGGTAGGTTCGCACTGGGGGTCAACACCCGTCACCATCACTGCAATGTCCTTTCTTTCTTAGGTTGGCTACCATATAAATCAAAACTGAAGTATACCACCCTGAGTCTCATGCATAAGATGGTCCCTAGATTAACCCCTCCTTGCCTCACTGCAATTGTCCACCATTGACAAGCCCCTTGAGCTCTCAGATCTGCTTCCCTCTCCCTTTTCACAAGGCCTAACTGGCAACTAGCCACAGCTCATAAGTCTTTTGCTTTTGCTGCAATGTCTGATTGGAATTCCCTTCCTTCTTCCATCCTATGTTGCCTCTCTTTTCCCATTTTCCAATCCAATCTGCTCACTGCTCTCTTTCTTCTGCTGCTACATGCTCCTGCTTTCCGATTATGCTGATTTGCCTTCTCTCTCCTCCGCCTGACTTTCTACCTATGCTTCTCTCCTTGCCCTTTACCCTGACTCACCTTTGTACCATTCTGCATATGTTCAAATAGTTTGACCTTAACATGTGTATGCATAACTGCAATTTTTTACATGCCTAGCCTATTTGCTATTCATATGTTGATAACATTACTGTATATTACTGTGGTTTTACTATATTCTGTCTTTGCTAATGTAATTTTCTATCAGTGTCTATCGTTCTGTGAAATTGTAGTAAGTGCTCTGTACTGCACTTCTCTTGTTGCTCTCCTGGGTCATCCCTGAAAAAGGGACTGCTATTGTCTCAGTGGACTTACCCAGTTACCAAAACTCAAATACATAAATAAATTATTGCACTGAGAAAATGGCATTAAAGCAGAAAGAACAGACTGACTCAGATTTTAAGGTTTGCAGACAAATAGATTATTTTTTTATTTAACATATTAAACTGCAGGACAAAAAATAGTGGCTAGAAAAAAATGCATTTAAACACTGAGGTGGTAAAGTCACTTTCATTTGTGGAGATAGTGTTCTGCTCTAAAAGTTTCCAATTCACATTGAAATAATCTGGCATTCTTTTTTTAAAAAAAAATTCTCTCTTTCTCTGCCTTTTTGGTTCTTTCTCTCTCTCTCTCTCTGCCTTTCAGGTTATAACAGGATACCTAGTGGGTGCCCAATGGAACTATGAAGCTGCTCAAGACCTGGATCTGAATATTGAAAGTGTTTTATTGACCTGGGACTCCTCTTCTGTGTCACTGCTTCTTTTGTCATCCACATGAGTGTCCAGTTTTGTTCCCAGTGCCTGTGTTGGTTCCATAACATTGCTGCTTTTCTCCACTTCCTGGTTGCCTTTTGGGCTGTGAGATGTTGCAGTGCCCTCCAATTTCATTTTTTTGGGGAGGCAGTTCTTAAAATTTATTGTCTTATAGGTCTCTTAGCATTTTTTTGAGACCTTTTCTAGTTACAAGGTGAAAATTGACTTGTGGCCGAAACATTTTGTTAAATTTTGCCGATGCGTCTTTTCTGATTTTGAATCTCCCACAGCATGCTGAGCAATGCACTTTATGAGTGCTTATGATTACTGTTCAATGATGCACATAACAGGGATTTTTCTTTGTGACAGGATACCTTGGGCTGGCACTCGTTTTAGGTGGGCATTGTTGTCTGATAGATGCCCACCTAAATGAGTGTCTCAGCCAATCAGGAGGCAAAATCGGTTGTGGTCTTTTACTAATGCCATCAATCAGACATCACTCAGAGTAGACATTAAAATATCCAGACTTCTCTAGCAGATTAGTGATTTTTATAAAGTAGACCCCAGAGCATTTTTCTCAATTACTCCATGTCTACATAATGAAGAAAGTCTTTTGAGAAGAGCTTCCATAGTCTGTTATATTAAAACCCTATTCATCTCCATACTGACAAATTCAATACTATCAACTAGTAGTCATTCTCTTTAAACAATGCCATTTCACAGAATCTTGAATGTTGCAGGTGCCTGGCTGGCAGGAAACAAAGTGGCTGTTTTGTTTTCTAGTCATCTAGGATTTCCTTTGATCATTTGCTTTCTAATACAACCATCCAGATGCATTTCATTGTCCATAATTGAGATAAACAAGTTGCTGAATATTATTTTTTCTAATATTTTTAATATGAAAACACAAGGATAATACTACAGCATGGTTACCATCAATTGCAAATCTCAGAGTCAGTCAGTTCTTGATTTTTTGGTTCCATAGATTCAAATTGAAGTGAATGTTTAAGCTCAGTGTGATATCAAGGCAAATTTAGCAACTGATGCCTAACTCTCTGTGGGTACAATTATGCTAAAAACAAAACAAAACAACCCCCCCAAAAAAATACAGCTGATTTTGTTTAAATGAGAGCTGCTCAAACCATTATTTCCTAATTTCCTTTTGAAAAGTCGCACATGGAAATGTGTATATGTCTGATAGGAGCCAAGGAGACCCTGTTTGAGCAGAAATTCAATTCCCACCAATTGTTTTATGCATATCAGCCCATTTGGGAGGGGAGAATGACACAGCTTTTATACTTTGAGCTGCTAAGTTTTTCAGTCTTTTTTTCTTATGAAGTTTGATGAAAGTGAAGTAAGTGATTATACAAAAATGTAATTCACTGTATAAAGCTTTTACACAGTTGTATTCAGAATCCTTCTGGTAATCTGCCAAAATTTTTCTGTCCTGCAGTTACCCACTAGAGATGCAGCACATTTAATTTCTGCCGGTGAAGTAGCAATGAAGTGGCCAATTTCGCTGTGCAGAGTAATTCATGAAATTTTCTGCATTAGGCGGAATTGCGCCTAGACAAAATTTTGCCTAATGAGGGTGAAATTTCACCTTCTCTGGTGAAATTTTGCAGTAGAAGGTGAAAGTTTGCCATGGAAGGTGAAATTTCACCATTTTGCTCTGCAAAACGGGTGGAATTTTACAAATTACTCTGTGAAGCATATTTTGCTCACTTCACCCACCACTATTACCCACACATCCTATTTACTTACTCTTGTGTTCATGTACTAAAGATCCTTAAATACACCTACAGTACTGTCAAAATCATCCATCCTCATGATCAGCATTTATGTACAGTATGGCCAAGCCACAAAATACTCTTGACATGTTTTACTATTAAACTCTTATGGCTGTGCTAGAGTTCTTTATTGATCCACTTTATACTCAAAAGAAAGTAATGGCAATGCTAACTGGTGAAGAACATCACACTAGACTAAAATAAATGCTATTTAGGTTACTTCTGTGCAAACTGAACAGTAAGGATAGTACTTATTTTATTTATTTATTTATTTATGAAAGTTGAATTTACAACCTTTGAGTCAGGAATTCATTTACAAAGGCATCTCATTGCAGGGAGGGTAGACATGGTTACAGTGTGAGACACAACAGTGGTAACATATAGGTGCAATACAGATAACAAAAGAACACAATACAACAGTAGTTTATGGAATAAAGTTACATGCAGTAAATAGCAATCATATAAAGTATAACAATAATAGAAGTCACAGCCCTGGTCATACCAGGGAAATACCTATGTGGAAGGGAGGGTGGGTGGAGAAACAGAGATGAGGAAAAGAAAGAAAAAAAGGAGGGGGAAGCAGTCCAACAGACATTGTCAAGGCTATGGGCCAGAAATGGGGAGGGACCTCGACATTAGATTGATTAAGGTGGTTATGGAGAGTGACTTTGAAGGGACCAATTTTGGTAGACTTAATGACAGAGGGATGGAGGGAGTTGAACCATGTGGGGGCACGGTAGAGGAAGGACCTTTGGGCTAGGGAGGTCTTGGTATGGTGCACCAGAATGGTGGCCTTAACTGAGCTATGGATAGCAACAGATGGGGATGTAAGCTGCAGGGACACGGTGACCCCTGGGGGGAAGTCCTAACAAGGAATCTTTGGCAAGTAAGCAGGTTTAGTGGCACAGATGCTCCTCCAAGGTGAGCAGGCTGGCGGTGGAATAGAGCAGGCAAGTATGGGTGTGGAGGGATGCACCAGTCAGGAGCCTGCAGGCCTTGTTTATTGAGGTCTGGATTCTGTTGAGGGCCGTATTGTCGGCCGCAGTGTAGATAGGTAGGCCGTAGTCCACTAGGGACAGGTCGGAGGAGCTGATGGCCAGTCAGAGGGCAGTTTGGGGGAGGCAATCTCTGTGGCAATAGAAAAGGCCAATCTGAGAGTTTATGGCTGAGGACAGGGTATTGATGTGAGTGTGGAATGTAAGAGCTGAGTCGATGGTGATGCCCAGGTATTTGTAGAATGACTCCTGCTCGAGAGGGTGAGCATTACTGGGGAGAATGCAGAGGGAGGCATTTTTGGCCTTATTCTGGTGATGTGAAAAGAGCATAGATTTTTTTTTTTGAGGTTAATAACCAGCCACATAACATATTATTTTAGACACATCTCAATGAATATGTACAACAGGCTGCAGACTTCAAAACTGCTACATTACTCACATTTAAATTGGAATGATTTCTAAAATACACTTCCTTTCAGAAGGAATAGTACAATTGTATGCAAATTATAATGTAGTGCCCAAAATGAGCATTTGGAAAGGTATGACTCATATGTACCGAACCATACAGCTTCTCAGAACATTGCAAATTAACATCGATCTGTACAAATCTAGAAATTTTGTCAAAATGAGATTAAGCTCCACTGTAATTGGCAAAACTGTTTTTATATCAAGGTTGGTAAACTGAGAGTTTTACATTCCATTCATTCTTCAAAAAATTAATAAAACTCTTGAGGACTGGGTGGGGGCTAGCAAATTGCTTTTCAAAATATCTTCCTCCCCTGCTGGCTCCCAGGGTGGATTATGCACACAAAATCTTCAGATCGGAGTATGTAACCATCTCTGGAGTTTAAAACATGGGTGTTGGCAGACATACTCAGTGTACTTTTCTGAGTACAGTAAACTCTGGAAAATCCAGGAGCAACATAAGCCTCAGGCCAGGGGAACAAACACAAACAGAGCATGATGAAGAAGAACTGTTTTCCCCCTTTTTGGATGCTTTAGTGTGAGATTGTGAATGATCTTTGGAAGAGTTGTGGTATGGCATGGTATAGCTTTTTTGTTGGATCATAAAAAAAATCATTACGAGCAATAGTAAAACATACAAATATACAGTTATTTTACATTCAAAATAGAGTAAATTATATAAATACTAACCAATAAATACCATAATGTACATAAATAAGACATCCCAGCTCCATGCAGTTAGGCTCAGGTATTGCTGACTGTTTCATTCTCTTTTAAACATTTTGTATAGTCACTAGGTAATGTGCAACTATCCTAATAATATAATAATCATCCACAACAAATAATATTTTTTAAATATCATTCTCATCCATCAGTTTCAATGAGTCAAGTAATAGAGCTATCCAAAATTTCCTAGCTTCATTGGGCCACTAGCACTGCAACATTACAAGTGACAGATCTTCCCTAGATTTGCTATTGAATTTACAAAGCTCATCACCAGGGTTGGAAGATTTGCTATATCTGGTAGAGAGGACATTTGAATCAAACATACCAGTTTTGTACTCCGCAAAGGTTTTCCTTTAAACATTTTCCTCAAAGATGTCGAAATAATACCTGAAACTAAGTCTGCAGTCATTATCACTGTACCATCTAGAAAATTTAGACTGCTTGATGGCATTGAAATCATTAGTTCTATGAGCATTCATAATTTCCTGGAAAATGTATTGTTTATGTTTATAACTTCAAGTAATCTTATTATTGACATATCTGACTAGAAAGTCAATGCCATAAACTTGTAAAAGTTTGTGGACATGTCCTAGCCAATAAGAAGGCTTAAAACCAAAATTTTTCCAATGATCCTTTACACGTAAACATTTTTTTACTAGTCTACCCTCTTTTAGCCTGTTTATTCTTAACCAGTGCTTAATTATTTTACTGTCAGCAATTGCTTGGATGCTGCTTAAGCCAAACTCTGTCCTGAAAACATAACTTAGGGTAGATTTATTAAAACTCAAAGTAGAAGGTTGTATTTGAATTATTGTATTCCCAGCTTCTCAACAGGATACAGTACATAGCCCAGATTTCAGTACCATAGAGAACATGCATAATATATTTTGTTTGAATAGCCTTAACCAAGGGCCAACTAGAATGACCACCATATAAACAGTTGAATCTTTTTTAGACCAGTAATAGAGCATTTTGCTTTAGACAAAATATAATCAAATTGACTTTTCCATGAAAGGTTCCAGGAGTAGGTTATACCTAAATAATGGTGGACCCTATGCACGATGCCAATATGCTGCATAAACTGGGAGCATTGGCACTAATATGCCTGAATGCTGCAGAGTGGGGTCCTGCAGACCCCATGTGGCAGTCACAAATGGGGTGCAAGGCAGGTATGCAGCCACTTCCCTGGCTGAGTGGACTGCAACACGCTGCGGACATTCTGGGGGCATGCCAGCACTATGTAGTATACATGAAACCGTGTAGTGCTGGCCACATGGGTTGCAGAGATTGGCACAGGTTACAGCAGCTGAGATCCTGCCATAACCCACTGCTTGCTTCCTGGGATACCACCTGCAATACGTGGTTGAACCTGGAATCAACTCCACCCCGTGCTGCCCAAGCCCACTGTGCAGAACTTGAGGAACAAAGCTGCTGATCAGGTAGGTGCCCACAGTGCCATGTCCCCTTGTCAACCCAGGTCAGCCCCATCCATGGGGTAGCAGTGTACCACTGCCCTCAACACCAGACCACCCAGTCCTGGACTGCCGGAGGACCCAACATGGCCCTAACCATGTTGTTGTTTGTGCTGCCCCCCTGTGGTGATGCGGTACTGAATGACCACTGGCATCGCCTTCACCACAATGCCTCGGCCATCTCACTGCTGCTTGGAGAGTACCACGTATTTATAGCAGTGCTCTCCTAATAGCAGTTAGATGGCCAGTGGCTGAGAAGGTGTGGTGAGGGCTGTGCCGCTGGCCATCCAGTCCTGTGTGACCACTGGGCATGTATGTTGCAATGGGGGGTCAGTGCTGTAGGTGGGTGGGTGGGGGACTGTTAGACAATACAGAGTTGTCAGGTTCCAGGGTGGGAGTCTTGTTTGCATTGCAGGGCATTTGTGTGTGTGTGGGGGGGGACTCCACTCCAACTGCTTGTTGGCCACTGGAGCATGGGCATGCAGGTCTGGGTGCCTGCAGTAGACATTCACTACCCTGGACCCATACTGAGCTGCATGAGGGATCCACTTTGGGATCCAGGATGGGCATCACATTGGATGCCCACCCAGGTCTGTGACTCTGCCCCTGGCTGCCCTGTAGTGTGCTGCATACTGGGGGGGCACAAGGCCGTGGACAGATGATGGTCAGTATTGAACACCAACCGATGCACACCTGTCTGCAGGTGTGGAGCTGTGTGGGTGGGTTACGAGCTTTTGAAGCATAACCTATGCCCAGTAGTGCATAGGGCCCATTATGATTTAATTGTATCAATTGTCCTGGAATTCATGTTCCAATGATATTTGTTACTATAGGCACCAAATGCAATAATCTTACTTTTAGATATATTTACCTTACGAGATTGGATTGTAGATTCTTTATTTAAGGTATTAAGTTTCTTTTTTGTAACCTAGTACAAAAGAGCAAGAAAAGGACAAAGCCATCCCAATAAGCCAATGCAGTGCAAAATATTGAGCCAATGTTAAGATAATCTGTGTCAGGACCTTCTAATGCTTTCAGTAGCGTGTTGATATATATTGAAAAAAGGGTAGGGTTGAGTATGCAGCCCTGTCTAACTTCTTTATTCGTGGGGAATCTATCTAAGAACTGGCCTCTATTCCCAGCCCTAACTTGAGCCTATTGTATGTATCAGTTTATAAATCTTTGATGATACTAATCAAAATGGGGCAGAGCCTCCATTCCCTCATAATGTCCCATAAAATATTCGTATCAATTGAGTCAAATGGTGTGCTAAAATTAATGAAGGCTGAATAAAATTTCAGTCCTCTTAATTTAACACATTTTCCAAGAAATACCGTGACATAAAGCAATTATCTAAGATTGAATAGCCTTCTCTGAAACTGACTTGCAAAGGAGAAATGTCACCCACTTTTCAAACTCAGTTTGCACACTTACTAATAAGACTCCAGCATAGACTCTAGATATAATATCAAGCAGACTAATCAGTCCATATGTATTTGGATCATAATTCCTTTAAAAAAAAACAGAATAATTTCTGGAGCCTCTTCATGAGTTAGGGATGCTCTTTTCAAGAAAACATTTATTGAAGAAAATTGTTAAACTGTTTTACCATTGGTGCACCAGCCATAAATACACTTCAGCAGGGATCTTATCAGGTCCACAAGATTTTTGGGATTTGAGAGAAGTTATTGCTGAAGGACCATCATGCTGCACAGTCAACTTAAATGCTAGTCTTATATCTGTTGGGACACTAATATCCCTACTAATATTAACCAAAGGGGTACGATCATAAAAAATATTGAGAAATGTTACACCCATACCTCTTTAGGGATGTAGGTATCCCATTTATCTTTATAGTTATTACATCCCCTCACAACTAGGGACCTAAAGGACTGTTTAACCTTTTCTGCTGGGGTCCTTATAATATTCCTTTTTTTTATTATCCAAAAATGTCTTGCAATGTGTCCTTTCATGTTTAAGTTATTTAAATCTGTGTTTACTTGGGGACTCTTTTTATTGCCCTAATATAGGCCATCAGTCTTTTCTTTCTCTATTTACACTCATGATCAAACCATCCCTTGTTCCTTCTAACTTTATTTTTAGGGGCCCCTTCTTTGTAAAGAAGTTGTTTTATTTCTTTAACCCTCCCCCGCTCCTGTGCTAAATCTTAGAAGGTTATATTGGCCCCAAGGTTGGAGGTCCATAGGACCAAGAAATCTTGAGTCTTGTTCTTTATATCTCTGTCTCATTGTTCCATATAGCATGCTTAAAAAGTCTAATCTCTAATTCTTTGGTTTCCAACTTGGTCGGGTGATTCTTAGTACGATTTGGAAAATATTCACTATTCAGAACAACTGGAAAATGATCACTTTCACTCCTGGTCAGAACCAACACCTCTTACCAAAATTCTGGGGCTCTGTTCCAAAGTGCTAAATCCAAAATTGATGCACCCTGGTGTGAGTAGAAAGTTGAGTGCCATTTGACATCGCCCTTTATTCTCTCGTTCAATGGATAAAAGTAATTGCTTTTCATTATATCAATAAGTCTTTGATCTTATTGTCAGTAATCTTTCTGGTGAAATTACTCACATCAGAAACATTCAATTTAAGATTGTTTCATTAGAAAGACCATCAAAGGACCCAATTCTGATATATCCCTTAACCCACAAAAATGTGTGCCATCTGGTTCCTTTGTGATATATTAAAGTTTAATATCACATTTCTACATGTGTGTTCAAAACTAAATCTTCCTTCTTTAAGTCTTACATCAGAAGAAAAGCATGAAGACTTAACTAAAATCCATCTAGAATTTTCCATTTTCCATGGCAATATTTAACCATAAAATATGTTATCTAGCTAATGAAATTTTATAATTACCATGGTCCTGAGGCAGAATTACTTACATCAGATGACAGACTTATTGACAGTCCCATTGCTGGCATCCAGTATCATGTCTGAACATATTGTTTGTTTGTTTGTTTATGTTATTTAGTTTTTGTTAACAAGGAAATTATACTGGGCAAATACAATGCTTATTGCCAGGAGTGACCTGGGTATTACAGAGTATATAAACAAGTAAAACATAGTAGCAGGTTACATATAATTAATCAATAATACACAGCAGGTTGTGGTATATCATGGGATATTGTCATGCCTTGAGTGTTTTGTGAGGCATGTGGCCATAGGCCAGATGTCTCATGCACTCAGAAAGTGCCAATATCCCATGATATGCCACACTGGAGTGTATAATTGCTGTAGTAAACTGAATTATTGGATTCATATTTGTATTAGTAACAAAAAAAGGCTTCAAAATGGCTTTGAACATGTTTTAGTATTGAATTTTTAATATGAAGGAATACATATAAAGAAAATAGTTCTACTTATGAACAGCAGATGCTATTGTTGTATAGTAGTGTCTATGTAATCTCATTATAGAGCAAAAAGAATGCACTTGTACTGAGCAATGTTTAAAAATATGTTTTGTAGTGGTATCATTCAGGGAAGAGATGTTAGCAGAGGGAAAAATATTTTTTATTTATTTCTTGCTGTGTTGTTGGTCCTGTGCCTGGAGCAGCTGCAAGTGCGTGGTGTGGTGATTCAGTGTCTTTCAGACTTTACACCATGTATGCTATTGGAACTGTTTGTGGTGAGTTGTGAGTAACTTTCAGTGGTGCAGTCCTAAAGTTGGCATGACAACAGCTGAAGTTTTCCTGTGAGGTAGGTGTTTTTTTTCTTTTGGTTTGAGTGCGGTGAATGGGAGTAGCTATTGCAGTTTGAGTCAGCTGGAGGGACTGGCATTTGTCACACATAGGCAGGAGTACTGCAGATGTTTGTGAGAGGAGCAGGCAGGTCGATATGAGGTTTAGAGTGACATTCTGCAGTGGTTGTGGTGTGTGACAGCGTCTTTTTTTCAGTCAGTGGGAGAGGGTCATATATATGTGGGAATGCTACATTTAAATTCTTGATCCTGGAATTATGGGTGACATGTCAGTCTGGGATTGGCAGTGATGCCCAGGGTAGTCATAGTTCTGTGGGTAAAGTCAGGGAGGACTGCTATAAAGTAAGCAGACTGCTGCCATATTCTTTTTTTTCCCTAATTTGGCTATGTTGTGGGATTTACTTACAACTGAGAGGAGCTCTCAGCCAATCAGGTGGCTGCAGTTTTGCAACCAGTTCATAATAAGAGGTACTGTACAACAAGTCATTACAGTATACACTCCACATAAAATACAAGGCAGACCAAGAGCAAAGTGAATCAAAATGCATTACACAGTATTACACTGGAATACTAGTGCCAGTACTACGGTTTTACACAAACCTTCAGATGATAAAATCCCACAACTGTACTACAGTAAATTACTAGCAATGAAAATATTCTCTGTCCCTAGAGGTTGTGTCCACATCTTTAAAAAAATGTACAGTATTAATCGAGGCCAGGGCAGTCTACCTGAGATGCAACATCCCATTTTCAGTCAGGATCAGCTTCTACCCAATTTCACAGTTGTGAAGATTAGGTGATTTTCTCAAGGTCATATTATTGTACTGATGGAATTTGTAACTGAGTCTTCTGCTTCTCAAGCCTAGGATTTATCTCCTACACTGCACTGCCTTGCATGTGGGAGAACAGAATTGGAAAGATGAACATGTGCAAATAGCCATCGATCTGGTACCTGTGCCACAGGATCCTGGTCAGTAGTGGTAGATCATTTTCAACAGGTTTCAACATTTTGAACCCAAATTTCCAATGTAGTCTTTTTTATGACCTTGTGTTATGATCATGACAGGTGGAATTTCTTGAATCCTTCTGAAAGGGGATTTCACAGTGTAACTGCAAAAACAGGTTTCAGAGGAGATTTGAAAAATTACATCTGTCATGTTCACGTGGTGGGGTAACACAAGGACTAAGTTGGAAATCTGGGGATGAAATCTGTAAAAAGGAGAATGTTATGAGTAGATATTGAACAAGCATTTGTCAATGCCAAATGTCTGCTTGCTGGTATTAGCATTGTGAATGCAGGAGTTAGACAGATGCAGAATAGGAATGGCAGCGAAGTATTGAAGTTCACACCATATATGTTATACTTTTTTTTATGTATTGTAATAATTGTATTGTAATGGCGTCATGTGCTGACCAATAAGCAGATTTGATCGATTGAAGTCACTTAACCTCCCTAGTGCTCCCAGGTTGCCATTGAAAACAAGGCTTGAGCCTTAAGGGCTTTACCTGGTTACTAAAGAATAAAAACAAAAAATTTCAATGTGCTCCCACATTTTGACCCCATATTTCCAATGTAATCTTTTTATGACCTGATGTTATGATCAAAACAGCTGGGATTTTTTTTTTAAATCCCATTCAAAAGGTGATTTTGCAGTGTGACAGAGAAAACATGCTTTGGAGAGAATTTGAAAAGTATCACCTGTCATGTTCATATGGTAGGGTAACACAGGAGATACAATGTGTTGAACACCAGGGGCCAAAATCTGCAAAAATAATGTTATGAGTAAATGGAACAATTTAAAGTTTCTTCCTTAGCTGGCCCAGTGGTGCTGAGGGTTGAGGCACTGGACGCCACACCTCGAACCGTGCTGATGACCCAGGTTTGGGAACAGACTTGGACCACTGGGGGCTAGCAGGGGGAATGAAGGATTGAGCATCCTGTGACAGCTCTCCTTCCTTCAGGGTGGGTGAGTGATAAGCACTGCTCTGCAGTGACACCCAGCAGAGGCTGGGTGTTTGGCAGAGTGCAGACATTCACAGGGGGGAGGAGCCGGCCGACGTCTGCATGTTAGCGCACTGATGTCAGTACACGTCCTGCTCCTCAGAGGGCATATAAGAAAAAAATACAGAGCTACCAGCTGCCTTCATGATGCCAGCCCTTGGCACCAATCAGCTTCCAGGGTGGCCCTACCTTACCCTATCCTGTTGCCTGTGGAGCCATTTGAGAGGGGTCGGTTCCATGGTCCACCCTAGGGGGCAAGCCAAGGGATCCCAAGGTACAGGTGCACCCAATCTGGAAGTGGGAGCAAGGATCCATGACTGGGTGGATCTCAGGTGGCTGGCGGGCAAAAAAGTTTCTTCTTAACTTTATTGTTTCTTTTTTCACATTTTGATGCCAGATTTTCAATAAAGTCTTTTTTTGACCCCATCCTTCTATACATGATAGGTGTCATGAATAAAATATTGAAATGTAATTTCATGCCACAAATGCAAAAACATATTCTGGCCAAGATTTGGAAAATGACTCCTGTCATGTTCATGAGGTGGTATGAAAAATGGCTATGTTCAAAATTTCAGGTCAAAATATTAAAAATTACCAAAGTTATAAGTGAACAATGAACAATGTTAACGCACCTTCATGACTTTGTTGCTTCTTAATAGTTTTATCCCAAATTTTCAACATGGACTTTTTATGACCCCACCTCATGCACCCAGTAGGTGAAAATGTCAAAACCAACTGAAAAGGTGAGTTTGCAGAGAAAATGAGGAATCACCTTTTGGGCCAGATTTGACAAATTTCAACTACCTTATTCATGAAGTGGTGTCCCAAAAAGCCCATGTTGAAAATTTTGAGGAAAATATTAAAAAATAACCAAGTTATGAGTGCAAGTTCAAAACACATTGATATACATTGACTGCAGTTTATCTGATTTCCTCAGGTCCTGGTGTTGCATTGAAGAATAAAGATGTGTCTCTGGTCCAGAGAGGATTACAGCATTGGACTTCTGCTAGGTAAGTGAGGGGTAAGGAGAGTGTGAGGTGGTGGGTGCCTGAGGGGAGCAGGTGGCCGGAGGTTAACTGCAGGGAGGAGGCAACAAGTCATTGATTGACCTTTTTCCCCCAGGGTATAGAAGAGGAAAAAGACTACAATGGATACTAACATACTATAATGCCAGCAGAGTAGTCCTCATGGTCTATCTAGTCTGCTTGAGAATCAGCACCCATGTTGGGCACTATGGCTGTCTTCCCCACCTCCCCGTTGGATCCCCCACGCCCTGACTGTAATTCTACTCCAGTTTTGGCATTACTCAGCTTCACCCTCCTAAATAGATGGTTCTATTTATTTCAGGGAGTTGCTTTACCATTCACCAGGCACCAGGACAAGAATCGGGAGGTGAGAGGGACCCTTGGCAATAGGAGACAGTTGGTTTACTAGTTATGGGGCACTGGGGAAAGAATCAGGAGGTGGGAGGGATATTTGGCAGTGGGAAACAGTTTTATTATTCATAGGGCACTGGAGGAAAAATCAAGAGGTGAGAGTGATACTTGGCAATAGTAGGAGAATTGTGTTATTATTCACAGAGGCACCAGGAGAAGAATCAGGAGGTTGTATTGATACTTGGTAGTGGAAGGTTGCATTGGGGGAAGATGAAGCACAGGATGATTATGACACCAATCAGCTGTGTTGCTTGGCAGTGTCATGTAGATCAGAGGGAAGAGCCATCCTGTGATCGGGAATCTCTTTCCTTTGATCTTTCTGAAGGTTCTGCCCATCAAACACTAAAGAGCATCATGATCTGCCTGGCTGATAATTGGTCTGTCAATACTGAGCCCCTTGCAGATTGCCCTTCACTGGGCCAACAGTGGCACATCTCTTAAATCCACTGTCACAGTGACATGTTCACTTTGCACAAGTATGAACATAAAAATAACTTGGAGTAAAAGTGTGGAAGTAACAGGACAGAAACTGTTACAGGCTGCTAGTAGGTAACAGAGAATCACATCATGGTACCTACTGTGGAATTTCATTAAATCTAAGGCTATTAAATATTCAGTGCTGTTAAGGACATATCATTGCCATGCAGTGATTTTAGTATAACAAAAAATGTAGAATGCCTACATATTTCAACAACCTTGAATCCTTCATTTGATTTAGTGCAGGGGAGTGAAAACACATGATAGAAAGTGGCAGCTGCAAAGTATTGCAGCCAGAACTTACTTAATTTTATGGTTTAAAATATCTGGCTCTAATTAGGGCTTTGAAGGCTTTTAGTGCTACTCAAAGTCATGCTGGTGGGTGCCTTTGAGAAACACTGTCTTAGTATATGGAAATCCAATGCTCTGACAGCAAAATAAAATAATGATTCATACTGCTGCAGACACTTCACTATTTCATGAATTCAGCTTAAAGTGAGAATTCCAAAGCCATTAAATGTTTCCATCAGTAATTCAGCTATCAGCATGGACTGATAAATATCTAACCACTTTAAATGCATAAAATTCATATGTGCACTACTGCAGCCTGCAGTGCATGTAAGTGATATGACAAGGCATGTGGTGATGCTGTAATAAAAGCAGGTTTTCTTGTTGTTTTTAGTCATTGTTTAACTTGAAAAGATGCACTAGATGATGATCAATGTTCAGGCATGCTCTGATAAATCAATCAACCAATCAATCAATCAAAATCTTTATTTAACCAGGCGGGCACCGTTGAGCAGAGTTCATTTTCGAGGTGAACCTGGGATAAGGTAACTACAGAAGGATTCAACAGAATTGCAACTGCTACCAACATGGCAGTATACATTAGGACAGATGTGAGAAGGATTTACACAGGTCTAACATACACAAAAATTATTAAGTATACAAGCTACGGTAACATAAAAGAAAGTACAAGTTGATCGCAAAAATATATATATATATTTTTTCTTTTCTTTTCCTACTTCTTCCCCTTCAGAGGACAGCAGGTAAGGGGATGCATGAGGTAGAGAGGGAGAGGAGAGGGTAGGGATATGGGTTGAGGGTTGGTAGTATTATCCATATAATCCGTGCTATTAATGGAAGCAGTCGCATAAAGAAAAGTCACAAAAATTGTACATTACACAATAACAAGAAGTATGCATAATAAAATAGTAATAAACTGCCATCAATAATTAAAAACATTCAATGGCTTAAACGAGTGTTGTGTTACACTTATGCAACTGTGAAAAACTGTTTGGCTGTTCGCACTGTCTGTTCCACAGGGTATTACCACCCTGTGGGGTACCAAAGACAAGGAACCCTTGAAGAGGGTTACACTCCTAGAGGTGCCGCAGCACGGATTCCCTTGGCTAAAGGTACCTTCGGAAGGAGGTCCCAAGGACAGAGGTGTGCATCTGGAGGAGGATTGGTGGATGGTGGGGCAAAAAAAAAGTACTTCTGAGGGAGACTAGAAGGAACTGCTTAAATACCTCAGGAAGGGGCATGGCTGGTTGCTTCACCACACTGAACTGCAGGCATAGCCTTTCAATTCAATCAGACTATGCAACTAGTGAAGTGCTACACTTGTGCAACTGTGATGTACTGTTTGGCCATTCATACTTTCTATTCAATGGGGAATTACAACCATGAAGGGGTACCAAAGGCAAGGAAACCTTGAAGAGGGTTCCACCTCTACAGGTGATGAAGGAAGGATTCCCTTGGCTAAAGGTGCCTTAGGAAGGAGCACCCAAAAGAAGTATTGAGCGGGAAACATAATCATGAGGCCAAGGAGCACAGATTGGAAGCAACAAGAGACAACTGAAGAGACAGAATTGAGATGAGCAGGTTATCAGGATTGCACTGATGACTTGGGGCGGGGCTTCCCAAGGAGAGAGGGAATGGTAGAGAAGAGGGCCACCATACATCTAGATCCAACAATGGAAACCTATCTATGTAATGAAGACAATTGTATTACATATTGAATACCTAACTTTTATGGCCTTTGGCAAGGAGGAGAGGGAACAAAAACCCTTTGATGAGGAAGCCTCTGGGGATCCAAGGCCTATGCTGCCTTCCCTCCAGGCTTGGGATACTTTTAGTGATGGCTCAGCTACTGCAATTTAGAGATCCAATTCAAGGGGCTTTTGAATTTGGAGAAAGGCTCTCAATCTATGTCTATAATTGGAAATGGAATGAGGGGGCTGTGATCATTGCTGTGCAGTGAAAGGAGACTCCCACTCAGGAGGCACTGTCCCTAGGGTGGGAGGAAGAGAGCAACAACTGCTGAAAGGCACTCATCCAATCTTCATGGTGGAGGCCTAAAGATGAAAGTAGACATGTGAAAGCTTCCTTGATGATCATCTGAGAGTTGAGACTGGGCAGGGAAGAGAAGAGAAGGACATTGAGACCAGGTGAACCTTAGGTAGTTGCAAGGAAAATAGCTTTCAAAGGTGCTGCCAGCACAGACTGCACAGCCAAATGAGCCCCTTTGGGCTTAAGAGACCCACCTTTTGGTAGCTTAAGTTTTAAATTCTTCATCAGGAGGTGCCATCAAAATGTTTGCAGAGCTAAAGCTCTGCCCAGAATGAGAACATTCCCACTATGGGCCAGATAAGATGGACCTCACCCCAAGTTTCACATGCTCAAGATGCAGACTTAATGGGTGCAGAGTGAGACTGTTGACTGTAGGAGATGCCCTGAGCCAGAGAAAGTAATGTCCATAGTTGACAAGACTCCAATTGATGGATGAAAGCACAAGGTCAACTGCAAGCTTTAGATAGGATGAGACTGGGCTAAGCAAGTGGCCATAGGGTAGGTAGTGGGATACTGGGCAAAGCCAATGGCTGGAGGCGAGATTGTAGCAGCATTTGATAAAGTAGCATCATTTGCAATAGCAGTATAGTGTATTAGTGTCGATAGGAGCAGCAAAGCCAGCAGAAGGCAAGCCAATCAATTCCATTGAGGAAGCCTAATACACATGATGCTGAAAATACTCACATGGAGATAGGTACTACTGATGAGGTAGGTGGTAGGAGGCTGGTTGAAATGAGTGGCTGTAGGTTAGGTAGTAGGAGTGAATGAATCAATGAGGTTTAGGTAATAGAATTGATATGGTTTGTACCTGAATACATTTAATGCCATTTAGACTGCAAGGGTGCAGAGAAAAATTTATTTAACATACATAAAAGCAATATGCCCCACCATGACATCACAGTCCCCCACCATGGGAATAACAGGTAAGCCACAAGCTGAGCACCATGAGAACAGCTAGCTAATTTAATGACTGAAAGTTTCAGTATGGGATGAAGTAATGAACAGACTGCTGTGGTTTTGATAAAATTATGGCTGAGTAAAGGCATGAAATAGCAACAAATGAGCCTGAATAACACAAATGCAGGAATGAGTAGTAAATGTATTAGAGCTTGACACTGGTAGAGCAGCCAGGGGAATGAAAGACAGAGTTATACTGTAGCTGCTAAGAGGAGCCAGAACTTTGTGAGACAGGTACAAACAATTAATGTGATGTGCTCAGGGACTGCTACAGCATGGAGACTGCTTCAGCACAGAGATAGCAAATGGAACTGAAAGCAGAGGTAACAATTACAGATAAAGATAATGCTGAAAGTATGATAAAAAGGAAATGAGTCAGATTAGCAGTGCATCTGAATATTACAATGCAAACAAAAGGGCACTAGAAACACTAGAAAAGCCCGAAAAGAAACAAACAAAAGCAAACACAAGCACAGGAGCTGGAGGGAGCAGAAACAAAGTGAGACAGAATCATGGACAGACTGCAGCCAGAGGCAAAAGCAAAGTACTCACCTAGAAGAAGGAGAAGCACAAACCAAGTTGAGTGTCTAGCACAAGCTAGCAGAATCCAAACACAAGGGAAGACAGGAGACAAACACACATAAAGGGGGGCAGGGCCTAGGGAGAGATAAGGCCAAGAGAGTGGACACACAGAGCCTCTAGCCACAAAGAAAAGTGCTTCTGAGGGAGGCTGGATGGAACTGCTTATTTAGCTTACAAAGGCAGCATGGCTGGTTGCTTCACCTCATTGAAATGCAGGCGTAGCATTTCAAGAATGACTTAATAAATAATTGGAAAAATTTAGCTTCTAGTGTAGAGTGAGACTGAAGTGAATGAAGCTGACTAGAAAGATTATGCCAGAAAAAGGGAGCTGCAATTGAAAATGCCCTGCTATCCATGTTATAGGTTGGGTGTGTTGTGATGTCTTGTGCCTTCAGCCACCTGGGATTTTAATTCTTATAGAATAAGTAGACAAACCAAAGAAACTGGTTTTAATTATTGATGCAGACCTTCAGAGCAAACACCTTTGCAGGGTGTGTGTGAAACCTTCTGACACCGTTCAGTTTTGCTTAAAGCTGGGACTTACTTAGTTCTTGCAGTGGCATTTGCATATAATTCCCATGATGCTTTGCACATATGGGGGTATGTGTAATTTGATATTCTTGTTAACTGATCTTTGCATTTATGCAGTATCAACTGTATGGTCATCTGGCTAGATTCCACCAACAGTCACAGTACACTATGTAGGCTCAGTGGTGGAGTAGAGAAGGTGGTGTACCAGGTGCAGTAATGAAGATAGCATATGGATTAAATGTTAGTCGTGTAGTACCACATGAAGGAAGTTCAACCACTTATCTGAGTTAGAGACCTTATATTGCCTGTCTTTTTCTGATCTGTTGCTGATGAAAAAAGAACACCTCTGAAAATCAATCAAATGGATGAAGAAGGCTAAACTTCCTTTTATTTTGTGGCTGTTGTGTGGTGCAAAGGTGACTGTGGGTACCAAATGAGTCCTGGGGAATTAGTTAAACATTCTGCATATACAGTGTTTTTCTTAGCACTGTAATGAATACCATTATAAAATAACTAAGAAATTTTCTTTAACCTGATTAGCTACTGCACGTTCCAACCTGTGAAACTATGTAAATGAATATGTCCTCAGGAACCACCTTAGAGATGTGAATGTGGTCTCATATATATTCTTTTGGTGCAACACTGTAAGCTGGACATTAGCAATTTATGCACCCTAAGAATGTAAGACCATTCTTACAACTTTAAAAGTGGTCTCTGCGGAAGTATTAATATATTATTTATTAATGTTGTTCAATAATGTATTAAAAATTAAAAAGCATCACCTTGAAGATGCCCAATCCAAGGGTACTTACATGTGAGACAATCCTTACAAAATAAGAGTGTCTCATATGTATGGAGAAGGAGTGCTGTCTTTGGTGGTGAGCACTCCATTGATCTAGAATGTAACTATAAATGCACAGGTTGGAGCTTATTAGCTAGTACAAACTAAAAAGCCACATCACCAGTAGAAATCACTACAACTACTGTACACACACACACACACACACACACACAAACTAACCTGTCATAATCAGTATGATCACTAGTTATTCACAAAGTTGCTATAACTAGTGCTAGGTGACATTTTCATTATACTTGGAAAATACCACAACATTGCCAATTTGAAGATTGTGCGATTTTGTAAAGTTTCATCAAAATCCAAAATAATTGTGCTTTCTAATTTCCCCCAAAATGTGCATCTTTGCTGATTTTGTATTTTTGAAAATGTAGGTTCTTAAAAATGTTTAATTTTGCAAATAATGCAGCTGGCTAATTAAAAGCAATACAAATTATGAATTTTGTCTTCGAAATATATAGTCATCAGTATAACTTCCCTGTATAACAGAAGCTGGCATTGCTGATATATGGCGAGTGTAGATGCTGATGCCCAGAAATGGCAGTGCTGCGCATGTACTGCTCAGCTGTGCACTATGCACAATCTTCAAATGGATGGGGCAGATGTAATGCTACTCTGATCACAAGAATCAGAAGTGATGCATTTTTTTAATATGTGGGATCTAGCAACATTTCTCTGTACAGTTTACCCTGGTGCTACTGCTATATGGTCACTTTCAGTGCTGACACCTTGGAATTACAGCACTGCACCTTTATTGTGATGCTGCACATCATGCAGACTTCCATCTGAGTAGGGTGCTTGTACTGCTACTGGCTGAGCCCACCCCAAAAAAATAACTATTTTGCTTTTAATACACAGCTGCTAGCTTAATTTCTCATTGCAATTTTTGCTGGAACTACTGCTGTATGGTGAATTTCAGTGCTGCTGTTTTGGAATTACTGCACTCAAAATGCACCATACTACTGTGTACAGCACAGGGCCTTTGCTTGTGTTGTGTGACTATACTGCTACTGCCTAAACAAACAATCCCCACAGTTTTCGTTTTCAAATACAGCTCCGAGCACAATCTCCATGTACAATTCCAGATGGTGCAACTCCTATATTGTGCATTTTAGGACTGACAGATAGGATTTACAGCACTGCACATGTAGCACCCTGCTACAAATAATGCAGTACCCCTGCTTTAGTGGGGCACTTGTACTACTACAGGCTTATCACAAAAAAAAATAAAAGTTTCCTTTTTACATACAGTACAGCTGGTAGCACAATTTCCTGTACATGTTCAGCTGGTGCTACTGTTACTGTATATGATGAATTTTGATGCTGATGATACATGGGAATTACAGCATTGCACATGTACTGTGTTCCTGCACATGATGCATAACATCCTTATGTATCAAGTACTAAATTGTAAGTATTTGATAAATTTCTATACTAATTTTCTATGGCAAAACTAAAACTTTTTAAATACAACCTATAAACTGAAGGCACTGGAAAAAATAACACTAATAAATGGATTGTCAAGTCAAATCTGGCAGATTGCAAAAGAAAAAAATATCTTGATCTAGATGGCAGCTGTTTGGGTCTAACAGCTCTGATAGCTCTCCCTCTATCTCACATGCACAGAGATGGCTGATCAGCACTGGAACATGCTCAGTGTAAGCCAACCAGAAATCATGGGGGGGGGCCCCTCCTCAAAATGCACCACTTGTTAACATTATGCTACTGTAGTTTCTCCCATCTGAATGTTGTGATTTTTCAAAAGTGCATTTTTAGAAACCTGAATTTGTAAAATCAAAGTACTCACAAAATGTTTCCATATCATGAGATTATGACCATGCACTCATTAGCACCATTCACCTCCATCTAAGATGGCGATTTATTAGTTTAAAATACATTTCCCTGTCCATACCACCTATTTGTCAAAAATGCAACCTCTGTGAACCTTCCCCTTTATGGGGAGTTTTTGTATGGTTGGAGCATTACTTGGGGTTTGGGATCCACATCTGGATCAGCAGTCAGGAGTGGGACAGGAATACTGGACACCAATGGGGAGTTTTCTGTTCAGCTGGATTGGAGATTAGGAGGTGGGGGACCACTGGACACAAATGAGTTTAAGTTTGTTATGGCTGAATTGGTGAGCTGGGGGTGGGGGTAGCACTGTACACCTATGAGTGGGTTGCTATGTATGGCAGGATCCATGATCTGGGGAGGTGCTACACAGTTCTGCACAATGCTGCCACACAGTCATGCACAGTGGCATTGTACAGCATTCTAATAAGCCAATAATGGGCTTTCAAATGGCCTTTAGTGCCTTCCATGCCCTATGGGCGTATTAGCATTCCAGGGCTGAATAGGGATCAAAAGAGCACTAGCTTTATTACATTTGGAATGTGCCATCTCCATTCAGCTCCTGTTGGCCATATTCCAGTAGGGGGCTGTGTCAGTACAGTGAATAGTCACTATATACTGCTCCAACACAGACCCATATTCAGATAGTTAGTGTATTAATTCATATGCAGTGCTAATTGGTGCACAGATCACATGGCCAGATCTGAATATGGGGGCCTTTAATTTTTATACAGAATGCTGGCCCATAACAGTCTCATGGTTGGCCATTGGGGAATGTGCTAAATTTGAGACAGCCACAGCTCTTGTGATTGTTTAGTGATCACAGACATACCATGCTGTACTCTGGCTCATTCA
This sequence comes from Neoceratodus forsteri, assembly GCA_016271365.2. Classification (NCBI taxonomy): domain Eukaryota; kingdom Metazoa; phylum Chordata; order Ceratodontiformes; family Ceratodontidae; genus Neoceratodus; species Neoceratodus forsteri. Next base: position 777,143,627 of record CM057459.1, on the reverse strand, counting down.
TATTGTTTAAATTACATTTTTATAAATTTCATTGTTTTGTACAAGGGCTACTGGTGTGTGGATAGTAAAAGAAAGCAATGAAATTCAATGCACTCAAATATTAAATTCTATCTGACCAAAAAACTAATTTTACTACTACTAATTTGCAATGTAGAAAATAATCCTTGCCCTTTCTCTCCAGTCACTTCCCCCTCTGAGCATGCTTCCAGCAAAAGTACAAAATTCTTGTTATTCAATGTGTCTAGTCCATTAAAAAAATTAGATAAGAGCATGGGCTTCGCACACAAATCCTGATGTACTCATATTTATGGAAACTTGAATGAACGAGTCTGTCTCTAATCATGAAATTGCACTCCCTTCATACAATCACTTCCATCTAGACAGACCTTCTAGGGGAGGTGGCATTGTCATCTATATTAACAATAAATTTAAGACATCTGAATTCAGCTGCATATCTTCACTGCATGAAGTAAAATGCTTAGCAACTAAACTTACACTATCTAATGCAGAGGCAATAAATATTATTGGGTGGTACCTGCCACCAAAAGGTGAGTTAGAACTTCTTAACCATATCCATACCATCCTAAACTCACAAGCAAATGAAACAATTATAATAGGAGATTTGAACCCAGATTGTAACTACCAAAAATCAAACATCTTAAAAATCCTCTGTGATGAAATGGAGCTAAGACAGCTGATTATAGAGACCAGAAGACCTAACATTAAAAACCCTGCCAAGGACTCCATCTTAGACCTTATATTGACAAATGGGCCCCATAAAACCTCACATGCTGCAGTTTTCCATAATGACATTAGCAATCACAATATCATGAAATGTAGCAGAGACTCAGTGAAACAAAAGAAACTCCCAAAATTCATACCCAAAAGGAGGATCACCAAATTAAATATAGTAAGCTATTTAGATGATCTAAGCTCTATAAATTGGCAACAGTTCTATTTGGCAAAGACAATCCATGAAGCAATTGACATATTTAAGCAACTGGTATTGGAGATCATAAATTAGCTTGCTTCCCTAGTTAAATTGAGAGCAAAGAAGAGATCTACCCCATTATTCAATAGGGAAATAAAACAAGTGCTAAGAATAAGGGATAGTGTCTGATCTACCACTGGGCAAACCAAACTAAAATCCAACTGGTCAACTTTTAGGACTAAGAGAAATGTTTGTACAAAAGCTCACCTCTATCTGAACATCTTGGAAAACTCAAAAAGTAACCCATCCAAACTTTGGACCATTGTACGTAGCATTGAAGTGCAAAAAATGCTATCTTGTTTTCCCATTAAAATTGTATCACAAGGTAAAGTATTAACAGACAGGCAATTAATATAAGAAACATTAAATACTCACTTTGCCATGGCTGGTCTTGCTTTCACCACCTCACCAACAGAATAATATCCTATCCCCAAAATAAAAGGTCTAGACTCTGAGCCACCTTCATTCGAGCTATTCTGCTTCTAGACCATTATTTTCAAGCAGGCTGAAGAGCTATTATGACAATTACATACCAAGAAAAGTGCTGGTGCTGATGGCCTTGATCCATTATTCCTAAACATTGGCCTTTACTATCTTGAACCTAACTCTTTCCTGTAGAGCAGGGTTTCTCAAATGGTGAGGCCAGCCTCCCTTGGGAGGCCCCAACCTGTTCCAGGGAAGGCTCAAGCAAGCCTGAAAAAGTAGTGTATTTGAATTTTGAGTTTAAGATATTTTGTGTGACGGGATGAGGCAAACTGAAAGAGGATAACAGGGCAATTTATGTATTTATTCACATATTGGTTACCAGGAAAGGTACACTGAGATAAGGCTTATTACAGGTGCACTCGAGGAAGGGTAGCAAGTGAATACAATTCCAAAGGTAGCTGCAAAGCAGTTAAGCAATACAAAATGAACAATAGTGCAAACAAATAAGAACCACAAACAAATAATGAGAGGCAACAATTGACCAATTAGGCTTGTGGCAGAACAGCCCAATATAACAGCCCATATACAAGGCTTTAGCAGAGAGGTACTAGGAGCAAGAGCAGGAGAAAGCAAAAGGATCCCTGAGGAGTTGCTTAAGAGCAGAATAAGAGGGGGGAGAGGTGGAGGTGGGTAGGAAGGTTATTCCAGATAGAAGGTAAACAGAATGAGAAAGCAGTCTGACCATATGTATTGCAACAAGGGGTAACAACAGTTCAGGAATCAAAATAGTAGAGCAAGTAGGCTGACGGGGGGTGGTCAATAAGCTGAATAAAGTGAGAACCAACTATTCAAAGGAGTTTCCCTTTATTCCTGATGAACTGTGCAATGTATACTACTTTTCTATGGGAGGCCCAAGATTATTTCAATATTTTGGGGAGGCTCAAGATCTTTTCCATGGCTTGGGGGAGGCTCACTATGTCAAAGACTGAGAACCATTGCTGTAGAGAATTACCTGAAATTTGGGAAATGGTGCATTTAAATCAGAAGACCCATGCGACTTAAACAATTACAGACCCATATCTATTCTTCCCATCCTGACAATGCTCTTGTAAAAGATAGTCAATGTATAAAGCAGGGGCCATCTACAGCATTTAAATCTTACAAACCTGAAGCAATCTGGTTCTATACCCAAGCACAGTATGGTGTCGGCACTAGCTAAAGTGACAAATGACTGTCTCACAGCCCTAGATCACATGCATCCTACTGGTGTGGTATTTCTTGATCTGAGCAAAGCATTTGACATGGTAGACCAGGTCCATAACATATTAATAAACAAGTTGAAAAGAGTTGGCCTGGGGAACTCTGTGCTCTCCTGGTTATAGAAACATAGAAACAAAGAAGTTGATGGCAGAAGGAGACTGATAGGTCCATCTAGTCTGCCCAATTGTTTTAGACATATTTTGACTCTAGTTGCTCTTTGTAGTCAGGACTCCCTTGTGTCTATCCCATGCATTCTTGAATCCCCCCTCCCCCCAGTGTTGACCCCTACAACCTCTTGGTGCAGGCTGTTTCATGCCGCCACCACTTTTTCTGTGAAGAAGAACTTCCTGGTGTTGGTAGAGAACCTCCCTTCATGCAGCATGAGATCATGTCACCTGGTCCTGGAGCCCATCTTGAAGTGAAAAAGTTCCTGTGCCTGTACCTTGTTAATGCTTTTTATGTACTTAAATGTTTCAATCATGTTCCCTCTCTCTCTTCTATGCTCCAGGGAGTACATATTCAGTTCCATAAGTCTTTTCTCATAGGACATGAACTGCAGACCCTGAATCAATTTTGTCACATTTCTCTGTACTGTTTCCACCCGGTCAATGTCCTTCCTGAGGTGAGGCCTCCAGAATTAGACTCCATATTCCAGGAGAGGAATGACCAATGATCTATACAGTGGTAGTAGTACCTTTCTTGTCCTGCTCATGATTCCCTTCCCAGTGCAGCCCAGCATTCTGTTGGCCTTCAATGTTGCCTTCTCACACTGCTTACTAACCTTCAAGTCATCTGAGATTATGATTCTCAAATCCCGTTCCTGGTTTGAGGCCACCAGTCTTTCGCCTCCTAGGTAATACTCCTTTCTTGATTTCTCTTTCCTATGTGCATGACCTTGCACTTTTTGGAATTAAATCTCAGGTGCCACACTCCAGACCATTCTTCTAGTTTCTTGAGTTCAGCTTCCATCTTGCCCACTCCTTCTGAGGTGTCCACCCTGTTACATATCTTGGTGTCGTCTGTGAACAGACACACTTTCCCTTCCAATCCATAAGTGATGTCTGCTATAAAAACATTGAAGAGCAGATGCCCCAGTACTGAGCCCTGGGGTACCCTGCTGGTCACCCAGCCTTCTGTTAATTGTATTCCATTAACATGTACTATCTGGGTTCTGCCTTATAACCAGTTTTGTACTGATCCGACTACTTCTGGACCAGCCCCTGTGTGTTAAGCTTCTTTAGCAGCCTTCTGTGTGGAACCAATTTGAAGGCCTTACTAAAGTCAAGGTAGACCACTTCTACTGCCCCACTGCACTGTAGTCCACTATTTTTGTAATGTAGTCAAAAAACTCAAACAGATTTGTCTGGCATGACCTACCTGCTGTGAAACTGAACTGTTCAGGGTCTTGTTGGCCGCTAATTTTGATGAATGCTATGATCCTCTGTTTGAGTAGTGTCTCCATTAGTTTCCCTACTATAGATGTGAGGCTCACCGGTCTGTAATTAATAGCCTCTTCTCAACTGCCAGATTTGTGAAGTGGCACCACTGTTGCCTTTTACCAGTCTTCGGGTACCACACCGCCCTTCAAGGATTTTGTGAATAGAAGTGCCAGAGTGGCTGCTAATTCTGATCCCAGTTTCTTAAGGATTTGGGGGTACATCTTGTCTGGTCCCATGGCTTTGTCTGCTTTTAGTTTATTTAGCACATCCCATACTTTGGCTTCTGTAAAGGGACTCGTGTCTACCCCTGGTCTTGGGGTGCTGTGTTTTTCCAGGGCTGGGTAATCCTCTGGGTCCTCTTTGGTAAACACCGAGCAGAAACATTAGTTGAGGATTTCAGCTTTCTATGGGTCATGTTTAGTGCATTTCCCTTCTTCTGTAGCAGTCTTTAATATCCCCCCTTTTGCCTTCCTATGTTCCCTAATGTATCTAAATAAAATTATTTGTCTCCTTTCTTTGCCCCCTCTGCTATCTTTTCTTCTGTCTGGGCTTTTGCTTTTCTAATTTGTTTGTTAAACTGTCTCATTTTTTCCTTGTATGACTACCAGTCTTTCTCAGTATTGGTTTCCTAGTATATGCTGTATGCCTTCTTTTTTTCTTTGACCATGGTAGCCACTTCCTTGGAAAACCAGAGAGGATTTATTTTTCGTTTTGCTTTGCTGACTCATCTGGTACATTGATCTGTGTCAGTCTTCATTGCTTTCTTGAGTCTCCTCCACATGACCTCCACCTTCTCAATCTCTATTTCCATTAACTGTCTACTTATGTTGTTCCTCATTTTTTGGAAGTCAGTTTTTCTGAAATCTAGCACCTTTATCTTTGAGTGGCTGGTGTCCTGTGTTATGTTTACCTTAAAGCTTACCATGCAATGGTCACTGTTGCCCATATGGCATCCCGCTTCAATGTCCTTGATCCTTTCAGAGTTCGTGAGGACAAGATCACGAATCGCATCTCCCCTTGTTGCGGTTTTAACAAGTTGGCACAGTCCCGCGCCTTGCAGTGACAATAAGAAGTCCTTAGTTCTTCCTGTTGCTGCCATTATTGTGCTCCAGTTAATATCTTGTAGGTTGAAGTCCCCCACCAGTATTACTTCGCCTTTATCAGACATGTTGTGGATTTCCTCTATTAGGTCTTTGTCTCTTTTATCTCCTTGATTTGGGGGCCTATACATGATGCCAATTCTGAAGGGTTTTCCCCTGCCCATGTCTACTTTTAGCCACAGTGACTCCAAGTCCCCAGGTTGCCCTTTTACTTCTGTGACTTTTATTTTCTTTTGAATGTAAATGACTACTCCCCATCCTTTGTTTTTTGCCATGCCTATTTTTCCTGAACCAATTGTAACCAGGAATGGCCATATCCCATCCATGGTTTTCTATGAACCATGTTTCTGTTACAGCCACCCAGTCCAACCTTTCTGTTTCCAAGATGGCTGTGAGTTTGGGAAGTTTTCTAGTTAGGCTCCTGGTATTTGCAACCATTGCCTTCCAGGCATGTACATCCTCTTTGGTGTGAGGTAGTACTCTCTTCCTGGACTGCTCCAGTTTGCTCTTTCTGGCCAAGAGAGTATGGAGGTTGCTGGTTCGGGCAGATGTTGGTTCTGATTTGTTTTCTGAGGATGTATGTGCACATTTGGCATTTTGGGGAGTGATAAACAGCCCACCGACTGCAGGGGTGTGAGCTGCATCTTACTCCCCTTTATTTAGTTTAAACTACCTGTATAGACATCAAATTTTTATCTGAGTTCTTGCACACATTCTCTGTTTAGGTGCAATCCGTCATATTTAAAAAAAGCTCTTTCCCAAAAGTTGTGCCAGTTCCCTAAATAGTGGTATCCCTTGTCTTGGCACCAATCATGCAGCCATGAGTTGAATTTGCCTGCTTCAATCTCTATGACTCGCTTGGTGCTTTTTCCCTTTTCACACACTGGCAGCACTTCTGAGAAGGCTAATTTGGATGGAAGGGAAGAAATTTTGTTGGCCAGGTCCTCAAAGTGTTTCTTGGCCTCCTGAACTGTGTGATTTGCCAAGTCATTGGTAACAAGGTGTATTGTTATATATGTAACATCCCCTGATTCCTGCACAATTGTCTTTATACAGTGAGTGTCCCTACTTGCAGAGGCTCCTGGTAGACACTTTACCACTATGTCTCTTTCAACATTTTGTGTTAAGTGGTGTTCCGCTCATCAGATCTGAAATCCCCGATTACGAAAATTTTACTTTTGTTTATATTTGTGTTGTTTTTATTCTGAGTTTTAGTATTTTGGTTGTTATTGCATTTGGTTTTGGTATTGTTGTTGGTTATATTTTGAGTATTAGTATTCTTGTTTTTATCATAGTTTGTATTGGTTTTAATTGGTGTGTTAGCCTTTTTTAGTGGTTTGATTTCTTTACCTTATATTACTTCATCTGTGGTTGGTAGCATTGGAGTGAACCTGTTTTTGATTTGGATGGCCCGTAAATGCTCCTGGTTTTTGGCTTCCTTCCTGGGCCTCCTAGGATACCTCTTTTTCCTTACCACCTGCCAGTCTCTGGGCCCTGCCTCTAGTCCTGGCCCCTGGCTGTCATTCTGGTACTGGTGGTGGTGGGGGAGTTGAGGAGGTGTCCTATAGCGTTCCCTGTATTGGAGGTCATATATTATAGTCCAAGCATCCTGAAGTTGGGCTGCAAGACCTGCTATGGTGCAGCAAGCTATCTTCAAGGTAGACAGCAACACATTAAAGCAGATAGAGAATTCTCATCTTTAATACCACAAACAAGAGGGGTACCTTTAAGAATCAATCTTAGGCCCTTTATCATTCATGATCTACAGTAGTGACCTTAGTAGTAATATCAATATGGTGAAACTGCACTGTTTTGCCAATGATACTGTTCTTTATATATCTCGACCTATCCTAACCAGCATATACGATAACCTACAAGATGAATTCAAAACATTGCAGATGAATCTATTTCATTCTAATTTACTATTTAATGCTAATAAGACTAATGTAATGTTTTTCCTGTCCACTAATTCTGCCACCCATATCGTACCTGCACATACTATCACTACATCACTAGGGAACACATTGGAAGTGGTAGATAATATAAAATACTTTGGAATTTGGCTAGACAAATGCTTAACCTTCTCTGCAAATAAGAAAAAAACAACTACATCCTCTTAGAATCTCCAAGGTATGCTACTCAATATGGAAGATCAACAAACAGTTGTGTCATTCGCGAGGTATGGAATGAACTACAGAACACCATCAAATGTATTAGTCTTGTAAGCTTAGGTGTCTTCAAAGCTCTCCTAAATAAGCCATGCAAAGAGACATATTCATGCAAATGTGAAATTCTATAGTGCTGTTGTATCATAGTGGGACTATATGATTATACATTTATGCATATGGACATCGTATCTTAGATGAAATGCTAACTATCTAACACTGAACTTAATAATCACATTTAAGCATCCTATCAAGTGTAATTGAGTGTGAGGTTTGCATTATTATTAGATTTATTCTTGTTAGTGAATTATGTCTAACAACGTATGTCATACAAGTTTTTTCCCCACTTTCTATTGCACTTTGCAGTGTACGTCGCTATTGTATTATCGTTTCTTCTTATTGTCTATTACTATATCCATATTATTTTTTTTTCTTTTTGTATGCTGTCCTAACTAGGACCTTGTTGTGAATGAGCTTGCTCTCTGGAATCTCTTTCTGGTTAAATAAACTAAACTAAACTAAACTTTAGAAAGTGCTCAAAAGAGGAGAGGGCTACACCTGATATTGGTAGCTCCCCTTCTAAACAAAGACATATATAAGGACTGTGATTAAAACTAAGTGAATGTTCCTGGATTATATCAGGGTTGAGCTTGCTAAGTCCTTAATCATGAAACAATGAGGAGAGTTGTGGTCCTCTTCTATTTAGCATGTTCCCCATTGATTCCTTGTGAGCCTGCTGTGGGTCAGCCCTTCATATACAGAAAATGTGAATATCAGGAAGTTAGAGAGTAGTCTTCTCAGACAGAGAAAACAGTGAGCTTGCAGTTCATATAAGTGTGTAAAAATAAAAACACAGGTGCTGAACCTGACCGATCACACTGGGTCCCTTGTAATTAGTGGTGGCAAGGCCCTTACACATCTCAGCTGATTTATGAAATCAAGAACCCTTTTAAAATCATGGAAAGGAAAACAGAAGGTAAGACAATAGAAAAACTTTAAATTACTGGCACGCTCTTTTGAGAATATTTTATTGGGGGTAAAGGAGTGCACTGGATTTTGTTTATTTCTGATATTGGCGGCACACCAGTAGCACCCTTTTGAGACAAAGACATTAATAAAAAATGTGATTGCAACTAAAAGAATGAGCTAGGATTGAGGTTACTATGTCTATGTGTATTTATGTTTCTCCAAAACAGATCTCAGATACGGTTAAAGACACATTTTTGAGACACCATGAAAAGCCATATTATTATTGCTTATGTATGTCACTGCATCATTTAAAGAACATATTCCTAGTAAGTATATGTATCATAAAGAATTAAAGTTTGGGGACTTCACATGCCGCAGTAACAATTTTATTTGCTTTTGTTTGTTTATTTGTTTCATTATTTTAGTTTTCCAACAGTAAGTAACAAGCATTTGTCAATGCCGAATGTTGGCTTGCTGGCATTGGCATTGGTAGTGCAGGAGTTAGAGAGATGCATAATAGGAATGGCAGTGAAGTACTGAACTGATGCCAACCCATCCCCATGCTACAGAGACTGACAGGCATTGGGGTGTCCCTTTGGGTGTTGGCCATAGTGCCCATGCCATTTCACCTCTCCTTATCCTGCAGACACCGACAAGTGTCACGGTGTGCATTGGGGTCTTCGGGCTTTATGCTCACCCAATTCCATTAGGAAATACACTGAGATGGGTGCAGTATAGGACAGTGGGGTGAACTTTGGAGCCAAAGCGTCCAAGGCACATCTTGATGATTGTCACTGGCTGCAGGGTGGGGTGGGGGTGGAATGGGGTGAGCATTACATCTGACAATCCCAAGTCACACCCCTGACCCCTGTCAGTTTCTACAGGGCAGGGCATTATGGTTGGAAACCCTAACACCCAAGGCATTTCACTCCAGTATTTCAACATGGACTTTTTGTGACCCTACCTCGTGAACAGTGGCACTATCAGTTCGTTAGCCGAAAGGTGATTTTTGCGCAGTGAATGTGCCACTTGGCACCACAGGTGTGAAAACACATTTTGCACAGGATGTGAAAAGTGACAGCTATACTTTTCATGAGGAGGTACAAAAAAA